>CAMTDV010000016.1:15086196-17531196 GCA_947069175.1 Scalesia atractyloides | reverse complement strand
AAGAGCTTCTGTTCGTAAAATTTGTGAAAAATGTCGACTAATCCGTCTTCGGGGACGAATTATAGTAATTTGTTCCAACCTAAGACATAAACAAAGACAAGGATAATAAGACTCGTTAAAGACCCAATATACAAATAAGAAGGGGGATCTTTTTTGACATGAAATGGATATATCTATATATCTCTGACTCAAATTTATGAGATGATAAAATATGGCAAAAGCTATACCGAAAAAGGGTTCACGTGGACGTATTAGTTCGCGTAAGAATATACGTAAAATACCAAAGGGGTTATTCATATTCAAGCAAGTTTCAATAATACCATTGTGACTGTTACAGATGTACGAGGGCGAGTGGTTTCTTGGTCCTCTGCCGGTACCTGTGGCTTCCGAGGTACAAGAAGAGGGACGCCATTTGCTGCTCAAACCGCAGCGGCAAATGCTATTCGTGCAGTAGTAGATCTAGGTATGCAACGAGCAGAAGTCATGATTAAAGGTCCCGGTCTTGGAAGAGACGCAACATTACGAGCTATTCGCAGAAGTGGTATACTATTAACTTTTGTAAGGGATGTAACACCTATGCCACATAATGGTTGTAGACCCCCGAAAAAAAGACGTGTGTAGAAATCAAAATTGAAGATATTTCAATAGCAAGAGAAACAAGAGAAATAAATGATTCAATGATCAGATCAAATAATATTATTATGGTTCGAGAGAAAATAACAGCATCTACTAGGACACTACAGTGGAAGTGTGTTGAATCAGCAGCAGACAGTAAGCGTCTTTTGTATGGGCGCTTTATTCTGTCTCCGCTTATGAAAGGTCAAGCAAACACAATAGGCATTGCGATGCGAAGAGCTTTACTTGGATAAATCGAAGGAACATGTATCACACGCGCAAAATCTGAGAAAATCTCACACGAATATGCTACCATAATGGGTATTCAAGAATCAGTACATGAAATTTTAATGAATTTGAAAGAAATCGTATTGAGAAGTAATCTCTATGGAACTTGTGAGGTGTCTATTTGTGTCAGGGGCCCTGGATATGTAACCGCTCAAGATATCATCTTACCGCCTTATGTAGAAATCGTCGATAATACACAGCATATAGCTAGCTTGACGGAACCATAGAGTTGATTATTGGATTACAAATAGAGAAGAATCGTGAATATCTTATGAAAGCGCCAAATACCTTTCAAGATGGAAGTTATCCTATAGATCCTGTATTCATGCCTGTTCGAAATGCGAATCATAGTATTCATTCTTATGAAAATGGTAACAAAGAGATACTATTTCTCGAAATATGGACAAATGGAAGTTTAACTCCTAAAGAAGCACTTCACGAAGCCTCCCGGAATTTGATTGATTTATTGATTCCCTTTTTACATACCAAAGAAGAAAATTTAAGTTTAGAGGACAATCAACACATAGTTCCTTTACCCCCTTTTACCTTTTATAATAAAATGGCTAAACTAACAAAAAATACAAAAAAATGGTGCTAAAATCGATTTTTATTGACCAATCAGAATTGCCTCCCAGAATCTATAATTGCCTCAAAAGGTCCAACATATATACATTATTGGACCTTTTGAATAACAGTCAAGAAGACCTTATGAAAATGGAAGATTTTCGTATAGAAGACGTCAAACAAATTTTAGGGATTCTAGAAAAAAATTTCGTAATTGATTTACCGAAAAATAAGTTTTAAATCCAATGGATTTTTTCTCTTTTTTTAGAAAAGGGCCGAAAATCGGTTTTGAATCTTTAGGACAATTCATATATTCGGAATCAGCATAGATTCATAATTTAATTGAATAGATGTATCTAGGGAGAATTCACTTTGAAGCGGCTGTTCCCTAGATACATACGTCGTGATATTTTATTTCACAATTGAATCAATTTAAGTATATATGCATATTGATTGCATATGGATTCAATACACTATTGATTTTTCAACCTCGACCCACTAGAAGGTAACAATGTCATCCACCAATTCGCCCTGCATACCGTGAACCACAACATCAACTTGATGACGATGACGATAACGAACCGGTTGAACAAGAAGAAGAAGATGATGATGATGAAGAAGTTGAAGTCGTCCCAATAACCGGTGGACGGAGACACTGGACGAGTGAGGAGGAGGTCGTCTTGGTCAAGTCATACTTACACATCTCCGAAAAAAAAACATTCGAATGAACAAAGAAAAGAGATGTTTTGGAGACGAGTTATATCTCTTTTGGGTAAACTTCCCGGTTCGACCGGACGAAACATGGATCCAATGACTTCGAAGTGGGGAGATATAAACGGAAAAATGAGTAAATTTAACTCTTGATTCATTCAATTGGTACGGTTTTTTTTTCTGAACTTTTATCTATATGTTTTTTTTAACTGCTTTTTTTATTAAAAAAACTGCTTTTAAAAAAAACAGAAAAAACAGTTTTTTTAAACAGTTTTTTTTATAAAAACAGAAAAACTGTTTATGTTAATAAATACAGAAAACTTTGTTTTTTTTTTTTAAACCTGTTTTTTTAAAACCATTTTTTTATAAAAACAGAAAAATTGTTTATTTCAATAAATACAGAAAACTGTTTTTTTTTATAAAAACAGAAAGCTGTTTTTTAATTTGTTTTTTTTTTGTAGTCTCGAACTCCACAAAGTGGAGCGAGTGAGACGACTATCATAATAAACGTCATAGATCTATATTGCCGAATATTCAAGCATAAAACTTTTCCACACTTGACGGCATGGAACATTACGAGACATCGCCCGAAATGGGAGCCGGTTGACTTGGTCAACATGCATGGGCCGACGGCTCCAAAGAGAAGAGGAGGTCCCAAAAGATCAAAAACTTCCGAGTCCGGCAACTACACTACTTCCGAGTCCGGAAACATGCAACAAATGAATTTGAACGAACAACTCGATGATGAACCCATTGAAGACGATACACCGACAAAACCGCGCCGCAAGCAAAGTGGTGGTTCGTCAAGTAGAGATAAGGAAGCGGTGGCGGAGTCCATCACCGAATACAAGGAGGCTAAATTGGTGAAATTGTGGAATCCAAAGAAAGAAGAGAAAAACTTGTGGCGGCAAAACTTAAGCGTGAGGAGGCGTATATTAAACACTTGAGCGCAAAAGAAAAAAAATAGTGATTTAAACGTCTTGTTACAACCGACCGACAATCTCGACGAACCGTATAAATCGATTGTACTTCAACAAAATCGCGAGAATGTGAAAAATGGGGTTGGGAGATGCCGTAGAAATTTTAGTTTTCGATGTTTAGTTTTTTTATTATTAATGTAGGATTTATTTAAATGAAATTTATAATTTAAAATTTTATTATTAATTTCTAAATTAAAATTGTATTGTTAATTTATAATTTAAAAAAAAAAAAGAAAAAAAAACCCATCACTAGTGATGGAGTGATGGGCACCCTAGTAAGATCCATCACTAATGATGAAATTTGGCTCGATGACGTGGCGTATGGTGATTGGAGTCGTGAGTGATGAGTGAATGTGAGTGATGAGCGCCCCTACCCCCCTTATAGTTAAAGCTAATTTTAATCTCTAGACACGTTTACTTAACCATGTTGATTGCTTATTTTTACTGTCAATAATAACCCATCGATATATCATGTAACAAATGCATCCTCCTATGGCCCCGTCGCGAAGCGTGTCCTCTAATACTAGTTGGTTGTACATTTACAAAAGGTAAATTCCAAACATTTTGATAGATTTAGATTCAATCCACTAATTAAGGCTCATTGCTATAGCTCAAAATTGATCCAACAAATGATTGTAAGCCGGGCCGTTCCAAGCTTTTAAGAGGCCCAAAGCGAAATGAAATTTTGAGGCTATTTTTTCTTCTTTGGTTATTATAAACGAAACTCGTTTATCCGTGTTTGGAACCAAACAAAAATCTAACACAATTATAACACATAGTGGTTTGCTTGTACAAGGAATCAATCAAACGAACCTTAAACAATAAGTTTGCACTAATATTAATAGTTAGCATAATTTTCTTTTAATTGGAGACCCTATTTTTTAGAAGCCCTAGACCTAAGCCTGGGTTAACTGTACTATAGGTCCGGCCCTGACTGTAAGCCTCTATCTAAATACTTGATAGAGCCCAACAGAAGCCCTGAAGAGACCAAACACCTTTGCCCTAATCGTTTCTTTTGGTAACCAGCTACAAGAAGACTTGCACCACAAATGATCAAGTTGGTCAACTCGGGTTTGTAATCCGAGCGCCGAGGCTTTCTTCTATCTTTTCATAATCGATGCACCATGTAGTCGAATTAACGTTATAGGGCATAATCTCAAGGCAAGTCACGGATATCTTCTTTCAACCAGCAATATCGTATCCATGTGTCAAATGGCTGATTCAAAAATCACCATGCACTAGGTAAAAAGAACGAGTTCCAACCAAAAGAGTGATTTTAGAAAACTTATTTATCAAATGTGTGTAGTTTTAACAACATTAACTAAATAACATTAATTAAAAAAATTACATAAACTTAAAAATAAAAATTACATAAAGTTAAAACTAAAAAACTTATAAATAAAAATTACATAAAGTTAAAACTAAGGTAGTGTTTGGTATGCAGGAATGAGAGGCGGAATGGAATCAACTATTACGAGTGAACGAAAAAAGATGTGTTTGATTGGTCAAGGTAATGGAATCACCCATTACATAGGGCATTCCATTCCCTCAAATCCATTCCATCCACTCTCCTTGTTTTTTTTCCATTTCATTCCTCCTCTCACTCTTCATCACCAACACCGGCCAACACTACCTCCACCCGCCACCTTCACCACCCTCTGTCGTCGGCCATCACCGTCACCGCCGCCGCCACCACTCATCGCTATCGCCACCCTCCGCCGCCAACCACCACCGCCCGCCACCACCGCCACCTTCTCTACCCGCCACCACCGACCACCGACCACCACCACTACCATTGACCATCGCTACCACCCGTTGTCGCCACCCTCCACCGCCACCACCGTCTCCGACCACTGGTGCTACCGCCACCCGACCACCGTCGACCATACTGCCGCCCACCCTCCGCCATCACCACCACCACCGACCATCATCACCATCCGTCGCCGCCATCCTCCAACGACGCCAGCCACCGCCACCGCAACACCCACTATCACCACCCATCCTTGATTTTATTCCTTCGCCTTTTCGTGCATACCAAACAACACAAGGTAATGATTCATCCCATTCCTGTACGGTAACCAAACAGGACTATGGAATGGTAATGATCCATTTCATTCCTTTGTCCATTCCATTACCTCGTCCATTCCATTCCATCGTCATTTCATTACGTCATACCAAATAGACCCTAAAATTACTTAAACCTAAAAAAATACAAACTTTTAATCATCGTCTTTGTCAACGTCGTATCGTGGAACGCTCCAAATGTGTTCAACCAAATCCGCTCGAATGTTATGATGTGTATCATTGTCATATATATTCCTTGTGTTTGCTTGTCTCGCTTCATCACTTACTTCTACAGAATTTGGGTGACTCCCCTCCTCATAGTACACTCACAAATTGCGCGTCTCTCGTTCTCCAAAATCATGTTATGTAAAATAATGCATGCGTACATCACATTTCGAATTCTAGGTTTTTTCATAATCCTACACGGCAGGGCTGGCCCGGAGGGGGTGCGGGTGGGCGACGTCTCAGGGCCCGAAAAATTATTTATTTTAGTAAAGTTACACTATAGAGCTTAGAATATATAAGTACTGAATTGGAAAATGATAAGATAAGGCCCATGGTTTGGTGGTTCCCATGTCACTTTATTAGTAAGTAGATCTTGGGTTCTATTCTTGATAGCTACAATTTTTTTCTTAATGTTTGTTACCTATACATTAAATGCAAATGACATTAATTGACTAATTTTGTGCTACATTAAATTAAAATGAGAACCATAGTTACTTCTCATATCTAGTTTAAAATGGTTGTTTATATTAATTTCTTAAAATATTATTCATTCTAAAACTAGTTGTGTTTTAATTTTTTTTCTTATGAGAAAAGTCTTATTTTTTTTCAACTCTATGTATTTTCTAAATAAATTTGTATATTTTTCTAAAAGTTTATATTTTATGGCCCGTATTTTATCTTCGCACATGGCCTACAGATTTTCGGAGACGGCCCTGCTACACGGTATGCTTAGAATGTGCCATCTTTTCTGCAAAACATCAAAGGCTCTATGTCTCTTCGTGCCGCCATTTGAGTACGATAAAACTTCTCTCTTTTTGACTAACATTGTATGTTTTGTAAATGACTTTACAAACATGGCATAGTCCGGGTAAATATCACGTTAGATAATAATTGTATTTGTATTCCGCATCGTTTACACGCCAGCTTTCCACGCCCACTTCGTATAGTCTTAAAATCAATTATAAAATAATTTATTTTTCTTTTATAACTTTTAATATTCGACATTTTAAAATTTCCAAATATGTCGTTGCGACATGCCTATCTATATATACGTCTTGATATAAACTTTTTCTTAAACCAAGTTGTAACGCTAAGGGGTGTGGGGAAGGGCTCGGGGAAGCCACTTGGTATCAACACCGAATGGGAATACCGCCCAGTGAATATTACCTGATCTCCTCGATGAAAGCTGTGGGTGTGTGTATGGCTTCTTTCCACATACACATTCGCACAATCACCATCCTGTTCACAAATTGGGGTGTGAAGCTTATTTTCTTTGTGTGTGCATCAACAACTCAAAATTAACAAAATATTCATACCCGAATCTCAGTACATTCTATTAGATGAGGTCTATAACCCCGTTTAGACTTTTTTACATGTTTTGGGCTTATTCACGTACAAATTTCCGAGAAGGGTGGGTTTACACATGAGATTCTTTGCCGTTAAAAAAAAAGTAAGAAAAAGTTTTGTAAGCTTTTCGTTTGGCTGAGATGTTGGCAAGTGACGTGTTGGCAGAAAGGTTACAGACCACATAAGGTTGTGGAGTGATTTAAGCCCACGTAAGATGGTAAAATGGTTCAAATCCACTATGCTGTAGGAACAGATGTGTACTTTGTGTGGAAGAAGTGTATAGTCAATGCACATGTTTTGAGGAATGTAAAGTGTTCTTTGTTAATATGAACGTTGGTTTGTTAAGCTTTCCTTGAAAAATGTTTTGGTAAAGTAATGTGAATATAGGGCTCAAATGGTGATTGATGTTATGTGACAAGTTGTTGAATTAATGTTGTGATCACGTCTAGCGAGAGGGTTCGTATTTAGACCGCGGGGTGTGGGCTTGGGTTGGGGGCGTGGGTAGCCAAGCAACGCCGCTTTAGCTACCAAGTCAGCGTGGGTAGCAGCGTTGTCCCGCTGGCGTGGCTATGGTGCCTGGCGTGGGGCGGGTTGGGGAGATGATGTGGATGGCTGGGATTGTCTAGGCAAAGTCGACCGTTTGGGGTAGCCGTTAACGGCTAGATTATTAGAAAAAAAAAATATTTTTCAAACTTACCCATTTTATAAAGAGTAAATTGCACAAAACGTCCTTTAAGTTGCATCAATCTAGCTGGTTTCATCCTTAATCTTTAAAAGTTGCCAAAACAATCCTTTAAGTTTAAATTAGTTACGGGTTTCATCCTTTATCACTAACCCGGTTATTAATTCACGTTAAACGGCCTCACATGCATGGCATGTGAGGGTAAAAACCGTCTTTTCATACATTTGAGCTTATAAATCCCAGACGTCTTCAATACTCACAGACGTCTTCAATACTCACAATTCCGATCAAAACCCCAAATGGCTAACAGAGGAGGTGGATTTCATATACGCGGAGAAGATGATGATGTTTATGATGTCGATGAACTTCATGGTAAAGTTCAAAGTTCAGTTTTATCATATTTTACTTCGATACATTTCATGTATGTGTTTAAAGTTTAGATTTTTTATCTTTAAAATGCAGAACTTTATCCAATGTTCTTCTCAATCAACATGCATCATGGGGGATCATTTACAAACAATCCTAATCGTATGTATGTAAATGGTTTGTTAAGTTTCATTGATTTGGTAGATGACGAGAAATTTGGGATTTATGAATTGGCCCTAATGACGAAAGAGTTAGGGTATGATCTTGATGTCCCTACCTTTTACCATTATGTTGAGCCAGGGGGTGATTTGGAATCTGGGATTCATCTATTGGCTGAAGATTCCCATGTCTTGCAGTTGTTAGAAATCATTCATCAGGGGAACAGGTTTATTGATATATACATTGAGCATGGGATGTCTAATATTATCTTAATGGAGATACCCTCACAATCAAGTGTGGTACTAGAAGAAGTCAGTGAAGTTGAAGCTCAGATGATTGATAGTAAAAGGAACAACCCAAAGGTACTAGCATTGACCTGGAATGAATCATCAAATGAAAACAATGGAGGCGTGGAATGTGGAACAAAGCACATTGAAGATGATACTGAAAATGCAGCATATGTAGTAGATATTGAAAACTCTAGTATGGTTACTCCTCAGGTACCTAGTGCTGCAATTCATGATATTGGAATGACTAGTTCTGTTATGAATGCTTTTTACCCTTTCTTAGATGATAATGATAGGATTACTAATGAGGTTAATGATAGGGATAGGGATACTAATATAGGAGAAGATAGTGACCAAGATAGTGATTATATGGTTGATGAGGAGAATGATATGGATGAAAGTGATATTGACATGAGAGATTATAAGTTCATGATTGATGATGAAGAGGAAGATTAAACTCACCATGAGGCAGGGGTTGATGATTTAGAGCTCTTGGACAATGAAAATTTTGATAGTGCTAGTGATGGTGAGAATAATATAGGGAATGTTACGAGGAGAACCTTAAAACATATAAAAAGGGCACATGCTAATGATAACAACTTCTACATAGGTCAAATGTTTGGAAATAAGGCTGAAGTTAAAAAGTTTTTAAAAAAACACACAGTGGAGACTAGAAGGTTGTTAAAAATAGTAAAGGATGATAAGGATAGGGTAAGGGTGGCATGTGCAGGTGATATTCCTGGTGTTGAAAAGGTGGAAGCTGTTAAGAGGCCAAAAAAGAAAAAAGTTAAAAAGAACCAGAAAGAAGGGGACATTTCTGTTGAAGGAGGGACTGAAATTGAACATGATAGGAATGAAGGAGGTCTAGAAAAAAAACACATTGGGGGAAGAGGTAAAAAGAAAAACCCTAAGCAGTTTGTATGTCCCTTTGTGTTGTTGGTGTCTAGGGATTCAGTGACAGAGAGTTGGATAGTTAAGACTCTAATAGATGAACACAAATGTTTAGAGAGCCGAAACATTTATCACTGTAGTTCAACTTTCTTAGCACAACAATTGATGGAACAAATCGAAGATAACCCCAGGATCCCTGTCAAAGCAGTACAGGAACAGTTTCAGCGAAAATATGAAGTTTCAATTTCTAAATGGACAGCTTTTAGGGCCAAAGCTAAAGCTCAGAAGCAGCTACATGGTGACTATAGTTCACAGTATGGTCTACTTAGACAATACATTGATGAATTGCTTAGGACAAATCCAGGAACCACTATCAAGTTAGATGTGGAACCACCAGCAGAGCCTAGTGAGCCTACAAGAAAATTCAAAAGAATCTACATTTGTCTTGGTTCACTAAAGCAAGGATTCAATGCTATTGGGAGGGATTTGGTAGGGCTTGATGGTGCATTTATGAAAGGACCTTTTCCTGGTCAGGTTCTCACAGCTGTTGGAATTGACAACAACAACATGATTTATCCTGTTTCCTATGCAATTGTTGAAGCTGAGAACATTAACTCATGGACCTGGTTTCTTGAATGTCTTGGTGATGACTTACAACTTGCAAGCAATTCAAATGTCACATTCATGAGTGATAGACAAAAGGTACATGTTTTACATTATTAATCTATTGGTTTATCATACTTATGCATTTTTAAATGTGTAACAGGGAATTCAGAATGCAGTTTCAAATTTGTTTCCAAATGCTGAGCACAGATTCTGTCTCAGACATATCCATGAGAACATGAGATTATCTTATAAAGGGAAGGAGTACAAAGACATGCTTTGGAAAATAGCAAGTGCTACAACAGTTGTACAGTTTGAGACTTGTATGGATGAGCTAAAGACTTTGAATTCTGATGCACATGTGTGGTTATCAAAGATCCCACCAAAACACTGGACCAGATCTCACTTTTCAGGTAATACACTTGCAATTATTTAAAATATTAAATTCCATATGTAGACTATTACACTTGTAAGTTTTTGAATTTGTGCTACATATTTTGTGAACAGGCAGGGCACACTCTGATGTACTTCTGAACAACATGTGTGAGGTATTTAATGCCAAAATAGTACAAGGGAGAGATAAGCCCATAATCACAGCTTTAGAATACATAAGGGAATACCTTATGAGAAGGATAGTTAATGTCTTACAAGTTATTGATAAAAGTGATGGTCTGTTGACACCATATGCTACCAATCAGTTGTCAAACATAAAGAAAGATGCTGCAAAGTATTCAGTTAGTTGGAATGGGGATGAACACTTTGAGGTATCTCATGGTATTGACCAATGTGTGGTCAATGTAGTTCAGAAAACATGTAGTTGCAGGAGGTGGGAGATTACAGGAATACCTTGCAAGCATGCAGTAGCAGCAAATTGGAATATGGCCAGCCATAGTCAACAGGTTGTCTTTATTTATATAACATTCATTTTGATTTGTTATTGAACAATAATTGTTGTATACAGGTTGATATACCAGAAAATTGGGTGCACCCAATGTACAAGATGGAATCATGGAAGCATGTTTACAGTTTCAAGATATTTCCTATCAATGGTAGAACTTTATGGCCCAAATCCCAGGTGCCAACTACTATAACACCACCAAGTTACCACAAGCAAGCTGGAAGGCCAAAAAAGAAAAGGAAAAGGTCTGTAAGTGAGATAGAGGATATGTCCAAAGGTGGAAAATTATCAAAGAAGGATGCTTATGTGAAATGTGGAAAGAGCAAGGGCCTTGGTCATAATACCAGGACATGCAAGAATGTTGAAGGTTCTTTAGGTGTTAAGAAGGGTGCAGGCTCTAGTGATGTCAAGAAGGGTGCAGGATCTAGTGGTGTGAAGAAGGGTGCAGGCTCCAGTGGTGGCTCCCGTGCTGTCAAGAATGGTGCAGGGGCAAAGGCAAAATCTCTGAAAAAATCAAAATGATTGTTTATGTTTGATAGTGTTAGGATGTTTACATGGTTGTTCTTTTGGTCTTAAAAACTTATGTCATGTTAATTGTCTTTGAAAACTATGTAGACTTGGTGACTTTTGTTATGTTTTGTATTAGACAGTATTTTCTTTATGGTATGTCATGTTTTTATTGTCTTTATATGATTTGTGGGTGTTATATGTTAGACGGTCGTTTAATGATTTGAGGGTGTTATATGCTATACATTTAATGCAGGGTGTTAGGGGGCAGGTTACAATTTCTGCAGGTGGTTCTGTTTGCAGATTGTTTGGGGTTTGTATTATCAAGGGTTACAGTTTGTTAAGGATTGCAAGTTGTTAGGTAATGCAGGTTGTTAGGTGATGATAGGTGTCAAATGTCCGCGGACACTTATGCTTTCACTTTGTTATGTCCGCGGACACTTATTCGTTCACTTTGTTATGTCCGTGGACACTTATGCTTTCAATTTGTTATGTCCGCGGACACTTATGCTTTCACCTTGTTATGTCCGCGGACACTTATGCATTCACTTTGTTATGTACGCAGCTATACAAACATGACATAAACAACAACTGCAACAATATCCATATGATTGAAATTTCCAAAATACATTCCATTAATAATATCCAAAATATATAACCGCTTAACATGATTCACAACTACAAAACACAATACATCAAGATCATACTAGATTTCATTCCACTAACTAACTATTTTTAAGAAACACAACAGTGAAAAGCATCAACCAACTAAGAATCATGTACTTTTTCCATTTTTTTGATTCAGCTCTACTGTCTTTCAAATGTTCTTCAAGTTTCTTGTTTTCTAGCATGAAGCTCATGATTTGAATCCATAAGTTCACTGTTAGTCCTTAGTAATCCTGGAATGGTATATTGTGCTTCTTCATCAGCCTTTGGTTCAGCCCATCCAATGAAATTCTTACAAATCGGTGATGCCTGTAAACAAAACAACATACAGTAAACATTGATTTTCAAATTATGGTGAATTTGGGGAAAACTTACTTTGAAGGGACACGAGTGATACAGTCGTCCTGGGTTTCTATCTGACCGAGAGGTTCGTAAGATTGCTTCCTTCCCACACAAACAATAAACAGATGACATTGAAGTTGGGATTAGAATCTAGGGTTTGCCATGTTTAATTGTGTTAGGTGGAAGAACAAGAACACAAAGTTTTTGGGATTTTATTAGGGATTTATAAGCTCAAATGTGTGAAAAGACGGTTTTAACCCTCACATGCCATGCATGTGAGGCCGTTATAAACGTGAATTAATAACCGGGTTAGTGATAAAGGATGAAACCCGTAACTAATTTAAACTTAAAGGATTGTTTTGGCAACTTTTAAAGATTAAGGATGAAACCAGCTAGATTGATGCAACTTAAAGGACGTTTTGTGCAATTTACTCTTTTATAAAATTTTTACCACTTCTTTACTTTTCACCTTCTTCAATCTCTATATTTTTTATAAATTCAACCCACTTTAATCCTCTACAATGCATCCATTTAACCGAAATCTCGACCCGAACAACCCCTTTGCTTTCCAAGAGAACCCGAACCCTAGTCCGCCACAAAACCGCCAACCACCAAACCCGACCCAAATACCCCTTACCCGCGGCCAACCACAAGGTTTTGTATACTCACCTTGTACCGAGCTAGCCGGAACCGTGTCGTATATAGGGGGCGTGTTTTCACAAACTTTCCATACGACGATTAATCTATTCCAACTAACATTTCCCAACCCGATTCCGTACCCGAAACACAACCGCAAGACGTTGGTGGTTTGTCATCCAAACCGGCCAAAAAAAGAAGTCACAAAAAAAACGGATGACGAAAAAGATATAGCGGCCGCTCAATGAGTACAAAAAAAGTAGACGGCTCAAGAAGAAGCTACGTTGACAAGATGTTATATCGATGAATCACAAGATTCGATTAATGGTATTTTATAACATTCTCTATATTATTGTTTTTGTTTTATTATTAATTTTTTTATAATGACTAATTTTTTTTTTGGAATGGGGAATTCATGACACCGCTAGATTTTTGGGATTCCATAAAAAAATCATTTCATCCACAAATACAAAACAATGAGGTGTATCGTGAAAATGATAGTCTCTCGTCTAGTTGGAATGACATAAATACATATGTCACCTTCATTAATGGTTGTTTCCATAAGGCGAAGAACTCGCCAAGGAGCGGTGAAACCGAAGTCGACTTTATCACGAATGTCATGGTATCATATAGAGATAACTAGAAGCAAGAGTTCAAGTACATGCATTGTTGGAATATTTGTAGGTACGCCCCTAAATGGGCGACAGTCCCTACCGCTAGCGAATCAACCTCATCCAAAAAGGCAAGAACAACCTCGTCCCAAGCTCAATCCTATGCTCGTAATCAAGAGATTGATCTCAATATGGATGATTCTCCTTCCCGCCCACCCGGTAGAGACACTTCAAAAAAGCGGGTTCAAGAGGTAGATCGGGTTCGGCTTTGGATAAAAGGTTGTACACCGACCGGTTGGAAGAAATTGGGACGAAAATTGACACGTTCAATTTCATCCAAGAACAAAAGAGATCTTGGCAACAACGTTGACGATGAAAAAGAGTATCTTGCAAAAATATAACATGGATAAATGATGTAGTTTTTAGTTTTATTTTTTTTTAATTAGTTCTTTTTTTATATTTAATGTAGTTTTTTTTTAATTTTATATAGTTTTTTTAGTTAGTTTGTTAATTTAATTAAATGAAATTTTATTTAGTTAAAAAATAGCATGACACATGGCTGGCCACGCTAGCCGGAGCCATGCCACCCCCACATCCAAAAAAAGCCACGTCAGCTAAGCTTCCCTATGTGAAACCCACCTCCATCACATGTCAACCCAAACCCCCCAACCCACCCTCACACACCCAATAGTCTTATTAGTGGTAATTTCATAAACGTTGTTTACAAGAATCTTTGATGTTTAATATTTTGATAAAACATCGTGTTGCAATTTTATTAAACTAGTATTAACCCCCCCCCCCCCCCCCCCCCCCCCCCCCCCACACCAAACACACATACATGTGATGAAGTGTAAGCATAAAACCGTATCAAATAGAACCAATGTCACATCACCAACACTGAAGGTGTGGCGTACTAATACGAAAAAAATTAGAACGAAACGTAAAACAAAAAAAATAATAACTAAGTCAATTTCGGACCTGCGTTGTGACTGTCAACGAAAAAATAGATAACGTAAAAACGTTGAATCACACACGCATGTTCCATCGTGTTAACTCGTAAAATTTAGAACGAAACGAGAGGCACAACATCACGATACACAAAAGTATAGTATGTAAATTATAGACTCGACAATGACACGATTTTATGTTTTAAGGTGATTCTAGATTAGAATGTTTTCAGGTTGTCTCACAAGCCAACTAGTAATGCATCCTATAGTAGAATTTCACTACCCAAATATATTAAAAAGAGAAATTTACGAATAGTAATGAATAGTACATTCTTCATTCAAAGCTTGTCACGTGGCAAATTTTTTTTTCTTTTTTCTTTTTTCATTTATCTATCTTTTATCAAAATACCGGTACGGTTCTGTTCGGTCTCGGTACATGAAGGTAAAAACCGGCACCAGCCTGGTACAGAAAACATCAAAAGTCGGTACCGAATTGATATTGAAAATTTTTAGTTCGGGAAATTCGGTACTCCTAACCAATACAATTTGCTCATCCCTGATCACGGATACCGTACAAACACCAACGGTATCGCACAACTTTTTTTAGTGATTTTCTTCAACTTTTAATGTTTTCTTTTTTTTTTGTTTCAAGGCTAGGGATGAGCTCGTTGCCAACCGATACTAAATCAGTACTGGTACCGAAAATACCGGTTACGGTACAGGTATATGAAGGTAAAAATTGGTAGCAAACCGGTACCAGGAACGCCAAAAGTTGGTACCGAATTGACTTAAAATCTTTCGGTTAGGGAAATTCGGTACCGGTACCCAATACCATTTGCTCATCTCTGACCACAGGTTTCTATACGAACAACATCATTAGCGTAAAACTTTTTTGGTTAATTTTCTTTGGGTTATCTTATACTGTTTTTTTCTAGATTTTATTTTTATTCTTGTCAGCGGTTATGTGCGTAACGCGCTCGTAGTGATTTCAAAACACATGTAAACACAAACTAAATGATAAAAGAAGTTTGCCGCAACGCGGCGAGAGTAATAAACCTAGTTAATAATGAAGTGACACAACTTGAAATGAAATTTTGAGTAATAGTAATAAAGTCTTTAGCCGGGTGTGATGTGTAAATCAAACACATGTTGATGTTTGGGGTTTAACACCAAATGGATTTTGCTACTCGACACTTCACGGGAATGTGGTCCGCGGATTCCTCATCTACACTATAACTGGAACAGTACAAATTCTGGCTCCTCGCTTACCAAGTTCCACTTTTGACGGAATTTATTCATGGCCAACAAAAGTAGTTAACTCTTGGAGCTACCCACCGGTTCCGATAGTTCCAAACATGCAATACTATTAATCTTATGAAACAACTTTTTGTTTATGATATTTTTCATTTAATACATAAATTTAAATGTGCTATGTTTTAAATTAAGTCACTTTCATTTATAATTATTAGAGTAATCATAAAATTCGCCCATATTGTATGGTGAATCACAAAATACATACAATTAATTTATTACAAAAATCATTCATGTGATTTGCAAACCTTTTATGGTCTTGGTCTCCTCTCAAACGACATATACATTTTTTAAATGTAAAGGCATCGCTTGTTCCTCACAAAAGTCTTTCGTCCATTCCCTCTCTCTTCGAATAGACAACATATAATTATATGCTTACGTTTATACATAATTTCAAGAACCAACCTTTGTCTATTAGCTTCAAGCATTCATTGGATTCACCTTCGCATTCACCTTCCGCAATACATATATGTTTGAACAAGCATATATAATCATTGGTATTCCTACCTACTATATTCTACCAAAAGATGTGAGGTCCTTCTATGTGAATTTTATGATATGGTTTATTACATACTTTACTAGAGTATTTTTCTTGAAATTAGTTTTGAGTATAATATACTAGCTATTGTCTGCGTTAACACGCGGTTTCACAAATGAAATTAATATTATTTCTTGACATTTAAGATCGTTTAGAAGACAATTACATTTGAATAAAGAAGTAACAAATCACTAAAATTTCAGTAAAAGATTTCTTGTAGATCACATTGGTTATCTTAAATGTAACATTTTTGACATATAGTTGATCATGTGAAAGAATAAACAAAGACTCAAAAGGCAAACACAGTGTTACTAAGTATGAAAAGAGAACTGTACACATGAATTGGCATTACAACCAAAATCTATTTGGGTATCTAAACAAAATTCAATGAATCAAAGAGGCTAAAAATGAAAACTGAAAAAACAAATATACAATGAGTTTAAATATACAATGACTTGTCAATATGCAATGTACGGACGTACGGTATTTGAGTTTTGATATGCAACTTAAGAAGTATGTTTGTTATAACCAACATTAAACTAATATTATGCAGCATTCATGTTTGTTATCAGTTTTACTTTTCCCCTAATTTGATTTTAATTGTGACCAACTAAATGCCTATATATATCTATATAAACTATCGTAACAGATTATGAATCATAGATCTCAATTTTGTTATATTATTATTAGTATGAAAAATCCAACTAATTGATAATATAATAGTTCTTATCAAACGGTCAATGAAAATTAGGTAAAAAAAAGTGAAAACACAAAAAGCGATATCAAAGTGGTAAAGTATTATAAAACCGACATTGCTACCATAGCGGCACCAACCCAATACTCCGTACCCACTTTTCATCAATTTCAGTATCGATATTTTCAGATGGTACGGTCCCGATCCCATCCTTACTTGGGAATAAAACAATGTGATTATCACTTTTCGTTGTAAGTTACCATCTTCTCTTTTATACCTCCACGGCTCCACCACCACTTCAACAATAGGCTAATATTCATATCTTTCAAGGAACCCAATCCAGGTCTACCCTTTTCAACCGGTCCAGTGACCTGTTCCCAACACACCCACACCATTTTATTTTTTTCTTCAATCCCACCAAAAACACCGTCGTCTAAGCCCTTCCAAAGCCTCCAAATGCACTTCGGCGCTTTGAAAAGAGAGAAATGGTACAACATATACTGATATAAAATTTCAAAAGATATTTACTTCCTATTAATAAAACATAAGATATAGTAACCACATATACTAAATTACTAAAAATCCTGAGTTGAAGGAGACTCCCACCTCTTGAACTGTCTTTTTACAATACGGACACCTATACAGAACACACGAGAAGCACAACCTGGATATGATAATTTTATTAATTCCGTCTGAGAATCACAACCTTTGTGGTAACTTTTTTAATTCCGTCTTGAGTGCATGGTGTGATCTTAAAAAAAATTAACACTGTATGTTTCAGAATATAATCGAGACAACATATGAGCATAAGTGCATAACTTGTAATCAACTATTAGTTACAAAAGCTTAAACTTATAGTAGGACATTTCTAAGTACACAGTGTGAATTCTTAACAATATGCTTTTATTTCAAGATAACAATTAAGGAAAACCAGTTTTAAGTTTAAAACTCATCATTAGTTCACCTCCAACTCCAACTCCAACCCCTTTTGATGCTTCAGGTGCAGCTGCCTCCTCAATATTTTCATCATTTTTCCATCCACCATAATATAAAACATAAAAATCACCAATAACTACCTAAAAAAATATTAAACACTAATATTTATGTTTAGGATTACTCATTAGAACAGTTTGTCAGCATATTCCATTTTGATACAACAATAAGTTGTAACGGGTCGTGTTCGGTTAAACAATTTTAGATTGTCATGGGATAGAGCTGATGATGTTGACATGAATAAACACATATGTCTTTCATAAATGTGTATATTAGTGTAAATAACTGCAAAATAGACGTGATTACCAGATGGAGTAATTCTCTGGCACACAAAAGTGTCGTGCTCTGTTCTTTTATAAGAATATATATGTATATATCAGCAGCTATAGGATCGGGTTGAACACAATGCAAGTCCCCAGACATAGTTATGTGACCAAATTATTACCGTTTTTGATAAATGACATACCTTTTTATTATTTTTATACCATATAAAGTAACAGGTTACAACATAATAATAGGTTACTCACCATAGATTTCTTTTGGCAGTCCCAAAGTTGTAACGCAAATCCGTAAACCATTTTTTCTTCTACGTACACACTGTTCACCTAACAATAAAAGTGGGATTTTATTTGTTAAATTTCAGGTTTAACAATACAATCTTCAAACAATAACAAGCATACAGTCAAATCATAATGTTATTTATGTAAAAGAAACCATCATCAATCAAAAATATTAAAAACCTAAAAAACTTCATTAAAACCCTAACTTTACCCCCAATAAATGAATAATACAATCAAAACATAAAAACAGATATTATGTAAAATTTGTTTATTGAGCCGACAAAACCATCATCATCATAATAATCACCATAATCGACAATATAAAATCTACAATCTGCAAACAGCATCATACGGAGGAAAAATTTAACAAAAAAGAAGGTAAAAAAATCTGATTAAAACCCTAACAAAGATAATCATAAACCAAACAACTTCAAATCTTCGATTATATCGTTAGACTAACAGTATAATAAAATCAAAAGGACTGAAGAAATCAACACTATAAATAGAAAATCAAATCAAATGGTCGATTAAACCACAACTAAACAAACAATGAGTAAATCGATTATGAATGAAATCGCACATATTAAACCTAACGAATCGATGAACAGGACAATCGATCAATAAATCGAGAAAGAAGACATTACCGTGTGGAACTGATGTTATAGTTCGAATTTGATCCAAGGTATTGTGCCAGGAACGATCCGTAATAACAGCTTCGTCTGCGATATGAGAGAAGAGAGAGAGAGGAGGATGCCTTTGTGATTAGGGTTTTTTTTTAGAATGAAGAAGTGTGCAAAGGAAGATTCATAAATTAGGAAAGTAAATCAAAGGATCCGGATGCTCCACATTCAAATCAGGTCAAGCGGCGTTTTGTTATTAAGGAGTTTGTTAAATTGTCTGGGTAATCCAATGTAGAAAACGGGTAATCCGTTTAATCTCTCGTTTAGGCGGGAAAAGGTATACGAGATAAAACCAGATGACATTTGTCCTTCAATGGTTTCATTTATTAAATATATAGATATAGATTAGGTACAATGCTACCGAATATTTGCTGACTAATGTTGCTAAAACGGGAACAAGACGTATGATATTGGTGGGGAAGGTTGGGCTTCTCAGGATGAACAACTAAGATAAACAAACGGTTACTCGGTTAGTCTCTATACAGGAGGGAGTCTCCTACGATCAACATTTAACACAAGAATTAATAAAGGGTTCATAAGCACAGATAAGTCATCATCTTCATCTTCATACTCAGTAAATCCCACCAATAGCAAAACTAAGTTAGGGTCTGAGGAGGGTAAGATGTAGACAGCCTTACCTCTACCCTGTATGAATAGAGAGGCTGCTTCCATTGAGACCCCCAGCTCGATAGTAGTTTTGCATCAAGCCTTGGACAAAAGGCACCTAACACTCAGCAATTAAGACATAAGCATAGATAAGTGAGGTGGATAAATGAAAGTTGAGATAGTTCAGAATTAATTTTCCTATGATAATGTTAGGTTATGTAAGATCTGCTGATAATAAAAGCCAAAACTTAAGGGAACCATCTTATCTACCTGATGGGAATAAGTTGCCATGCAATCACAAGATCATAAATTCCCTCTTGAAGACTTCCCAAAATAGCTGCCCTATCTAGTGGAACATAAACTACTAACTTCAAGATTAGAGAATAGAAGAACAAGTGTTGAAAATTAAAGTATCGGTTAACAAGTCAACAGTCAAGTCAACTAAAGTCCAGACTGAAGTTTAGTAGATCAATTTAACAGTCAAGACCAGAAGTTTTGGATTTCTAGAAGTGCTGGTTCTTAACCAGCAGTTCTGTGAAATCCAGTAATTCACTCTTTCTCACATCAAAAGCAGCAATTTAATGTAACGGTGTAACTATCCAACAGGAAGTTACATCATTTAATGAGTTGCTAAGGGTCGCTTTCATGATGACATCACCAACAGTTCACTTCTCCTATATATAGTTCGTTTTGTACATTGTAATTTCTAATTTGATTAACTGTTTTATCAGAAAAACACATATTACACACACTCTCAAATCCAATCATTGGTATCATAACCTATTTCACTGAATTAACTACACTGTTGATTTAGAAGATAAACTAGCTCAAATTGATAACTAATTGAGTGATCAAAGGACATTGAGAAGAACCAATCAGATCATTAAATTGTTTCTGATACTCAGTTTCTGGATTACTTTCAATATAACTCAGAGAGATGTGAATCACTCATGATCCTTACAATACCGGATCGGCAAACAAGCCTCCAATGCTCGTTCATCATGAATTCAAGATATGACAACTAAGAATGGGTCACCACTTGTCATCAGCAGAACACTGGTTACTTGAGACCAAGGGTATACGACCCTAGTGTTCCCTCTATTGCGAGTGCCGAAAGATTGAAATGTTATGGTTCCTAAGAAAACCAGTGATTACTCTGATCAGGATTTCCAAAAGTTGGAGCTTGATGCAAAAGCATTGGGACACTGGCCATGGCATTACGCAACAAAATATACGTTGGATTGTGAGAATGCCAAAGAGTTGTGGGATGTTTTGAACGAACAATTTGGTGGTACAGATGAAGTTTAAGAGAACAACAGAGAATATTGAACCAAACTTTCACTCATATCATGAGAAAGTCTTTAACTCAATAGCTCGAGCGGTTTAACTGCTTGATCGGTGAGCTAAGGCTTGCATATCAAACTTTCACAAATTCTGCTTTGAGTCACAGATTTATGAGATCTCTTCTAGATAAGTGGGATACTATTGCATATGTGTTGAGAAACTCTAATGGTTTTAAGTAGATAACTCTAACATAACTTCATGGCAAACTCTTCACTTATTAGAGAGAGCTTGATCAGAAACAACAAAACTGCTGATGATTACACATATGGTAACACAACCCTGTTAGTCAAGATGAGTCATTATCCTCCAACAGAGTAAATGAATAGAGGTATGATCACTTTGTTGATATAACTATTGGTTTTAATTCTCAGTACGACACATCTCATGTGGGAAATCAGAATTTTGTTTGATGATGTATGACTACAAACCAATGGACCATGTTGACCAGGAAAAGTTTGATCTCCTAGACCAGCTTGCATTATTAAGTATTAAGTCAAATCAAATTTATAACAAAACGGGTAGGGAATTTCTTGGAGTAGAGGGTAGGTGTAAATTTGAGAAGGATAAATTCAGGGTTGAATGCTATAAATGCCATACGTTATGTCACTTTGCAAACGAGTGCAAAAATCTTGCACAAATCACTGTACCAAGTGTGACTTACTGCTAGTCAGTATTCAGGTTTTCAAAATACACATAAATTTTTTTCCTATAATACCCTAGTCATAACACAAAGTCTACATCTCATTTTGCACATCGACCTGCTCAAAATTCATATCCACATGTGAGTGGTTATTCTTAGTATCACATACCATATGTTAATATGTCAGAAGCACATGTTCAAACATCTTCACAAGCACAAACTCAATCCAAGGTTCATTTACCAATAGTTTCTCAAACTACTGGTTCCCCTGCACCATAAACTACTCAACAAAGTTTTTTCACTCAAAGCTATGTAAACTGAAGTAGTTTTCTTGAGGATTTGAGTGATGAACATTTCAGTATGATTGCACTTGATAAGGGTCACAAGAATCTTGCATTAGTTTCCCTAGAAACCTTAAGTGATACTTCAGACCGAAGCACCTGTGAAACTACTGATTTGTGCATTATTTCACTTGCTAGATCAACAATTGCTGGACTATCTCAGCATGTTGAAAAAGTGTATTCAAGTATTTGAGGATATCAAAGCAGTGAATATTATACTTCTTGAAAAATCTTTTGAGAAACTTATGGCACAAACAAGTGTTAAAAGAAATGAACCAAATCATTTCAGATTTATAACATAAATTTCCAACCACTCTGCACAGTTCAAATCACTTCTTTCAAAATATCAAATATGCTTAAATGAACTACAATCTCCCAAGTAAATTGTCAAAAATGGGTAGAATCATGCAAAGGGTTTGAGATTTTGTTGAATCAACAAACGAAAACAATGTGAAATTTGGTTTAGGGTATAATCACACACAAGAACCAAGTGATTGCACTCCAAAAACTCAAGTCTATGACACTGAATCCAATTCTTCAATTGGAAAGAATACTGTAACACTGATTGTGGTTCTTCTCACAAATTCATTCATTGATCAACACAACACTAAATGGTCTCATGAAACATGTGTGGACAAGAATATCAAACCAATGACCTTTGTGATTTCTAATGGGAAAATGGCACCAAGTGCTCAAAGCAGCGGTTCTATTCAAAATTGTTAGCTCTAACCAAAAATTGAAATCCAACTTAGGATCTGGTTTAAAAAAGGGCAAGAGCACTAGAGGTATATTATTTTGCACAGTATTTGAGAAGACCAATCACAATACCGAGGATTGTTACATGGTCTTAGCTTATGAGAAAAGCAAGATACATAATCTGGAAAACTTTTATGAAAAGCCACTATTCTATCCATGTAGTGATTCCAGCTACTGTGAATCCACAGGTTCTTTTGAGATCTTTAACATTGTTGAAACACCTGTCACATTGGCCATGAATCACAGAAAATTCACTAGACCAGTACAAGTTATTGATGCACCTTATGCCCTAATCAGTACAAGCAAACAAGGTCTAATCAAAGTGTTGAAATAAAAGCACTAACAGAGAGCCAAAAGGAACTGATTATTATGGTACAAAAGTTGTCAATGGGTCAAAATGACCAACCAAGTTGTGATGAAACCAAGCCTGCAATTCATAAGGCATGGATTCCAAAGTCCTAGCACTGATTAGTTATTTTGTTATAAAAAAAGAATGGAAATGTTTTTACTAAAACATAACTATTATTTTTTTCTGCTAAATTTTCAAAATTCAAAACTTCTGGTTAAATACTAGTCGTTTTACGAATAACAGAATACACTTATGGTTAAATACCATTAGTTTCACAAAAGACTATTTTTCTACCAGTAGTTATTTTCTACCTTCCATATGTCAGACAAATGTACAAAACTAAGAATAGGTATGCTCTTTATTGTCAGTTATCATTTCAGGCCCAATACCTATGTCTATCCAATGAAAACACATTCCTATAGTATCCCAAGACAAACATACTTCACACAAAACATGCCTGCATGTTATATCGTCTCTCAAAAGCCCACATGTCTTCCAAAGAGTGACATGCATACTGACTCACACATAAGATAAATGTTACTTCTTCACATCTAATCTTGATGATTTTCTTCAAACAATTGTTTCTTTGTTTAAAAATGTTGTTAATTCATTTTTAAAACAATTGTTTCAAGATTCATGATGGATGAACATATGAACATCACAAATGAGCAAAATCACACAGTCATATTCAAGAGATAATCCCTCAAACTTTTTAATGAGATTGCATGTGTAGCTACCACTCTTCTGATTGACCTCATTTGATTGACTGACAGTAGAATCATAAGTAAGACCACCTTGCAGCCAACAACACTTTGCTTTCACAGGAAGTCAAAAATGTCGGAAGTCCTTCGGTACCAAGAACAAGAGGTATCACTACTTGAATGATATTGTGGGTGCATATGATATTACTGAATTGAATAATGTCAGTACTCTGGAACTTCTTGATTTTATGAAATAAGCTGAGAGCTGAGGTCTTTAATCTCAAGTAAATGATCACCAAATTGCCTCAAGATAAGTCTAACTGATCCATGAATATACCCAACAGCTGGTAACGCAATAACCACCCATCACTAGTAGAGGTGTTATTTACCCTATCCAATCAATATGCCGACACCATAACCAACAGTTGGTAACGCAATAACCACCTCATCACTAATGAGTAAAGGTGTTATTTACCTTATCTAATCAATCCGCCGATACCAAAAAGGGAGAGATATTATTAATGTCACACATCGTATTCATGAGTGATGGTTATATCATAAATTGTGTGGTGGAGGTTATGTAACACTTAGGTGACGATAAGTAGAGCTGTAAACAAACCGAACATTCAATCAAAACTACGTTTACATTCATTCGTTTAATAAATTAACGACCATGAAGAAGGAATTTTCGTTTGATCAATTAAATGAAAAAACCTGAACAAAAGCCGCGTTCACTCAATTACGTTCATCCATTTATGTTAGTTCATGGACTTTGTTTTGTTAAGTTTATGTACAATCATAGAAACTTACATTTTTGAACATTATATGAGGATAATTATGTTTGGGTTTAGTAATTGTTAAATCGAGTGTTCACGAGTTTTCTCTTAAATAGGAGTTTTCTCATGATCTCTCCCCATGTTTGTTATGTCTAACAAGTGCCTTTGTTTTGGGATAATTATGTTCATGGTTATCGTGTTAAGTACCTAACAAGGTGATTATATTTAATGTTTGGGATTAAGAATTTATTTATACTTTTTTAAATAGTATATGTTCGTGAACAAACACGAACAATAATTTTCGTGAACAAGTTTAATGCTAAACGAACATGAACAAGCCTTCATTTGTCCTTTCATTTTAGCACGTTTACAGCCCTATCATATTAGCTAGGTATAATAAGTGTGTAATATCTCTTCACTAATAGAGTTGTTCTTTAACATATTCAGTGACTTTCTTATGCATGTCGGCTTGTCTACTCGACCAAACTAAGCATTAGAACCCGCTTTCTATATCGTGTTCCTCGTATCTCCTAATTGGTACTTCAAGAGTTCACAACCTCAATCGTTTTTAGTCTCTACTTTGTTCTAATTTCCCCGTCACATGTTTGGCCACGTACTCACGTCATTTTCAGAGTTAGGTTTTAAGGCAATTTTCTTTAGGCATGTTCATAAGAAATTATGGAACAAAGTCTCCTTTAACATGAAGATGTTGCTTTATTTTTCTTATTTAGCTTTGAAGAAGAAGTTTAGATGGTTCTTTTAACAATTTTTCTTTATTATGTAGTTAAATTAAATGTGATGTCTTCAATTTTTTCAAAACAAGACCCACGCCCATACCCAAAAACCCAAACCCATGACAGTTGGGCATTAGTTGTCTTTAACGCGTGAAAGTCCCAACGGTTTTAACTTCTCTATAAAGGTTTTTAACTTCTCTAGAAAAGGCAAGCCAGCTCATATTTCCATTTCCCCAAAGTCAAGGTCAAAATTACCACATCATTCCTATTGCGTGAACCATCATCAACAATAAACAAAACAAAATTTTACTAAAATTAAAATTACACAAAAAGTAAACATTACCTTACACGTAACGAATCAGCCACCAAACAATCCAACTTCTTCAAAATTAACGGCGAATACGATGGAATACGGTGGCACCTAACGGAACGGCACTGCACGCAACACAACAATACACGGAATCCACGGCACTGCACGCAACAGAACAATACACGGAATCCACGGCACTGCACGAAACGGAACCGAACGGAACATAACGTCAATCAACAATCAAATGATTCAACACAAAACAACACGAAAATCGTATGAATAATGAATGTTACAATTTGATTGATATTTATTTTAAGTTAATTAAAATTTGAATCCTTTTAGTTAAGCTAGTTTGATGAATTGAAGTTAGTTAAAATTTCATCCAAAAAGTCCTTTCAATTGTTCAATCACATTATCATCCATGTACAATCGAATAAGCTTCATCCTTATGCCAAAATTCAAGGATTGATTTGATGATTTGATGATGTCATATCGTCGAATTATATGAAAAACTGCACTCTTTGCCGGAATCCGGTCACCGGTACATGTAGTAGAAAAGGTAGGATATGTAAAACTACCAAACCTGTAACCGTAAAATATGACGTATGAACAACAAACTCATACGTCATCAGCCTTTGACATGATCGACAACCGGCTAGGTCGCGGCTCAAACGCCGATCTCCGACGCTGTTGATGCGACGACGGCCGGATCAACGCCGCGAGTGCTCGTTTAACCAGATCTCCACCTTCAACGGTTCCGATTCGCACAAGCGAGTTCGTCATCGCAGATCTACGAGCGTTTAATCGATTCGGTGAGTACGTTTGGCTAATATTGTAATTCTTATGCAAACTACACCGGAACGAGCCTGGATGCGTCGTCGGCGAACACATACACGTCTTCTTCGGCAAATTCTTCAACGGATTCGAAACGTTTTGCTTCCGTACAACCTGATCTCGAGGATTAACCGCCATAGATCGGTTCGGAGATCCAGATCTGCTTGATAACGAAAACCTGACGGAAGATGACGTCACCGGAGCGAGATTTACACGTGTCGGAGATGACGAACGGCTGTAGACATGACTTGACGACGGAGATGAATAGAAACTGGAGCTGGTTGATGACGCGAATGGAGATGATGACGTGTCACCGGCGAACGACGGTGAATAACCGCCGTACCGGCCGGACGGAGAAGTCGGCCGTTGAAACGCCGACGTGTACGGCAGGACCGGTGCGTTCGATCTTCTAGAAGATTTCCGCATATTTTTAGAGAGAGAAAGTGAGTACGTGTTTATGGTGTTTGTGTGTGAGAGAGAAAGGAAAAGAAGGTAGGGTAGAGGGTGTGATTTTACTGAAGGGCCCTTGGGTCTTCAGTTGGGCAAACCTAGCTCTGGTCCGAGGCTTAATTTATAGGGTGTTTGATGGGGTATGGTTGTAATTATTGGGAGGTTTAGGGGTTAGTATGCGGAGAATATGTTGGTTTGGTTGATAAATCTAACCATGGTTAGGTTATGGTTGCTGGTTAACCTTTTAATTAAATGCTTTTAATAATGGAGCTTTTTCCACTCTCCTCCCTTTATTAATTACGCATTAAAAATTTTGTTTTGAATATTTTTTTATTAAAAAAACCTTTCTTGTGTGTTTAATCTTTTTTTATTTTTTTATAATGAATTACTAAATTAATTACATGATTAAATTATGATCATAACCCCCCGAACATAAATTTATACTTGTTATATTTAACTTAATTAAATTTTAAAAAAATGAAGAGTATACAATATAATAACGAATAAAATTTCATAGTTACTTTTTAAATGATTTTATGAATTTAAACTTTGATGTTAACATTTCAATATTCGTATCATTTTATAAATAGGTATATAGCTTTGTTCAAATGAATTTATGTAATTTTTTATATCTATAAAATGTAAGACAAGTATGTAGCCATATAAACCATGAGAAAGGTTATCCTACAATATAAAAAAAATGTACAAAATGTATGAGAGAAGTTTAGCCATTGATTTGAAAGATCAATGGTTGAGATTAAATGGTTCTCAAATATAGAATTCATATAACTAAAAACAAGGAAATAAGTGGGGAAAAGGGTAAAATAGGAAATCCAATATTGTTACTCATATATCCACTTCCCCCTTGATTTTCAAACGCCAATAACTTTTTCATACGTTAATATTTTTTTATAAAAATTACACCGTATTAAAGAGCATTTTATCCTCTTTACTTCGAGCAGCCTATTGCTATATTTTTCTTTAAAAAATTTTGAAGGATTTTGAAAGCCTATTACATGACTACGTGATTTTTAATACAAGTGACTACGTGATTTTAAATACCCATTACGTGATTACTTGATTTCATTATAGTATTTTATGTGAAATCCACTAAGTGATTATGTAATTACGTAACAAAAGTTGACTACTTAAATTACATGATTTTAAATACTCATTTCGTGATTACGTGATTTTATTATATAGTAATTATGTGAAACCCTACTGAGTGATTACGTAATTACGTATAAACAAAATATGTAATACATAATATTTCAAATGGAATATCTAATATTTAAGGTATAATCACGTATTAAGGATAAATTATATACAAAACATTAGCTAAATCAACCTATAATAACAACATAATGTCGTAAATTAGAGATTTGACCACGTAATAAAGCATAAACAATGAAGTTCTTATAATTGAATGTGTAATCACGTAATAAACATAATTGTATTAACATTCGTTATAACAAATCATGTTGAGAATGTAAGGACGTAATGATTTTACATTGAATGCTTAATGATTTATGTTGAATGTGTAATCACGTGATGGGTATTAAATAATCACGTAGTCATATACCGGGTATTCAAAATCACGTAATGAGAACTGGTATTCAAAATCACGTAATCACGTTATGGGTATTCAAAGTCCTGTAAATTATTTTTTAAGAAAACTATAACAATAGGTTGCTCGAATTAAAGAGAATGAAATGCTCGTTAATACGGTGGAATTTTTTTGTAAAATATTAAAGTATGAAAAGGTTATAGCCGTTTGAAAATCAAGGAGGAGACTAGTTAAAAGGAGAAAAGACCATCATACCCTTACCTTTTTAAATTAAGAAAAAACAAATGTAGGGTCATGATTGTCTCCTACACTTCGTACAAAATTCCTCTCCTCTCTTGTACATGATCTTTAAGTATAAACCATTTAAAACTTGTTATGAATCAAATACTATGCGAGTAACTGACTATTTATCTTCGAAACATAATATATTAAAAGTTTTTCGTGTCACATTTAATAAATTGAGGAATCAATTATAGAATGATTAAATAATATTTTAGAGATTTGGAGGACATCATAGTTTCAAACTGATTCACTTGATTTTATTCGATTCATGATGTATTTTTTTTTTCTTAATTTTAATTTAAATACCGTTTCTTCATTGTTAAAACCAGTACAAGGTGTCTTTATGATAGTTTTTTTTTTTCTTATAAATAGGCTATTGAATGCGGGTGTGATTATATATTACTAGCTATTTTGCCTTAATAAATTGAATCATAAAAAGGATATTAAAACGAAAGGGGATTAAGTGTAACAGAAAATTGAGCAATGAAAGAAAGAACACATTTTTTTTCTTAAACATAGCAAGACCCCGATTTATAAATACACACAAACATTGTATGGTTTCGCCTTCCTCCTTCTTCCACTTGTACACCTCGGTTTCACATCACCTTTCTCCAACATGGGATGTGGTTGCCTTTCTAACTCCTTTTATTTATAACTAATGTTTTTAATTATTTAATTTACGAGTTTTTTTGATGTTGAGAGTTACGAGTTTTTCCGATGTTGAGGGTCGCTGACAGTGGTGAGGCATTGGTGCTACTTGACATGTTTTTACAAAAGTTTAAGCCTATTAAATTTTTACTAATATTTTGTTGCGGTTTACCCTTATACTTCCTTTACTTAAAAACTATTTTTTATGTGCATATTTTATGTGCGTTTCGGCATAAATTTGAGTTGTTCTACGTTTCGACGTAAACTTTTTTGTGAAATGAGTTATGTCAAATATAATACGTTTTCATGCTTATTTATGTATGTTTTGTAAATTTTGTTTCGAACCAAGCGGAGTCAAATTGTGTTTCCTTTTTCCATTTTTTAAAGCTCTAATTTTAACACCTTTTGGTTACATGTATCGGTTCCTTCACAGCCGTTATGTTTTCTATGTATGAGTCGGGTCACATATAATATGTTATGCTTATACAATGTGATTTAAATTTACTTTACGTTTTGATCCAATCGCAATGCTTATACAAGTTACAGTGAGTTCAATTGAATATGTCGAAACCGGTGTTTTCATGCAGTTAATGCATCACATAACGTTTGGACTAATCCATTAAAGTTTTACGATGTACCCGCACCACAACACGCACATGTCTTATTGCTAGTTAACTATTAAATAAAATAATACTATTTAATAAAATGTATAAATTTTATTAGCCTTCATATTAAATATAAAGCCCAACCCACAAATTAAGCCCACTCACTTCTTATCTAACCTTAATGTTTAACTTCAAGATATACTAGGGTTTCACAAATTTTCGAACTTTGTTCAAAATATCGTTCGGTTTAAATTAGTTGGTGACTTGATGTTCGGAAGTTGGAACACAAACATGAATATAAATTAGGAAAAAAAGTATTTAGGATTTGGTTAAATTTGGTTGAAATTGGTTTGTTTGGTTTTTAACTGAAATCAGACTTAATTGAATTCGATTGAATTTGGTTTGGTTAGAATATTCCTAATTTGGTTTAGTTTGATTTTTAAATTACGGTACAAAATTCTAGAAATCAAATAAATCGTAAACCGAATCAATAAAGACCCTAACATAAAAGAACATTTTGTTCTTTGATTTGGTGGACGTTGTTTGATGTAAAATTTTAAAAATATTAGAAATATGAGGGATACACGTGTAAGTGTTTAAGCGGTCCCTTTAGCCTCACACCTCAAGGCCTAAGTTAATGGTTTTTTCAATTAACAATGTGCTGTCCTAGAGAGATGTATACATTAAAATGGTACGTGATTAGGGCTGTTCAAACTGCTTGACGATCGTTCGAAAAATGCCTGAAAAATACTTGCTCGATTCCCGCTCAGTTTGTAAATGAGCCGTTCGGCTCGGTTCGATTTAAAAACGAGCCAAGCATGAGCAAAGGTCCGCTCGCTCGTCGATCGCTCGGTTTCGCTTGAATTATTTTTATTGCCTGAAAAATACTTGCTCGATTCCCGCTCAGTTTGTAAATGAGCCGCTCGGTTCGGTTCAATTTAAAAACGAGCCAAGCATGAGCAAAGGTCCGCTCGCTCGTCGATCGCTCGGTTTCGCTTGAATTATTTTTATTAAATATTTAATATATATAGTTATATAGATAAGTAGCCCAAGAAACATACTAACCAAACACAATACCAAAACCTAACCCTAATTCTTATAAATTCAAATCAGCACCTAATCTCCTGCTACATACCTCCTGCCACATACCTCGCTGCTGCTCAAGTTCAACCTCAAACAATCTTTTCTCATGCTGCTGCTCATCTCGATTTTACTTTAATTTTGACACCGAGATTGAACAATTGATGTATAATTAGAAAAGTAAATTCGGAATTGTTTGATGCACAATAGTATATTCATTTATTTTGATCTTGATTGATATGAATGTATTGTTGTATCAGTGAGTCATTGTGTTATTAGGAGCTAATTAAAAACGTGATGTTCTATAATAATACTATACTATACTTTTAAATCATGATTTTAGTTATCTATTGCTTTTGTTAGTAAGGTGTTGGACATATTTTAATTAAGTTAGGATTTGTTTTTGCTGAATGCAGCCTTGTAATAGTCTTGATTTCAGTTTTTTTGTGTTGCTACCCATGTTTGCATTCTTAGTGCTGAGAAAAACCGAGCGAAACCAAGCAAAAACGATCCGCTCGATTCAAATTCAATCCGAGCACGAGCATCACTTTTGTGCTCGGTTTTGCAAACTCGATCCGATCGGATCGGATCAGTTGTAATTCAATCCGAGCACGAGCAGACCCTCGCTCGGATCGGATCGGCTCACGAACACCCCTATTGTGCTAGATTCAAATATTAAAGTTCAAGTGAAGTATTATTATTAAGAGTTTATCTCTCTAAATCAAATGGTGGAAGGCTTGCTTTTCTCTTGAGAGATGCAGGTTCAACTTTCACTTGATGCAGAGTGAGACACTGGTGGGCAATGATAGGAGACCCAGGGAAACCTGGATTCGATTCTTGAGCCAAACGGGTTTTACTGGTAACTTCACCGTCGTGCCTACGGGCGGGTGGGTTACCGGGTTTTCCCCAGAATTGGTGGTGGACTCGGGTTACTCTTGGAGGACTCCGTTTGGTCTAGTGGGTGCCCCGAGAGTGCTCGGGATTGATTCTATTGGCCGTTAAGAAAAGATTCTACAAAACGGGAAGTTTTCCACCTTCACGGATGTGAACCAACGTTGAGTTGAAGGGAAGGTTGTCGAACTTCGAAGGTTCGCAAGGTGAAAGTCCGTCTACATGGATGGTCTGTGAAAGAAAGGAAGACCCCAAGGCTAGTGGGTAGGTTAGGGTCTTCCCATGGGGATGAGCCGCCACGTAGACCGTCACGTAAGCGTGTGTGAGGATAGGCCTAAAAGGGATGGACCAAGGGGGTGGGGGATGAACCCCTTTATATGTATGTATGTATGTATGTATGTATGTATGTATGTAATGTATGTATGTATGTATGTATGTATAGGCGTGTGAGAGGGGGTGAGGCACGGCATCAGCGGCAGTGGGAGGCCGACCTTGCCGGGGATGGGCCTAAGGGGGCGGTGTGGGGGACCGGTGCCGGGCACATGTCGGCCCCCATACTCACTAGCCTAAGGAGAAGAGAGAGGGGTGGTCTCGTCTAGGGGTGAGCATAAAACCGAATTAACCAAACTGTAACCGAAATAACCGAAAAACTGAACCGAAATAACCGAAAAAACTGAACCGAAATAACCGAAGGGTTGGTTATTTATATTTTTGATAACCACATGTTGCGGTTCGGTTATGGTTATTATTAGTTTCATAACTGCAAATAACCAAACCGAACCGAATGTTTTAAACATGGCCGAATCCATAAGATCATAGGTTTTTAAGTTGGTGTTTAAGTATTAAGTGTTTAACCATGGCCCAATACGTATATTTTTTTTGTGAAACCTTTAAGTCTTTTAACCATGACCCAATCTCATTGAATTAAAAACTCTAGCCACTTTGTGTTCATATTTGTGCTTCCACATAACACGTGTAACTTTTGAATTTGGAATTCAGTATGCATGTGGAAGTGAAATATAGTTGATAATTCTACAAACTTAACTGTGTGTATTTATTTTTTGCGTAATAATTTTTCATAACTCACACATTTAAAGCATAACTTTAGAAACGATAAAATAACCGATCTATAACCGAACCAAAACCACATTAACCGCAAATAACCGATTAACCAAAACCGCATTAACCGTAACCAAACGGTTATGATTTTTTGATAACCGAAATATACGGTTATACTTTCGGTTATAGGGAATAACCAAACCAAACCGCACCATACTCACCCCTAGTCTCGTGTTTTTGGGTTTTACCAATATAATTTGATGTAGAGGTACATGATATGATTGGAATATTTTGAAATGAAGGTCTACAACAGCAAGCAAAGGGTCACTGAGGGGTATTTTGAAATCCCTTTTCTATTGCACTTAACACTTTATCTTAAAGTAAGCAAACATATCACAATTGTATAGCATAATAATGCTATATCACAATTTGAAAGAAAAAAAATACAATGGAAAGATATTGTTTTCAACAAATTAGAGTCTATAAACAACAATGTTTGTAGATAAATCATCATAGGATTAATTTTGAGAAGTTTCAATCCACATAAAGAGAATGTGTATTAGCAAAACATAGATAAGTATTGGGAAGCATAACATACTAATGTTTTGAGGATAAAATTATTACAAAGAAGTACTTGTATCCGCATATAATGTAGAAAATCATGTAAAATAATTCGAGTCGAAGCAAGTAGAAAGTATGGTGATTATCATATTTGGAAATGTCACCGTGCATCATTTTAGCCTTAAATCAGGTATAAAAGCTTCAAAAATTTTGTTGATCACCACATTGGGTGATAGGAATTAAAGTATCAGATGATAGAATTTCGAAATAAAAACGAAATGAATAGGCTACGGTTCACTCGAGATACAAATACACCCCTTGATTAATCCGTAGGGCAGTCTAATACAAGTTTAGGATACATAATTCACCACCTAAACTTGTGATTAGATTCCACAGAACACCATTCAATATGTCACTATTGAACATATTAATTTTAACTCATATTCCAATGAGAGAAAACTAACATAAAAATTTCATTCTTAAAACTCAATATCTTTCCCTTGACCACTACTAAATTATATAAGAAGTGTCGAACTGCTCTAAACATGGGATAACTACCATTAACCACTACTAAATTACTAAATTGAAATGCAACACAAACATTGAAGAAACACCAAACTAATCTGGTGGTTAGTTTGTGGTTTGTGCCTCGACAAAATAAGGTTAATCTTCTTTCGTTCTCGTCTAAACAACTATGATGATCCTGCAAAACAATTAACACACTGTAAGCTTGTTACAAGGAGAAGAATATGGGGAATCTCCTTGTAACTACTCTTCGACATGAGAACACGTATTTGCAGTTGTGATAAAAAATAAACTTAGGAAATAAAATTACAGTTGTGACAAAAAAAAGGAAATAAAAACGTGGAATCACTTGTGCATGGTTAACTATTCTTGTATGGGTTATATTCTGCGGGCGAACGGGTCGATGACCCAATATACAACATTAGGGTTTTATCCTTACTTATTAAAAAAATCATGTTATATTACATATAAAAGATGAAAGAAAAACATAACAGGGTTTGATTGATTAGTAAAAATTGGATACATTTTCTTAAATGTATTGTAACACGTTATCGGGGTCGAGGTCTCAGGACCCCAGTGTTTTTAAAAAAATTTAATAGAGACGAAATATTAAATGTTGTAAGGGATTCATAAAAATAATTAAAGTGGAATCCATATTAACAGAACTCAGTTTGGTGTAGTGTTAAATTTCTTGTCTTTCATCTGAAAGGTACCTTTTCGATTCCAGATGTGCGTTGTTTTTTGCGCTTACTTTTGTAAAATTCAAAATAAACCATCTAAGACCATTCAGTGTGGCGGGCGTTAAGCGCCATGTGGCTGCCCCGAAAGAAGAAGGCACGGTAAAAAAAGCACGGGGTGGTGTTTGGCGTAGAAAGGACCCCACCTGGTGTTTTAAAAACTAACCAATCACAAACCTCCTACCACAAACCACCAATCAACTTGCGCTATATCACCAACCAAATTGCCCCCCCCCCCCCCACGCCGGTGAAGAATCCCCGCTCCACACACAACGATGTAGAAAACGCCAAACACGTGCTGGTTTAGTGGGCGTGGACTGGCTTCCACGTCAGATTTCCACGCCTACACTGTATGGTCTAAGAGGATCCATCTCCTCTGCGATTACCTCTTCATATTTCTTTGTTGAATATTTGAAAAACTAAAGGTAACTTTTGTTTGTTTTATTTATTTACTTTATAAAATTTGTTTGAATGATTGAATTGATTGATTTAATCTTGATATGTTTAAAATTCAACCGGAAGGCTGCAATTCTACAAACTAGCCGTTGCTAGGCTACTTGATATATCAAAGGATGATGGATCATGCTATTTACACACGACCCTAATTATTTTCACACCTCAAAGCGTCCCGCTTTGGTCAAAGCGGGACGCTTAGAGTCACTTTTACAGACAAAAGGTGATCTTACTGATGCCTGACTGACTTAAAGTTGATACGAGGTTTGATTCGGTACGATGTTGTCACGAGAACCCTAAGCGCCGCGCTATGGCCAAAGCGCGACGCTTTGAACCCAAAACTTGGCTTTTAAAACCTGGCCATGCATGAGAGTAAAGGCATTCGATTTTTAGACAACTCAATATATTGTTTCCTAACATACGGGGGTTTCGCCGTTTAACTTGTGTTACTTCAAATTAACGTGGTTTTGATGTATTAGTTGCGTGTCTTCAAAATACGATGTCGTGGTTAAGCAACTATCTTTTTGGTGAATATTCTGACGAGTCAGTTGTTCCCGATTCGTACGAGAGGACCGCTATTTCTGACTCGTATGAGAAACCGGTCCCGTCCAACTTGAGGGATGAGGAAGTTGTATCTTGCAGTCGTTATCGGGATAACACGATGGAGCTAGATTTGAATATCCCTTTGGAGGACCCGTACCCACAACAAGGTTATTCGAATTACGGATACAGAGTCGAAGCGTATCCTCAGGCTGAATACCCGTACGGTCTTCCAAACTATCCCGACCTCGGTTACGGTGGCGAGCACAGCTTTGTACAGCAGGAGGGTTATCCAGACCACAGTTATGGTTGTGAGCAGAGCTTTGAACGTCAAGTCTATTCAGACCTCGGTGACAATAGTGAGCAGGAGGATGTGTCAGTTGACCAGAAAGGCTGTTACCCGGTTACATTTTCGTTTGATACAACGCAGACCTTTTCGTAACGTAAAGAGATGGTGCGTTGGGTACAAGACACAACAAAAGACAATGGTTACCTCATTGTGATTAAGAGGTCGAATAAAAGAGGAGATAATTACAAGATTTGGTTTCAATGCACTCTTGGTGGGGAGCATAAGACTATAGCTACACAAAGGAAAACTGGTAGCAAGAAAATAGGTTGCCCGTTCGAGATGATCAGGTTTTCAGAATCAAACGGAAGCGTTTGGAGGACCGAGGTGACGCAGGCGAAGCACAACCACACTCCTATCGGAAACCTAGAGGGTCACGCGTATGCAAGAAGGCTTTCTTCGGATGACAAAAGCCTGGGTGAGCAAGTGGCAGAGCAAGATTTTCCTAACCGTAGTATCTGGCGAACGCTGACGAAAAACAATCCGGCTAAAAAGCTTATTCCAAAATATATACACAATGCTGATCAATGCCGGAAAAATGTCGGTAAGTCTCCGATGCAAAAACTTGAAAATATTCTTCGCGAAAAAGACTTAACCTATTACATACGCACGAATGAGATATCGAACGCAGTCGAAGATGTCTTCTTTGTTCACAAAAAATCATTCACTATGTGGTGTGCCTTCCCGCATGTGCTAATGATTGACGCCACCTACAAAACGAACATGTACAACCTACCGTTTGTTCAGGTCGTAGGCATGACATCGACAAACAAATCGTTTACGGCTGCTGGTGCGGTAATTTCCGCTGAGAAGTCAGAGAACTACCTATGGGTGTTGCAGAGGATCAAGTCTATGTTGGTAGGTTGTATGGAGCCGCGCGTGATTTTAACAGACATGGACTTTGTGCTAATTAACGCGTGTGAAAAAGTTTTTCCAAAAGCGCAGAAGTATCTTTGTCGGTTCCATATTCAACAAAATATTAACAAGAACAACAAGAAGAAATTCTCTGACAAGAAGTGGAAAGAATTCGTACGTACATTTTGGACATTGTGCGAGTCTACGACCAAGGAAATATACAGGTATAACCTGGAAAACCTTGAAGCACAGCTGAAAGAAGATGGCCGTGAACGTGAGTATTTCTTACATAATTATGTTCATATTTTTATAAAAACAAAAAACTGACTATTCACGTTTTTTAATTTCAAGGTTTTCGATTATTTGAAGAAATCCTGGTTGGATCCGTATCATGAAAAGTTTGTATCTTGTTGGACTAACAAAACTATTAACTTTCACCAAACTACGACCAACAGGGTTGAGGGCATGCATGCAACACTAAGTCATTTTCCAAGTCATCGCAACACACTTGATAAACTTGTATCGTATGTTGATCATGTTGTTGATAGACAATATGCCGAGATTAAAAGTAGCTTTGAAACAAGCCTCCGGAAAGTGACGAACCACCACAAGGATCATCCCATGCTTGAAAATATTCTCCGAAAGGTTTCAATATTTGCGATTGAGCTTTTGAATATGGAGCTAAAACGTAAGGAAGACGGGTTGAGAGGAGGCATCCCATGCTCGTACATCACCACAATTGCACGCTCACCGGAGGTCGTGCCCGAGGGCGACCCACATCTGTCCCCTCCCATCCAGTCGACTATGTTAGGCCGCGCGTCAGTGACTAGCATGCATATCGCCCGTGAGTTTGATGTTGGTCTGAGGTTTAGGGGTACTGACGGGCTGATTTTTCATGCGTTTTCGGAGGTCATCCCGATTGTTATTGAGCTTAGGGATGGAGTGCTAGCCCCTCCTCATGTTTAGGAGGCCGCTCGGCAGGCTAAACTTCAGGCTCTAGGTCTGGATCAGCCTCAGGGCCAGGCTCAGGCTCAGGCTGTATTCGTGGATCCGACTCAGGAGGACCCTGTCGAGGAGATCTTGGTACCACCAGTGGAGCCAGCTCCTCAGCCGTCGCAGTACCCGCAGCACGTTTACGCTGACCTGCCTCCGGCAGCACGGGCGGTGGCTCGAGACTTCGACCGGCGCCTCAGACACCAGGGTGCACTCATTGACTGGATGGTCGAGACGCTCGTTGGTCTACGAGAGCTCGCTGGGATGCCTCCCCTTCCCCTCCCAACTGTCCCCACCACACGAGGATTAGTCTTTAGTTTGTTTCTATAGTGTTTGTTATGTATTAGATATTCAATTGTACCTTTTTGTTTTGTATGTACAAACTCATCTTATATATATTGCAGTTGATCTTGTATTTACATAATCTTTGTTTTGGATTGTTTGCGCTTAATTCAGATGTTTTATTTACGACTTACTGTTCATGTTATTTAATTAAACGTGTACGTTTAATTTAACAAGATAAAATCGGTTGACAGTTTATAAATACGACCTTATATTATATATTATATATGTTTCATAAAAATAAAATAAGCGTTTCATAAAAATAAAATAAGCGTAAATATAAACAACTATGAATTATAAACATGTTCGTTTAATTTAACAAGATAAAATCGGTTAACAGTTTATAAATACGACCTCAAATACAAAATTTTCAACAAAAAACCACTACCAAAAAACTACCCCCCCATCCTACCCTTTTCAACCAAAAACCACACAAACCCAATCATCCACACCTGCTGTCTTTTTGCACACTCTAAAGCGCCATGCTTAGGACAGAGTCAGTCATTGTCTATTGACTATGGCCTAAGCGCCACGCTTATGAGCACAACTCTTTGGCCTAAGCGTGACGCTTTAGAGTGTGCAAAAAGACAGCAAGCGTGTGCGAATAGACTAAGCCTATATCAAATTCAAAGGTCAAATTTGGTTTAAATTTTTGTTTATGAGCTGTATAAGTCAAATAGTTTAGGTTTACTTGTAACCAAGTCTTGTTTAGTATAAAGTCAATTTGGGCTTATAATTGGTAATTGGTATTTTTTTTTGGGGGGATTTTCGTTTTGGAGTTCATGTATACATCAAGAGTCGTGAATGGGAGTTATGTTTCACAAAAGCCATGTGTTCGTTTATTGTTTTTTAATCCGACTATTCCAACAATGAATCTCATATTTGAATACTTCATACTTGTGTTGAATGCTTGAATAATTGAATCTCATATCTGAACTTTGACATTTTGTGCTCTTTGAATATGAATCTAGGACTAATTTAGTTTTGTTAAAACTCATTCATATAGGATTTGAATTTTATTATTATGTTACTCACATGACCCGACCCGAATCTACAATTGAATCGAAAGTTCTAACACTAGGTTATGAAAAATCTTAATATAAAAAAAATTGGACTCAATTGGAGAAAAATCCTGAGTCCACCACTGTAGCCAAAGGTAGACCCAAGCTGATGGCTGGGTGGGATGGCGCATTGGTGAAAAAAAATAGTGTATTTTTTTAGGCATAAACCCGATTACTCCCCTTAGAAATATGATTAAACCTCTTATCTAGACCTTTAGAAATAATTCCTAAGTCCGTCATTTGTAACTCAATTTTTACAAAGCAAAATGCCCATATGTAATAGAGCCTAGTTTCTACTAAGCAACCTAGCTCCATTATAATTTAAAAAAGAAAAAAGGTAACAAATATTGATCAGTTATTATAAACAGGGTTCTATTTGTTGTTATTGGATTTTGTACAAATATCGAGCAATCTATAGCTATAGTTTTCTTAAAAAAAAATATGATCGTGAATACCTATTATGTGATTTTGAATACACATCACATGACTATGTGATTTTGAATGCTCATTACGTGATTACGTAATTTTATTATAGTATGTGAAACTACAATAAGTGATTAAGTAATTCCGTGACAATATTTGACTATGTATTATTACGTGACTACGTGATTTTGAATACCCATTTCGTAATTACGTGATTTCATTATAGTATTTTATGTGAAACCACACTTAGTGATTACATAATTATGTAAAAATAAAAACATATAAGACATAATATTTCATATAGAATGCCTAATATTTCACATCTTATTACGTATTAAGGATAAATCATATAAAAAACATTAGCCAAATCAACCTATCATAATCACATAATGCCGTATATTAGATATTTAATCACATAATAAAGCATAAACATTTAAGTTCTTATTATTGAATGTGTAATCATATAATAAACATAGTTGTAGTAACATCAGTTATAACAAATCATATTGAATGTCTAATTAAGTAATAGATTTCAATTGAATGTGTAATCATGTAATAGTTTATGTTGAATGTGTAATCACGTAACGTATTCAAAAACACAAAATCACATAATGGACTAATGAATATTCAAAATCATGTATTTTTTTCTAAGAAAACTATAGCAATAGGCTGCTCGAATTAAAGAGAATAAGAATACTGTTTTGTTAATATGAAAAATTAAAGTCATTTGAAAATTAAGGGGAGATGTTCTATTAAGAAATGACTAAATTACCCATGCTCCCTATTACACTTGTTCTTCTCTAGTTGTTGCGTATGCTTAGTACGAAAGGTATGTCTTGTAAGGGATCCAACCTCTCTATTTGTTTGTTCTACGTTAGATTATATACAGTTGAAATATTCGTGATTTTATATCCTTGGTAATTTATTTAGAAAATTGTTTATTTTGGAAACGAAAGAAATTTTAAATGATATAGATGGAAAAATGTGATGTGTATAATACTCATTGTTTTAACGTTTAAGAAAAAGATGAATCGGAAGATGGATGTGGCAGAGTTTTGTGAGGCTAGTGTTTCTTTGTATTCTTATTCTTATTGTTGTTTTCACTTATATTCTTTTTCCTCCAATAACAAGTTCACTGCTACACAAAGATCAGATAACCTTTTGTTCTGTCCTAGGGAATTTGTAAAAGGAATGTGTGGGGCACATATTCTTTCTGTCAAATTTTCAAGCATAGTCATTGTCTTGGCTATGCCGCATTTGAACCATTAAAAAGTGAAGCAACTGGCCTCTCTATAGGTTGCTAGTTTAAAACCGGACCAGGTTTAATATCGTTTGGGTATGCATTCAACTCTGACTGTTATGGAAGAGAGGATGCATTTGCTCGATTGAGTGCATCTCAGGATTCTTATCCGATGATTTAGTGGGCCATTAAAAATAATTTAAATCTAATGCTGCGTTTTTAATTAGTAGAATTTTTTAAAGTTGAAATCTAAATTTAAGACTTGTCCTTCAAACATAGTCATTGGGTACTATTGGCTATGCAGCATTTGAACACATTGAAAAGTAACTTTGTAAATTATAGGTAGTTAGATCAAGAAAAAATGGGTTGGCGCGTTCTAAATTAAACGCCGGGTCGAGATATGTTGGGCCAATCATGCCGTTGCCAACTCAGTTTTTAATTAAAATAAACAAAAAAAAAATAATTGGGTAATCATTTGGGGGCGTTATTGGGTATTATACCACTACACCCATTTTAAACAAATGCTCCATTGCTAACTGGAACCGCCACATAACGGATAATACCCAAGGGTGGGGCATTATCTTCCTTTTCATAAATCGTTATAATTGAATCTGAAGATTGTCCTTCTAGATCACTCAAGCTTAAGATCAGTTGCAGCCATGAATTTTTTTTTCATGACTTTGTTAAAATTAAGATCTGAATTTAATAATTAGTGCCTTGTAGTGTATGAAAATGTTACCCCTCTTTGCATTTAAGAATACATACAATGTTTTGCACTCTTCAATTCGCAGGAAGCTAATCCTTACGAAAAGTCGGGTTATTGAACTCCGAATATTCTTAGATAACATCATATATAATCAGCTTCTCATATATTTTATGGTTTGACTTTCAATTAATTAATAAAAGTTGAGAACAAATATTTTTCTAGGTATTAGGCTATCCGGTATGGGGCAGGCATAGGCCCGGCATGGCCAGGCACCGCACCCCCACACCGCCCCCCTCGGCCCGGCAACGTCAAACCCGGCAAAATGTTGCCGCTTGTGCCGCCCCTCCACCTCTCACACACCCCTATACATAACAACAACACACAACACACACACATATATATATATATATATATATATGTGTTGTGTGTGTGTGTGTGTGTGTGGAGAGAGGATCATAAGAAAACTAGATATAAATGAGAAAAGTAGAAAACTAACTCAAAATGATAAAAAACATACAAATTTTTTTTATAAAAAATCGCTGGATTTTATGTATAAAAAAACTTTTTTCAAAAAAAAAAAACTTGTACTGCAAATGTGCACTATATGTGTACTATACATGTGCATTATATGTTTATGTTGCACATGTGCATTATATGCTTTTTTTATTTTTTATATAATATATATAGCGAATTTTAATAAAAAAATTTTAAAAAAAAATTTGATATGTTTTTTGGCTTTTTTAGTTAGTTTTTTAATTCTCTCATTTAAACTAGTTTTCTCATGATCCATTCCATATATATAATTATATATATATATATAAGAGGCTTATCCTCCACCCTCTAGGTCCATTCCCTTTAGCCCATCCTCACACCTATCCTACGTGCCGCTGACGTGGCGGCCCAACCTCCCAAGGATGAGCCTAACCATACCCTCTAGTCTTATATACCTTTATGAGAGCACACAGTAATTTTTCTAAATTTTTCACCTACCTGAGACTCCTCTCTTAAAAGACATATGCCTCTACCAAGTGAGCTCCTCCTACATTACCGAGCACACAATAATAAAAGTGGAGAAAAACATATTTTTTAGGTATTATATACACGGAGTGGGAGATAGGCACCGAACAGCCCCAACGGGAAATAACATTCCAATGGTCTTAGGGTTCTCTTTTGCAATCACTGATCGGTGATTATTCATCAAAAGACACCTAACTCACACACACCGGGTCATGTATTAGCTTTTACTATGCTCTAACCATGTAAAAAATCACGTTTATAGTCACTCGACTTCACGGTCATGTATTAGCTTTTACTAGCATATCAGATTATATTTTCATCAATACTGACTTAAGCCAAAAGTTGTATGCATGGATTTAAGCAATATTCCATATAAACTTTACAATTGCAAAATATCACCAAATGCCCAGGGGAACCTATATGGTATTTAGGGTACACGGGCTATCCCTTAACTTTCTTGTGTAAATATGTTCTTATAGTTTGGCTCTTCCTAAATTCTCACGGTAGAGTAGTTGCAGCAAGAAAAGCTGAGTCATGTAATATCACTGGAAAAACCACAGGGACGAAGCAGGTTCTTAAAGAAGATGATGTCTTGAAGAAGATGTAGATGGGTTTAAAAATAAAAAAATTAGTAAAATAGAGAAAAGTACTCACTGGTGAAAGGAAAATGCTTCCATCCTACTATGTCATAGACTCTATATCTATAGCTACATTTTTAAATTTTCATATATTTAATTCATATTTTACTTTATAACGGGACTCGGGGTGGTACGTGATGAACCCCCGAGCACGCGTTATGTGCATTTGCACACCGCGCACCAACCCATAAGTTTCACGCGTGGTATATATCACACGTTGTCAATTCAAAAATCGAACGTTGGGAGCATTTGACCGTTTGTACCTTTATTTTGAATAAAAAAAACCAAAAAATCTGTATATACATTCCATTTTATAACCATTTCACCCACATCAAAACACAAACAAATATCACATATTTTACAATTTTTATAAATTTTACAAATGGATTTTCCTACGGTTTCGACGTTTCCGATGGACAGCGATAGTGATAGCTAATCGTCTTCCGACAATGAGACGCTTAAATTTTTCGTCTCGGTGCATAACGATCTTGAAGGAAGTTCGAACCGCCCAAAGAAGAAAATGGTGGATCGTGATCGTATACATGCTAACAATGAACGATTATTTATGGAGAAATCCGGTCTACAATGCCCAAACGTTTAGAGATCGGTTTCGTTTACCAAAAGAATTATTTTTAAAGATTGTTGGAGACATCGAAGCAAACAAGAATGGTTTCAAAAAAGTTACGACGCGAGAGGCAAACCAAGTTTCACGGCGATACAAAAGAATTATTTTTAAGCATGTTTTCTTTAGCTTAGAACAACATTTATTATTTTAGTATAGTATTTTTGTTTAACAACTTACAAGTTTCTTTTATTATTGTATGTTTAAGAGCATTCACAATAAGCCCTCATTCTTCATCTTTATAATTACACTAAAAACACTACATTTTCTTTTTCTTTTCAATTAAATAATTTTTTTTTTCTACTTTATCATTACCTTTTCTCTCCATCCACTCACAATCACTTTCAACCACTTAAAAAATATAGAGACTCATTTTCTCTCTCCTTAAAATTTACTGATAACATTAACTTTTTCTCTTTTTTATCTCTCCTCTAATCACAACAATTTATAACCACTTTAAAAAAATTAGAGCTCCACTTACATATATTTAGAGAGGCTATACTCTAAAAAGTCCTTTTATCAAGTGTTAAAACTTAAAACGACAAAAAAAATTGTCACTTTAATATCACAATTACCCAGGTAGAGTCATCATTATTTTATTAATATTTAGAATTTCTTTTATTAATATATGATAATAGATATATAAAAAGAATTGTGATCCCTCGGATTAAGATGCCTGGTTCTGCCATTGTCCTTAAATATACAATAAAAAAATCTATGTTTATGAGTATACGATAAAATAAATAATTTTGGGATACCCCTGAATTTTTTTCTAGATCCGCCACAGAATGTCATTCAAGGACCTTTTGCTATTCAAAGACCTTTCGCTGATAAAAAATTTACATACGCGAGTGTAAGTCGTGTATCGACCATTTTGATTTGAGGACATATGCAAGGAAGATCCGCTTGAACATCCTCGAATACTCAAACTTAAGTCGCGTCTCTTAAAACAAACAGTTGATTTGAGGGCATGAAATTATGACAAAACATACTCATTTACACACATATTTAAAAAGCTAATGTAAAGAGGTTGGTTAGTGATGAGGCGATCCAACCTTGGAAAGTCACTGACATAACATGGGAGGTATTTCGAATCACAAGATCAACCAATGCTCTGATTGAGTTGTATGTCTAAATCAACTACTCATACATATGGTGATAAGGGTTTCGCTTTACAAACCATCATCCCACTAAAAGATGAGTTCCACATATTGATGATCATCAAATAGCGGGCCATGCATGCTTCGACACGGGACCGTAACATTTTCTTTCTTTGACTAAACAATACTAAAACATGTATTAACTAGTTGACTGGCGAGAACAAACTTGAATGGCGGGAACAAACTCTTAAACCCGCTCCCCAAGTTCGGATTCTTCTCAGTGGTGCTCGCCCATTTTTACATAATTTGCAGTACTTAGCAGGGATTAAATCTATGACCTTCCTAAAAGGAAACCATTTAATGAAAAATCCTCTTACCAATTGGCTATAGTGCATAGATTAATTGATTATTCTTCCCATTAAAAAAAAAAAGAAATCCTATATAAGCGTTGAATAAAAATAATGTATATGACATTAAAGTTTACACCCTACTTACGGAGTGTACATATAATGTATATATGTGTGGGTGCTTAGGGGGGAAAGTGAAATTACACTAATTTTAACGTTATTTTACTAATTTCGTAAAAACAATATTAAAAGGGCGGACGGTTAATCATGCATCATGTGGTGGGTTGATAGCCGAAGACAAGGGGGTACGTGCACCAATCGGTCTTTGTCCCGATTGCTAAGTGTTATGTACTTTTGTCCAAGGCTTGATGCAAAATAACTATCGAGCCGAGGGTCTCACTGGAAACAACTTCTCTATTCCAACGGGGTAAAGACAAGACTGTCTACATCTTACCATCCTCAGACTCTACCTTAGTTTTGCTATTAGCGAGATTTACTGAGTATGATGATGATGATGTATATGACATTAAAGTTATACACTTCACCCAAGGAATGCCTATTTCTGTAAAGATCTTTATAAATACCGTCAATTTATCTAACACTATTATAAATAGGGATGGCAATGGGTCGGGTTTGGGACGGGTTAGGTAATCCCAAACCCAAACCCAGTTAGATAAGCTTGTCCCAAACCCGTCCCAAAACCCATCGGGTTTCTAGCGGCTAAATATCCATCGGGTATCGGGTATACCCGCGGGTTTCGGGTAAACCCGTTAACTTAAAAAAATTACCCACTGGATATAACTGACCCAAAACCCATCAGGTATCTATCGGGTAACTACTAATTATTACATTAAATGTTATCACTATAAAAATGTATGAAATAATTACAATATACACGAAATAAAATACCTATATGTATAAAACATGGGAATGTATCATGTATATACAGATTTAAAAATATAAAAGAAATTGTGTCGGGGATACAATCAGCTAAACGGGTACACTTTATCGGGTAATCGGGTCGGGTAAATGGGTATATCACAAAATCCCAAATCCGTCCCAAACCCGCGAAAAAATAAAATTAATCCCAAACCCGTCACAAACCCGATTATTCGACCTCAAACCCGTCCCAAACAAGTCGGGTTTTGGGTTTATCCATCGGGTTCGGGTTTGATTGCAATCCCTGATTATAAATGAATCACCATATGTGGTGTTACGGTGTCAAAGACTCAAAAGAATGTACTACCGACTTAACCCAAATTTTGGGCCAGGGATGGAAGTTTCCGGTGTGGATGGAATGATTTCCCTTTTGTCCATTTAATCAAATTACATAAATAATTATTTAATTGAATATAGGTATAGAAAATATTATCTAGTGTTTTTCTAATAAAAAATGTACATTTTTAAAACATCTTGAATGACTTTGGCTACTTTTTAAATTTGTTAATATTTTTCAAAAGTGTTAAGTTTTAGTCCTTAATTTACGCTTTAAAAATATAATAAACCCAAATCAAAGCTGGTTTTGTTCGCTCACTCATCTTGGTGTGGTAATAGTCAGGTTTTAAGCTATGATAGCTAACTCGTTTAATAGATAGGTCGTGTTCGATAATGTTGATGTCTTTGACACAAATATATATATATATATATATATATATATATAATAATAAATATCTATGATTATTATACATTATATTATATAATTGGACATCCAAAACAATAGGTCCCATATGACTTATTTTAGTTACACCCCTAAAAGACTTATAAAAGCGCACGCCTTGACCCGACCAAGGTGTTTGGGCACATAATTTGTTTATAAGATTCCAAATATAGAATGAATTAACTCTTAAATGCTCAACGTTGTGGATTCACGACCCGAGCCACGTTGTCGTTTAACGGATGAGCACACTCTCGGGGCGTTAAACCCGAGCGTTAATGGTATGTTAGTTGAAGCCTATTGTCTATGTGGCAGTGACATGACGAGACATTATGTTAAACAACGACGCATGGTCTATACTCTAAATCATTATTCAGACACTTTATGTCAAAACTATGTATAGCATGATTTACTATAATATCACCCGTTTTCCAAGTATGTGTTATGTTAAAATTTTTTAAACCTAAAAATGGCGTTTTGATATAAGTATCAAATATGATGATTATAATACTAATTACTAAATCACCTTTCAATTATGTAACTAATAGTTTTCTTTTGTGTAAGATAAATCATAAAATCATATAAAATACAATATATGTTTAGTACGTGTTTACCAATATAAATATTTCTATATATGATTAAACATCTTTGTCAACGAAATATAAACATTATTTTTATAACTCGTTTCTAGCTTTTGCCCTTTCCAATATTGTTGGGTCGCCAATATCCCACTTATAGTCATGTATTCATGGTTTAGAATTGAAAAGTCACGTGATTAAAGTCAAAAGAAAGGTTCCATTTTGAAGACATCAAAATTAAAATAATAATTCAATGATTAGCTTACAATTGATAGAATATGTCTTTGAAACCGACCGAATATGTTGATACTTAATATCATATTATTTATCATACAAAGAATTGTCAATAAATGCCAATTCGGTTCTTAAGATTTTACTAGTTTAAAATGAATTAAAAAGACGATATTAATTTGTCTTTAAGTCTAAACTTATATAAATGTTGATGCAAGTTTCCAATTCTTATCACTTGGCCAACATCAAAATTAACGCACACTATGCATAAAGTTTGATAAAACAATTTATTGAAGTTAGTTTGTTTGTACAATATTAAAGTTTAGCAAACATACAAAATCTTTAAAAATTACATGTCCACCAAAACAACCAAACAAATCTATACGTCTATAGTAGGTGGCAAAATTTATCCGCCGGCTATGATTTTTCCTTTTTATGACGTCTGCTAGAATTTAGCCTCTGCTTTAGCCACTGACTATGATTTACCCTTGCTTTTTAAACGTCAACTAGGATTTAGCCAATATTTTTTAGACGCTGGTTAGGATTTAGCCCACATTTTACAGGTATATTCTTTTGTTTGGGTGTTTTTATAGACCTATAGGACTTTTTCAAGATTTTTGTGCTAGCTAAATTTTAACCATCTTAGCATGTGGGCTTATTTGTCAAACTATAAATGGCTATTTTTAAATATGTGTTTTTTTTCATAAACTAAGAGTCAATAATAACTATTTTAATAGAAAAAAAAGTGAGTCATAATTTATTTTACTAGGGGCTCCATCCTTCTTCGTGAAGCATGCCCTCAACTCCCCTATCGGGCTCACAAAATTTGTTAATAAAATAAATTCAATAAACATATTCATTAAAGTTTAATATATTCTGTTACTTTGATGTAATACAGTGGAATCTCTATAAATATAATTTATTATATAGAGTTTATATCTTTAAATACAATTTATCATATATAGTTTTATGAATTATGAAAGTTTTTTCATCGGTACTGTTAAATTTCAAATTATATTATATATTTAAATTTAATTTTGAGTAAATTGTGATTTTCATTAACGAGCTTCGACACTTTTTGCTACTTTTATCTAACAAATTTTATTTTCTCCTATGCGTCCTTGAGGTTCTAATTATATTGCTATTTTCATTCACTTTTTTAACCCTGTTAATTTTTTCTGTTAAATGAGGGGAAAATATGTCATTTTGTTATGTTTTTCCATGTTTATTTGTTAAATTTCTTTAAATAACACCACTTTATTTCTTTTTTTAATTCCGTTTCAAACAAACCGCCGATCCCGTTTTGTTCCAGTGAATCTTGTAACATCCGTCAAAAACGGATTTTACCAAACCCGCTCCGTTTATTAACCGAACAATCAGTTAAAAATTTCGTTGCGAATTTAATGCCCAAATTAATTTTAAACGATACATAATTAATTATTATATATAATTAGTTTTTGAAAAACTGTTAAAAATAAGAAAATAAAAATAATATGGCCCTGCCGGGTTTCGAACCCGGGTCAGTCAGCCGGTCAACAACAGACTTAACACACACACACTCAACCACTGCGCCACTTGTATTCCTTATTAATTAATGGAAACAATTAATACATATTATAATTCTCAAATTCAAAAACCGGCGCCCAAATTTCAGTCGTCGGAAATCCCGACTAACTCGCCGAGAATTTACGATTTCTTCAGTTATAACGTAAACTTTAAACACACATCGGTTATAACCGACGCCTGAACCCGCGACACAAGTTATAACCGCTGGAGATTTTCTAACCGACGAATCAAGTCGGAAATTGGACCAAATTCATCGATAACCTGCCTTATAAATACCTCCTCGAACCTCTGCAAGCTTTTTCGCTCAAAACCCCACCTTTACCCGACGTAAATCCATTCGCCGGAAAACTTCTGTATCTCGCCGGAAAACCGAGCCCTTCACTTCTGAGCCTTACTGAACCCCCTGAGCTTATACCGAAGTCACCTATATCCTTTTCAAGCTTGCTGAAGATTCTCTGCCGCAAGACACACGACGCCGGAATCTTTTGCTGTCACCGGAGTTCTGCCGGAGAAACAGAGAAGTCCAGTCGGTATACCTTACGCTTAAATCCTTCATTCTTTTTATTTAATCTCACATTTAATTAACCACAAGACACTAACGAACATGATTTAAACTTTGAACCAGTCAGTCATCGTTTCTGGTTAAGACTGAGGAAGAAGACGAAGGTTCGGTAACATATAAGTTTAATTTAAATCATGAAATAACTCGGGTTAGACACACAGTCCAGTGGTGGACTGTGTGCACAATAAACACGTAAACGTCTCGAGTTCGAATCTTGTCCCACGCATGCTTGCTTTAATAAAAATGTCTTTTTTGTTAACCGAACCGGAGTCACCGCTGTTATATGTTAAGTTTAATAAAAACCAGAATAATAACCAAGATAGACAGACAGTCCAGCGGTGGACTGTGTGTATGTTTAATCCCAGGACACGAGTTCGAGTCCGGGCTACCACACCGGTCCGGACAATTATTCAAACTTTTTAAATAAGGCATAAATGAAAATGTTTAGTTTGTATATAAGTATAATATAAATTAGATTATATAACAAGTTAAACACACAGTCCAGCGGTGGAGTGTGTGTTAACTCAACCCACAGGTCCCGGGTTCGAGACCTGTGGAGCGCATCGAATCCTTGCATTAAATCGTTTTTAAAAATAAATGATTTTCGGTTTAATCTAATTAGTATATAAATATAATTAAAAACAGATATATTTCGGGTTAGACACGTAGCTCAGTTGGTAGAGCTGCGTGCACGCGTACGGGAGGTCTCGGGTTCGAGCCTCACCCAGCGCACACAATTATACAAGCGAACCGGTCAAAGTCAAAGTCAAAGTCAACGGTCAACGGTCAACTGTAGCAAAAAAATCAATTTTTTTTTTATTTATTTTATTTAAAAATCAATTAAAAATACTTAAAAATAACATTTTTAAGGTTAGTAAATAGCCTTAAACTCACAAAAATATATCCAATCATCCTACTAAAATTGATTAATAAAATCCCATTATTTACCAAACCATTATGTTATTATCTAGGTTAGTTTCACTCGTGGTTAAATCCAACTTCGTGCGTATTCAACATCATCAACCGAACGCACCCAATGTGAGTGAATCTTACAACTCCCCTTTTAATTACACGCTTTGGGGTGTGTCATGTGTCACAAAATAATTAACTCGTTTACTTAAACTTGTGCCATACCATATTGTGATCTAAACTTAGATTGTTTATATTGTTGTGGTTATGTATTTCATTTTGTCAACTTATATGAAAGTCATTCATTAAGCCCATTAGTTCCTCGTGGGAGACGAGTTGAGTAACGCGTGCCTCAAAACAAATCCATTATTGTTCATGTGTGTATTATTGAGTTTATATTGTTTGTAGTATGTATTTCATATTGTCAAGTTTATGCAATTCATTCATTAGGCCCATCAGTTCCTCGTGAGAGACGAGTTGAGCAACGCGTGCCTCTAAACGTTCCATTATTGTTCATGTGTGCTTTATTTAATATCTAATGATTGTTGAATAAGTTTACATCTATTTTTACTCATGTGTTGTTGTGCACTCATTTTATAATCAATTAAATAAACTTGTTCAAATGTTTTCCATAGGATTCACTCGCCAACTTTTTGTTGATCCAAAAACCCTTTTTACACATGATACAGGTGAACAGGATGAAGCAAGGAAAACATAGGAAATGCCTTAGAAGAAAACAATGAAGCCTAGATTGATATTTAGGGTATGATGTAATATTGATTGTAATTTCCCATTAAATTGTATTAATGAATATGAAACGTTATAATAAATGTCATGAGCTTTGATGATAACCCAATCATGTCCCGGTCACCTTTTCCGCTGCGGGTCGGGGTGTGACAAATCTCACCATTTCCGCTGATCCCGTTTTGTTCCAGTGAATCTCACCATTTCCGACAATCTCACTCTTCGCTTCCATCTTACTCATTGCTGACCTTTAGATCTCCAACATCTCCGACCATCAAACCAATTTCCTCTTCCCAGCGGCGGAGTATAGAAGGGGCCGGGGGGGGGGGGGGGATGGGGCGCCCGACCCCCGAACTTTTCGCTCAGCATTGTTATATGTAGTTTTCGTATATACGTTTTCGACCCCTCGATTCTATAGAAATTTTTGGGATATACGTTTTCGACCCCCTTTCGAAAATCTCAAACTTTGCCACTGCCTCCTCCGCATGTTATTTGGGCCATATCCACCTCCGCTTTCAACGAGTGCTTAGCCAACGTATCTATCTTGACGAGTGCTTAATCAAACCATGGTAATTAACCATAACCACTATAACAATAATTAGTGCACAATTTGCAAGCATGATCTATATAGGCATGGAGGCAAAAGGACTAATTGTGAAGACATACATTATTCGGGGTAGTACTTCGTAAATGAGTGATTATATAGAAAATGGCATGACAATCGTAAGGATAAGTTAAAATTGTGTGCAAATTGTCTTATGATCTACATCAAACATGAACTATATTTTATTTTAGTGAGGGTTTGTTTAATTAACTTGTGATTTAATACTAGTAATAATAATAACGTTCGATTTAATAAAAAGTTACTAGTAATTCTAGGGAAAATGATATAAAAAAAAGCCGCCAGTATTATCAGCTAGAATTAATAAATATAATTTTATGTTGAATAAATGGTGTCTGGCTATTAGCATCTACCGTACAAGTTAAACACATGATTACAATTTACAACTATATTTAATTACAATGATACATTTATTGCTTAAATTTCACATTTATAGTAACTTTCATTGTTGCCATTTAGAGGTCATAAATTAACATATTGGCAACTTTAGTCCCTCTCATCTAGCATACGGCATACGAGGATCAACGGAACACGTGTCGAAAATTTATTGGACGTAAAAACACGAGGTGTTACAACCAGTATGTACCTTTTACAGTGATTTGGGACAAGTCAAATGTGGCATAATAGGTTCAATGAGGCCCAACCTGACTATAATGTGGTCACAGCCGCATATTGTGTGTGCATATAATGTAAAGTGTGGCCTGCCTTTATAAAATTGTATAGTATGAGCTCACCAGCATATAACTGACGTCGTTTTGAGTATACTTATCTCAGGTGAGTCGTGAAGTCGGAGCGTGTTCTTGTCAAGTGATTACTTGCACCATCGTCAAGGTATCACACACCATCTTCTTTATATCAATCTCATACCCCTTTGGTAGTACCTTTTCTTCATTTAAGAAAACCCTTACATTTTTAAGTAATACCCCGCCAACTTCTCTTGCAAACACGATGACAATAGAAGCATCGTTCGTTGTTATTATGTTGGATCTTCACTTTACGATTAACAAACACACCACTACGTCTATTTTGATGATCGAAAAGGTTTTGTTCTCTATTGTTATACTATCATTCTTCGGTTATGATCTTTTGATCGAGTGGCTTCACTCCCCAGTTCTTGATCGAATAGCACTAATACCGATTGAAAGGTGTCAGTCTATACTTTGTGATCAGACTAAAGACGCTCACGGTATCTAAGGTCACCCTAACCTTGACTCCTTTTTATTAAATAATTTACGATGAAAATATTTTCAGAGAGAACAATATAAATACAAGGAGTGTAGTAAGGTGCCTCCCTTCACCCCTCCAATGGTGTGGGCTCTATTCTCATGGTAGACATTGGTATAAAGTTTAGGAGTAAATGTGTGAGTTAGTCATTCTAAAGAAAAAAACAAAAACAAGAAAAACCAAGACTGTCATTCTAAAGAAGAAAACTAAAACAAAAAAAACCAAGACTTAATAGGACAACTCTAAAGTAAATAAAGATAAACTAAAATTCTTTAGTAAGACCTACAGCTTAGGGTGGAAGGGGTGCATGCGGGGAGTGGGGTGTTTGAAATGGTTCACCACGCGGGCAAACCACCGCCACCACTTGTTTAAGTGGGGTGATTGAATAGGATTGGGGAGTAGTAGAGAGAGTTAATGGTGGGTCCCACTCTCTTCCAACCAATCTCACATTATCTTTTTTTTAAATGTTTACGACTTCCCATTTGGGGAGCACCCCTAATGTTTGAGTGCAAAATAAGGAGTAAAGAGGTAACTTGACATGGCATAAGATGATTGGCTAGGGGAAAAGTTTACCACTCCCATGTGGGAAGCATCCCTTCCACCCTTAGGCCATGTGTAGTCATAAAGCCCCTTGTGGGGCGTTATGCGACAAGTGACGGATTGAGTTTGTAGTGGGGTTATATATGTATGGGGCTTTATATATGTGTGTGAGTGGGGAAGGAATTGCAGCGCCGGGATATACATCGCGAGAGGGAGAAAAAATTACCTCATAGCGCCGGCCGTAGTGATGTGCGACGGCGCTATGTGGTGCTATGTCCTCTTTTGCTGTGTGGTGGCGCCCCACTACAAAGGGTCTTAGGAGTTGGATAATCTTGCACGTTGTATTTATCTCTTCTTAAATCAGAATTATCGCCAACAAAATCCCTATCTTATTCACACAAGTATCACAAAACTGATAGATACAACCTGACATATTAAATTGTATCTTAAATTTAGTATATGACTTTCAATAGTCAAACTTCTAAACCTAATCCACCGGCAACATCATTTCCATCCATCTTTTCCTCCTCAGAACGGCAGCCCATTCCAATTTCTTGCAACTGCATGCAAGATCATCTCGATCTATTCAGATGGTAGTTTCTTGCTTTACATGTTATGATCACTGCTTTAGTCACCTGCATTGCTTCTTTATCTGATTAGGGTTTATGATAAAACATTTTAAGTATATATAAACAGGCATGATTTCATATTCAAAGATTTTATCATCTGAAAATGTTATACCTTTTACGCTTGCTCTTTGAGATGGTTGAAGAAGAAGGATTGCTGTGCCAGTTTCGTTTTCTCTGATTAATAAACCAGTTGTTTATCTGCTTTAACTGCAGGCCGGTTTCTTGTACCAATCTTGCCTTATCTTCTTCCTGTTATTATTGTTATTATTACTGTTATTGTTATTGTTAAGTTGTTATAAAGATTTAGATGAAGCAAACTAACCGTAGGGTACGGCCATTTGGCGTGGGACTGCCACCATGATTTTAAAACCGAAGTGGTGTTACCGGGCAATTTCCCGGCCCGTCTTTTACGTAAGATCTCTTCCCTAATGTTCACAAGCTTCTCCTTGTAACCCTAATAACACCACAATAAAAGCAAATTATATGATATAGTTAGGTTGTAATGTAGTTGCATTGAAAAGTTAAATGAGTATGTATTCATGTGATGGCGAAAATTCCTGGCACTATCCGAAACATGTGATGGATATATTCATATTTTGGGTTGTCAAATCGAAGTCGTTTAATTAACAAGTTGTGTTCAGGTTCACTTTTTTAAATAGTTTGATTAGCAATGTTGAATTCAATTTGGGTTGACCTATTTAACACGTTCAGTTGAACATGTTAGCCCACCTAACCTTTTTTTTTAATTTAAAAAACGTATATTTGAAAAGGCAACCCGCTAACCCCTTTGACTCATTTAGATAAATGGGTTAAACATATCGTGTGTTAGGTTAGATGATTTCGAAGTGTGTACATCCAAGGGCTGATCTTTAACACGAGTATATATCCTTGTCATGTTAGGGTTCCTTGATTTAACCCGACATTTGACCCGAAACATAACCAAAATGAAACCATTTTTTATTAAACGCGTCAGCTTCACCTGTTTCAACTCACGCTTTAGCTCTTGCCTCACACGCTCCATCAGTGATCTCTCGCTCTCTGTCGGGACAAGAGGCCCGAACCCCATGCTATCATGTCCATCAAGACTCCCATCAAACAAACTGATATCACTGTCTACTTGATCTTCATCATCATCAGACATTGTTGCACCTGTTCCTTCTCCGGGTGACACTCCTGTTTCCGCAACCAACGTACAAACAAACCTTAGCCTTCATCTAATGTCAGAAAGAGAAGTTAAAGCCTTAAGCCAAAGTTAAGATGTTCAAACCCGTTAAGCTTTGTAACGACTGCTCAATCTCCCAACACGCCATAACAGCTTCCATTGCGTGAACAAGAACATGTTGTAATTGTTCTTTAAAAGAACATAGCAACAGAACATAATGAGTCTGCATTGCAACATACAGAGATGTTTTTGAGACTTTGTTGAACAGAATTATAGGTTAAGAAGCCATTTATTTTAAATGGGTTCTTTTGAAATCACATGATGACAAATGATTGTTTTTCTAACTTCATTATGGGTAAGTTGTTATCTAAGAAAGCAACTTTAGATTCTTGGAGTATAGAAATCAAGACAAGTGTCTAGAATTTGTCGTTTTGTTGTTGCAGTCGCCATATAAGTGACTTCAACACTAAAATGACAAATTATGTAACTTGACTAGGTTTTTCAAAGTGAAGTTGCTATATAAGATAGCGACTTCAACTCTAAAGTTGCTATCTTTACATTTATCGTCTGTTTTGAAAAGAACCCATTTTTTTAAATAGTTAAGTGTTCATAAGCATACCATGAACTGATCAAGCTTCTTATCGTCACCAAGATTATACGTTAAGAAGCCATTGTTTTAAGTGGGTTCTTTTGAAATCACATAACGCCAAATGGTTGTTTTTTTTTAACTTCAATTTGTGTAAATCGTTATCTAAGATAGCAAATTCTTGGAGTATAGAAATCAAACTAGATCAGACAAGCGTCTAGAATTTGTCGTTTTGTTGTTGAAGTCGCCATAGATATATAGTGACTTCAACAGTAAAAAAAATTATGGAACTTCATGACTAGATTTTGCAAAGTGAAGTTGCCATATTAGATAGCGACTTCAACTCTAAAGTTGCTATCTCTACATTAGTCATCGTCCGCTTAAAAAAACGCGTTTTTTTTAAATAAATAAGTGTTAAGAAGCATACCATGAACTGATCAAGCTCCTTATCATCACCAACACTAGCATGACCACCAAGACCCGAATACTTCGATACAACATGCTGCGACTGAGCCAGCTGGGCATCAATCCTCGGCAACTGATCCACAGGAGTTGCAATTCGCAAACAAGACACATGAGCCGACAACAACTGCTCGTAGAGCGGGTGTGATAGTAACTCTGCTTTGTACCGAGCATTTTGCCAGTTTACTGCCACAGCTTCACCCCCACCATCCCCACCACCTACCTCACTTCCTCCATTATTATCCACCTGTGAAAAACAGCCACAAGAATCATATTGACTGTGTCTGACCCTATTCAGGGCACAATGTTCAAGATTTCGTTCAAACATTAAAGCCAAGATGCACAGTAAAAATTCGATTACATGATAACCAAACAAACGTACTCAGTAATATCCACTCATAGAGAAGTTGCTCCTACTAAGACCCCGACTCAATTAATAAAAACAAAATTATACATAATATTAATCAAGTTTTTCCTCTATTCCACTAAAGTTACTCATTTATTTTTTCTCTATAAAGTCATGAAGTTTGATTTACGGTTCCACTCTTATACAATTACCATGTTTTTTTATTAATAAACGATGATGATAATATTAATAAAAAGATAATAATTACATCTAGATAGAAGGTAAACGGGCAACAAGCTGCGTCGCTACCCCTTTCTGAATACCAAAACTAAGTCTTTTTAAAAACTATATCCATAGGGGGTCATAACATTATTGTGCATGACTCTTTGAACTCGGCTAAGTAGGTCCACAGCCTCTGGCGCAAGGAACCCAAAAGTATCAATGGCAAACCATGTTTGTCAACAATTAACTAACCGACAGTATGAACACTTATTTCCTGTACCTCTTATGTATTTTTCTTGACACACAAGAATATCCACCAAACAAAACAAAGCATTTTCAAATTTCCAAAAGAAATTTAAAAATTGAGTATACAAACAAATAATGTACACTAAAACTCCAAATCTTGGAGGAATGTAACCTGGCTTGCAGCAATGTTTCTGGACTGATTATTCAAATCCGGTGAACCATGAGATGACATCGCGGCAGCTGAAGCCATAATTGAATCATTGGAGACTTGTGAAACCATGTCTTCTCCTCTATCATCACCAATGTTCCTTTGCATCATCGATCTCGACAGCCACTGGTTGTTGTTATTATTCGCCCCGGCCCGATGCTGCTGCTGGGAAGTCATTGTCACTGCAGAATCAGAATTATTGTTGGTTTGCAAGTTAATAAAAAATATTACTACTATTAGTGTTACTTTTACTATTACTATTACTGTTACTCATACTACTACTATTACTGTTACTGTTACTATTATCCTTAGTAGCCTGACCTCCGTAGTGGCCTTGTTGGCGGAGAGTCGGGCTATTGAGCCAGTGATCTTTTACGGTCGAACGAGGAGAAGAAGGCTGGCCCGTGATGGGGTGGGGGTGGTCAGGGAGAAGTGTCTGGAGGTCGGAATTGTTGTCGGTATCGGAGAATTGTTGTAGGCCCAAGTGTTGTGAGAGATGGTTAGGATGAAAGGCCATTAAAGAAAATCTTGATGGTGATAAGAGGTTTGGTTATTGGCTGGTGAAAAATTGATCAAGGTGGAGTGTCTGCAGAGAGAATGAATTGTGAAGAAAAGATTGCATAAACTTCAGGAAATGTCCAATTTGTTCACAGGTAGTTGCTGATAAATAAGATGACGTATATTTATTAAAAAAATCTTATAGAATAAAATATGTATATAAAGTATTAGCAACTATTTTTTTTAAATTGTAATTTGTTCAATCATTGTCCGCTATAAATTTGAAGTACACTATTATCAGAAGAAGTATAACTTTAAAAATTACAAATTATGTGACTTTATTAAATGTTTTGTAACTTTTTTTTACAAACACACATCCCTGTAAATAAAATCTACTATTAAAATATATTTGTTGTCTATTATGTGGAACTCGAACCCACATCACTATCGTAAGATAAATACCTGATGTCATTAAACCAAGATGCAATTGAGAACTTATGTTATATAGTTACACGGGTTGAATAAATGAATTTTAAATAGTAAATAATTAAACAATATATCTTTAAAAACCTCTTTTATTGCATGAGTTGTATAAATGTAATTTTATATATTAAAAAAATTTTACAGGAATCATATTGTACGGGTTGAATAAATGTAATTTTATATACCAAATAATAAAAAAGTTATATCTTTAATACCACATGTATTACACGGGGTGAATAAATGTAGTATTGTTTACTAAATAATAAAAAAGCGATATCTTTAAAAACCCTCGTGAATTACATGCCCTGAATAAAATTGATTTTATGTACCAAATAATAAGAAAATTATATTTAAAAAATTAATGGATATATTGAGTACGCGATAGATGTGGTGATTGTGGAGATGATATTGAAAAGAAGATACAGTGGTCAAACATGTCATTCAAGAAGCAAATAAGCAGCCATTTGAGTGATAAAATATAAATTATATTTAAAAAACCCGTAATAAATCTAATTTAAAAAAAAACTAAGACTTTGTTATTACTAGTAAAATCAATGAATTTATATTTGTAATTTTGTTTGGAATTATTTTATTATAAAGTGCTGATTATACATATAATTATATTATGTCTTAAGTTATTAATGTCATCCAAAATGTTTTTCGATTTTATGTCTAGCATTATATATACTATGGTAAAAGTTTAAGGTTTATTAGAGTTATAAATGAGAAGTATACATTAAATTTAAAATAAATAATAATTATCTACAGTTAAGTAGAAGAGATTAAACAAAATAATATTTAGTATGAGAGTTATCGATAATTAATTAAAATAAATTAAACTAAATAATAATTATCCATAAGATATTAAACTGAATAATATTTAGTAAGAGTATTATCAATAATTAATTAGAAGAAATAACTAAAATAATAATTACCCATAAGACATGGTCTAATATGATGACAAGTGTCCTATAAGTGATTTCTTTTATTATATAGTATAGATGGTATAAAATAAGTTTAGTTACGAAAATTTTTTTTAAAAAAAATTGTTGTAAAAAGTGACTAAATATATAAAATATGTGACTATCAATTGGTTTTGTATTTGCGAACTAGAGGTGCTAAATAAGCTAAAATAAGCCAATGACCCTTTGGTGGAGTGGTGGAAAGGACTTGGGCCATGTGAGTGGTCCCAGGTTCGATCCCCATCTTCATCAAAGGTGAGGCATTGGGTTTATTCCCAACCCAAGGATGGCAAAAGGACTTCGGTTCAAGCCTGAGGGAACTCGAGTTTTCTATTACAGTGTATTTACTCCAGCGTGTCGCTCTGTCACAATAGGCGGTCAACTCGTGTGGAGGATGCAACTCCTGTCAAGTGGCAGGAGGGCTGGAAATTTTCTCGGGGAAAGCTATGTCACATTTCTACCGAGGCGTGGACCCCGTTAAGACAACATAGTCCTCAGGACAGAAGTGTGGGCGGGCCTGCGTTTGCGGGTATGTATTAACCGTCTGTTGTGAAGTACATCTTTCGAAAAAAAATAAGCTGAAATAAGCTAGTTTCAAGAGTTTGATGACTATTTTTAACTACTTTGTTAAGATATCTTTTAAGAAAATGTGTAAATTGAATAACAATAAGTTAAGAAAAAGGCAAGTATTACTAAATAAATATAATATATTATGTGTATAATTAATTTACTTACTATATACCATGTCATTTTTACTAAGACTTTCTTTATTATTTTTTTCTCTAAACTGATAGGGATTTACGTGGCTTCAATCCCATGGGTGCTAACATGGCTTCCTCGTGGTGGTGAAGGCTCAGTGACGACAACAGGAGTTTCAATAGCATTTGTTTGTGGCTATGCAGAGCTGCAGACGAAGGAATGGAGAAGTTGAGAGAGGAAGAAGATAGAGAGCAGTGGCGGAGATAGTGTACAACAGGGGTAAGACGGGCTAACATCAACTCCGTCTCCTGCTGTTAATATACCCCTCAGCTTCGTTTACGTATCGTAAATATTTTTATTTTATTTTTCGATTTTATACAAAGAATACCCCTGAATTTTTGGGCTAGATCTGCCACTGGTAGAGAAGTATGAGATGCCTATCGAGGTGGGATTCTTGGCCAACGTGTCTCCATTCATGGGGCTTTACTATTGTAGACGCCCTAAATGTCTATACTATAGAAATGTACTGAATTTAAGTTGTATATAAAAACAAATTTATTTAGAGAAAAATCAATGGTCTGACAATCACCACTAACACTAACAAACCATCGTAGAAAAGAAATTACGGTAGTAAAAAATCAAAGGTTGGAGTTATTATATCGAGTACCCTACAATCAAAATATTTAGAGTGTGGCCACATTGTGCCAAAAAACATATCATATATCATATGTCAAAATGATTCATAGGATTCATGCCTCCAAATCTATTAAAAATCCAAAGATGTGTATGAGACTATACCAGACGACTATGAAATAAACATATTATACCATATCATATTTTAGGATGCATCCATACGCTCCCGAAATAATTAAAAGACTCTCTTATAAGCATACAACAAAAATTTGCTCTTCCATGGTCATATAATAAAACAACTAATTAGAGAACCCATGAACTTATCACATCACATAGATAATGACACGCCAATGACATCACAATTACATATTTGAGATATCTCATAGGTAGATGACTCAACATACGTATCTCTTGTCTATAAATCCAGGGTTATATAGTACAAGTGGACATGTAATCAAACCCACACCAAGTATGAAATAAGAGGTTAATTAGTCAAAGGAAGTCAAAACGATAACACACATTTGAGTCAATGTTTTCAAAGCTTTGTGTTAAATAAAGTTTCTTTCTCAAAAGTTTCTTACAATATTGCATGTGTCACATAACAATTATCTTAAACAATAACAAAAAAAAAAATATATCATCACGAATGTTGCTCAATGTGTATGATTATTTTTTATTAATAAAAAAACTCATATTTTTTATTTATGAGAATATGTAAAAGTATTATCAATTTAAAGTGTATAAAACTTATATTGAATTATAGAAGCATGTGTATAGTGTTAAATTTATAGGGGTTGGTTAACGCACAATATTCTTAAGTACGATGTGTACGAGATAAATTACGCACGTTATAAAACTCAAAAATCCTAACCATGCTTGTTGAAAACCATAATCACACATGAACATAATCACGCATGTACAAAATCAGAAATCGCGCATGGAGTAAAAAACCTAATGACGCATGTTATAATTTCATCTCGTACATATTGTACGTTAAGAGATATTGTATTTACACTTTCACTTAATTTATATATCCTTATATCTAAGAAAGATGAAATATAGACATGTGTAATACACAGTTGATTAAACGACTAAAATAGCTGCCCATACAAAGGGATTCTAAATTTGAAAGTTTTATTAAATTATCTAAAGTATCAAAAATGAAATGGAATTACCTAAACTAAGTGCATAATTAGACACGTAAATTGCACCAATCAACGACTCGCGCATTTTAGGTTACAAAAAGGAAACTGTTGAAGATTGCAAAAGTTCGGAGAAAAATCTTGATTGATAAAATGGAGGCCTTAAATCAAGGATTTCGGGTTTGATAGCTGGGTCAACATGCTAGAGCCTGGTCATGGGCCTCAAAACTCTGGTCAAGTTACGCTCGTTTAAAGTTTAGGCTCTTTCTACCATGTTTTCACTTATCCATCTAGTACAAATAAGAGTTTGTAAACTCTTGAATCGACTCCTCGTCAGTATATAATACAACCTTCTCCATTTACCGATTATGATTGTCAAATCACCTTCCCCTCTTTGTAGCTCAATTTTAATAAGTGAATTTTGGTTATCTAGTAGCCACCAAACATTTGTATGTGTCGTCCTAGTAACACTTGCCAGTGAGTCGGTAAATATATATATCTAACAACCAGTGAGTTAGTAAAAAGATAGGTACGATATCCGATCCAGTTTCAAAATATTGATGCGAGAAAGTGAGCTCTTATATAAACGTATGAATGACTGTCAATGTGAAATCAGAAAACTAATTCGTATCCCTATTTTTTAAAGTTATTAACTAAAAATAAAATTTACTCAATTACTATATAATTAACCCCTATTCACAACGTTTTTTATAATTCTCTTTTGCCTCACTCTAAACTTTATAAAGTTTCTTCCACTTTAATAAAGAAAATGCATCCACACAATCGTTCCTTTGACTCAAACAACCCATATGGCCGACTCAAAACCCCGAATCCTAGTCCGCCTCAAAATCGTAATCTACATATTCTGGGTAATTCACCCGACCTGCGGCATACACACATATTTTAACCAAGCATGTTTTATCCACAATTTCCTTTTGACCAACAACTCGTTCCTATATCCCCAACCTACCCTATAGACGACTTTGTGCAGAAAACCTAACCGTAAGATATTGGTGAACCATCGACTCGAAAGGTAAAAAAGAGAAGCTAAAAGGAGAAAACCGAGGAGGAGAAGGCCCAAAGCGATGAGAGGGGGATGGGGAACAAAAAATGGCCACAACTACCCCATGGTTTTTGGGGTTCAAAGGGCAAAGCCTTGTCTGCTAACATAACAGACACGTGACACTTCTCTTTCTGGTTACTTCTTACAGTTTCCATTAAAAAAGGTTACATCTATATTTATAAATGTCTTTGTAAATTATACATGGAAATAAAGATTTCAAGACCCCGGGTGGTTGTGCTTTTGATAAAAAGGGTTGAAGCGCAGTCGGTAGTGGATTTCCAATCGATCTACACCTTTAAAAAATTCACAATTCGCAATATTATTTTGACACGTCGAAGCCCTACTCTGATTTTGGACCACATCTGGGACCAACATAAGCACGCGGGAAGAGAAAATATATATTAATCAATTTAGATTTGTCAATTGGCAAGAATTGTCCCTCATCCTGCCATGCAACAATTTTTATATATTAATAAATCCCTAAAACGTTGAAAAGTGAAAATAGTTGTAACTCAACACCAATGACATATGTATATGTTGAATATAAAAATAACAAAAACTAGATTTGGTTTATAAAAATGACTAAATGTCCTCTTGATACAGTCCCTTGTGAGAGAAAAAAGTACGAACCTCACACGTAAGTATGTGAAAGAAGAGGGTGTAATTAGTAAAAGGGGGTGTATTTAATAGTACCTTTATCAAATTCAACAAAATGGCACGCAAAGTTATGCATATGTTACGTTTAGTATAAAAGGTTACCGTCTTCATCACATCATCAACATACAATGGTTATATGCTTCAAACGCTTTTGCTAGAGATTCCTTAGACGTTATGTTTATGTCCATGAGAACTATGTTTGTAACTGAGTGTCTTGACTATGATTTATGTACATCTTTGTTTGTTATAATTCCCATGAAAAAACATGTAATTAAACAAAAATTACTAATATTGAAAAAAGTGTATTATATCCCTCTACTATTTTTATCTCTGCTCCTATCCATTCTATCAAAACAAACAGTTTCAAATTAAGAGATACAAGTTCATATTATATAGTATTATATGTCATATGTTGAAGTATTCGCATTACAATTTACAAGTACTTAAAAAGCAATCTAAAAAAATAAGTTGACCAATTAGATTTCACCATAAAGATAAATATTATATCTGTAATACAAGATACCGTAAAGATTTTCAAGGAAAGGATATTGATTGACGATTAATACTTGTGAGAGTTATAGATTGTGTTCAACCATAAAAGTTATTCTTTCATACAATCTCCTTGAAGTGTTATTAAGATGGGCATAATGACGCCTATTTGAGTTGTCATTTTTCAAGAGATAAAGGTTGTAGGTACTTATAATATTCTTTATAGTATGTTGTTCGTTTGAAGGTATATAATTCAATTTCAATCGAAGAAATTTGTTAAGTGCATACTAAATTATATCAACCATCTCTTTTATCATAAAAGAATATTCCTTGGAATACATTTTCTGTATATTAAATCTTCTGTATGGTGGTGTGAATGTGAATGAAAAGTGTTGTCTACTAGGCTACACATCTACGTCAGATAAGCATAAGAGGTATCCACACTCACCCCCATAAAAGGTACGTAATGTTGTATTGTGAATGTGGAATTAAAGTGAGTTAATGTGGTATATTTTAATTGGTTAAAAAAAAGTTAAAACTCACATGGCCCTTTCTCCATGGGTATGGCCAAGCCTTGACCCAAAACGCCCATTCACACCAAGGGAGGTGGTATGGAACGCCAATTTGGATGAGTTGGTGTCCCAGATAAAGGTGGAGGGTGTCATCCCCGTTTCCCTATGTGATACGTCAGCGCCACATCAGGTTTTTCCAGATTTCCCTAGATTATGCGACGTCATCCCATATTTTCCCCAAAACCAAATTATTTTAATTTATTTTAAATTTAAAACAATTATATATTTAAATGTTTTAAATATAAATTATAATCTATATATATATATTATATAAAAGAAACCTCTTTGAGGACACATAGCACTTTCTCAGGCATTCTCTAATTTTGTTTCCCACTTAAATCAATCTACTAATTTGATGAGTTAGTTAGTGACAATAACGATAAAAAATAGAGAGAATAACACAAAAAATAATAAATTTCGAAGATAAGTATGGTAGCATGCATGCAACTGCCGAAAAAAAAAATATGCCTCATTTATTTTTGGATAATTGAATTGTATTGTAACAAAAATTTTAAAATATTTTCACTTAAACCATTTAAAGTTTTTTTTTTCAATTTTGTCACTCAACTTATAGGTAAAATGTCAATTCGATATATTTTACTGAAACAATTAAAAATTATAGAAATGAATAGCATCTTCTTCAAATTTACTGGTCATAAAACAATTAAAAATTATAGAAATGAATAGCATCTTCTTCAAATATACTGGTCAACAGTAACTGTTTCTTCTTTTCTGTCTCATCCACTCACAACCATTTACAACCACTCTAAAAAATATAGAGGTTACACTCATAATAATATGGAGGGTCCATTGTGAATGCTCTAACAAGGGGTATGTTTAACCCTCCCCAATGACAATTATTATTACTTTTCCATGTGTAACCACTTTCGTTTATAATCTTCGGGTAAAGAACCGATACGAGAATTTTCTGGTAAGCTGCAACGACTTTATCTCGCTTCTGATTATGAGCTTGAAGGAGGAGGAAGATGATGACTTCAAAATATTTGAATAGTGAGTTGTTGGGTCTTGAACTCTTATGACCTTTAATTTAACTAGAAGTAAATCTAGCGTAAAAATAGGTGGTAAATGTTTAAAAAATAAACTTAACAAAATTTATAATTGTCCCATGAATGTACATATTTTGATAATTCTATAGTTAACAAATTACATTATACTTTATTCAATTATTATTCAATCCGGCGCATAGATTTTTTAAAACATTATTTTTTTATTATGAATCGTATAACATTACATTTATATTAACTCATTTATGTCAATTTAGTATATAAATGTCTTTTTCTTTGTTTTGCATTTACAAGAAATATTTATTATACAGTTTAAATTGTTCATCCCGTGTAACACACGGGGAACTAACCTAGTAAAAATATATAAACAAAACATAAATCAAATTTCAATATATTTTAACAATATATAAACAAAAAGAAAATCAAATTGCAATAAACAAAATAAACCTTCTTCTTCCTCCTTCAAACCTGCAAAAACAAACAAAATACACACACAAACATGCATACACATATATGCCCAAAACTGAAAAAAAAAAATACATAAACAATCTTCCCTGTTAATAAGACTATCCACTATCATAGCCCAGCCCAACCCAACCCAACATTTCATTAAAAAACCAATTTCTCTCTGATGTAGCTGTCGTGGGCTAATCAAAAACCTATTTAAACTACGTAGATAGCGTAAGTAGGGTATCGAATCCACGGGGAATTTGTGGTCAGTGTAAAGATTTTTGACTAAGAACTAAATTAACTAACTTGGGGAATTTGATTGATTGTTTAGAAAAACACGAAAACTAAATTAAAGAGTTGTAATCAATATGAGAAAGATAACTTCCACCCGGAATCCCAATTACCCGTTTATCATCAAAACCTGTTTACCAATTCAGAACACCACATAGTGGCCTCGGAATTAATGAATTTGGTTAATTATAAAGGATAGTTTTTAAGATTCACTATGCCACCTAATAACCCGTTTGTTTGCATCAATTACCCGCCAGTTTACCAACCCGCTAACGATGCAAGGAAATCGCCAATACGCTTAATAAACGACAAATAATTCAAACACAAGAAACGTTTACCAAGAATCCAACACAAGTGGTCAAGCTGTACCAGTTACAACGAATACGTAAACAAGGTCCAATGGAAAACACAGTAACAGTTCATCCGGGCAGAAGTCACGAAGAGCTTAGCCGCTCATGGTCGTCATCACAGCTTCAATAATAGTTTGGAATCGATCTGACATGAGAAACTGGCTTGATTGGGATGAAAACCTCTTCTAAATCGCCTCTAATGATTGCTGAGTTCGGAAAAACGGCTGCTAGGTCACAGAATGGAATCAAACCTAATAAAATCCAGTTTTTATACTTTCCCGATATTGACCTCTCCCGCGCGTCGTGGGAGAGTCATCAGCAGCTGGCGCGTGTCGCGTGGACTACACAAACCAACCCCACAATTAACACCTGTCGCACGTCGTGACAGGTCTCTCGATCTCCCCCGCGTGGCGCGGGGAATTACCATCTGAATTTCTTTTTTTCCAACTTCCAGCTCCTTCCAGCACGCGTTTATCCGCTCGTTTTGCACTATTTAGCCTGAAACGACGCACGCACATTAAATAGTAATACCGAACCGACTAAACACTCATATATACATAAAACTGACTCGATACACACAAAATAACACTAAATATTAACCACACATCACATCCCCACACTTATCTTTTTTCGTCCCCGAAAAAGTTATTTGCAATGGAATCACAACCAAACACATTAGCACTCAATACCTTTAATTACTTTATTTATACGCAGTCCAACCATACGCTAATCACGATTGCAGATATCTTGTCCACTTAAACCCAACCGCCAGCTTCCAAGCCCTTATCCATGATCCAGTTAGGTTCAAGTGATTATAGTTATGGATCCCACACTTAAAATGTAACATCCGTCGAAAAACGGGTTTTCCAAAACCCGCTTCGTTTATTAAACGAATATCAAGTTATAAAATTTCGTTGCGTATTTATGATTATTTTTAATTTTAAACAATACATAATTAATAAACATTTTAGAATTTAAAAACTATAATGATTAAAAAGTAAAAATAAATTAAATAAAAAAGAAAGGAGGCTGCCGGGTTTCGAACCCGGGTCCGCCGGATGAAACAAACAACACTCAACCACTCCGCCACTTGACTCATTTGTGATAAGTATTAAAACAAATAACATTTATGTTGAAACTCTAAATCAAACCCAGTGAATCAGCGCGCCCAATCCGCAGTCACCGGAAATCTCGACGATTTCGCGTGACTTCGACGGTTTCCTTTGACTAAACGCATGTATTAACATCGACATCGGTTATAACCGATGTCAAATTCCGCGATCTCAGTCATAACCGCCGGAGAAAGTCTTGACCACGAATCAAGACCATATTCAGACCCAATTCATCTTGATTTTTCCCTATAAATTCACACCCAAGTCTCTGGTAATCTTTTCGCTCAAAATCGGACAATTTCTCGAAGCAATTACCCTCGCCGGAGATATTCTGCAATTGCCGGACATTTGCCGGAAAACCGAGACTTACATCAATTCGGTAAAATTCTCGACTCTTTCGTTTTCAATCCATTGTTAGACTTATACTAACTCCAATCCATCAACCAGAATCAATCCCAGACGACGTTGCCGGATATTCTTCACTCGCCGGAAAATTTCTGGAAATTTCCGAAACCACGCTGTGAATCGGTACAATCATCTAAACCCTCTGATAATCCTTGTTTAATAACTCAATTTCACAACTCATCAATCAAAACTGTTAATTGATTCATCCAGACGGAATTCACAAATCAGAGCCGACGACCATTGCCGGAGTTCTGAGAAAATCAGTCTGTTCGATACATTCGATTCCTTAACTCTTTTTATCCGTTACAATTCAATCAATAAAATGTTCGACGAACGATTTTAACAAGAACAGTCGAATATCGTTGTTCTGTGTCTTTGAATGAAGAAGACGAAGTCGACGTTGTGTTTAAGTATAATATAAATTGAATATTAAACCGGGTTAGACACACAGTCCAGCGGTGGACTGTGTGCAAACACATAGCGCACGTCACGAGTTCGAACCATACAAACGCACCAATTTTCCGAATTAAAACCATTCTTTTTAAAACTGAATCAGAACAGATTCCAGTTTGTTTATAAGATTAATATAAGCCGTAAGTTAAACAGATAAGACACACAGCCCAACTGGTTGGGCTGTGCGCTTACAAACCGAAGGACCCGAGTTCGATCCGGCTCCCTGCAAACCGGTTCGACCATTTTAAAACCTTTTAATATAAACCAAATAAATTAACATTTAATTTGTATATATATATAATTAAACACATATTATTTCGGGTTAGACACGTAGCTCAGTTGGTAGAGCTGCGTGCACGCGTACGAGAGGTCCCGGGTTCGAACCTCACTCAGCGCACCAATTACCACTGTCCGACCGGTCAATGGTCCGGTCAACGGACCGGTCAACGGTCAACAAAAAGTCAACATTTTTTTATATTTTTATTTATTTATTTAATTTAAAAATAATTAAAAATACTTAAAAATAATATTTTTTTAAAGTTAGAAAATGACCTTAAACTCACAAAAATAAATCTAAATTTCCTATTAAAATTGTTAATAAAATCCACTTATTTACCGAACCATTTCGTTAATATTTTAGGTTAGTTTTCCCTCGTCGATCAAATCCCAAAACTCGTGCGCATCCAACATCATCAAAAGAACGTACCCAATGTGAGTGAATCTCTACCAATTCCCTGTTTTAATCACATTTTAGGGTGTATCATGTGTCGCTTATTATTTATTACATTTAAACACTTGTGCATCCATGATATCCATGATCAAATGTGTATCCAATATGTATCAATTGTTCGTGTGGTTAATGTTTAGATTAAATTTATCGTTTTCAGTACATACATCATCATAGGCTCGTCTGTTCCCCATTACCTATGAGCGGAACGTGACGTGCCAACATACGATCGGCTCCGTTCGATTGAGCCTTGATCTCACATACATCATCATAGGCTCGTATGTTTCCCCATTACCTATGAGCGGAACGTGACGTTGCCAACATATACATTATCATTCATGTCATATACTCATGCAAGGTGGTTTGTGATTGTTTGTTTATTTACGTTTGCTCACATATGATTATTGCACAATTTTTCCATATAAATACAACAAGAAATCAATAACAAAGGTTTTTAACAAGGTTCACTCGCCAACTTTTGTCGACCCAAAATTCCCCATTTTTACACATGATACAGGTGATCCAGTTGAAGCAAGAAACATATAGGACGACCTAGAAGAATGAATCAGTTTAGATTTTGGATTGTTTATTTAATTTTCCTTTCCTTGTATTGTATGAATTTGGCTTGAACATTTAAGTTGTAATTTGAATTTAATAAATATGAAACATTTTAGTAAACATCATGAGCTTTGGTGATAACCCAATTATGCCCCGACTCTTATTCCGCTGCGGGTCGGGGTGTGACAGATTGGTATCAGAGCCATGACTATAGGGATATAGGATAGGTTATTAGACCCTTAGAGCCTATACTATAGTTGATTAGAATTTTTAAATCGTTTGTGTGTTACATGCAAAATTCATGATGTTTATATGCTTTATGTTTATTGTTACATTCAATGTTATGCAAGCATGTTCATAAGTACATATTATTATACAATGCTCATCATGAATCATATCCTCATAACATACCATATCCATGAGAGCACACACCTCACAATTCCTATGATTTTTGCAACGATTTTTGAATTTTCAAATCACATCAAAGTGAGTTCTCATGACGGGCATGTAGTAACTGGAAGGGTACGAGTACCGGTAGTCAGAACGTCCTGTCTAGGCTTGGCATTCGTATAAATCCAAAATAAAGGACCAGTTTGCCTACCTGGGGACTAACGATGAGAGTACGAAGGACCTATTAGGCCAAAACATGCTATACCAAACGTCGTGTGAGCTAACCCCACTTTGAATTGTCATTGTGTCTATACCTGGACACCCTCCGACCATACATCTCGCAAACATATTTTATGGTTTTCATTCGGGTGATGCGAGTGTTAAACCGCCAACACCAATGTGAATCCTACTGAGCCAATAGTCGTGGGGGCCCACATGACTACACAGGCGAAGGTATGGGGGACATTGGAGGCCCAAACATGAGCAAACCCAAGACATCCTATGGATGTAGTTGCATTATTAATGATTATGTTATTTTATTATTTTTAACGACACATGACACCTGCAAACTTCTTAAACTCACAATCTTCCTATGTATTTCCTGTAGATGTCGGCTAGGCAGCTACGTGGAGGTAGAAAGTCAGGAAGGTCAAACGAACGCTTGGCCACCCAAATTGCAAAACAAATGGCCGCGGTGCTTCCTGACATCGTAATTCAAGTCCAGCAAGCTCTCACTGCAAATCCCATCAACCCTCCCAATCAAGAAGACCAGAACGTCGACAACCCTCCCTCCAAGAAGTGCTCCTACAAACACTTCAAGTCTTGCGATCCCCCAAAGTATGAAGGGACCGAAGGTGTCACTGCTCTCCTCCACTGGTTTGAGGAAATGGAGAACACCTTCCTCAATTGCGATTGTCCCGAGGATCGCAAGGTACGTTACGCAACCGGGAGACTGTTTGGGGTAGCCCTGACCTGGTGGAACACATAGAAGGGTAAGAGAGGAGTCGAAGACGCCATGGCCTTAACATGGGAAGAGTTAAGGGAAATAATGACAAGACGCTTCTGTCCAAGAAGCGAAATCAAGAAGTTAGAAGACGAATTCCACTCCCTAAAACAAAAGGAAGGAGATCATACTTCCTACAATAAAAGATTTCTCGAGCTGAACCAAATGATCCCCAACTTGTTCACCCCAGTGTACCGCTTGGTTGAACACTACATTCGAGGCCTCCCCTCGAAAATTCAAGACTCGGTTCTAAGCACTTCACCTGCAACACTGGAAGCTGCAATGGAACTAGCTACCGAACTTACCGAGAATCGCATCCGAAACGGTAAATTCAAGGAGGAGAAAAAGAAAGCCCCCATTGAGGCTCACACTTCAAACCATTCTGGCTCCTCTTCGAAGTTTACTGGTAAAAGGAAGCGAAACACCAGAAACTTTGCTGTCACTCAAACAAACCCTCCTATCACTGCCGCACCAATCACCCAAGTTGCTCCCTCAGCTGCACCATACAAAAAGCCATACTCCGGCCCATACCCGAAATGCACCCGCTGCCAATACCATCACTTTCCCGAACATCCCTGCCAATATTGCACCAGCTGTGGCCGTGCAGGTCACACCATCCAAACCTGTCGCACACTTTAGCGAATGAACCGCAACCAACCCTCAACCCAAACCCACCATCAGATAGTGGGTCAAGCCCAACAACCCTTACTTCTACCACCTACACAACATACGGCTCAAACCTACTACCAACCCAATTACCCCATGATGCAACCCATGCGGGCTTGTTACAACTGTGGTGACCCAAACCATTATAGAAACACTTGTCCACGCTTGGTGAACATCATTCATGCCCAAGCTCAAGCAAATCCGGTGAACCAAGCTAACCAAGCTCCTCCACCTGCTAGAGGAAGAGCTTTCAACATCAACGCCAATCAAGCTAGGGCCGACAACAACGTGGTTAACGGTACGTTTCTCATCAATGGTAGTTATGCATCCATGTTATTTGATACTGGCGCGGATAAGAGTTTTGTGTCCTTAGAATTTGAACCCATCATCAACCAAACTCGTGATAATCTCATGGAATCCATAACGTTGGAAGTTGCTGACGGGAAACCGGTCTCATTAAACTCTATTATACGAAATTGTACCCTCACTCTAAACGATCACGATTTTCTAGTTGACCTCATTCCTATGAAGTTGGGAAGTTTCGACATTATAATCGGTATGGACTGGCTCAGCCAACATCATGCTGAAGTGGTATGCCGCGAAAAGTTCATTCGCGTTCCTCTCGCAGACGGTCAAACCCTACGAATCTTTGGAGAAACCCCTTCGAAAGGACTCAAATTGATGTCCTGCCTTCAAGCCCGAAAGTATCTCCGCAAGAACTATGTCACATTCTTAACTCACGTCGTCAAGAAGGGAAACAAGGAGAAGAAACTAGAAGATATACCTGTAGTGAAAGAATTCCCACAAGTTTTTCCCGACGATATCTCAGGACTTCCTCCCATGAGAGAAGTCGAATTTCGCATTGATCTTATACCTGGCGCTACTCCTGTCGCAAAATCTCCTTACAGGTTAGCCCCATCAGAATTGCAAGAGCTGGCCAGTCAACTGCAAGAGCTGACTGACAAAGGATTCATACGTCCTAGCTCATCGCCATGGGGTGCACCTGTTCTATTTGTGAAGAAGAAAGATGGAACGTTTCGCATGTGTATCGACTACAGAGAACTCAACAAGTTAACAGTCAAGAACCGCTACCCATTACCTCGCATCGATGACCTTCTAGACCAACTTCAGGGCGCCACCTGTTTTTCAAAAATCGACCTTCGCTCTGGTTATCATCAACTCAGAGTACCAAAGACCGCCTTCCGAACTCGTTATGGTCATTATGAATTCATGGACATGCCATTTGGATTGACCAACGCCCCAGCTGTATTCATGGATCTAATGAATAGGGTATGCAAACCCTATCTCGACCGTTTTGTCATAGTCTTCATCGACGACATCCTCATCTATTCAAAGTCTAAATCTGATCATGAATGACACCTTCGACTCATCCTTACACTCTTAAGAACCGAAAAGCTCTACGCTAAATTCTCCAAATGCGAATTCTGGTTAAGAGAGGTACAATTCCTTGGACATGTTGTCTGTAACATCCGTCAAAAACGGATTTACCAAACCCGCTCCGTTTATCAACCGAACAGTCAGTCAAAAATTTCGTTGCGAATTAATTGCCCAAAATAATTTTAAACGATACATAATCAATTATTATACGGGAATATATAATTAGTTTTTGAAAAACTATCAAAAATAAGAAAATAAAAATATTTTGTTCCTGCCGGGTTTCGAACCCGGGTCTGTACCGGTTCAACATCAGTCTTAACACACAACACACAAACCACTGCGCCACTTGTTTTGTTTGTTATATATTGAAATCATTTAATTGATATCATGACGTTACGAATTCAAAACCGGCGCCCAATAGTTCAGTCGTCGGAATCCCGGTAATCTCGCGAGCTTTTAACAACATTTTCAGTTATAACGTAAACTATTATTAGGACATCGGTTATAACCGACGTTTGAGTCCGCGACACCTTCTATAACCGCCGGAGTTTTTATAACTGATGAATACAGTCGGAAATCAGACCAGGTGCTTCAACGATTTGCCTTATAAATTCACCCACAACCGACTGCAAACCTTTTCGCTAAAAACCACACCCTTTCTCGGCGAAAACTCTCTCGCCGGAATTTTTCTGTTTGTCGCCGGAAAACCGGTTTCTCCATTTCCGAGCCTTATTGAACCTCCTAAGCTTATACCGAAGTCACCCACACCCTTTGTAAGTTTTCTGAAGTTTCCCTGCTGCAAGATACCTGACACCGGAGTTAATTTCTGTCGCCGGAGTTCTGCCGGAAAACAGAGGAAAACGAGTCGGTATACCTCACGCTTATTTTCTTTTCTTTATACTCATATCTCACCTTAATGAACTGTAAGACGCTAAGAAACCGATTAAAACTTCGAACCAGTCTGTTACCGATTCTGTTTAAAACTCAACGAGGAAGACGATGTTTCGGAACGTATATGTATAATTAAAATCAGGATATTACTCGGGTTAGACACACAGTCCAGCGGTGGACTGTGTGCACATTAAACATACAAACGTCTCGAGTTCGAATCCGGTTTCACACACGCTGCCTTAATAAAAATCATTTTTTTGTTAAACTGAACCGGAGTCGCCACAGGTATATGTTAAGTATATTAATAATCGGAATAATAACCAAGTTAGACACACAGTCCAGCGGTGGACTGTGTGTATGTTTAAGTCGCACGTCACGAGTTCGAGTCCGGTCTTCTGCATCGACCCGGTCGATTATTAACCTTTTTAAATAAAGTCAGAAATGAAAACAAATAGTTTGTATTTAAGTATAATAAAAATTGGATTATACAACATGTTAAACACACAGTCCAGCGGTGGACTGTGTGTTAGTTTAAGCCACAGGTCCCGGGTTCGAGACCTGTGGAGTGCACCGTCCGATTCGCTTAAACTGTTTTTAGAATAAAATGAATTTCGGTTTAAACTAATTAATATATATATATAATTAAAATCAGATATATAACGGGTTAGACACGTAGCTCAGTTGGTAGAGCTGCGTGCACGCGTACGGGAGGTCTCGGGTTCGAGCCTCACTCAGCGCACAACAATATGCCTTCGAACCGGTCAACGGTCAGTCAAAGTCAACGGTCAAAGTCAACTGTAGCAAAAATCAAATATTTTTTTTATTATTTTTATTTAATTATTTTAATTAAAAATCAATTAAAAATACTTAAAAATAACATTTTTAAGGTTAGAAAATAGCCTCAAACTCACAAAAATACACCCAACAATCCTACTAAAATAGATTAATAAAACCCGTTTACTCACAAAACCATAATGCGATTTATCTAGGTTAATCTCACTCGTGGTTAAAACCACTTCGCGTGCATTCAACGTCATCAACCGAACGCACCCACTGTGAGTGAATCTTACAACTCCCCCTTTTAAATTACACGTTTTGGGGTGTGTCATGTGTTATGAAAATAATTAATTTATTTATTTAAACTTGTGCCATACCACATCATGACCTAAACTTAGATTGTTTATATTGTTGTGATTTACTTATTTCCTTTTTGTCAAATTATATGAAACTCATTCATTAAGCCCATCAGTTCCTCGTGGGAGACGAGTTGAACAACGCGTGCCTCAAATCAAATTCATTATTGTTCATGTGTGTATCATTGAGTTTATATTGTTTGTGGTTGTGTCATTCATATTATCATGTTTATGCAATTCATTCATCAGGCCCCTCAGTTCCTCGTGAAGAACGAGTTGAGCATCGCGTGCCTCAAATCAAATTCATTATTGTTCATGTGTGTATCATTGAGTTTATATTGTTTGTAGTTGTGTCATTCATATTATCATGTTTATGCAATTCATTCATCAGGCCCCTCAGTTCCTCGTGAGAGACGAGTTGAGCATCGCGTGCCTCTAATTGTTCCATTATTGTTCATGTGTGTTTCATTTAATATCTTATGATTGTTGATTAAGTTACATCTATTTTTACTCATGTTTGGTTGTGCACATATTTTATAATCAATTTAAATAAATTTGTTCAAATATTTTCCATAGGATTCACTCGCCAACATTATGTTGATCCAAAAACCCTTTTACACATGATACAGGTGAACAGGTTGAAGCAAGGAAAACATAGGATATGCCTTAGAAGAGAACAAAGAAGTTTAGATTGTTAGTTAGAACATGTTGTAACATTTATTGTAATTTTCCATTTAATTTGTATTAATGAATATGAAACGCATAATAAATGTCATGAGCTTTGATGATAACCCAATCATGCCCCTATCACCTTTTCCGCTGCGGGTCGGGGTGTGACAGATTGGTATCAGAGCCATGACTATAGGGATATAGGATAGGTTATTAGACCCTTAGAGCCTATACTATAGTCTGCCTAAATTTTAATTGATTAGGTGGTTACATACAAACTTGTGATATTTATTTGTTTCATATTTGTTTACATTTACAGTCAAACATACATGCTTATATACATATTCATTATACATATATACATATTCATTATACATATATCGATGTTCATGTATTCAATTTATTTTCATACTCTCATTATCCAAAGATTTTGTTGCAATTTTCAAATCTCATCAAAGTAAGTTCTGTGACGGGCATGTAGTAACTGGAAGGGTACAAGTACCGGTAGTCGGAACGTCCTGTCTAGGCTGGCATTCGTATAAATCCAATATAACGGACCAGTTTGCCTACCTGGGGACCAACGATGAGAGTACGAAGGACCTATTAGGCCAAAGCATGCCACACCAAACGTCGTTCGAACTAACCCTACTTTGAGGTGTCACCGTGTCTACACCTGGACACATTCCGAATATCACACGTTGTATACATATTTCTCGATTTTCTCCGGGTTTTTGTGTACGCAACCTGGCAAACCCGTGCGAGCCATAAGAAAAACCGGTATTCATGGGGGCCCACATGATTACACAGGTAAAGTATGGCGGCATGTAGGGCCTAACAGCGAGCAAAACCCAAGACATCCTATGGGTGTAGTAAATTTATTTATCTATAATTATTTTATGAATGTTCATTCTTGAATACGACCCATGATCTCAAAAGCATCCAACTCATACTCTTGTCATGTATTCCTTGTAGATGTCTTCTAACCTCGCCCGTAGGAAGACGAGAGCAAGAAAAGCCCGCGAGCGCATGGCTGCCTTAATCGCTCAACAAATGGCTGCCGTAATACCCAACATTGTAATCCAAGTTCAACAAGCACTTACCGTTAATCCTGTCAATCAAGCAAACCAGAACATTTTCAACTCTTCCCCAAATACCACTAAATGCACCTACAAGCATTTCAAATCATGCGACCCTCCGAAATACAAAGGGACTGAAGGCGTCACCGCTCTCCTCCATTGGTTTGAAGAAATGGAGAACACATTTCTAAATTGCGATTGCCCTGACGATCGCAAAGTGCGATATGCTACCGGTCGATTATATGGGATAGCACTTACTTGGTGGAACACAGAGAAGGCCAAACGAGGTGTGGAAGATGCTATGACCTTAACTTGGAACGAATTGAAGGAAATCATGACCAGACGTTTTTGCCCAAGGAGCGAAATCAAGAAATTAGAAGATGAATTTTATTCGTTAAAGCAAATGGAAGGAGACCACATCTCATACAACAAAAGGTTCCTCGAATTACATCAAATGGTTCCCAACATGTTTACTCCCCTCTACCGTTTGATCGAGCACTACATTCGTGGTCTTCCGTCAAAGATTCAAGACCCAGTAATAAGTACCAAGCTTGCAACTTTGGAAGCAGCAATGGAGCTAGCAACAGAGCTCACCGAGAACCGAATCCGAAACAAAGACTTCAAGGAGGAGAAGAAGAAGGATAAAGAATCGACTGAAACCTCCGACTCCACTCAAACCGAATCCCCTTCTCAACCCAATCCTAAGAGAAGAAGAGTCGGGCGACTTTTCGCTGCTACCCAACGAAATCAACCAGTTTTACACGCCATACCCATCCGAGCTATCCCAATCACCCAAGTGGCACCCAACTCAACTTACCCAAATAAGAAACGATATCTTGGACCTCACCCTCGATGCAACAACTGTTTTTATCACCATCCCCTTACCTTACCTTGTCGGCTATGTACAACTTGTGGACGCTATGGTCATTTGAGCAATGTTTGTCGCACCTTTCAAAACCAAACCTTTTCCCCTACTCAAAACATGGCCCAAACTTATCACCAACCCCAATACCCCATGTTCCCATATGCTCGAGCTTGCTTCAATTGTGGCGACCCTACCCACTTTAGAAACACATGCCCTCAATTGGTTAACGTCATCAACACTCAAGCCCAATCAAACTCAGTTAACCAAGTAAACCAAGAAAACCCAACCACTATGCCACCATCAAGAGGAAGAGTCTTCAATATCAACGCCTATCCTGTCAAAGATAATAACGGCCCAAACGAAGATACCCAACTAGTCCTCTTCGCCGAAGATCCAGATTCAACTCCTATCGTTTAGTTTTATGTTTTTCTTTATCACATGTGTAGACTGTTAGAGTAATTATTGTATATTATATATTATATATTGTTTTCAGTATATGCTTTTGCCGAGGCCGCAGCTCCCCATCCATCGAGGTTGAGCTTGATCCCCATTTTATTATGCGGTTGATCAGTGGCGTGCCCGCACGATCGGCTCCGTTTGATTGAGCCTTGATCGGTCATTTTATTTTACATTTCATGCAATTGCCGAGGCCGCAGCCCCCATTTATGAGGTTAAGCTTGATCCCCATTTTATTATGCGGTTGATCAGTGGCGTGCCCGCACGATCGGCTCCGTTTGATTGAGCCTTGATCGGTCATTTCACTTTACATTTCAATACATGCAATACGCTCGGCTCCGTTTGATTGAGCCTTGAGCGCACAGTTCAATTTACATTTCCAGTTCATGCAATATGTTCGGCTCCGTTTGATTGAGCCTTGAGCGCACATACATTTTCATTATCAGTATCTTGTGGTTGTGGTGTTTGTTGTAGAGTCGCATAGAACTAATCATAACTGGCGGATAAAGTCAATGAGAATTTGACAAGAATATGGTGGATACGCCGCTGGTACTTCCTATATATAAGTATTCTTGTCAAATGATCGGAGGCATTATCAGGCGGTTATGAGAGGTTCCATGCATAGGCTGTTTGTGTGATTGTTGTTTAGATTAAGTTGTTCAATTTCAGTACATTCAATACGTTCGGCTCCGTTTGATTGAGCCTTGAGCGCACATACAATTTCATTTTCAGTACATGCAATACGTTCGGCTCCGTTTGATTGAGCCTTGAGCGCACATACATTTTCATTATCAGTATCTTGTGGTTGTTGTGTTTGTTGTAGAGTCGCATAGAACTAATCATAACTTACGGATAAAGTCAATGAGAATTTGACAAGGATATGGTGGATACGCCGCTGGTACTTCCTATATATAAATATTCTTGTCAAATTATCGGAGGCATTATCAGGCGGTTATGAGAGGTTCCATGCATAGGCTGTTTGTGTGGTTAAGTTATTCATTTTCAGTACATGCAATACGCTCGGCTCCGTTTGATTGAGCCTTGAGCACACAGACAATTTCATTTTCAGTACATTCAATACGTTCGGCTCCGTTTGATTGAGCCTTGAGCACACAGACATTTCATTTTCAGTACACGCAATACGATCGGCTCCGTTTGATTGAGCCTTGATCGCATAGATATATAATTCATTTCAGTAATTTATGTTTGTTGTATTGGTTGTAGAGTTATAGGACTAATCATAATTCACTGATAAAACCAATGAAAATTTGACAAGAATATAGTGGATACGCCGCTGGTACTTCCTATATATAAGTTTTCTTGTCAAAGGATCAGAGGCATTATCGGACGGTTATGAGAAGTTCTATGTAGGATTTATTAGTTTCTTGGTAACTAATCATAACTTGTGGATAAAACTAATGAAAATTTGGCAAGAATATGGTGGATACGCCGCTGGTACTTCCTATATATAAGTATTCTTGCCAAAGGATCAGAGGCATTATCAGGCGGTTATGAGAAGTTCCATGTAGGATTTAGTATTGCCTTGGTTGAAATTTGTGTTACATTTATATCATCATGCTATTTAAAGAGATTGGATTGTGTTCCATTTCTACATAAACTAACCTCTCCATCATAACAAACGAGAGAGGAACTTCCACCATTCAAACATATATGCTATCAGAATGTGGATTCAAATATTTGCTGTTGTGTTTATTCATGTTCAAATATCAGCTGTTGTGTTTTTATTTATGTTCCATGTAGGTTGTAGTGTTAGAAGTTTTGCCTTAGGATATAACCATACTTTCCCAAACGTATCTAAACTCTTATGCATGATATCATTTTAGCGAATCATTCCTGCTTATCAATACTTATACAGTAGGCAACAAAAAGCGATTCCTGTAATAGGGTACTTAACCCTTACAAGGAACGTTACCGCCTCGAAAGAAAACTTAAACCCTTACTTTTTCTAAAGCAAGTAACTGACAAACTGAACACCATCATTCTTTTAGTCAAATATATCACAATTTAAAATTTCGGGACGAAATTTCTAAAAAAGCAGGGGATACTGTAACATCCGTCAAAAACGGATTTACCAAACTCGCTCCGTTTATCAACCGAACAGTCAGTCAAAAATTTCGTTGCGAATTAAATGCCCAAATAATTTTAAACGATACATAATCAATTATTATACGGGAATATATAATTAGTTTTTGAAAAACTGTCAAAAATAAGAAAATAAAAATATTTTGTTCCTGCCGGGTTTCGAACCCGGGTCTGTACCGGTTCAACATCAGTCTTAACACACAACACACAAACCACTGCGCCACTTGTTTTGTTTGTTATATATTGAAATCATTTAATTGATATCATGACGTTACGAATTCAAAACCGGCGCCCAATAGTTCAGTCGTCGGAATCCCGGTAATCTCGCGAGCTTTTAACAACATTTTCAGTTATAACGTAAACTATTATTAGGACATCGGTTATAACCGACGTTTGAGTCCGCGACACCTTCTATAACCGCCGGAGTTTTTATAACCGATGAATACAGTCGGAAATCAGACCAGGTGCTTTAACGATTTGCCTTATAAATTCACCCACAACCGACTGCAAACCTTTTCGCTCAAAACCACACCCTTTCTCGGCGAAAACTCTCTCGCCGGAATTTTTCTGTTTGTCGCCGGAAAACCGGTTTCTCCATTTCCGAGCCTTATTGAACCTCCTAAGCTTATACCGAAGTCACCCACACCCTTTGTAAGTTTTCTGAAGTTTCCCTGCTGCAAGATACCTGACGCCGGAGTTAATTTCTGTCGCCGGAGTTCTGCCGGAAAACAGAGGAAAACGAGTCGGTATACCTCACGCTTATTTTCTTTTCTTTATACTCATATCTCACCTTAATGAACTGTAAGACGCTAAGAAACCGATTAAAACTTCGAACCAGTCTGTTACCGATTCTGGTTAAAACTCAACGAGGAAGACGATGTTTCGGAACGTATATGTATAATTAAAATCAGGATATTACTCGGGTTAGACACACAGTCCAGCGGTGGACTGTGTGCACATTAAACATACAAACGTCTCGAGTTCGAATCCGGTTTCACACACGCTGCCTTAATAAAAATCATTTTTTTGTTAAACTGAACCGGAGTCACCACAGGTATATGTTAAGTATATTAATAATCGGAATAATAACCAAGTTAGACACACAGTCCAGCGGTGGACTGTGTGTATGTTTAAGTCGCACGTCACGAGTTCGAGTCCGGTCTTCTGCATCGACCCGGTCGATTATTAACCTTTTTAAATAAAGTCAGAAATGAAAACAAATAGTTTGTATTTAAGTATAATAAAAATTGGATTATACAACATGTTAAACACACAGTCCAGCGGTGGACTGTGTGTTAGTTTAAGCCACAGGTCCCGGGTTCGAGACCTGTGGAGTGCACCGTCCGATTCGCTTAAACTGTTTTTAGAATAAAATGAATTTCGGTTTAAACTAATTAATATATATATATAATTAAAATCAGATATATAACGGGTTAGACACGTAGCTCAGTTGGTAGAGCTGCGTGCACGCGTACGGGAGGTCTCGGGTTCGAGCCTCACTCAGCGCACAACAATATGCCTTCGAACCGGTCAACGGTCAGTCAAAGTCAACGGTCAAAGTCAACTGTAGCAAAAATCAAATATTTTTTTTATTATTTTTATTTAATTATTTTAATTAAAAATCAATTAAAAATACTTAAAAATAACATTTTTAAGGTTAGAAAATAGCCTCAAACTCACAAAAATACACCCAACAATCCTACTAAAATAGATTAATAAAACCCGTTTACTCACAAAACCATAATGCGATTTATCTAGGTTAATCTCACTCGTGGTTAAAACCACTTCGCGTGCATTCAACGTCATCAACCGAACGCACCCACTGTGAGTGAATCTTACAACTCCCCCTTTTAAATTACACGTTTTGGGGTGTGTCATGTGTTATGAAAATAATTAATTTATTTATTTAAACTTGTGCCATACCACATCATGACCTAAACTTAGATTGTTTATATTGTTGTGATTTACTTATTTCCTTTTTGTCAAATTATATGAAACTCATTCATTAAGCCCATCAGTTCCTCGTGGGAGACGAGTTGAACAACGCGTGCCTCAAATCAAATTCATTATTGTTCATGTGTGTATCATTGAGTTTATATTGTTTGTGGTTGTGTCATTCATATTATCATGTTTATGCAATTCATTCATCAGGCCCCTCAGTTCCTCGTGAGAGACGAGTTGAGCATCGCGTGCCTCAAATCAAATTCATTATTGTTCATGTGTGTATCATTGAGTTTATATTGTTTGTAGTTGTGTCATTCATATTATCATGTTTATGCAATTCATTCATCAGGCCCCTCAGTTCCTCGTGAGAGACGAGTTGAGCATCGCGTGCCTCTAATTGTTCCATTATTGTTCATGTGTGTTTCATTTAATATCTTATGATTGTTGATTAAGTTACATCTATTTTTACTCATGTTTGGTTGTGCACATATTTTATAATCAATTTAAATAAATTTGTTCAAATATTTTCCATAGGATTCACTCGCCAACATTATGTTGATCCAAAAACCCTTTTACACATGATACAGGTGAACAGGTTGAAGCAAGGAAAACATAGGATATGCCTTAGAAGAGAACAAAGAAGTTTAGATTGTTAGTTAGAACATGTTGTAACATTTATTGTAATTTTCCATTTAATTTGTATTAATGAATATGAAACGCATAATAAATGTCATGAGCTTTGATGATAACCCAATCATGCCCCTATCACCTTTTCCGCTGCGGGTCGGGGTGTGACAGATTGGTATCAGAGCCATGACTATAGGGATATAGGATAGGTTATTAGACCCTTAGAGCCTATACTATAGTCTGCCTAAATTTTAATTGATTAGGTGGTTACATACAAACTTGTGATATTTATTTGTTTCATATTTGTTTACATTTACAGTCAAACATACATGCTTATATACATATTCATTATACATATATACATATTCATTATACATATATCGATGTTCATGTATTCAATTTATTTTCATACTCTCATTATCCAAAGATTTTGTGCAATTTTCAAATCTCATCAAAGTAAGTTCTGTGACGGGCATGTAGTAACTGGAAGGGTACAAGTACCGGTAGTCGGAACGTCCTGTCTAGGCTGGCATTCGTATAAATCCAATATAACGGACCAGTTTGCCTACCTGGGGACCAACGATGAGAGTACGAAGGACCTATTAGGCCAAAGCATGCCACACCAAACGTCGTTCGAACTAACCCTACTTTGAGGTGTCACCGTGTCTACACCTGGACACATTCCGAATATCACACGTTGTATACATATTTCTCGATTTTCTCCGGGTTTTTGTGTACGCAACCTGGCAAACCCGTGCGAGCCATAAGAAAAACCGGTATTCATGGGGGCCCACATGATTACACAGGTAAAGTATGGCGGCATGTAGGGCCTAACAGCGAGCAAAACCCAAGACATCCTATGGGTGTAGTAAATTTATTTATCTATAATTATTTTATGAATGTTCATTCTTGAATACGACCCATGATCTCAAAAGCATCCAACTCATACTCTTGTCATGTATTCCTTGTAGATGTCTTCTAACCTCGCCCGTAGGAAGACGAGAGCAAGAAAAGCCCGCGAGCGCATGGCTGCCTTAATCGCTCAACAAATGGCTGCCGTAATACCCAACATTGTAATCCAAGTTCAACAAGCACTTACCGTTAATCCTGTCAATCAAGCAAACCAGAACATTTTCAACTCTTCCCCAAATACCACTAAATGCACCTACAAGCATTTCAAATCATGCGACCCTCCGAAATACAAAGGGACTGAAGGCGTCACCGCTCTCCTCCATTGGTTTGAAGAAATGGAGAACACATTTCTAAATTGCGATTGCCCTGACGATCGCAAAGTGCGATATGCTACCGGTCGATTATATGGGATAGCACTTACTTGGTGGAACACAGAGAAGGCCAAACGAGGTGTGGAAGATGCTATGACCTTAACTTGGAACGAATTGAAGGAAATCATGACCAGACGTTTTTGCCCAAGGAGCGAAATCAAGAAATTAGAAGATGAATTTTATTCGTTAAAGCAAATGGAAGGAGACCACATCTCATACAACAAAAGGTTCCTCGAATTACATCAAATGGTTCCCAACATGTTTACTCCCCTCTACCGTTTGATCGAGCACTACATTCGTGGTCTTCCGTCAAAGATTCAAGACCCAGTAATAAGTACCAAGCTTGCAACTTTGGAAGCAGCAATGGAGCTAGCAACAGAGCTCACCGAGAACCGAATCCGAAACAAAGACTTCAAGGAGGAGAAGAAGAAGGATAAAGAATCGACTGAAACCTCCGACTCCACTCAAACCGAATCCCCTTCTCAACCCAATCCTAAGAGAAGAAGAGTCGGGCGACTTTTCGCTGCTACCCAACGAAATCAACCAGTTTTACACGCCATACCCATCCGAGCTATCCCAATCACCCAAGTGGCACCCAACTCAACTTACCCAAATAAGAAACGATATCTTGGACCTCACCCTCGATGCAACAACTGTTTTTATCACCATCCCCTTACCTTACCTTGTCGGCTATGTACAACTTGTGGACGCTATGGTCATTTGAGCAATGTTTGTCGCACCTTTCAAAACCAAACCTTTTCCCCTACTCAAAACATGGCCCAAACTTATCACCAACCCCAATACCCCATGTTCCCATATGCTCGAGCTTGCTTCAATTGTGGCGACCCTACCCACTTTAGAAACACATGCCCTCAATTGGTTAACGTCATCAACACTCAAGCCCAATCAAACTCAGTTAACCAAGTAAACCAAGAAAACCCAACCACTATGCCACCATCAAGAGGAAGAGTCTTCAATATCAACGCCTATCCTGTCAAAGATAATAACGGCCCAAACGAAGATACCCAACTAGTCCTCTTCGCCGAAGATCCAGATTCAACTCCTATCGTTTAGTTTTATGTTTTTCTTTATCACATGTGTAGACTGTTAGAGTAATTATTGTATATTATATATTATATATTGTTTTCAGTATATGCTTTTGCCGAGGCCGCAGCTCCCCATCCATCGAGGTTGAGCTTGATCCCCATTTTATTATGCGGTTGATCAGTGGCGTGCCCGCACGATCGGCTCCGTTTGATTGAGCCTTGATCGGTCATTTTATTTTACATTTCATGCAATTGCCGAGGCCGCAGCCCCCATTTATGAGGTTAAGCTTGATCCCCATTTTATTATGCGGTTGATCAGTGGCGTGCCCGCACGATCGGCTCCGTTTGATTGAGCCTTGATCGGTCATTTCACTTTACATTTCAATACATGCAATACGCTCGGCTCCGTTTGATTGAGCCTTGAGCGCACAGTTCAATTTACATTTCCAGTTCATGCAATATGTTCGGCTCCGTTTGATTGAGCCTTGAGCGCACATACATTTTCATTATCAGTATCTTGTGGTTGTGGTGTTTGTTGTAGAGTCGCATAGAACTAATCATAACTGGCGGATAAAGTCAATGAGAATTTGACAAGAATATGGTGGATACGCCGCTGGTACTTCCTATATATAAGTATTCTTGTCAAATGATCGGAGGCATTATCAGGCGGTTATGAGAGGTTCCATGCATAGGCTGTTTGTGTGATTGTTGTTTAGATTAAGTTGTTCAATTTCAGTACATTCAATACGTTCGGCTCCGTTTGATTGAGCCTTGAGCGCACATACAATTTCATTTTCAGTACATGCAATACGTTCGGCTCCGTTTGATTGAGCCTTGAGCGCACATACATTTTCATTATCAGTATCTTGTGGTTGTTGTGTTTGTTGTAGAGTCGCATAGAACTAATCATAACTTACGGATAAAGTCAATGAGAATTTGACAAGGATATGGTGGATACGCCGCTGGTACTTCCTATATATAAATATTCTTGTCAAATTATCGGAGGCATTATCAGGCGGTTATGAGAGGTTCCATGCATAGGCTGTTTGTGTGGTTAAGTTATTCATTTTCAGTACATGCAATACGCTCGGCTCCGTTTGATTGAGCCTTGAGCACACAGACAATTTCATTTTCAGTACATTCAATACGTTCGGCTCCGTTTGATTGAGCCTTGAGCACACAGACATTTCATTTTCAGTACACGCAATACGATCGGCTCCGTTTGATTGAGCCTTGATCGCATAGATATATAATTCATTTCAGTAATTTATGTTTGTTGTATTGGTTGTAGAGTTATAGGACTAATCATAATTCACTGATAAAACCAATGAAAATTTGACAAGAATATAGTGGATACGCCGCTGGTACTTCCTATATATAAGTTTTCTTGTCAAAGGATCAGAGGCATTATCGGACGGTTATGAGAAGTTCTATGTAGGATTTATTAGTTTCTTGGTAACTAATCATAACTTGTGGATAAAACTAATGAAAATTTGGCAAGAATATGGTGGATACGCCGCTGGTACTTCCTATATATAAGTATTCTTGCCAAAGGATCAGAGGCATTATCAGGCGGTTATGAGAAGTTCCATGTAGGATTTAGTATTGCCTTGGTTGAAATTTGTGTTACATTTATATCATCATGCTATTTAAAGAGATTGGATTGTGTTCCATTTCTACATAAACTAACCTCTCCATCATAACAAACGAGAGAGGAACTTCCACCATTCAAACATATATGCTATCAGAATGTGGATTCAAATATTTGCTGTTGTGTTTATTCATGTTCAAATATCAGCTGTTGTGTTTTTATTTATGTTCCATGTAGGTTGTAGTGTTAGAAGTTTTGCCTTAGGATATAACCATACTTTCCCAAACGTATCTAAACTCTTATGCATGATATCATTTTAGCGAATCATTCCTGCTTATCAATACTTATACAGTAGGCAACAAAAAGCGATTCCTGTAATAGGGTACTTAACCCTTACAAGGAACGTTACCGCCTCGAAAGAAAACTTAAACCCTTACTTTTTCTAAAGCAAGTAACTGACAAACTGAACACCATCATTCTTTTAGTCAAATATATCACAATTTAAAATTTCGGGACGAAATTTCTAAAAAAGCAGGGGATACTGTAACATCCGTCAAAAACGGATTTACCAAACTCGCTCCGTTTATCAACCGAACAGTCAGTCAAAAATTTCGTTGCGAATTAAATGCCCAAATAATTTTAAACGATACATAATCAATTATTATACGGGAATATATAATTAGTTTTTGAAAAACTGTCAAAAATAAGAAAATAAAAATATTTTGTTCCTGCCGGGTTTCGAACCCGGGTCTGTACCGGTTCAACATCAGTCTTAACACACAACACACAAACCACTGCGCCACTTGTTTTGTTTGTTATATATTGAAATCATTTAATTGATATCATGACGTTACGAATTCAAAACCGGCGCCCAATAGTTCAGTCGTCGGAATCCCGGTAATCTCGCGAGCTTTTAACAACATTTTCAGTTATAACGTAAACTATTATTAGGACATCGGTTATAACCGACGTTTGAGTCCGCGACACCTTCTATAACCGCCGGAGTTTTTATAACCGATGAATACAGTCGGAAATCAGACCAGGTGCTTTAACGATTTGCCTTATAAATTCACCCACAACCGACTGCAAACCTTTTCGCTCAAAACCACACCCTTTCTCGGCGAAAACTCTCTCGCCGGAATTTTTCTGTTTGTCGCCGGAAAACCGGTTTCTCCATTTCCGAGCCTTATTGAACCTCCTAAGCTTATACCGAAGTCACCCACACCCTTTGTAAGTTTTCTGAAGTTTCCCTGCTGCAAGATACCTGACGCCGGAGTTAATTTCTGTCGCCGGAGTTCTGCCGGAAAACAGAGGAAAACGAGTCGGTATACCTCACGCTTATTTTCTTTTCTTTATACTCATATCTCACCTTAATGAACTGTAAGACGCTAAGAAACCGATTAAAACTTCGAACCAGTCTGTTACCGATTCTGGTTAAAACTCAACGAGGAAGACGATGTTTCGGAACGTATATGTATAATTAAAATCAGGATATTACTCGGGTTAGACACACAGTCCAGCGGTGGACTGTGTGCACATTAAACATACAAACGTCTCGAGTTCGAATCCGGTTTCACACACGCTGCCTTAATAAAAATCATTTTTTTGTTAAACTGAACCGGAGTCACCACAGGTATATGTTAAGTATATTAATAATCGGAATAATAACCAAGTTAGACACACAGTCCAGCGGTGGACTGTGTGTATGTTTAAGTCGCACGTCACGAGTTCGAGTCCGGTCTTCTGCATCGACCCGGTCGATTATTAACCTTTTTAAATAAAGTCAGAAATGAAAACAAATAGTTTGTATTTAAGTATAATAAAAATTGGATTATACAACATGTTAAACACACAGTCCAGCGGTGGACTGTGTGTTAGTTTAAGCCACAGGTCCCGGGTTCGAGACCTGTGGAGTGCACCGTCCGATTCGCTTAAACTGTTTTTAGAATAAAATGAATTTCGGTTTAAACTAATTAATATATATATATAAATTAAAATCAGATATATAACGGGTTAGACACGTAGCTCAGTTGGTAGAGCTGCGTGCACGCGTACGGGAGGTCTCGGGTTCGAGCCTCACTCAGCGCACAACAATATGCCTTCGAACCGGTCAACGGTCAGTCAAAGTCAACGGTCAAAGTCAACTGTAGCAAAAATCAAATATTTTTTTTATTATTTTTATTTAATTATTTTAATTAAAAATCAATTAAAAATACTTAAAAATAACATTTTTAAGGTTAGAAAATAGCCTCAAACTCACAAAAATACACCCAACAATCCTACTAAAATAGATTAATAAAACCCGTTTACTCACAAAACCATAATGCGATTTATCTAGGTTAATCTCACTCGTGGTTAAAACCACTTCGCGTGCATTCAACGTCATCAACCGAACGCACCCACTGTGAGTGAATCTTACAACTCCCCCTTTTAAATTACACGTTTTGGGGTGTGTCATGTGTTATGAAAATAATTAATTTATTTATTTAAACTTGTGCCATACCACATCATGACCTAAACTTAGATTGTTTATATTGTTGTGATTTACTTATTTCCTTTTTGTCAAATTATATGAAACTCATTCATTAAGCCCATCAGTTCCTCGTGGGAGACGAGTTGAACAACGCGTGCCTCAAATCAAATTCATTATTGTTCATGTGTGTATCATTGAGTTTATATTGTTTGTGGTTGTGTCATTCATATTATCATGTTTATGCAATTCATTCATCAGGCCCCTCAGTTCCTCGTGAGAGACGAGTTGAGCATCGCGTGCCTCAAATCAAATTCATTATTGTTCATGTGTGTATCATTGAGTTTATATTGTTTGTAGTTGTGTCATTCATATTATCATGTTTATGCAATTCATTCATCAGGCCCCTCAGTTCCTCGTGAGAGACGAGTTGAGCATCGCGTGCCTCTAATTGTTCCATTATTGTTCATGTGTGTTTCATTTAATATCTTATGATTGTTGATTAAGTTACATCTATTTTTACTCATGTTTGGTTGTGCACATATTTTATAATCAATTTAAATAAATTTGTTCAAATATTTTCCATAGGATTCACTCGCCAACATTATGTTGATCCAAAAACCCTTTTACACATGATACAGGTGAACAGGTTGAAGCAAGGAAAACATAGGATATGCCTTAGAAGAGAACAAAGAAGTTTAGATTGTTAGTTAGAACATGTTGTAACATTTATTGTAATTTTCCATTTAATTTGTATTAATGAATATGAAACGCATAATAAATGTCATGAGCTTTGATGATAACCCAATCATGCCCCTATCACCTTTTCCGCTGCGGGTCGGGGTGTGACAGATTGGTATCAGAGCCATGACTATAGGGATATAGGATAGGTTATTAGACCCTTAGAGCCTATACTATAGTCTGCCTAAATTTTAATTGATTAGGTGGTTACATACAAACTTGTGATATTTATTTGTTTCATATTTGTTTACATTTACAGTCAAACATACATGCTTATATACATATTCATTATACATATATACATATTCATTATACATATATCGATGTTCATGTATTCAATTTATTTTCATACTCTCATTATCCAAAGATTTTGTGCAATTTTCAAATCTCATCAAAGTAAGTTCTGTGACGGGCATGTAGTAACTGGAAGGGTACAAGTACCGGTAGTCGGAACGTCCTGTCTAGGCTGGCATTCGTATAAATCCAATATAACGGACCAGTTTGCCTACCTGGGGACCAACGATGAGAGTACGAAGGACCTATTAGGCCAAAGCATGCCACACCAAACGTCGTTCGAACTAACCCTACTTTGAGGTGTCACCGTGTCTACACCTGGACACATTCCGAATATCACACGTTGTATACATATTTCTCGATTTTCTCCGGGTTTTTGTGTACGCAACCTGGCAAACCCGTGCGAGCCATAAGAAAAACCGGTATTCATGGGGGCCCACATGATTACACAGGTAAAGTATGGCGGCATGTAGGGCCTAACAGCGAGCAAAACCCAAGACATCCTATGGGTGTAGTAAATTTATTTATCTATAATTATTTTATGAATGTTCATTCTTGAATACGACCCATGATCTCAAAAGCATCCAACTCATACTCTTGTCATGTATTCCTTGTAGATGTCTTCTAACCTCGCCCGTAGGAAGACGAGAGCAAGAAAAGCCCGCGAGCGCATGGCTGCCTTAATCGCTCAACAAATGGCTGCCGTAATACCCAACATTGTAATCCAAGTTCAACAAGCACTTACCGTTAATCCTGTCAATCAAGCAAACCAGAACATTTTCAACTCTTCCCCAAATACCACTAAATGCACCTACAAGCATTTCAAATCATGCGACCCTCCGAAATACAAAGGGACTGAAGGCGTCACCGCTCTCCTCCATTGGTTTGAAGAAATGGAGAACACATTTCTAAATTGCGATTGCCCTGACGATCGCAAAGTGCGATATGCTACCGGTCGATTATATGGGATAGCACTTACTTGGTGGAACACAGAGAAGGCCAAACGAGGTGTGGAAGATGCTATGACCTTAACTTGGAACGAATTGAAGGAAATCATGACCAGACGTTTTTGCCCAAGGAGCGAAATCAAGAAATTAGAAGATGAATTTTATTCGTTAAAGCAAATGGAAGGAGACCACATCTCATACAACAAAAGGTTCCTCGAATTACATCAAATGGTTCCCAACATGTTTACTCCCCTCTACCGTTTGATCGAGCACTACATTCGTGGTCTTCCGTCAAAGATTCAAGACCCAGTAATAAGTACCAAGCTTGCAACTTTGGAAGCAGCAATGGAGCTAGCAACAGAGCTCACCGAGAACCGAATCCGAAACAAAGACTTCAAGGAGGAGAAGAAGAAGGATAAAGAATCGACTGAAACCTCCGACTCCACTCAAACCGAATCCCCTTCTCAACCCAATCCTAAGAGAAGAAGAGTCGGGCGACTTTTCGCTGCTACCCAACGAAATCAACCAGTTTTACACGCCATACCCATCCGAGCTATCCCAATCACCCAAGTGGCACCCAACTCAACTTACCCAAATAAGAAACGATATCTTGGACCTCACCCTCGATGCAACAACTGTTTTTATCACCATCCCCTTACCTTACCTTGTCGGCTATGTACAACTTGTGGACGCTATGGTCATTTGAGCAATGTTTGTCGCACCTTTCAAAACCAAACCTTTTCCCCTACTCAAAACATGGCCCAAACTTATCACCAACCCCAATACCCCATGTTCCCATATGCTCGAGCTTGCTTCAATTGTGGCGACCCTACCCACTTTAGAAACACATGCCCTCAATTGGTTAACGTCATCAACACTCAAGCCCAATCAAACTCAGTTAACCAAGTAAACCAAGAAAACCCAACCACTATGCCACCATCAAGAGGAAGAGTCTTCAATATCAACCCAACCACTATGCCATACCACATCATGACCTAAACTTAGATTGTTTATATTGTTGTGATTTACTTATTTCCTTTTTGTCAAATTATATGAAACTCATTCATTAAGCCCATCAGTTCCTCGTGGGAGACGAGTTGAACAACGCGTGCCTCAAATCAAATTCATTATTGTTCATGTGTGTATCATTGAGTTTATATTGTTTGTGGTTGTGTCATTCATATTATCATGTTTATGCAATTCATTCATCAGGCCCCTCAGTTCCTCGTGAGAGACGAGTTGAGCATCGCGTGCCTCAAATCAAATTCATTATTGTTCATGTGTGTATCATTGAGTTTATATTGTTTGTAGTTGTGTCATTCATATTATCATGTTTATGCAATTCATTCATCAGGCCCCTCAGTTCCTCGTGAGAGACGAGTTGAGCATCGCGTGCCTCTAATTGTTCCATTATTGTTCATGTGTGTTTCATTTAATATCTTATGATTGTTGATTAAGTTACATCTATTTTTACTCATGTTTGGTTGTGCACATATTTATAATCAATTTAAATAAATTTGTTCAAATATTTTCCATAGGATTCACTCGCCAACATTATGTTGATCCAAAAACTCTTTTACACATGATACAGGTGAACAGGTTGAAGCAAGGAAAACATAGGATATGCCTTAGAAGAGAACAAAGAAGTTTAGATTGTTAGTTAGAACATGTTGTAACATTTATTGTAATTTTCCATTTAATTTGTATTAATTAATATGAAACGCATAATAAATGTCATGAGCTTTGATGATAACCCAATCATGCCCCTATCACCTTTTCCGCTGCGGGTCGGGGTGTGACATTGTCAATGACAAGGGAATACATGTCGACCCCTCAAAGATCAAAGTAGTACAGGAATGGCAAGCGCCACGTACCCTTACCGAGGTAAGATCGTTTCTTGGTTTGGCGGGTTACTATCGCCGTTTCATTGCAAATTTCTCCCGTATTGCTGTACCACTCACGGCTTTGACACATAAAGGAAAACCCTTCATATGGGGACCTAAACAAGAAGAAGCCTTCCAAACCCTTAAGAAAAAGCTTTGCGACGCACCTATCCTCACACTCCCCGAAGGTTGCGATGACTTTGTAGTATATTGTGACGCATCAGGGCAAGGGCTAGGCTGTGTATTAATGCAAAGAGGAAAAGTGATAGCCTACGCTTCTAGACAACTCAAAGTTCATGAGAAGAACTACACCACCCACGACCTGGAACATGGAGCCGTTGTGTTCGCTCTCAAGATATGGAGACATTACCTCTACGGTACCAAGTGTGAAATATACACTGACCACAAGAGCCTCCAACATATCTTTAACCAAAAGGAGTTGAATATGAGGCAACGAAGATGGGTCGAACTTCTTAATGACTACGACTGTGAAATTCGGTATCATCCTGGCAAGGCAAACGTGGTGGCCGATGCGCTCAGTCGAAAGGGTTATGCGAACTCCATTCGTCTTCTATGTTCGCAAATCATAACCGACATCAAAGATCAAATCCGAGAAGCTCAACATGTTTCTGTAACAGAAAACGACGTACGCAATGAGCTGTCTTGTGGAGCAGAACTTAAAATCGAAACCAAATCCGACGTTATTCTGTACTATCTAGATCGCATATGGATTCCCGATCACAATAACCTTCGTGATTTCCTTATGACTGAGGCACACAAAACACGGTACTCTGTACACCCAGGAGCCGACAAGATGTATCAAGACCTTCGATACACCTACTGGTGGCCTGGCATGAAAAAGGATATTGCGGTTTTTGTTTCCAAGTGCCTTACCTGTTCCAAAGTAAAAGCAGAACATCAAAGACCTTCAGGACTTCTAACCCAACCTGAAATACCTGTATGGAAGTGGGAAAACATAACCATGGACTTCATTACCGGGTTACCTCGCACCTCCAGTTGGTATGACACTATATGGGTAATCATTGATCGTCTTACCAAATCAGCTCACTTCATTCCGATTCGCGAGGACTTCAAGAACGAAAAGTTAGCTCGTATCTACATCAGCGAGATCGTAAGCCGTCATGGTGTACCTTTAAGCATCATTCAGACCGCGATGGTCGTTTCACTTCACGAACATGGCAAGCCGTACAAGCCGCTTTGGGTACACGATTAGACCTCAGTACCGCTTTTCATCCTCAAACTGATGGACAATCTGAACGCACCATCCAAACTCTTGAAGACATGCTTTGAGCATGTGTCATAGACTTCAAAGGGAATTGGGACGCTCATCTACCATTAGTTGAATTTTCGTACAACAACAGCTATCATTCAAGTATCGGCATGGCACCTTTCGAAGCTTTATATGGTCGTAAGTGCCGATCACCAATATGTTGGCACGAAATTGGAGAAGCACAAATCACCGATCCAGAATTAATTCAAGAAACAACAGACAAGATCCATCAAATTCGAAACAATCTTCTAGCGGCACAAAGTCGTCAAAAGAGTTATGCAGACAAACGACGAAAGCCCTTGGAGTTTAACATTGGTGACCAAGTTCTTTTAAAAGTATCACCGTGGAAGGGAGTGGTTCGTTTTGGCCAGAAGGGCAAGCTAGCACCACGCTATGTAGGACCTTTCAAGATACTCGAAAGAGTAGGACCTGTAGCATACAAGCTTGACCTACCAGAAGAGCTCAACAGAATTCATCCCACATTCCACGTATCAAACTTGAAGAAGTGCCTCGCCGATGAAAACCTCCATATTCCCCTAGAAGACATTCAAGTCGATGAATCTATCCATTTCATTGAAAGACCAGTAGAAATTATGGACTTCGGAGAGAAACATTTAAGATGAAGCCGTATTCCAATCGTCAGGGTACGCTGGGAGTCGAAACGAGGACCCGAGTTTACTTGGGAACGTGAAGACTCAATGCGCGAGAAATACCCACATCTTTTTCCTGTTACCACTACTACTTAAATTTCGGGACGAAATTTCTAAAAGTAGGGGATACTGTAACATCCGTCGAAAAATGGGTTTTCCAAAACCCGCTTCGTTTATTAAACGAATATCAAGTTATAAAATTTCGTTGCGTATTTATGATTAATTTTAATTTTAAACAATACATAATTAATAAACATTTTAGAATTTAAAAACTACAATGATTAAAGAGAAAAAATAAATTAAATAAAAAAGAAAGGAGGCTGCCGGGTTTCGAACCCGGGTCAGCCGGATGAAACAAACAACACTCAACCACTCCGCCACTTGACTCATTTGTGATAAGTATTAAAACAAATAACATTTATGTTGAAACTCTAAATCAAACCCAGTGAATCAGCGCGCCCAATCCGCAGTCACCGGAAATCTCGACGATTTCGCGTGACTCCGACGGTTTCCTTTGACTAAACGCATGCATTAACATCGACATCGGTTATAACCGATGTCAAATTCCGCGATCTCAGCCATAACCGCCGGAGAAAGTCTTGACCACGAATCAAGACCATATTCAGACCCAATTCATCTTGATTTTTCCCTATAAATTCACACCAAGTCTCTGGTAACTTACGATTTTCAGCACTCATGCTGATCACTCCCTCTCTACAATTGATATGCAGGAATGGACGTCCCAAAATCACCTTTTTTTGCTCATTCTTCCTCGTAGGTGCATTCCAACACCAAAAAATCTAACGGGTAATAGAACTCACCCAGCTGAATCATCACATCTGTGACAACCCCACGCGGTTGTTTCCAAGTATCATCCGCCAAAATCACCTTTTTATCGAAATCTTGTAGCTGACCAAATTCATACTGGTCATACAAACTTCCAGGCAGAATACTCATGCTCGCCCCATAATCCAATAAAGCCGTATGGATTTTTAATTTTCCAACCCTAATTGGAACGAGTGGTGCCCCTGACTCACATTCCTCTCCTTCATCTATCTCGTCTCGTACACCTGCAACTACTTGAGACGAAGATGTAAGACCTGTATTAACAAATTCAGAAACAGGAGCGATACTTACCGAATTGACTCTCGCATGATGTTGAGGATTCTTTGTTGTGTCACTTGGTAATTTCCCTGGATCTCTTCTTCCCTGAGCTACCTCAACTGCTAACTGTGAAACTTGTTTTTCTAAAGTTTGATATGCTTTAGACTGAATCTCTTGATCCTTTCTGATTTGCTTCAAAATTTCCATCATCTCGTTATTGGATCCCTCATTCTGGTTACTAACTCTGCCTTGATCCGAATTTTGATGATAACTTCTTTGATTGCCCTAGTTGTAACCACCTTGGTTGTAGTTCTGATTATTGTACCCAGATTGCCGGTTCTGATATTGATGGCCTCCCTGATTTGGTACCTGAAAATTAGGATTCAACTGGTTTGTAGTATTACCGTATCTAAAATTCGGGTGATTACGCAAACCTGGATGATATGTGTTAGCATTCATATCATAATTCTTTTGTTCGCCGTAAACCATGTTAACATCCTCCTCAGCCGCAACAAATGTACTCGGGCATTCAGTCGAAGTATGGCCCAAATCGTTACAACTACCACAAACCAGAATGGTTTGCGCCGCATGCAATGCATTTCTACCACTGTCTAACCTTTAAATTTCGCAAGCTGCTTCTCCAACTCCTCTTTTTCCCTTTCCAACTGAGCAACTCTAGATGTAGAAGAAGTACCCACACTAGTCGACGAAGTAGTTGAATACTTCTTTTTACGATCAGCTTATGCTTGTCTTTTTGAATCCCCTGCACAAATCTCCAAGTAATCCCAATCCACATCTACGTGATTCCTCAAGAAAGTTCCACCAGTTATGGCCTTTATATCACGTCTATCCTCATTAGACATCCCATCGTGAAAAGCAGTGATTAACTCCCATCTTGGTATGCCATGGTGAGGGCAATTTCGAAGCAACTGGTTAAACCGCTTCCACGACTCATACAACAACTCACCCAGAAGTTGCTGAAATTCTCTAATGGCCAATCTCCCCATCTTGGTTCGTTGTGGCGTATAGTACTCTTCCAAAAATTGTTGTTGCATCTCTTGCCAAGTGTGGATACTTGCGTAGGGCAAAGATACAAACCAGTCACGTGCCGAATCCTTCAACGAAAACTGAAATAACACCAACTTTACCTGATCCGGCGTGAACCCATGTCCCCCAATCATACTACACACTGCCTCGAACTCTGCAATGTGCGCATAAAGCTCCTCGATAGCTTTCCCATGAAAAGTAGGGAGCATGTTCAAAATATGTGGTTTCACTTCAAACGATCTATCCACATTACCTTGTGCAACCTGTAACATCCGTCAAAAACGGATTTACCAAACCCGCTCCGTTTAGCAACCGAACAGTCAGTCAAAATTTTCGTTGCGAATTAAATGCCCAAAATATTTTTAAACGATCCGTAATCAATTATTATACGGGAATATATATTTAGTTTTTGAAAAACCGTCAAAAATCGCAAAATAAAAATAAAATACATCTGCCGGGTTTCGAACCCGGGTCTGTACCGAGTCACCTAGTGACTTAACATCTCACCCACAAACCACTGCGCCGCTTGTTATGTTTGATGAATAACAGAATCATTTAATTGATATAGTGACTTTACAAATTCAAAACCGGCGCCCAAACGGTTCAGTCGTCGGAATCCCGGAATATTCGCGAGCCTTAACTACGATTTACGTTATAACGTAAACCTTTAATCAGACGTCGGTTATAACCGATGTTTGAAGTCCGCGACACTTTTCAAAACCGCCGGAAAACTTAAATTGATGAATACAGTTCAAAATCAGACCAAATACATTTCGATTATTCCCTATAAATTCAACCACAATCGTCTGCAAACTTTTTCGCTAAAAATCACATCTTTTCACGGCGTAATTTCTCTCGCCGGAATAAACCTGTTCGTCGCCGGAAAACCGGTTTCCCCATTGCCGAGCTTTTCTGAACCTCTGAAGCTTATACCGGTGATACCCTTACCTTTTCCAAACTTTTCGGAGACTAGCTGCTACAAGGAACACGTCGCCGGAGTTGAATTCAGTCGCCGGAGTTTCTGCCGGAAAACAGAGAGTTCAGTCGGTATATTCTCCGCTCAGTTTCTTTTCCTTTTCACTTCTATCTCACCAGTAATTAACCTAAAACACTATTGAAACTTGAATAAAAACTCGAACCAGTCAGACCCGATTTCTGGTTCAACTTTGTCGAAGAAGACGACGCACTTCCATATCATATAAGTATATTATAAATCATGATTTTAATCGGGTTAGACACACAGTCCAGCGGTGGACTGTGTGCACATAAGACGTTAATTATGCAAAGGTCTCGAGTTCGATTCCCGTCTCACACGCTGCCTTAATAAAATCTATTTTTTTTTTATTTATTACTGAACCGGAGTCGCCTTAGTTATATGTTAAGTATATTAATAACCGGAATAATAACCAAGTTATACACACAGTCCAGCGGTGGACTGTGTGTTTGTTTATATCACAGGTCACGAGTTCGAGTCCGGTCCTCAGCACCGACTCGGACAATTATCTTTTCTTTTAAATAAGGCAGAAAAGGAAATATCTATTTTGTATTTAAGTATAATAAAAACCGAATATTATAACATGTTGAACACACAGTCCAGCGGTGGACTGTGTGTTAGATTAACCCACAGGTCCCGGGTTCGAGACCTGTGGTGTGCATGACCGTTTCGCCTTAAACTGTTTTTAAAATAAAAATGATTTTCTGTTTAAATTCTAATTAATGTATATATATAATTAAAATCGGATATATAACGGGTTAGACACGTAGCTCAGTTGGTAGAGCTGCGTGCACGCGTACGGAGGTCTCGGGTTCGAGCCTCACCGAGCGCACAACAATATTCCGCAAACCGGTCAACGACCAGTCAAAGTCAACTGGTCAAGGTCAACTGTAGCAGAAAAAAATAAATATTTTTATTATTTTTATTTAATTATTTTAATTAAAAATCAATTATAAATACTTAAAAATAACATTTTTAAGATTAGAAAATAGCTTCAAACTCACAAAAATACACCCAACAATACTACTAAAATAGTTTAATAAAATCCGTTTACTCACCAAACCATAATGCGATTTATCTAGGTTAAATCTCACTCGTGGTTAAAACCACTTCGCGTGCATTCATCATCATCAACCGAACGCACCCACTGTGAGTGAATCTTACAATTCCCCCTTTTAGATTACACGTTTTGGGGTGTGTCATGTGTTATGAATTAATTAATTTATTTATTTAAACTTGTGCCATACCACATCATGACTTAATCTTAGATTGATTTATTGTTGTGATTTATTTATATTCCGTTTGTCAAATTACATGAAACTCATACATTAAGCCCATCAGTTCCTCGTGGGAAACGAGTAGAACATCGCGTGCTTCAATTCAAATTCATTATTGTTCATGTGTGTTTTCATTGAGTTTATATTGTTTGTAGTTGTGTTATTCATATTATCATGTTTATGCAATTCATTCATCAGGCCCCTCAGTTCCTCGTGAGAGACGAGTTGAGCATCGCGTGCCTTTAATTGTTTCCATTATTATTCATGAGTGTTTCATTTAACATCTTATGATTGTTGATCAAGTTACATCTAATTTTACTCATGTTTTGGTTGTGCACATATTTCATAATCAATTTAAATAAATTGCTCAAATGTTTTCCATAGGATTCACTCGCCAACATTATGTTGATCCAAAAACCTTTTTACACATGATACAGGTGAACAGGTTGAAGCAAGGATAGCATAGGATATGCCTTAGAAGAGAACAAAGGAGTTAGATTGTTAGTTAGATCATGTTGTAGCAATCATTGTAAACTTTCATTTAATTTGTATTAATGAATATGAAACATTTAATAAATGTCATGAGCTTTGATGATAACCCAATCATGCCCCGATCACCTTATCCGCTGCGGGTCGGGGTGTGACACAACCGGCATAACAATCGGTGAAGAGTGTTCCGCAATTTGCGGCCGAAAGTGACTCTCAACTCCTCGAATGTTAGGATCCGGAAATCTGGGATCCCTCTGTGGATAATGTGGAGCTACCGGTGCTCGCTGAACTGGTGGTGGGGTGTAATACCCTTCCCCACCTCGAGGTTGTCTCTACTGAAATAATGGTTGAGCCTGAGTAAATTCATGATGTTGCATACCTTCTTGATAACCCATGTACCCTTCATTTGTGCCCCATACTTCATCTCCATACCCATCTTCCCAAGTTCTAGTTCTTGCTCTATTTTCAACCGGCTCAAACATTACACCCGACCGATTCGGATGTGGAACTACATTTGGCTGATTCACATCTTGCAACGGGTTTGGCTGTGGTGGTATTCGGCTTTCTAACGGGTAAGTTGCTGCCCCAATAATGTGGAAATCTCCAGTTGGAGCAGCAGTTGGTTGGGTGGTGGAACTGGATAGTGGTTCCATGGGGAAGTTTGTTGTTGTTGAGTTTGAGTTGGGTACGGGGGAGGTGGCATTGGTGGCATCTCCGTAACTGGCTCTTGGTGTGAAGTTTGTTTTTGTGGGGTTGATTGAGTTTCTGGTGGGTCCATATTCTGAATTGTTGCTTTTCCTTTTAAAGCTGATCTGATGAGCAGATTTTGTCTAGCAGTCTTCTCAATTTCTGGGTCGAAAAGCAGTGGTGAAGACTTTCCTGAAAACCTGGTATGCATGCAACTGAATCACCTGCACACAAGCAAACAAGAAAGATGCGCGTAATACCGAACGAAACAAAAACAAACAAAAGGAAATATTTTGGATTTTTATGATTTTTATAGAACAAGAAAAACAACTAATCTAAACTAACACCAAGTGCACGAATTCCACGGCAACGCCGCCATTTTGATGTAGCTGTCGTGGGCTAATCAAAAACCTATTTAAATGTAGATAGCGTAATTAGGGTATCGAATCCACGGGGAATTTGTGGTCAGTGTAAAGATTTTTGACTAAGAACTAAATTAACTAACTTGGGGGAATTTGATTGATTGTTTAGAAAAACACGAAAACTAAATTAAAGAGTTGTAATCAATATGAGAAAGACAACTTCCACCCGGAATCCCAATTACCCGTTTATCATCAAAACATGTTTACCAATTCAGAACACCACATAGGCATGGCCTCGGAATTAATGAATTTGGTTAATTATTAAGGATAGTTTTTAAGATTCACTATGCCACCTAATAAGCCGTTTGTTTGCATCAATTACCCGCTAGTTTACCTACCCGCCAACGATGCAAGGAAATCGCCAATACGCTTAATAAACGACAAATAATTCAAATACAAGAAACGTTTACCAAGAATCCAACACAAGTGGTCAAGCTGTACCAGTTACAACGAATACGTAAACAAGGTTCAATGAAAAACACAGTAACAGTTCATCCGGGCAGAAGTCACGAAAAGCTTAGCCGCTCATGGCCGTCATCACAGCTTCAATAATAGTTTGGAATCGATCTGATATGAGAAACTGGCTTGATTGGGATGAAAACCTCTTCTAAATCGCCTCTAATGACTGCTGAGTTCGGAAAAACGGCTGCTAGGTCACAAAATGGAATCAAAACCTAATAAAATCCAGTTTTGTTACTTTCCCGATATTGACCTCTCCCGGGCGTCGCGGGAGAGTCATCAGCAGCAGCTGGCACGTGTCGCCTGGACTACACAAACCGACCCCACAATTAACACCTGTCGCGCGTCGCGACAGGTCTCTCGATCTCCCCTGCGTGGCGCGGGAACTACCATCTGAATTTCTTTTTTTCCAACTTCCAGCTCCTTCCAGCACGCGTTTATCCGCTCGTTTTGCACTGTTTAGCCTGAAACAACGCACGCACAATAAATAGTAATACCGAACCGACTAAACACTCATATATACATAAAACTGACTCGAAACACACAAAATAACACTAAATATTAACCACACATCACTCTCTCTTCCACGTACACAACCCAACCCAACCCAATTCAACTTTTCCCTCTTATTCACAACCCAACCTACATCAATATTTTATTAAACAATTGTTTATTATTTTATCAAAAAGAACACATATCAATAATATAAAAGACAAAAAAATATTATAATATTAAACAACCGGTTGCAACCTATGGTTTTTCTACCAAACTGGTTGAGACATTAAGTTAAATTTTATATTTTTAAATTACAAATGAGTTTTGTCTTTTGTGTTATGTGGCAAACGGCTGGAAAAATGATCACCATAGTGGATAGTCTAAGTGTGAGCTCCCCGTTTTCCGGGTAAAAAAAAATAACAGGTCCGGGGACGGTGTTTCCGGACAGGGCCGGGCTTCACCGGCCCTTCCGCGACCCTCACACCGTACACCCTAACTACACATTTTTTCACTTTACTTATACCTAGTTAATCACTATCAGTTACTCATCATTCATATAAACTGTGTGAATATATGTCAGGACAGGACATGCAAAATGAAATTAGATGACCCGCATGTATATTATTTTATTATCTATTATATAGTTAAATGCTTGGTTGGTCCCTGTGGTTTGCAAATATTGCAGACTTGGTCCCAGTGGTTCACTAATTACACGCTTGGTCCTAATAGTTGTAGTTTTTACACTCGAGTGGTCCTTACCACTAACATGTGTTAGTTTTCTTAGTTAAGTATGTGTAAAATGACAAAAATACCCCTAAACAATTAAAGAAAATTAATATAACACACCTTCCTACTCTCTATCTCTCTCTACAGAAACCTGCAACCACACCTTCCAACCACACCTCCCTTTACTCCCACCTGTTGCTTTGTAAACTACCACACCAGCCCCATCGCACCACTCATAACAACCAACCACCACCCTCAACTACTCGCTGGAAAAACGAACCTGGTCGGAAAAACCAATGTGTAGATATTAGAAAGATCGAGAGAGTTTGAGAGAAAGTGAGGAACCGACATAATTCCGACATCCTCCGGTGGCGCACCGAAGAATCCCGACGACCCCTTTTAATTCCGGCGTCCTCCGGTGGCACGCCGCAGAATCCCGAGGACCCCTTTTAATTCCGGCGTCCTCCACCGTCACAGATTGAAGGTGCAGGTGGCGATGGGTTTTAAGGGGCAGGTGGTGATAGGTTTTAGAGAGAGGAAAAGATGGAGCAGACCAGTTCTAGAGGTCGATTAACCTCCACCGTCACAGATTGAAGGTGGCGATGGTCGATTGACGGTGGAGGTGATGGTGATGGGTTGAAGGTGGTGGTGATGGGTTGAAGGTGACGTTGTAGGTGGAGGTAGTGGTGGTCGATTGACGGTGGAGGTGGTGGTGATGGGTTGAAGGAGGCGGTGGAGGAGGTGGTGGTGGGTTGAAGGTGGCAGTGGTGGTGGTGATGGGCTGACGGTGGAGGTGGGTGGTGGGTTTTAGAGAGAGAGAGAGGGAGAGGATGAAGAAGATAAAAGGGCAGGTTCAGTTCTTTTTCTTTTTTTTCCTTATTTGTTTAGGGGCAAGTTAGTAATTTTGCATATATTTAACTGAAAAACTTAATATAAGTTAGTGGTAAGGACCACACGAGTACAAAAATTACAACTATTAGGATCAAGCGTGTAATTAGTGAACCACTAGGACAAAGTCTGCAATATTTACAAAACACATAGACCAACCAAGCATTTAACTCTCTATTATATGAATGAATTTTCTCACATGACATATTAAATCGGATGTATAATATTATAATATAAAACTAATTATAGGGACCACTTGTGAAAGACGAATAGGATCCTAAACAGAGAGGGGACCATGCCCGTGTCGAATCTGTAGGACAGTGGATGTCGAGTTGTGGTCCGCCGCCAGTACCTGTAACACAGGAGCTTAGTTAGACATGGGTCCCATCTATCTATAGTGAGTTTACTTTACGTGGGTCCCACTCAACGTACAAATTAGCCAGTTTACTGTTTTTCATTGTCGTTGGCAGAGAAAAAGAAAAACCGGTTTGGTTTCACTGGAGATGGTCTACGATTCACTCCCGTTAAATAAATAGTTATTAGACCATGTCATGTCGTTTATCTCTCATCTTTAAACATTTTTTTGTCATGTGTCAGTCTAGTCAGTAAAAACATTATCAGGCATTCTTACAAAAGGGACGTAGTGGGATAATGCCGAATAATGCTCCAACCAATCATCACACAATTATTGATTTTTTAAATTAAAAACTAATAATAATTCATTAAATAAAAAAAATTCCAATATTAAGAACATATATACACACATATTTTAGAAAAAAGAAAGTCACTTGCTATGTCAAGATTATTATTTTGTTTTTAGGTAATATATATATATACACACACATATTTTACAAAAAAAATCACTTGCTATGTCAAGATTATTATTTTGTTTTCTTAGAATAATGTGTTATGACGTGTGATACACTGATAGTAGAAGGCAGGAGGTTACGAATGTGTCACCTAAGATTGAGTGGTGTCTACTATCCACTCTCACCGTCAATGACATGTGCTGTGGAGTGATCACTCTCACACTTCACCAATTTACTTTCACTCACCGGTGTGAGAGCAACCGACGCCCACCCAACTCATAGCCACTCACTTAGGTGTGAAGTGTTTGAATATTAGTGATTCATAGGTTGTTGGCCCTCCACGTTTACGTAAAATAACATATGATAGGTTTACTAATATAATGGTGGAGTGGTTTGGGAAAAATTTGGTGCTCTTTGTGACCCAGGTTCGACTCACACTCTGTCTATTATTTTTCTGCGGCATCCAGATGAAGGGCAAATACGGGTGACGCTGGTTTGTCTTGGATGGGAGACGAAGTTTTACGGATTAATATTCCACTCTTCGGGCGGGTGGAAGTCGGGTTTCCGTGCATCTAAGAGAGCCAAGAGGCTGGCGGCGGTCGAGTAGTCGAACTTGACCACAATGCCTGGTGTGACGGTGGTTGGCACGTCGTTTCTTTTCGTTAAAAGAAAAAAACATATGATACGTTTGAGAAATTGGATCTCTTAGGCTAGTGGGTATGGGGAGGGTCATCCCCATGGGGATGGGCCGCCACATAGGACGTCACATCCTCATTCTTCAAAGGATGCCCCTCCTAGCTTTTTCAAGAGGGTGGAGGATGAGCCTACCCCACCTTAGTTTATTTATTTATTTTTATTTATTTGTTATCTAATCTATAAAATGATTTTAACTAACATGTTTTATTAAACTAAAAAAACAAAAGCATTACATTAGTAAAAAAAATTACATTACTTAGAAAAAAATTACACGACATAAAATTTATAAAAAAAGACTAGATTTAAAAAAACACACTAACAAATACTACTCGTTATCGTCTTCGTGATCGTCCCAGCCGTTTGCGTTGTTCCATATGTATTCTATCAAGTCGGCTTGAAGGTTTGAATGCGTAAACTCGTTGGTTAGCGAGAACGAGTTTAAATCTTGTTGTCCCTGATCAACCGGGACAATATTGCCGATAGATGCATTCTCGTCACAAATCGCCCGACCTTCATCTTCAATAATCATGTTATGGAGCAAAATGCAAGCGTACATACAAAGGCGTAACCTCTTTGGTGTGAACGCACGTGCCGGTTGTTGAATGATTTTCCATTTTCTTTGTAGAACACCAAAAGAACGTTCGATGTCTTTTCTTGCCTCTTCTTGACGCTTGGCAATTTTTTTCCTTTTTTCGTCCTCCGGGGATGGCACTGTCTTGACAATTGTAGAGTAAGACGGGTAAGTTTCGTCAGAAAGATAATAACCGCGTCTATATTGCACCCCAGAAACAGAAAAACTAGTGTCTGGACCGGTTCTGTTTACGATGTCGGTGAATATTTGTGATTGGTATAAGACGTTAAGGTCGTTTAATGAACCGGAAAGACCAAAGAAAGCATGTCAGATCCACAAATCTTGCGATGCACGGCCTCTTGTATTAATGTTGGATGGTCGTGATCGCCCAGCATATATTGGTCCCGCCACGCATTCGGGCAGTTGTGCCACTCCCAATGCATATCCCAGGAAACTCGTGTCGTGCTTTGGTACAATTGTTGAACATCATTAGCGTTTGGTTTCCGCAAATATTTTTTATTGTACAATTTCACTACAAACTCGCAAACTTGTACAGGCATTCCCGCGTAGTTCTTTCCGACATCTGTAAGTACTCGTCCAAAGTGTCGACCGTGTCCCGTACGCCAGTTGCCGAATGGCCGCGGTACACTTTTGTAAAGTGGTGAACCCCCGTTTGCCACAAGCATCGTATCGTAACGTGAAAAAAAGGTCGAACGCCGCCAAGTCATCGGCACTCCGTGTGAATAACCGGCGACTCATACGGAACCTACGCATGAAAATCTCGGCATCGTATAGGGGTGCGTCCAAAAAATAATCGTTCACCAATTTTTCGTGCGCTCCTTCGCGGTCTCTGTTAATCTGTTGGTGCCTAGTTCGTATTTCAGACGAGACCTCTTCCTCTTCAATAATAATTTGAGCCGCCCGTCGCACGGCGTTTGCGTAAAACATCTCCCCTTCCCCCGAAGACGAGGACCACCAAGAATTCATTGTGGGTGAAAAGATATTTTTTTTTAAAAAATTGGGTATGAAAAAAGAGTGTTTTGGGTTGAAAGTATGGAATAAAAAGGGTGAAAGAGGGGTATTTTATAGAAAAATGAGGATTTTTTAATTTAAAAGAAATTAGCCGTTAGAACGGTAATATTTTGAAAATTGGCCATGGCATGAGTGGCAGATATTGGCCGGTTGTGCCGAAGCGGGGCCTAGGAGGCGGTGTGGGAGTGCGGCGCCTGGCCTTGCCTGGCCGGGCCTAAACCGAACCGCATACACAATAGCCTTACACGTGACATATTTAATTCTTGGCATTAAGTAACATTAATTATTTTTAGTTACACTTCATTGAAGCTCACATGAATCACTGTCTGATATCTCGGAATAAGATCCTAGTAAAAGTAAAGTGAAGAAAAAGAACATACTAGAGAAGAAATTTTAAAAGCAACAGTAAATGTAAGAAGTACATATATAGTACACTATGTAATTTGATACCTTGGAAACCTAGTAATAAAATGAATTAAATATATGGGTTAGGATACAATAGTGATAGTTTCTATCACTAGGAAGCACAGGAAGTAATCTTCTTATCCATTTAGTAATCAAGGGTTAAGATTAAATAAATTAAAATTGAATCCAAAATAGGAGGCGTGTGAGTTTTTGTAGGGGCATTCTAGTCAATCCAAGGTAATAGTTTCTCTCTCCTCCAATTCCCCCTCAATTTTTAAACGTTAATAACTCTTTCATACGACATTATTTTTTTTTACAAAAATTGCACCAAAAAATGTGCGTTTTTTTATCTTTAAAACGAGTATGCTATTGCTATATTTCGAAAAAAATTTCGAAAACCCAGTTGCGTAAAACGGAATGAAAAAAAGCCCAAAAAAAGATAGTTAAAAACGCACCGTACCAAAAAAGTCTATAACCAAACCAGCGATCTGTAAAATGCAAAAGCAAAAAAAAACCGCACCGTGATTTGTAAGACGCAACAGTTAAAAACCGCAGCGATCTGTAAGTTAAAAATGCAGCGAACCAACATCTGTAAAATGCTGCTGTTACTGACAGTATAAAACGCAACGATATGTAATCTGTAAAACGCTATTGTTACTGACAGCGAAACGCAAGCACAGTGCAAAAACCAACAACACGCGGGCCCGGGTTTCGGAACTGCATTCGTGTCCGCAGGACGTGCGGGTGCACACAAGTTCGACTAAATTCCTGTTCCAATTTGCACCCCCCATGCGCACCTGCGCGTAGGACTTATGGTGAAACATGTCATAAAGTTATGTTGGTTATGCAAAAGTTTCACCTTATAAATAACCTTATACTTTGTCTCCACACCAATGTGGGACAAGTGGTTTACCATTTTGGACATTTATTCAAACACACTTAATTTCCAACATTATTATCATATAGTTTCATTTCATGTTCAACAAACCATCATAAAACACAATGCTTTTTTTATCTAAAAAGCAATGAATCAAAACATAAAACAAAGTTTATTTCTAAAACACAATTGACTAAAAATATAAAAGAAAGTGTACTTCTTAAAACGCAATAGACTAAAATCACAAAAGAAAAGTGTCTTTTGTAAAACGCAATGAATAAAAAACAGTTTTTTTCATTATTTTTAACGCAATGGACAAAAACACCCAAAAGTGTGTTTTCATTCTTTTGTAAAACGCAATGGATAAAACAGTTTTCATTATTTTGAAAACGCAATGGACAAAACACCCAAAAAGTATGTTTTTCATTCTTTGTAAAACGCAATGGATAAAAACAGTTTTTCATATTTGTAAACGCAATGGACAAAAAACACCCAAAAGTATGTTTTTCATTCTTTGTAAAACGCAATGGATAAAAAACATTTTTTTCATTATTTTGTAAAACGTAATGGACAAAAAACACCAAAAAAGTGTGTTTTTTCATTCTTTTAAAAATGCAATGGATAAAAAACAGTTTTTTTTCATTATTTTGTAAAACGCAATAGACAAAAAACACCAAAAAGTGTGTTTTTTCATTCTTTTGTAAAAACGCAATGGATAAAAACCTGTGTTTTTTCATTATTTTGTAAAAGCAATGGACCAAAAAAACACCCAAAAAATTGTGTTTTTTCATTCTTTTGTAAAACACAATTTTAAATGAAAGTCGAAACTGAAAGGTATTTTGCAATTTTTCTTTGAGACATTTTATCAAACACCTGGTGTGCAACTTTTTATTAATGATTTCTCAATGAAATTGGAACTAATGATGTTGCCCAAAACGCATGAATACTCAAGAGAAAGAGTAGAATCAGAGATATCTTCACTATAAATTCAAAAATGTTTGAGAAATTTAGAAGAGGAGTACCTGTTTTAACAGAAATCTCATGTTCCATCCCATCATTTAAATTGAAAAAAACGAGAAATTATAAAAACATAAACTGGGTTTTCTTCAAAGAAATCGAAGAACACGTTGATTGAGTGTTCGAACCATTCATTGATGAAGAAAAATTGCATCGTGATGTATAATTCTAGATAGAGAAAAGGAATGAAATGTTGAAGATGGTGGGTTTTGAACATCTGGGTTTTGAAAATACAGAGAATGGAAATAGAAAGAGTAGATAAAAGAAGATTGACTAAAATATCCTTCCACTTGTATTCTACTTTTCCAGATAGACGACTAAGATTACTTTCTATCCTTCCTACCCAAAACATACTTGTTATTTCATCCTCTCCCTTAAATATATATATAAATATCAACGTGTATTACCTATATATGATAACATGAAATGACTTGCAAAATTAAGTGCATTAAATAAATTGATTTGGTAATGCAAGTCCATATACAATGTATTCTATATATTAACCATACAAATTGTGAACATTTGAAATTTTTTATTGGTTCATAACTTCATGTTACTTTGGTTTATAGGATTAAGATATTATTGTATTTTGTTTATTAATTTAGTGTTTTTAACCTTTAAATTTGTTAGAGTTATCGTATGACCTTGAATTCTAATATTTCTCTTTTTTCATAGACGATTTACGTTTATACATCTAACTTTAATAGATTTATCATATGTAAGTTTAATAATATTTTTTTTCTTATAATCAAATTACCTTTTGACCCCCAAACTTTAATGAATTTATCATACGGTCTTGAAGTTTAATAAACTTAATATTTTTGTATTCTTTTCTTATATCCTAAAATATAAAGGACTTGAACGGTAATTCTTATAATTGGTCCACTTCATATATTTTAGCTCTATTATTTAATTTAATGTAATTAATTATTATTAATTAATTAATAATAATTGGACCAAACAGTTTATTATTTTTACACACTTTAAAATTACGTTCTTACTCATTGGACCAAATAGTTTATTATTTTTTACACACTTTAAAATTACGTTCATACTCTCAGTTTATAATTACGTTCTCGTCCCCTGCTCAAAATAAAATTATGTTTTGTCCCAACTCAAAATTACGATTTTCACCTCGATTCAAAATTATGATTTGGCCCTCAGCTCAAAATTACGTTTTCTCTCCAGTTCAAAAGAAAAATATGTTTTTGCCCCCAGCTTAAAATTACGATTTTGCCCTCCCTTCAAAAATAGATTTTTTCATTTTAAAAAATTATGATTTCGCCCTCAGTTCAAAATTATGTTTTTGCCCCTATTCAAAATAAAATATGCTTTTGGCTCCAACTCAAAATTACGATTTTGTCCTCGGTTCAAAATAAAATTATGGTTTTACCTCCAGCCTAAAATTACGATTGTGCCTTTAGTTCAAATTTATATTACTCTGTTATCCCAAATTCAAAACTACGAATTTGCCCGCGCAAATTTACAATTTTGCCTCTGGTTCCAATTTACAGTACTGTCAACACTTTAGCTTTTGGCAAATTACGATTTTACCCCAGTAAAAAAATAAAACTTTCCCTTAGTTAAAAATAACAGTAGTGCCATTGTTTTAGTTTTTTAGCAAATCTATAAAACTGTTTTGTTTTAATTGGTTGACTCGATTTAATTATTTTTCGTATCAAGAAGCTGTCTAACACTAGCTTACTATTCGGCCATCCCCGCAACACGGACGGGGCGTCAACTAGCGGGCCTTGTTCCTACAAATATAATGGACTTGAACAGTAAGTCTTATAATCGGTCCCCTTCATATATTTTAATTGTTTTTGTTAATGATTAATAGAAATTTATGTTTTGGTTTATTTAATTATTTTTTAATTTAATTGTTGTAATGTTTTATTGTTATAATTCGTTGGGAGTATATTTTATAAAATGCCAACTATGTCATTATGATGTACTTATTTATATCTACGTCTAGACATAATTTTTTTTACTTAAAATCAGTTTTACATAATAATGCAAGTAGTGTATCGTCGTTATTTAAGCAATATAATACGTTTTATAAGTTGTTTACCCTATTCGTTACTTCATTAATATAATATGAGGTTTAATAAAATCTTGAATATTTTATTGCGATGTGTTTACTTTTATCTACGAATAGATAAAGTTTTTATTCGAACAGACATTGATACGGGTGTTGTATTTGGTTTTATGGTTTTCTCGACATGGTGACATACAATTCGTTATGTTTTTTAATATAGTTACACTGTTTACCTTTTTTTATTAGAGTAACATAAGATAAAATTTAGAATGCACCGTTGTGAAATGCTTATTTTTATCTACATCAACAAAAAAATTAACCGAACGGGTAAACATAGTTGATCTTTTTGTTCTGTATTGTGACGAATCTAACCAATATTGTTCTAACTATATCGATACGCGTACCTTATTCGTTTTTATGGTTTTCTCAATATGACGGTATAAAGTGAATGAAAATAAAGTTGCATTGGCAATAGAGTATTTTTAGACATGTATGCTATAGGGAGTGCTAGCGACTGAACCGATGCTCCGTCTGAACAACATCGGTACCGATATTTATTTCTATAGTTTTCGATCATTGTAAAACACGTGCTAATATCCTTTTGGGTGTATATCTTTTGTTTCTAAAGTATTTTACTGATACTTTAATGAACTGATATGTTACCGACCGAAAGCCCGCCACAAAGCGCGAGAAATACCACTAGTTCCTTACAAAAAATATGAACCAAAGAATTATAGTTTGTGTACAGAACTACGCAAATGGTTGTTTACACATGTCCATCTTTAAGTAAACTAAGTTTACCTGTTTTTTTTTCTTAAAGATTGCTTTTATTAAAACACAAACGACACAACCCAAAAAAGAGGACAACTGAAGAACAACAAATACAATAGAGATTGCATAAACAAGCCATTAAAATAATACCTTGAAAAAACACCTCTAGCCTTCCCCCCAACCTATTGTAATGGTGTAGCTCCAGAAGATCCCTAACAAAGAAAAAAAATAGGACTAACCCGACATCAAACACTCATATGGGACCAGATCACCGAAGCAGTGTAGCATGAGGATAAAAGATTGTCTGTAGATTTTGAGGCCAACCCACATAACTCACAGGCAGGTCATCAAAAACGATGTTTCTCCTACTAAGAGCAACAAGGGTCGAACGACAATCCATCTCCATATTTGCATCCTCCAGGAAAAGATGTTACACTTTTTAAGGACCCAACGACACCACTCAACCACATACCTATTGTTATAATCTGCCTTCTTTGTTAAAAGTAACTTTACCGAACGAACCAAGAAAGCCTCCTGGTTATCTCCTTGCCATACATACATTAGGATACGTAATTAGTTTTGGACATGCAAATTAATTATTGTTGTTTACGCCATCATCATCATCATCATCAAATAAATAATAATAATAATAATAGTAGTATATAGTATAGTAGACGACCATCTAACACACAAGAACTATAGAATTATTACTTAATTAAAAATAATGAGATAAAGTTATAATAACTCTTTCACAACCAATATAAAATTCTGTTCAATGAAATTGTGAAGATTGTCTTATTGTCATGCTTAGGATATAAATATGTGTGTTTGGTTCTTTTATATTCACATACTTACACCTCTATGTACATAAAATATTTTTTTTGAACGGTCAACAAATCAATCCCGAGTACTCTTGGGGCACCCACCGCACAAACGGAGTACTCCGAGAGTAACCCGAGTCGTCCACCACCACTTCCGGAGTGTGAAATTTATGATATCAAAGTGCAAGAACTCAGAATATACCCAAACCAAAAGTTTATTCACCCTAATGAGTATAAACCGAATAATACACTCAACTGATCTAGATACAAGAACTCTTAATCCTCACATGATCATCAACACGATGATCTTAATCAAACGACTAACAAGGAACTCAAGAACTGAGAATCAGAATGATTCTCAGTTTACAAACCCTAATCGCTCACAAAGAGAGAGAAACAAGAGAACTCAGAAAATATCTAGATAGATCTCAAAACAACAGATGCCTTTCTTTATATAGATCCGGAACTCAGATAACCCGACTTGATAGGAAGTCGGTAACCTTGTTGAACTTGTTATAACAAACTGCTCATGTCTTGACCAAGCCCTAATATCCAGCACAGCTATCTCTTGACTGCTACAAACCAGGCCCATTATGCTCCAAGCCCATATCCAGTCATTAAGCTCCAAGCCCATATCCAGTCCAGCAGCATATATATAAAGAATAACACACAAAATGATTAGAAACTATTTCATATAACAAATGAATATGAAATTGATGAGAAATATTATGTACTTTTAACACCCCCCTCAATTTCATCACTTAAATGCATAAAAAATGATGTGTTTTAACCAAAACACCTTTTGTGAATAAGTCAGCAACCTGATTTTCAGACTTAACACCAACACATTTCAAAATTCCTTTTGAAATCAAATCTCTCAAGAAAAACAAATTCAACTCAAAATGTTTGGTCCTATCATGAAAAACCGGATTAGCAGCAATAGATATAGCTGCTTTATTATCACAAAACAAACTAATAGGAACAGTTATATCTACTTGTAACTCACTTAATAAATTTTTAAGCCAAATATCTCATAAGCAGCAACACACATAGATCTATACTCAGCTTCAGCTAAAGATCTAGATACAGTAGACTGTTTCTTGTTTTTTCAAGAAACCAAACAATTCCCTAAAAAAACACAAAACCCTGTAACAGACTTCCTACTGACCAGACACTTTGCCCAATCTGAATCTGCAAAGGTCGTTAACTGAAAACTATCATGTTTACTAAACAACAGACCTTGACCTGGAACAGATTTCAAATACCTTAACAAATTAAAAGCAAGTTTTAAGTGACCATCAGTAGGATTATGCATATATTGGCTTAAAACATGTACAACATAGGCAATACTGTCAACTTTCGGGTAATTTCCGTACAATTAAACTATTAATTTAATCATGGAATTAGGTGTTAAAATGTCTTAAACCGTTTGCTTGCATCTCATATACTTTGAACTGTCATGAAAACATTTAAGTAGTGCATATCATTCATGGGATAGTCTCGTTTAAAAACAATTAGACAATACACCAAAACAACTAGTAGACTTACCGGTTAGACTAGCAGTGTTAGCACTAATCCGGTACTCAGCTTAACGACAGTTCTAGGACTTAGATAGAAGTCCAATAGCAATCATACATTAAATCCAAGAATGGGAAAACAAGAATTTAACTTAACACGTTCCGGAAATCATTTAAAGCACTTAAAAGTGCCCAAAACACACTTTAAATGCAGTAATTCAGCATAAATCAGCAAAATTCAGCATTGATACACTAAAATATAATGCATAAATAAGGTTAAAGTGTCCAAAATAACTTGCAAAGTGCCGGGAATCAAAACCATCATAGAAGGTACCTCATAACACACTAAACTGCGCCATTTAGCACTTTAACGAACCGGTAAGCAACCGAACAACCGGACACTACCCGAAACACCAACTTTTCACTAGAAGCATTGTTTTAGTGTTACAAAGCTAGTTATGATTATCAAACACCATATTTCATCCTAGAACACTAAAACACCTAAATCCCTAATCAGAACACTTAACATTCTAACTGAATCCCTAACTACAAATCAAGATGCAACTAGATACCCCCCCTCATTTGACGGTTTCAAAGGGCCCCACCAAGTCAAATTCTTTTGATTATTAATTTAGAATGTTAAGTAGATATTAGACATGTTAACCAAAGGATGCAAGGATGTTGGAGGATCTTGATACATATAACACCAACCTTATCACTTCACCATTTCAAAACCTCATCCTTCCTCCTTTCCCCTTCCTTGCTCACGGCACAACCACCTCCACTATCACCTTCATTTTCATTCACTTGCTAGCCATTTCAAGCATACACTAAGGTGTCTCAAGGCATACTAAGAAGGTGCAAGGCATTGGAAGCTCAAGGACCTCTTCAAGGAGCTTTTATCCACCACATTTGTGCTATCTTCATCTTCATCTTTGTTAAGCCACTTCCCTAGCCACTAGAGCTAGTAGTAAGCTTCTTGATCTTTGTTTTGATCCATGTTACTAGTATATTACTCATGTACAAGTGAATCCATCAAGAAACATAAACTAAAAGTAATGAACAAATGAAGAACACTTGAAATCTAAAGAAAACAAACATAATCTTGAGGTGTAATAAAGTTGTATGTGATTAATATGTGCTTAGCTTGATGATCATCATGTGTAGTATGGTTATATGTGAAGATCTTGAAAGTGTATACATAGATCTTGAAAGATCCATGAAGAATAAGTTGATGAACATGATGTAGACCACTAATGAACTAGTTAGGATGATTTACAACACATAAACATGGATTTAAAGTTATTTTTGTAAATGGATGAACAAGTTGTTAAACATGATTTCTACAAAAGTTGTGTAATTAGTGGATAGTTAGCATTTTTGAAGATAACTAAACATGTTAAACACCATACTAGAAGACTACATGTTTTTATAAAGTTTTGAGATCATCATCATGTAAAAAGTGTATGCATGAAGTTGTTTAAACCTATAGAAATTATTTTGGTAATTAAGTGAGTTTTGTCAAGCTTAAACACGTGTTTATGAACATGGGAAAACTCCTAAATATAGGGGAAACTATGGCCAAATTTTTATAAAAATTCAACACTTAGAAAAATGTAAAGTTTACTACTAAACTTTTGGTTTTTAGATGTTTAAATAAATTAAACATAGCCATTCCCTATTTTCATATAGAAATACAAGTCAAGAAAATAAATATTTCTTAAAGGATAAAAACAAGTATAAATATATATTTAGAAAAATATATATTTAATGGTCACCAAGGATTTTGTGTGGAATGTGTATATTATGTGTAATATATGTAGTAGACAAAAATAAGGAAATTAAAACACTAAGAAACTCCCTATGGAGTATAAATATATAATACCCCTAAATACCAAAGAAAATACTTGGACAAAATACACACAAAATACTCACTCTTGAGTATTTGGGCAACCATAACAACATATATATATAAACATCTATATATTTCTTGGTAAAATAGACTTGGACAATTAAATGGACTTATACACAAAATATATATATTTAACAAGATTGGTAAAAATATATATATTCCATACAAGCCTTAAAATATATTATTTTAAGAGTATAATTTCCGGAAAAACATAAGATTTACAAGTAATAAATCTTGTCAAGAAATAAGGAATACGCGAACCTTAACACTAGAATACGTGTATACTTTCCTAAGTGTACCCTTGAAGAATAACAAATCTACTTATACTAGAAATGATATTGGAAATATTATTTTACAAGTATGCCTATTTATTTGAAAAATAAATATAACAAAAATACAAACACATGGGCTAGGCCCAATGATACAAGAACATGGGTTAGGCCCAATGACATAAACACATGGCTAGGCCCAATGACACAAGGACATGGGCTAGGCCCAATGACAAGTGTGCTAGGCACAAGGACAATGAACGGGCGACGCCGTTCACACACTATTCAAGACACGATAACAAAATCTATATTACTAAGTCAAGATATAATTAATCAATAAAACGATTAAGAACAACCAATCTAAGATGGGGACTTGTACATAGAACAAACATAGACTTAACTGTCTAATGGGAATTAGAACACTTGTAGGTTCGATTCAAGACCAAGGAAAAACATTGTGAGTTGTACACAAGGAACGCGAATCTGTGAATTCATGTCCCCCTTTCTTTTAAACACTTTCGGTTTTATAACACTCGGAGGAAATACATGTCAAGACAATATGGTATGTTAGTTATGGAGTTAGATGACAATAAGATCGATGTGCGTAAGTAGGATTGGATAACAATATAACATTAGTAACCATTAATCACTTAGTGACCAAGGTGCAAAATGTGTAGATCTATTGAGCTTGAGGCACGCTCCACTCCTAGTTGTATACCATGGGGTGCTTTTGTGATCCCAATTGAGAACAAAGTGTCCTCAGTTTGGTTATATACTTACGGTGCATAGTATCGGAGGGCTCGCTACCCACTGATAGATCCTTATATTCCATAATTATTTTACATACCTGGATTTCAATAATGGATAACAATTATGACAACTTATTCGAGTACAAAACTACATGAACTCGCTCAACTTTTGTTGATTTTTCAAACTACATGTATTTCAGGAAACTTGGCTTAACCGGTGATGGATTCTCGGAGCTTACAACGATGGCCACTTTTGGAGGGGTTGCCTCATATATCCCTTCCTTGTTTGGGCATATAGGGGTCAAAACCTCGATTTAAATCTACGATTATAACAAACCTATTTTGGTGATGTAACTTAACTAAATATTGTTTTGGTAAACTTATGAACCTTGTTGGAACATGTAATTTGAATTTGAATTTGTATAACATATGGCATCGTTGTTGGATTATAATTATGTTAACACAATTGATTGCAATGATTACTGTTAAGTTACACGCTTGCGCTTTCGCTACGACCAGGGTGTGACAGATTGGTATCAGAGCTTCAATTGTAGTGAACCGGGGACAAACTTTTTTTTACTAAGTTTGGTCTACAATCACCAAGGGGCTCTCACACGAAAACAAAGTTTATAACATTACAAAACTGTTTCCTAGTATATGACAAAAGTATTACAAAATGTCACAATAACATGAGGATCTATCACACGAGTTCAACTATAGGAAAGAACAAAAGTTTATTCCTGCTTAGTCTAGAATGAGTAGACACAGAACATTAAGATTTCACATGAAACCAAAGAACAAATTGCATGAGATTTGGTGGTTAAAATAAAATGTATCATAAGTAATAAGTAATAATTAATTACTAACCTTTATGTTATACATTGTACGGATTGTATTTGTCAGGACCATGTCTTCAGTATCTTCGTACGAGGAGGACCCCATGGAGTACTTCTCAGATGACGGATTTGGTGTCGAGGCTGCTGTGGCCGTTCACGAGGTTTCGGATTATGACGACCTCGATGATTTCCAGCCCTTTGCCCTACCTGACGATTACATGGGAGATGACCAGGATCACACGGTGGATCTTGAGGACGATGTGCTAGCCGTACCCCAGCCCCAGCACGACGTGGCCATCCATGGTCACACAGATGGGGAGCACGTTGTGGTGCCCTTAGTCGCACCACTAGCCGTCATCCCACCGATCATCGAGTTAGACGATGACGAGGATGATGACGTGCCGGTCTTCCATGTCGATCATTTGGATGCTGAGTTGGGAGATGGGGAGGTTATCGATGAGCTGGCCATACTTGAGCTACCCTCGCCTGTCATCCCTGTCATCTGACTCTGACGATGGACACATGTCTGACGATGCTATGTATGCTGTACCAGCCACACCCTCACCTGTCCACTCACCTGACACCGTGTTACCACCCTTTGTACCACCGCATACTTCTACAGGCCCATCTTATGCTAGTATTCCCGCCCCTATGTTTACTCCTTTTTTTGGACCTCCACGCCATCACTCATTGGGCGGTATGCCCCGACGTCACGAGCAGCCACCCCCACCCTTTATGAGTAGCTCCACTTATCACCCCATCCATGACCCACATGCGACCGGATCATCTCACTGGGCCAGACCCCCACCCCCTACTGCACCCCCCATGCATGCTTCATACCCATCGCCACCCCACTACCGTAGGTATCCCCCTTCTCCTCCACCGGGCATGAGCCCGTCTGATCCATACCACCCTTGTCATTACCCTGTTGTTCCTCTCGAGGAGGAAGTGATAGCACATGACCGACAGATAGCTCAGCTTTATCGTATGATTCATGAGCTCAAGGGTCAGCACCCTGCTCAGGTTGCTGCTAGAGCACCCCATGCACCACCGTCACCGCCACCATACACGCCATCCACGCCCCCAGATTTACCACCAGCACCACCGTCACCACCACCTTATACACCATCTTCACCACCACCGACTCCACTACCCCTGTGTCCCTATCACCACCCTAGATGCCCATTTGAGGCACGTATGCGCGAGTGGGAGCGTATCCAGGCTGCCTCCGTTCACCGTGTCTCTGGGATAGATGAGGAGTTGGCCTATCATTGCATGTTGCTCCATAGGTCACCATCCCCTCCACCCCCGTCACCTCAGTAGTTTAATACTAGTTATCATTGGGGATCAACCCCAGCTTTTGTGGATCTAGCTTCCGAAGACTCAAGCCAGAAGATCCAACTTTTGAGACGACTAGAGACGAAGATGCAATGAAGAAGAAAACTTTACTTTTATATTGTATTGTATGAACTTGTATCGACTAGGGTTATGTAACCCTAAGTCCTTTTGATTCTTCATGAACAAATGTACTAAGTTGTCAATCATGTATGGAAATGTATTTTCTTATCTCGCATTGTATTTTATTTATGTCGTGGTTGGTTGATATGGTGATGTATTGGTTGATATAGTGATGTATTGGTTGATATCGTGATGTGTCGATATTATATAGTGATATGTCGTGGTTGATTTTATATAGTGTTGTGGATGATGTTTATTTATTTTACCATGGTGCGCGTGTATGTTGGATGTTATATGATGGTTGTGATGATTGGTTTAATCTTGCGTATCGCAATAGTGTTGTACGCCATATACACGACTTCTTACCCCTTATCCGACGTGATGTTTCTTATACTCGACAAAAAATAATAATAATAATAAACAAACAAGATCTTTATAATATACTTTTTTTTATAAATGCTTCTCCCATTATTAAACAATCGTCTAATTACAATCGATATTTCCTATTAGAAGACGATGCCACCACGACGAAGGGATACCAACGCCAATCGGCTACCATCGACCGAAGCGGAACTGAACGAGCGTATATCTCAGGCCATTGCACAATACGAGGCCAACCACTCCGAGCATAGCAGCGGAACCGGAGGCCCAAACAGAACCAACCCACCTACCGTAACCTTTGGTTATTCATATAACCACATGATATCCTCGTTTATTCTATTCGTGCTTTGAATCTCATTCTTGAGTTGGTGTACCTAATCTATTTCAGGTTGCACTTACAAGCAGTTTTTGGACTGCAAACCTCTGAACTTCGATGGCACCGACGGAGCTATTTCATTCGTGCGATGGACCGAGAAGACTGACTCGGTCATACGAATGAGCAAGTGCCCTGCTGAGCGAAGAGTCACTTATGTCAATGTGCCTCTTCATTGATGGAGCGTTATCTTGGTGGAATCTCTAGGTGCAGACCAAAGGAGACGATGCTGCATATGGTCTGACCTGGGAGGAGTTGAAGGAAATCATGAGGAAAAGGTATTGCGCAAGGTCTGAAATCCAAAGTTGGAAACGGAATTATGGAATCTTAAGATGATCGGCTTCGACATCGCGGGATATGTCCAAAGGTTTCATGATTTGTCACGAGTGGTTTCGTACTTGGTGGAACCGGAATTCAAAAGGATTGAGCGATTCGTATGGGGACTCGCCCTTGAAATTCTGAGCCTGGTGACTTCATCGAAACCGACTGAAATTGGGGAAGCGATTGAATTAGCTGTGAGCCTTACTGAAGAGGCGCTGTACGTTAAAAGAAGCTACCGAAGCTTGGGGAAGTTAAGAAAGAAGCTACTGTGGAGACTACGGACTCCAATAAGAGGAAATTCTCCCACTTTAAGAAAAGTACTCGTGGTAATAACTTTAACAAGGGCAAGAGGCCAGCGCCGAGGGAGAATAGAGTAGCAAAAAGCTTATGCCGCTACCTCACCAATGAATGCTGAAAAGAAACCTTATGGTGGAGAAGCACCAAAATGTCCCAAATGCCCTTTACACCATTATGGGGAATGCCGAGGTTCAAAATGCGGCAAGTGTGGAAAGTTTGGGCATACTACAACTGCATGTCGAGGAACAACTGATGGATGCTATAACTGTGGTGACAAAGGGCATTTCAAAAAATATTGCCCGAAAGGAAATCAAGCTCGGGGTAGAGCTTTTGTACTTGGAGCTAAGGACGCACGCGAGGACCCGAATGTGGTCACCGGTACGTTCCCTATAAACAACCACTTTGTATCTATACTTTTCGATACCGGGGCATATTTTAGTTTTATTTCTAAGGAATTTAGAAATGTACTTGGGGTAGAATCGAGTAAATTAGACATTCCTTACTCAATCGAACTAGCTGACGGAAAACTGGTAGAATCGAGCGAAGTTATAAGGAAATGTACCTTAGAACTGGGTGAACGAAAGTTCGACATAGATCTCTTACCAGTTCGATTAGGTAGTTTCGATGTCGTTATCGGCATGGATTGGCTATCTGAAAACCAGCTGAAATCTTATGTCACGAAAAGATCATTCGTACTCCAACACCAAACGGAGAACCTTTAATGGTCCATGGGGAAAAGCAAAGCACGCCACTACGAATCATTAATTGCATGAAAGCTCAAAAGTGCTTAAGGAAAGGTTGCATCGCTTTCCTAGCACATGTTGTAGACAAGAAGGCCGAGGAGCCTAAGCTCGAAGACATTCTGATCGTGAAGGAATTCCCTGAAGGCTTTCCTGAAGACTTACCGGGATTGCCACCTCAAGGACAAGTCGAATTTCGTATCGACTTGGTGCCGGGAGCCGTGCCTGTAGCCAAATCTCATATCGACTAGCACCTTCTGAAATACAAGAATTATCTACACAATTTCAAGAGTTGCTAGATAAAGGATTCATTAGACCGAGCTTTTCGCCTTGGGGAGCTCCAGTCTTATTCGTGAAGAAAAAGGATGGAACATTCAGGATGTGTATCGATTACCGAGAGTTGAATAAGCTTACTATCAAGAATCGGTATCCGCTACCAAGGATTGATGACTTATTTGATCAACTACAAGGTTCGGGCTTCTATTCCAAGATAGACTTAAGGTCTGGATATCACCAGCTGCGAATTCAAGAAGAAAGCATACCAAAAACGGCTTTTAGAACTCGTTATGGTCATTACAAGTTTCTTGTTATGCCATCCGGTTTAACAAATGCACCAGCGGTCTTTATGGACTTAATGAATCGCATGTGCAAGCTGTACCTCAACAAGTTTGTGATCGTGTTTATCGATGATATCTTGATATATTCGCAATCGAAGGAGGAGCACGATCAACATTTGAGAACCATTCTAGAACTTCTAAAGAAGGAGAAACTCTACGCGAAATTTTCGAAGTGCGAGTTTTGGATTCGTGAAGTACAATTTCTCGGACCATGGTGAATGAGAAAGGTATTCACGTAGACCCGTCAAAGATTGAAGCCATCAAGAATTGGGAAGCACCCAAGACTCCAATCGAAGTTTGACAATTTCTTGGACTAGCGGGCTATTATCGGAGATTCATTGAGAACTTTTCTAAATTTGCTCAACCACTAACGACTCTCACGCAAAAAGACAAGAAGTTTGTTTGGGACGAAAAGCAAGAAGAGGTATTTCAACTCTTAAAAGATAAGATATGTGATGCGCCAATCTTATCACTTCCCGACGGTACCGATGACTTCGTGGTGTATTGTGATGCTTCGCACCAAGGTTTAGGTTGCGTGCTGATGCAACGAAAAATAGTCATCGCGTATGCGTCATGCCAATTGAGGGTTCAAGAGAAAAATTATACCACGCATGACCTCGAGTTAGGTGCCGTGGTTTTCGCTTTGAAGATTTGGCGGCATTACCGATATGGTACCCAATGTACTATATTCACGGATCACAAGAGTTTCAACATATATTTAATCAGAAGGAATTAAATATGCGTCAACGACGTTGGGTTGAATTGTTGAATGACTACGATTACACGATCAAGCATCATCCGGGCTAGGCGAACATTGTAGCAGACGCCTTGAGCCGCAAGGAACGAGTCAAGACATTGAGAGTACGAGCCTTGGAGATGACAATTCAGACAAACTTCACCACCCGTGTGTAACATTTGTCGAAAAACAGGTTCTAAAACCCGCACCGTTTTTTTTATCAAGTTTATAGTATGGTCCTTTCGTTACAAATTTACGTTAATCATTTCAGAGATTCGTTATACTAATAATATAAATAAAGATAATAATAATAATAATAAATAATAATAATAATAATAATAATAATAATAATAAATATATATATATATATATATATATAACAGTTATACAAAAAAAAATAAATAAATAAAATATAGAAAGGGGTAGACCACGGGAATCGAACCCAGGTCTCACCCCTAACCAAACACACAACACACCGTTACACCACTCACAGAACATATGAAATAGCCAAACCAATAAATCTTTTAAATCATATTATCTCTTTGAATCCGAGTTCAAAGAATGCCGCCCTGTAACGGCACGCAAACTATAACATCCGTCAAAAACCGGGTTAACCAAACCCGCTTTGTTTATTAACCGAACAACCAGTTAAAAATTTCATTGCATATTTAACGCTCAAATTAATTTTTAACGATACATAATTAATAAGTATATTAGAATATAAAATTTATATTTGAAAATGTATTAAAAACAGTGAAATAAAAATTTAATGCTGATGCCGGGTTTCGAACCCGGGTCAGCCGGGTAACCTCAAAGACTTAACACACAAACATTCCACCACTCCGCCACTTGTGATTCTTGTTGAATTATTGAAACAATTAATACATATAATAAAACTGGAAATCGAATTCAATTACTCAGCACGCCCAAATCCGCAGACGCCGGAAAATCCGACGATTTCGCCAATTATCGACGGTTACTCTTGACTTAACGTATATATTAACGACGACATCGGTTATAACCGATGGCTAGCACTAATTTCGGGTCATAACCGCTGAAGTAGCAAGAGAAATCAAGTCGCATAGCAGCCTATAAATACAGAGCTAATTTTCTGAATCCAACCAGTCTAATCCCTCAAACACTCTCTTAAACTCTCGCTAAAACACTCGGAATCAGTCACCGCAAGTCGCCGGAACTTATCTGTGTTCGCCGGAATCCTCAGATACTTGCCGGAAAACCGAAGAATCGATTCCACTGTTGCTTCACCTTATAATTTGGACATCAAGAGCTCGAACAGAAGTCACCCGCACTCACCTCAGAATTCCTAAAGATTCTCTGTCGCAAGATACACGTCGCCGGAAAAACTCCAGTCACCGGAATTCGTCGGAAATCACACCTGTTCGGTACAACATCCTTAAAATCTTTCTGTTTAAATTAATTTCGTCAATCAGTAAAAGCAATCAACTAATCCAACGATAATTTCCGATTAAACAGTCGAATTGATTTTTCTGGGTAAAGTTTAACGAAGAAGATGAAGCTACGGTTGTATATATGTTTAATTAAAACAAGTTATATGAACGGGTTAGACACACAGTCCAGCGGTGGACTGTGTGCAAACGATTAACACACGTCCCGAGTTCGATCCTTGACACACGCACATTCGCTATAATAAAAATGTTCTTTTTTTAAACTGAACCGGATCCATACGCAGTAAGATGTTAAGTATAATAAAAACCAGAATATTTACCAAGTTAGACACACAGTCCAGCGGTGGACTGTGTGCCAAACTAAACCACAGGTCCCGGGTTCGAGACCTGTGGGGATCACCGAGTCGATACAATTAAACCCTTTTTAAAATAAATGATTTTCGGATTAACTGAAATAGTGTATAAATATAATTAAAAACAGAAATATATCGGGTTAGACACGTAGCTCAGTTGGTAGAGCTGCGTGCACGCGTACGGGAGGTCACGGGTTCGAGTCTCACTCAGTGCAACTATATAACCGACCGAACCGGTCAACGGTCAGCGGTCAACAAGTCATGGTCAACGGTCACAAAAGTCAACATTTTATTATTTATTTATTTAATTTAAAAATCAATTAAAAATACTTAAAAATAACGTTTTTAAAGTTAGAAAATAGTCCTTAAACTCACAAAAATATATCTAATAATCCTACTAAAATTGATTAATAAAATCCGCTTATTTACCGAACCGTTATGTTATTATCTAGGTTAGTTTCTCTCGTGGTTAAATCCAATTTCGTGCGCATTCATCATCAATCAAGAAACGCAACCACTGTGAGTGAATTCTTACAAACTCCCCTTTTTATTCACGTTTTGGGTGTATCATGTGTCGCTTAAACTAATTCGTTTATTCAAACTCGTGCCATACCATATTATGATTTAAACTTAGAATGTAAATATTGTTTGTAGTTATGTATTACATATTGTCAAGTTGTATGCAAATTATTTGTTAGGCCCATCAGTTCCTCGTGGGAGACGAGTTGAACAACGCGTGCCTTAAAACTCATTCATTAGGCCCATCAGTTCGTAGAACAACGCGTGCCTCAAAACTCATTCATTAGGCCCATCAGTTCCTCGTGGGAGACGAGTTGAACAACGCGTGCCTCAAAACAATCTATTATTGTATGTGTGTGCATTATTTAATATTAAGTGTTTTGTGAATAAATTTACATCTATATTTACTCATATGTGGTTATGCACTTTATTTTATAATCAATTCAACAAACTTGTTCAAATGTTTTTCATAGGATTCACTCGCCAACTTTTTGTTGATCCAAAAACCATTTTACACATGATACAGGTGAACAGGATGAAGCATGGAAAACATAGGAAAGTGCCTTAGAAGAAAAATAATGAAGCCTAGAAGGATGTATAGGACATGTTGAACTTGTATGATATGATTGTATGATCTTCTTTAAAATTGTGATAATAAATATGAAACGTTATAATAAATGTCATGAGCTTTGATGAAAACCCAATCATGCCCCGATCACCTTTTCCGCTGCGGGTCGGGGTGTGACAGATTGGTATCAGAGCTTTTGACTATAGGGATATAGGATAGGTTATTAGACCCTTAGAGCCTATACTATAGTTGATTAGATTTTAATTGTTTATGTGGTTATATGCAAACTCATGATGTTTATTTCTTTTATATTTATTACATACACAAATGCATGCAAACACTTCCGATACTACATTTTGTGATACATAGTGAATTATACTTACAGTCAAACATACATAGTTACATACACATTCATCATACATATTTCAATGTTCACATATTCAAACTATCTTCATACTTCCGTTATTCAAGATTTTGTCGCATTTTTTCATTTTTCAAATCTCATCAAAGTGAGTTCTGGACGGGCATGTAGTAACTGTAAGGGTACAAGTACCGGTAGTCGGAACGTCCTGTCTAGGTTGGCATTCGTATAAATCCAATTAACGGACCAGTTTGCCTACCTGGGGACTAACGATGAGAGTACGAAGGACCTATTAGGCCAAAGCATGCCACACCAAACGTCGTTCGAACTAACCCCACTTTGAGGTGTCACCGTGTCCACACCTGGATACATTCCGAATATCATACGTTACATACTTATTTCTCGATTTTCTCCGGGTTTTAGTGTACGTAACCAGGCTAACACATGCGAACCATATGAAAAAAACCGGTAATCATGGGGGCCCACATGATTACGAAGGTGAAGTATGGCGGCATGCAAGGCCCAATTACGAGCAAAGCCCAAGACATCCTACGGATGTAGTAGATTTATTATTTTTTATTTATTTTATGAATGTTCATTCCTAAATACGACACATGATCCCAAAAACATCCAACTCATACTCTTGATATGTATTCCTTGTAGATGTCTTCTAGTCTCGCTCGTAGGAAGATGAGATCAGGAAAAGCCCGCGAGCGCATGGCTGCCCAAATCGCCCAACAAATGGCTGCCGTAATACCCAACATTGTAGTTCAAGTCCAACAAGCCCTTACCGCTAACCCCATCAATCAAGAAGATCAAAACATTGTCAATCCTCCCCAAAAACCACTAAATGCACCTACAAGCATTTCAAATCCTGCGATCCTCCAAAATACGAAGGAACGGAAGGTGTCACCGCTCTCCTCCATTGGTTTGAGGAAATGGAAAACACTTTTCTAAATTGCGATTGCCCCGATGATCGCAAAGTGCGATATGCTACCGGTCGTTTGCTTGGAATAGCACTTACATGGTGGAATACAGTGAAGGCCAAACGAGGTGTAGAAGATGCTATGACTTTGACTTGGGAAGAGTTGAAGGAAATCATGACAAGACGGTTTTGCCCAAGGAGCGAAATCAAGAAATAGAGGATGAGTTCTATTCGTTGAAACAAAAGGAAGGCGACCACACCACGTACAACAAGAGATTCCTCGAGTTAAATCAAATGGTTCCCAACTTGTTCACTCCTCTTTACCGCTTGATCGAGCACTACATTCGAGGTCTTCCTTCAAAAATTCAAGACTCTGTAATAAGTACCACACCTCAACCTTGGAAGCAGCAATGGAGTTAGCTACAGAGCTCACCGAGAACCGCATACGAAATAAGGACTTCAAGGAGGAAAAGAAGAAGGATAAAGCATCAACTGAAACCTCAAACTCCACCCAAACCGAATCCCTTTCACAACCCATTTCTAAGAGAAAACGAGATGGGCAACTTTTTGCTGTCACCCAACGCAATCAATCAACTTCACAAGCCATACCCCTCCAAGCTATCCCAATCACTCAAGTAGCACCCAACTCAACTTACCCAAATAAGAAACCTTACCTTGGACCTCACCCTCAATGTAACAGCTGTTTTTATCACCATCCATCTACCTTACCTTGTCGACTATGTGCGAATTGTGGACGCTATGGTCATTTGAGCAAGGTTTGCCGCACCTCTCAAAACCAAATCCCACCCCTACTCAAAACATGATCCAAACATATCAACAACCCCAATACCCCATGTTTCCTTATGTTCGAGCTTGTTTTATTGTGGCGACCTACCCATTTTAGAAACACATGCCCTCGATTGGTTAACATCATAAACGCCCAAGCCCAAGCAAACCCAGTTAACCAAGCAAATCAAGAAAACCTAACCACTAGGCCACCAGCAAGAGGAAGAGTTTACAACATCAACGCCAATCCTGTTGAAGATAATGACGGCCCAAACGAACCACCCAACTAGTCTCCTTCACCAAAAAAAATCAAGATTCAACTCCACCCGCTTCGTTTTTATGTTTTCTTTATGTTATCTCAATTTTCACATGTCTCAATTATAAATTGGAAATTTATCCAAGAATCTTAATGCGAATTACTATTTCAGTTTTGTTTTATACTCATTGATTTAACATTCATATCATCATACCTCACGACGTATCTCAGTCTCATCATTTAAAGAAGTTGGGTTGTGTCTCACTTCTACATAGACTAACCTCTCCATCATAACAAACGAGAGAGGTACTGTCATCATTCAAACATGTATACTATCAGAATTAAGACTTAAGCTTTGGTTGATTGTGTTTGTTTATGTTTTAGAGTCACATAGAACTAATCATAACTTACGGATAAAGCCAATGAAAATTTGACAAGATTATGGTGGATACGCCGCTGGTACTTCCTATATATAAGTATTCTTGCCAAAGGATCAGAGGCATTGTCAGGCGGTTATGAGAAGTTCCATGTAGGATTTAGTAATGTCTTGGTTGAAGTTTGTTTTATACTCACTGATTTAGCATTCATATCATCATACATCTCAACGTATTTCAATCTCATCATTCAAAGAAGTTGGGCTGTGTCTCACTTCTACATAGACTAACCTCTTCATTATAACAAACGAGAGAGGTACTGTCATCATTCAAACATGTATACTTTCAGAATTGAGACTCAAGTTTTGGTTGTTGTGTTTAGAGTCACATAGAACTAATCATAATTTACTGATAAAGCCAATGAAAATTTGACAAGAATATGGTGGATACGCCGCTGGTACTTCCTATATATAAGTATTCTTGTCAAAGGATCAGAGGCATTGTCAGGCGATATTGAGAAGTTCCATGTAGGTTTTAGTAGTAGAAGTTTTGTTTTAGGATATAACCTTATCTTTCCCAACGTATCAAAACTCTTATGCATAAAATTATACTTAGTCAATCAACTCTGTTTATCAATATTCTTTATCGTAGGCAACAAAAAGCGATTCCTGTAGCAGGGTATTCAACCCTTACAAGGAACGTTACCGCCTCAAACAAAATTTAAACTCTTACTCCCTTCAAAGTATGTAATTGTCAAATTAAAACACCATCCTTTTGATACAAACATGCCACTACTTAAATTTCAGGACGAAATTTCTAAAAGTATGGGATACTGTAACATCCGTCAAAAACCGGGTTAACCAAACCCGCTTCGTTTATTAACCGAACATCCAGTTAAAATTTTCGTTGCGTATTTAATACTCAAATTAATTTTAAACGAACATATAATTAATAAACAATTTAGAATTTATAAACTATAATTGTTAAAAAGTAAAATAAAACAATTAAAAAGGAAAACAGGCTGCCGGGATTCGAACCCGGGTCAGTCGGGAAACTTAACACACACACATTCCACCACTCCGCCACTTGTGTTACTTGTTGATTTATTGAAACAATATACATATAATAAAACTGGAAGTCGAATTCAGTCACTCAGCGCGCCCAAATCCGCAGACGCCGGAAAATCCGACGATTTCGCCAATTATCGACGGTTTCTTTTGACTTAACGTATGTATTAACGTCGCCATCGGTTATAACCGATGTCTAGTTCTGCGACATCAGTCATAACCGCCGGAGAAAGGCGGACCAATGAATCGAGACTAGAAACAGACCCAATTCAACTTGATTCTTCCCTATAAATGCACACCCAAGCCTCTGGTAGTCTTTTCGCTCAAAATCGCACCATTTCTCGAAGCAATTTCACTCACCGGAGATTTTCTGCAATCATCGGACTTTCGCCGGAAAACCGAGACTCACATCAACACGGTAAATACCTCGACTCTTTCTGTTTCAATCCATTGTTAGACCATTACTAACATTAATCCATCACCCATAATCAATCCCAGACGACGTTGCCGGATATTCTGCTTTCGCCGGAAAACTTCTGAAATTTTTAGAATCACGCTGTGAATCGGTATGATCATATAAACCTCCTGATAATCGTTGCTCAGTAGTTCAATTTCACATCTAATCAATCAAAACTTTAATTTATCCGAACAGACGGAGTTCACAAAACAGAGCCGACGATCCTTGCCGGAGTTCTGAGAAAGACAATCTGTTCCGGTACATTCTTTCCCCAAACCCTCTCTGTTCATCACATTTCAATCACCTATTAGTTCGTTAACTGAATTTAACAAGAAACAGTTGAAAAATCGTTGTCTGTGTTTTGAACGAAGAAGATGAAGTCGGCCTATTGTATAAGATTAATTAAAACAAGACATATAAACGGGTTAGACACACAGTCCAGCGGTGGACTGTGTGCAAACAATAAACACACGTCTCGAGTTCGATCCCTATCACGACCCTATCCTCGAAATAAAAATGTCTTTTTTAAAAACCGAACCGGGTTAACTCACTGAAAGATGTTAAGTATAATAAAAACCAGAATATTAACCAGATTAGACACACAGTCCAGCGGTGGACTGTGTGCAACGTTGAATCACAGGTCCCGGGTTCGAGAACTGTTATATGCACCGGTTCGATATAATTAAAACCTTTTTTAAAAATGAATAAATTCTGATTAAACTAAATAGCGTATATATATAATTAAAAACAGAAATATTTCGGGTTAGACACGTAGCTCAGTTGGTAGAGCTGCGTGCACGCGTACGAGAGGTCACGGGTTCGAGTCTCACCCAGTGCATTCTTACACAAGACCGAACCGGTCAACAGTCAAACGGTCAACTGGTCAACGCTCAACTGGTCAAAAAGTCAAAAAATTTATTTTCTTTTATTTATTTATTTTATTTAAAAATCAATTAAAAATACTTAAAACATACAACAAGAGATTTCTCGAGTTAAATCAAATGGTTCCCAACTTGTTCACTCCCCTCTACCGTTTGATCGAGCACTACATTCGAGGTCTTCCTTCAAAAATTCAAGACTCTGTAATAAGTACCACACCTGCAACCTTGGAAGCAGCAATGGAGTTAGCTACAGAGCTCACCGGGAACCGCAAACGGAATAAAGACTTCAAGGAGGAGAAGAAGAAGGATAAAGCATCGACTGAAACCTCAAACTCCACCCAAACTGAATCCCCTTCTCAACCCATTTCTAAGCGAAAACGAGATGGGCAACTTTTCGCTGTCACCCAACGCAATCAACCAGCCTCACAAGCCGTACCCCTCCAAGCTATCCCAATCACTCAAGTAGCACCCAACTCAACTTACCCAAATAAGAAACCTTACCTTGGACCTCACCCTCAATGTAACACCTGTTTTTATCACCATCCATCTACCTTACCTTGTCGGCTATGTGCGAATTGTGGACGCTATGGTCATTTGAGCAAGGTTTGCCGCACCCCGCAAACCCAAATCTCACCCCCTACTCAAAACATGATCCAAACATATCAACAACCCCAATACCCCATGTTACCTTATGTTCGAGCTTGTTTTAATCGTGGCGACCCTACCCATTATAGAAACACGTGCCCTCGATTGGTTAACATCATAAACGCCCAAGCTCAAGCAAACCCAGTTAACCAAGCAAATCAAGGAAACCTAACCACTAGGCCACCAGCAAGAGGAAGAGTTTTCAACATCAACGCCAATCCTGTTGAAGATAATGATGGCCCAAACGAACCACCCAACTAGTCTCCTTCACCAAAAATCAAGATTCAACTCCAACCGCTTCGTTTTTATGTTTTTCTTTATGTTATCTCAACTTTCACGTATCTCAATTATAAATTTTTCCAAAAATTTTAATGCGAATTACTATTTCAGTTTTGTTTTATACTCATTGATTTAACATTCATATCATCATACATCTCAACGTATTTCAATCTCATTATTTAAAGAAGTTGGGCTGTGTCTCACTTCTACATAGACTAACCTCTCCATCATAACAAACGAGAGAGGAACTGTCACCATTTCAAACATGTATACTATCAGAATTAAGACTTAAGCTTTGGTTGATTGTGTTTGTTTATGTTTTAGAGTCACATAGAACTAATCATAACTTACGGATAAAGCCAATGAAAATTTGACAAGATTATGGTGGATACGCCGCTGGTACTTCCTATATATAAGTATTCTTGCCAAAGGATCAGAGGCATTATCAGGCGGTTATGATAAGTTCCATGTAGGATTTAGTATTGTCTTGGTTGAAGTTTGTTTTATACTCACTGATTTAGCATCCATATCATCTCATCATTTAAATAAATTGGATTGTGTTCTATTTCTACATAGACTAACCTCTCCATCATAGCAAACGAGAGAGGTACTGTCACCATTCAAACATGTATACTATCAGAATGAAGACACAAGCTTTGGTTGTTGTGTTTGTTTATGTTTTAGAGTCACATAGGACTAATCATGACTTACTGATAAAACCAATGAAAATTTGACAAGAATATGGTGGATACGCCGCTGGTACTTCCTATATATAAGTATTCTTGCCAAAGGATCAGAGGCATTGTCAGGTGGTTATGAGAAGTTCCATGTAGGTTTTAGTAGTAGAAGTTTTGTTTTAGGATATAACCTTATCTTTCCAAACGTATCCAAACTCTTATGCCTAAAATCATACTTAGTCAATCAACTTTGTTTATCAATATTTTTATCATAGGCACCAAAAAGCGATTCCTGTAGTAGGGTACTCAACCCTTACAAGGAACGTTACCGCCTCAAACAAAATTTTAAACTCTTACTCTCTTCTAAGTATGTAATTGTCAAATTAAAACACCATCCTTTTGAGTCAAACATGCCACTACTTAAATTTCGGGACGAATTTTCTAAAAATAGGGGATACTGTAACATCCATCAAAAACCCGGTTAACCAAACCCGCTTCGTTTATTAACCGAACAACCAGTTAAAAATTTCGTTGCATATTTAATGCTCAAATTAATTTTTAACGATACATAATTAATAAGTATATTAGAATATAAAATTTATATTTGAAAATGTATTAAAAACAGTGAAATAAAAATTTAATGCTGATGCCGGGTTTCGAACCCGGGTCAGCCGGGTAACCTCAAAGACTTAACACACAAACATTCCACCACTCCGCCACTTGTGATTCTTGTTGAATTATTGAAACAATTAATACATATAATAAAACTTGAATTCGAATTCAATTACTCAGCGCGCCCAAATCTGCAGACGCCGGAAAATCCGACGATTTCGCCAATTATCGACGGTTACTCTTGACTTAACGTATATATTAACGACGACATCGGTTATAACCGATGTCTAGCACTAATTTTGGGTCATAACCGCTGAAGTAGCAAGAGAAATCAAGTCGCATAGCAGCCTATAAATACAGAGCTAATTTTCTGAATCCAACCAGTCTAATCCCTCAAACACTCTCTTAAACTCTCGCTAAAACACTCGGAATCAGTCACCGCAAGTCGCCGGAACTTATCTGTGTTCGCCGGAATCCTCAGATACTTGCCGGAAAACCGAAGAATCGATTCCACTGTTGCTTCACCTTATAATTTGGACATCAAGAGCTCGGACAGAAGTCACCCGCACTCACCTCAGAATTCCTGAAGATTCTCTGTCGCAAGATACACGTCGCCGGAAAAACTCCAGTCACCGGAATTCGTCGGAAATCACACCTGTTCGGTACAACATCCTTAAAATCTTTCTGTTTAAATTAATTTCGTCAATCAGTAAAAGCAATCAACTAATCCAACGATAATTTCCGATTAAACAGTCGAATTGATTTTTCTAGGTAAAGTTTAACGAAGAAGATGAAGCTACGGTTGTATATATGTTTAATTAAAACAAGTTATATGAACGGGTTAGACACACAGTCCAGCGGTGGACTGTGTGCAAACGATTAACACACGTCCCGAGTTCGATCCTTGACACACGCACATTCGCTGTAATAAAAATGTTCTTTTTTTTAAACTGAACCGGATCCATACGCAGTAAGATGTTAAGTATAATAAAAACCAGAATATTTACCAAGTTAGACACACAGTCCAGCGGTGGACTGTGTGCCAAAGTAAACCAAAGGTCCCGGGTTCGAGACCTGTGGGGATCACCGAGTCGATACAATTAAACCCTTTTTAAAATAAATGATTTTCGGATTAACTGAAATAGTGTATAAATATAATTAAAAACAGAAATATATCGGGTTAGACACGTAGCTCAGTTGGTAGAGCTGCGTTCACGCGTACGGGAGGTCACGGGTTCGAGTCTCACTCAGTGCAACTATATAACCGACCGAACCGGTCAACGGTCAGCGGTCAGCGGTCAACAAGTCATGGTCAACGGTCAAAAGTCAACATTTTATTTATTTATTTATATAATTTAAAAATCAATTAAAAATACTTAAAAATAACGTTTTTAAAGTTAGAAAATAGCCTTAAACTCACAAATATATATCCAATAATCCTACTAAAATTGATTAATAAAATCCGCTTATTTACCGAACCGTTATGTTATTATCTAGGTTAGTTTCTCTCGTGGTTAAATCCAATTTCGTGCGCATCATCATCAATCCAAGAAACGCAACCACTGTGAGTGAATTCTTACAAACTCCCCTTTTTATTCACGTTTTGAGGTGTATCATGTGTCGCTTAAACTAATCCGTTTATTCAAACTCGTGCCATACCATATTATGATTTAAACTTAGAATGTAAATATTGTTTGTAGTTATGTATTACATATTGTCAAGTTGTATGCAAATTATTTGTTAGGCCCATCAGTTCCTCGTGGGAGACGAGTTGAACAACGCGTGCCTTAAAACTCATTCATTAGGCCCATCAGTTCGTAGAACAACGCGTGCCTCAAAACTCATTCATTAGGCCCATCAGTTCCTCGTGGGAGACGAGTTGAACAACGCGTGCCTCAAAACAATCTATTATTGTATGTGTGTGCATTATTTAATATTAAGTGTTTTGTGAATAAATTTACATCTATATTTACTCATATGTGGTTATGCACTTTATTTTATAATCAATTCAACAAACTTGTTCAAATGTTTTTCATAGGATTCACTCGCCAACTTTTTGTTGATCCAAAAACCATTTTACACATGATACAGGTGAACAGGATGAAGCATGGAAAACATAGGAAAGTGCCTTAGAAGAAAAATAATGAAGCCTAGAAGGATGTATAGGACATGTTGAACTTGTATGATATGATTGTATGATCTTCTTTAAAATTGTGATAATAAATATGAAACGTTATAATAAATGTCATGAGCTTTGATGAAAACCCAATCATGCCCCGATCACCTTTTCCGCTGCGGGTCGGGGTGTGACACAAACAATCCGGAAATCATCAGGATTTCCTTTTCTCTGCAATTGACTGAAGAATACGTTCCACATCGTGAATCTAAACGCAAATCAAACTAAATCACGTTCAATTAGATTCGCAGACAACTCGCCCATAACCGTTTTGACTGAAGACTTCAAACTCAAAACCGAAAACAATTGATTACTGCTCACCCTATAAATAACTATCAAACCCACTCATCCCTGCGCGCACACTCACTCAATCACCTAAAAATTCCTGTGGAGTCTTGCTCTGTGTTGGTCTGTCGGAGTAATTCGCTAAATCGCCGGAAAACTTTCGCCGGAGTTTATCACCTGGGTCTCGATTGCTTTTGGTATGAATTCTTAATCCTTTCTGTCAGTTCTATTCGATTCATTTGTTTAATCTAAGACAGTAGATCAGTAAAATCAAAATGTTTAACAAATCTGTTTTTCGGTTCTGAGTTAACGAAGAAGATGAACAGCGAGTCGTTTATAAATATAATTAAAATCAGTAATTTAAATGGGTTAGACACACAGTCCAGCGGTGGACTGTGTGCATTTTACATTCATGATGCCGGGTTCGAATCACACACATTACCGACTTCAGAAATAAAACCAATCCTTTTTTAAAATCTATTCAGATCATCCTTCAACATGTATATAAATATATTATAATTCAGTACATAAACAGGTTAGACACACAGCTCAACTGGTTGGGCTGTGTGCACGTGAACTGAAGAACTCGAGTTCGATTCTGGATACTTAACCCGGGTTGGCAAGTTATGAAACCTTTTTAATAAAACTAAAATAAGGTTTAAGCTAACTAGTATATAAATATAATTAAAAACATAAATATTTCGGGTTAGACACGTAGCTCGGTTGGTAGAGCTGCATGCACGTATACGAGAGGTCCCGAGTTCGAACCTCACTCAGCGCATATAAAAATACAGTCCGACCGGTCAACGGTCAACGGTCAAAAAGAAGTCAACCTTTTTATTTCTTTTTATTTATTTATTTAATTGGAAAATTATTTAAAAATACTTAAAAATAAGATTTTTAAAGTTGGAAAATTTCCTTAAACTCACAAAAATAAATCTAACAATCCCATTAAGAGCACTAATTAAAAATATTAATCTCAAATAAAATTTATTTATTTACCGAATCATTTCGTTATTATTTAGGTTAGTTTTTCCCTCATCGGTTGAATCATAATATTCGTGCGCATTCATCGTCATCAAGGAACGCACCCACTGTGAGTGAATCCTTACAAATTCCCCTTTTTATTCATGTTTTGGGGTGTATCATGTGTCGCTTTAATTATTTCGTTTATTCAAACTTGTGCCATTACCATTATATGACCTAAACTTATGATGTAAATATTGTTTGTTGTGATACGTGTTTACATTTTGTCAAGTTGCGTGCAAATCATTCATTAGGCCTATCAGTTCCTCGTGGGAGACGAGTTGAACATCGCGTACCTCATTAGATCGGCTCCGTTTGATTGAGCCTTGATCTCATTGTTCATCATTTGGTGTGTGCTTGTGCATTAATTGATATTATGTGTATTGTGATTAAATTTACATTTACGTTTATTCATATTTGGTTATGCACAATTTTATTCAAATAACCAACATAACTAATCCTTTCAAATATTTAAATAAGATTCACTCGCCAACTTTTGTTGACCCAAAACCCTATTTTACACATGATACAGGTGATCCGGTTGAGAAAAGAAACACATAGGATGGCCTAGAAGAATAAACAAGTTAATGCCTTGGAATGAACGTTTAGTTTTGTTTTCCATTGTAATTGTACTCTAGTTTGTAATTTGAATGAAAATGTATTTGAACATGATGTGTTTGTATGTTTATTGTGACTTCTTATTTAAAGAGAAATAATAAATACGAAACTCTATAGTAAATGTCATGAGCTTTGATGAAACCCAATCAACCCCGACTACCATTTCCGCTGCGGGTCAGGGTGTGACAGATTGGTATCAGAGCTTTTGACTATAGGGATATAGGATAGGTTATTAGACCCTTAGAGCCTATACTATAGTTGATTAGATTTTAATTGTTTATGTGGTTACATGCAAACTCATGATATTTATTTGTTTCGTATTTACTACACACACAAATGCATGCAAACACTTCCACTATCATATTGTGTGATATTTAATAAGTTATACTTATTGTCAAACATAACAAGCTTACATTTACATTCATCACGCATATTTCAATGTTCACATATTCAAATCATCCTCATATTTCCTTTATTCAAGATTTTGTCGCATTTTTCGTTTTTCAATCTCATCAAAGTGAGTTCTACGACGGGCATGTAGTAACTGTAAGGGTACAAGTACCGGTAGTCGGAACGTCCTGTCTAGGTTGGCATTCGTATAAATCCAATATAACGGACCAGTTTGCCTACCTGGGGACTAACGATGAGAGTCCGAAGGACCTATTAGGCCAAAGCATGCCACACCAAATGTCGTTTGAACTAACCCTACTTTGAGTTGTCATTGTGTCCATACCAGGACACCCTCCGACCTTATACTTTGCTATCATGTTTTACGATTTTCATTCGGGTGGCGCAAGTGTTAACAGGCCAACACCAATATGAATCCTACCAGAGCCCAGTAGTCATGGGGGCCCACATGACTACCAAGGCCATGTAAGGGGACTTATGGGAGCCCAAACATGAGCAAAGCCCAAGACATCTTATGGATGTAGTAGGTTTATTTTATTCATTTGTTTTTGTGAAAGTTCATTTCGAAATACGACACATGACACCTAAAACGTCAAACTCATGCTCTCGATGCGTATTCCTTGTAGATGTCTTCTAGTCTCTCTCGTAGAAGTATGAGATCAGGAAAATCCCGCGAACGCATGGCTGCCCAAATCGCTCAACAAATGGCTGTCGTAATACCCAACATCGTAATTCAAGTACAACAGGCCCTTACCGCTAATCCCGTCAACCCAATCAACCAAGAAGATCAAAACATTGTCAATCCTCCCCCAAAAGCCACTAAATGCACCTTCAAGCATTTCAAATCCTGCGATCCTCCAAAATACGAAGGGACTGAAGGTGTCACCGCTCTCCTCCATTGGTGAGGAAATGGAAAACACTTTTCTCAATTGCGAATGCCCCGATGATCGCAAGGTGCGATATGCTACCGGTCGTTTGTTCGGAGTAGCACTTACATGGTGGAATACAGAGAAGGCCAAGCGAGGTGTTGAAGATGCTATGACTTTGACTTGGGAAGAGTTGAAGGAAATCATGACAAGACGCTTCTGTCCAAGAAGCAAAATCAAGAAATTGGAAGATGAGTTCTATTCTTTGAAACAAAAGGAGGGCGACCACACCACATACAACAAGAGATTCCTTTAGTTAAATCAGATGGTACCCAACTTGTTCACTCCCCTCTATCGTTTGATCGAGCATTACATTTGAGGTCTTCCTTCAAAAATTCAAGACCCTGTAATAAGTACCACACCTGCAACTTTGGAAGCAGCAATGGAGTTGGCTACAGAGCTCACCGAAAACTGCATACGGAATAAAGATTTCAAGGAGGAGAAGAAGAAGGATAAAGCATCAATCGAAACCTCAAACCCAACCCAAACCGAATCCTCTTCTCAACCCACTTCTAAGAGAAAACGAGATGGGCAAATTTTCACTGTCACCCAACACAATCAACCAGCTTCACAAGTTGTACCCCTCCAAGCTATCCCAATCACTCAAGTAGCACCCAACTCTACTTACCCAAATAAGAAACCTTACATTGGACCTCACCCTCAATGCAACACCTGTTTTTATCACCATCCATCTACCTTACCTTGTCGACTATGTGCTAATTGTGGGCGTTATGGTCATTTGAGCAAGACTTGTCGCGCCTCTCAAAACCAAGCTTCACCCCCTACTCAAAACATGATCCAAACATATCAACAACCCCAATACCCCATGTTTCCATATGTTCGAGCTTGTTTTAATTGTGGCGACCCTACCCACTTTAGAAACACGTGCCCTCGATTGGTTAACATCATAAAAGCCCAAGCGCAAGCAAACCCAGTTAACCAAGCAAATCAAGCAAACCCAGCACTACCACCAGCAAGAGGAAGAGCTTACAACATCAACGCCAATCCTGTTGAAGATAATAACGACCCAAACGAACAACTCAACTAGCCTTCCTTCACCAAGAATCAAGACTCAACTCCAACCGTTTAGTTTTTATGTTTTCTTATGTTATCTCAATCTTTACGTATCTCAGTTATAAATTGGAAATTATTTATCCAAGAATCTTAATGCGAATTACTATTTCAGTTTTGTTTTATCCTCACTGATTTAACATTCATATCATCATACATCTCGACATATCTCAATCTCATTTAAAGAAGTTGGGTTGTGTCTCACTTTTACATAGACTGACCCCTTCATCATAACAAACGAGAGAGGTACTGTCATCATTCAGTCATGTATCCCTTCAAATTTGAGACTCAAGCTTTGGCTGTTGTGTTTGTTTTGTAAATTTTAGAGTCACATAGAACTAATTATAACTTACTGACAAAGCCAATGAAAATTTGACAAAAATATGGTGGATACGCCGCTGGTACTTCCTATATATAAGTATTCTTGTCAAATGATCAAAAGCATTGTCAGGCGGTTATGAGAAGTTCCGTGTAGGTTTTAATATTGTTATGGATGAAGTTTTGTTTTATGATATAACCTTATCTTTCCAAACATATCAATTCTCTCAAAACTCTTATGCATAAAATCATGCCTAGTCAATCAACTATGTTTATCCATGTTCTGCATTCTTATACTTGAGGCATCAAAAAGCGATTTCTGTAGCAGGGTATTCAACCCTTACTAGGAACGTTACCGCCTCAAATAAAATTTAAACTCTCACCCTCTTCTAATTATGTAATTGTCAAACTAAAACACCCTCCCTTCGAGTCAAACATACCAATACTTAAATTTCGGGACGAAATTTCTAAAAGTAGGGGATACTGTAACATTTGTCGAAAAACGGGTTCTAAAACCCGCACCATTTTTTTTCAAGTTTATAGTATGGTCCTTTCATTACAAATTTATGTTAATCATTTCAGAGATTCGTTATACTAATAATATAAATAAAGATAATAATAATAATAATAAATAAATATATATATATATATATATATATATATATATAACAGTTATACAAAAAAAATATAGAAAGGGGTAGACCGCGGGAATCGAACCCGGGTCTCACCCCTAACCAAACACACAACACACCGTTACACCACTCACAGAACATATGAAATAACCAAACCAATAAATCTTTTAAATCATATTATCTCTTTGAATCTGAATTCAAAGAATGCCGCCCTGTAACGGCACGCAAACAATCCGGAAATCATCAGGATTTCCTTTTCTCTGCAATTGACTGAAGAATACGTTCCAAATCGTGAATCTAAACGCAAATCAAACTAAATCACGTTCAATTAGATTCGCAGACAACTCGCCCATAACCGTTTTGACTGAAGACTTCAAACTCGAAACCGAAATCAACAATTGATTACTGCTCACCCTATAAATACCTATCAAACCCACTCATCCTTGCGCGCACACTCACTAAATCACCTAAAATTCCTGTGGAGTCTTGCTCTGTGTTGGTCTGTCGGAGTAATTCGCTAAATCGCCGGAAAACTTTCGCCGGAGTTTATCACCTGGGTCTCGATTGCTTTCGGTATGAATTCTTAATCCTTTCTGTCAGTTCTATTCGATTCATTTGTTTAATCTAAAACAGTAGATCAGTAAAATCAAAATGTTTAACAAATCTGTTTTTCGGTTCTGAGTTAACGAAGAAGATGAACAGCGAGTCGTTTATAAATATAATTAAAATCCGTAATTTAAATGGGTTAGAGACACAGTCCAGCGGTGGACTGTGTGCATTTTACATACATGATGCCGGGTTCGAATCACACACATTACCGACTTCAGAAATAAAACCAATCCTTTTTTAAAACCTATAGATCATCCTTCAACATGTATATAAATATATTATAATTCAGTACATAAACAGGTTAGACACACAGCCCAACTGGTTGGGCTGTGTGCACGTGAACTGAAGAACTCGAGTTCGATTCTGGATACTTAACTCGGGTTGGCAAGTTATGAAACCTTTTTAATAAAACTAAAATAAGGTTTAAGCTAACTAGTATATAAATATAATTAAAAACAGAAATATTTCGGGTTAGACACGTAACTCGGTTGGTAGAGCTGCGTGCACGTATACGAGAGGTCCCGAGTTCGAACCTCACTCAGCGCATATAAAAATACAGTCCGACCGGTCAACGGTCGACGGTCAAAAAGAAGTCAACCTTTTTATTTCTTTTTATTTATTTATTTAATTGGAAAATTATTTAAAAATACTTAAAAATAAGATTTTTTAAGTTGGAAAATTTCCTTAAACTCACAAAAATAAATCTAACAATCCCACTAAGAGCACTAATTAAAAATATTAATCTCAAATAAAATTTATTTATTTACCGAATCATTTCGTTATTATTTAGGTTAGTTTTTCCCTCATCGGTTGAATCATAATATTCGTGCGCATTCATCGTCATCAAGGAACGCACCCACTGTGAGTGAATCCTTACAAATTCCCATTTTTATTCATGTTTTGGGGTGTATCATGTGTCGCTTTAATTATTTCATTTATTCAGACTTGTGCCATTACCATTATATGACCTAAACTTATGATGTAAATATTGTTTGTTGTGATACGTGTTTACATTTTGTCAAGTTGCGTGCAAATCATTCATTAGGCCCATCAGTTCCTCGGGGAGACGATTTGAACATCGCGTGCCTCATTAGATCGGCTCCGTTTGATTGAGCCTTGATCTCATTGTTCATCATTTGGTGTGTGCTTGTGCATTAATTGATATTATGTGTATTGTGATTAAATTTACATTTACGTTTATTCATATTTGGTTATGCACAATTTTATTCAAATAACCAACATAACTAATCCTTTCAAATATTTAAATAAGATTCACTCGCCAACTTTTGTTGACCCAAAACCCTATTTTACACATGATACAGGTGATCCGGTTGAGAAAAGAAACACATAGGATGGCCTAGAAGAATAAACAAGTTAATGCCTTGGAATGAACGTTTAGTTTTGTTTTCCATTGTAATTGTACTCTAGTTTGTAATTTGAATGAAAATGTATTTGAACATGATGTGTTTGTATGTTTATTGTAACTTCTTCTTTAAAGAGAAATAATAAATACGAAACTCTATAGTAAATGTCATGAGCTTTGATGAAAACCCAATCATGCCCCGACTACCATTTCCGCTGCGGGTCAGGGTGTGACACCGTGTGCGTGAGGCACAACAAGAAGCTTTAAAACCAGAAAACATCCCAGCAGAATCATTGCGAGGAATGGAAAAGCAAATGGAACCAAATAAAGATGGAACTTTATATTTCATGGGAAGAATCTGGATTCCCTATTTTGGAGATTTACGAGACTTAGTACTGGACGAGGCACACAAGTCGAAGTACTCAATTCATCCAGGATCGGATAAGATGTATCAGGATTTGAAAGAGTATTACTGGTGGCCTAACCTCAAGGCAGACATTGCAACCTATGTTGGAAAATGTCTGACTTGTGCAAAGGTCAAAACCGAATACCAGAAACCGTCTGGATTATTACAACAACCTAAATTCCCTGTTTGGAAATGGGAACAGATATCAATGGATTTCATGACCAAGCTCCCACGAACCTCTCGAGGACATGACATGATTTGGGTCGTTATAGATCGGTTAACCAAGTCGGCTCACTTCTTACCGATTAGTGAAAAAAGATAGTACTGAGAAGCTAGCTAAGCTGTACCTTAAGGAAATTGAGGCACGTCACGGAGTGCCAATCTCCATAATCTCAGATCGAGATGGTCGCTTTGTGTCACGGATATGGCAGTCATTTCAAGCTTCGTTTGGATCTCGCCTAGATCTAAGCACGGCGTTTCATCCGCAGACTGATGGTCAAAGCGAGCGAACCATTCAAAATTTAGAAGACATGCTTCGCGCTTGTGTGATAGACTTAGGCGGAAACTGGGATACTCATTTACCATTGGTAGAGTTTTCCTACAACAACAACTATGACACTAGCATTAAAGCCGCACCATTTGAAGCCCTTTATGGACGCAAATGCCGATCTCCGCTATGCTGGGCGGAAGTTGGTGACAAACAACTCCTTGGTTCCGAACTGGTCCAAGAAACCACCGACAAGATATTCAAAATCCGCGAGCGCATTAAGGCAGCTCGTGATCGACAAAAGAGCTACGCAGACAAAAGACGTAAACCATTATCCTTCGAGGTCGGAGACGAGGTTTTGTTGAAAGTCTCGCCTTGGAAGGGCGTAGCTAGGTTTGGTAAGCGTGGGAAACTTAACCCACGATACATTGGACCTTTTGAAATTCTGGCAAAAAAGTCGGTACTGTTGCGTACAAGCAAAAATTACCCGAGGAACTCAATAATGTGCACGACACATTCCATGTGTCTAATCTCAAAAAGAGTCCAACCAAAGAAACAGTCATCATCCCTGCGGATGAGATCCATATAGACGACAAGCTCCAATTCACTGAAGAACCTGTTGAGGTTATGGACTGGAAAGTCCAGAAAACACGGAGAAGTCGTATCAAGCTAGTCAAAGTCCGTTGGAACTCTAGACACGGACCCGAGTATACCTGGGAACGTGAAGATCAACTCAAGGTCAAATACCCTCACCTGTTTGAGAAGACTCCTGTAACAGATAACTCAGCTTGAATTTCGGGACGAATTTCCTTGTAACAGGGGGAGTATGTGACAACTGTCAACTTTCGGGTAATTTCCATACAATTAAACTATTAATTTAATCATGCAATTAGGTGTTAAAATGTCTTAAACCATTTGCTTGCATCTCATATACTTTGAACTGTCATGAAAACATTTAAGTAGTGCATATCATTCATGTGGATAGTCTCGTTTAAAAACAATTAGACAATGCACTAAAACAACTAGTAGACTTGCCGCTTAGACTACCAGTGTCAGCTCTAGTCCGGTACTCAGCTTAACGACAGTTCTAGGACTTAGATAGAAGTCCAATAGCAATCATACATTAAATCCAAGAATGGGAAAACAAGGATTTAACTTAACACGTTCCGGAAATCATTTAAAGCACTTAAAAGTGCCCAAAACACACTTTAAATGCAGAATTCAGCATAAATCAGCAAAATTCAGCATTAATACACTAAAATATAATGCAGAAATAAGGTTAAAGTGTCCAGAATAACTTGCAAAGTGCCGGGAATCAAAAAACACACTAAACTGCACCATTTAGCACTTTAACGAACCGGTAAGACATCGAACAACGGACACTACCCGGAACACCAACTTTTCACTAAAAGCATTGTTTTAGTGTTACAAAGCTAGTTATGATGAACAAACACCATATTTCATCCTAGAACACTAAAATACCTAAATTCCTAATCATAACACTTAACATTCTAACTAAATCCCTAACTACAAATCAAGATGCAACTAGATACCCCCCTCATTTGACGGTTTCAAAGGGGCCCCACCAAGTCAAATTCTTTTGATTATTGATTTAGAATGTTAAGTAGATATTAGACATGTTAACCAAAGGATACAAGGATGTTGGAGGATCTTGATACATATAACACCAACCTTATCACTTCACCATTTCAAAACCTCATCCTTCCTCCTTTCCCCTTCCTTGCTCACGGCACAACCACCTCCACTATCACCTCCATTTTCATTCACTTGCTAGCCATTTCAAGCATACACTAAGGTGTCTCAAGGCAAACTAAGAAGGTGCAAGGCATTGGAAGCTCAAGGACCTCTTCAAGGAGCTTTTATCCACCACATTTGTGCTATCTTCATCTTCATCTTTGTTAAGCCACTTCCCTAGCCACTAGAGCTAGTAGTAAGCTTCTTGATCTTTGTTTTGATCATGTTACTAGTATATTACTCATGTACAAGTGAATCCATCAAGAAACATAAACTAAAAGTAATGAACACATGAAGAACAACTTGAAATCTAAAGAAAACAAACATAATCTTGAGGTGTAATAAAGTTGTATGTGATTAATATGTGCTTAGCTTGATGATCATCATGTGTAGTATGGTTATATGTGAAGATCTTGAAAGTGTATACATAGATCTTGAAAGATCCATGAAGAATAAGTTGATGAACATGAAGTAGACCACTGATGAACTAGTTAGGATGATTTACAACACATAAACATGGATTTAAAGTTATTTTTGTAAATGGATGAACAAGTTGTTAAACATGATTTCTACAAAAGTTGTGTAATTAGTGGATAGTTAGCATTTTTTAAGATAACTAAACATGTTAAACACCATACTAGAAGACTACATGTTTTTATAAAGTTTTGAGATCATCATCATGTAAAAAGTGTATCCATGAAGTTGTTTGAACCTATAGAAATTATTTTGGTAATTAAGTGAGTTTTGTCAAGCTTAAACACATGTTTATGAACATGGGAAAACTCCTAAATATAGGGGAAACTATGGCCAAATTTTTATAAAAATTCAACATTTAGAAAAATGTAAAGTTTACTACTAAACTTTTGGTTTTTAGATGTTTAAATAAATTAAACATAGTCATTCCCTATTTTCATATAGAAATACAAGTCAAGAAAATAAATATTTCTTAAAGGATAAAAACAAGTATAAATATATATTTAGGAAAATATATATTTAATGGTCACCAAGGATTTTGTGTGGAATGTGTATATTATGTGTAATATATGTAGTAGACAAAAATAGGGAAATTAAAACACTAAGAAACTCCCAATGGAGTATAAATTCATAATACCCCTAAATACCAAAGAAAATACTTGGACAAAATACACACAAAATACTCACTCTTGAGTATTTGGGCAACCATAACAACATATATATATAAACTTCTATATATTTCTTGGTAAAATGGACTTGGACAATTAAATGGACTTATACACCAAATATATATTTTTTAACAAGATTGGTAAAAATATATATATTCCAAACAAGCCTTAAAATATATTATTTTAAGGGTATAATTTCCGGAAAACATAAGATTTAAAAGTAATAAATCTTGTCAAGAAATAAGGAATACGCGAACCTTAACACTAGAATACGTGTATACTTTCCTAAGTGTACCATTGGAGAATAACAAATCTACTTATACTAGAAATGATATTGGAAATATTATTTTACAAGTATACATATTTATATGAAAAATAAATATAACAACAATACAAACACATGGGCTAGGCCCAATGACACAAGAACATGGGCTAGGCCCAATGACATAAACACATGGGCTAGGCCCAATGACACAAGAACATGGGCTAGGCCCAATGACACAAGGAAATGGGCAAGGCCCAATGACAAGTGTGCTAGGCACAAGGACAATGAACGGGCGACGCCGTTCACACACTATTCAAGACACGATAACAAAATCTATATTACTAAGTCAAGATATAATTAATCAATAAAACGATTAAGAACAACCAATCTAAGATGGGGACTTGTACATAGAACAAACATAGACTTAACTGTCTAATGGGAATTAGAACACTTGTAGGTTCGGTTCAAGATCAAGGAAAAACACTGTGAGTTGTACACAAGGAATGCGAATCTGTGAATTCATGTCCCCCTTTCTTTTAAACGCTTTCGGTTTTATAACACTCGGGGAAATACATGTCAAGACAATATGGTATGTTAGTTATGGAGTTAGATGACAATAAGATCGATGTGCGTAAGTAGGATTGGATAACAATATACATTAGTAACCATTAATCACTTAGTGACCAAGGTGCAAAAGGTGGGAGCTTGAGGCACGCTCCACTCCTAGTTGTATACCATGGGGTGCATTTGTGATCCCAATTGAGAACAAAGTCTCCTCGGTTTGGTTATATACTTACGGTGCATAGTATCGGAGGGCTCGCTACCCACTGATAGATCCTTATATTCCATAATTATTTTACATATCTGGATTTCAATAATGGATAACAATTATGACAACTTATTCGAAAACAAAACTACATGAACTCGCTCAACTTTTGTTGATTTTTCAAACTACATGTATTTCAGGAAACTTGGCTTAACCGGTGATGGATTCTCGGAGCTTACAACGATGGCCACTTTTGGAGGGTTTGCCTCATATATCCCTTCCTTGTTTGGGCATATAGGGGTCAAAACCTCGATTTAAATCTACGATTATAACAAACCTATTTTGGTGATGTAACTTAACTAAATATTGTTTTGGTAAACTTATGAACCTTGTTGGAACATGTAAACTTGAATTTGAATTTGTATAACATATGGCATCCTTGTTGGATTATAATTATGTTTACACGATTGATTGCAATGATTACCGTTAAATCACACGCTTGCGCTTCCGCTACGACCAGGGTGTGACAAATATCTGGCCTAGTGTGAGACAAGTAGATTAATTTTCCTACTAGTTTCTGATAACCAGTTATATTAGCTAAAGGACCATTATTACTGTCAAGAAGGTTGTTAACTACATGACTTTGATCAATAGGCACACTAATAGGTTTACAACCTAACGTCCCATATTCAGTTAACAAATCTGTGCAATACTTTCTTTGAGACAAACACATTCCAGTTGCACAAGACAACACTTCTATTCCCAAAAAAATATTGCAACACTCCAAGATCTTTAATTAAAAATTTATTTTTTAAGCTTTGTTTTATTTTTTCAATTTCTATAACAGAACTTCCAGTAATTACAATGTCATCAACGTACACTAACAGCACATTAAACACATCATTATCATGTTTTATAAACAGAGAAGTATCACACTTTGATTGAATAAAACCAATTTCAATCAAGACACTAACAAGATTTTCATTCCACATCCTAGGGGCCTGCTTAAGACCATATAAAGACTTCTTAAGTTTACATACTTTAGACTCATGTCCAGCCTGATAACCCTCAGGCATAGCCATATAAACCTCCTCATTTAAATCCCCATATAGAAAAGCATTGTTAACATCTAGTTGGAATAATTTCCAATCATTTTGAACAGCAAGAGACACAACACACCTAACAGTAACAAGTTTAACCATTGGAGAGAATGTTTCCTCATAATCGATCCCCTCCTTTTGACTAAACCCTTTAGCCACTAATCTAGCTTTATACCTTTCAATTTCCCCATTAGCCTTATACTTGATTTTGTATATCCATTTGCATCCAACAATGCTCCTATTATTAGGTTTATCTACAATGTCCCAAGTACTATTTCTATGCAAAGCATTTATCTCATCATTCATAGCATTAATCCAATTTGGATCAAGAACAGCTTCTTTATAAGTACTTGGCTCAACATTTTTAGACAAAATAGATGCAAAAGACTTATTCTCACAAGACAAGTTTGAAAAATTATAACCTTTTCAATGCCATATTTAACTTTACCATCTACAACAAAATCACCAAATTTTCTGGGAAAATTAGAAGTCCGTGTGGACCTTCTAGGTAACACTGGTATTCCAGATCCATCTGTGTCCCCCTCAAAAGCATTATGAGCTTCATTTGTGGTACTCACATGCTCTGCCCTGTCTGGTGATACAATAACCTCATTGGTTTGCTGAGTTTCAGCCCTAACTCTAGGAGAATCAGGTATCCCAGACTGCTGAGTTCATATGTTCCCACATCAGACCTTGATCCCTTCTATCATCATTGGGATCATTCACAGTAGGAAAGTGTTTAGGGTCTGGATTATCATACAAATCAAAAAAGTTTAAAGAGTTAATTGTTTTTATTGGATTAGAATCATAACTATCAAAGACAGATTTTTCTTTAAAAGGAAAAATTGTTTCATAGAATTTAACATCTCTAGAAAATAACACAAATTTTGAATCAAGACTATACACCTTGTATCCCTTTTTCTCATGTGAATAACCAATAAAAACACACTTTTCAGCTCCACTATTTAGTTTATTATTTTCATCCAAACAAGTACAAAAACACAGACACCCAAACACTTTCAAATGACTTAAGAAGGGTTTGATATTATAGATTAGTTCATAAGGAGTTCTGCCAGCAAGAACAGATGATGGAGTCCTATTAATAAGATAGGAAGCAGTTAGAACACACTCATGCCAAACCTAACAGGTAAATTACTTTGGAACAATAAGGCCCTAGTAACATTTAATAAGTGCCTATGTTTCTCTCAACAATCCCATTTTGTTGAGGAGTATAGGCACAAGTAGTTTGATGAATAATTCCCGTTGACTTACAAAACATGGACATCTGATTATTAACAAACTCAGAACCATTATCACTTCTAAAACATTTTACATTTTGTTTAAATTGAGTTAAAATGATGTTTGTAAAAGTTTGAATATTTTCAAACACCTATGTCTTATTTTTCAAAAGACATACCCAAAGTTAGGAAGTACTTATGTCCTTCCCTACTAGCAACCTATATGGCCCCCATACATCTAGGTGAACTAACTCCCCTAAGTGAGAACTCTTGTGTTCACTTAAAGGAAAAGGATCTGCGTGTTGCTTAGCCCTATGACACACATCACAAGGCCCATGATCCACATCTAATGATATATTTAAAGTATCTTTAAAAATTTTAACAGCTTGATCAGCTGGATGTCCTAATCTAGCATGCCATAGTTTATACAAACTAACACTATTAAAATACACCTCGTTAGACATCACAGTACTTCCACACACATACAACCCTTCCAGTTGCCTACCAATCACCAGGATTTTCTTGGTTAACAAGTCCTGTATATAGCACTTGTGTTCATCAAACCTAATATACAATTTATTATCTCTTGCCAATTTGTGAACAGATATTGGATTTACAGAATATTCAGGGACAACAAACAGATCATGTAGAATTACACCATCAACCAACTTTAATGACCCAGTTTAGTTACAGTAGCACTTGTGCCATTAGGATGTTTAACTTGATTGTTAAATTAGAAACATCTACATAATCTGACAAATCATTTTCAGATTTAACCATATGATTATTTGCCCCTGAATCAATTATCCAACCAGTTCCTTTTCCAACATTATTCCCAAAAGAATATATGGGTTTGACAAACACATTTGAATAAAAGAACTCACCTGAAACATTGCAACTCTGTGCTGTTTCAGGAGCTTTATCCTTCAGCAAACTCAACAACTTAGACAATTGGTTAGAAGTTAAAGAAGTAACAGGAACATTAGACTCATTTACAATAGTGTTATTACTAGACCCACTCTTCCGTCCCTGATTCCCTCTTGGTGGTTTCATCCAAGAGGGATGTCCAATCAACTCAAAACATTTATCAATAATATGACCAAATTTGTTACAATGTGAACACTTTAAAGATTGATTTGAACCTTTATTAACCCTTTTACCAAGATCAGCACCTTGATTTGATTTAGACACAAAGCCAACAGTCTGGTTCTTTTTAACACTACTATTACAAGAATTTTTATGTCTCTTCTAGATACTACTAAAAAGGCTTCTTTAATAGTAGGTAATGTTTCTTTAGTTAACAAAGTAGTCCTAAGTGACTGATAATTGTCATCAAGTCCCATAAGGAACTGCATGAGTTTAATCATATGATTAAAGTTATTAAACTCAGTTGCAGCTTGACAAGTATAGGAAGGAAGCTGCAATATTTGATCTAATTGTTTCCACATCACATTCAGTTTATTATAATATTCAGATACAGACTGACCATTTTGACTAAATGAGTTTATCCTTTGATAAAGATCAAATACAACAGACCCATCAATCTTATTATAGGTTTCTTTTAAGTCTTTCCAAACCTCAGAAGCAAGTTTAGATTACACCTGTCCTAAGAATAATTCATCTGAGACAGAGTTAAGAATCCATGTTAACACTACAGAGTTGCACCTTTCCCACTGGTTACCTAAAACCTCATCTGTCAAGGACTTCTCACAAGTACCATCAATAAACCCATACTTATTTTTAACTTTTAAAGCTAACATTAAAGAATTAGCCCACACAGTATAGTTTTCTGTACCCTTCAACTTTATACTAGTTATGGTTAAATTTGTTGTATCACTAGGATGTAAGTATAAAGGATTACTAGGTTCAAGTTTGCTAATCAAAGTATTACCATCACCTTCATCCATGACACAAACTCAGAACACAACAAGCAAACAAGCAAATGAATACAATATCAAGAATAGTAACAAAAAAATAGCAAAACTGTGCCAGTGTCCAGATGGTAGGATCGTCACTCAAAAGGTGCCTACCCAAGTCTTTGCACAGAAGCTGAACCTAATAGAAGCCACTACAAGATACTATTAAAAAAACAGATAGGTAGCAAGATGATATAAAAGTAACAAGATAGCACAAACAGATTATTCAAAAAGAAAGATAATGCAACAGGAGATGACCCGTCCTGTGTCCCAATCAATCAAACCGGTCCACAAATATGCCTAAAATGCAAGACAAGAAAATTAAACAACAAGAAAGAGGAAAGATCTCACCCGAATAGCAAAACCCTAGCACAGGGTTTTCTCAGTTCTTGTTCCAGATTTTTCAATCAGAAACAAGAACAACAGCTTCCGAGATAAGATCTATTATTACAACCTTCCAGGGTTGTCTTCAGATCCCTACCTCCTTTATCCTTCTGCTTAATCTCCTTGCAATCACCAGCAAGAACAACCAGATCCTTCGCGAATACAACAGATCTGAAAACACCAAAAAAACTGAAACCCTAATATCAAGATCTCCTTCGATCTATCTCAACAACGGAAGCAATAACCCAACGAGCATCACCGATGCTCTGATACCATGTGAAATTTATGATATCAAAGTACAAGAACTCAGAATATACCCAAACCAAAAGTTTATTCACCCTAATGAGTACAAACCGAACAATACACTCAACTGATCTAGATACAAGAACTCCTAACCCTCACAAGATCATCAACACGATGATCTTAATTAAACGACTAACAAGGAACTCAAGAACTGAGAATCAGAATGATTCTCAGTTTATAAACCCTAATCGCTCACAAGAGAGAGAAACAAGATAACTCAGAAAATATCTAGATAGATCTCAAAACAACAGATGCCTTTCTTTATATGGATCCGGAACTCAGATAACCCGACTTGATAGGAAGTCGGTAACCTTGTTGAACTTGTTATAACAAACTGCCCATGTCTTGACCAAGCCCATATCCAGCACAGCTATCTCTTGACTGCTACAAGCCCATTATGCTCCAAGCCTGCTACAAGCCCATTGTGCTCCAAGCCCATATCCAGTCATTAAGCTCCAAGCCCATATCCAGTCCAGCAGCATATATATAAAGAATAACACACAAAATTATCAGAAATTATTTCTTATAACAAATGAATATGAAATTGATAAGAAATATTATGTACTTTTAACACGGGGAAAATCCGGTAACCTACCCGCCCGTAGGCACGACGGTGAAATTACCGGTAAAACCCGTTTGGCTCAAGGATCGAACCCAGGTTTCCCTAGGTCTCCTATCATTGCCCACCAGTGCCTCACTCATTTTTTCCCCAAGTGGGAATTGAACTTGAGTCTTCACAGAATAACTCAAGCTCTTTTACCACTTGAGCTAGAGGTCATTGACTACATAAAGTAATGATGAATCAAATTTGGTTTTAAGCAATGTGTGATACACATACAACCTAACTATAACTCACTTAAAACATGTTGTCATGAATTTATAGTTGAAAAACCCTTTCTACAAAGACAATGTTAACTATCAAGATAAAACACTTACACTAGAAGGTTAACTTTTTGTTGAATGTGCCGATATCCTAGTAGAAGTTGATGTGCCTTTATGTTCATACATGATGTCTATAAGAAAGTGTTATCATACGAAATAATTTGATTATAAAATTAAACAACCGAAGTTTAACAAGCAAATGGTCAAATGTTACTCATTAATACTAGTTTGTCTTACTTAGACCATGTGTAGTGATCAAACCCCATAACCCTCATAGATGTGGGGTTATACGACACGTGAAAAATGTGTTAGAAAGAGGGTTATATAACTTGAGTGTGTAGTAGGGTTATACATCTTCAATTATACATACATATGTATGTATATATATATATATATATATATCTGTGTGAGAGAAACCAATGAACTAGGTGATATGCATATCACGGCCTTCGATTTTTCGAGCCTATAACACCGGGGGCGGGGTCCCCCGGCGCCAGGGCCGGCCCTACAGACTAAAGACCCTAGGCCCAAGCCTAGGGCCACCAATATTGAAGGGCCACAAATTTTCAATATGCTTTTTATATAATAGGCCCAAAATGGTGCAAACTAATACACTGAATAATCTGGGCCCAATATCCCATCCCATATACGGATATCCCAGATCTAGGAGGAAGTATACTTGTTTCATTGTTTGTTATTTCAAGTTGTTGTTTAGGTAATTAGGATTTATTTGGTTATTCTATACTAGGTTATCACCCGAGATTGCTTCCCGAGCTCAAGAAAGTTACTTATATGAAAAACTATTTATGATTAATACATACAAAAGTGTGACATATTAAATAACATGGCTATAAAATGGGTTATAAAGTTGTCGTAAACTTAATGACGGATTGTCAAATTACAGGCGAACTTGTAAACTTAGTGTACTTAGTGTCACAAAAGTCATTCCATACAAGTTGAGAACATTTTCCAAGAAAAAACATAATAGCAGATGTTTGACTTAAATTACAACTATGGAAATGGTAATGGTGCTCCTTATCGTATCTAATGTGCGTATTTTGGTTTAATGGTCGCCGTGTGATTAAACAAAGGAGATAATGATCAAAAGTACGAGTCAAATGGGTATTACATTTATTTCCAATGGGTAAATTTAGTAGAATAAAAATAAACTTGGTTAAAAAAGAAACGGGTCAAATGGGTCCACGGATTGAAGATGTTGAAAGTCATAAAAAAGATAAGAAGAGTACGTATTGTTACAGATAAATCCTTGAAGTAACCTCTAGGCTCCTTCAACTTGCTTGATTTTAAGATAATATGCTCCATTGCTTCTAGGCTTGTAGCAACCAGTTAAACATTAGCTCTCAAAAGCTTATTTGCAAATGATAACATATAAGTCAAAAGATAATTTATGCTTACTATAGACGTGGCAAATTGGGCGGGTTAGTTAACGACTCAAATCAAGTTTGGGTAGCGTTGGATTGACGCGCAAGCAGTTTTATTCATTCTTCTTTAACACCGAAAATAGTTAATAGGTTAAATATAATTACATGACTATATTACAAATGTTTCATAAAGCATGTATAGAAGGTTTTACGTTTGCCCTCTTACGACATAATACATTGTTTTCAAAATTCCCAAAACACACTTTAAATGGATCAAAGGATCTGAACACACTTTAATTTGGTCTTATGAATAAAACATATTTGAAACGGGTCAAAGGACCCACACACATTTTATATTGGTCTCTATGACCAACATACACTTAAAACGGGTCAAAGACGTGAATGCATATTAAGAAAATGAGAATTCTAACATATATGGATATCCCAGATCCAGGTGGAAGTATACTTGTTTCATTGTTTGCTTATTTCAAGTTGTTGTTTAGGTACTTAGGATTTATTTGCTTATTCTAGATTTGTTTTATACTTTATTACGATTATTTCATCAAACAATTTGCCTCAATTAAAGCTATAAAGATAAATTTTATTTAAACATATACTATATCTATAGAAATTATATAATTTTCGAAAAAAAATAAACTTCGCCAATTATAAACTTTTTAGTTTGTAGTTTCCGGTCCCAAGCCCGAGTAAAGAAGGAGAGTTTTGATACTAAATACATTAAAAACAATAATTTTTCAAAAGGGCCTCTACTTTGTGTTTCGCTTAGGGTCTCCAAAAATGTAGGAACGGCCCTGCCCGGCGCTATGGGGCAGGATGGTGGTCTATGGTGCTGGATACCGCCCGACTACCGGTGGCCTTAGAGAGGAGGTCCCAGATTCAAAACTAGACAAAAGGATTATTTTAGAATAGTTAGTGTAAAGTAGAGAATATTAGTAACTTTTGTCATTCAAAAAAAAAATACTAGTTTGCCTTGATATGTAAAGATAAATAAAAAATTGTCTTATGTCCTCACAATAAGAGTGAAAATACTGTCGGTATGTAAATGTGCTTTAGTCTTTGTGTTACATGCCCACGATGCTTATGTGTTGTATGTTGACACTTGTTGCAACCATATAGTATGCCATGCTTGTATAGAAGTACATTACTTAAGGCCCATTTCTTATTCTATGTAAAATGTAACTCACATGTTAAGATAAACATAGTAAGACACTGAGTGGTAAACTTATGTGTACTATAAACAAGTGCATATATGACAAGTAAGAACTTCATCTAGCCTCCGACATATAATATGATACTATCAATGTGGAGAAAACTTTTTAATACTTTTTACTCATAAATTCTTGATGAAAATTATGTTTTGAAGGTTATAGATGAGTTAGGTTGGTGACCTTATGCACCAATTATCTTAAATCATCTTATATGTCATCTTAAATGAATTCTTGGTAACTTATGTGCTTAAAATTACTAATAATCATATGTTATATGCTTAATAACCATCACTAGTGCTCTAATGATGGCCAAGAGTATTTAAGTTTCACCTATTGTGGGTCCGGGTGAGTTTTCCTTTCAAGGTCTCAAGTTCGAGTCTTGGTGATAGGGGTTTCTCATTGAGGGGTTTAAATTGGGGATCTATTGTGCGAGGGGGCTCTCTAGCGCGGACTCGGTTAAGACAACGTATACTCTACCTCCCGACATTCGCGAATAATTCACACCTTTCAAAAAAAATATGTTATATGCTTAATGACCTATTAATGACATAGGAAATTTCGTGTACCTAGAATGAAAAAATATAAGTTGGACGAGCTCTTTATTTAGTAAATATTTCACATACAACCAGGGCCGGACCCACGTATTATGAGTCGGGGTCCACGGACCTCAATGTTTTAAAAAAAACTAGTAGATTCGGTATATTAAATTGTATAAGGACATCATAAATAGAATTAGGTGGACACCTGTGGTGGTAAATCCTCCTCTTTTCCAACAAGAGGTCATCGGTTCAGTCATTTTCTAGCACATTTTTCCTGTTTTTTAATCTAGTTCAAACCTTGCTATGATCCGACCCGAATGGCCAACCCGAAAAATTTTAACATTTTTTTATAAAAATTTTGAACATAAAAAAAATAGACCCCATTGAAAAAGAATCATGGGTATCATGGGTCCGCCACTGCATACAACATATATACTCCTTAATCCTTGACTTATAATCTGCCTTTTTAAATGCCTGAAATACACGGTCTTCCATATTAATTAAACTTAATCATATGTCTAAGAAAGAACAATAAAAAGAACTTAAAGAGTTGCCTCATGGTTTTCACGTAAATTCATACTTTGAGGGGGAGTCTTCGAGTACGGGCCGTTCCTACATTTTTGAAGACCCTAAGCGAAACACAAAGTAGAGGCCCTTTTGAAAAATTATTGTTTTTAATGTATTTAGTATCAAAACTCTCCTTCTTTACTCGGGCTTGGGACCGGAAACTACAAACTAAAAAGTTTATAATTGGCAAAGTTTATTTTTTTCGAAGTTATATAATTTCTACAGATATAGTATATGTTTAAATAAAATTGATCTTTATAGCTTTAATTGAGGCAAATTGTTTGATGAAATAATCGTAATCAAGTATAAAACAAATCTAGAATAAGCAAATAAATCCTAATTACCTAAACAACAACTTGAAATAAGCAAACAATGAAACAAGTATACTTCCTCCTGGATCTGGGATATCCATATATGTTAGAATTCTCATTTTCTTAATATGCATTCACGTCTTTGACCCGTTTTAAGTGTATGTTGGTCATAGAGACCAATATAAAATGTGTGGGGTCCTTTGACCCGTTTCAAATATGTTTTACTCATAAAGACCAAATTAAAGTGTGTTCAGGTCCTTTGATCCATTTAAAGTGTGTTTTGGGAATTTTGAAAACAATGTATTATGTCGTAAGAGGGCAAACGTAAAACCTTCTATACATGCTTTATGAAACATTTATAATATAGTCATGTAATTATATTTAACCTATTAACTATTTTTGGTGTTAAAGAAGAATGAATAAAACTGCTTGCGCATCAATCCAACGCTACCCAAACTTGATTTGAGTCGTTAACTAACCCGCCAAATTTGCCACGTCTATAGTATGCATAAATTATCTTTTGACTTATATGTTATCATTTGCAAATAAGCTTTTGAGAGCTAATGTTTAACTGGTAGCTACAAGTGTAACGCTCCGCGTTTCTATACTTTCTATATTTGGAAACCATGTATCGTACTTCTATTTTTAGTAAGCGTTGTATCTTTATTCGTCTTTCGTTGTAAATGTTGTAAACCGAGACTTGAATTGTAATGAGAAACTCGTATTTTATCCATATTATGTTAATCATAGTCCTGTTACACTTATACTTGTTCATACTTTAAACATGTAAACATATTCGTGGTACTCTCAATCGTAAAAGTGTCATAACTTGCAAACATGGTATGTATACGTAATCGAGACTGAAACGTAAAACTTGTAATCGTTAAACTAAATTCGTTACGAAAATATAATTACCTATTCATTTATTAAGTTAATTAATTAAGTAATTAAATTAATTAATTAAATTAGTTAATAAAATTAAGTAATTTTTTTTTACAAAAAAAATTAAAATGATATTTAGTTTAAATATATATATATATATATATATATATATATATATATATATATATATATATATATATTAACATTTAGTTTTTTAGATGTTAATATATACCTCTTTTTAATAAGTCCAAGGTTTAAAGTGTAATTCTTGAATTCTCAAACACCAGGGGCTATTCTTGTCATTTATGAAACCTGATTTAATGATTTTTAAATGAAAAAAAATAAATCAACAAAACCGGATCCGCGGGACTCGAACCCGGGACCTCCGGTTCAACAAACAACAACACAGCCACTCCACCAGCAGGCCACTTGTGTTAGAACCCAGAAACACAAAGCTGTTAAGCTTTGTTTCCGGGTAAGGCTGGTCGCAAAGGGAGAGCGGACAGCAGCCCTTTTGGGCGGGTTTTTATATTTTTTTGTGTTTTTGAGACCTTTAATACTCACTTAAACCCACCTAACTAACCCTAATCCTTCCCCTATAAAACCCACATCTAATCCAAGAACTTTTACACTTTAATCTCCCTCAAATCTCTCTCAAAACCTTCCAAATCAGCTGCAAAATTACAAGTTTGAGCAGAATTACTCATCTTCACTAAAGTGACTGTAACTCACTCATTTCTTAACAAAATCCTTCCATTCTTTTTCCCACTTGCTTGGATTAATCTAAGGATCATTTCCATTGGTTTTCCATAGAAAACCAAGCTCTGCCAGAAAAAGGTTCCAAAGTGGACTGTTTTACTTTATGTTCTCATAAACTTGTTTAATCTCTTACTTTTCTCATTCATCCTAGTGTTCTTGAACTCCTAATCACATGTATGATTATGGGGACCAACCTAGGTTGTTAAACTTGTAAATAGGAGTGTTTAATCACTCCAAACTTTCTGTTTTTGAAGAGCATTGAGCTCACAAGTGATGCAAGTTCTTAAACTTGTTCATGTGTGTCCACCAAGGAAGCTTGGGCTATCCTAACTTGAGACCACACATCACTTGATGATTTTTCATCAAGATCCCAAGAGAGTTTGCTAGACTTAAAGTGTCACAACCCCACAAAGCCGTTGACGATTGTCCTCGTGTGCTCGTCGGATTGTTGAATACTTGGCTACTTGGTATCTAGATGACACCTTATCATTCTTGTCTTTACATTCTTGTATAGTATATAGTTCTTGTACCCTCCTTGTTACCAATGGTAACTTGTGTAGTGGTGAACATAATCCGAGGTTCAAAGTGGATGGTTTAACCTCCCACCTCATACTTGACATACATGACACTAGAGGTTACAAAGTGGATGGTTCATCCTCCCCCCTCCTACATGATTATAATGATATATATATATAACTATATTATAATTCTAAAACCGAAACCTTGATAATGAACTTATAATCACCTATCAAGTTATTAAGTTTAACACTAAAGTATATAATTCCTTGCCACGATTCTAATAGGCCCCGAACCTATGAAATCACATCCAACTCGTAAGAGTTACTATAGTGTCAAGAACGAGTGTTACATCTTAGTGAATACTTTCGTATCATAATACTTTATCAAACTTATTTTTAATCATGCTCGAATACTCCTAATCTCCCGTTGAAACTCTATACTCATACGCCTCGTTTCCTCTTGTAGGATAATTCGGCGTCATCCTCGAACCAACGTCTTCACGGATTGTCAAGTGTAGAAAAGACTTAGCAAAACCGTGAGTACACTCGACCCACTTTGTTTATAACACTTTTCGGGTGTAACATGTTTCCATATACAAAATCACGAACACTTAAACTTTATGAAACACACAAACGATCCCATATACATGAAAGCTTGAATCTTATAGTTGATGCTTGTCTTGGATATTCGTATTGCTATGCTTTAGTCATTAACTATTTTTAGCCTTCGTTTGACATGCTTAGCGCTATAGGAATTCATGCATCCACCTCCATCGTGTTATTCGTGAGGTCATGTTAAAACATCGTGATTGCCTTAAGGGTTTGATTATTAGTATTGCATGCCTTGATATTGCTCTTGTATAGATTTGGTTGCCATGTGGATTGTTTAAACTTATTCGTATACGTATGCTATGCCTAAACTTGTGTACTCGCCTTTGCTTTCGCATTGACATTATTTTAAAACATGTTACAGGTTGAAGGAGATGATGCTATGAAAACAATACAGCAAGGACTAGATACACACAAATTAGACGTTAGGTTTAATGTCGATGTATCAATTTTGTTATGACTTTGCAAATGTTATGTTGTTCTTTGTTTTGTTACATTGATGTATTTGACAATTCTTATGAAATGAAATATGGTTTAATTAATTATTGTCACTTAATAATGTTGTGAGCAATGAGCAATCTCGTTTTTATCTCATCCCGATGCTTCCGCCATCGGTTGGGGTGTTACAGATTGGTATCAGAGCCATAACTATAGGGAATTAGGTAAAATTGCCATGTTCGACCTAGTCTATAGTTCTAAGTACCCGTTGTGGCCATTCTTGATTATGCTTAAAACTTTATGCTTCCTACTTTGCTTCTCTCTTTCATTTTGGTCTTAATACATATACATGGTGTCTTCTAAGACACTTTTACACAATACACTTTGGACGCTTGAAGACACTCGTAATATAAACGAGACGACTTCACTAAAATAGGTGTGAAAACCGCAATTTGGTGAACGACTCTCAATCCGCTATACTTATTCTTTTTGCACGCAATTATGCCATCGAGTTAGGAGTAAAATCCAAACCTTGATGGAAAATTTTCCAACTCAAAACTCTAGTGGACCCTTACCAACGAATCGGAATTTGCTCTTCGTTTGGTAAGTACCAACCACACTTAGGGTACGAAATCATAAGTTAGGGGTGAAACCCGCACCTTGTCGATTAAGTCCCATTCCTTGATTTTCACTCTCGCCAAAGTCTCGATTTTCCGATCGGTTAGAGACGTGTAGTAACTGGAAGGGTAAAATGTCGTTAGTCGCTTCTCGATGAGAGCATTTTACCTATAGGCCAAAGCACGTTTCTCTAATTCGAAAAGATCTTCGATTCACTTTGGAATTTGACGATTCTCTACCCAAATTATTCCCATGTTTTACGAGCCTATTCTTTTTATGTGACTCAAATTTTATGTTTTTGATACTTGTTACCTCGTTCATTTCAAACCGTTACACATTCGCACATTTATCGCAATAAAAAACAATACTAATCCTCGTGAACAAACTAAATTTATACTCTTTATTTGTATTCATACGTGAGTATACATGTTATACTTGTTGAACTCATGCAAACTATGTGAACCATACTTGATGAACACATGCTTCTTATGTAAACTTATGTGAATTTTATTAATACTCATGCATGCAAAACCTATTTTCTTTATTACAATCAAGTCTCATGCTTTTGTCTTGTTTACAACCTCTAGATGCCTCCTTTCCGTAACTCGTTGAACCGCCTCAAGAAGTCCAAGAAGACGGATTACCCAGAAGGAATCCAACAACGAGGACTCGATATCGAAGCAAGAACTGATTAGGCTCGTTTCGGAGCAAATGGCCGGGCAATTGGCTAAGATCATACCCGACATTGCTAGCCAAATCCACACCATACACGCCGAAGCCACACCTAAATCATCCGCTGATTCCAAAGCCAATACCCCCAACCATCTTACCAATTCAAGCATTTCATGGCTTGTAAACCAGTAGAATTCACTGGCATGACGGTGTTACCCCATGATCAATTGGTTTGATTCAATGGAGCTTATCTTCCTTCAGGGCGGCTGCCCTAAGGAACTCCGAACCCTTAATGCCACCGGGGTCTTTCCGCAAGAGAGCCCTCGAGTGGTGGACCACGAACGAAACACGCGTGGAAACGAAGCAGCCCATGCGATGACTTGGGAAGAGCTTAAGGAGCTCATGAAGGAGCAATTCTGTCCTCCCCATGAGACCCAGAAACTTAAAACGAGTTCTGGAATCTCACACAACAGGGGAGCGACGCTGAAGGATTGATTGCGCGCTTTAAACAGTTAAGTATCATTTGCCCTGGGCAAGTCGATATGTTCCCAAGTCAATCGCCAAGCTCATCCCTTGCCTCTCACCGGTGATCATGAACCATGTAGCCGCAGCCAACCCGAAAACCCTCGAGGAAGCCTATGCCATAACCCTCCAACTCAACCAAAACTGATCCTTCAGGGGGCCTACGGCAAGGTCCCTACGAAGCATGCGCACCAAGCCATTGCCAACACCACCGAATCACCTACCCCTCCAGCCAAGAAGCCCCACAACAAGAACAAGAAGCGGAAGGCTTCTTCTCAAAACAATAATGTCGTCACTCCGCCTAACCAAAACACCAACCAACCTGGACAAGGTTACATTGGCTCTCACCCCAAGTGTACACTTGCAACTACCATCACCCTGTTGGCACCTCATGCCGAAAATGTGCCAACTGTAATAGGTTGGGACACCTCTCCAACTACTGTCGCCTACCCCAGAACCAGCAAACCCAAGCCCTTTTACCTAATCCTAACCCAAACCGCCAAACCCAAGCTACACCTGGTCGAACCTGCTACAATTGTGGCGATCCTAACCATTTCGCCAACGTTTTCCCGAAACGCCACCAACAAACCGAACCTGCGAAAGGACGAGCTTTGTTTCACCTCAGCTCAAGCCCAAAGTTCGAATGACGTCATCACTGGTACGTTCCTTGTGAACCATATCTATGCTACTTGTCTGTTTGATACTGGCGGGATAGAAGTTTTGTATCCGTTGAATTTGAACCCTTGCTTAAGTGCGAACGAACTAAAATGCCTAATCCTTTTGCTGTCGAAGTCGCTAATGGTAAGACCATCTCCTTGACTATGTTCTTTCTGGTTGCTCCCTAATCTCAAACGATCATAAGTTTTCCATCGACCTCATACCTATGCAAATGGGTAGCTTTGACGTCATAGTAGGCATGGACTGGCTTAAGCGAGTTCGCGCTGAAGTCGTTTGTTCTGAGAAATTCATTCGCCTTCCCCTACCTCAAGGTGACTCTTTACACGTCTATGGTGAGAAACCTTCTAAGGGTCTCAAGCTTATGTCGTGCATCAAAGCGAACAAGTACTTGCGTAAGGAGTACTTTGCCTTTCTCGCCCACGTCGCGGAAAAGAAAGACAAAGGTCCTAGCATAAGTGATGTTCCTGTCGTTTGTGAGTTCCCTTCTGTTTTCCCTGAGGATCTCCCTGGTCCTCCGCCTCCTCGAGCTTTCGATTTTTGTATTGACCTCATTCCTGCGCAACTCCTGTTACGAAGGCTCCCTATCGTTTAGCACCCTCAGAGATGCAAGAGCTATCAAGCCAACTTCAAGAGCTTTTTGATAAAGGCTTTATACGCCCTAGTACTTCCCCTTGGGGCCCTCCCGTGTTGTTCGTCAAGAAGAAAGATGGGTCTTTTCGGATGTGCATTGATTATCGTGAGCTCAATAAACTTACAGTCAAAAACCGATACCCACTTCCTCGTATTGACGATCTCTTCGATCAATTGCAAGGCGCGAAGTGCTTTTCAAAGGTTGACCTCTGTTCTGGCTATCATCAACTTCGGGTTTCGAGGAAGATGTACCCAAAACCGCATTTCGCACACGTTATTGACACTACGAGTTCGTGGTCATGCCTTTTGGTTTGACCAACGCTCCTGCAGTGTTTATGGATCTCATGAACCGTGTGTGTAAGCCTTTTCTCGATCATTTCGTCATTGTATTCATCGACGATATCCTAATCTACTCCAAGACGAAAGAAGAACATGGACGACATTTGCGTCTTATTCTTCAGCTTTTGCAAACCGAACGTCTTTATGCCAAATTCTCCAAGTGTGAATTTTGGCTAAAAGAGGTTCAATTCTTAGGTCACACCGTCAATGAACTTGGTATTCATGTTGACCCTGTAAAGATAGAAGCTGTGAAGAATTGGATTGCACCTAAGTCGCCCTCTGAAATTCGTTCGTTTCTTGGCCTAGCTGGGTATTATCACCGTTTCATCTCGAACTTCTCGAAGATTGCCGTTCCTTTGACTTCGTTGACTCAAAAAGATAAACCTTTTGTTTGGGGTCCCGAACAAGAAGAATCTTTCCAACGCTCAAGGACATGCTTTGTAATGCTCCTATTCTCACTCTCCCGATGGGAACGACGATTTCGTAGTGTATTGCGATGCCTCTAACCAGGGTCTTGGTTGCGTTCTCATGCAACGGGACAAAGTAATCGCTTACGCGTCGAGACAACTCAAAATTCATGAGAAAAACTATACTACTCATGACCTTGAACTTGGTGCAGTTGTTTTTGCATTAAAGATTTGGTGACACTACCTTTATGGTACAAAGTGTACGGTCTTTACCGACCATAAGAGCCTCCAACACATCTTTGATCAAAAGGAACTCAACATGCGTCAACTTCGTTGGGGTAGAATTGTTAAACGACTACGACTGCGATATCCGCTACCACCCTGGTAAGGCGAATGTCGTGGCCGATGCACTTAGTCGTAAGACTCATGTCAAGAGTGCTCGTTGCTACCAAATCGTGGGAAAACTCAATGAGTTAATTCGACAAGCACAATTTGCCATCATTAACGAGGGTAACCTCGATAACGAGTTGAATTGTGGAATCGAAAACCTACTCGAAGCTAAGCCTGATGGTATTCTTTACTACCATAGTCGCATTTGGATTCCCGATCGTCTCAATCTTCGGACTACTTTGATGGACGAAGCTCACAAATCCCGATACTCCGTTCATCCTGGAGCTGATAAGATGTATCATGACTTGCGCGCATCCTATTGGTGGCCTGGAATGAAACGTGATATCGCTCTCTACGTCTCCAAATGCCTTACGTGTTCCAAAGTCAAGGCAGAACATCAACGTCCCTCCGGTTTGCTCGAACAACCAGAAATTCCGGTCTGGAAATGGGAGAGCATATCCATGGATTTCATCACGAAATTGCCTCGTACCTCGTCTGGTCACGACAACATTTGGGTTATCATCGATCATTTGACCCAATCCGCACACTTCCTCGCCATTCGTGAAGATTACAAAGTCGAGAAACTGGCTCGTATCTACACGAGTGAAATCATTAGTCGTCACGGTACTCCTCTTGATATTATTTCTGATCGTGATACTCGTTTCACTTCTCGCCTTTGGCAAACTTTCCAATCCGCCCTTGGCACTCGTTTGAATCTTAGCACTGCTTTTCATCCTCAATCTGACGGTCAGACCGAGCGTACTATTCAAACTCTAGAAGATATGCTTCGATCATGCGTAATCGATTTTGGCGGCAACTGGGATTTGCACTTACCCTTGGTAGAATTCTCGTACAACAACAGCTATCACGCAAGTATTCAAATGGCTCCATTTGAAGCACTGTGTGGTCGCAAATGTCGTTCGCCTATTTGTTGGCACGAGATCGGAGACGTACAACTCACCGTCCCGAACTTATACAAGAGACGACGGACAAGATCTTACAGATTCGTGACAACTTGATCAAAGCTCGAAGCCGACAAAAGAGTTATGTTGATAGAAGACGCAAACCTTTGGAATTCGACATAGGTGACCACGTACTTCTCAAGGTTGCACCTTGGAAAGGTGTTGTTCGTTTTGGTAAGAAAGGCAAACTCGCTCCTCGCTATGTGGGTCCTTTCAAGATTCTCGAAAGGATAGGCACGGTAGCGTATCGACTGGATCTACCTAAAACGCTCAGCAATGTTCATCCTGTGTTTCATGTTTCGAATTTGAAGAAGTGTCTAGCCGAAGAAGGACTTCAAGTTCCACTCGAAGATCTTCAGATCAACGATACTTTGCACTTTGTGGAGAAACCGGTCGAAATCATGGACCGAGGAACCAACCAACTGAGGCTCAGTCGTATTCCTATTGTCAAGGTTCGATGGGAAGATAAACGTGGCGCCGAATTCACTTGGGAACTTGAAAGTGATATGAAGACTAAGTATCCATATCTCTTCGTTACATCTTCCTAAATTTCGGGACGAAATTTCCTAAAGGAAGGGAGACTGTAACGCTCCGCGTTTCTATACTTTCTATATTTGGAAACCTTGTATCGTACTTCTATTTTTAGTAAGCGTTGTACTTGTATTCGTCTTTCGTTGTAAATGTTGTAAACCGAGACTTGAATTGTAATGAGAAACTCGTATTTTATTCATATTATGTTAATCATAGTCCTATTACACTTATACTTGTTCATACTTTAAACATAATATTCGTGGTACTCTCAATCGTAAATGTGTCATAACTTGCAAACATGGTATGTATGCGTAATCGAGACTTAAACGTGAAACTTGTAATCTTTAAACTAAATTCGTTACGAAAATATAATTACCTATTCATTTATTAAGTTAATTAATTAATTAAATTAATTAATTAAATTAGTTAATAAAATTAAGTAATTTCTTTTTACAAAAAAAATTAAAATGATATTTAGTTTAAATATATATATATATATATATATATATATATATATATATTAACATTTAGTTTTTAGATGTTAATATATTCCTCTTTTTAATAAGTCCAAGGTTTAAAGTGTAATTCTTGAATTCTCAAACACCAGGGGCTATTCTTGTCATTTATGAAACCTGATTTAATGATTTTTAAATGAAAAAAAATAAATCAACAAAACCGGATCCGCGGGACTCGAACCCGGGACCTCCGGTTCAACAAACAACAACACAACCACTCCACCAGCAGGCCACTTGTGTTAGAACCCGGAAACACAAAGCTGTTAAGCTTTGTTTCCGGGTAAGGCTGGTCGCAAAGGGAGCGCGGACAGCAGCCCTTTTGGGCGGGTTTTTATATTTTTTTTTGTGTTTTTGAGGCCTTTAATACTCACTTAAACCCCACCTAACTAACCCTAATCCTTCCCCTATAAAACCCACATCTAATCCAAGAACTTTTACACTTTAATCTCCCTCAAATCTCTCTCAAAACCTTCCAAATCAGCTGCAAAATTACAAGTTCGAGCAGAATTACTCATCTTCACTAAAGTGACTGTAACTCACTCATTTCTTAACAAAATCCTTCCATTCTTTTTCCCACTTACTTGGATTAATCTAAGGATCATTTCCATTGGTTTTCCATAGAAAACCAAGCTCTGCCAGAAAAAGGTTCCAAAGTGGACTGTTTTACTTTATGTTCTCATAAACTTGTTTAATCTCTTACTTTTCTCATTCATCCTAGTGTTCTTGAACTCCTAATCACATGTATGATTATGGGGACCAACCTAGGTTGTTAAACTTGTAAATAGGAGTGTTTAATCACTCAAACTTTCTGTTTTTGAAGAGCATTGAGCTCACAAGTGATGCAAGTTCTTAAACTTGTTCATGTGTGTCCACCAAGGAAGCTTGGGCTATCCTAACTTGAGACCACACATCACTTGATGATTTTTCATCAAGATCCCAAGATAGTTTGCTAGACTTAAAGTGTCACAACCCCACAAAGCTGTTGACGATTGTCCTCGTGTGCTCGTCGGATTGTTGAATACTTGGCTACTTGGTATCTAGATGACACCTTATCATTCTTGTCTTTACATTCTTGTATAGTATATAGTTCTTGTACCCTCCTTGTTACCAATGGTAACTTGTGTAGTGGTGAACATAATCCGAGGTTCAAAGTGGATGGTTTAACCTCCCACCTCATACTTGACATACATGACACTAGAGGTTACAAAGTGGATGGTTCATCCTCCCCCCTCCTACATGATTATAATGATATATATATATATAACTATATTATAATTCTAAAACCGAAACCTTGATAATGAACTTATAATCACCTATCAAGTTATTAAGTTTAACACTAAAGTATGTAATTCCTTGTCACGATTCTAATAGGCCCCGAACCTATGAAATCACACCCAACTCGTAAGAGTTACTATAGTGTCAAGAACGAGTGTTACATCTTAGTGAATACTTTCGTATCATAATACTTTATCAAACTTATTTTTAATCATGCTCGAATACTCCTAATCTCCCGTTGAAACTCTATACTCATACGCCTCGTTTCCTCTTGTAGGATAATTCGGCGTCATCCTCGAACCAACGTCTTCACGGATTATCAAGTGTAGAAAAGACTTAGCAAAACCGTGAGTACACTCGACCCACTTTGTTTATAACACTTTTCGGGTTGTAACATGTTTCCATATACAAAATCACGAACACTTAAACTTTATGAAACACACAAACGATCCCATATACATGAAAGCTTGAATCTTATAGTTGATGCTTGTCTTAGATATTCGTATTGCTATGCTTTAGTCATTAACTATTTTTAGCCTTCGTTTGACATGCTTAGCACTATAGGAATTCACGCATCCACCTCCATCGTGTTATTCGTGAGGTCATGTTAAAACATCGTGATTGCGTTAAGGGTTTGATTATTAGTATTGCATGCCTTGATATTGCTATTGTACAGATTTGGTTGCCATGTGGATTGTTTAAACTTATTCGTATACGTATGCTATGCCTAAACTTGTGTACTCGCCTTTGTTTTCGCATTGACATTATTTTAAAACATGTTACAGGTTGAAGGAGATGATGCTATGAAAACAATATAGCAAGGACTAGATACACACAAATTAGACGTTAGGTTTAATGTCGATGTATCAATTTTGTTATGACTTTGCAAATGTTATGTTGTTCTTTGTTTTGTTACATTGATGTATTTGACAATTCTTATGAAATGAAATATGGTTTAATTAATTATTGTCACTTAATAATGTTGTGAGCAATGAGCAATCTCGTTTTCGTTCATCCCGATGTTTCCGCCATCGGTTGGGGTGTTACAACAAGCCTAGAAGTAATGGAGCATATTATTTTAAAATCAAGCAAGTTGAAGGAGCCTAGAGGTTACTTCAAGGATTTATCTGTAACAATACGTACTCTTCTTATCTTTTTGGATGAATTTCAACATCTTCAATCCGTGGACCCATTTGATCCGTTTCTTTTTTAACCAAATTTATTTTTATTCTACTAAATTTACCCATTGGAGATAAATCTAATACCATTTGACTCGTACTTTTGATCATTGTCTCCTTTGTTTAATCACGCAGCTTAAGACGGCGACCATTAAACCAAAATACGCACATTAGATACGATAAGGAGCACCATTACCATTTCCATAGTTGTAATCTTTAAGTCAAACATCTGCTATTATATTTTTCTTGGAAAATGTTCTCAACTTGTATGGAATGACTTTTGTGACACTAAGTACACTAAGTTTACAAGTTCGCCTGTAATTTGACAATCCGCAATTAAGTTTACGACAACTTTATGCCATGTTATTTAATATGTCACACTTTTTATATGTATTAATCATAAATAGTTTTTCATATAAGTAACTTTCTTGAGCCCGAGAAGCAATCTCAGGTGATAACCTAGTATAGAATAAGCAAATAAATCCTAATTACCTAAACAACAACTTGAAATAAACAAACAATGAAACAAGTATCCTTCCTCCGGATCTGGGATATCCATATATGGGATGGGATATTGGGCCCAGATTATTCAGTGTATTAGTTTGCACCATTATGGGCCTATTATATAAAAAACATATTGAAAATTTGTGGCCCTTCAATATTGGCGGCCCTAGACTTGGGCCTAAGGTCTTTAGTCTGTTGGGCCGGCCCTGTTCGAGTATATATTAGAGTAAATTACACATTTCTTGTGGGTTCCACCAAATTATGATAATAGTTCTTGTGCTTTTTATTTTCTGCATTGGTAATTCTCAAAGGTGTATTTTTATTGCATTCCTACTTTAAGATATTAAGGGTTTCTTTGGTTTGAGATAATGGAATGGAATGGAATGGAATGGAATGGACAAAGAAATGAAATTGATTATTACCATTTCCTAGTCTTGTTTAGTTACCATGTGTGAATGGAATGAATCATTAGATTGTGTTGTTTGATAGGGCAGGAAAAGACAAAGGAATAAAATCAGCGATGAGTGGTGGTAGTGGGTGGTGGTGGCAGTGGAGGGTGGCGCCGACAGAGTTGGGTGGTGGCGCCGGTCGGTGTCGGTGGTGGGCGGTGACGGTGGTTGGTGGTGTCACACCCCGACCCGCAGCGGAAAAGGTGATCGGGGCATGATTGGTTATCATCAAAGCTCATGACATTTATTATACGTTTCATATTCATTAATACAATTTAATGGAAATTTACAATAAATGTTACAACATGTTCTAACTATCAATCTAAGCTTCTTTGTTCTCTTCTAAGGCATTTCCTATGTTTTCCTTGCTTCAACCTGTTCACCTGTATCATGTGTAAAAAGGTTTTTGGATCAACATAAAGTTGGCGAGTGAATCCTATGGAAAACATTTGAACAAGTTTATCCAATTGATTATAAATAATGTGCATAACCACATATGAGTAAATGTAGATGTAAATTTATTCACACAACACATAATATCAAATATTGCACACACATACATCAAATGATTGTTTTGAGGCACGCGTTGTTCGACTCGACTCCCACGAGGACGCGTTGTTCAACTCGTCTCCCACGAGGAACTGATGGGCCTAAATAATTTGCATACAACTTGACAATATGTACTACATCACAACCAACAATATTTACATTCTAGTTTAAATCATATAATGGTATAGCACGAGTTTGCATAAAAGAATTAGTTTAAGCGACACATGATACACCTCAAAACATGAATAAAAAGGGGAATTTGTAAGAATTCACTCACATTGGGTGCGTTCGGTTGATGATGTTGAATGCACGCGAAATGGTTTTAACCACGAGTAAAATTAACCTAGATAAATAGCATTATGGTTCGGTAAGTAAACGGATTTATTAATCCATTTTAGTAGGATTTGATGGGTGCATTTTGGGAGTTTAAGGCTATTTTCTAACCTTAAAAATGTTATTTTTAAGTATTTTAATTGATTTTTAATTAAAATAATTAAATAAAAATAATAAAAAAATTTGACTTTTCTGACCGTTGACCGTTGACTTGACCGTTGACCGGTTCGAATGAGAATATAAGTGCGCTGGGTGAGGCTCGAACCCGAGACCTCCCGTACGCGTGCACGCAGCTCTACCAACTGAGCTACGTGTCTAACCCGTCATATATCTGATTTTAATTATATATATATATTAATTAGATTTAAACAGAAATCCTTTATTTAAAAACGATTTTTAATCCAGAGAACCGGTGCGCTCCATAGGTCTCGAACCCGGGACGTATGGGTTAGCGTACACACAGTCCACCACTAGACTGTGTGTCTCACTTGGTTATCAACTCGGTTTTTATTATACTTAACATAGACTGTAAGTCCACCCGGTTCAGTTTAAAAAGGCAGATTTTTATTTCAAGTGAGTAAGGCTGGGACGGATTCGAACTCGCGACGTTAGTGTTTATTGTGCACACAGTCCACCGCTGACTGTGTGTCTAACCCGAGTAATATCTTGTTTTTAATTATACTTAAACATTGCCGAACATCGTCTTCCTCACTGGTTTTAACCAGAATCGGAAATCGACTGGTTCGATGATTAAAACATGTTCTTTAGTGACAGAGGGTTAATTACAAGTGAGATTACATAAAAAGAATGAAGAAATTAAGCGTGAGGTATACCGATTGAATTCCTCTGTTTCTCCGGCGAAACTCCGGCGACAGCAATCTCTTCCGGCGACGAGTGTCTTGCAGCAGAGAATCTTCAGAAAGCTTACAAAGGGTGTGGGTGACTTCGGTATAAGTTTAGGGGGTTCAGTAAAGCTCAGAGATTAAGGACGCGGTTTTCCGGCGACGAACAGAATAATTCCGGCGAGTGAGTTTTCGCCGAGAAAGGGTGCGATTTGAGAGTGAAAGGTTTCTGGTGAGTTGTGGGTGAATTTATAGGGTAGTATCGAGTTGTATGGGGTCTGAATTCGGTCTCACTTCGAAGTCAGCCGTTCTCCGGCGGTTACGACTGATGTCGCGGGTTCAGACGTCGGTTATAACCGTCGTGGGAGTTAATTCTTCGGTTAACTTGAGCGGAAACGTAAATTATCGGCGAAGTCGTCGGGATTTCCGACGACTGCTATTTGGGCGCAAATTGACTGAATTTGACTTCCGCACTTTATTATTTGAATTAATTGATTCCTTTTATTATCAGAAAATCAAAGTGGCGGAGCGGTTGATCGGCTGGGTGGTAAGTTGTTTGTTGAACCGGTACAGACCCGGGTTCGAAACCCGGCAGAAACAAAACATTTTTATTTTGCGATTTTAACAGTTTTTCGAAAACTAATTATATATCCCCGTATAATAATTGATTATGTATCGTTTGAAATTATTTTGGGCATTTAATTCGCAACAAAAATTTTAACTGATTCTTCGGTTGATAAACGGAGCGGGTTTGGTAAATCCGTTTTTGACGGATGTTACAGTATCCCCTGCTTTTTAGAAATTTCGTCTCGAAATTTAAATTGTGATATATTTGACTAAAAGGATGATGGTGTTTAGTTTTGACAGTTACATACCTAGAAAAAGTAAGGGTTTAAGTTTTTGTTTGAGGCGGTAACGTTCCTTGTAAGGGTTAAGTACCCTTTTACAGGAATCGCTTTCTGTTGCCTACTGTAAAAGTATTGATAAACAGGATTTATTCGCTAACTATGATATCATGCATAAAAGTTTGGATATGTTTGGAAGGGTATGGTTATATCCTAAGGCAAAACTTCCAATACTACAACCTACATGGAACATAAATAAACACAACAGCTAATATTGAGCATGAATAAACACAACAACTAATATTTGAATCCACATTCTGATGCATATATGTTTGAATGGTGACAGTTCCTCTCTCGTTTGTTATGATGGAGAGGTTAGTTTATGTAGAAACGGAACACAATCCAATCTCTTTAAATAACAAGATGATATAAATGTAACACGAATTCCAACCAAGGCAATACTAAATCCTACATGGAACTTCTCATAACCGCCTGATAATGCCTCTGATCCTTTGGCAAGAATACTTATATATAGGAAGTACCAGCGGCGTATCCACCATATTCTTGTCAAATTTTCATTGGTTTTATCAATGAATTATGATTAGTCCTATATAACTCTACAACCAATACAACAAACCTAAAATACTGAAATACTGAAATGAAATATATCTGTGCGATCAAGGCTCAATCAAACGGAGCCGATCGTATTGCATGTACTGAAAATGAAATTGTCTGTGCGCTCAAGGCTCAATCAAACGGAGCCGAACGTATTGCATGTACTGAAAATGAAATTGTCTGTGTGCTCGAGGCTCAATCAAACGGAGCCGAACGTATTGCATGTACTGAAAATGAATAACTTAATCTAAACATCAATCACACAAACAGCCTATGCATGGAACCTCTCATAACCGCCTGATAATGCCTCCGATCATTTGACAAGAATACTTATATATAGGAAGTACCAGCGGCGTATCCACCATATTCTTGTCAAATTCTCATTGACTTTATCCGCAAGTTATGATTAGTTCTATGCGACTCTACAACATAAACAAACACAACAACCAGCGCTTGAGTCTTAATTCTGATAGTATACATGTTTGAATGATGACAATACCTCTCTCGTTTATTATGATGGAGAGGTTAGTCTATGTAGAAGTGAGACACAACTCAACTTCTTTAAATGATGAAACTGAGATACGTCGTGAGGTATGATGATATGAATATTAAATCAATGAGTATAAAACAAACTGAACTAGTAATTTGCATTAAAATTCTTGGATAAATTTCCAATTGAGATACGTGAAAATTGAGATAACATAAAGAAAAACATAAAACTATGTGGTTGGTGTTGAATCTTGATTCTTGGTGAGAGAAGGCTAGTTAAGTGGTTTGTTTGGACCGTTAATATCTTCAACAGGATTGGCGTTGATGTTATAAACTCTTCCTCTTGCTGGCGGTGGAGCTGGGTTTATTTGATTTGCTTGGTTAACTGGGTTTGCTTGAGCTTGGGCGTTTATGATGTTAACCAAACGAGGGCACGTGTTTCTAAAATGGGTAGGGTCGCCACAATTGAAACAAGCTCGAACATATGGGAACATGGGGTATTGAGGTTGTTGATATGTTTGTATCATGTTTTGAGTAGGGGGTGGGGTTTGGTTTTGAGAGGTGCGGCAAACCTTGCTCAAATGACCGTAGCGTCCACAATTCGCACATAGTCGACAGGGTAAGGTAGATGGATGGTGATAGAAACAGGTGTTGCATTGAGGGTAAGGTCCAATGTAAGGTTTCTTATTTGGGTAAGTTGAATTGGGTGCTACTTGAGTGATTGGGATAGTTTGGGGAGGTACAACTTGTGAAGCTGGTTGGTTGCGTTGGGTGACGGCGAAGATTTGCCCATCTCGTTTTCTCTTAGAAATAGGTGGTGTAGAGGATTCGGTTCGGGTGGAGTTTGAGGTTTCGGTTGATGCTTTATCCTTCTTCTTCTCCTCCTTGAAATCTTTGCTCTGAATTCGGTTCTCGGTGAGCGCTGTTGCTAGCTCCATTGCTGCTTCCAAAGTTGCAGGCGAGGTACTTATTACAGAGTCTTGAATCTTTGATGGAAGACCACGAATGTAGTGCTCGATCAAACGGTAGAGGGGAGTGAACAAGTTGGGAACCATTTGATTTAACTCAAGGAATCTCTTGTTGTATGTGGTGTGGTCGCCTTCCTTTTGTTTCAAAGAATGGAACTCATCCTCCAATTTCTTGATTTCGCTTCTTGGGCAAAACCGTCTTGTCATGATTCCCTTCAACTCTTCCCAAGTCAAAGTCATAGTATCTTTAACACCTCGCTTGGTCTTCTCTGTATTCCACCATGTGAGTGCTGTTCCAAGTAAACGACCGGTAGCATAACGCACCTTGTGATCATCGGGGCAATCGCAATTTAGAAAAGTGTTCTCCATTTCTTCAAACCAATGGAGGAGAGCGGTGACACCTTCAGTACCTTCGTATTTTGGAGGATCGCAGGATTTGAAATGTTTGTAGGTGCATTTAGTGACTGAAGGATTGATAGTGTTTTGATCTTCTTGGTGGGTTGGGTTGACGGAATTAGCGGTAAGGGCTTGTTGAACTTGAACTACGATGTTGGGTATTACGGTCGCCATTTGCTGAGCGATTTGGGCAGCCATGCGCTCACGGGATTTTCCTGCTCTCATTTTCCTACGAGCGAGGCTAGAAGACATCTATAAGGAATACATATCAAGAGTATGAGTTGGATGCTTTTGGGATCGTGGGTCGTGTTTGGGAATGAACATTCATAAAATAACTATAGAAAAATAAATCTACTACATCCATAGGATGTCTTGGGCTTTGCTCGTAATTGGGCCTTGCATGCCGCCATACTTCACCTTCGTAATCACGTGGGCCCCCATGATTACCGGGTTTTTCATATGGTTCGCATGTGTTAGCCTGGTTACGTACACTAAAGCCGGAGAAAATCGAGAAATATGTAACGTATGATATTCGGAATGTGCCCAGGCAGGGACACAGTGACATCTCAAAGTGGGGTTAGTTCGAACGACGTTTGGTGTGGCATGCTTTGGCCTAATAGGTCCGTCGTACTCTCAACGTTAGTCCCCAGGTAGGCAAACTGGTCCGTTATTTTGGATTTATACGAATGCCAACCTAGACAGGACGTTCCGACTACCGGTACTTGTACCCTTCCGGTTACTACATGCCCGTCGCAGAACTTACTTTGATGAGATTTGAAAATTGCAACAAAATCCTTGAATAATGAGAGTATGAAAATGAATTGAATATATGAACATTGATATATGTATAATGAATATGTATATAAGCATGTATGTTTGACTGTAAATATAAACAAATATGAAACAGATAAATATCACAAGTTTGTATGTAACCACCTAATCAATTAAAATTTAGGCAGACTATAGTATAGGATCTAAGGGTCTAATAACCTATCCTATATCCCTATAGTCATGGCTCTGATACCAATCTGTCACACCCGACCCGCAGCGGAAAAGGTGATCGGGGCATGATTGGGTTATCATCAAAGCTCATGACATTTATTATATGTTTCATATTCATTAATACAATTTAATGGAAATTTACAATAAATGTTACAAAATGTTCTAACTATCAATCTAAGCTTCTTGTTCTCTTCTAAGGCATTTCCTATGCTTTCCTTGCTTCAACCTGTTGACCTGTATCATGTGTAAAAAGGTTTTTGGATCAACATAAAGTTGGCGAGGGAATCCTATGGAAAACATTTGAACAAGTTTATCCAATTGATTATAAATAATGTGCATAACCACATATGAGTAAATGTAGATGTAAATTTATTCACACAACACATAATATCAAATATTGCACACACATACATCAAATGATTGTTTTGAGGCACGCGTTGTTCGACTCGTCTCCCACGAGGAACTGATGGGCCTAATGAATGAGTTTTGAGGCACGCGTTGTTCTACGAACTGATGGGCCTAACGAATCAGTTTTGAGGCACGCGTTGTTCTACGAACTGATGGGCCTAATGAATGAGTTTTGAGGCACGCGTTGTTCTACGAACTGATGGGCCTAATGAATGAGTTTTGAGGCACGCGTTGTTCAACTCGTCTCCCACGAGGAACTGATGGGCCTAAATAATTTGCATACAACTTAACAATATGTACTACATCACAACCAACAATATTTACATTCTAGTTTAAATCATATAATGGTATAGCACGAGTTTGCATAAGAGAATTAGTTTAAGCGACACATGATACACCCCAAAACATGAATAAAAAGGGGAATTTGTAAGAATTCACTCACATTGGGTGCGTTCGGTTGATGATGTTGAATGCACGCGAAATGGTTTTAACCACGAGTAAAATTAACCTAGATAAATAGCATTATGGTTCGGTAAGTAAACGGATTTATTAATCCATTTTAGTAGATTTGATGGGTGCATTTTGGAGTTTAAGGCTATTTTCTAACCTTAAAAATGTTATTTTTAAGTATTTTTAATTGATTTTTAATTAAAATAATTAAATAAAAATAATAAAAAAATTTGACTTTTTCTGACCGTTGACCGGTTCGAATGAGAATATAAGTGCCCTGGGTGAGGCTCGAACCCGAGACCTCCCGTACGCGTGCACGCAGCTCTACCAACTGAGCTACGTGTCTAACCCGTCATATATCTGATTTTAATTATATATATATATATTAATTAGATTTAAACAGAAATCCTTTATTTTAAAAACGATTTTTAATCCAGAGAACCGGTGCGCTCCACAGGTCTCGAACCCGGGACGTGTGGGTTAGCATACACACAGTCCACCACTGGACTGTGTGTCTCACTTGGTTATCAACTCGGTTTTTATTATACTTAACATAGACTGTAAGTCCACCCGGTTCAGTTTAAAAAGGCAGATTTTTATTCAAGTGAGTAAGGCTGGGACGGATTCGAACTCGCGACGTTAGTGTTTATTGTGCACACAGTCCACCGCTGACTGTGTGTCTAACCCGAGTAATATCTTGTTTTTAATTATACTTAAACATTGTCGAACATCGTCTTCCTCACTGGTTTTAACCAGAATCGGAAATCGACTGGTTCGATGATTAAAACATGTTCTTTAGTGACAGAGGGTTAATTACAAGTGAGATTACATAAAAAGAATGAAGAAATTAAGCGTGAGGTATACCGATTGAATTCCTCTGTTTCTCCGGTGAAACTCCGGCGACAGCAATCTCTTCCGGCGACGAGTGTCTTGCAGCAGAGAATCTTCAGAAAGCTTACAAAGGGTGTGGGTGACTTCGGTATAAGTTTAGGGGGTTCAGTAAAGCTCAGAGATTAAGGAATCGGTTTTCCGGCGACGAACAGAATATTTCCGGCGAGTGAGTTTTCGCCGAGAAAGGGTGCGATTTGAGAGTGAAAGGTTTCTGGTGAGTTGTGGGTGAATTTATAGGGTAGTATCGAGATGTATGGGGTCTGAATTCGGTCTCAATTCGAAGTTAGCCGTTCTCCGGCGGTTACGACTGATGTCGCGGGTTCAGACGTCGGTTATAACCGTCGTGGGAGTTAATTCTTCGGTTAACTTGAGCGGAAACGTAAATTATCGGCGAAGTCGTCGGGATTTCCGACAACTGCTATTTGGGCGCAAATTGACTGAATTTGACTTCCGCACTTTATTATTTGAATTAATTGATTCCTTTTATTATCAGAAAATCAAAGTGGCGGAGCGGTTGATCAGCTGGGTGATATGTTGTTTGTTGAACCGGTACAGACCCGGGTTCGAAACCCGGCAGAAACAAAACATTTTTATTTTGCGATTTTTAACAGTTTTTCAAAAACTAATTATATATCCCCGTATAATAATTGATTATGTATCGTTTGAAATTATTTTGGGCATTTAATTCGCAACGAAAATTTTAACTGATTGTTCGGTTGATAAACGGAGCAGGTTTGGTAAATCCGTTTTTGACGGATGTTACAGGTGGCGGCGCTGGTCAACGGTGGTCGGTGGTGAAGGGTGGCATCGGCAGTGGGTGGTGGTGGTGGCCGGTGGCGGGCGATGGTAGTGGTGGTGACAAAGGTGGATTCCATGATTTGCCTCTTATTCCTACGTACCAAACATTACCTAAAGGGTTAACTTTTTCTGTGAAACCCATATAAAGTTACCTTTTTATTTTTTGTCTTAGTAAACAAACCAAATGACCAACCATGTAATTTACTTATTTTAAAACTATTATTGTCGTTACCGTCATCATCATCATCATCACCACTGCCACCACAACCACTAGCTTATAAGTTTAAATACTGTATACTAAAAGTGTACCATAATAATTTTAATCATGTCCAAATGAGTTCTTATAATATAAACAAAAGCTCGTTTAGGCTCAAGAGTCAGCTTGTGGTTGGACTCGAGCTCGTTCAAGCTCTACTCGCTTCGATTTTTTAGTAAGTCGATTTTGAGTAGTTCACGAGCGGCTCAACGCGTATAAAGAATTTATAAAATAACAACCAGTTTTTATAAAGACAAAAATAGGTAATATAACTTTTTTTATTTCCCGATAAACCACATATAAAAGCTCGACTTCTTGCTCTCTATTTTCCAACAGATAACTTGCATATACCACCCACTAAAAATGTATGCAAATTCTATATCTCTAATTGCCAAACTCGGTCACAATTTGCTTCAATGTTCAAAGGATTGACCATTTGACTAAAAATGCAAAGTATATGCTTTAATTGAGTTGTATAAGTGGGAAAAAGTAAATGTCATATTATGCAATTAAGTACGATAGATATTATTATTGTAACTTTTAGTATACTAAATTTAAACTTATATAATAATATTAGTAATTACACGATTAGTCACTATGGTTTATTTTTAAAATCAAGGATAATAGGATAGTTTACATGGGTTTAACAGAAAAAGGTAAACCAATTAGTGTCATAGACTAAGAGTGCAAGAAAAAGAGGCCTTGGTGACTGCCAAGGCAAACAAAAAAAAAGATGATAACTATAATTTGTCTCAAATCACAAAGACCAACAATGTAATTTCCTCTAAATATTAGCTTTAAATGATAATACTCACAAATTCATTTTTGATGGTAAGAGCAATCTCTCTATGATATAGAAGCAACCATGTTTGCTCCTAATTGTGTGGCATACGAAGTGGTATCTTCTAGGAATTCTTTTTAGGCAAATTGGATTTTAGTGAATCAATTTGTAACACATAAATTGATAGTAATCCAACATCAATTACGCTCTTAACTTTCACTTATGTGTTGGCAATTCAATCTTAATGTATAAGTGTTCCCAAGGGAATATCTAGGTGGTAAAGTAGTGTGCTCTCTAACCAAGTGTTTGTGGGTTTCAATCTTGTGCAGTTAAGATGTGACGATTTTAGGAGAAGAGTAGGTGTAGAATATAGAGAGAGTATGTGTATGTTTTGCATAAAAAACGTAGACATATTTTTGTTCGCATCTGATGACGTGGCATATGACATGATCGGTTTAGTCATTTGTTTGTAGACGAGTTAATAAAAAATAACTAAATAATCTTGAAATGTTATTGAAACAACTCGAATTAAGAACAGGGCTAGTAGCCAATAAGGTGGTGGTAGAGTGGTAAGAGATAGACTTGGTGTTCTAAGGGACCCGAGTTCGATTCCTGTTCTCCCCATTATTTTATGCGGCACCTGGTGATGATGGGTTACTAGGCGAATAGGTGGAGATCACTAGTTCGATCCTTGAACTGAGCAGGTTTTATCTCACCGTACTGTCGTGCCTTCGGGCGAGTGTTCATGGGCTTCGGCCCTAGGTGAGGGTTTTCCACGGTTTGAAGTTCGGAGACAAGTATATTCCGATATGGTGAATTTCACCAATAATCCATTTAAAGAATTCGTTGACCGTTAAAAAAAAAAACAGGGATAGTAAGAAAAATTAGGCTTCTTGGTAGTTGATAGCCATTGACTATTGTTGTAGGTTCATATAAGGCGTAGTATCAATTCACATCTCTCTGCCCATTGTTTCTCTCTTTCTTCGAGTGTTTTTCAATGAAATAAGTCAAACAAAGAGAGCCATAAATAAATAAATAATTTATTTTCAACTTTAAGCGATTGAAACCAAATTTTATTATATGAAGATATTATGAAAGACCATGTACAAACTACATAATCAGAACCTATGATAAATCGATTACCTCACATCAACTCCATTGTCTTGTTTTTCATAATGAACTTTTCTAATACATCTTACAAAAATTGTATACACGTCTAGTTATATCTTTTATATGATTTACACTACTTTCAACTTACACGTTTATGTCTTTTTGATAGCTCAATTTTAAAGGACTAAAATCTAAAAATATGACATTTGCTCACTTATTTTTGTTTTGGGGAATAAGGCATTTAGAGGATAAGGTGGTGATAAAAAATTTATGTCTTATTTTTTCTGTTATTTTTTTATTTGTATGCATAATAAGATTAGTCTATGATATTATGTTATGTAATACAATAAATCGAAAAAAATAATAATTGGTATAACTTAAAAGTCTTAAATGTTAATAAGAGCCCTTGACTTTCCGTTCTTATCCAATGTCCCTTTCCCACAAAAATAGGCTTTTCCTTCATGGACCACACTCCCACTTCTATGGACCACAATTTCACAAAGGAAAGAAAAAAAATAAATGAATAAATAAATTATTGGGAATCATTAAGAAAGACGATGGATGGATGTATAATAATAAGTTACAATAATACTTATAATACCGAATTTAACCATTTTATAAAGAAGAGGCAAATATTATAGATGCACGTCTAAGACAACTTCAAAATATTATACAAAATGACGACTTATTTAAAGTTCAAAGAGAAATGGCATTCTAAAAAAGTGGATCCGCTTCTAAATTTTATTGAATTATGTTAAATGATACTGAAAGAAGAATATCAGACATAACATTTAAGAGAATATATCATTTTATTGCTTTATGTGCGGTTTTCTCGGTTTTGTACAGCAAAGAAACCAATTTGTTGAAAATAATGGGGAATCAGGACGGGAGTCTGGTTTTGAGCCCATCTACAAAAAGCTTTCACACCCCTAAGGATGGATGCATCACTCGCTCGCATCTCCCCAACCCCACCCCCCCCCCCCCCCCCCACCCCCCAAAAAAAAAAATATTAGTACAAATGTTATGGCATCACGAAGATCAATCAAAAGTTTCCAAGCAACGTTTTGAAAATCACATCTAATATCAAATCAAGGACTATACACTTGTCACACTTGAGTTTCTAGAAAAGATTATAATAGAGAAGACATCCTAACAAGTGGCCTTTGTGAAGGCAAACCTACTTTATAACTTACGTCCTCATTTTATAGGAATGGGCTTTGTTAAGGCCCACTGATTACTGGCCCACTTGTATTGTATGCTCAACTTAAAGCTCAATGAAGTATGCAAATGTAACAAAATATAATTTATACTAGGTTAGAGCCCACGGGTACACGTGGTTTAACAAATACAAATATTTTGAATTTGTTTGATTTTAATTAAAATAATGAAAATAATTTAATATAAGTAAAATAGACTTAAAAACTCATATGATAGGTAAAAAATACAACGAATAATTCAGATTTGACTAAAAAATCCTTGCACACCACATTGGTTGTCTTATTTATAATATTCTCATCGTCATCTAATTTGAATGTTTAATGATCTTGATTGTAACTAAAAGTAAACGTGCATAAAAGAAAGTTGAATATACATACTACATAAGTAAAATGACAAAGTGAAGCTATCTCAGCTCGTTTGTTGCTCAGTTGCCGCATCCCCTTACCATATGGAAACAACCAATTATAAATGATTAATTTATAAAAATAACTAACAATAAAAAATATAAAAAAGTGCTAAACAAAATAATCCCATGGGGATTACGCCTACCAACTTTAGTTCTTATTTATTTATTTTATTATTACTTGTATTTTTATTTATATGTTTACATTAAAAGTTTAAAACGTTATTAAAGCATTAGTTATTATGTTTATTTGATTATAATTCAATTTTATTAATCTCTATTATAAAGCAAAGACATGAATATAAATGGAAAACAAAATATTAAAAGATAAAGTTAATGAATTAAAATAATATTTTTTTCTTTGAATGTTATTAACAAATATTGTCTATAACTATTTAATTAGGGTAAAAGATAAAAAGATAAAAGTAACGGATTAAAATAATATATTTTTTATTTGAATCTTATTAAGAAATATTATTATATATATTTTCATTTATTTAGACGGGAAAAATATTTGAGATCAACCAATAGAGTGACATGTGTCCCTCATGTGATTACATTCGAAACAAACTTTTCTGAATTGCGTTTTTTGTTATTTTTTTATTTAGTTTTCATTTTCACCTATGTAACATATATATAATATACGCTCTTAATTCTTTTAAGTTTTAAAAATGTGTTTCTGTCATATAGCTTTCGTGTGTTAGCTTTTTCAAAAAAAAAACTGAATACGCAGCTATGTTTAAACTTTCTTTCCTCAACATTTTGATATAAATATTTTTGAAAAAAGATTTGTTCGACATAGAGTTTTTTTGGTGTCATAGGTTATATCGAGTGTAGGTACCGTAACGATATCATCACTCTACCGAAACAGATGCTTACGGAACAACATCGGTACCGATGTTGATATTATTGGGACCGGTACCAACAGTCGTTTTTATGCTTTTCAATTGATATAAAATATGATTTATTTTGGGGTTAATCGGTTATATCTTATTGAAACATAATCCATGACCTTTTAAATTAATTATGTTAGTGAGGTGGGGTTTCAATCACATCTCATGTTTGGGAATATAGGATGATAACCACTTGGCTACAAGACCATCGATTGATGATTGCGAAGTGTCGGGCTCATTAAACAAACAACAGAAGTTTACTTTCGATGTTGGTGTAGGTGTAAGGTTTTAACCAATCAGCTAATGCAATATTAGAATATAAATTGTTTATACCATTTTTAGATTTATTGTCTGTATGTCTTCTTCATTATTTTTAATAGATTACAAACGACACAAAATACTTACAATACTTTACCCATCAAATATGCCTATTATACTTATTGAGTAGGATATCGACGGGTACAAAGGTTGTGCTAGTGTGTGGAGATGAGGTCGTATCATCATATGCATTTGTATTAGGGTTTCATGGCTTGCAATGAAGTCAATGTTTGCCAAAGACAATGGCAAAAAGAGTGCCGAGAGGGATGTGTTGTGTTTAATTAGTAGCGAAGCCCGCGCTTCACAGCGGGGTTGTAAGAGGGTACAATCGATGATGTATTTGTTAATGATATATCGATGAGTTATTATAGACCATGCAGACTTTAATCTAAACAACGGTAAAATAAGAAATTCAATACGGTTAAGTAAACACGTCTTGAATTAAAAGGTAATTTTAACTATGATAAGGTATATAAAAAATAATAACTTAATTTGTTACCTTGTGTAATAAAAGGTTATTAGTCATATAGTCTTTAATCTAACGATGAGAAAAATAAGCAAGCAACATGAATAAGTTAAATAAATAATAAGTAAAATAAAAAAGATAAAAGAACAATTGTTTGTTAAGAATAATCTTATGAAACTTTAAGGGCCGTCTGATAACTCTATTAAAGTTCAGGGTCGTAACATAATCATTTATAGAAAAAGAATTATTATTCAACTTTCATATGATAAATCTATTAAAATTCACTAGCATACGCAAATCGTCTATTAAAAAAATATTAGAGCTCTTAGGTTGTTTAATAGTTTTATTTAAATTCAAAGTTTAAAATGTAAATCAATTAAAAAAAGACAACAATATTGTAGCTCTATAATTATAAAATAAAGTTAAAATGGACCAAATAAGTATTTTCTACTGTTCACAATTAATTTTGTTGTGTATACATACTTGTGATTGCGAAAAGATCAAAGGTTTGAGTCTTGTTTTGAATTGAAGTTGCTTATCAAGATGCGCATCATTAAGGTTCATCATGTCTCTTTTCGTACATGTTTATTAAGGTGATTCACCAACCTTAACTAATTAATTGACTACTATACATAAATACATATAGTTAGGTACTTCACCTACCATTGTCATAAAAAGTTGACTTTTTTACCATCGGTGGATTTTATAAACGAGTTTTGATTAAAAAGTTGACTATATTAATTGTGTTGTTCTATGGCAACTAAAATATATAAGTTATCGGACATGGATTGATTCCTCTTCAAATTTTCTTTACCGTTTAATAAGTCTTGTTACGAATTCATGTAGTTTTAGGTTACATTTGGTAGGAAAGAATATAAGGTGAAATGAATGAATTATTCTGATGGAATGAAAAGAAACATGTTTGATTATTATATGATAATGGAATGAAGCATTCCAAAAGAATGTAATTCTTTCAAATATAACAATTTTCATTCATTGGATTGGGTTTTTTTCATTTATGAAAAAAATATATTATTATTATTATATTTATTTATTATTATTTGTTTATTTATATTTATATTATTATTATTAATATTCATACTAATATTAATATATATATATATATAATTTATTATTAAATTTTTACCATTAATATATAATTATTAATTGTACAAAGTAATGATTCATTCTTTTCACATATAAGTAACCAAACATCACAAAGGAATGAAATGATCCATTTCATTCTATTGTCCATTCTATTACCCCATACCAAACAGACTCTTAGTATTTTACATGTATCACAACAAACGTACTTGGTAATCTTTAAAGAATCTAATAACATAACTAGTAGGAATGCCCGCGTGTTGCCGCGGGTACTTATGTGTTTTTGACCCACGTTGCGTGGCATGTTTCACGTAATTTATTTTTAATGTCAGTTTGATACAACTAATATATCAAAAAAAATGTATTATATCTTATAATAATTATGAATAAATACGCGCTACAAAGCAAGGAGAGTGCTTTCGGTGATGAAGGTATCTAGAGTACAAGAATTACAAAACAATAGTCTTATTAAAAGTACCTGAAACCACATAACAGACAACATGAAAATTTTCCATTACTACTTTTGCCTTTTTCATATCTTTCCTTAGGGGATTTCAACACCGCTTGTACCACTTTGCTTAGATGACCTTCTATCAATGTGATCTCCTTCTACTAGCTTGCGTTCTCAAAATCTTCGAAGTTCAAATACACCTTACACACAAAATCATAATTAACCATCTTTTCGCATCATGTTTGTTTTCCAAGTGATAGGATTTTGTCGTGTTTTAGGTTTAATTGCAGGACGTAAGATAAAAATCAAAATTATAATAACATCAACAGTGGTAGCGGTAACAGTAAAAAATTATATATAAGAGCATTCACAACCCGTCCCTTATTTTCTCTGAGGGAACTTTTTAAATTATGAAAAGTGATTATAGGTTGTTGGGAGTGGTTGTGAGTAGAGGAGAGACTGTCCATTGTAAATTTGGGGGACACTGTTCACCCTCTATAAGTTTTTAATATATTTTGAAAGTGGTTATAAGTAGAGGAAACAGAAAAGGTAATGATAAAAATATAAAATTATTATTTAATTGAAAGGAGAGAGAGAATTTTATTGTTTTTATTGTAGTTTTAGAGAATAAAATAGGGGATAGGATGTCAATGCTCTAAGGCGATAGGGACGCATTCATTTTAAATTCAATGATGATATGAAGAGAACCGCGACAGAGAAAATAAGAAGCCAGCCACAAACCTAAAGATCTAGAGTGTGGTATAGTTCCTTCACCTTCGCAACTGCAGAGGGATCTTTTTTCCCATAGTTCTCTTACACAAACATTCTACAATTGTATAGCAAGTTTTAAGGATCGATTAAATAAAAACATAATCAGTTGACAACAGATACGTGTGTGGTTCCAGTTTTAAAGCGTTTTGCATTTCTTTATGTTGGAGGTGGCAATTTCAAACCGTTTACTTAGTGATGGGTTAATTTAGTTAAGCAAATCAATTAAAAACAATTAGCTAAAAGGGAACGGGTCGCTCGAAATCTACTTTTAGTGCATACGATCTACAAGGTGAAGAAGAAAGAGTACCGCACTTGCGGCTGATTAAATCATATGGGACGTTTAGGACTAAAAGGAAGGGTAAGATAAGTAAAAAGTCAAGAGTGAAACTTTAGTTAAATGAGAAGGATCTTATGATGAATTTTTTGCATGCCAAATTCATCTATCTTAGAACTATTTAATTGGTAGATATTATATACCAAAGTAACAAATTACAAACAAGTGGCAGGTAAACGGGCAACAAGCTGCCCCGCAACCCCCTTTTGAATTGCAAAACCAATCCTACTAAAGACGAAACGGCCCTTAAAGGTTGAAAGATTACTATTCACAACCTGTTGGACCCTGTTTAGAAATTCCACAGCCTCTTGGGCTAGGGATCCAAATGTATCAAAAGCGAATGGGATAAACACGTATTGATTCTCTAAACAAGCCTTCTCGTGTTTAGCGACCTTGCCTGATTCCGCCTTTAACGCAGCCTGGCCAGCAACAAACCCATTATCCCTGAGTCCAACAAGAGGGGACACTCCTGTAAGGTCCGCACATATTAACATTATAAAGAAGATGTTTTATTAATAAAGATATACCTTTCCCCGTATGTCAATATTTGTCTACCAATATCTTCTGAAGCAACCATCTTGCATAATATAAAGATCAACCACAAGCCCATCAAAGATGAGTGCATATTAGCTAATTAGTTGATTAATCAAACACGGAGTAAATTTACATACTCTTGATTCAAGGTTCATAAGAACGACTGACTTGGTTTACTTCTTTGCGCGATCCAGCTGATTAACCCAAGGAAAGGTATATCATCAAATTTGTTATCAGGTAATATTCAAATAAATCTTGAAAAAGCGTAGTAGTGCTTACCTTTACCTTTAGCGGCAACTGCAATGAGTTCTTTTGATGCTAGAGATGAGCTTGGTACCAACGGTACCAAAAATAGAGATGGCGTAGCTCAGCTCGGCAATTGAAGCTAATGGCGGCTTGTTGATTCGCGCCCGGTCGCAACAGGAAAAGAGCAGCGGCGGTTCATATGCCATGTTTTTATCCCAAAAGTAGCTACCAAACATCCCAAATCGTTGCTGCTTTATATGCCATGTTTTGATCCCAAAATCGCACCTGAATGCACGTCGCGGCAGTCCTTGTTTGCTGCACTATTTTGGCAGCTCAATACCGATGTTCTTCGCCATTGTTTGGTCACTAAATGCAGCCTGGAACACTCCCAATCACCACCAGATCAGCCGCTCCTTGACAACCGTGTAGCCGCCAATTGCTACTATTGTTATACCGGCTTCAGCCCTCTTCTATCGCCAATGCCTACTACACATATTTGCAGATGTTGCTGCCATGGTTTACCATCACAGAACCACCATCTTAACGCTGGTCCGCCTTGGCAACCCCTGTTACCCAAGTGTTGTTATACGAAAAACCAACCATAAAAGATCATCATGTTGGTTGCCAATCATTAACAATTAAGCATAAATGCTGAGATTATATAATGTGAAACTGAGAATTAAGTTTTACCTTGGATAACCTGACGACGATAAGACTATTTTCAGAACTTTGTTTTCTCCCATGCTCAGATTGTAACGTTCGAAAGCACCTTCCCTTCATAGCCTATGCTCAGATTGTTCTATGGAACAAAATGCATCCAGGGTTTAAGAATGAAGCTGTGCTTCTTTATGGAGAGTGAAAAGCGCATTGAAGGACGGGCCTTTCAAATACCACGCTATAATGCGATATCAGGTTTTTCTCAAATTTCCTAAAGCGTCTTAAAAGTTTCTAAAATTTTGTTGTTTTATTCTCTCTCAAATGGCTTGAAAGTGTAGCTTCAAAACTTGTACATATGATAAAATTATCAAAAGGGTAAAAAGCAAGTGTTCAAGGCAAATAAATTTGGAAGTTAAATCAATAATCAGTGTAAAAAAACACCCTAGAATAATTAGAACCTGTGTTAATAAGAGGTGGAGACGGTCTTCAGCCACCCAAACTTGCCGGAACACCAGATGTTGTCGGGATATTCTAGCCCTAGCAAAGGTTGTGGCAGATGAAAAACATTGAAGTGTTAAACAACATTGAAGATCTTGTAAGATAGAGACTAGGAAGATGAATGATGAATTGAATTGTGATAAAGAAAGGAAGTGAAGAGGTGGCTATAACAAAGAATGAATGTGGCATTCTACTCCATTGCAAAATCCCTAAAATGCCTCTAAAGTGTCTTAAAAATTTGAATAATGTACAAGTTTACCCCTTCTAAAATAGTTTGACTCTCTTGTACATGTTGCTTCAAAATGTGTACACAATATCAAATTACCATAAGGGTAGAAAACCTAGTTTACTTAATAAGGTAGTATAGATATGGATATAGATAACTAATTTAAAATTCAATGATATCATAAATTGTCAACTTTCCAACTTATACCGTTGTGATTATTAAAATCATATGCAAAACTATTTCGTTATTTATCAGACCACATGGTGTGGTATGGCGCCTCGTGCTAAATCATACGAATTGGCGCCCTATAGCGCCCCTAACCCACTTCCTAAGCGCCATCGTCCTCTTCGTCATGCCCTTAACGGGCGTCAAGGGCTGCACATGTGGTAGCTACTCTTCAAGAGCCTATCCCATTTTTTACTTCCATTTTTCTTTATTAATAGGTAAGGGGCTTTATCCCGTTGCATGGTAGATAGCTATAAAGGCCTTGTCTGCGTGGCGTATACGTGACACTGGTGTGGCGTGATAAAGCCCTTAGCCCCTAAGGGCTTATATCACACCACTCGGCCTCGTGATTGTATTTTTCTAAATTTTTTAAACCCTCTCTTAGTTTCTTAACAAACTAGTCATTAGCCCCCGCGTTGCGAGAGGTGGTGTAAAACCATGCTACCAGCATTGCAGAGAGGGGCGTAAAACAATGCTAAGTAGCAATCGAACGATAATTAACAAAATATAAAAATACGAATTCCAACACCAAGTGATTCACGTAACATGACACATAAACGAAGTCGAATTTATACGACACATATTAGAAAATCGAGGGGGTAAAAAACCCTGACGGATCAAATGTGACCACTAAACATCGTATTAATTAACCACCGAACGACGATCACATCCGACAAAAAGCCTAAGGAAAAGCTAATAAAAAATACTAAACTCATTTTAACTTTGTAGAAAAGTTATAAAAATCTAAAGTTTTATAATAAAAAATAAAAAACATTAAAGTTCATAAAAAAAAAGAAAAAGAAATTAAAAACCAACAATCCCACTTAAGACAAAAAATAAATTCCTCATATATGTTATGACTTAATACATACTAGGAACAACACCCGCGCGCGTTGCAGCGTGGTGTCACATCCCAATCGATGGCGGAAACATCGGGGTAGTGACACTAGGCGACCAGATTGTCTCATGAGAATTCCATTACAATTATCTATCAACATTATTTAACATTTAACGTCCCATACCATTAAACACAATATTTCAAAATAACCATTACAGAAACTTGTTTTTCCCACAAAACAAAAAGGTTCGATTTTCCCTAGATTTATTACATTTTGAACTAAGCAAAACAACTAAACGAAACAAACTACGTCCAAGCATCCAAGCTAAAAATCCTCAACCTGTTACATACGTTAAAATACAAGTCAATACAAATAAGTAAAGGTGAGCATACAGGTTTAGGTAATACTAGCATAATAGAGAAAAGCGTTCGCGAAACAGTCTAACTACATATCATGATACACCAAAACACATCACACAACATAGGCTTATTTATCATGCTAATTACCGTGAGAAGGCTTGCGCGTCCATCCTAACTAGACCCCGTCGGGTGTAAGCCACACTATAGTACCATACTAGCTAAGGAGGCAAGTTAGCGAAAATAAGTCGTAGTCACATGTTTCTAGTATCACGTATTGAGGATATACCATCAAGTTATTCACGTGTGATAAACAGTTTGATTTGTGAAGTGATTTTGATAGAGGAACGTATGTAACATCCAAAAAGAGCATTAAAGCGAAAATGGGTCAAGTATACTCACATTCGGTGCGTTTAGGTAAGATTAGAGATCTGAGAAGAGTCGCGGAGAGTGCCGGATCAGCCTGTAAACAAACAGAAGTGCATCAGTCTTCCGAATTGCTGATATGGTTAAGTTTGAGTTAAGCAGTAGGCAAGTTCGGCCGAACTTGTATGTAAACATACAAGTTCGAGCGAACTTGAATAGTCCTGCTGAGTTGTGAGTCAAGTTCGGTCGAACTTGTAAGTTTCTCAAGGAACCTTGACAAGTTCGGGCGAACTTGTGGAATTTTGGTAAATGGTTTGACAAGTTCAGCCGAACTTGTGAAGTTTCCTAAGAGACTTCGCAAGTTCGAGCGAACTTGAGGGTTTTCTAAAGAAGATTGGGCATATCCACTCAAGTTCGGCCGAACTTGTCCCTTAGAGGGAAAGTTCGAGCGAACTTGACTATTGTGCTATCAAAAATCAGTGTAATCTCGAGCGAACTTGATGTTCTCGGATCCAAATCTTGCGTTTTCGCTTCGTTTGCTGAGAAAATCGAGTGCCCATCCCTCCAACCTTAAGCCACTGAGTAAAACTTAGGTCGGAGAGGTCTTTTGGAGCGAACTTAGCCATTTTACAGAAACTCGGGCTAATCCGAGCGAACTTGATGGTTCGTACGGGTTAGTCCAGCTTGTGTAAAGTGACGATTTCATCCTTGTGCTTCCGGATCTGAGATCTAGCTTCGACAACGCCTCGTTCCACTCAAAAGTCAACGAAACATACGTCATTAGTCCGAAAATGGTGTGAAAATCAGGGTTTTAAAAGGTTTTGCTCAGATCTAGTATAGATCTGAGTGAAAACAGAAGTTTTGATGGAAAAAGATGAAGATTTTCGTAAACATAAATGCCTTGTGCAAAATCGTTGTAAAACGTTGTTGAACATCAATGTAGTTGAAATCGGGTTGATTCTTACTTAGAAAACAGAAGGTTTCGGGTTTTGAGAGCTCTGGGCGAAGTTGTAGCAAGTTCAAATGAGAGAATGGGGCTGAGTATTTACAGGTGAAGGCAAAAAGGAGAGCTGGTGGAGTCAAGTTCGGCCGAACTTGCATGAAATCATGCAAGTTCCCGCGAACTTATATGGATTTTAGTGAAACAGGGCTACGTTCGGCCGAACTTGCATGATCACATGCAAGTTCGCACGAACTTGAAGGAAAATGGAGTTCTGAGTGGCTAGTTGTAACAACCCGTATTTTCCGTTGTTCCTGTCTCCGTGTATTTATTTTGATTTTTCAGTTTTGTACTCCGAGATTCGTTAATAGAAATGTTCGTATTAAATTAAATATGTTTTATCATTACACGCATTATTACATCACAACTAAACGCTTATTTAACGCAACGCTTCGCATATCTCATCGCTATTCCATCGCAATCGCAACGCAATTACTTAATTTGGTATATTGGAATTATGTGGTAATATTAGTTTACGTGTTTGTGTGTTATACGTGTTTATGTGTTATGTGTGAATTAGAATTATCGTGGTTTAATCGCTCGCAAGCTCACGCAACTCGCTCTCATCGTTGACTCGCTATTACAACGCTTAAAACATCGCTAAATCGCTTAACATTACTTTATAACTCGATTACATCGCTGAACAATCGATAAACGAACGAAAAAACGAGGAAATCTAGAGTTTTGGGCCAAGTTCGCTTGAACTTGGGTGACCCAAGTTCGGCCGAACTTGACTGGCCAAACTCAGACTTCTTTCAAACCTCAAGCCCGCTCGAACTTGTCTGAATCCTTAAAGATTCATCAAGTTCGGCCGAACTTGACTCAATCCTTTCAAACCCTTCACAAGTTCGCACGAACTTGCATGATTTCATGCAAGTTCGACCGAACTTGACTCCCCCATCAGCCCATTTTGCCTTCACCTATAAATACTCAGCCCCATTCTCTCATTTGAACTTGCTGCAACTTCACTCTGAGCTCCCGAAACCCGAAACCCACTGTTTTCCAAGTAAGAATACAACCCGATTTCAACTACAGTGATGTTCAACAACGTTTTACAACGATTTTGCACAAGGCATTACCTTCGTTTTCATCAAATATCTTCTGTTTACGAAAATCTTCATCTTTTTCCATCAAAACTTCTATTTTCACTCAGATCTATACTAGATCTGAGCAAAACCTTTTAAAACCTTGATTTTTACACCATTTTCGGACTAATGACGTATGTTTCGTTCACTTTTGAGTGGGACGAGGCGTTTTCGAAGCTAGATCTCAGATCCGGAAGCACAAGGACGAAATCGTCATTTTACACAAGCTGGACTAACCCGTACGAACCATCAAGTTCGCCCAGATTAGCCCGAGTTTCTGTAAAATGGCTAAGTTCGCTCCAAAAGACCTCTCCAGCCTAAGTTTTACTCAGCGGCTTAAGGTTGGAGGGATGGGCACTCGATTTCCTCAGCAAACAACGCGAAACGCAATATTTTGGCGTATCATGATATGTAGTTGGACTATTTCGCGAACGGTTTCTCCATTATGCTGATATTAACTAAACCTGTATGCTCACCTTTACTTAATTGTGTTAACTTGTATTTTAACGTATGTAACAGGTTGAGGATTTTAGCTTGGATGCTTGGAAGTAGTTGTTTCGTTTAGTTGTTATGTTTAGTTCAAAATGTAATAAATCTAGGGAAAATCGAACCTTTTTGTTTTGTGGGAAAACAAGTTTCTACAATGGTTATTTTGAAATATTGTGTTTAATGGTATGGGACGTTAAATGATAAATGATGTTGATAGATAATTGTTATGGAATTCTCATGAGACAATCTGGTCGTCTGGTGCCACTACCCCGATGTTTCCGCCATCGGTTGGGGTGTGACACTAGTCAAGTTCGTCCGAACTTGGCATCACCCAAGTTCGAGCGAAACTTGCCTAGAAACTCAAGAATTTCCCGTTTTCGTTCGTTTATCGATTGTTCAGCGATGTAATCGAGTTATAAAGCAATGTTAAGCGGTTTAGCGATGTTTTAAGCGTTGTAGTATAGAGTCAACGCGTGGGAGCAAGTTGCGTGAGTTTGCGAGCGATTAAACCACGATAATTCCAATTTACATACAACACATAAACACGTATAACACACAAACACGTAAACTAATATTACCACATAATTCCAATATACCAAGTTAAGTAATTGCGTTGCGATTGCGATGGGATAGCGATGAGATTTGCGAAGCGTTGCGTTAAATAAGCATTTAGTTGTGATGTAATAATGCGATGTAATGACAAAACATGTTTAATTTAATACGAACATTTCGATTAACGAATCACGGAGTACAAAACTGGAAATCAAATTAAATACACGGAAACAGGAACAACTGAAAATACGGGTTGTTACAACCTCCCTACTTTAGGGAATTTCATCCTAAAATTAAGCAGTGGCCGTAACGAAGAGGTGTGGATATTTCGTTTTCATATCACTTTCGAGTTCCCAAGTGAACTCGGCGCCGCGTTTGCCTTCCCATCGGACCTTCATGATCGGGATGCTTGAGCGTCGTAGTGTCTTGGTTTCTCGATCCATGATCTCAACGGGTTTTTCCACGAAATGGAGTGTTTCATTGATTTGCAGATCTTTGAGAGGGACATGCAGATTTTCTTTGGCTAGGCACTTTTTGAGGTTAGATACGTGGAAAGTCGGATGTACATTATTAAGTGTTGGTGCATATGTCTGTTGCCTTCGTCATGAACGTTATTATGTATCGAGTCTGAGTGAATAGGGCTTAATCTGTGAGAAACGAGGCGTATTTAAGTGAGTTTGTAAGCAAGTTCGCTTGAGAAGGAACTTGAGAAGTCAAGTTCGGGCGAACTTCATATCATGTTTGGCAGAACATGCTATATCTTCGGGCGAACTTGGTGTCTCCATGAGCGAACTTGCAAGTCTATAAATAGGTGCCTTGGTGATTTCATTTGTAACTTTAGAGATTTTGGCACAGAGACGGCGAAGCTCTGTCGGATCCGGTTCTCGAATGTATATGACTTTAGATCAATGAAAACAACGTTTAAATGAGTAATTCTTGTTATTCGATTAACTTGTCATTAGTTTCCGCCTAATTGGACATTAGATAACAAATTTAGGTACCCGTGCTGTTCGTGGACGTTCCTACAAGTGGTATCAGAGCCTGGATACCTAAATTTGTTGGAATCAAGACAAGAATCTCTCTATTTCATCTCCATTCTTCTTATTTTCTTAACTTTCACACATTTTTGAAGAATTCATGGACAAAATTGGTTAAAATCTGAACATGTCATGTAAAATACATCATAGATAAACCCCTGAGAGCTTGGACATCAAATTCAATCGTTTTGATATCAAAAGTTGCAAAAACCATGTTTTCAAAACGCATCAAGATCGAACTTGTTAACCAAGTTCGACCGAACTTGTGTTAAAACATCATTTTTCAATTGAATCAGCATCAAGTTCGACCAAACTTGATAGATTTTCAAGGATTTTTATTGAACTTTGCTCGAACTTGTAGGATTTCTAATATTTTTGATTAAGTTCGACCGAATTTGTTCATATTTCATTGAAATCTCTCTAACAAGTTCACCCGAACTTGAGAATATTCTTGATAAATCACATAAGTTCGACCGAACTTACTATTTTTCTTGTGATTCCTAACAAGTCCGCTCAAAGTTGGTTTTTCATCAAAGATTTACCTCAAGTTCGACCGAACTTGAGTATTGTGGTTTAAAAGTTGAAATTTGATTTCTAAGTTCGACCGAACTTGTTTGAACTTGATATCAAAGTCTGTTTTCACACAAGTTCGAACGAATTTATCTGTTACTAATCAATTTCCAAGTGTTTTTTAATCGTTTTCACATATTGTCAAAAATGGATGATTTTCACAACGTGTTCGTTTCTCAAATGGCTTCCTCATCAAACGCGAATACTCTTGCGGCAAACCAGATGAATATCGACAATGAAATGGGTACTACTCAAAAACCGCCGAAGCTCATGAGTATAAATGAGTTTGAAGGATGGAAGGAAAAGTTTGTGAATTGGATACAAGCAAACCAATTCGACAGCTGGGTTGCAGTTGAGGATGGTTACAAATGGCCAAAGAATGAGCGTGATCAAGATCTTCCGTTGAACAAGTTCTCATCGGGTGATAAAGCAAATTATGTCGCCAAAAATAAAATGATTAGCTTGATTCAACAATCAGTAAAGGAAGATATTCTGATATTGTTTCCAGCGTTTGAAGCTTCACAAGAATTATGGCAATCTCTTTGTGATAAATTCAAAGGAAGTGATGAAATGATCAAGAGCAAGAAGGCCTTAATTAAGAAAGAATTTGAAATCTTCACGATGATCAAAGGTGAAACTATGAAGCAAATGATTGATAGATACTATCACCTTATGGTCCAGATGCGAAGACATGATATCAAAAGATCTAACGAAGAACAAATCGAGAAGTTGGCCGATGCACTTCCAGAAGGAGAATGGACGACATATCTGACGATTCTGAAAAATAGTCCATCTTGGAGACATTTCAAGTTATCATCTTTCATCGACAAATTAGAAGGTCATGAAATGGAATTGATGAAGATTGCTAAATCAAAGAATGCAAATGTTGTTCAAGATGCTGGTGTCTATTACAAAGGAGGTATAGAAGATACTCTGATTCAAAGCTAGAAAATTCAAACGGCATTTAGTGAAAATACAAATTCTTCTCCAAATCAAAGTTCTCCATATGCTGGATGTACAAGTGCCAGTTCAAGCTCCTCATTCCAAAATCAGACAAGCCAAGCTAGTTCTGATTCAAATGTTTTCCAGTGTAACATAGCAATTGATCTGAAGAATGTATTTCCAGAAAAAGTGGCTAAACAACACGTAGCACTTCTCGCTACCGTTCTCGAATCTTAAAGCTCTTGTTGCTGGAAAGATCAGTAATCCAGAAATGACGGCAGAAGATTATGATCAGGTAGACGAAGAAGAATTGGAGTTGATGGATATCAAATGGAGCCTTGCGTCCATTATCAGAAGGGTTACCAAGTTTGTGGCACTCACCGGGAGGGATATTGGTAATTCAAGCAATAAGCTTGGATTTGACAAGACGAAAGTTACATGCTTCAAGTGTCGACAAAAAGGACACTTCAAACGCGAATGTAGTAATCAAGAAGCAAGTGGAAACCAAAATCCTTTCGGAAGCGTCAATGAGTAATACAAGAAAGCTCTTCAATACAAGCCATATCCAAAGAAAACACAAGTTGAAGTAGAAGACAAATCTGCAAAGAAATCCGAACAAGCTCTTGTTGCAAATCATGAAGAAGATGGTTTTGACTGGAACAGTTACATCAGAAAGAAAACTGGAGTTGCTATGATGGCAGAGGTTGTAAATAAACCAGAGACATCGTATGTTGATGCTGCTTTGGAGAATGCGTTTCTGGAAGCATACATGCGGAGATCTGAAGAAGAGGAGATAGCTTATGCTGAGATGCAAAAACAAGAAGCTTTGAAAGCAGAGGCTGAAAAGGTAAAAGCTGAGGTAAGAATGTCTAAAAAGGAAGTTGTGAAAGTTGTGGAGGTTGAAAAACCTTGCACAAAGTGCACAAGTCCTTGTGAATCATGCCTTGATAAGGTCAAAGTCATAAGAGAATTAACTGAACATAATGAAACTTTTCGTTGTGATTATAGAAACATGAAAGAAGCTTATGACAAGATACAAGGCAAATATAAAAATGTCGAAAAAGCTAATCTTGAACTTGCTGCTAATGAAAAAATGTTAAAAGCAACAGTGATTGATAAACAAGAGGCAATTAACATGTACATTAATACCATTGCCGAAACAAAACATGAGCTTCATGACATTAAGATAGAAACTGAAAGAGTAAGACGATTACTGAAAAGTTACACTACTAACGCTTATGTCATTGAACACATTCTTCCTACGATAAAATCGAAGGAAAATATCGGTAAAGCAAAGCGTAAAGAATACGAAAGTGTTCCTTCACCATTCCTTGAAAATTATTCTTGCAAAAAGGATGATGAAATTGAAAAGGCATTTGATATACTACTTTTAACTGAATTGAAAAATCAATTGCTGAGAACATTGACGTAGACTTTACAAAATCAAAAGACGACATTGAAGCAATGATAAAAAATGTGGTAAAGAATGTTTTGGGAAATGATTCTGATGATAACAGTTCTGATTCACAGTCCGAAAATGACGATATAGCATCTGAAAATGATCTAAGTGATGATCCTAACGTTATCAAAGTTAAGGATTCGGATAGATTATATTTCGATGATAGCTTTCCGATTCGGAACGTGAAAGAAGATCAACTTGATAAATTTTTCAAACTAATAGAAGTTTCGTCAGATGATCTCGATAAAAATAATAAGAAATTTTATTCTAAACCCAAAAGGAACTTTAATAACAACCGAAAGGTTAGTGGTGATTTTCCTGAGAATAGGAGAGCAGGATTGGGTTTTGAGATTGAAGAAGAAGAATCGAAGAAACCAAAGTCAGCGTTCCAGGAATGCAAAGGTAAAAACATAAAGTTTGTATACGGAACGAATATGGTTCAAGAAGAAGGTATGCTCGGTAAGCAATCGAACGATGAGTTCAAGAAGGAAAAAGAACTTCGGGACAAGGCTAAGATCAAACCCACAAGTTGAGTAAAACCCGCTAGTGGACATGCTTCTGATAGTCGAACTTACTTCAAGTGCAATACAATTGGTCATATTGCTCGCAAGTGTCTAAATTTAAAGCATGTGTTTCCACGAAGGAAAATATATCTAAAGAAGAAAAGCAAAAACAACCAGAGATTGTGAAACCCAGAAATGAACGTGTTTCTGAAATAAAACCCAAAAATGAATCTAAGTTTGAAAATTTTAGTTTTTGAGAAAGGTGAAACTTCAAAGTCAAACAAAAACAAAAACGATGATTCACGGTTTTATATTAAGAAAGCAAGATTCATGTCACAATCTTGGATCGCTAAAAAGAAATCTTCTGAAATTGAAAAGTCTGTTGCTGCTAAAACTGAAAATGTCAAATCAAAAGAAACAGTCTTAAAAATGATCTTTCAAAGTTGAAAAATGACTTTATAAAACAGACAGAAAAAGAAAAGGTAGAAAAAGTTTCAAAATTATCATTGGACGAAATGTTTGATGAAAATTTTGATTATGATGATGGTTATGAATTTGATTACTCGATTTTCAACTTCAACCCAAGACCAAAAAGGCTTGGATTTCTCTTTTCAAGTAGTTACTTTCATGTGCAGGAGTTCCAAGATCTACTTGATCAAAAGTTGATTCTGGATTGCGGAGCTCCATATCAGTTTTAACTTATCCAAAAATGTCATAGCTTTGTCATTTTGAGGGGAAGTAGTTAAAGAGAAAAGTTTTTGAAACTAAAAGTCAAAATTACAAGTGACTAAAAGTCAAAATTACAAGTGGTGAATAAAAAGAAAAATTTTGAAAAGTCAAAATTATAAAAATCCACACGGTTGAACAGAAAAACTGATTTCAAAGTTCTTACATGTTCAAACTACTTTTACAAGTGGTAAATGAGTAATAATTGTTGTTAAACAATTGAAGATTCAGGATTGAGAAAAAGGCTCGGACGACGAGGTCACGGGATCCGCATTGGTTTGTTACTTTTTAGAAGAATTTCTTTAAATCTAAAATCCAAAAATATGTTTTTGATTTTAGGGGGAGTAAGAAAATTTTAAAAAATTGTTGAAAATCAAAAAACATATGAAAAGGTTGAAAATTCAAAAAACATTGATAAATTCAAAAAGTACAAAAACATGAAAAGACAAAAAGAATTTGTTGTCAAAAAGGAAATGATAGTACATCAGTGGACTATCACAGTATGCTAAAGATTTGTAAAGTTTAAAAGTGATAAACAAGTGTTACTGTGGATATGTCAATAGGCTTTACACGTTCAGTAGATTGTTTCCGGGTATAAACTAAATTTTACAACTGCTTAATCTTGTGGATTAACACATCTTGGACATATGGACTTAGTACTCCGAAATTTCGATTGAAGGGTTGCCTGATTCTGAGATACGAGGTCTTTATATATAGTTGATATCTGGGGTATTATACAAGTTCTTCTGATTTTGCTGAAGCAATAGCCTAGAACTTCCATAATATTTTTGCTAAAAACCCCAAATAGCATAACTTGAAAAAATCGAAAGATCTAATCATTTGCAATGCTGAAAAGATTCCTTAAGTGGAACACACCTTAAAGACGAGCCTTCATCTCTTTGTCTGTACGGTAGTACTAACCTGAGCTCTCAAGGTCTCGCACAACCCAAATACAGATATCAATTATGCTATACTCACCTGTAAGATGAAATTTAGGGAATCTAGATTCGGGAGTATATTCAAGAGGTGGGAACCATAGTTAAGTCAAGTTTCATAATTCTTACCTAACATATCTTGGAACAATTGAGAAGCGTGATGAAGTTTAAGTGGACAAACATATCGACAATCTAGGTAAACGATTTTAAAACTGAAAGTCAGTTAAAGGTCAACGTACTGGTGATATTCTCAACAAAACTGATATGATCCTTAGACACGAATTCACAAAAATATGTCTGTAAATATGTTTGTACATAGTTTACTTTACTTGTTAAAAGTTCTGTAAATATTTTACTTGCTTTTTAAATCCAAAATTCAACGAGCCAATGTTGGAGAACGGATCATCGAAGTCTGGTAAGGAAAGGTTCATTAATTTGAAACTTTAAAATTGACAAAAACATCAGTTGTTCACAACGGGTTTAACTAAGGTCATTAACTTGACTTGGTAAACAAAATTAGTTAATCAAGGTCATTAACTTGGACTTGATCAACTAAGTGGATTTCATTTCAATAATTGAAGGTTGAAGGTTTTAAACGTAATATGTTTCAAGATCATTAATTTGAACTTGAATTAAGTGAAAAATGAAGATTAAAATTTGAAGTACAAGTTTTGTACAGGTGGTATGGAATATATGTGGTATAAAATTTCAAAGTTAGAATCTGAAATGTTTATTTGAATTCCCAAGTACTTTGAAATAGGAAGTAAAGTTTTAGGGGGAGCAGGATGAAACGTGACTAAAATAAAGCTTAAAGCAAGAGGGAGCATAGCTCACAGCAAAGGAGGAGCTTGGAACTTAAAAGTTTTATCAAGAGAAATTTGAAGAAAAAGATGGAGATTGAAGATCAATACGTTAAAGTTTATTCAAGAACTAAAAAGATCGGAAGACTCAGAAGATTTTAAATTTCAAGGATGACTACGGCAATATCCAAAGAGAGGATGTCTGGGGAAGTCTACGGCAACATCCAAGGGGGAGTCTGTTGGTGCATATGTCTGTTGCCTTCGTCATGAATTTCATTATGTATCGAGTCTGAGTGAATAGGGCTTAATCTGTGAGAAACGAGGCGTATTTAAGTGAGTTTGTAAGCAAGTTCGCTTGAGAAGGAACTTGAGAAGTCAAGTCCAGCCGAACTTGACTAGGTCAAGTTCGAGCGAACTTCATATCATGTTCGGCTGAACATGCTATATCTTCAGGCGAACTTGGTGTCTCCATGAGCGAACTTGCAAGTCTATAAATAGGTGCCTTGGTGATTTCATTTGTAACTTCAGAGATTTTGGCACAGAGACGGCAAAGCTCTGTCGGATCCGGTTCTCGAATGTATATGACTTTAGATCAATGAAAACAACGTTTAAATGAGTAATTCTTGTTATTCGATTAACTTGTCATTAGTTTCTGCCTAATTGGACATTAGATAACAAATTTAGGTTCCCGTGCTGTTCGTGGACGTTCCTACATTAAGTTCCTCCGGCAGTTCGATTCGGTAAGCCACTTTGCCGACCCTTTCCAGAATCTTAAAGGGTCATACGTATCGTGGCGCTAGCTTTCCTTTCTTTCCGAAGCGGACCACTCCCTTCCACTTCGAATTGCAGGGGCTTGCGTCGTTTGTCGGCGTAACTCTTTTGGCGACTCCGAGCTTTCAAGAGATTGTCTCTGATCTGGAGTATTTTGTTTGTCGTCTCTTGAATTAGCTCGGGACCGGTGATTTGTGCTTCTCCGATCTCGTGCCATGCAATAGGCGATCGACATTTTCTTCCATACAGTGCCTCAAAAGGAGCCATTTGAATGCGGTATGATAACTATTATTGTACGAGAATTCGACTAAAAGTAAATGCGTATCCCAGTTACCACCAAAATCTATGATGCACGCACGAAGCATGTCTTCGAGGGTGCGGATCGTGCGCTCAGTCTGACCGTCGGTTTGAGGGTGAAAAGCGGTACTGAGATTGAGAGTAGTACCGAGAGCGGATTGAAAAGTCTCCCAGAGACGAGAGGTAAAGCGACCGTCGCAGTCAGAAATGATGTCACGAGGCGTCCCGTGTCTACATATAACTTCGTCGGTATAGATTTGGGCTAACCGTTCGACCTTAAAGTCTTCTCGTATAGTAATGAAGTGCGCGGATTTATTAAGATGATCGACGATAACCCAAATGCTATCGTGACCAGAAGACGTGCGAGGGAGTTTCGTAATAAAGTCCATAGCTATACTCCCCCACTTCCACATCGGGATTTCGGGTTGTTTGAGTAAACCAGAGGGCCTTTGATGTTCGGCTTTGACTTTCGAACAAGTTAAGCACTTTGAGACGTACAAGGCGATATCCTTTTTCATGCCCGGCCACCAATACTTAGGACGAAGGTCCTGGTACATCTTGTCGGCACCGGGATGAATGGAATATCGAGATTTATGAGCTTCGGTCATTAGCAACTTTCGAATATTATCACGACTGGGAATCCAAATGCGATTGAGGTAGTAATAAATACCATTAGGCTTAGCTACGAGCTGGGTTCGGCACCACATTTCATTTCTTATTCCAAAGTATTCTCGTTAAAACAAGCGAATTGAGCAGAGCGAATCATGATTTCGAGATCATTCAAAGCTTGAGTGTCGCGAACACTATATACATAGCTTTGTCGACTTAGAGCATCGGCAGCGTATCTCGTAATCGTAATCGTTGAGAAGTTCAACCCATCGACGTTGTCGCATGTTTAGTTCTTTTTTATTAAATATATCTTGTAAGCTCTTATGGTCGGTGAAGACCGTACACTTTGTACCGTAAAGGTAGTGTCGCCATATCTTTAATGCAAAAACAACTGCACCGAGTTCGAGATCGTGGGTAGTGTAGTTCTTCTCATGGATCTTGAGTTGTTGAGACGCATACGCGATGACCTTGTCTCGTTGCATAAGAACACAACCAAGACCACGATTAGAGGCATCACAATAAACAACGAAATCATCGTTTCCGTCGGGTAACGCGAGAATGGGAGCGTTGCATAGCATACGCTTGAGAGTTTGAAAAGCTTTCTCTTGTTTAGAATCCTAAACAAAAGGTTTATCTTTGTGAGTCAAAGCGGTAAGCGTCACGGCGATTTTAGAAAAGTCGGCGATGAATCGACGGTAATAACCCGCCAATCCAAGAAATGAACGGATTTCGGAAGCATTCTTCGGTGTAATCCAACTCTTGACGGCTTCGATCTTTCCAGGGTCGACGTGAATTCCTTGACTATTAACGATGTGGCCAAGAAATTGGATTTCTTCGAGCCAGAATTCACATTTTGAGAACTTAGCATAAAGGCGGTTCCCTTGGAGAAGTTCGAGGACTAAATGGAGATGGCGCGCATGTTCGTCTCTCGACTTCAAATAGATGAGAATATCATCGATGAAAACAATGAGAAACGATCTAAGAAAGCTTTACACACACGGTTCATCAAATCCATGAAGACCGCGGGTGCATTGGTAAGACCAAAGGGCATGACCATGAATTCGAAATGGCCATAGCGAGTACGAAAGGCGGTTTTCAGAATATCTTCTTCCAACACGCGTAACTGATGATAGCCGGAACTAAGGTCGATCTTAGAGAAACAAGTAGCATCTTGTAGCTGATCAAATAAGTCATCGATACGAGGAAGGGGATAGCGGTTCTTTATCGTGAGTTTGTTAAGTTCACGATAATCGATGCACATTCGGAACGTTCCATCCTTCTTTTTCACGAAAAGGACGGGTGCGCCCCATGGCAAAGTGCTCGGGCGTATGAAACCTTTATCAAGAAGCTCTTGAAGTTGGCTCGATAGCTCGCGCATTCCGGATGGTGGGAGACGATAAGGAGCTTTAGCAATGGGAGTAGCATCGGAAACTAAATCGATACGGAATTCAATATCTCGAGTAGGGGGTAAACCGGGTAAATCGTCGGTGTCACACCCCGACCCGCAGCGAATAAGAGTCGGGGCATAATTGGGTTATCACCAAAGCTCATGATATTTACTAATATGTTTCATATTCATTTAAGTCAAAATTACATTCTCAATAATCCAAACATGTTCATACAAATACAAAGAAAAATAATCAACTAAACAATCCAAGCTTTAAACCAGTTTATTCTTCTAAGCCAATCCTATGTGTTTCTTGCTGCAGCTGGGTCACCTGTATCATGTGTAAAAATGGGGGTTTTTGGGTCAACATAAGTTGGCGAGTGAACCTTGTTAGATAAACATTTATTATTGATTTCTTGTTATCTTTATCAAGGAAAAATTGTGCAATAGTCATATGTGAGCAAATGTAAATAATCAAACAATAGCAATAACAACCACAAACAATAACATACAATAACATATGAACTTGCATGAATATATAACATGAATGAAACTGTATATGTTGGCAACGTCACGTTCACGCTCATAATGTAATGGGGAACTGACGGCCTATGATGAATGTCTGTGCGATCAAGGCTCAATCAAACGGAGCCGATCGTATGTTGGCAAAGCCCGGTTCACGCTCATAATGTAATGGTGAACTGCTCAACGCTCATAATGTAATGGGGAGCGGCGGCCTATGATATTGCATGTACTGAAAATAATAAATTAATTCTAATCAATAACCACACAAACAGTTGATACAAGCTGAATACACATTTGTTCATGATATGATGTATGCACAATGATTTAAATATAATAAATGGTAAGACACATGATACACCCCAAAAACGTGATTAAAACGGGGAATTTGTAGAGATTCACTCACATTGGGTGCGTTCGGTTAGAGATGATGAGATGCGCACGAGTTTGAAGGATTGATCAACGAGGATTAACTAACCTAAATAATAACGGAAGGTATAGTAAATGAGTGGATTTTATTAATAATTTTAATAGGATTTTAAGATATATTTTTGTGAGTTTAAGGCTATTTCCTATCTTAAAAAAACATTATTTTTAAGTATTTTTAATTGATTTTAAATCAAATTAAATAAATAAAAATATATATAAAAATGTTGACTTTTGCGTTGACCATTGATCGTTGACTGTTTGACTGTGACTGTTGACTGTTTGACCGGTTCTATTGTGTGCATGTATGCGCTGGGCAGGACTCGAACCCGAGACCTCTCGTACGCGTGCACGCAGCTCTACCAACTGAGCTACGTGTCTAACCCGAAATAATTCTGTTTTTAATTATATTTATATACTAATTTAGTTTATTCAAAATTCTTTTATTTTCAAAAAGTGTTTTAATCATCGAACCGGAGCGTGCAACAGGTCTCGAACCCGGGACCTGTGGGTTAGTGTTGCACACAGTCCACCGCTGGACTGTGTGTCTAACCTGGTTAATATACCGATTTTTATTATACTTAACAACTACCGTGAGTTAATCCGGTTCAGTTAGAAAAATAAAACATCTTTATTACAGAGCATACGTGTGTGTCAAGGATCGAACTCGCGGCGTGTGATATATGTGCGCACACAGTCCACCGCTGGACTGTGTGTCTAACCCGAGATAATATCCAAATTATATCAAACTTATAAACAACCTAACTTCGTCTTCTTCATTACAAAATCACAGACTATGAATACTCTACTGATTCTTGATTAATTCGATTGACAAACATTCAAATGACTAAAATGAAATGGCAGAGAAGATTTCGGAAGTAAACATACCGGAGAAACGATTTATCTCAGAATTCCGGCGAAGGCGTCGGCTCTGTTTTTGCGGATTTCGTCTGAGCGGACAGATTATCAATTTGATTAGCTAAATGCGGAATTGAAGCACTGAACAAGGATTACCAGAAGGTTTAAAAGACTATACCATTTCACAGCGAGAATTGGGAACTTTCAGAAGTTTTCCGGCGTGAGTGAATTATCCGATATCGACGTCTGAAACTGATTCCGATTGAAGGGTTTGAGTTAGCAACAGCTTAGCAACTGATAGACGATGAAAGAATTGAGAGACTTACTGATTTGATGGAAAACACGGTTTTCCGGCGAAAGTCCGGCTAGTTCAAATAGCTTTTCCGACGAACTGAAAGTAGTGCGAAAGTAAAATTAAATGTCTGCAGATGTGTTTGAGTCGCGAGAGGGGACTATGATTGGAGTAATTCAGGAAATGCAGGTTTTCGGTTATTAAAACCGATCAACTCTTAAATTCAAGTCCATTCAAAGCTAAATTGATTGGAGGTGTCGGTGTATCGGTTATTGACAGAAAACCGCGAACAATCAAACGTTTTTGGACGTTTGGAGACCGATTTCGGTTACAGTTAGCGTAAACAGATCGATTCATGGTTGAACATAAGATTTAATTGTTTCCTAGAATTCATAGAAAACATCAAGTGGCGGAGTGGTTATATGTGTGTGTGTTAAGTCTCATGCTTACCCGGCTGACCCGGGTTCGAATCCCGGCAGCCGGTTTTCTTTTTTATTTATTTTATTTTACTTTTTATCAATTATTACTTTTATATTCTAGTTTGTTTATTAATTATGCATCGTTTAAAATTTAAATTAACATAAATACGCAACGAAACATTTATAAGTTGATATTCGATTACAAACGAAGCGGGTTTGGAAAACCCGTTTTGACAAATGTTACAGTCGGGAAAGACTTTAAGAAATTCACAAACAACGGGAACATCTTTATAAGTCTTCTTTTCTTTCTCCGAGTTCATGATGTGGGCGAGGAAAGCAACACATTGCATTCGCAAACATTTGTGTGCTCGAGTACATGACAAAAGCATCAACTTCTTTGAGGGAGTTTCACCATAGACATGAAGTTGATCAACGTTAGGAAGAGGGAAGCGAATCATTTTATCAAAACAAACAACTTCAGCATGATTTTCACGAAGAAAATCCATACCTACTATGATATCGAAGCTACCTAACTGCATAGGTATGAGATTGATCGAGAAGACATGGTTGTTGAGATCGAAAGAACAACCACGTAAGACAGAATTAACGGTAACGGTTCTTCCGGTGGCGACTTCCACATCGAAAGTCTTTGGGAGTTTAGCGCGCCTACATTTTAAAACCTTTTCGAATTCTAACGATACAAAACAATTATCGGCACCAGTATCAAATAAACACGAAGCATAAACACCATTTACGAGAAACGTACCATTGACAACATTGTTATCATTCTGGGCCTGGCGGTGATTCAGGTTGAAAGCTCTTCCACGCGCAGCTTGTTGTTGCTGCTGAGGCTGCGGTGGTGGCTGTTGTTGGGGTTGCTGTTGAGGCTCTTGCTTGACGGTATGGTTCGGGCAGGCATTGGCAAGGTGGTTCGGATCACCACACACGTAACACACACGTGCTTTTGGAGCTGATGCTTGTTACTGCTGGTTGTTCTGTTGAGCATGCTGAGGAGCTGGCAGTGCTGGAGCTGGAGGAGCTTGAAGAGCTGGCTGACGAGGACCGGTACGGCAACTCACAGTAAAGTGGCCATAGATGTTGCAGTTAGTGCAAAAGCGGCAGTTTCCACCCACCACATGATGATAAGTGCACTTAGGTCACAGTGGGTGAGGGCCGGTATACGCACGCTTAGTTGGAGGTGCGTTCGGAGCGGCTGACTGAAGCGGCTGAGGGTTTGCTGGAGCTGCGAGCGCATAGTTCTTGCTCGGGTTTCCTCTTTTGCGTCCCTGACGCTTTCCCTTCGGATAACTGGTTGGTTCGGTAGCAGCAGTTGGCTCGGCGACAGCTTGGTTGGCAACTTTCGCATGATTCTTGAAATAACCATCTTGAACTCGCTGATCATTGATCTCAGCAGCGAGCATGTAGGTTTCCTCGATGGTTATAGTACGAGCAACTTTCACAAAATTTACGACACATTCGGGTAGACCACAGATGTACTTGTTGATAGCTTTCTCATTAGTATCAACTTGGCTGGGACAGATGATGATCAAAATCTTAAATCGAGCGGTGAATCCAGCATTATTGGGACCATCTTGTTTGATACCCCAAAACTCATTTTCAAGCTTCTGAATCTCGTGCGGAGGACAGAACTCCTTCATCATTACTTCCTTGAGTTCCTCCCAAGACAGATTATAGGCTTCATAATTACCACGCCTATTCCTTTCGGCGGTCCACCAGTCGAGAGCACGGGACTGGAAGGCTCCTTTGGCGTTCACTGTGCGGAGGTCATCGGGGCATCCACTTTGCCTAAAGGTGACCTCAATGGCGTCAAACCAATGAAACATAGAAGTCGGTCCATCATTTCCCGTGAAGGCGAGAGGTGCACAAGCCTTGAAATTTTTGAAGCTGAATCGTGGCTTGGGGTTTTCAGTTTTCGAGTCGACTCAGGAGTTACTACTCACAGCATGAATTTCCAAGACGAATTGCGGGATGACTTTTGCCACTTGTTTGGCGACTAGTGAAGCGATGCGCTTGTTGTCGCTGTGGCACTGAGCAGAACGGCGAGTATGAGATCCGAGTGACGACATCTACAATGAAAGTATTCGATAGGATGAGATTCGATTAATAGAGCTATGTTCAACAACCTTTATTATTATTACTACAATTCCTAGTGACGACATCTAAGGCACGTTATCACATAAGCACGTAGGCACATAACCACATAAGCACATAAGTACGTAAGCACATAAGCACATATTTTGCACGTATTCACCTTCTAATAGCAACAATGGGAAATCCATTTCAAGAGATAGCGTAGCGATGTAGCGATACATCGTAGCTTAGCGTGAGATAACCGAGAGAAGTAGCGCGTTGTAATCGGAGCGTTAAGTTGGATTATCTGCGTTTGTTCATTAATGTTTTAGATTGAGATAGCTGTGCGAGTTGTGCATATATTCGACGGAGCGTAAGTGCGATAAATCGAGAAATTGATAAAGCGTAAATCGTAAAATCCGTAATTCCACACATAAATAATAAATAAACTCGATGATGCATAAATCGACGATTAGGCTTAAATCAATTGGGAGCATCCTGGGTTTTGAGACATCCGACACACTAAAATGATTCGACTATCCCTTGCATTTGGACCCACGCTTTGGCCTAATAGATAAACGCTCTCACCGCAAGCGGCTAGCGACGTTTACCCTTCCAGTTAATACATGTTCCAAACCATCGGTATAACCGAGACTTTGGTGAGATTGAAAATCGAAGAATGGAATTCATCATTAAGGTACGGGTTTCACCCCTGACTTAACGACTAGTTCCAAATTGTGGTTGTGCTCGCCAATCACATCGGGGGTTCCACTAGATAGAAATAGAGACTTTCGTCGAGGTTTGGATATCACTCCTAACTCAACGAATATATCTCGTGATGAGTAATACGCGGGATGAGCGATCTTATCGAGACTTCTTGGTTATCACACCTAATCTCGACTTGATCCTCATTTGTGAGATACGAGTGATTCATAATCGTGTGTTGTGGTAGCTTTAGGAAAAGCTAAGTATGTCGGTCGTTTCGTGCGGAGTTATCGGTTCGTACCAAATGGAACTTCTCGCTTTGAGGAGTAACACTTCGTAGGAAAGGACTTGTTCGCACGATCGGGTCAGTTCGTAAAGTTTTGAGTTGAAATCACAAAGTTCAAACAGGTGGAACATCAAGTTCGGCCGAACTTGCACCCAATGGGTCAAGTTCGAGCGAACTTGATATGCTTGTTTTTGAACTTCTGACTTTGAGGAGCCGAGGCAAGTTCGGTCGAACTTGGGTCAAGTTTGAGCGAACTTGATCAAGTTCGAGTGAACTTGATTAATTTGCAGCGAGCTTGCCCTCAAGTTCGGGCGAACTTGTCTGTTTTCTGCGTTTCGGGCGCGTAGTCGATGCGTAATAGTCAAAATCAGTATCCTAACCATAGACTTAAGCTAAACATGGCAGTTCTACCTAATTTCCTACAGTTATGACCAATCTATCACACCCCAATCGATGGCGTAAACATCGGGGTAGTGACACTAGGCGACCAGATTGTCTCATGAGAATTCCATAACAATTATCTATCAACATCATTTAACATTTAACGTCCCATACCATTAAACATAATATTTCAAAATAACCATTACAGAAACTTGTTTTTCCCACAAAACAAAAAGGTTCGAGTTTCCGTAGATTTATTACATTTTGAACTAAGCAAAACAACTAAACGAAACAAACTACGTCCAAGCATCCAAGCTAAAAATCCTCAACCTGTTACATACGTTAAAATACAAGTCAATACAATTAAGTAAAGGTGAGCATACGTGTTTAGTTAATACTAGCATAATAGAGAAAAGCGTTCGCGAAATAGTCTAACTACATATCATGATAACCAAAACACATCACACAACATAGGCTTATTTCTCATGCTAACTACCGTGAGAAGGCTTGCGCGTCCATTCTAACTAGACCCCGTCGGGTGTAAGCCACACTATAGTACCATACTAGCTAAGGAGGCAAGTTAACGAAAATAAGTCCTAGTCACATGTTTCTAGTATCACATATTGAGCATATATAATCAGGTTATTCGCGTATGATAAACAGCTTGATTTGTGAAGTGATTTTGATAGAGGAACGTATGTAACACCCAAAAAGTGCATTAAAGCGAAAATGGGTCAAGTATACTCACATTCGGTGCGTTTAGGTAAGATTAGAGATCTGAGAAGAGTCGCGGAGAGTGCCGGATCAGCCTGTAAACGAACAGAAGTGCATCAGTCTTCCGAATTGCTGAAAGTTAAGTTTGAGTTGAGAGGTAGGCAAGTTCAGCCGAACTTGTATGTAAACATACAAGTTCGAGCGAACTTGTATAGTCCTGCTGAGTTGTGAGTCAAGTTCGGTCGAACTTTTAAGTTTCTCAAGAAAACTTGACAAGTTCGAGCGAACTTGTGGAATTTTGGTAAATGGTTTGACAAGTTCGGCCGAACTTGTGAAGTTTCCTGAGAGACTTCATAAGTTCGAGCGAACTTGAGGGTTTTCTGAAGAAGATTGAGCATATCCACTCAAGTTCAGCCGAACTTGTCCCTTAGAGGGCAAGTTCGAGCGAAGGTGACTATTGTGCTGTTAAAAATCAGTGTAATCTCGAGTGAATTTGATGTTTTTGGGTCCAAATCTTGCGTTTTCGTGTCGTTTGCTGAGGAAATCGAGTGTCCATCCCTCCAACCTTAAGCCACTGAGTAAAACTTAGGTCGGAGAGGTCTTTTGGAGCGAACTTAGCCATTTTACAGAAACTTGGGCTAATCCGGGCGAACTTGACAGTTCGTACGGGTTAGTCCAGCTTGTGTAAAGTGACGATTTCGTCCTTGTGCTTCCGGATCTGAGATCCCCTAGCTTCGACAACGCCTCGTTCCACTCAAAAGTGAACAAAACATACGCCATTAGTCTGAAAATGGTGTAAAATCAAGGTTTTAAAAGGTTTTGCTCAGATCTAGTATAGATCTGAGTGAAAACAGAAGTTTTGATGGAAAAAGATGAAGATTTTCGTAAACAGAAGAGATTTGATGAAAACGAAAGCAATGCCTTGTGCAAAATCGTTGTAAAACGTTGTTGAACATCATTGTAGTTGAAATCGGGTTGATTGTTACTTAGAAAACAGAGGGTTTCGGGTTTTGAGAGCTCTAGGCGAAGTTGCAGCAAGTTCAAATGAGAGAATGGGGCTGAATATTTATAGGTGAAGGCAAAAAGGAGAGCTGGTGGAGTCAAGTTCGGCCGAACTTGCATGAAATCATGCAAGTTCGCGCGAACTTATATAGATTTTAGTGAAATAGGGCTAAGTTCGGCCGAACTTGCATGATCACATGCAACTTCGCGCGAACTTGAAGGAAAATGGAGTTCTGAGTGGCTAGTCAAGTTTGGCCGAACTTGGCATCACCCAAGTTCGAGCGAACTTGCCTAGAAACTCAAGAATTTCCCGTTTTTCATTCGTTTATCGATTGTTCAGCGATCTAATCGAGTTATTAGGCAATGTTAAGCGGTTTAGCGATGTTTTAAGCATTGTAATAGCGAGTCATCGCGTGGGAGCGAGTCACGTGAGTTTGCGTGCGATTAAACCACGTTAATTCCAATTCACATATAACACATAAACACGTATAACACACAAACACGTAAACTAATATTACCACATAATTCCAATATACCAAGTTAAGTAATTGTGTTGCGATTGCAATGGGATAGCGATGAGATATACCAAGCGTTGCGTTAAATAAGCGTTTAGTTGTGATGTAATAATGCGATGTAATGACAAAACATGTTTAAATACAAAACTGGAAACAAACGATCTCGGAGTAAAAAACTGGAAATCAAATTAAATACACGGAAACAGGAACAACTGAAAATACGGGTTGTTACACGTGGGTACACACGTAAATATCGAATGAAAAATAACACCGAACGAAAAGCTCGTAAAAATAAAATAAATAAAAGAGAAAAATAACACCGAACGAAAAGCAAACGTACAAACGTTGAACTATGCACGCTCGTTGCGGCATGTTAATGTGAAGAAATTATACCGAAACGTAAAAACGTAGAAAAAACTAAGTCGATCTACGACCCGCACATTGCTACAAATCTATCAAACGGGAAAAACAAACTTGTTGCGACGGACTTGTCAAACAGGAAAAATAGACGAAATAAACATTGAATCCCACACGTACGTTGTGGCATCTTAACTTGTAAAATTTAAAAAGGAACGTGAAACAAAAAAACTTGCGAATGATGAAAAGTATGGTGACCAAAGTTGAAAGTAAAAAAGTGTTGAGGTTAAATTAAGAAAATAAAAGTTTTGGATCAAAAGTAAAAAAATCAAAGGGGTAAAAATACTAAAGATGAAAACCTTTGGGTTTGAAGTGAAAAAATAAAATTGTTTTTTGAAGAACTCCCTATGCATGAGTTACAACACTACAAAGCATGAGAGTGTTACTGATCTATACTTTCTATAAAAGGGGATTAGCCACTGACCTCCCTTTGCTTACTTGTCGATCTCTGAGATATGCCACGTAAATGAAGCTGATATCATAATTCGGATTATTAGGATATATATAAAAACTACTAATAAATAAATAACAATAACAATTAACATGTTTATGTTTATTTAAATTGAGTGTATAGATTAGGAGGGAAATTCAAAGTTGCATGGGGAGTTGTTTTGTGCATTTAATGCATCTGATATATATCATCAATACCTCCATCTTTTCCTAATACTCTTCATAACTCCATCTCTCTCATTCTTCTTCAGATACTCCTTTTCACCGAAGTTTCCTATTCTGGGGTTTCATCTTTGTCACTCAGTTTCCACAGCAACCATGTCCAAGGCAAAACAATCCGGAGGTGAAGCACCATCTTTGTCACTCAGTTTCATCAATGATTTGAATCCGGCTAAAGATATGTGGAATATCAAGTGTCGAATTATCCGAAAATGGTCTCAGTCCTTTCGGATGGACCTGATCTTGCTCGACGAGAAGGTATTCGTATTTGTAAAGCAATATTCTGTTAATTGGCTGTTCTAGGGTTTATCATTTCCAATATTCATTTGTAATTTTTGATTCTCTTTATGATTTTGGGTTTGTGATTTGTTTCTCTGATTTTTGATATCTTATACGTTTTATATTTTGTGTTTTGTCTAATTTAGGGTTAGGCATAATGAAACAAACACGAATATTTGTTTGGTTGTTTTTTGATCTTTGATATGTTACAATAGCTGAGTATTTTTTTGTGAGTTACTGTTTCTTTGTTTGTATCTGTTTGTTTGTTTCTAAAGGATCTGATTTCACTTATTTGGTCAGGGTACTAAGATTCAGGCAGGCATTAAGGCTCCATTAATACATGTGTTTGACTCACAACTTCATGAGGATGAAATTGTTATTCTCTCCAGTTGGTGTTGGAGAAAACACGGATCCTTACAAAGTTGTTAACCATGATTATAAGATTAACTTTTACCGTTGTACGATTGTTACACGTGCGAATGGTTGGCAAGGTGTTGATTATGGATTTAACTTCATCGCACACTCAGTCATTGTTAAAGGAGAAGGACTGAATCTGCACACTGTTGGTATGACTGTTTCTGATAGTCTAGTATTATTAAGTTTAAAAAGACATATTTTGGACCATTTGGAAATCTGTTATTTTAGATACCTTAGATGTCTTTAGATATATATTTTGGCTCCCTTTCAAATATGCTTACTGTTGCTATCTTTTATTTTAGATGTTGCTGGAACTGTTATCTAGTGTGGGGATATGGAAATCTTTGGAAAACCTCCTACAGAAAGAAAAAAGGTGGAATTTGATTTACAAGATGTGCAGTAAGTCTCTAAATTCCCTTTATATAAATTTGTTTATGTGTTATGATTGTATCTAACTGCACTGAAGATTCATTAAATTAGTGTTCTTATTTAATACAAGACCAATGATTAGGTTATTTTATATATTTGATTCTTCATTGCATTTAATACAAACAAACCTTAAGTCATTGCCATTATTTAATGTAAATGATTGCTGTTGTTTTGATAGACAGTATAGATTTTGGTGGAACTTTTAATGCTGTTTTTTTATCTGTTTCATGTAGGGAAGAAATAGTTTGTTGTACTTTGTGGAATGGATATGCACAACAATTTAATGATTTTCTGTCTCGAAACAAGAAGGACTGATGGTGTGATGGCTGTCATTCAGCATGCGAAGATTAAGAAGTGGCAGGGTAATTTAATTTGTTTCATTCTTTAAGAACATTGTGTTGTTTGTGTAGATACTTGTAATGAATTGTTGGATTGTATATTATTACGTGCAGGACAATATACTGTTCAGAATGATAAGTTTGGAACTCGTATGTTTCTCAACCAAGAAATTGATGAGATTAATGAACTTCTAGGAGGCAGTATCACTGATTTATATTTGATATTATTCATATTTTTATTAACACAAGTGTGAGTATTAACACTAATTTTGTTTTTATTTTTATTGTCTTTTATTGAAACAATCAGAAGCTGGTGGTTCTTCTTCTCAAACCATACTTTCATCTCAGAACGTATTTCCAGTCCTCAAGAATTTCTAATTGAGACTGCTAAGAAACATGTTGATGAGATTATGGAGATTGAAAGGGTATGAATAATTTTATATACATACATAGGCATTTAATTTTCTTAATGTTAGTGGAGCATGTTAATAAAGTTTTATCAGTTGAGCCTGTTAATAAAGTTTTATCAGTTGAGCATGTTAACAAACTTTATCTTTCATATTATAGGTAATGTCATGTGTGGTAGTTGCAACGATCAAAATTGTTCAAGAAAACTATGGGTGGTTTTATCGGCATGTCGAAACTGTAACAAGAAGGTGGTGACTAAAACTGAATACTTACAATACGCTAAAACCATTTCTGATGAGGTCATGAATCTGTCACTTACCTCATTGGTGTGTCCGAAATGCGACTGCGAATGCACATCGATAACCATTAAGTAAGCTAATGTTACTTTTTAGTTTTATTACTTTTATATTCGGACTGTAATTTAATGACTATTTATTACAGGTTCAAGGTACATTTGAGGGTGCAAGATGAAACTGGTAGTGTGTCGTTTGTGATGTTTGATAAAGATGTAATGAAGATCGTTGGTTCAACTGCGAGTGATATAAGGGAACGCCAAGTGAAGGTCAATGATACTGAAAGTTTTCCACATGAAATATCTCGGTTGGTCGATAAGAAGTTGGCTTTTAAAATAGAAGTTTCTGATTACAACCTTAACCGTGACTACCAGTTTACACTATCCAAAAAGTATGTGATGATCCAGACATAATTGCTGAATTGGTTGCTGGTGATGGTAATGCTCTTGAGGTTAGTGATGAGGTAAGACTTTTTGGATCTCTTATACTGATTTATATTTGGTTTCCAATTTTTGTAGTTTAAATATCTTAGCTGAATTCCTGTTTGGTAATATTTTCATATTAGGTTAGTCAAGAAGGTTCAGAATTTAAAGCCGTCCAGTTATCGGAGTCCTCACAGATGGCTGGTGGTGCTTTTTCAAAGGTGAGTATGGATTCTATAGTTTCCTTTTCGCCTGTCTTTAGATTATATTACCTTATTTGATACCTTAGTAGTTGTTTTGTGATTTAGTTCAAGGATGTTGTATATGTTACGTCTTCCGTTGTCGAAGCTGAGAAGGATTCGGGCACCAGTCCCAATGGTAAACGTTCGATGCTGGAGGTGGAAGGTCAAAATGTTGGGGAACTATCCTCTACCAACAACAAGAATCGGAAGAAGTCATCTAGGCTTAACACTTAGATGCTTTGACGTCTTTATATTTTGATGTTTAATAAACTCTATGTTTTTGGTATGTACTTAAGTATGTGGTTGTTTGAAGGTTGGTTGTCGTTAGTAAGTATTAACCTAAATGAAACAATTGTTACGTATGTCAATGTTGGTACGTATGAACATGGAAGATGTGGTAAACCGTTATGTGGTTTACCTTTTTGTATTATAAACTATGTTTTCTGTTGGGCACTATAATCTTTGTTATAATGTGTATTTTGATTTGTGCTATATAGTATATCAGATGTGTATATTAGTATGTCGTAGTATAAATTCTACTTTTTTAATATAATGTTTGAATATGTCTTTACTTTATAACTGCATTATGAAGAAATTGTTAATATCCACAAATTATGTCACAGAAGTTATATTTTTGGAGTTCAAATCAGTTTTTCGTTATGATAAGATATAATGCATGCATATTAACCTACCCTTTTATAAACTAATGTAGGAACCAATAGATTGATAACACGAAGAAAAAGACGGTTAAAAAATATGTAGTATTTAAATCCATATAAGTTTCTTCATGTACATAAATTATGTCACAATGTGAGTCGTAAAAATATATCATTAAACTTCAACTCCAAATACAAAACCTTAACCTACGTGTTATAGTAACTTTATTGTAGGAACCAATTACTAGATTGATAAAACCAAGACAAGGATAATTAAAAAATATGTAGTAGTTAAATCCATACAAATTATACTGTTTCAATTAGATCTTGCTTATACTGTTTCAGTGTGTAAGGTAACTAACAAATAAATCATTACAAAATAAGATCATAACGAAAACCCCCAAATTGGGCTGCATTTCGCAATTAAAGTTAATTGTTTCAATTTTTTTGGCCCAATTTGAAGTGAACCATAAAATTATTACATAAGCCCACAACTTGAATCAAATCACAAGGTCATTACGTCGGGTTTGCTTATATCTTCTATCCCGCCTGAATCAAATTCCGGAACATAAATCAGCGCCAAAAACTGAAGTTGCTATTGAACACCCTCTGACTTTGGAAACAATCGATGAACACGTAATGTGAGGTTTTTCTATTCTATTTGTTTAAACCCTAGATTTGTCTGCTAGGATTCTTTTATTTAGTTAGGTTTAAAATGGAGATGTTCAATCACCACTCGCTATTCATGCCTGTGATTTTTTTCTCTGTAATTCCAATAATTACCTGTAGCGTTCCCTAAATAACAGATATTATCACAATTTATATGTACAGTTATGGAGAATAATAAGAATTTTATACCAAGAGATAGAGAGTGTCTTCCATAGTGTAGTACCAAACAGTCCAAAGATTCAAGGAAGATAAGAAAGTATATTCTGAATAAGCGTAGAAACAGTGGTGTGGTTCAGTTTGTACAGACACCTCCTATTATTAATACACTTCCAGCCAATGTTTCTATTAGTACGAACGATAATGGAGGTATGTTTTTTATGGTCATTTTTCATAACACATATATATATATGTAATGTTATATTAACTGAAACCTATTTCTTAATATATACGAACCAGTATCATCAAAAGGTTTCTATGAAGCATCAAGTCTACAGTACACGCCATCTACCGTAAATCAGAATCAAAGTGTCATTTCGACTGTATCCTCTTCTAAAATATGGGTAAACAACTCTACCGCTACTTTTCTGATTATCTTACATACCGGTTGTTGTTGTTTATTTAATATGTCTATGTTAAAAATGTAAAAAATGTAAGTGACAGCCGGTTTAAAACAAAACTCGTCATGGACAGCATGCCACACGCCCGCCAATTTAGATCGAGCATGTGTTAGTATGATTCCTCTGACTTCATCCAGTCTTGGTAAGGTTATAAATCGTATTTTTTTAAGGTATATTATCAGAATTGATGTTGTCACTTTGTTTCCTTTTTCCGACAATCCGCAGATGCTAATTATGGTGTTCATGACTTGAGAAAGAGGAAACAAAGATTCAAAACCATGGATATAAGTAAATTTGATTTATCTATTGTAACTGATGAAAGGAGGACATCTTCAATGGTCACACCGCTTGAATCGTCAAATCATATTAAGAGCAGCCCATTAACAAATATTACAAACTGTATGTCGTATACATTGAGCATTGTTATTATTGTTAATCATTCATTGAATTTTTGTGGAAGTTTTATAACATTTGTAAATTTTGTCTTGCAAGTGGATCGCACTACAGTAAGGTCCCGTCGAAGTGATATTCCAATCCTCGGAATCTTGATATTAGATCTTCTCAACAGTTGCCAAAGTGTTCCGTAGTAGACATTAAAGGTATGTGGTTTACTTTTAACGCAAAACTAAATATAGGTTTCCGATTCACTATATTTGACTAATGTATTGCTTATGTTCCTACCTGTTGCAATCGTTGTTAATGGTAATTTGCAAAATGAAACGGCAGGAAAAGAAAACTCCTACCCTGGTGAAAGTTCTAAGTTTGATGATTCCAATTTCTCTGATTGTTTAGCAGCTTCTATCGTAAAAAAGATTTACGGAATTGCAAGAGGTACATACCCTCCTATAACCTAACGAAGTATGTTTCCAAATAACACTTTAATCTCTTAATATTTCTCTTATATAATCATTTTTGGAAATGTGTCTATATAATTTTGTATAATATGTTGATCATGGGGATGCTATTCTTGTATGTTCTAACTGTTATGCAATGCTTTGTAAAGATGAAATGCTTAGGGGGAATTTGGATTCTAAGAAATCGGCTTTTCTCTTTGTTGTTCGAACGGAGATGTTGAATTGCCTCCCTCACTGTGCCTCCTCCATTGCTCCAAAGGTTTTACAAAAGAGTTACTCCTGAAAAGCCGCAATTTCATGAATAATATTCGAGCATATAACATGATGTTTTCCTTCACATCCCTTGGTGGCAAGGTTTCTCAAAGTATTCAAAATAGCAAAGGTCCTTATGTCTTCGGACTACAAGGACAAAATTACCATCGCATTGGTAGTCTGCTTCCGAATGACGGTGAAGAGCCCAAATTTTCACAGCTTTATATTTATGATTCCCAAAACGAGGATTTTAAACCGTCAAAAGGCTGTAAGGTAAATAAATCATTCGCTAAAGACTGTTTCTGTTACCTGTTTTGTATATATTCCCTATATATATAATAATGTAAATTTTTACACAGTGTCCATGTAGGTTCGAAGAGAACCGCTAAAACAAAACCTTGATCTTGCCATCATATCCAGTCTTAAAAAAATGTTGGATTCTTGCAATCCACTTGTGAAGTCATTTAGAATGGTACGAGATTGTTTTAAAGAAAACGATTGGCAAAATGTAAGACTCAAACTCATTGGGACAAGGGATAAGGATGGTAGAATTTTTAACTTGCCCACTGCTGAAGAAAGTGCTGCATTAATAATTGGTGATTTTGATGGAGCATTTGATAAAAGGGGTATTGTAGTTCAAACAGCAGTCTAGCTTCATCCCTCTTATCTTGCATTCCAATATCCACTTATCTTCCCATATGCAGAAGATGGATTTAGACTTGGTATTAAACATTGAGGTATTTCAGTTGATTGTGATATACTTAGAACCAGCACCACAATGAGAGAATTTTTTAGTTACAGAATACAAGACAGACCCAACCAATTTTCGTTGTTACTCAATGCCCAAAAACTATTCCAACAGTTTTTGGTGGATGCGTGTACAATGATAGAATCTGCACGGTTAGCTTACATAAAGACACAACAACCCAAACTTAGAAGTCAAACCTTTAAGAATTTAAATGAAAGTGTTGAAAGTGGAGAAAGCGATGCCTTAAATTGTGGAAAACGAATTTTGTTACCTTCATCATTTACCGGTGGATCGAGTATATGATGCAAAAGTACCTAGATGCTATGGCAATCTGCAAAGCTGTAGGCTATCCGGATCTCTTCATAACAGTCACTTGTAATCCCAATTGGCCTGATGTTTATAGGTGTTTAAAAGACAAAGGGCTTAACGCTCAAGATAGACCGGATATTATCTCACGGTTATTCAAGATTAAAATGAATCATCTAATTCAAGATTTCAAGAAACATAAATTCTTTGGTGAGATACAAGCAAGTAAGTGATTCTAAAATGTTCTAATTCATTTATCAAATAATACTTTTACTAACAGTTTTTCCTTCGTAACGTTTTAGTTATTTATACGATCGAATTTCAGAAATGTGGTCTACCTCATGCTCATATATGTTTGTTCTTAAGTGCCGAAAGCAAGTTTCCAACTGCTAAAGAAATTGATTTGGTTATTAGCGCTGAAATACCCGACAAAGAAACGGATGCTGAACTGTATGAACTTGTCAAACAGTTTATGATCCACGGTCCTTGTGGTACAGACAACCCTCATTGTCCATGCATGGTTAATTTAAAATGTTCGAAGAAGTTTCCGAAAAAATATGTAGACGAGACTTCTGTTGATTCTGAAGGATATACTGTCTATCGTCGTCGTCAAACACGTAACACTGTAGAAAAAAACGGCATCTTGCTTGACAATAGGTTTGTAGTTCCGAACAATGCTATACTACTAAAAAAATATCAGTGCCATATAAATGTTAAGTGGTGTAACCAAATAGGTCCATCAAATATTTGTTCAAATACATTAATAAGGGTCCGGATAGAGTAACAGCTTCTGTTTACCAAAGTAACACAACTGGTAATGTGAACCATCAAAACGAGGAAATGACAAATTATGAAAATCTGTCAAAGAAAACAGAAGTAGATGAAGTTAAAGCATATCTTGATTGTAGATATATTTCAGCGTGTTAAGCTGCCTGGAGAATCTTCAAGTTTGACATACACTATCGATTACCAGTTGTTGAAATATTGCCTTTTCATTGCGAAGATGGTCAGGCTCTTGTCTATGACGATAATTCAAACTTGTGTGATGTGGTCAGTAACCCAACTGTGAAAATGTCTATGTTCACCGAATGGATGAAATATAACCAAACGGATGCATTTGCTAGAACATTGAAGTATATAGACTTCCCTAGATACTTTGTATGGATACGCAAAGAACGAAAGTGGATACGTAGAAAAAGACCTTTTGGTGCAGTTGGTAGGATACATTATGTACCTCCATCACTTGGTGATTGTTATTTCTTGAGAATTTTATTGAATCACGTTACCAGACCAATGAGTTTTGATGATATAAAAACAGTTGATGGAAAAAATTATGATACCTTTAAAGATGCATGCTTCGCTCGCGGTCTGTTGGACGATGATAATGAGTATATAATTGCCATGACGGAAGCAAGCACATGGTCCACTTCAGATTTCTTGCGTACATTTTTTGTAACGCTATTGATGTCAAACTCCATTTCTAGGCCCGGTCATTTCTGGACTCAAACAAAATCTCTATTGTGTGAAGACATATTATATCAACAACGGAGGATTACTGGTATTCCTGGTAATTTTAAAACTTTAAATAAATTCTCACATTCCATCTTACTCTAATGAATATTTATAAAATCTAATTACCAAACATCTGTTTTATTTTTTAGATTTGGTTCTTCGAGAGAAAAAGATTGAAAACATTTGCTTATCACATATCCACAAATTGTTACTTGCTTATGAGAGTACGTTAAGCAGCTTTTCTGATATGCCAAATGTTCCTAACAACTACATTTCAGCATTGAACAATCAAATGATAATGAAAGAACTTTCGTATGATCGGTCTACCTTAGAAAAGGAACTTGCAGCTTCCTTAAAATGTTTAACTGATGAACAGCGAAAAGTGTATCAAACCGTCATGAATGCGGTTGCTAAAGGAACTGGAGGAGTTTTTTTTCTATATGGTTACGGTGGAACTGGTAAAACATTTCTCTGGAAAACATTTGCAGCTGCGTTACGTTCCAAAGGTGAAGTTGTCTTGAATGTTGCATCCAGTGGTATTGCATCCCTTCTATTAGATGGCGGTAGAACGGCTCATTCCAGGTTTGTAATTCCGATAAACGTTAACGAGGATTCCATATGCTCTATAGAGCCGAACAGTGAGCTAGGAGGCTTAATAAAAGAAACTAAGATGATAATCTGGGATGAAGCGCCAATGACACATAAGCATTGTTTTGAAGCTCTGGATAGAACAATGAGAGATATAGCCCGTTCCAGTAATCCGAGAATGCAGAACAAGCCTTTTGGTGGAAAGATTGTTCTTTTTGGCGGTGATTTTAGACAAATACTTCCAGTCATTCCAAAAGGTACCAGAAGCATGATTGTAAATTCTTCGTTGAATTCTTCTTATATATGGCAGGATTGTCAGTTACTCAAACTAACTGAAAACATGATGTTAAAAGTCGTACCAAACCAAGTAATTTTCACGAGACCAAGGAATTTGCTGAATGGAATTTACGGCTTGGTGATGGTCTACTTGGTGATCCAAATGATGGAGTGGTGGAAATTGAAATTCCAGATGATTTACTTATACTAGATCAAGTCAATCCTATATCTTCATTGATCTCATTCACATATCCGGATATGCAAAAATTTTTGTGCGACTCAAAACAAAGAGCCATTCTTGCACCCACAAATGAAGTTGTTGATTCGATAAATACCCAATTGTTAAATAGTATGCCTGGTGAAGAGAAGATATATCTCAGTTCGGATACTTTATGTGAGTCTGAGGAACAAACCGACCTTAACATGGCATTGTTTCCTCCGGATGTGTTAAACAAATTGCATCTGTCAGGATTACCTAACCATAAATTGGTTCTCAAAGTTGGAGTTCCAGTAATGTTACTTAGAAACATTGATCAAACAAATGGTCTATGTAATGGTACACGGCTTCAAGTAACAAAACTTGGAAAACTTGTAATCGAAGCAAATATTATTACCGGAAATAATGTAGGTCATCATACTTTGATTTCAAGATTAAAAATGACACCGTCCGATAAAAAAATACCGGTGAAAATTGCACAAAGATAGTTCCCACTATATGTATGCTTTGCAATGACCATCAACAAAAGCCAGGGACAATCACTTGAACGTGTGGGCCTATATCTTCCACGTCCGGTTTTTAGTCACGGCCAACTATACGTTGCTGTATCTCGAGTAAAGAGCAGGAAGGGTGTGAAGATCCTGATATGTGACAGGGGAAAACAAGTATGTAAAACCACGACCAACGTGGTCTACAAAGAAGTTCTACAAAATCTTTAGTCGTTCTAGAAATAGCATTTTGGACAAAAGTCTTTTCACGTATCAAGTAATGTGGTATGATCTTTTTGAACATCCTATGAACGTGTTCCTTTTATCTAATAAATAATGGATGTTATTGTAGTGTATTGTTTGTAAAAATAGTATACATGTATAAAAATTGAGAGCTTTAACTATTATAAAACAATCAGAGACAAATAAGAATAAAGTGTATATAAAAGACAAGGAATAAGTAATGCAAGTAATACTTTCAACAAAATGTGTCATTAGGAACAACTACATGTTCTTAATACATAGTCTGCAGTGTTTCCATAACATATGCATCCAAAGACTTATTTGTACATACAACCTTCGTACCACCAGGGTCAAAACTACACCATCAACTATGACAAAAGAGTTTTAACCAAACAAACAACCACAAACCAAAAACATTGTTTCCATACATCATAACACTATCCGCAGATGCCCCACTACCATTCAGTCAAACAAGAAAATACCTTTACCCTTGACGAAGTTAAGGGTAAACTCTTCATGAGGAACCATCTTTTTATCCTTCACAAATTGTCCCATGTCTTGCACGTAATACCTCGGTTGACCATCAGAAAACTCAATACCAATTCGAACAGCCCAAATATTACCATCAGCATCTACAATTTTTAAACTCCTCTTCCTATCCAAGCCAAGTTCTTTAGCGAGAGGTTTACGAATGCGCTGTAAAAAACAACAAATAATGTTAACAAAGCTAGTATTATAATACGGCTAATACATCCTAATGTCCTGTTAGTAATTTTTGGTTAAAGAAACTTACAAAATGATTGTCCACACGGAAAACTACTGGTATGGTTTCATCGTTCGGGGTTACAGGGAGCATATCAGCTTCATTACCCTCAGTCACGTCTTCCACATCTTCATTATCAGAAATAATGATAACCTCTTCTACGACTGCTTCCTTAACAGCAGCATATAATTCCGGTGGCAACACTAAATTAGCATTCTTGGAACAATTGAAAACGGACATATCAAAAGTATGAAGATCAATCATTTCAAACACAACCAGATGGTCAGCACTTATTGACAATTTCCTCTTATCAGATCCCATCCATTTGTTATGTAAAGTTGATCGTCAATCTCATCGATTCGAACAAAGAATTTATGCATCCCAGGTCCTCTAATAAGAACCGGATAATTTGGAACGGTATTGTCCATCTTGTGATGTACGAATAAAGGATTGATATGCTACAACGAGAAAAAAATAGATATTAGTAATTTTATATACTACCAACCAATAAATAACAAACCATAATAACTATAATGAACCCAGATTCTGGACTACATACCATAGCATGAGGTTTATCAAAAGCGCCATCCGGTCTGTAGTAAAAATAATCAGGTGGAGCAAATGCAATATTGTCATAGAAATAAAATATCCAGAAACTTTCTAATGCTTCTTCATACTGAAATACGAGCCACGATCCTGATTGTAGTTTCAAAGTTTTAACCAGGGAATACCACCCATTGTAGAAATAATAAAAGTTTCCTAAATCATATACATTCACCTCAAACACTTAGCCATTAATTGTACGCACTTTGACAAAGCCAACTGGATAGTTAAACTCTATGATCCATTGTTTATATTTTTTGGGCAGAACCTATGTATAAATAAATTAAAATAAAAACCTCTAATATGATATTATAAAGAAAACTAAATTCGTCATAACCGAGATTAAAACACTAACCAAACATTTCCTTCGGTTGTCATCCATGTAACAGGCAAACCCGTACATCCTTCTAACTTGGAACCATCATAGAATTTACAATGAATATCATTAATAAATAACAGAATAAACTGTCAAAAGGTTATTCTATATATCTAAATTAAATAGAGTATAACTAATAGACTTAAACATTAGATAATGTACAAAACTTTTCTACATATGATAACAATACAAAAAAAGACTTGAAAACACAAATGTATCATCTAAACTACCATAGTGCGAAGCGTAGAATAATTTCACACCATAAGTTATAATAATTCATTACACAAATGTAGTAATATTTAATATGATCAACAAGAATGTGAAAGACCAAAACTAATCAATAATTTCTGTAACATAAGTAATCACGATATGAACATACTAACATGTGAAAGACCCAAAATATTATAACTCAGTCTGTGGAAGACTAAAATTATATATCTAATCTTTTTCAATGTCAAGAACACCAACTTGAACTATACTAAACATCATAATCTTAGAAAATCTTTATACAAAAACTGATAAACAATCATTTTTAACATAGCCCTAAATGAGGTGAAATAAAATAATTTGTCAAATACTAAAAGTATCAACCTCAATCGATCATCAGTACAAATATACATATGAAAAATAGAACTATAACGCATCAACATACACAAACGTCATTACAAATTACAGTCGATGTAGAACAAACAACTGATCAAAGATCAAACATACAAGTGTGGTATAATATATTACATGAATAGAAGATTTCAGAAGAAGAAACGGTCATCAATACCTTTAAGATTACCGTGGATGATGTCGCAAAGATCTTGATTCATCGTCGTCGTTTCGTTTCCTTTTCTGGAGTTACGAAATTGTAAATGATCGATTAGGGCTTTTCATTATATTTCATATAAGGTTTGTAAATGGGCCGTGAAACTGTGACCAATTCTTAAGGTTAATTGGATCACTTGGCCTTTACTCAATTGGACAATAACATTTGGTTATTTAAACCCCAAATTGAATAGTTCATTTAACTAGTCATGTTGAATTATACAATAAGATTGGGCCTTTAATCAATTGTACACTAACAATGTATCAAAAGAAATTGTTTGTGTTTTGATTATTAGACAACATAAAATTAGTTCATGCTTTCATTTTTAAACAACATATTATCAATTGCGAAGGTTAAAATTTAATGTCCTAACACTTTTCCTCTTAACATTGTTTTATAAAGATAGATAACCAAACACAAACAATTTAAATGAGATATTATAATCTGATTTTTAGTATTTCATTGCGATCGTTATTAAATATACCCGTGTGTTCACACGGGTCTTACTACTAGTTTATAATATGGTTTATAATATGGTAAGTAGTTAATACATATATGAATAATTATTTCCCACAATAAAATCTGTATTCGAATTCGAAATACTAAACGATTGGGCTGTGGAAGAAGCTGATTGGGCCTTGAGCTGTCCTAACAGTGGATCAAGGCTGATCAAAAGGAAACCAAATACTTGATGTGACGGCCCGACGTTCAAATATTTAATTTCTTGATAAATTATTTCATGTTTTTAAATGTAATTCTTGAGGTTTTTCGAGCTTTACAGTTATGAAAATGTCTTATGGGTCAAACCAGAAGGCATCAAGGCGGGCCTCTATGGGTCAAGTATGATCTACGAGTGTGGTTTGCATTTCGCATTTGTGATTTTTGACAGTGATGGACTTAGGATTTTGTTCTCACCAGGTTATTCTTTTCGGTGTTTGAATTAGGGGTATTCATCGATCATTTTTTTGTTACATGTAATTTTTCATTAAAAGACGAAAGTAACAAATTACAAACAAACATCTTACCATGTTCATGATCGTTCGATTTCGATGCTCAACTACCCCATTTTTAGTGGGTATAAGCTACTTTCAGTTGTCTTTTAATCCCCTGTTTGTTCACATAATTCATTAAAGGCATGAGATGTGAATTTACCTCCCTGATCATTCCTTAGACCTTTTATTTTGGTTCCCACCTCAATTTCAACCATCATTTTGAAACATTGGAACATGGTAAAACTTTCTCCTTTATTAACCAAACAATAGAGCCAAGTCTTTCTACCAAAGTCAACAATAAAGACAAGCACGTACCTTTTTCCATTTTGTGAAGTTGTACTTATTGGCCCCAATAAGTCCAACTATATCAATTCAAACTTCTCTGTTGAACACCACTTTACCTTATGTAGAATCATTTGTCTTTGTTGCTTGCCCTTGTTGCGCATCTCATAGAATTCTATCTCGCCACATACCTTAGGTAGACCTTTTACCACTTTCTTATACTGCAAGATTCTTGTAGCCTTAAAGTTTGCATGTGTAAATCTTTGATGTCAGATGTGAGTACACTATCTTCACTAACCTACATGCAAAGAGTGGCTGATGGTATCATTTTTTGCATAAACTACAAACATCCGCTCTTTTGACATCTTCGAGTTGATAATCATGCCTTTGCTTGGATGATACATGCTACATTCACCCTTTTATATCGCAACTTTTGTCCCCTTTTCTTGAAGCCACCTAATGCTAATCAGGTTTGATGTAAGATCTGGTACATAGTAAACATTTGTAATGACTTAAATAGGTCATTTCATTTCAATACGAATATCACCAACTCCCTTTACTTCTAATCTTTTATCACTACGCATCCTCATAGATCGTTTAATATCTTGGTCTAAACTCATAAAACAATTTCTTGTCCAATCATATGATTGAAACATGCTAAATTGAGAAACCACATACCTTTACATTCATCTTCTTCTTGTTTTGCGTAAGCCATAAGTACAAATTGTTCACTGCTTTATCTCACTTTGGACACTCGTACTGGAAATGACCCGCTTAATGACATTTGTAGCATTCTACGATTGATTTGTCAAATTCACCATGTCCTCATATGCTTCCATGATCTCTACCTATGTTAAATGACATTTTGCCTTGTCCACTTCCTCGCCCAACATTATTTTAATCAACCTTTAAGGCATGTTCTTCACCTACCTTTCCGTTTAACTTATGTTTCTGCACAAGCAAAGAGCTTTGCAGTTCGTCAACCAAAAGACTATCTGGATCCTTGACTCTTCAATCGAGCAGACCATGAAGTTAAAGTTCTCTGTTGCGTGTGAAAGATCTTCTCAACCACCTTCACATCAAGCATGTTTTCACCACAATTCCTCATGTTGTTTGCTATAGTCACGACTCTTCTGAAATACTCATTCACTATTTCTCCAATATTCATCTCAAGCGTCTTAAACTCCCTCTAGCGGAGTTGCAATTGGGCTCTTCGCATGCGAACATTTCCTTGGTACTTGATCATTGCTTCCCACACCTGTTTAGTTGTGTTTGTTTGTGTGATTTTTTTAGTATGCTTTTGTCAATCGAATATAGAGGATATTCTAACCTTCAGATTGGTTAGCTTCATATCATCCAGATTATTCCTTTGTATCATCGTCAATTGCATTCCTCTTGTTTGTTCTTTGTAACCAAATTCTATTACTTGCTAATACTCCTTGTATCAAAGAAAATTCACCATAACCAAACTACAATGGTTATAGTCGGTGTCGAACTTAGGCACCATCACTCCTTGTGATGAACTTATTTGCCATTGATCTCTCTTTAACGCTCTCCTTGGATCTCTCAGGATTTGCTCTAATACCACTTGAAGGATTCAAGTAGCACCAATATAAATTGACTCAATTGCTGATACTTTGTTTAAGAACTGCAGATGGTTATATATAGCCTAACAAGACCCAAGAAGAGTCAAAACAGAAATACCAACTACTCCGCCTACTCAGAAGCTAACCTAGACTTATTCAAAAAATAAAAGGACTTAATGGAACGAATGAAACTTGGTCAACATGAGTGTTATTAACCCAACATTATAAACCACATTGGTGTGTCTTGTATCAAATATGCTTAGTTCCTTTACATTTGTATTTACATGTTTATTCATCCACAACTGAATAATGAACAATTCATGCAAATGCGGGACTTAAAAGAAGAGATATTGAAGAATTTCGAATTTGATGACTAGCTAACTCAAAATATCTTGGTGTGTCTTGCAAAAAAACACATGACTAGACTACACTAAAGTTACAAAAGAATCTGAATGATAACTCCTCAAAAATTAGGAAGAACAGAATTACACGGATATGTCTTCTTAAGTACATAGTCTGATAACTTTATGTCATTGAAAAGATGAAGATGTTGAAACACATGGTTAAGTCATAATTAACTACATACCGGTGGTCGGTACTGGTACCCGGTATTATTTGCTCATCCCTACTTAACGGGATTCTTTAGCTATCTTGGGTACCTTTGTTTGTTTGGTCAAGACGAATATGTATCGCTAGATTGGAAATAATGTGGAATGTCACTTAATCATATTTTAACAAATTTAAGAGTTAACAAGTCACTAAAATCATATTTTAACAAATTTAAAAGTTAACAAGTCACTAAAAAATAATCACTACTACATGTGTTTTTAACAAGTTTAGGGACTTTGATGTAACACAACTAATTTAGTTTTACAAGTCAGATGGACTTTAATATACCAAACTTTTGTTACTGAACTTTTTTGTGAGAGATAAGAAAGTTTTATAGTTTTTATGGTATTAACCTTAAAATGTATACATTAATGGCGGGTTGATTTTAGACTCTTGATTTTACCTACACAAATGGGGATTTTCTAAGACTGAACATAGGGCTGCAAATGAACCAAACGTTCGGCGAACAGTTCGTGAACCGTTCGGCGGAAAGTTTGTTTGTGTTCGTTCGTTTATTAAAAAACGAACACGAACAAAAAGTTTCGTTCGTTTAGTTAAATGAACAAACATAAACAGAGGTCGTGTTCGTTCCTTTATGTTCGTGAACGTTCGGTAACGTGTTCGTTTGTGTTCGATAGTTCATTAGTGATTTTAGTTTTTACATTTATTTAAATACTTCAAAATTCTGACAAATTAAATATCTAATAAGTGTCAGTGTATTATATATTTTGTTCATGAACGATTGTTTTGGTTCGTTTGTTTCCATTTGTGTTCATGAACATTAGCTTGTCCTTATTTGTGTTCGTCAACGTTCGTTTTTGTCCGTTGTCTAAAATTAACAAACAAACACAAACGAACACGAACACGAACAAGTTCATTTCCTTAACAAACGAACATGAACATAAAATCTCGTTCAATAAGTGTTCGTGAACAGTTAGCGAACACATATATTTGTTAACAAACGAACAAAAACAAGGTCTTGTTCGTGTTCGTTCGGTTCGTTTGCAACCCTAACTGAACATAAACTAAGGGAACAATGAAAAACTAGGGTTTAAGGAAAATGAAGAAGCATCATCTATCCTATAATCACCAAATCTAGAACATAAATGAATGAGATTTATGTTTAACCATCTTGTTGCATCAAAGATTTGTTAAGTGAGATATTAGAGGTGTAGAAGTACCCCTGTTTCTATTTTATAAGATGTTAATCCGGCTATTACTACACCAGCTGTCACTTGATCAAAGCCTTGTATTAGTTCCTGTGAAAAAAATGATAAGTTTGAGATATTATATTAAACGTTTGAGAAATTATATAAAACATGTTAGATATAACAACCCAAACTTGATTATTTTCGTGTATATGTTTGGGGATGTGTCATGCATTGACCCGTACCCAAAATCCATAATTAGCCTTTTCGTTGTATGCACCAAGGCTAGCACCAGCTTCTCTAATGGAGAGTAGTTAATTTCTGCCATTTTTAGGGCCTTGCTTACAAAGTATACCGGTATCTGTTTTCCTTCCCTTTCTACCATAAGCACGGAGCTTATGGCTTCCTGACCTATGATAACATATTTTAGTGAAACATTAGTGTTTGTTTCATTTTGGTTATATTGACAGGGAAGGTGTTTTATTAAACCTAAAGACAAGTAGACGGTGATTGTCTCGTCTTTTGATGGTGCTGCCATGGCAGGTAATGAGGCGAGGAGCTCTTTGAGTGCTGGGAAGGCTTGTTCAGCTTCCTCCGTCCATTCGAAGCTTTTCTTATTAGCATAATTTTTTAATGTTTGGAAGAACGGGAGTGACCTTTCTGCCGACTTAGGGAGGAACCGTTTGAGGGCTGCAATCTTTCCGTTCAAGCTTTCGACTTCCTTCTTTGTTTTTGGTGATTTCATTTGTATGATAGCTTGAACCTTGTATGGATTGGCCTTGATGTTTTGCTTCCCTACCACATAACCAAGGAACCTCCCCTCCTTGTACCCAAATGAACATTTGCATGGGTTCAACTTCATATTGATTTTGTTGAGGTTGTGGAATGTTTCCTTGATGTCTTCTAACATATCTTCTTTGCTTTTGATTTTTATCACTAGGTCATCAACGTATGCTTCCATGTTCCTTCCGATTTGCTCAGATAAGGCCTTGTCGATGAGCCATTGGTACGTGGCTCCGGCGTTTTCCAACCCAAATGGCATTTTGGTGTAGCAAAAAATCCCTTTGTTGGTGTGAAATGTCGTCTTCTCTTCGTCTTCTTTTGCCATTTTGATTTGATGATACCCTTTATAAGCGTCAAGGAAGCACTTGAACTTATACCCGGTGAGTGAATCTACCTTCCAATCTATCTCTGGTAGGGGGTAACAATCTTTAGGACATGCTTTGTTCAAGTCCTTAAAATCAACACACATTCTCCATGATCCATCGGGCTTCTTTACCATCACATGGTTAGCTAACCAGGACTAGTATTTTACCTCCCTTAGGAAGTTAGCTTCCACCAGTTTTTCCACCTCCAGACAGGCAGCTTAGCTTCATTCGGGAGCCAGGCTTCTTTTCTTTGAGTCACTAGTTTGTATGTTGGAGCAATATTCAGTGAATGCTCAGCTTCGTTCCTCGGTACCCCTATCATGTCGCTTGGGCTCCAAGCGAATACCCCTACATTTTCCTTCAGGAGTTGCTTTAACCTTTGTTTTGTGGCTTCCAGGAGGTGGTTGTTTATCCTGATCTTCTGTTATGGGAAGGAGCTATTTATGCTCACTTCCTCGTCAGGGCTATCTTTGATTTCGCTACCTCCCCCTGCTTCTATTTCCATCGATGTGATTAATAACGCCTCCTTTGTTGGGACCAACGATGCTATGCCCTTATCGGTTGGGAATCTTGCCATACCATGGACTGGGGAGACCACAGCGTCAAAAGCAGCGAGGTCTGGCCTCCCTATCAGCATGTCATAGTTGGAGGGGGAGCTTATTACTATGAATGTTAGCTCCTCCGTTCTTGCCAGGTCACCATCCCTGAGGCATAATGTAACAACTCTACAAAACACCCCGAAATTTACCAAAACGTAAAATCGGACACGCGAATCGAGACGCGGCATGTAAAACGAGACAGGTCCACCTGGACTGTCCAGGCGCCATGCGCCAGAGACACCAGTTTCTGTCGCGACGCGCGGGAGGTATCTAGGTTACGTGTCACCGTTTCGCGCCATCTGGCAACCCTACACTTGTGACCAGGCTGACCTAGCCTAGCTAGGCACCTCAGGCGCCACGCGAAAGGGAACCCATATCCCCGCGCGACGGGCGGGGGAGGTCAAATTCGGGTATAAATAGAGCAGTGTGGGACGAAGTCCAGTGCTCAATTGCGATCGATAGAATCGAACGTATACTCTCTGAATCTCTGTTTCTTCGTGCAACACACCCCTAAACCGGCGAAGCGCTGCCCGCTGTAAGTAACTTAACCCCCGATCACTAATTCACTATTCTGCCCAATCGATCTAGAATCGCCAACGCATGTCATAGCTCTGCCTGACTACGTTCGTTGGAGTTCTGTCGAGTGTTGTATGGACACACTACCCAATCGATCTAGAATCGCCAACGCATGTCTAGGCTCTGCCCGACTACGTTCGTTGGAGTTCTGTCGATTGTTGTATGGTTAAAGTGACTAGGGTTAACTTACTAACACATGTGCATTGTATGTTTTAATAGAAATCCCAGGAAGTAATCAAGAACTATCACCAGGAACTCCGTAGAAATACTTAAAGTGTTCAAGGCGAGTACATTCTCTTTTTGTAAATCTTTTTGTGAGTCAAAAATGTGTTACCAAAAACCTATTTGGAAATGGGAACTGATAACAATGGACTTTGTTACTAAACTACCCAGGACACGAAAAGGTAATGATACAATCTGGGTGATTGTAGATCGGTTAACCAAATCTGCTCATTTCTTACCGATGAAGGAAACGTTCAGTATGGAACAGTTAGCTAAATTATATGTAAATGAAATAGTTTCATTACATGGAATTCCTTTATCCATTGTATCTGACAGGGATAGCCGTTTTACCTCCCATTTTTTGACAAGTTTCCAAAAAGCAATGGGAACAAGACTAAATCTGAGTACGGCATATCATCCTCAAACAGACGGTCAAAATGAAAGAACAATTCAAACAATGGAAGACATGCTTAAAGCTTGTGTAATTGAATTCGGAGGAAATTGGGATGAACATTTGCCTTTGATAGAATTTTCCTACAACAACAGTTATCATACCAGGATCAATGCTGCACCATTTGAAGCCCTCTACGGGCGGAAATGTCGAACTCCAGTATGCTGGGCAGAGATTGGAGAAAAGCAACTATCAGGTCCTGAAATTGTGCAAGAAACAACTGACAAAATTATTCAAGTCAAGGAAAGACTGAAAAAAGCCAGAGATCGCCAAAAGAGTTATGCAGATAACAGACGTAAACCCTTGGAATTTCAAGTCGGAGATAAAGTGCTATTAAAAGTCTCACCCTGGAGAGGAGTTGTAAGATTCGGCAAGAAAGGAAAACTAAGCCCAAGGTATGTTGGACCTTTTAAGATTGTCAAACGAATAGGGCCAGCAGCCTATCAGCTATAATTGCCAGAGGAAATGGCAGGAATACATGATGTATTTCATATATGCAATCTCAAGAAATGTCTAGCAGACGAATCATTGGTGATACCTCTTCAAGATGTAGAGGTAAATGAGAAACTAAAATTCGTTGAGAAACCCATTCAGATTGAAGATAGAAAGATCAAGAATCTCAAGCGCAAGAGATTAGTTCTGGTAAAAATAAATGGTATTCAAAGAGAGGACCAAAATATACATGGGAGCTGGAGTCAGAAATGCAAAGAAAGTATCCACACCTATCCAAATGAATCCCGAGGACGAGATTTAAAACAAGGTGGGGATAATGTAACAACACTCCAAAACACCTCGAAATTTACCAAAACGTAAAACCAGACACGCGAATCGAGACGCGGCACACAAAACAAAACAGGTCCACCTGGACTGTCCAAGCGCCACGCGCCAGAGACATGAGTCTCTGTCGCGACGCGCGGGAGGTATCCAGGTGACGTGTCACTGTTTCGCGCCATCTGGCGACCCTAAACTTGTGACCAGGCTGACCTAGCCTAGCTAGGCCCCTCAGGCGCCACGCGAGAGGGAACCCAGATTCCCGCGCGACGCGCGGGGGAGGTCAAATTCGGGTATAAATAGAGCAGTCTGGGACGAAGTCCAGTTCTCAATTGCGATCGATAAAATCGAACTTATACTCTCTGAATCTCTGTTTATTCGTGCAACACCCCCCTAAACCCCTAAACCGGCGAAGCGCTGCCCGCTGTAAGTAACTTAACCCCCGATCACTAATCCACTATCCTACCCAATCGATCTAGAATCGCCAACGCATGTCTAGGCTCTCTCCGAGTACATTCGTTGGAGTTTTGTCGAGTGTTGTATGGACACCCTACCTAATCGATCTAGAATCGCCAACGCATGTCTAGGCTCTGCCCGACTACGTTCGTTGGAGTTCTGTCGATTGTTGTATGGTTAAAGTGACTTGGGTTAACTTACTAACACATGTGCATTGTATGTTTTAATAGAAATCCCAGGAAGTAATCAAGAACTATCACCAGGAACTCCGTAGAAATACTTAAAGTGTTCTAGGCGAGTACATTCTCTTTATGTAAATCTTTTTGTGAGTCAAGGATGTGTTACCAAAACCTCAAATGCTTTAATTATGCTTAACAGTGATTGAGTGTATGTATTTTACAATTACTGCCGGTATGTTGGGGTTTTGTATACATTGCTAGTCCAAAGTCACGGGAGGGTGACAGGAACCGTTACTGTTGGGTGGCAGGGCCAAAGTAATATGACCCACAAGTCAGGGGATAGTACTGATTGAGTAATTGTGTAGATATAAATATTGTAAATGCGGATGCTCCTCAATAACTGTAAAGTATAATCACTTGTTTTGATAAAACTGAGATGAATTCGCTAGTATTTCTTGCTGATAAAATGTTATTAAAACGCGTTTCAGGTACTTAATGTGAAGCTAACAGAAGCCAGCTGGAGAGCACTGAAGACTGAGAAAAGTGGCTATAAAAGTTACCTAAATAAAAAGGAGTTTCTGTTTTCCATAAATTAGGGTATGTCCCTAAAAATATGTATTGTATGGAAACATGGGTTTTACCCCATTTGTTTAATATAAAAGTCTGGTGTTTTGAAACTCTGATATATTTTCTAACTATGATCCTGATGTCGTAATTCCGCTGCCAAGATAATAAACACCGGTACCACCAATTCTGTGTCCCATGGCCCCCGCTCCCGGGGTGGGTCGGAGGTTGTGACAGAAGGTGGTATCAGAGCTATGCCACTGGTTTAAGCCATTTAGGTGTTCTTTTGAATACCTAAATTTTAAACAAATATGTATATATTATTTGGTATTATTTTACTAACTTCTTTAGTTTATAGAATGAGTGATCAGGGTACTTCTGACGGTTATCGTCACCTACCTCATTCTCTGATGGATGAAGGAACATCCCAGCCAACCTCAGACTACACCGCTGATTCCGAAGATGTTTTTGTTTTCAAAGCCAAATCTGTAGAACTTTTTCCCCCTAAAAAGAGGAATTGGTTTAGTATAGCCAAAATAGAGAAAAGGAAAAGACTGAGACAAGTACAAGAATGAGCCATAGCAGCAAGAACTAAGAGAAACACCCAAAACCCCGAAGTTAGACCCTTGTGGGAGGAAGAATTGGATAGGCAGCTAGCAAATTTTCACATGTTCGGAAATGCAGAAGGGGAACCCAATTTCAATCAAGTAGCAAATCCAGAACCCCCGTTGCTTCCCTTATTTCCTAACCAACCCATAAACCTAGAACAGAATCAGGAAAATCAATTTCCAATACCAGCCTTTGACCCCAATGATATACCTAGAATTCCAGCCCCAAACCCTATAGATCCATGGTGGGCTAATAGCTGGGCAATTCAGAACCTGCTAGAAAACCCAATCCCATATGAAGAACCAGTTCCACCTTACCCTGAATCAGTGCCAACCTTAATGCTACCCAGAGAGCATGTGGAAGAACTCCGCCAACTTGGAGATGAATTGGTGGAGGAAGGAAACCGAATTCGCTACATCGGAGAAAACTCGTCTGGAAATATGACGAGCGAGAAATGCAGTTTTAAGGAAGCTATAGCTTTATATATAATATATATGTGTGTGTATTTTGTAACGTTAAAAAAAGTAATATCACTTATATAAATATATCGATGCATAGGCTAGTAATATTTGAATTTCAGTTATGCTTGTACTAGATGCAAATGTATGAAAAGAGTAAAAGTCGCAATGCTCGACGATTTTGGTTTACTGTGTTGGTGTAATTATTTAATTTATTTTGTGATATTAATACCTGCTAAATGTTTATAATTCAGATGTCAGACGAAGTAAATCAGGAAACCTAGAATAACGTTAATAACGGGAATCAAATGGATAAAAGTGTTATCGAACACATAGTGGCCCAAGGAATCATAGATGCTATGCCCTATATTATCGGCACCATTAAAAAGGCAGGAAATAATGATTCCATAGCTAATCACAGCGTGAATGGAAATCCTGAACTGTTAATCCAAGCTCCAATTCCAAAAAGAAGAAGAACCATCTCATATGGTTGTTCTTATAAAGAATTCTTATCATGCAAACCAATAGAATTCTAAGGTAATGAAGGTGCTATTTCAGCCTTGCGCTGGATAGAAAAGACAGAAGTCGTCCTCAAGATAAGTAAATGTGCAAATGAAGATAAAGTCATGTATGCTTCTAATCTTTTTAAAGATGCAGCTTTAGAGTGGTGGAATACCATTCTTCAGTCCAAAGGAAATGACAGAGTCTACAGTATGGAATGGAACAACTTTAAGAAAATAGTTGAAAGGGAATTCCGCCCTTCTAATGAAAAGGAGCAGATTGCTAATAAATTCCTAAATCATAGAATGACTGGGGTAAATTGCAGGGAATATACTACCACATTCTTTGAATATGCAACGATTGTACCAACCCAGCCTCACCAGAACCAGTATTAATCTCCCGTTACATCTGGGGATTAATTGGTGAGATCAGACATGTAGTCAAAGCAGCTAGACCACAAACCATAGAAGAAGTAGTAGAGCTAGCAAACACTTTGACAGATGAACTGGTACGTACGCAAGAAGAAAACCAGAAAAGGAACCTAGCTCAAAAGATCACACAGGAGCTACGTTATGGAAATTCCAACCGTGGGAAAGGGGCAAGTTCTTCTTCACCCCCGTGTAAGTACTGCAAAAGGAGACATTCGGGGAAATGCTCTACCTACTGCAATTTTTGCAAATTCCCAGGGCATAAGGAAAAAGACTGCAGGAAGAAAGTTAGCAATGGGCTATGCTACCATTGCGGGGAAGCTGGTCATATTAGAACTAACTGCCCGAAACTATCTCTAGCGGCAAACAACAAAGCAAGGACGACGGAAGGACCCAAGAAGACTGCCAGAGCATTCGTGCTGACTGCTGAAGAAGCCAAGATGATTCCGGATGTGATTGCTGGTACGTTTTTACTTAATGATGTTTATGCAAAAGTATTGTTTGACTCTGGTGCAAACCAAAGTTTCATTAATACTTCCTTTTGCAATTTTCTTAATCAACCATTAACTAAACTTCACCAAAACTGTTTGGTGGAGACGACAAATGGATCTTCTATCCAAATAACAAAATCCTGCGAGGAGCTAAGATAGGAATTTTAAATCATAATTTTTCTGCTAACCTTTTTCCAATGGATCTGGCCGGATTTGATGTCGTGTTAGGAATTGATTGGTTGGTAGCCAATCAGGCACGAATAATATGTGATCAAAAGTCTGTAGAAGTAAAAGTGCCATATGGGGAAAGGATCACAATTAAAGGAGATAAGTCGACAAAATCAACACAGTTCATCTCTGTGATGAAAGCTGCAAGCTATGCACGGAAAGGAGGAATAGTGTATATGATTTCTATAATCATTAACACTAAAGGAAAAGAATTAAAGGATATTCCTGTAATATCTAATTTCTCAGATGTCTTCCCGGAAGAGTTGCCTGGATTACCGCCAGATCGAGAGGTTGAATTTAGAATTCACCTAATACCAGGAACGACACCGATTGCCAAAGCACCCTATCGATTAGCACCAACGGAGATGCAAGAATTGAAGAAACAACTGGACGAATTACTAGAGAAAGGTTTCATAACCCAGCTCATCGCCATGGGGAGCGCCGGTGTTGTTTGTCAAGAAGAAAGACGGATCAATGCGTATGTGCATTGACTATCGAGAATTGAATAAGGCTACAATTAAAAAATCGGTACCCACTGCCGAGAATCGATGATCTGTTTGATCAACTCCAAGGAGCCCGATTCTTTTCTAAGATCGACTTACGCTCAGGATATCATCAGTTGAAAGTACAGGAAGAGGATATTCCTAAAACAACTTTCCGGACCAGGTACGACCATTATGAATTTACTGTCATGCCATTTGGTTTAACCAATGCCCCAGCTGCATTTATGGACATGATGAATAGGATATGTAAACCATACCTGGATAAATTCATAATTGTTTTTATAGATGAAATTCTAATTTACTCCAAAAGTAAGGAAGATCACGCAGAGCATTTGCATATACTCCTGTCATTGCTAAGGAAAGAAAAGTTCTACGCAAAATTCTCAAAATGCGAATTTTGGTTACAAGAAGTACAATTCCTTGGACATCTGGTGAATCATGAAGGAATTCATGTGGATCCCACAAAGATTGAAGCAATTACCAGTTGGAAGGTCCCAGAATCACCAACGGAAGTAAGAAGTTTTCTTGGATTGGCAGGATATTATAGACGTTTTATTCAAGATTTTTTCTAGAATAGCCATCCCGTTGACCAAGATAACTTGCAAATCGATTAAGTTTGAATGGGGACCAAAGCAGGAAGAAGCATTCAGGATTTTGAAGCAAAAGTTAACCAACGCACCAATACTCGCTTTGCCAAAAGGAACTGAAGACTTCGTAGTTTATTGTGATGCGTCTAAGTTAGGTTATGGATGTGTGTTGATGCAACGTCAAAAGGTTATTGCGTATGCCTCTAGACAACTCAAGAAGCATGAAGAGAATTATACGACCCATGATCTAGAGTTAGGAGCAATAATTTTTGCCCTTAAGATTTGGAGACACTATCTTTACGGTAGTAAGTTCGTAGTATTCACAGATCATAAGAGTTTAAGATATGTCTTTGGACAAAGGGAATTAAACATGAGACAGAGGCGATGTATGGAAATCCTTAGTGATTATGATTGCAATATCCAGTATCATGCAGGAAAAGCTAACATAGTAGCTGATGCTTTAAGTCGAAAGTATCATGAGAAGCCAAAAAGGGTATGCTTCTCTAGACTAAACATGCAGATAGATTTAAATGAACGAATTAAACAAACACAGGAAACAACAATCAAGGACGATGCTGAAGGATTAAAAGGAATGATTAAAGAATTAGAAAAAGGAACAGATGGAATTTGGAGATTCCATAAAAACAGAATTTGGATCCCTATCCAAGGAGATATACGAAAGCGAATACTAGAGGAAGCCCATAAGACTAAGTATACAATGCATCCTAGAAATGATAAGATGTATAAAGACTTGAGAAAGCCCATCAGACCAAGCGAATACCCCTACATTTTCCTTCAGGAGTTGCTTTAACCTTTGTTTTGTGGCTTCCGGGAGGTGGTTGTTTATCCTGATCTTCTGTTCTGGGAAGGAGCTATTTATGCTCACTTCCTCGTCAGGGCTATCTTTGATTTCGCTACCTCCCCCTGCTTCTACTTCGATCGATGCGATTAATAACGCCTCCTTTATTGGGACCAGCGATGCTATGCCCTTATCGGTTGGGAATCTTGCCATACCATGGACTGGGGAGACCACAGCGTCAAAAGCAGCGAGGCCTGGCCTCCCTATCAGCATGTCATAGTTGGAGGGGGAGCTTATTACTATGAATGTTAGCTCCTCCGTTCTTGCCAGGTCACCATCCCTGAGGCATAATGTAACAACTCTCCAAAACACCCCGAAATTTACCAAAACGTAAAATCGGACACGCGAATCGAGACGCGGCATGCAAAACGAGACAGGTCCACCTGGACTGTCCAGGCGCCACGCGCCAGAGACACCAGTCTCTGTCGCGACGTGCGGGAGGTATCTAGGTGACGTGTCACCTTTTCGCGCCATCTGGCAACCCTACACTTGTGACCAGGCTAACCTAGCCTAGCTAGGCACCTCAGGCGCCACGCGAGAGGGAACCCATATCCCCGCGCGACGCGCGGGGGAGGTCAAATTCGGGTATATATAGAGCAGTCTGGGATGAAGTCCAGTGCTCAATTGCGATAGATAAAATTGAGCGTATACTTTCTGAATCTCTGTTTCTTCGTGCAACACCCCCCTAAACCGGCGAAGCGCTGCCCGCTGTAAGTAACTTAACCCCCGATCACTAATTCACTATCCTGCCAACCGATCTAGAATCGCCAACGCATGTCATGGCTCTGTCCGACTACGTTCGTTGGAGTTCTGTCGAGTGTTGTATGGACACCCTACCCAATCGATCTAGAATCGCCAACACATGTCTAAGCTCTGCCCGACTACGTTCGTTGGAGTTCTATCGATTGTTGTATGGTTAAAGTGACTTGGGTTAACTTACTAACACATGTGCATTGTATGTTTTAATAGAAATCTCAGGAAGTAATCAAGAACTATCATTAGGAACTCCGTAGAAATACTTAAAGTGTTCAAGGCGAGTACATTCTCTTTTTGTAAATCTTTTTGTGAGTCAAAAATGTGTTACCAAAAACCTATTTGGAAATGGGAACTGATAACAATTGACTTTGTTACCAAACTACCCAGGACACGAAAAGGTAATGATACAATCTGGGTGATTGTAGACCGGTTAACCAAATCTGCTCATTTCTTACCGATGAAGGAAACGTTTAGTATGGAACAGTTAGCTAAATTATATGTAAATGAAATAGTTTCATTACATGGAATTCCTTTATCCATTGTATCTGACAAGGATAGCCGTTTTACCTCCCATTTTTGGACAAGTTTCCAAAAAGCAATGGGAACAAGACTAAATCTGAGTACGGCATATCATCCTCAAACAGACGGTCAAAGTGAAAGAACAATTCAAACAATGGAAGACATGCTTAGAGCTTGTGTAATTGATTTCGGAGGAAATTGGGATGAACATTTGCCTTTGATAGAATTTTCCTACAACAACAGTTATCATACTAGCATCAATGCTGCACCATTTGAAGCCCTCTACGGGCGGAAATGTCGAACTCCAGTATGCTGGGCAGAGATTGGAGAAAAGCAACTATCAGGTCCTGAAATTGTGCAAGAAATCAACTGACAAAATTATTCAAGTCAAGGAAAGACTGAAAAAAGCCAGAGATCGCCAAAAGAGTTATGCAGATAACAGACGTAAACCCTTGGAATTTCAAGTCGGAGATAAAGTGCTATTTAAAGTCTCACCCTGGAAAGGAGTTGTAAGATTCGGCAAGAAAGGAAAACTAAGCCCAAGGTATGTTGGACCTTTTAAGATTGTCAAACGAATAGTGGCCAGAGCCTATCAGCTACAATTGCCAGAGGAAATGGCAGGAATACATGATGTATTTCATATATGCAATCTCAAGAAATGTCTAGCAGACGAATCATTGGTGATACCTCTTCAAGATGTAGAGGTAAATGAGAAACTAAAATTCGTTGAGAAACCCATTCAGATTGAAGATAGAAAGATCAAGAATCTCAAGCGCAAGAGATTAGTTCTGGTAAAAGTAAAATGGTATTCAAAGAGAGGACCAGAATATACATGGAGCTGGAGTTAGAAATGCAAAGAAAGTATCCACACCTATTCAAATGAATCTCGAGGACGAGATTTAAAACAAGGTCGGGAGAATGTAACAACTCTCCAAAACACCTCGAAATTTACCAAAACGTAAAACAGGACAAGCGAATCGAGACGCGGCACGCAAAACAAAACAGGTCCACCTGGACTGTCCAGGTGCCACGCGCCATAGACATCAGTCTCTGTCGCGACGCGCGGGAGGTATCCAGGTGACGTGTCACCGTTTTGCGCCATCTGGCAACCCTACACTTGTACCAGGCTGACCTAGCCTAGCGAGGCACCTCAGGTGCCACGCGAGAGGGAACCCATATCGCCGCGCGACGCGCGGGGGAGATCAAATTCGGGTATAAATAGAGCAGTCTGGGACTGAAGTCCAGTGCTCAATTGCGATCGATAAAATCGAACGTATACCTCTGAATATCTGTTTCTTGTGCAACACCCCCTAAACCCCAAACCCGGCGAAGCGCTGCCCGATGTAAGTAACTTAACCCCCGATCACTAATTCACTATCCTACCCAATCGATCTAGAATCGCCAACGCATGTCTAGGATCTGCCCGACTACATTCGTTGTAGTTCTATCGAGTGTTGTATGGACACCCTACCCAATCGATCTAGATTCGCCAACGCATGTCTAGGCTCTGCCCGACTACGTTCGTTGGAGTTCTGTCGATTGTTGTATGGTTAAAGTGACTTGGGTTAACTTACTAACACATGTGCATTGTATGTTTTAATAGAAATCCCAGAAGTAATCAAGAACTATCACCAGGAACTCCGTAGAAATACTTAAAGTTTATGTAAATCTTTTTGTGAGTCAAATATGTGTTACCAAAACCTCAAATGCTTTAATTATGCTTAACAGTGATTGAGTATATGTATTTTACAATTACTGCCGGTATGTTGGGTTTTGTATACATTGCTAGTCCAAAGTCAGGGAGGGTGACAGGAACTGTTACTGTTGGGTGGCAGGGCCCAAAGTATATGACCCACAAGTCAGGATTGACAGTACTGTTGAGTAATTGTGTAGATATAAACATTGTAAATGCGGATGCTTCTCAATAACTGTAAATTATAATCACTTGTTTTGATAAAACTGAGATGAATTCGCCAGTATTTCTTGTTGATAAAATGTTTTTAAAACGCGTTTCAGGTAACTTAATGTGAAGCTAACAGAAGCCAGTTGGAGAGCATGAAGGCTGAGAAAAGTGGCTATAAAATTACCTAAATAAAAAGGAGTTTCTATTTTCCATAAATTAGGGTCTGTCCCTAAAAATATGTATTGTAATGGAAACATGGGTTTTACCCCATTTGTTTAATATAAAAGTCCGGTGTTTTGAAACTCTGATATTTATTTTCTAACTATGATCCTGATGTCGTAATTCCGCTGCCAAGATAATAAACACCGGTACCACCACTCTGTGTCCCGCGGCCCCCGCTCCTGGGGTGGGGTCGGGGGTTGCGACACATAAGCTCAGGGTTAGCTTCCCCATGGCCTGTACCTTTTCCCATGTGAAGCTTCTTAGGGTTGTATCTGTACTTTTCAACCGGGATTTTGTGTCATCACTGAGTTGACTAAAGCATCTTTGGTACATGACATTTGATGCTGCCCACACCCTGTTGACGACCTTCCCTTCCAATTCTGCTTCTACAATGATTGGAAGTTCCATTCTATCTTTTGACTTTGTTGGGGAGAAACATATAACCTCTTGGTTCCAAGGGTGATTCTCCTCCTTTTTCCTTCTTGGCTCTCTTCTCCCCATACCATGTTGACATTCGATTCTTTCTTGCTTTCTTTCTTCTCCTTGATCTCTTTTACTAAGCGAGCCAGCTCCCCTGACTTAACCGCCTCTTCGATCCTTTTCTTTAACTGATAACAATCGTTAGTTTGGTGCCCTGTGTCATTATGAAAGGCACAAAACTTGGTTGAATCTCTCTTGTTGGCTGGCTTTGCCAGGGGTCGAGGGGTTTGAAGGAGTATTTGACCTCCTCTGTTGACAGGATTTCTTGGGGTGTCTTCGTAAGTAGGGTAAAGATGTGTTTATCTTTTCTCTACTCGATCGGGGGGCCTTCTTTTATCTTCGAACCTTCTTCCCTCGTAGGGTTTGAATGGTCGTCTCTCTGGGAAAGACTGGAAACGAGGCCTCTTAGACGAAGAAGGTTGGTCTTTCCAGCTACCATGCCCTCTTTTCTTCGAGGCCTATCTTTCTAAATCTTCTTCTCCTTTGAGGAACGATTCTGTTCGCTCAAAGGCTTCCTCCATCGTTTGAGGATTGTTCTCATGAAACCTTCTTAGCAAATTTTTAGGTCTTATGGCATTCATGAAAGCTGAGACCCTCATTTTCTCGGTTGCCCCACTATACATCAAGCCTTCTCGTTTGAATCTTTCCACAAAAGTTCGAAGGTGTTCATGGTCTTTTTGTTGAATTTGATGCATGACGGTAGCATCCCTTATACACTTCTTTTGTGGGGTGAAGTTTGATAGGAAACTTTTATACAAGTCATCGAAGGAGGTGATGCTCCTGACGGGAGCCCACAGAACCATAACCTTGCCGGGCCAATGAGGGTCTGCATGAACATGTGGCAGCACTCTGCATTGTTCCATCGCTCCATTGTGGTGGCTCATGTAAAGACTTGTAAATGATCCTCAGGGTCTTCCGTCCCATCATACGTTTTGACGTTTGAAGGCATCTTTATCTTGGTTTGAAAGATGTAGTTGACTATTTCGTCGGAGAAGCATGACAACGAGCTCGGCTTGTAGGGCATAGAATGAATGTTGTTAGTAGCTCCCGCTTCTCTTATGTCTTGGGAAACTGGCTGAGTTTGTAAGTTCTGGACGCTTTGCCAAGCTTGGTTGCCTAAGAGCTGCTGACCTAGCTGTGCTAAGAGCATAGCCATTTGAGGGTTTTGAACATCATATGGCATGCACCCTGGCTGAAGACCGGTGAACAGTGACAAGCTCGCGGCCACGACTCTGCTAGCCAGCGGCAAGGACCTGAGTGCTTCTGCACAGGTCGTTTGCGGAGGTTGTGAGACAATCTGAGCCTGCTGGAGGAGCTGCTCGACTGTGTACTCAGGATATCTTGGGGAAGGTTGATAAGGGGAGCCGGAGTGACCACTCCTTCCCCAAGTGTACCTTCCGTAGGGAAACGTGTGTTAGGACTCGGGGAAGCTCGAGTGACACTGGGGGAGGTAGTAGTATACAAAGGAGGAGGCATGGGTGCAAGTGTAACCCAGGTTCATCATAAGACAAGCGTAGCCTCACTCCCTTGGTTTGTCTTCACGAATGTAGCTATTTAGCAGTTCCCTCAGCTGTATGAAGTTGTTTCTTACCCCTTCCGGCGTTATCTCCATGGTGTTCACCGGAAATAGTACCTCACTGGGTGAGGAGGGCACAACACGTGTGGCAGGAGGTGTTTGGAACAGTTAAGTACCTCTTGTAGTCGTACGACATTTAGTCCGTCCGTGTTACTAGGTGAGCTGCCTATTCCCGGTGTGACAGGGGAGTCCGGCAGGGGAAAGGAACTGCCTGAGACTTCCTTTTTGGGGTGATCCTTTCCGGCCATATGGAAAATGAGAACTTAGGAACAGGGCTGTACTACTACAATGGTTGTTCTAAGTAGCGCAGCCCCACGGTGGGTGCCACTTGTTAAAACAACAAGGATATGGCAGGGAGGAAGGTTTGGGATCAACTCCGATGGAAGCTCCTTGACTGGAATCTGCATACAAAGAACACCCTTAGCCTTAACGCGAGAGGTGACCTCCCTTTTATAGACCTGGTGATCTGCCCAAGGGCGTGAGAATCAGCTATCGCTTCTTTAAAGTCTTAGCGTAATGAAGTAAAGAGTTTTAGAGTGAGACAGTGAAGTGTGAATACCTTAGGCTGGGCCAAAGTACTCCCTTTTATAGACCTGGTGATCTGCCTAAGGGAGCTCCTTTGCCAGCTGTTACCTTCCCCATCGGGTAAGCATCTTCTTTACTGTTGTTTGCTTGCATGAGAGACCTTACCTTTTATGGTAAGTGTACAGGTTTGTGTGTCTCAGGCCTTTACTTGTGCTTTTGGTAAAAGGTCAAGTCAGTTGACCTGTAGCTGGCCCATTTACTCGGTCCTTGGTTTTATTTGTGCTGAGCTGGTTGTTTATTTAGGCTTCTTGACTTGTCCTTATGTTGTTGGTTAGGGACTTGGTATACCTACGTCATCAGAAAAAACACTAATATATGTATGCATAAGCGTTGATACTCAAACAATGTCCTCGCTAATGGTGGAATGAGTTAGGTAATCGCAACCTGTAACTTTTAATGCATTTCAAAATGGGGCAGTTGGGTTGACGCATAAAATGTTATTATTTCACTTATTATCAAACTATAAATTAGTTATCAGACTATAAATTAGTAACATTATCTTGCTTTATGGTGTTGTACCCCATTTATGGGGAGATTTTTTTTAAAAAAAATTGATTTTTCATTTTTAACCCAAATGTTTTCATTTTTTGTATTTTAATCCCTTGACTTTTTTTACCTTTTAACCTAAATTTTTTCATATTTTCAATTTAACCACATTACTTTTTTTTTTTAATTTTGGTCCCCTTCACCTTTCATCTTTCACAAGTTTTTTGTTTTACGGTTCGTTCAAAATTTTGCGAGTTAACACACTGCAATGTGTGTGTGTGGGGTCCAACGTTTTTTTCGTCTCTTGTTTGAAAGGTCCGTCGCAACGCGTCTATTTTTCTCCGTTTGACAGGTTCGTCGCAACCTGCGAGTTCTAGATCGACTTAGTTTTCTTTTCTACGTTTTTGGCTTCGGTCTAATTTCTTAGCATTAACATGCCGCGATGGGCTGTGTGGTTCGACGATTTACGTCTGCTTTTCATTCGGTGTTAATTTTTCCTTTTTTTTATTTTTACGAGCTTTTCGGATGTTGGTGGTCGCTGGCAGTGGTGTGGCATTGATGCTACTTGGCACAATTTTACGAATGTTTTCTAACCTATTAAGTTTCTACTAATAATTTGTTTCGAGTTTACCATATACGTCCTTTACCTAAAAAACTAATTTTACGTGCGTAATTTTTATGTACGTGTTGGTATAAATTCGATTTACTCTACGTTTTGACGTAAACTTCATCTGAAAATAAGTTGGGTCAAATATAATACCTTTCGTTTAAAAAATAAACATTTTTTACGTGCATATTTTTATGTACGTTTCGATATAAATTTGAGTTGGTCTATGCTTCGACGTAAACTTCTTTGGGAAACGAGTCAGGTCAAATATAATATGTTTTCGTGTGCTTATTTTATGTATGTTTCGTAAAATTTGTTTTGAACTGAGTGGAATCAAATTGTGTTTTCCTTTTTCCCCTATTTTCAAAATCTGTAATTCAATCCTTTTTTTATTAGACATGTAAGTTTTTTCTTTATACATGTTATGTTTTCTATGTATAAGTCGGATTATATATAATACGTTATGATTGTATGGTATAAATTTGATTCACTTTACGTTTTGATCAAATCACAATGTTTTTATATGTTACGTTGAGTTCAATCGGATACGTCGGAACACGCGTTTTACATGGTTAAAGCATTACATGACGCTTGGACTAATACAGTTTTACGATGTATCGTGCCACAACGCGCGTGAGTGTTATTTCTAATTAGAAATAAATAACATGTTCAACATAACTACAAAAACTATATTTTACAAAATCCATAGATGATTAAGTAAAGCGAAACAGAATGTTACATGCATTAAAAAGTACACTTTGGGCTACTTATCGCCATGTTTGACCTGTACAAATGTTTTTTTTCTTTAAGCGAAGATATATACAATTTTTCGTTTTTAAACAATTTCCTTTTTAAATAAACGAATTAACTTGAGGTTTTTATAAGCTGAGTTTGATTTCAACATTTTCGCTCGTTGAGATAAACAAATCGAGCTAAACCCACTCGTTTAACTTTGAGCCCAGTCGAAAACCAACCTGATTCGACTCATTTACAATCGTACCTAGATGCCGGAATCCTTTAGCACGTTGTTTTGCACACGATAAAGTGGTCAATCAATCGGGTTGACATATAAATGTGTTTTTATATTGGCACACAGATTAATTGAATTTTTGACTTGTCAAAAAAAGAATTTGAAGATGTATCGTTCCGTATTGGCCTGAAACACACATAAAAAAAAATTTATATATAAGGATAATATACAAGGAAAATAGCTAGGGTTTTTGCGTAACTTGAAAGCTCAACAGTTCTTCCTTTCAATCATGGGTTCTGTATGCAAGGTAATTGTAAATCTAATTTAAGTACTTACTTATATATGCAATTGATCCAAGAATCCCTAATTTTCAATTTGAATCGCCAGATGATTTGCCCTTTTTCTTCTTCCGATTGTTTATTTGATTGTTAATCACTGCAGATTTGTGGTTTGTGATTTTTTCTGTTAAAAGATATTGATTGATGCCAATACATAAGTAGAATGAAAATTCAACCTGCTAGTTTGATTTTATAGGCGTTATTAATCGCTTGCGGTATGCGCATATAATGTATATATATGTGTGATTGCTCGGGGCAAAAGTGAAAGTGCACTAATTTTAACGTTATTTTACTAATTTCGTGAAAATAATGTTAAAAGAGGGGATGGTTAATCATGCATCGTGGTGGCGTTGATAGCCAATAGACAAGGGAGTACATGCACTAAGTGGCCTTTGTCTTAATTGCCGAGTGTTATGTGTCTTATGTCCAAGGCTTGATGCAAAACTGCTATCGAGCCGGGGTGTCACTGGAATCAGCCTCTCTATTCCAGTAGGGGGATCTTACCCTCCTCAGACCCCTACCTTAGCTTTGCTATTGGTAGGATAGACTGAGTATGATGATGATGTTGTAGGTATATATATAAACATGTTGTTGTAGGTATATATATAAACATTTTGTTCTAGGTATATATATAAAACACAATAGTAAAACCTATGCAGTTAAATATCGGTGATATATATCGGTCCCCATCTAAAATATCGGTGTCAAATATCGGTCAGAGTATCGGTACCGATATTATCGGCTATATTGACCGATATAACCGATATATCATTGATATTTGACCGTTATATCACTGAATTGTTAGTGTAAATTGCTATATAAATTTTGCATGATATTAAAACTACCAATATCTCACCGAGATAACCTATATCTCAAATATCGGTCCTTGACTGATATCCGATATTTTACCGCATTAACTGCATAGAGTGAAACAATTTGGTGTTAATAGGATGAAAGGGAGGAAGTGATTCAGGCATGGTACATGGACGATAGTAACGAAGACCAAAGGCTTCCACATCACAAGGATCCACCAGAATTCGTATCCCTTGACAAACTTGCAGGTATATAAACGCCTTTGAAAGCTTCATTTAGTTGTAAGGTTGAACCGTAACAAATCACTTTGTGAATTGCGCAGAGCTCGGGGTACTTAGCTGGCGGTTGGATGCTGATAACTATGAAACTGATGAAGAGTTGAAGAAGATTCGTGAATCACATGGATACTCTTACATGGTTTGTATGATGTTTTGTTTTGTAACTCAGTTTACTGTTGAATATCGGTTTCTGTATGGTTTTGATAAGTTTGAATGTTCAGGACTTCTGTGAGGTTTGCCCTGAAAAGTTGCCGAATTATGAAGAAAAGATAAAAAGCTTTTTCGAAGAGCATCTTCATACTGATGAGGAAATTCGCTACATTGTTGCTGGAAGTGGTAAGTTTTGTTGTCTTTGTGCTTAGGGCTACAAACGAACCAAGTTACCAAACGCTCAGTGAACAGTTCGTGAACCGTTCGGCAGGAAGTTCGTTTGTGTTCGTTCGCTTCCTAAAGAAATGAACACAAACAAGAAATTTCGTTTGTTTAGTTAAATGAACAAACATGAACAGAGGCCGCGTTCACTCATTTATGTTCGTGAATGTTTGGTAACGTGTTCGTTTATATTCGATAGTTCATTAGTGTTTTTAGTTTATATAATTTATTTGAATACTTCAAAATTCCAACAAACAAAATATTTAATAAGTGTCGGTGTATTATATATTATGTTCATGAACGCTTTTGTGTTCGTTTGTTTCCATTTGTGTTCAATTAGACTGTGTTCGTTTGTGTTCATCAACGTTCGTTTCCGGTCGTTGCCTAAAATTAACAGACGAACACGAACATAAAATCTCGTTCGGAAAGTGTTCACGAACAGTTCCTTAATACATATATTTCTTAACAAACGAACACGAACATAAAAGCTCGTTCGGAAAGTGTTCATGAATAGTTCGTTAACACATATATTTCTTAACAAACGAACACGAGCAAGGTCGTGTTCGTGTTCGTTAGGTTCGTTTGTGCTATAGTTTTCCATTATTTGGAGGTGGCGTTTGGACTAAGTGTTGAAACTTGAAAGCGGATGATATCGAATAATCATGTATATATTCATATCTAGTATCACATGTATCGTAAACTAATGTTTGTTTAATGAAATTTAAATTAAATGAAACGTTATATCTTTTTATTTTTCTAAACATGCCATGGACTTGTTTTGAAGGATACTTTGATGTGAGAGATCGTAATGAAGCATGGATACGTGTTTGGCTGAAGAAAGGGGGATGATTGTACTTCCGGCTGGTATTTATCACCGTTTCACGCTTGATTCAGACAACTACATTAAGGTATTACTATAATCGCATAAATAGTTCATTATAAGTTTATAACACATGCATTCGAACAATGGATAAATATGGAGGAAGAAGTGCAATGTCAACATGTTTATATTGTTTGCAGGCCATGCGGCTCTTTGTTGGTGAGCCGGTTTGGACTCCTTATAATCGACCACACGATCACTTGCCAGCAAGGTATTTGTTGTACTTCTCTTTTAATCAACTTTGTCTGAGTTGATGGTAATAGTTTTGAGGGTTTTGGTATAATGTCGTATAGGAAGGAATATCTTGAAGCATTTGTGGACAAGAAGGATGTTGCGGTTGCTTGAGTCATTACTGGAATATGTTGAAGGATTTGGAAGTATAATAATGATAAAAATAATGAGCAGTTTGGTTTGGTACTGCTGTATCCTAAGAATATGTTGTGTTTGTGCTATAATACCAAAAATCATATAAAAACACTTGTGCTTAATGATTGTAATATTATTTGCCTCTTCAAGTTTTTATAAAATTTAAGCCAAGGATTTGTAAAAATTAAGTCAAAATTATTTTATTAAAACTGAGTCAACATGTAGTCCTACAATTCTAAAAGAAAACAAAGCTTTTTTTCTATTGCAAGAAAGATGTTTAACAAATTAAGCAATTTATTCTTCAGTTAAAACCCACTTCTTTCTTATGGTTTATTAAAGGCTAGGTGTAGTGGGTTGGCACCCCATTCCACGTCATCACATGGCGCTCGTGAAACCATTTCTCGAAAGTGGAGGGCGTGATCCCTAAAGAGCATGAGCAGGGTAGTGCCCCTTGCACTCTTTTCACGTACCTTTTACTTTTCTAAATCATTAAAAATTACACGTCATCCACTTTTGTTTTAATTTATTTAAACATTATTTTAATAAACTGGTTAGTTAAATCACTACGTTAAAGCACCGTCGTTATGTAAATGGGGGTGGCGCTATAAGACGGAGAAAAATCTATTGTGGGTCAAGGTGGTGGATGCGATACATTCGAGTAGGAGGAGGTGGGATTTATTCTGGTCAAATAAAGTTTAAAGAAGTGTGGAGAATATTGTGAAGAATATCGCTAGAACCGTTATTGATGACACGCTGCTACGGAATTTTTTTTAAAGGAGAAGTGGGGAATGGTCGTAATATTTCTTTTTGGATCGATTCAAAGATTCATAATGAAGCTCTCAAAGACATCTATCCGAATTTATTTAAATTAGAAGCTAATAAAAAGTGTCGTGGCAGACCGGGTGATTTCTTCTAATGCTAACGGATGAGAATTCTCATGGAGCTGGTCACGTGGTCTGAGGTCGTTTTTGGAAATCTTTGAGGCTAATTGGTTGCTTAGAGACTTGGACTCGGTTAGGATCTCCAATCAGCGCGACTGATGGAAATGGATAGGACGGTCAAATGAATTTTCGGTAGGAGCGGTGAGATTAGGTTGCTAGCCAGAGGAGAGGGTGTTAACAGTAGCACTTATATCATGAATTCGAGCAAACAAGTCCTATTGAAATGTAATGTTTTAACGTGGAGAGCTGAAATGGGTCGTATTCCAACTGCAGACGCTTTAAAGGCGAGAAACATAGCGATTGAAGATGATACTTGCTCCCTATGCAACTCGAGCGAGGACTCTGCGAGACATTTGTTTTGCTTATGTTTTGTTGCTGCTCGTATTTGGCAACATGTTGGAAACTGGTGTAGAGTGGCTCCTCTCGTTGCAGTGTCGGTTAGAGAGCTCTTGGAGTTATATAAATTGGTGGGCTTAACTGGGAATGCGAAGGAGGCTTTATTGCGTTGTTAAAGTGGGGTGTTGGTGTATTTCGCAATGCCAGAAATAAACTCAAGTTCGAGAATAAGCAGATTCAGGTGGAAGAGATCATCAAGGATTTGAAGACAACAAACTTTTTTGGTATAGTAATAGAGCTAAAAATAGACCGGTGTCATATAACACGTTAAATTTTAAGCAGATTCATGTACAAATATACTTATTCGGCTAAATTATATAAAATTAAAAATAATGCGTTCAACCCCTCAAGCGTTCCCCACGCGTCAAAACGTGACAAAACCGGACCATTAAGATCAACATACTCCAGGGTACCAACTAATGATCAATAAAACCAAAACAGAATATTATTATCCATTAAAACACTAATGATCAATGAAACAAAAACAAAAAATGTAAATAACCACCTAACAGGCTAACAGCATATCATAAAAGTCTTGTAAAATCTAGGTAACTTGTAGTAAAGTCATTTAAGATAAGATTCAAAGGGTAGCTTGTCGATCTTCGCAGCAAGTATAAAATCATTTTGTGTGAGCCCACCTGCACATGTCACACATCAACAGTATCATCTTCTTGTATTTGCAATGAAAACTACTTGTTTTGGTAATTATACGTTTTGTCCGCTTCTTGCTTATGTGGCATTTTCTCAAAAGATTCGTATCGCCCGTTTACAATGGAGCATAGTCTTTCTTTGTTAGTCTTAGGTTAGTGGTCGCACTAGATTCTTTAGGATAATCACCAAAACGGACCACAAACTCAAGTAGAATGATATAGTATTCTTACCGCAAGCATGTGTCCATATCTCGATTGTCACGTTGTTCCATCCAACAAGATGAAGATCTGGATGATGGCCTGTATTTAAACCACATTCAAAATATAGATCATAAGTTCATAACCATTTTTAAAAGGGAAAATCACGAAATTAAACATTGACTCGCCCACTTTATCAGAATGAACATGGATCCTGAAATCCATGCAATCTTTGCGTCTGGCAAACAGCCAATAGAAACTTGGCACGTGTCATCATCCTTAGTTATTTTTTTTTACTTTTCCACCACGATTTTTAAACGAGCATAACTTTTTCATGCGTTGATATTTTTAAAAAAAGTTTACACCAAATTATAGAGAATTTTATTATCTTATCATGCGTTAATATTTTTAAAAAAAGTTTACACCAAATTATAGAGAATTTTATTATCTTAAATTTGGAGTATTTTTTAATAAAAAAATATTGTCGTATGAAAAAAGTTATGCTCGTTTAAAAATCATGGTGGAAAAGAAAAAAAAACTAGGCGCGGAAACCCATGATACAATCTCAGACGCAAACTTTGAATCTCAGACGCGAACTTTGAATCCCAGGCACAAACTTTTGAATCTCAGACGCAAACTCTACATGTGTCAAGTTTCTATTGGTTGAAGGGAATGGGTCGTTACCAGACGCAAAGATTGCATGGATTTCAAGGATTGCATCTACCCCAAACGCAATCCATGTTCATTTCGGTAAAGTGGGTGAGTCAATGTTTAATTTCGTGATTTCCCTTTTTAAAATGAAACTTGTGTCATTTTAAGTAGCTATATTCACTTTGACCTTTTTATCGATCTTTAGTACAAGTTCCATCTGGCTGTGGGTAGGTTAAAAAGTTTGACGTGCTTTTCAAGTTAGACGGGCTCTAAATTAAAAGGGTAAAAAAATTGTAATTTTATTGGATTTGGATTTGTTTAATCACGGCGACTACTAATGTTTATCTGCAGGGTGAACACGATGTTTTCAAAAGGTGCACATTTCCCCCTAATTTAATCGCCATTACAAGCTACATTTCTGTAGTTGATTGTTTTTTAGTTTTAATTAAACAACTGTTACTATCTTTTAGACTAAAATAAAAAATTTATGGATGTTTGCAGGTGATAGTAAATCCCGAGAGCTTGTGCTATAAAAATTAATATCTTGAACAGAGTAAGAGAGAGAGAGGGAGACCTTCAGATTCAGCCAAGTCGGCAACGATCTTAAAAAACTCCAAGCCTAAGAGGAAATTCTTAACCTTCCACTTCCGACGTAGCTTCATTACACCACCATCGCTTAACAACTCCCATTCAGGGACCTAAATCATAACCAACATCAACTTATTTTTCATCAAGATTAAGATAGATGTATATAATTATAAATAAGTGGACCTTAGGTTTCAACGCATTGGCACTATCTTCGGTCATAGGGCTCAAACCCTTTCGGTTGCATGGGACACATTTCTCAGCTGACAAATCTGAAAAACACTAATATACGAGTCAGTTTTTGAGAGACGGTGGGAAAATACGAAAGAAAAAAAACGATTGCAATGAATTATAAGGATACTTCTTTCTAATATTTATATGACACCAAACATATAAGTAAAAGGAAAAACGGCATCATGATGTTTGTGTCACACTACGTACAAGTCAGTTTATATGCCCATAGCAGTGTACTTTACTAAACTACCCGCTCTAATCATCAGTAAGTGTGGTAAAACAGAGTGTCTCATGAGATTAAATGATCAATTTCTGTTTTGTTATGTTCTGTTCATCTAGTATTGATTATTCAAATCAGTTATGTGTACAGTCCTCAAACATTGACATCTACTGATATTCTCCCTCGTACGTTAATCTAAGAGTGTTTTAGTCGTCAAAATGTTTGTTTCTTGGCTACCCTTTTGCTCAAACACATAGTCCCATCTCTCTAAAGGTGAATCTATTGCTGACCAACACTCTCATCTAGTGTTGTAAATGGGATTAATCGGTAATTGGTAGTATACCGGTTTAATTTCATCGAGTTGAACCCAAAATCTGTAGTTGGTAAAAATATTTGAAAAACTATACTTTTTAATCCTATCCAATTAATAAGTTTGAAAAATCCTACACAAAATTTTAAAATTTTTTGTGTGTTATTGTTGGAAAATCAGGGCCTTGATCAAACACACACAAACACGAGATTGAACAACTTGTTCGACTCTTTTATTATTTATTATCAATGAAAGCACACCAATTACAATGACCCTAACCATCTATTATACTAGACCCATTCTAATCCTAACCCAACTCAAACGCTATTTTAATAATAAAATAAACCCCTAAATAAACATATCTAATAAACAAATCATTCAATCTAAACTTTGTAGACAATCCACCAAAATCAGAATTATCTCTTCATATATAAGTTTGAAAAATCACATATCATATTCCAATCCCATTTATCCATATTAATCCCGATTAATCGCTAGTCGGTACCCAACCGCCTGACTAGCGCCTAGCGATTTTTACAATCATGCTGTCATCACATCACATCACATATCATGTCAATCAGCCCTATTTCCTAAATGAACTTTCTCAAGTTTGAATCTTTCCCTTTTCATTGTGACCTATGCAGTTAATATCGGTGATATATTGGTTATGTCGGTCATATCAGTCCCCTAGTAAAATATCGGTGTCAAATATCGGTCAGAATACCGGTACCGATATTATCGGTGATATTTGACCGATATAAGCGATTGTCACTGAATTATTGGTGTTAAATTGCTATATGTATAAATTCTGCATTATATTAAAATTACCGACATCTCACCGGGATAACCTACACCTCAAATACTCAAATATAGGTCCTTGACCGATATCCAGGGGTGGACCTACCTTGTAACAAGGGGTAACCCCTGTTGCCCACGTTCTGATGGTAGTGTAAATTTTGGAAAAAATTGACGATTTTTCGATTCCGATACCCTTTTCTAAACGTTCGCCTATAATGATTTTCTAGATCCGCCACTACCGATAATCCAATAATTTACCGCATTAATGCATAGATTGTGACAAATAACTGTTTTATTTTGCTAATAGGTAATAATATAAAACATTCACACACACCTTTGCTGGTACAGAACGTCCTGAAAATTGCTCCATGTGATGAAACATCTGGTGCTACAAATCCTCCTTTATTCATAGATTTTTTAACGGAAAAATAGTGTCTTGATGATTTGAATGGCACCTGAAGGAAATCAATGAAAAGGATGGTCAAAATTAATTAAGAATAAAGAGAAAGATGGAAAAAAATAAGATGAGTGATTACATACGTAGAGAGGAAGAAGGCGACGAGCGGAAAGCATAGGTCTTTCTTTCTTTACCTGTTAGAAACCTATGAAGTGGTTCGTTTCGATTATACGTATTTATTATGTAACTTGTAAAACCAAATACCGTGTATATTTACGGATATGGATTTAATTAACCTCAATTTTCATCAATTGGCCGATGACACTTTAAAGTTTTGATTTGTACTACACCAGTCTCCATTTACAATTTATTGACCGATAGTACTCCAAACTAACCCATATCAGTTGTCACATCACCAAACCAGTACCGTATCAGTTGCCTTGTCATCAAAAAACCAAGTCAGATGCCACGTCATAAAAAAATCCACGTCAACACAGAAGTGCCACTCAGCAAAAAAACTAACTGGGTTAGAGTTTAGTTAGTTTGGGAATGCTATCGGTCAATAAGTTGAAACTGGAGAGTGGTGTGATAGAAATCGAAAGTATGTGAGAGATGTCAATCGACAAAATGGTGAAAGTTGAGGTTATTTATTAGAATTTAATATTCCTATTTTTAATCCAAACCCTTCTTTATTTAAAAACTTGTGACAACGTAGATACGCAATACTCACGACATGACATCATCAACAACAACAAACATAAATGTAACTACAAATCTTGAGTATACATTATAGCTTTATGCAAACAATAGTGAAAACTACAAGAACCCTAATTGGATTAATGGTCTATTTGTACGGGGTGATGGAATGGATGAGGGAATTAAATAGACGAGGTAATAGAATGGACAACAGAATAAAATGAATCATTCCATTCATTGTAATGTTTGGTTACTCATATGTGAATGAAATTAATTATCACTTTGTACAATTTGATAAACAGAAAAATACGAAGTAACGAAACACAATTTTAAAAATGACAAAAATATAATTTCCTCACTAATAACAATAATAATAACAATAAGTTAGTGGTAAAAAATTAATAATAATATTTTGATATATATATATATATATATATATATATTAATATTAGTATTAATATTAAAAATATAAAATAATAATAATAGTAGTAGTAAGGGGAAGGATCCACTAAAAAGTGGATTTTGCCTAAGTAGCTAAGAAGGATTGTGGTAGTGACATGTGGCACTCCTTATAAGTAGGAAGGAAAGACATTTTGGTACTATTTTTTTTGTCTTTATGTGAAAATGATATGTGGCATCCCTTTTGTTTTCTAAAAAATATAACAAAAAAAATAATACATAAAATTTAGCACACAAAAAATTATATAGTACAAAAAATATAGCACAAAAAATCTATTTAAAAAAAATATAGCACAAAAAATTCAGCACATAAAAATATAGTACAAAAAATTCAGCACAAAAAAATTCAGTAAAAAAAATTAAGACAAAAAATTTCAATACAAAAAATATAGCAAAAAAATGTTATACAACATAGAAATACAACACATTTTTGTGGTGTTTTTAGTCGTCATATTTTATGTAGCAATATGTACTCAAATAAAGATAAAAAGACGATCGATTTTTTGGTGAAATTTTTATGAAAAAATAATGTCTTATAAAAAAGTTATGAACGTTTAAAAAATGGGGTGGAATATGCATGTGCCTTGCATGTGGAGAGAGAAAGTCAATAAATAAGATTTACCAAGATACCCCTACCTTCCTCTTTTTTCCTACATTTTCATTTTAACCATTGATTTGAAAAATGTATGGTTAAGATTACTTCTCATCATACTTAGGAAAATAACTTTTTATTTGATTTTCCACATAGTAGTAGCAGTATATCTTTCCATTCTTTGAAAGAATGAAAAAAAAACACACCACCTTACCAAGGAATGAAAATTGTTATATTTGGAAGGAATTACATTCTTTTGGAATGCTCCATTCTATTACTACATGATAAACAAACATGTTTATTTTCATTCCATACCAAACGCTACCTAAGGGTGTTGGATTGATTGCTTACATTCAGAACTTCCATTGCTATTAAAAGCCATTACTTAATTAGGATTTGTTATGTCGACTTGCTCTCGGAATCGTGGGTGTTGTAGAGCTTCTCATAGAAATAGAAAACCTTCTCGCCCACTTCCTGAAATCCGGCCTGAATCTTTGGATAGGCTCTGCAAGATCAACAGCAATAGCTGCACGGAGTACAGTGTAGATAGAGGGACCACCTTACAAAAACATCACTCAAAACTCATCCTCATCCCTTTCCTCATCTTCAAAATATTTAAAAATAGACAAAAACAAAATCACTCCAACTCTATTCCTTAAAATTTATAGAAAAAGCCCCACTAATCTCCATATTTGTAGGACACCCGTTCACAAAATAAATAAAATAACAATCTTTTCAAAGTAAATCACATTTCCTGACCTTGTCTCTATGATAGAGTCCTTGTGCACATCAGGATTCTTAGATTCATATACAAGAAAACGATGTGAACTACCATTTTTGGCATATCCAATGAAAATGCAATCAACAGTTTTGGGCCTATTCGAAGTGCCTTAGGGGGTGTAACAATCACCTTGACCAGGCACCCCCACACTTTCAAGTATTTATAGGATGATTTATGTCCTTACCACAACTCATGAGGTGTTACATCCTATTCTTGAAAGGTATTTTATTCAACAAAAAATTGGCCGATAAAATGCCTCCCCCACATGTCCTGGCTCATCCCAGAACTTATCAACATGGCATTCATCATTTCTTTTAATGTACGATTCTTTCGTTCCCCAATACCATTGATTGGGGTGTATAAGGAGGGGTACATTCGTGTATGATGCCAGTTTGTGCACATGCTTTCCCCAAATGGTGAAACATATTCACATCCTCTATCACTTCTCACACGCTTTATTTTCTTGTTGAGTTGATTCTCGACTTCAGCTTTATACAAGTTAAATTGTCAATTGCTTCATCCATTACTCTTAAGTAAGTAAATATAACAATACCTTGTATTGTCATCGATAAAAGTAATAAAATATTTATTACCGCCTCTTGTGGGAATTGATTTTAAGTCACACACATCAGTGTGAATCAGATCAAGGGTTCAATTATTCTTTCAACTGATCTGAAGGATGATCTTGTTTGTTTGGCTTCAACACATGTTTTACATTTTGTTTTAGAGTAAATGGCAAAATTTGGTATGTAATCTAATTTAATTAAACGACGCATCGAATTAAAATTACATGACCAAGACGTCCATGCCAACATAAGGAGACTCAACCAAGTAAGCAGAAGTACTAGCATTTTTATTCATGTTTTTCTTAACAGCCATTACATTAAGTTTAAACATGCCATTTTGGGCATATCCCTTTCCAACAAACATAACACGCTTGCTTAAAACAAACCGGTCACTCTAAAAAACCAAACGAAAACCAAACTTGTTAAGCATCCAACCCGACACAAGACTCTTGCGCAGGTCAGGAACATAAAGCACATTTTCAAAGTGAGCTCTTTCCCATAAGTCCACTTTAAAATCACATCACCTTCTCCCTTGATATCAGTTGTAGCAGCATTTCCCCTGTACAGCTTCTCTTCCCCCACCACCACTTTAAACGTATTAAAGAGGCTCTTGTCTGGGCACACATGGCGGGTTGCCCTAGTATCAACCCACCACTCTTTTGGCTCATTACCCACCAAGTTTACCTCCTCCAACATGGCAGTGAGGTTGAAATCATGGCCACTAATGGCATGTCATCATCAACCATAAGAGCCTTGCCACGTTTAGGCTCTTTGCATTGGTCAGCATGGTGACCAGTTTGTCCACAATTGTAACACTTCCCTTTAAAGGGATCAACCTTCTTCTTCACACCACATTTCTTTGGCCCAATGTCAACACCTTTGTCCTTTCCTTGCCATTGAACTTGTGGCCTTTGTTACCCTTGTGACCCCTTGAGGATTGACCAATTTCCTCAAGGTTTGCTTTTGCTGAAGCTTCAACTTGACTTCCTTTATGTGACGACCTATTGTCTTCCTCAATACGAAGACGAACCACAAGGTCTTCAATTGTCATTTTCTTTCGCTTATGCTTAAGGTAGTTCTTGAAGTCCACCCAACTAGGAGGCAACTTTTCAACAATTGCCTGCCACTTGGAATGTTTCACTAAGATTCATTCCTTCAGACAAAATGTCACTAAGAATAATCTGCAATTCTTGAACTTGACTCACTAACATTTTCGAGTCAATCATTTTACAGTCCAAAAATCTTGCCACAACAAACTTCTTAGTACCCGCATCCTCAGTCTTGTATTTGCGTTCCAATGACTCCCATAATTCTTTGGCAGACGGAACCTTGAAATACACATTATATAATGCATCTGAGAGGCCATTCAACACATAGTTGCGGCATAGGTACTCAGAATGTTTCCATGCATCAACTGCACTCACATATTGGGTATCACTGGTCCCTTCTGCAAGAATAGAAGGGGTTCAGTTAAGAACCTCGCAATGTTCAAGGTGGTCAGATAAAACAACATTTTCTGTTACCACATCTTAAAGTTCAAGCCAGTGAACTTTTTGGCTTCTCAGCACAACTTGCTCTTGGGTACCGACTAATGGTCCCATGGTAGTGGATGTGGATCCAACAGTGGTTGATGTGGTTGCTTGAACATAGCCATTTCTGAAACAAGATACAAAAAATTAGAGAAGGCAGAAATAAATTGGTTTACATAAACCAATGCAAACTACAAAAGTTTGCTAATAAAAAAAAAGTTTATAAAAACTTTTAAAAACCAAAATAGTGAACGGGTTTTAAAATCTATTTTAAGCTTGTAGGACACCCGTTCACAAAATAAATAAAATAACAATTTTATTAATCACGATTCTGATTACAATACACAAAATGGCTAGAGCCAAAAAGAAGGAAATACAAAGAAATGTAAACTATAGAAAAACAAATTACAAAGAAATAAAGGAACACGAAAACAAATGGTGACTGAGGCACGTGAAGATCACGCTTCCCTTAAACAGATTTCGGGCCACCCAGGTGAACCCGTCAAGCGGCTCGCGGCGATGCGAGCGTGCGAAGTGCGCCATCAAAGCGCCACATTGCGCCCATCGCCGTCGTCCCGTGCCCGGGCGCGTGTCGGGTACTTCGCACCCTTCTGGCTGCCACTGGGTGTGAGTTGTCACATAAGAATACATCCGTGTAAAGAATTCTAATTATAAATCTACAAAAGATTTCACACACACGTTCGTTTCGATTTTCGTCGTAATTAACCGAAAACCGCGATCGTACGACCAAACGAACTGACCTCTTGAGCATTTTTGAACACATTTCAAGTTCCCTATACTTTAACGTCTTATGAAGCTTTGACTCAGTCCCATGGTTGGCCTTATGGGAATCCATGCACCGGGGGTACCTACCGCTTTCGATTCGAACTCGATCTTATTAAGTTGAGATTCAAATAGATAAAGTGTTCCGTAAGGAATGTGATTCAAGTAGTAGATGATGTCCTACTTGATACTTTAGGAGGGCTTTGCTAAACCAGAGAGAGCATTTGCACCGGATAGAAGACTGTTTTAGTTGCCTCCACCGATGTGGAACACACACGTTATTTTCCATTAATTTCCAACAATATTTGGGGCTCGTTTTCTCCCGCCCTCCTCTTCTCACTTGTAGCAGCAGATTACTACAACAAGAAATTAGGGTTTGTATGCTTTATTGCCGTTAATCTCTCTCTTCTTTTTGGTCAATTAATCTTCGCTTGGTAGGTATTTCATTATGCGTTGTGTAAAACTTTTTTCAAATTCTATTTTTTATCTTATTTATTTGATTTTGTTCATGTGGGGCCAAACCCTTTTCGATTTTGTTATGGAGATGCTAAGCAGTTGAAAAGATTGGATCTTTATTGATTGTTGAATTCGATGATACGGTTTTTTATTTTTTATTTTATTTCTTTGAGGCATTTTGTCATACACTTGAGCTGCAATTTATCAAACCAGAATGTGATAAGTGATGGGCATTAAATTGGTATACAAAATTAACAGATTGATTTATTACATCTTCATTTTGGATATTCAAGATGTAAACCAATGTTCTGAACTCATATTATTGCAACCAGTTTATGTCAAAATGGGCAACAACCTTCTTTTGATCTTGTTTCACCAATTGTAATTGAATAATTTAGATTTAAATTTTTCGATATTGCAGACCTGACTAGTTGCAAAGCAGACTAAAGTATTCGTAGTCCTACGCTTCTTTGGCTTCTAATCTCAAAGAGCGAAGGTTTGTTTTTTTTAATACCTTTTCTTCATTAATGTTTATTTGATAATTGATTGTTAGATGCTGTTTGCTAGAATTTGAGATATTTTAATGTTACATGTTAAAGGTCCGAGTCTGTATCATAGTTTTCGTTTGAGTCCTATCCTATCCGACCGACCCGACTTGACCCAAACCGAAAATATGTAAATCGATTGATAGATATCCAAATACCGATACTTACTGACCCCAGTGCAAAAAATTGCTGACTCTGCCACTGCCCACGATCACGTGGTATATTGGATGCTCTAAGCAGAGCCATTGCTCTAAGAAAGTCAAGTTGAGCGGGCCACCAGTGGCGAAGCTTGACGTTTTCGAGGGGGGGGGGCGAAAACGTATATACACAAAAATTTCTATAGAATCGGGGGGTTGAAAACGTATATGCCCAAAAATTGCTATACGAAAACTACATATAAAAACACTACTAAGCGAAAAGTTCTGGGGTCGGGCGCCCACCCGGCCCCTCTTAAGCTGCGCCCCTGCGGGCCACTAATAAGGAATAAAAGTTTAGCCTTTTCCATAGCTTCAATATTGGAAGAGGGAAACCCTAGATAGTAGATAGACACCCCTAAGTCCGACTGAGTCCCTGTATCCTGAACCGTCTCGTCTTGCTCCCTGTTTTGTTGCTGGCCTACCGCACAGCTACGCAACGACACCGCCTACCGTCGGTTTAAACTATAAACAATAAAGGTTGGAAACTTCTTTCACAAATTTTTTCATTTTAGTTCTGTAAACTGTAAAGGTTGGCACCATTAGTTCCTTCTTGTCTTCATTCGATTATTCATCTGTTCAACAAAAAAAATACAGTAACCTGGCAATTGACACTTTTACCCCTTTTGTTGTATTAAAAAATGCAGTAACTTGAACAATACAAAATCAATGGATAAATACAGACTTCCTGCAACCTCCTGAGCTTGAAAGGAAAAATAGACAAAGTATGTGATATGTCATATGCACACATTACAACTTTATGTCGAAGGTTATATTCTGATTCCACGGTGGGGATACAATATTTTGAACACAATCTGAATGACCCGGACCAGATTTCTCAAAATTTTTAATAATTTAGTTATATTTTATTTGCTTTTACAAAGGTTGATCTGATGGTGCACGTTATGATTTTGGTTGCTTGTGTTTGCAGTGTGCGACTAAGCGATTCTAATTTGGCAGGAAAAATATACTAGTTGGTTGATAAATAAACCTGGTCAATATTGACCTGCAGCAACTTGTAGCGTTATCCCAGTTGATCCATACTATCCTATGAAGTTTGTACGTTTCAACTCTCTCGACTCCTTAGATCTTTTGTGTACACATATGTTCATACATAACTGTATTTACATGTCTTCTGTTTTAATTATGTGCAGACGAGTTTGAGTCAAACCGGGGGTTACAACTTTCCACCATGCAACATTGTCAACTTATGCGGTTTCCAAATATTATTCGACTGCCCTCTTGATCTATCCACCCTAACAATCTTTTCCCCAATATCTACTGCTTTATACGAAAACCTTAACGAACAAACGTTTTCTTGTTCATCTTCCAATTCGTACCCAGAAACCAAGAAGCTGCTTGACAAGAACAACTTAATACTTGCAGAACCATACTACAAAACCGTTGAAAAATTGCACCTTTGGAATGTTTCCCTGATTGATGTTGTATTGATATCGAGTCCGATGGGGATGTTGGGTTTGCCGTTTCTTACTCGCGCTGAAGGCTTTTCAGCCAAGGTACCCAAAAATAATTTCATCATCGAAAGTTTTAATTAGAGGTGGCGAAATGGGGGGGGGGGGTTAGGTAATGGGTCAGTTACGGGTGTTTTAGATATGGGTCAGTTTGACCATTAGAAACACTTTTTTCTTGAATAAAATGATTTGGCTCCTTAGCGCCAGAAGCTATCCACTTCTTGACGAGGGTTCAACGGGTCATCCACAACAATTGTTCAACCCCAGGGGGGCAGGGGTTTGTCTTTGGAAGGTTAGGGTTTGCAATTTGTTTATGACAAAAAAAATGATTTAGAAGGTTTTATTTATGGAAATTGCCATCTCTAATTAAAGTTTAAGAGTAAAATGCCGTTTGTGAGGTTTGGCCAGTTTTGCGACTTTCGTTCAAAGGTTTGTTTTTTCGCATCTGGATCCAAAAGGTTTGAAATCTTGCCATTTTCATCCGGTTCGTTAACTCCATCCATTTTTCTCTGTTGAGTCTGGGTTTTTTTGTCTTTTTTGTTAGCTTAAAGGCAATTCAATCTTATTCACTTTACGTACAAGCATTTAGCATAATGTACATGTATTCAAAAGACCGAATTGCCCTTTAAGCTAACAAAAAAGACGAAAATACCCCTGACTTAACGGCGAAAAATGGATGGAGTTAACAAGCCGGATGAAATGGCAAGATTAAAACCTTTTGGATCCAGATGCGAAAAAACAAACCTTTGGACGAAAGTCGCAAAACTGGCCAAACCTCAAGGACGAAAATGACTTACTATCATTTCGTTGTTTTTCTTGTTGTAATATTTACTTAGGTATATGCAACAGAGGTGACTGCAAGGCTTGGTCAGTTATTGATGGAGGATCTTGTTGCAATGCATACGGAATATACGCAGTTTTACGGACCCAAGGAGACTGGTTTACTTCAATCGCTCAGTTGGGACGAGCTTGAAGCACTTCCACCTACACTGAAAGAGGTACTTCTCGGTAAAGATGGAACTGAGCTTGGTAGTTGGTTGCCGTTGTACAGGTAACGGTTGTATCAAGTTCTGGATCGTTTCTTTCTTAATAAAAAATGGCTTAAAATTGCCGTCGTAACTTGGCGTAAACTGCATGAAAGTAAAAACTGACTTGAATATGTTATGTGTACTCACTCTAGTCTAAGAAAATCAGTTGCATCCTTTCGAGATGTAGGCCTGTAAACGAACCGAACGAACACGAACAAAGGCGTGTTCGTGTTCGTTCTTTAACTTTAACCGAACATGAACATATAATCGAACAACTTTGTTTGTTCATGTTCGTTCTTTAAGAAAATGGGCATGTTCGTGTTCGATTATGTTCGTTCGTTTAAAACTAAATGAACAGTTCACGAACGTAAACGGACATAAACAAACAAACTTAAACGAACATAAATGAACATGACTGAAATAACATAAATGAACATAATTAGTAATATACGAAGACAAACGAACCAAAACTAGTTTTTTATAAGTAAATTAGTGATTAATTACGATAAGTTCCATTGTGAAGCTTATTTTTATTACTAGAAAACCCAATTGCTAATTATTTATATATATATAAGCAGTTATAAAGCCACTTTTATGTTAATATTTATATAAATATAACTACGTATGTATATATTAAAATTTAAACGAACGTAAATGATCTAACAAAACATGTATTCATGTTTGTTCGTTTAATTAATATAAAAATCCGTTCTTGTTCGTTCGTTTATTAAATAAACGAACATAGACGAACTTCCCGCCGACCAGTTCATGAACGTTTGGTTTGTTTACAGGCCTACTGAGATGTATTCTTTTTTTAAATAATTTTTATTGTTTTGTAAGTTATATATATATGTACAAAGAAATAACATGAGATTCTTCTCAGTGCAACTGATGTGAAGGAATGTTTACGGAAAGTTCAGTCTCTTAAATATGCAGAAGAAACTTGCTATAATGGCACGTTAATCATAAAGGCGTTGAGCTCCGGTTTAGAAATAGGTTCATGTAATTGGAGTCTTAAAGGTCCAAAAAGGAATATTTCATATATTTCAAACTCCGTATGTTCATCTGGAACCGCAATGGATTTTGATTTCCATGCTCTCCTAGGAAGTGATGTACTTATATATTCTGATTTCGCTTCATGGAATGGAGATACGTCTGTTGAGAGTGAGAATAGTTCGTCCTCTGGCGTTCCCGTTGATTGCTCAACTAAAAGGTAACTTTTTTTTTCTGTATTTGAATTAATATGCTATTAATATCAATTGTAAGATCCTTCGTAAATAGTAGAGGTGACAATTTTGTCCCGTTTATTTGTAAATGGATCTTTTCATTTTTGTTTTCAATATTAACAAGTCAAAAGTCACACAAATAGTATTCTTAAGCTTACAACCTTCTATATCATTTTGTCTAAAAATAAGATCATCATTGAAACGATATATTATTTTGTAATCATATTTGGCAGGGGTGCAAACGAGCCGAGCCTGAGTTCAACCAGGCTCGTGCTCGATTAACTTATGAGAGCTCGAGCTTGGCTCGTTGGTAGTTTCTCAAGCTCGAGCTCAGCTCGTTTATTAGCTGATAATTAATATATTATAATAATAATATAAATAAATAATAGATTCGTTTAGGCCCGCGAGCTCGATAAGTGAAGCTCGGCTCGTTTACTAAACAAGCTTATTTTTAGGTTCGGGCTCGGCTCGTAAACAAGTTTAAATGGTCTCGGCTCGTTTACTAGACAACTTTAAATAAGGGGTAAATGTTATTAATTAAATATTAATAAAAACTAATATTACACTAAGGCTCGACAAGCCTGACGAGCTTCACATGTCAGGCTCGAGCTCGGCTCGTTTCAAGCTTTTTCTCGAGCCGATCTTGAGCAGCTTGCGAGCCGCTTGGCTCGTTTGCACCCTTAATATTTGGCCATACTAAATATTTTAAAAAAATCTAAAAGCTATGGCCACCAAGAGTTTCGAGTCTACCCAACCCTGATTGTGCCAATATTACTTGTTTTCATTTCACATTTTCGCAGCTCTACTAACGATGCTACTGATTTTGTATCAGTCTGTTTTAACTTTTAATTTATTGCTGGAACCGTTTAAGGTTTTGAACGAGGAAATTTAATCTTAATTTTGGAATAAACTTCTTGCAGTGACAATGCACACGCCTTGGAATTGCAGGATTTCGATGAGAGTTCAGACGAAATGGAGAAATTGAACTTCATATGCTCGTGTTCAATGAACGCCGTTAAAGCGGGTGGCTCGGTTCTCATTCCCATAGGCAGGCTTGGCATCATTTTGCAACTTCTGGAGTTGCTTGCTTTGCACATTGAATCATCTGACATCAAGGTGTTTTATTTCATTTCTTAGTAATTATTATAAATAATAAAAGTGGGTGTCTTAGCTATTGCTAAGACATTTACTGTTGGATAGGATCTAGCCAAAATGAATTGTATTAGAATCAAATGCATTTTATTTATGACATTTCAATCTCACAATAGTAATATAATAACATTACCCCAATTTTGATAAGAAAAAAGACAAAGAAAGAAGGGGTCAAGTCAAATAGAACCCCTAATTTTTAATTATTTTTCTTGCCATTAAGAGCATCAAGGCTTTTTTTTTTTGGGTCTTTTAGTGCATAATTTGTATTTACACCCCCGATCTTTAACAAATGTATCATTCGGCCTAGTAACTTTGGTAATGACATGTATAGCCCCTCAACTTAAATTAGGAGTCGGGTCATATATAATACGTTTTCACAAGGTGGTATAAATTTGAGTTACTTTACGTTTTGACATTGCCGCAACACGTGGTACCATTCTTTAGCTTAAAAAAAACTATTTTCTTACGTGCTTATTTTTAAGTACGTTTTGGCATAAATCCATGTTGGTTTGTTGCTCTCTAAAGATCATATCTTAAAAGAACATAAATTATTGGTACTTGGATCTTTGCTTTTTTATAGGTTCCGATATTTATCATCTCTAGTGTGGCAGAGGAGCAACTGGCATACACTACTATTTTACCAGAATGGTTATGCAAAGACCGGCAAGAGAAGGTAATACTCATAATATCATATGTTCAAAGTTCAAACAAAAGTAACACGATTATTAGTATCATTTTACGTGCATCCGTCTTTATAATCGTTTTTCTCTTGATCCTACAGCTTTACTCTGGCACGCCTGTTTTCGCTCATGAAGACCTCATAAAAGTGAAGAAGATCCATGTATTTCCATCACTTCACTCACACGAATTATTGTAAGATTTGGTTTTATCTAATTCGTTCAAACCCGAACCTGTTTTGACCCGTTATCTAACCCACTCATACCAACTTGGAGAGTATTTACTATTTAGCATGTTTAAGCTTTTTTTATTTTAATTTCTAGTTTCACTTTATGCACACAGGATGATGTGGCAAGAGCCATGCATAGTTGTTTGTCCTCATTGGAGCTTGCGGCTTGGACCTGTTGTGCATTTACTTCAACGCTGGCATGCGAATCCAAATGCACTTTTAGTTCTCGAGGTATTTATTTCTTAACTTCTAGTTTCCAATACTTCTGAAGAGAGTAAAGTACATGGATGGTCCCCGTGGTTTACCAAATTTTAGATTTGGTCCCTAACTTTCCAAAAGTAAACGGATGGTCCCTGTGGTTTGCACTTTGTAATGCATTTAGTCCCTAACTTGGACATGCTAAACCCTTTTGGTTTGTTGGATGAGGACTAAATGCGTTACAAAGTGCAAACCATTAGGACTACTGTGTACTTTTGGAAAGCTAGGGACCAAATCCAAAATTTTGGTAAACCACAGGGACCATCCGTGTACTTTAGTATTTTGAATATATACATATATAATACTTGTGTGGGTGGATAATATAATTAATTATGTTCAGGAAGGAGTTGACACTGATCTCGCACTCTCGCCTTTTAAGCCTATAGCAATGAAGGTCTTGCAGTGCTCTTTTGTTTCTGGTATAAAGTAAGTGATGCCAAGTTTCTTGAATTTTTTGCACTTTAGTCCCTGTGGTTTGGTGAAATTTCACCTTTAGTCCCCAACTTTTGGAAATTACACTGGTAGTCCCTGTGGTTTGACAGTTTTGTTACTCGGATAGTCCCTGGAGTGGATGTCCGTTAGTTTTCTCCGTTAAGTCCATGTGAAATTACTTATTTACCCCTTACTAATAAAAAATGATAATTAAATCATTAAAAGATAATTAAAAAGGTGGGACCCACCTTCCACTTCTTCTTCATCCAAAAACCACCACCTCCAACCTCCTAAAAACACCACCACCCACCACCTCCTTAAACCACCACTTGCCACCTCCTCCTAAAATCGCCACTTGCCACCACCACTGAAACCACCACTATCCGCCAACACCCTTTCTCCACCATCACCACCCCAAGATCAACTACCACCTCCTAAAAAAAACCCAAACGTGCAGTACAGCCTTGATATCATCAAATCACCCACAAAAAAATGAATATTTTCACAACAAAACCAAAACCCACATGCTCAATTTGAACAACACATTAAGTTAACAACAAATCATGAACACCTAAATCTTCAAGCTTGCTAATCTAACCTGGTCAACAAGAAAATCAGCTGTTTAAATAAGCTCAATCAACATACAGATATAGAAAGATAATTTGGTCGACAATATGCAGACTCCTCTCTCTTTCATTATCTTCTGTTAAAAAATCACGAGTCCTTTAATCAAAAACTTTCATCGGAGACAAATCAAATCCCTCATCCTCGCGAAGATCTGCTGCCACAAATGCTTATTCGACTTCGAAGTTGTGCTGGTTGTGTGGGAGTTGTTCGGTTTTGAGTAACATGCTTTGGTCACCGGCAGCGATGGTGTCTTTGTAGATGGTAAGACAGGAGAACGACGGGCTCGTGACTAGTAAGGAGGTGGAGTATAGGTTGTTTGGTAAAGATGATAGTGAGCGGAGGTGGAGGGTGGCGGTGTTCGATCGGCGGTGGCAGAATAGGGGTAGTGGCGGCGTAATAGGTGGGTGGTGGTGTCTGCATTTGAGATCAGAGAGAAATGGGAGAAAAGGGGGGGGGGTGGTTGAACGGGGTCCAACTAAGGTGGGTGGTTATATATATATAGGGGAGGGGTAGGTTATTGTACAAAATGGCTTATCATAGATTACGTACGAGATCATCCAGGCCGTACGATCTAGTTTTTACCCCCATGCGAAATCGTTTTTTTCCATGCGAATTCATCATTTTTGAACACCCCATGCGAAATGTTGGTGCGAATTCGTTTTGTATCCATGCGAATTCATCATTATAGGGTGCGATTTCACATCTCATACGAATGTACATTAAGGCATTTTGTACAATACACTTTCTCTATATATATGTGTGTGTGTATTATTTCTTATATTTTAATAAAAGAAAAGGGTAAATAAGTAATTTCACATGGACTTAACGGAGAAAACTAACGGACATCCACTCCAGGGACTATCCGAGTAACAAACTGTCAAACCACAGGGACTACCAGTGTAATTTCCAAAAGTTGGGGACTAAAGGTGAAATTTCACCCAACCACAGGGACTATCCGTACATTTTACTCTATCTTAAAACACAATGTCGGTGGCATTTACCACCAACACCCTTCATTTTAAAAACTTTCAGCTTTAACCCATGTAATATTACTTTGTATTTACACCCTTCAACTTTTGAAAATTACAATTTACCCTTAGACCACTACTCCATCTTATAATTTTTATAACAAGGTTGAAAGTTTGCATTTTTAACCCATGCACTATTACTTCATTTTACACCCCCTCAACTTTTGAAGTTTGCCTTTTCAACCCTGAAGTTTGAATACCGTCACCACCCCCTCAAGTTTTAAACTTTGTTTTTTTTACCCCTTGTGTTGTTACTCCATTTTAACACCACTACCCCTCAAGTTTTAAACTTTGCGTTTCTACTCCTTGCACAGTTGCACGATACCCCCTCAATTTTAAAACTTTGCATTTTGACCCCCTTGCACTATTACTCCAATTTAACACCACCACCCCTCAAGTTTTATTAGATAGTATCATTATTAGTAGTATTAGCCCACGGGCCCATTAGGTTGTTAGGGTTTTGTTATGATGTCTATATGTTGTAACTAAATCCTTCAATAATATTCATAAGTATTTTACCATTTAACATGGTATCAGAGCCTTAGGGTTCTCTACCTTTCATTTTTCCGCCGCGCCACCACAAAAAAATACAAACCCTAGCCGTCGCCACCGAGTGCAAACCCTAGACAGGGCGGTGTGCCGCCACTGCCGCCGCCCTGTCCCACCTTCGTTTTTCAGTTTCGGTTGTTTTTCTATTGAATATTTTCCACTTAATAAAGCTTCATTATTGGTTTAAAACTCAACTCTCAAGCCATGTGTTCCTTTCGCCAACCACTCAAAGCGGAACATATATATTTTTTTTCGTAGTGAAGTTCTTGTGGTGCTTATAATATCATAACAAGCTTTGTTTATTTTGTTTTGACTTTGTTTACTGCCACATGCATTCAACGAGACATGAAAAAAAAGGAGAAATTGATTGTTTATGGTTATCGTGTTTTGAGGGTTACATACCATCTACACACAAAAAGGAACTCCTTGTGATTGTATGATCATCTCATTTGTTTATGGTTCATGTGCTGCCGTTTTTTAAACCCATCTACCACTGAAGACACGCCGTCCTTCCTCAAGCCGTTCCTTGTCGTCATGCTTTCTTTTGTTTTTACTTATTGCCGCCGACTTCGGTCCGCCGCTCATTGGGCTTCGGTCCACCACGCCGCCGCCTGCAGGACTAGGTCCGCCACGTGCGCTGCTAGTTAGTTAGTTAGATTTCTACTTTGCTGCCGCTGCATTACCGCATTGAACGCCTCTTGCAGGATTACGGGATCGTCATTGAAGACTATGGATGGGCAAAATAGGGATTTTTTGGCAAAAGTTTGGGTTCTTAAATCGATTAAAGCACGTTTATCTTATTATTATTGCATTTATGTCTTTGTTTTCCCAGTCCATGCTAATGGTTTCCTTCCGCTTGGACTGCGGGGAGTATTAGATAGTATCATTATTAGTAGTATTAGCCCACGGGCCCATTAGGTTGTTAGGGTTTTGTTATGATGTCTATACGTTGTAACTAAATCCTTCAATAATATTCATTAAGTATTTTACCATTTAACAGTTTTAAACTTTACATTTTTACTCCTTGCACTATTACCCCCTCAAGTTTTAAACTTTGCATTTTTACTCCTTGCACTATTACTCCATTTTTACCGCCACCACCCCGTTAAGTTTTAAACTTTACGTTTTTACTCCTTGCACTATTACTCCATTTACACCTCAACTTTGAAAATTTCATATGGTAAATGCATCGCATAACGCTCGGACTAATCCATTCGATTTTTGCAATGTACCCGTGCCATAACGTGCGCAGGTCTAGTTGCTAGTTATAATAATAACAAAACAGCCAAATCACAATATATGTACACACTTGAGAGTTGAGACCCAGGGGCGTAGCTTGTGGGGGCCGGGAGGGGCGCCCTACCCCCAAACTTTTCACTCAGTAGTGCCTGGTATGTAGTTTTCTTATAGAATTTTTCAGGTATATACGTTTTCAACCCCCAGTTTTAGAATTTTTTAGGCATATACGTTTTCGACCCCCCGATCGAAATCTCGAGCTTCCCACTGTTGAGACCCAAAGAAACAAATAAATTTTTTGTTATGTAGTAAAGAATTTATTGTTATAGCTTACTACCTTTTGCCTTGTAGGTCAGAGAAAGTTCCACAATTGCTTAAAATGCTTCAGCCAAAACTCATCTTGGTAAATTGTTTATCAGCAACGTCTGATTTTTTTCTTCAACTAATAAATATTGATTAGTTCTCATCGTCATTTGCCCCGACCATTTTTTAAAAGTATTTACTAAATATTGATTATTCTCACCGTCATTTGCAAACTTCCTAACACTTGCTTTATTAACAGCTTCCAGATTACACAAAACCGTACTTTAATCCTTTGAGCCTATCATTATCATGTCTATATTTCACTGAAAACGACACACTTCGTGTGCCAAAGCCAAACAATCTTCTAGAGGTGAATATCGCAACAGACTTAGCCTCACAGTTGACTTTATCAAAGTTGAAATCCGAAGAGTTGACCATTGCAAGATTAAAAGGCAAACTCTTTGTGGATCAAGCGAAACACTACATCGTTGCCGAAAAACCGACAACTACTTCAACGATGACGCCTTTGGTGCATTGGGGTAAGGTTGATTTGGAAAGTTTAGTTTTGGCATTGGAGAAGATTGGGGTCAAAGGGTCAATGGAAAAAGTCAAAGATGAAGATGAATTTGGATCAAATGTGGTGTATGTAGTTGAGCCTAACAAGGGTTTGATACAAGTGAAAGAAACAAGTACTGTTATTAGCACTGGAGATGAGAATTTAGCCTCCCTTATTTCTGATGCAGTCCATAGTCTTTTGAATGGTATTTAAGGTCTAGCTAGTTTGTTAATTTATATTTTTTAAAATCATATGCTTTATTTTTCTCAGTTTTACACAAAACATTTGTATAATCCATAGTTGACAAATTGTTCCTATTGAAATGAATATGAATCCAGATTGATAAGGAGTTGGTTAATAATGCTTGAACGTGTGCATGTACTTGTTTTGAGTGCCTTTATATTTTCTGTCTGTCTATGTAGATTGATTACAAGCCGAAATATGGTTAGGGATCTTATGTGTCTCTGCAACTTCTGTATTTATTATCGCCTTCATTGCATGCTCCTCCAGTAGATATTGATGGTATTCTGAACCTGTTTCGGATCTCTACTTTACGGAAACAATATCATTTCCGGTGCCATTATTCCTACTTCTGCAGCTATCGGTTTGCACTTTTACCCAATATGGGAAGCAGCATCCGTTGATGAATGGTTATACAATGGTGGTGTGAATTTATATTAAATGCGGTTAATCTCAATTTTGTAACATTTTCTTATTTTTTTATAGTTTTTAATTAAAGGAGCCATTTTTATATTTTTGTTATAGCTATTGAAGTTGCCATTGGACTCGCTATTGTTTCATCAATTTATCATAACTAGAATATTAAATTGTATAAACCAATTGAATAAGTAATAGAGTAAATTACTTTTTAAGTCTCCGTGTTTTAGTGATTTTAACCACTTGAGTCCAAAATCAAAAAGTTTAACGCCCTGAATCCCTAACCGCTTATTTTATAACGTTTTGAGTCCATGTGTTTTAGTGGTTTTAACCACTTGAGTCCAAAATCAAAAGTACAAGTGTTAACAATTGGACTCAAAACGTTATAAAATGAGTGGTTAGAGAGTCAGAGCGTTAAACTTTTTGATTTTGAACTCAAATGATTAACACTACTAATACAAAGGGACTCAAATAATAATTTACTCTAGGTAATATCATCATATAAATTCAAATCATAAACTAGTACAAATTAGTATGGCTGCCACGTAAGATAAATAATCAGGTGTTTATTATTATTAATTAATATTTAATATGTGTGACATTATTATACACGGTAGATGTACAATTTTTGTTTTCATACCATTGAAATTATTCCTTGTGCATGTGTGTCAGAATCTACACACAAGAACTGAGGATGCCATGATCCTTGTCTCTTTGTGACCACTAATATCAAAATGTTCGGTTATGGCAACTGCCATGCCAAGAATCTGATAACAATCCGACAATACACTCTCATCACCGCCATGAGAATAAGTATCTAAACTTTACCCGGAAAATGAGCATGTAAGAGAGCAGAGAGAGAGTTTTGAGAGATTTCATAACCTTGTTCGTGCGAGGGCACTAGTGTGTGTATCACGTCACATTAAAAAATTAGTGGGCCCGTTAGGCATGACCGTTTCACTGAAACCTCATTCTCTAATATAACTGGTAGCGGTGGTCAGGTAAACATACACTCCATACAACTCTCCACATAAGTGAACCATAGGTGGACCCAACACAATCCGGATCCTACAGATCCGGATACTGTGAGTTGTATTTAGCATGGTTCAAATTTAATGAATCCACGTATTATGAGTTGTATTTGACCCGGATCATCAAGTTTGCCACCATATTTCACCTGTTTCGTTACTTTGTGGGATTGATTAAAGCCCATCTCGGTTCAGTTCCAACTATATAGTTATGTCATATTAACAAGTCAACCAGGGACGACTCAAGAAGCCTAAAATGAATTCTAAAATTGGTTTTATTTTTCAGCTATGAATGAAATATTTATCTGACCCTTTTATACAAAGAAAACGACCTGATGAGGTAAAACTTGTTTACATATGAATTCAACATGTTAAAACTTAATTCTTATGAGTCAAAGAATGAAACTGATAAGTCTTATTAGGAGACTTCTAGAAATTCGTGCAAGGTATATATTTGTAATAGAAAAACCTCTTAAATCATTTTATTAAAAAAATAAAATATTATTTTTAAACTAATATAACTTTTAGGCTTCGGTTCAGTTAAGAACTACCACGAATTGTGAGAACCATAAGAACTCCTACTTCCAGCACGAGTTGGGCCACATTTTTTTGCACAAACGTAGATGAAAATATTATAAACACATCTGTAAAAACAAAAAAATGTCGAGTCGGTAGTTACGCCGGATGTAAATTTTGTTATGGTGATGAAATTTTTTTTTACACCCGATGTAAATTCTTACATGCGGCAATTTTTTTTTCTTTTTTTGCTGGAACAAGTGATTTTTTTTAAGATTTTTGAAATTTTTTTTGAAAAACCTTTTAAAATGCCTAGTTCTTATGATTCTCACAACTTAAATTGATTCTCGTTTTACATTTTCTCTATAAATTTATGATAACTATATTTGACAAACTTATTGTTCATGCAAATTATATAGACATAATGTGTTATCAACTCAACCCCACCAGGCAATTTTAATATATACCATAAAATTTACTGATTTAACTCTAATCCATTTTGATATGTAACCTTCCCACTACATGCCCATTAAGTGGTGACAAAAATATGGCAGTTAGATATATTCATAATAAAATATTTTACTCACCTTCTCTTTAAATTCTTCTGAGTGAGAACCTTTAATTTGAATATTATATAGCTCGTAAAAATTTTAAAGACAAAATGATCTACCAAATGTCTATGGAATTATACTCTAGTGGGTTCGATTTTCACTTTTCTCAGATTTATTAAGTTTTTTTTTTTGAATTGGTGTATATGCATTATTGTCTAGTGGAGATACATATAATCAAATGGTTTCATTAGTGGCACGATGATACTCAAATAGTCCATCAGTGATAAAAAATTGTCGTTCAAAATATGATCTACCAAATGTTGAATAATATCTGGCTTATGTTTTTTTTCCTTTCTATTTTTTTCTTTCAAATATGGGTTAGGAATCATTTTTAAAAAGCAAAAGAGATGAGGTGTCATAATTTAATTGATGACTTTTGGAGTAGGTGCGCGTTGAGATGGCACATATGCTTGATGAGGCATATATATGATCTTATATGTTAAAAGATTAACTTTACCGTAGACCACTCGGTACGGGGCCTGTCTCGGCCGTTGCCGATCCTGCACACCGTTTCCGCCGGCCCGTCATCGTCTTCTCCGTCATCCAAGGACGTTGATGGCGGGCCTCCCCCTTCTCTCTCTCTCTCTCACACACACACACATATATATATATATATAGGGAAATGATAGAAAGAAAACTCAAGAAAACCTTATGTAACATTTTTAATTTTTTGTAAAAAAAATAGGGAATGTAAGTACATGTTAATGAACGTTTTGTAACAAAAAAATAAAAAGCATCGAGTGGATTTCTTTATAATAATTTTAAAAATTCAGTTTTTTAGCATTTTTTTTGTAACACTGAATTTTTAAAAAAATTATAAAAAAACGTTCGGCGCTTTTTGTTTTTTTTTCTTTACAAAACGTTCATTAACATGTAACTTACATTGTCTAATTTTTTTCTTGAGTTTTCTTAATTTAAGTGGGTTTTCTCTATATAATTCCCGTATATATATATATAGGCTCGTACTCCATTTCCCTTGGTCTATCCTTGGAGGGGCATCCTCCTCGGATGTTGACGTGACGCTGACGTGGAGAGGCATCCTTCAAGAACTTGCCTTCTCCACACCGAGTAACCTTAGGGTTTTAACTGCAGATGTTGTACTTCAGATGTTCTTTAATGGAGAGAAAGCATTCAATGAAGAGATGAATTGGGGAAGATACATTTATATGTTTCCGTATTGAGTTATTGAGGTACCACCTTTTAATTTTGTCACGTGTGGTTGCCTTTTTGGACCCCCACAAAAGCGTGGAATAAGTTCCATATCATGCCATTGAAATATTTTTTTATAAATATTGTTGTATTTAATTAATATTTAATATTTAATGGTTTTCAAGATCTTCTTTTTCTTGTATTTTAAATTATGAGGAAAACTAACAAAACAAAATTCGCTTCAAATACACATCAACCACACTTGTTTTATGGTCCAATTAAATAAATACCAATAGGAACAAGTATTATGTGATGATAAAGTCGTTTATGCATGACTAATTTATATTAACTATATGCGACATTCACATAATATAATATAAATAATATATAAGATGATTAAATAAGTGTATGGTTTTGTAATTCTCTTTCAACCGTTATATTATACGTAGCCAGCACTACGTACAAGTATTTATGGATTATCACGTCGACAGTATGTGCTGATGCTTATATGATTATCACGCCGGCACTACATACAAGTTGCTTGTGGTTTCTAAAAAATTGAATTAGCAACCCAACCAATCAAACTATTGTGCGTCGCGCAGACCACGCACAGAGCTTTAAGTCTGAAGACTGTTTGTTTTCTCGAAGACTTTTCATTAAAAAGGTATGCGCGTCCTCTTTTTGGTGCAGATGTGGTTCAACCTCTTCAAACCCTTCTTATCTTTTTTTCTTCCAGACATCACAAACACACAAAAAACCTTAGCTCTTCCATCTCCTCCCTCCTCACCGTCGCCACCTTCGCCTTCGCCTCCACCTCCCCCTTCCTCCTCACTATCGTTGCCTCCCTCCTCATCGTCGCCGCCTCCGCCTCCTCATCCCTCCTCACTGCCGCCGCCTCCTCCTCCTTCGTCCACATTGTCGCCGCCTAGCAGTAAAGTAAACAAGAAGAAGAATGGTAGAAACTTATGAAACTTACAATGATAAAGAATGAATGAAAGAAGATAGAGAATTGGTCACCAAATAGATGGTTATTTCTGTTATAGATTGTTAGGGTTTATAGACGAACAATAACCCCCCCAACTAACAAGATACAACTAACTCCCTGAACTAAGTACATTTTACAATATCAGTCCCCAGACTTATTTATACTATAGACCTTAGACTATTACAACATATCATACAAGGTGATCGATCTCTTCAGTTTGTGCACCAACAAGGAGTTGCAGATGTCGCCTAATCCCTTTTGACGGTTCTTGATCGAGTGAATTTCAGGGAGATAAAGATGTTACAGTTGATTATGCTAAGGGGATAATGAAGCAGGTGCTCCATCAATTCCGACCCAGACTTTGTTATGTGTTGTTATCTTGATGATTTCTTTTAACTTCTTGTTCCTTGATGAATTCAACAGGCCCATTAATTTAGAGGTTATGTTAGCTTGTTGTTTTAAAGTTGGTTTAATTCTTGATGGGTCACTGGATCTTTGATATTACTTGGTTTAATTCTTGAATTTGGTGGCAATTGAGGTGTTCCCGTTGATGGGTTTTGTTTATTTTTTGATTGTCTGAATTGTGAAAAAAAAGTCTTATCGCAGAGGTTAAAAAACAAACACTCTTTTTGACTGCAAAGGTTTGGTCCATCTCTTCTGCTACAGATGTTTGCAGATGTGGTCCGCAGACTGCAGATGTTTTACCTCTGAAAAAAACAAGCAACACCTAAATGCCCCCAACCCCCTCGCGCCAAAAAAAATGGCACTCCCAAGGAAATTGAACTCGTGACAACTAGATCCCTAGACGCACGTCTAAGCTATGGCACCAGGTACACATTTGTGTTATCTAATATTTCAGATTTACTTCGATGGATAATAGTTGCATGAAGATTGAGATCATTGACAACTAAACCTCAACGGCAAAATATGTGGCAAATGGTTGCACTGATAACTGCGAGCAGTGACATGTTTTTAGCAAATAATTGACAATCACTTATAAATGCCAACCGCTAACCATTAGCTGAAAATGTTGTGATGATTCAACCTTTATATAAAGTAAACCATCTTGTATGTTTTAACCACGGAATTAAAATTTCGTTTTTTTACATAGAAGAACATCTCGCATAACACTTTCTATTATATTCGATTATTGATTTCTTATACCCATAAAACATTTTAATCTGAGATACACAATTCAGAAAATTATCAAAATTGAAATAAAAAACCTAATACTTATGAGTTATGATCCATCATGGCTCTTTTTGATGGACACAAAGAAAAAGGCATAGTAAAATTAGGAGAGAGCGGTGAGTGAGAAACTCAAAGGAAAATTGTATTCTTATAGATATCACATGTAATATTTTGACAAGAGTAAAATGCTTGAATAGTCCATGTGGTTTATCAAAATAACACATATAGTCCTCAACTTTTGAAAATTACACTCATGCTCCCTATGGTTTTACACTTTGTTACTCAGATAGTCCCTACACTGGATGTCAGTTAAGTGTAAGTAAAATGACAAAAATACCCTTACCATTAACAAATAATAGTTAAAAGAAATATAATTAATAAACCCTTCTCCTAATACATAAAAGAGTAAATTACAAAATCGTCCTTTATATATGTCACTTATTGCAAAGTGTGTCCTTTGTCTTTACTATTTACAGTAAACATACCGAATGTTTACAAACTCTTACACGTTATGTCCTTTAACCCTAACTCAGTTAATTTTCATGGTTAAGTCTGACCAGTTGGACCTCACATGAGGATATCTAGGTCATTTTACCCTAAATATTAAAATAAATAATCATAAAAAAATAATAAATAATAAATACATAAAAATAATAAATACATTAATTATATTTAAAGAAGATTATACATATATATACAGTCATAATCTCTCTCTCTCTTACATTTCTATCTCTCTCTAACTCTCCCACCATCACCACCTACTCCCACTGTCCCCCACCACATCCACCCACAACAACACCACCATCACACCACCAAAAGTCACCACCCCACCTACAAACATTAGTTGTGCTAGTTTTGAGAATCGACTCATCTTTTATGGTTCAGGTGATCAAACCGTCACATTTAGTGAAGTGGTGCTTGAGGTTATGAGGCATCTTGAAGGAGCCTATGCACTTATTTTTAAAAGGCGGCATTATCCAAACGAATTGATTGCTTATAAACGTGGTAGTCCGCTGCTTCTTGGTGTGAAAGTAGGTTCTGCATCTTCTTGTTTAGAAGGCTAACATACATTTATTGTTTGTTAATAATATAGCTTCATTTTCAATTTACTTTTGCACTTGTATTGAGAAAGGACTTTTATTCCACAGGAATATGCTGAAGAACAGAACAATGGGACATCCTATAATGACATGAAATTTATTTCAAAAAATGGTCACCCAAAAGAACTTTTTCTATCTAGCGATCCACATGCTCTTTGAACACACAAAAAAGTGGTCCAGGAGAAGAGAGAGAGAATCTGAATCAAGAACAAGAAGAGGTGGGTGGTGATTGTGATGAAGGATGCGAGAAAAGTGAGAGGTTAGGGTGCGTCTGGTGGTGAAAATCGCCATTGTAGGAGCTTATTTTTTTTAAAGAAAATGGAGGTTTAACTTGTTTTGTTCGTCTGCTGGTGATAGTGGTCCAATTTAGATCCCCAATTTCTTGACAAGATCCCCAATTTCAGATACCCAATTTCTTGCGGTGGTGATAATGGTCCAATTTTGCGGTGGTGGTGGCATGTGGGTGGTAGTGGTGGGGAAGGTGCTGGTGGTGGCATGTGGGTGGTAGTGATGGGGGAAGGTGTTGGTGGCAGTGGGGTAGGTGGTGATGGTGAGTTGCAGGTGCAGGAGGGGGGGAATGATGTTGGGGTTTAGGTTCTTTATAGAAGGAGAGAGAATTGGTAGGTAGAATGACTTTAATGCCCTCATGTGCTTCTCAGGTGACCTGATTTAACTGGGAGAATAAACTAGGTTTAGGGTAAAGGACATAACTTGAATGGTTTTTCAAACATTAGGTATGTTTACTGTAAATAGTAAAGACAAAGGACACACTTTGTAATAAGTAACATACATAAAGGACGAATTTTGTAATTTACTCTAAATAAAAAACAAAAACAAAATTAAATACAACCCCATCCCCACCCCACCAAAACCCACCTTCTTCTTATACCTCCATTAACGATCATCTTCTCCAATTAATTACTTCTCGATTCAACGTACACCAGGCATTCAAAAACCACATCAAATCCAAAACTTTCAGAATCACTCTCCACTGGTATCTACATCAAATGCTAACTCCTATCTTTACTACACAACGTCGTATTCAATAATTAATCCCACCATTAAAAAACCCACATGGAATTCAACTATATTTCACATAATAGAACCATGTGAATCAGAATTTATGCAAAAATTCCATTTTAATTCTCCTTAAAGAAGCTTTCATGCTTCTGAGTATAAATTTGTAGACGAATCTGAAAAACGACACCTTTTGTGTAGATCCAAACACCTTAATTCCGTGGTGACCATAAAAAAGAGAGATCGATGGATTGCCACCACCAACTCGACCCCCAACCGTTAATCTAAATCAGATGGCGATGGGTCGTCGGAAAAATGGAGAGGAGCCAAGGTAGATCTGAATCGGGATTAATAAAAGACAATGTGGGAGATTTGAAACACTGCAAGTGTTAGGATTTAGAGCACACACACACGATCAATAAACGGAAGCAATAAGAAAATTAGACACGAGATTTACGTGGTTCGGTCACAGTGTGTAACCTACGTCCACGGGGGCAACTAGGGTTTGTAATTTATTGAGTGATAATATTTACAAGTACTAGAGATATATTTATAGGCTAGAATTAGGGTTAGTCCCTGCTAAACAAGTAACTAAACATCTGGCCTAAAATACTTAAAGCCCATTAGAGTTAGGGACGGCCAAACCCTTTCCCTTCTTCTCTCTAATTCTTGGCTAGCCTTAATGGGCTGGGCTGAAGACAACATCTCCAACAATCTCCCACTTGGTGTCTTCGGACCTCGAACTGCACCATCTCTTTTGTACTTCTGTAAATGAAAATCCCCCTTGATCTTCAAATCTCCCTAGTTACCCCGCCTTCTCAACATTATTCCTGAAGGCCAGCTGAAGCTAGCTTCAGCTTATCCAGCACCACAACCTTGGTAAACATACCTGCTGGATTCTTAGCACCTGGGACATTCTTCAAACTAATTCAAACTAATTGATCCTTCACTGATCAATCCTCTGAAAAAATGATACCTCATCCCTATGTGCTTCGTCTTCCCATGATAAAGGGATTCTTTGCAAGTTTCACTGCACTTTCATTGTCACAATACAACGGGTAGTCAGCTTGATTCTTCCCTAACTCTTTCAGAAAAGCTTTCGACTATACTAGTTCTTTACTGGCTTCAGCTACTGCCATGTATTCTGCTTCTGTAGTAGATAAAGCCACACTTTTCTGAAGTCTGGACATCCAACTTACAGCTGTTCCTCCCACTGTAAAGACATATCCTGTTGTGCTTTTAAATGTCTCTTTACAGCCACCCAGGTCAGCATCTGTAAGGGTAAATGCACGGTACCCCTGACCGCGGGAGGGTTCTCCCTCCCCAAGCTAGCTTAGCCCCATAGCTGCCTGGCGGTTACTACCCAGCAGGATTATTCGGGCCGAGCTGGACTCGAACCCGCGTCCTCCCGTTTGGAATGTTATGTATGTTACTTGAACACGATGGTACCTTTCAAATAATAAAGCACCCATTTAACTGCTTCCCAGTGTTCTCTTCCCGGATTTGACATAAAGCGACTGACAACTCCAATTACGTGTGCTATGTCAGGTCTCGTGCATACCATAACATACATTAGACTTCCTATAGCAGATGCATAGGGAACTCAGCCATATCAGCCTTTTCTTCTTCTGTTCTGGGACATTGATCTTTAGTAAGCTTGATGTGACTTCCTAAAGGCGTGTTTCTAGGCTTGGTCTTCTCACTGTTCATACCAAATCTCTCTAACACTTTCCCGATGTATTTCTCCTGGGATAGTGTCACTGAGCCATCTTTCTTGCTTCTGGTTATACTCATCCCGAGTATCTGTTTGGCTGGACCCAAATCCTTCATCTCGATTTCTTTGGACATTTGCTTCTTTAACCTGCTTATTTCTTTCATATCTGAACCTGCAATTAACATATCATCAACGTAAAGTAACAATATTATATAAGAGTTGTTGAACTTCTTCAAATAGCAGCAATGATCCATCTGACATCTCTTGTACCCTGACCTCTCCATGAAGTTATCAAACTTCATGTACCACTGTCTAGGTGCCTGTTTAAGACCATACAAACTCTTATTCAACTTGCAGACCAATTCCTTTTCCAACAACCTTGAATCCCTGAGGTTGTGCCATATAAATTTCTTCATCTAGGTCACCATGTAGAAAAGCTGTTTTCACATCTAACTGATCTAGATGCAACTTTTCTGCAGCTATAATACTAAGAACCATCCTGATGGTAGTCATCTTGGCACCGGAGAGAAAATCTCATCATAATCAACTCCCTTCTTCTGCTGAAACCCCTTGACTACTAAACGGGCTTTATACCGTTTAGAACCATTGTGTTCTTCTTGACCCTGAAGACCCATTTATTTTGTAAAGCTCTTTTATCTGGCGGAAGCTTAACTAAGACCCAAGTCTTATTTTTATCTAAAGAGCTCATCTCATCCTTCATCGCATGCTCCCACTGGAGAAAATCTTTCATCTTGACTGCCTCATAGTAGCTTCCTGGTTTACCATTTTCTGTCAAGAGAATATAATTAACTGAAGGATTATATTTATTAGGCGGTTTACTAACTCTGGTGGATCTCCTGACCCAATTTTCTGACGGGTCAGGCTGCTGTGGAGGCTGTTCTTCTTCATGCTCTGAGCTCCCACTGTCAGAGACTTCTACTATCTCATTATATCCACCTTCAAACTCTGGTCCTGTTTCATCTTCAGAATCTGATTCGGGTTCTATAACTGGTTCATTCTTTTGACCATCAGTGTCAAACTCAATCGCTTCTTTCTGAACCTCTGACTTCTCCGAATTCCTGTCTTTGTACAACTCGCTTCATTGAACTCGGCATGTTTGCTTTGACTAGCTTTCTGCTTTCATGATCCCAAAGCCTGTAGCCCAATTTATCAGACCCAAATCCAACGAGCGTATACTTCTTTGCTTTGGCGTCTAACTTGTCACCTTCAAGATCAATATCATAAGCACTACACCCGAATATTCTCAAGTGATCATACTCAACTGCTTTTCCTTTCCATTCTTCCTGAGGAATCTTGAATCCCAACGGTACTGAAGGCCCACGATTGATAAGATAGGCTGCGGTGTTAACAACATCAGCCCAGAACATTTTTGGGAGCCCTGCATTCAATCTCATACTTCTGGCTCTCTCACATAATGTTCTGTTCATCCTCTCTGCAACCCCATTCTACTGCGGAGTTCCTGGAACTGTATTTATCATCTTGATCCCTCTCTCAGCACAATAATCTGTAAATTCTTTGCTGATGTATTCACCTCCGTTGTCAGACTTCAAGCATTTCACCTTCAAATCAGTTTCAAGTTCAACAGCAGCTTCCATTTCTTAAATTTATCAAAAACTTCAGATTTATATTTAAGAAAGTAAACCCATACCTTGCGTCTTGAATCGTCTATGAAGGTCACATAATAGCGAGATCCTGCAGTGAAGCAACTGATGTCGGCCCGTACACGTCTGAGTTAATCAGCTCCAATTTCTGAGCTTTTGGTGCTCTCCCTGTCTTCACGAAAGTCACCCTCTTTTTCTTGCCTAGGATGCACGGTTCACAAAACTCAGACTCGACCTTTTTCAGTTCTGGAAGCTTTCCTTTGGTAACGAGCATCTTCATCCCCTTTTCACTCATGTGGCCGAGTCGTTGATGCCATAACTTTGATAGACTTGGCCCATCAGATACTGCATTCACCCATCGGTTGGTACCTCAACCATGTATAAAGTACCCCTCTTCTTTCCTCTAGCATTGACTATACTGCCCTTAACAACTTTCCATTGTCCTCTACCAAAGTGGACATCATATCCCTGATCATCAAGCTGACCAATGGATATCAACATCCTCTTCAAACCAGGAATGACCCGAACATTCTTCAAGGTCCAAATGGTTCCCAATGGTGTTTTTAAGTCTATGTCTCCAACTCCTGTAATATCAAGACTGTGATTATTAGCCAAACGAACTTTACCAAAGTTACCTGTTCGTAGATTCTTCATCTTCTTTGTGCTAGAAGTAGCATGAAACGATGCTCCTGAATCCATAATCCAATCTTCAACAGTATTTTCGACACAACAAATAAGGGCATCCTCTGAATCTGAAGCTGTGGTAGCATTCACCTCCTTTTTGTCTCTATGAGGTTTAGTACACTGACTTCTAAAGTGCCCATGCTCATCACAGTTCCAGCACTGTATGTCTTTTCTTGGTTTTGCTGGTCTTGACTTGCTTCTTCGTTTTGACTTTGACCTTCCTCTATTTCCACCTCTATTATTACTTCTCCCTCTCCCCTCAGTACTGAGCAACGAACTTGTCTCTCCAGAATTCCTCCTTCTTGAGTCCTCATTCAATATCAAGTCACGAACTTTAGCAAAAGTGAGGGTCTCAACTGCCCCAGTGAATGCAAGTAATAGTTCCTGACCAGCTGTCAGGTGTAACATTTGTCAAAAACGGGTTTTCCAAACCCGCTTCGTTTGTAATCGAATATCAAGTTATAAATGTTTCGTTGCGTATTTATGTCAATTTTAATTTTTAATGATGCATAATTAATAAACAAACTAGAATATAAAAGTTATAAGTGATAAAAAGTAAAAATAAAATAAATAAAATGAAAAACAGGCTGCCGGGACTCGAACCCGGGTCAGCCGGAAAGACTCAAAGACTTAACACGCACACTCATAACCACTCCGCCACTTGATGTTTTCTGATAGTTCTAGGAATAAATTAAATCTTATGTTCAACCATGAATCGATCTGTTTACGCTAACTGTAACCGAAATCGGTTACCAAACGTCCAAAAACGTTTGATTGTTCGCGGTTTCTGTCAATAACCGATACACCGACGCCTCCAATCAATTTAGCTTTGAATGGACTTGAATTCAAGAGTTGATCGGTTTTAATAACCGAAAACCTGCAATTCCTGAATTACTCCAATCATAGTCCCCTCTCGCGACTCAAACACATCTGCAGACCTTTAATTTCACTTTCGCACTACTTTCAGTTCGTTCGCCGGACTTTCGCCGGAAAACCGTGTCTTCCATCAAATCAGTAAGCCTCTCATTTCTTTCATCGTCTATCAGTTGTTAAGCTTTTGTTAACTCCAACCCTTCAATCAGAATCAGTTTCAGACGACGAAATCGGATAATTTACTCTCGCCGGAAAACTTCTGAAAGTTCCCAATTCTCGCTGTGAAACGGTATAGTCTTTTAAACCTTCTGGTAATTCTTGTTCAGTGCTTCAATTCCGCTTTTAGCTAATCAAAATTGATAATCTGTCCGATCAGACGAAATCCGTGAAAACAGAGCCGACGACTTCGCCGGAATTCTGAGATAAATCGTTTCTCCGGTATGTTTACTTCCGAAATCTTCTCTGCCATTTCATTTTAGTCATTTGAATGTTTATCAATTGAATTAAACAAAAAACAATAGAGTAATCGTAGTCTGAGATTTGGTAACGAAGAAGACGAAGTAGGTTGTTTATAAGTTTAATATAATTTGGATATTATCTCGGGTTAGACACACAGTCCAGCGGTGGACTGTGTGCACACATATATCACACGCCACGAGTTCGATCCTTGACACACACGTATGCTCTGTAATAAAGATGTTTTATTTTTCTAACTGAACTGGATTAACTCACGGTAGTTGTTAAGTATAATAAAAATCGGTATATTAACCAGGTTAGACACACAGTCCAGCGGTGGACTGTGTGCAACAGTAACCCACAGGTCCCGGGTTCGAGACCTGTTGCACACTCTGGTTCGATGATTAAAAACCCTTTTTGAAAATAAAAGAATTTTGAATAAACTAAAATAGTATATAAATATAATTAAAAACAGAATTATTTCGGGTTAGACACGTAGCTCAGTTGGTAGAGCTGCGTGCACGCGTACGGGAGGTCTCGGGTTCGAGTCCTGCCCGGCGCATACATACACACAATAGAACCGGTCAAACAGTCAACAGTCACAGTCAAACAGTCAACGGTCAATGGTCAACGCAAAAGTCAACATTTTTTTATATATTTTTATTTATTTAATTTGATTTAAAATCAATTAAAAATACTTAAAAATAATGTTTTTAAAGATAGGAAATAGCCTTAAACTCACAAAAATATATCTAAAAATCCTATTAAAATTATTAATAAAATCCACTCATTTACTATACCTTCCGTTATTATTTAGGTTAGTTAATCCTCGTTGATCAATCCTTCAAACTCGTGCGCATCTCATCATCTCCAACCGAACGCACCCAATGTGAGTGAATCTCTACAAATTCCCCGTTTTAATCACGTTTTTGGGGTGTAACATGTGTCTTACCAATTATTATATTTAAATCATTGTGCATACATCATATCCATGAACAAATGTGTATTCAACTTGTATCAACTGTTTGTGTGGTTATTGTTTAGATTTAATTTATTATTTTCAGTACATGCAATATCATAGGCTGCCGCTCCCCATTACATTATGAGCGTTGAGCAGTTCCCCATTACATTATGAGCATGAACCGGGCGTTGCCAACATACGATCGGCTCCGTTTGATTGAGCCTTGATCGCACAGACATTCATCATAGGCCGTCCGTTCCCCATTACATTATGAGCGTGAACGTGACGTTGCCAACATATACAGTTTCATTCATGTTATATATTCATGCAAGTTCATATGTTATTGTATGTTATTGTTTGTGATTGTTATTGTTTGATTATTTACATTTGCTCACATATGACTATTGCACAATTTTTCCATGATAAAGATAACAAGAAATCAACAATAAATGTTTATCTAACAAGGTTCACTCGCCAACTTATGTTGACCCAAAAACCCCTATTTTTACACATGATACAGGTGATCCAGCCGCAGCAAGAAACACATAGGATTGGCTTAGAAGAATAAACTGGTTTAGAGCTTAGATTGTTTAGTTTATTATTTTTCTTTGTATTTGTATGAACATGTTTGGATTATTGAGGATGTAACTTTGACTTAAATAAATATGAAACATATTAGTAAATATCATGAGCTTTGGTGATAACCCAATTATGCCCCGACTCTTATTCCGCTGTGGGTCGGGGTGTGACAGATTGGTATCAGAGCCATGACTATAGGGATATAGGATAGGTTATTAGACTCTTAGAGCCTATACTATAGTTGATTAGAATTTTTAAAATTTTTGTGTGTTACATGCCAAATTTCATGATGATTATATGTTTTATGTTTAATGTTACATTCAATGTTATGCAAGCATGTTCATAAGTACATACTATTATATAATGCCTACCATGAATCATATTCTCATAACATATCATATCCATGCGAGCACACACCACATCATTTTCATGATTGTTTTTGCAATGATTTTGTATTTTCAATTCACATCAAAGTGAGTTCTCATGACGGGCACTGGAAGGGTACAAGTACCGGTAGTCGGAACGTCCTGTCTAGGCTGGCATTCGTATAAATCCAAAATAAAGGACCAGTTTGCCTACCTGGGGACTAACGATGAGAGTACGAAGTACCTATTAGGCCAAAGCATGCTATACCAAACGTCGTGTGAGCTAACCCCACTTTGAGTTGTCATTGTGTCTACACCTGGACACATTCCGACCATACTTCTCGTAAACATATTTCATGGTTTTCATTCGGGTAATGCGAGTGTTAAACCGCCAATACTAATGTGAATCCTACCAAGCCAATAGTCATGGGGGCCCACATGACTATACAGGTGAAGGTATGGGGGACATTTGAGGCCCAACATGAGCAAACCCAAGACATCCTATGGATGTAGTTGCATTATTGATATTTATGTTATTTTCATTTTCTTTAAGACACATGACACCTAAAAAGACTCCATAAACTCACAATCTTCTTATGTATGTTCCTGTAGATGTCGGATAGACAACAACAAGGGGGTAGAAGATCAGGAAGGTCTCACGAACGCTTGGCCACCCAAATCGCAAAACAAATGGCCACGATGCTTCCTGACATTGTGGTTCAAGTACAACAAGCTCTCGCCACAAATCCCACCAATCCTCCCAGCAAGAAGACCAGAACATCGGCAACCCGCCTACCAAAAAGTGCTCATATAAACATTTCAAGTCTTGCGTTCCTCCTAAATTTGAAGGGACCGAAGGTGTCACTGCTCTCCTCCACTGGTTTGAGGAAATGGAAAACACCTTCCTCAACTGCGATTGTCCCGATGATCGCAAGGTACGATACGCAACCGGGAGACTATTTGGGGTAGCTCTTACCTGGTGGAATACTGAAAAGGGTAAGAGGGGAATCGAAGATGCAATGGCCTTAACGTGGGAGGAGTTAAGGGAAGTCATGACGAGACGATTCTGTCCTAGAAGTGAGATTAAAAAATTAGAGGACGAATTTCATTCTTTGAAGCAAAAGGAGGGAGATCATACTTTCTACAACAAGAGGTTTTTAGAGTTGAACCAGATGGTCCCTAACTTGTTCACCCCAGTTTACCGTTTAGTCGAGCATTATATTCGAGGTCTTCCCTCGAAAATTCAAGATTCAGTCCTCAGCACTTCGCCAGCAACACTTGAAGCTGCTATGGAACTAGCTACTGAGCTGACCGAGAATCGAATTCGCAACGGTAAATTTAAAGAGGAGAAAAAGAAAGCCCCCGTTGAGGGTCAAACTTCAAACCATTCCACCTCCTCCTCTAAGTTTGCTAACAAGAGGAAACGTAACACCAGAAACTTCGCTGTCACACAAACCAATTACCCTATCCCTGCTGCACCCATTACCCAAGTTGCCCCCTCACCTGCACCATATAAAAGGCCGTACTCTGGACCATTACCAAAATGCAACCGTCACTTTCCTGATCATGCCTGCCAACATTGCACCGGCTGTGGTCGCGCAGGTCATACTGTTCAAACCTGTCGCATACCTCAGCGAACGAACCGCCACCAGCCTTCAACCTAAACCCACCATCAAATAATGGGTCAAGCCCAACAACCCCTACTACTACCACCTACCCAACATTTAGCCCAATCATACTATCAGCCCAACTATCCCATGGTGCAACCTATGCGGGCTTGCTACAATTGTGGAGACCCAAGCCACTTTAGAAACACTTGTCCACGTTTGGTGAACATTATACATGCTCAAGCCCAAGCAAATCCGGTGAATCAAGCTAACCAAGCTCCTCCACCTGCAAGAGGAAGAGCTTTCAACATCAACGCTAATCAGGCTAGAGCTGACAGCAATGTGGTTAACGGTACGTTTCTTATCAACGATAGTTATGCATCCATGTTGTTTGATACTGGCGCGGATAAAAGTTTTGTGTCCTTAGAGTTTGAACCCATTCTAAACCAAATTCGTGATAAGCTCATGGAATCCATAACAGTAGAAGTTGCTGACGGAAAACCGGTCTCATTAAACTCTATTATACGCAATTGTACTCTCACCTTAAACGACCACGACTTTCCAGTTGACCTCATTCCTATGAAGTTGGGAAGCTTTGACATTATAATTGGTATGGACTGGCTCAGCCAACATCAGGCTGAAGTTGTATGTCGCGAAAAGTTTATACGCATTCCTCTTTCAAACGGTCAGACTCTACGAATCTTTGGAGAAACCCCATTGAAAGGGCTCAGATTAATGTCCTGTCTTCAAGCCCAAAAATATCTTCGCAAGAATTATGTCGCATTTTTAACTCATGTCGTCAAAAAGGGAACCATGGAGAAGAAACTTGAAGACATCCCAGTAGTAAAAGATTTTCCGCAAGTTTTTCCTGACGACATTTCAGGACTTCCTCCCGTGAGAGAAGTCGAATTTCGTATCGATCTTATACCTTGTGCTACACCAGTTGCAAAGTCTCCTTATAGGTTAGCCCCCTCTGAAATGCAAGAGCTAGCCAGTCAATTGCAAGAGTTGACTGACAAAGGATTCATACGTCCTAGCTCCTCGCCTTGGGGTGCACCTGTCCTTTTTGTGAAGAAGAAAGATGGAACGTTTCGCATGTGCATCGACTGCAGAGAACTCAACAAGTTAACGATCAAGAATCGCTATCCATTACCTCGTATTGATGATCTTCTTGACCAACTTCAAGGCGCCAGCTGTTTTTCAAAAATCGACCTTCGTTCTGGTTATCATCAACTCAGAGTACATGAAGAAGACGTCCCAAAGACCGCTTTCCGAACTCGTTATGGTCATTATGAATTCATGGTCATGCCATTTGGTTTAACCAACACTCCAGCTGTCTTCATGGATTTAATGAACAGAGTCTGCAAACCCTATCTCGATCGTTTTGTTATAGTCTTTATCGACGGCATCCTCATTTACTCAAAGTCTAAGTCTGATCATGAACGACATCTTCGACTCATCCTTACACTCCTAGAGAATGAAAATCTTTACGCCAAATTTTCCAAATGCGAATTCTGGTTAAAAGAGGTACAATTCCTTGGACATGTAGTCAATGACAAGGGAATACATGTCGACCCCTCAAAAATCAAAGCGGTACAAGAATGGCAAGCCCCACGTACACCAACTGATGTAAGATCATTCCTTGGTTTGGCTGGTTATTATCGCCGTTTCATTTCAAACTTCTCTCGCGTTGCTGTACCACTCACGTCTTTAACTCATAAAGGAAAACCCTTCATATGGGGACCCAAACAAGAAGAAGCCTTCCAAACCCTTAAACAAAAACTCTGTGATGCACCAATTCTCACTCTTCCTGAAGGTTGTGATGACTTCGTGGTTTATTGCGACGCGTCAGGGCAAGGACTAGGCTGTGTTCTAATGCAAAGAGGGAAGGTGATAGCTTATGCTTCTAGACAACTCAAAACTCATGAGAAGAACTACACCACCCACGACCTAGAACTTGGAGCCGTTGTGTTCGCTCTTAAGATATGGAGACATTATCTCTATGGTACTAAGTGTGAAATATACACTGATCACAAGAGTCTTCAACATATCTTCAACCAAAAGGAGTTAAACATGAGGCAACGAAGATGGGTCGAACTTTTAAATGACTACGACTGTGAAATTCGGTATCACCTTGGCAAGGCAAATGTGGTGGCTGATGCACTCAGTCGAAAGGGTTATGTGAACTCCATTCGTCTTCTATGTTCGCAAATCATAACTGACATTAAAGATCAAATTCGAGAAACCCAACATGTCTCAGTAACGGAAGACGACGTACGAAAGGAGCTGTCCTGTGGAGCTGAACTTAAAATTGAAACTAAATCTGACGGTATTCTGTACTATCTAGATCGCATATGGATTCCTGACCACAACAACCTTCGTGAATTTCTTATGAATGAGGCTCACAAAACACGATACTCTATACACCCAGGAGCCGATAAGATGTATCAAGACCTTCGATACACCTATTGGTGGCCTGGAATGAAAAATGATATTGCTGTTTTTGTTTCCAAGTGCCTTACATGTTCCAAGGTGAAAGCTGAACACCAAAGACCCTCAGGTCTTCTGGTCCAACCTGAAATACCTGTATGGAAGTGGGAAAACATAACCATGGACTTCATTACCAGGTTACCTCGCACTTCTGGTGGGTATGACACTATATGGGTAATCATTGATTGTCTTACAAAATCAGCTCACTTTATTCCTATCCGCGAAGATTTCAAGAACGAGAAGCTAGCTCGTATTTACATCAGCGAAATCGTAAGCCGACATGGTGTACCGTTAAGCATTATTTCAGATCGTGATGGTCGTTTCACTTCACGAACATGGCAAGCCGTACAAGCCGCTTTGGGTACACGATTAGATCTCAGTACCGCTTATCATGCTCAAACTGATGGACAATCTGAACGCACCATTCAAACTCTTGAAGATATGCTTCGAGCATGTGTCGTAGACTTCAAGGGTAATTGGGACGCTCATCTACCATTAGTTGAATTTTCGTACAACAACAGCTATCATTTAAGCATCGGCATGGCACCTTTTGAAGCGTTATATGGTCGTAAGTGCCGATCTCCAGTATGTTGGCACGAAATTGGGGAAGCTCAAATCACCGGTCCAGAATTGATTCAAGAAACCACAGATAAAATCCATCAAATTCGAAACAATCTTCTAGCGGCTCAAAGTCGTCAAAAGAGTTATGCAGATAAACGACGAAAGCCTTTGGAGTTTAACATTGGTGATCATGTACTTTTAAAAGTATCACCATGGAAGGGAGTAGTTCGTTTTGGTCAAAAAGGCAAGCTAGCACCACGCTATGTAGGACCTTTCAAGATACTCGAAAGAGTAGGACCTGTAGCATACAAGCTTGATCTACCAGAAGAACTCAACAGAATTCACCCCACATTCCACGTATCAAACTTGAAGAAGTGCCTCGCTGATGAGAACCTCCATATTCCTCTGGAAGATATTCAGATTTATGAATCTATGCATTTTATTGAAAGACCAGTAGAGATCATGGACTTCGGAGAAAAATGTCTAAGACGAAGTGACATTCCAATTGTTAGGGTACGCTGGGAGTCGAAACGGGGACCTGAGTTTACTTGGGAACGTGAAGACTCAATGCGCGAAAAATACCGCATCTTTTTCCTACTACTACTACTACTACTTAAATTTCGGGACGAAATTCCTAAAAGTAGGGGATACTGTAACATTTGTCAGAAACGGGTTTTCCAAACCCGCTTCGTTTGTAATCGAATATCAAGTTATAAATGTTTCGTTGCGTATTTATGTCAATTTTAATTTTTAATGATGCATAATTAATAAACAAACTAGAATATAAAAGTTATAAGTGATAAAAAGTAAAAATAAAATAAATAAAATGAAAAACAGGCTGCCGGGACTCGAACCCGGGTCAGCCGGAAAGACTCAAAGACTTAACACGCGCACTCATAACCACTCCGCCACTTATGTTTTCTGATAGTTCTAGGAATAAATTAAATCTTATGTTCAACCATGAATCGATTTGTTTACGCTAACTGTAACCGAAATCGGTCAATGATCAACGCAAAAGTCAACATTTTTTTATATATTTTTATTTATTTAATTTGATTTAAAATCAATTAAAAATACTTAAAAATAATGTTTTTAAAGATAGGAAATAGCCTTAAACTCACAAAAATATATCTAAAAATCCTATTAAAATTATTAATAAAATCCACTCATTTACTATACCTTCCGTTATTATTTAGGTTAGTTAATCCTCGTTGATCAATCCTTCAAACTCGTGCGCATCTCATCATCTCCAACCGAACGCACCCAATGTGAGTGAATCTCTACAAATTCCCCGTTTTAATCACGTTTTTGGGGTGTATCATGTGTCTTACCAATTATTATATTTAAATCATTGTGCATACATCATATCCATGAACAAATGTGTATTCAACTTGTATCAACTGTTTGTGTGGTTATTGTTTAGATTTAATTTATTATTTTCAGTACATGCAATATCATAGGCTGCCGCTCCCCAGTACATTATGAGCGTTGAGCAGTTCCCCATTACATTATGAGCGTGAACCGGGCGTTGCCAACATACGATCGGCTCCGTTTGATTGAGCCTTAATCGCACAGACATTCATCATAGGCCGTCCGTTCCCCATTACATTATGATCGTGAACGTGACGTTGCCAACATATACAGTTTCATTCATGTTATATATTCATGCAAGTTCATATGTTATTGTATGTTATTGTTTGATTATTTACATTTGCTCACATATGACTATTGCACAATTTTTCCATGATAAAGATAACAAGAAATCAACAATAAATGTTTATCTAACAAGGTTCACTCGCCAACTTATGTTGACCCAAAAACCCTATTTTTACACATGATACAAGTAATCCAGCCGCAGCAAGAAACACATAGGATTGGCTTAGAAGAATAAACTGGTTTAGAGCTTGGATTGTTTAGTTGATTATTTTTCTTTGTATTTGTATGAACATGTTTGGATTATTGAGGATGTAATTTTGACTTAAATAAATATGAAACATATTAGTAAATATCATGAGCTTTGGTGATAACCCAATTATGCCCCGACTCTTATTCCGCTGCGGGTCGGGGTGTGACATCAGGTAATGAGGATAAAAACAGACATGCTTGCAATTCATCATCTATCTTGAATTTAGCTGAATTCAAACGAGACAAGTGAGAATTAAACAAGTTAATATGCTCAATAACAGAACTTCCCTCTTTCATACAGGTGTTGACTAACTCCCGTATTAGAAACACCTTGTTGGCAAGAGATGGCTTCTCATACATATCTGACAAAGCCTCTATGATTCCTCGTGCTGAGGTTTGTTCAGAAATATTGTAACCAACATTCATAGAAAGAGTGAGCCTGATAGTTGACATAGCCTTTTTGTCAATGGCTTTCCACTTATCCGTTACCGCTGTAAGAGGAGGCTCTAAGGCTGCATCCAGATCCTTCTGTATTAGCAAATCCTTGATTTGCATCTTCCACCATCCGAAATTCTTCTCATCAAACTTCTCAATTCTGACTTTTCCGTCATCAGTCATCTTTGCTGAATAACAGAAACTAACCAGAGAACGTGAGAGAAAAAACAACAACCCTGAAATCTGACCTCGAAAAACGTACAGAGAATCCAAAAACCGTAGCAGCGGAAATCGGTACAGAAAACCCTTCTGTTTGAGCGACGACGGCTGGAAACCCTAATCTGGTTGGCGGCAGCGCGATTCTGCTGTTCTGGCAAGGTGGTAGGCGGCGGCTAACAATCCCTAATCTGGGTTAGGTGGCGGCGGCGGTACCCGGTTGCCCTAGAGTAAAGCTGCAAATACGGCAGCAAGTCGGTGGGTGTCGGCGGCAGAAAACCCTAGCGGCGGCTAGGTGACGGCGGCGAAACCCTAATTAGGGTTTGCGGCGACGGCTGGAGGTAGGAGGTAGGAGGTGGTAGGCGGCTGGTGTGTGTTCTTGATCAAGAGCCCATGCTTTGATACCAATTTTTAGGATTTAGAGCACACACACACGATCAATAAACGAAAGCAATAAGAAAATTAGACACGAGATTTACGTGGTTCGGTCACAGTGTGTAACCTACGTCTACGGGGGCAACTAGGGTTTGTAATTTATTGAGTGATAATGTTTACAAGTACAAGAGATATATTTATAGGCTAGAATTAGGGTTAGTCCCTTGCTAAACAAGTAACTAAACATCTGGGCCTAAAACACTTAAAGCCCATTAGAGTTAGGGTCGGCCAAACCCTTTCCCTTCTTCTCTCTAATTCTTGGCTAGCCTTAATAGGCTGGGCTGAAGACAACATCTCCAACAGCAAGCACGAAGGTGGTAATGCACGAAGGTGATGGTTTTCGGTCGGATGCAAGATGGCTATGATGATGGTGTTAGTCGAAGTGTGTGCTTGGGTGAGGATGGAACATCACTGTTGTAACAGAGGTGAGGGGGAGATTTGAGGGGGTGGATTGGGCTGTATTTATTTTATTTTTGTAAACAAGGGTATTTTTGTAATTTTACTTGGACTTAACCAAAAAACTTAACGGTCATCCAGTGTAGGGACTATCCGAGTAACAAAGTGTAAAACCATAAGGAGCAGGAGTGTAATTTCCAAAAAGTTAGGGATTATATGTGTTATTTTAACAAACCACAGGGACTATTCGAGCATTTTACTTTTTAGACAAACTTCATTTCTAATACAAGGCAGAAAGTGAGTTTTCCTTTTGTAAAGCAATCGACTAGAAAATTCAGACACTGGAAAACGTGTAATTCAAATCACTTAAAGAAAAACCAGGAACGTACTTTTAAAAAAGAGAAAATTACTTTTTGAGTCCCTATGTTTTAGGAGTTTTAACTAGTTGAATTTTGACAGACGGTGTCGTCTCGATTAGTCAAAAATCCAAATTAATGTAGGTAGCTATGGTAAGTCATGTATCGTATCCATGAAGAGCATTTGGTCAGTATCACACAAGTGGTTTGATTGTCTAAACTATTTACAAACAAGTGTACAAAATAATTAAGAAGCTTGCTAATTTTCTTTGTTTGTTTGTTTGGTTGAAAAAGGTGTCGAAGTGAACCGACAAATTGCTATTATATAAGACAATAGTTTATTAACTAGGATTGCAAAACTTAACTAAGTGGTTGAAAACAATAATTTAGAAACAAGTTCCACACCTGGTTCGATAATTTCAAGACAGAGGGTTCCCAGTGGCGGATCCAGGATTTTTTCCTATGGGTTCCTTTTTTTCAGTAGTCAAATTTCTCAACATCAAACACTAAAATTTTGGGTCGGTTTGGGTCAAATTTCCCACAACCAAAAATTTCGGATCGGGTCAGATCACATCAATCAATCAAATCGGGTTGGGCAAAGTTGGTCACATATTGATTCAAAAACTAAAAGTGCAAAATAAAGACTTTCATTGTTTTCACTATTAGATGTAGTGTTTGAGTTGAAATTCAAGTCTGCTTATGTTTCAAAAGTGCATATATCCTATTATTTTGTACATTATAAGAACATTAATGGATTGTGCTTCAGCTTGTGCAGTCCATGTTCCAAATAATCATCAACTGTTTAAGTTGCATGCCATGAAACAATGAAACAAAAAGGAATCACAACAGTAGCCCTAAATAATCTCCAATACAGTACTAGAAATCTAAATTTAGGACAAATTGCATGAATCCAGTATTCATATTTTTATAACAATGAATTAACTAATAACATCAAAATAACCCTTTCGATTAGAAATTTGGAATTTTATACATGTTAGTGTTCATCCAATAGGTTATCCTGTTCAATTTCAAAAAGAAAAGAAAAAGTTTTCAAAAAGGCAAAATGAAAAATGGAACTAGCAACCTGTTAACCTCAAAACACAAACTCATTGCCAGCTTAAAACAAGTTTGATTTGTTAATTGTTATATGGGTTCACTTAAAATTTATGTATGGGTCACTAAATTGTAAGTTTTAACACATTAAACACCATACACTAACTAACCATAATATGGGTTTGACAGTTTAAAAAAAGAAAAAAAAACTAAATATAGCAATGTGGGAATCGAACTTGTGATCTCCAAGTTTAAAAGGGCGCCTCAAACCAGTTTTACACTACACATATTTGTGGTATGGGTTCACTCACAATTTATTTATGGGTTCCTACTTGATTTTTTATATAGGTTTTCACTAAAAATTATAAACCGAATGGGTTACTGGGAACCCGTTCTTTTAACATAGATCCGCCCTTGAGGGTTCCTACATGTTTTAACTTGATTCAGTTGCATATGTGATTAACGAGTTAGTGTCACGTGGCTTAGGTGCCAAAAGCTATCAACGTTGCAGTAACGGACCGCAGTGCACTTCTTTACCAAGAACATGTAAATCCTAACCTAAGATAAGGCACAATTGCACATAACCATTTCGCAAAGTCAAATTTTATCATCACTCGACAATTTACGAATTCGAAACAAATGCAAGACAATTATCAAAGGTTTCAAATATTAAACAACTTGTCAAGAAATCAAAGCAAATACAAATGTTTAAACCCTAGAAAATTTTACAAAGTATACACCGGAGTGAAACCCTAGAAGATTAGCCTCTCATGGTGTTGGAGGATTGGAATCCGGATCTTGAGGATGAAGAAGCAATAGAAATTAGGGTGTGCAATAACCGAACCGTTAACCGAAACCGAACCGAAAACCGACAAAACCGTACCGAAATTAACCGAAACCGAATTAACCGAAAGTCGGTTAACGGATAATTTTTTTTACCATCGGTTAACCGAAATTAACCGAACCGAACCACTTTTATTTTTTTTTTATTTCTAGATTTTATACCTCCATTTCATATATTTCATGTGTTATACTTTCATTTCATGTAATAATACCTCTATTTCATTTATTTGTACCTCATTTCATTTACTTATACTTCCATTTCATGTACTTAAACATCTATTTCATGCATTCATACCTCCATTTCATTTATTTATACATCCACTGCATGTATTTATACATTTATTTCAAGTATTTATAGCTCAACTACATGTATTTCTAACAGTGGCGGATTAAGGAATTTTTTCCAAGAGGTTCACTTTTTTAAATGTTCTGATTTCAAATGTCCTAAGAAAAAAAATTGGGTCGTTCGAGGGTTCGGGTCGGGTAAGGTTTATCACATAATAAAAAGCGATACAATAATGAAAAAAAAAACATCGTCGTGATAATAATTACAAAGAAACATAATCTAGGCCCGTAAATAAACCGAACATTCGTGAATCATTCAGTGGGAAGTTCGTTTATGTAATAAACAAACGGCATGACCAAAACTTTTTGTTTGTTTTGTTAAAATAATGAAAATTAACGCGTCTAATTCGCTCATTTACGTTCGTGAGTGTTCGTTAGTTTACATTTGTTTAAGTTCATTCATTTATATATATAATTTTATTTCTTAGACCTGTTATGAGGAAAAAACAATCACGCATTACAATCTAGTTTTTTTAGGCCTAAGAGACTGATGTGCAGTTATGTGCATCCGTTTACACTATTAAAAAACGAACGAAAATAAATGGCCATGAATGCATGCATTTTATTAACAAACGAATAGAAACAAGAAAACTCGATTCATTTAGTTGTTCACACTTGATTCTTTGTTCAGTTAAAGTTAAACAAGCAAACACGAACATGAACATGCCCTGTTCGTGTTTGTTCGTATAAAAGCCTAACTTAATCTAATCACAACTAATATGTTCGCGGAAAATGCAATAGAGCTTATCTATGTTACATACACTAACTAGTATACTCTATCTAATAACTGAAATGAACTAGAACATCAACTTACTTATAGCCATTGCAGGCGATCCGGTAAGCAAAATCTCTGGTACATGAGTCTTCGTTGTATTTTTTGCTTGATTGAAATGGGTTTTTTTATGTAGCAAGTCCGATGTTTTAGGGTCAATGTTTTTTATTTGGATCTTTAACATGTTAGAAGTAGCATTTATGTTTGTGAATCAATTGTCTTTAACCCTAATGTAACGCTCCGCGTTTCTATACTTTCTATATTTGGAAACCTTGTATCGTACTTCTATTTTTTAGTAAGCGTTGTATCTTGTATTCGTCTTTCGTTGTAAATGTGGTAAATCGAGACTTGGATTGTAATGAGAAACTCGTATTTTACCCATATTATGTTAATCATAGTCCTGTTACACTTATACTTGTTCATACTTTAAACATGTAAACATATTCGTGGTACTCTCAATCGTAAACGTAACTTGCAAACATGGTATGTATGCGTAATCGAGACTTAAACGTGAAACTTGTAATCGTTAAACTAAATTCGTTACGAAAATATAATTACCTATTCATTTATTAAGTTAATTAATTAAATTAATTAATTAATTAATTAAATTAATTAATTAAATTAGTTAATAAAATTAAGTAATTTCTTTTTACAAAAAAAATTAAAATGCTAATATATATATATATATATATATATATATATATATATATATATATAACATTTTGAATTTAAATGTTAATATATATCTTCTTTAATAAAGTCCAAGGTTTAAAGTGTAATTATTGGATTCTTGAACTTCAGGGGCCTTTCCTGCCAATTGTGAAACTGAATTATTGAGTTTTGATTAAAAATAAAAAGAAAATAATAATAATCAAACAAAACCGGATCCGCGGGACTCGAACCCGGGACCTCCGGTTCAACATGCAAGCGCCTTAACCACTCCGCCACTCGCCATCAATCTGAAGTAACCCGGGAACAAAAGCCTTATATGCTTTGTTCCCGGTCGAGCTGAAAGGCAACAAGCGCGGACAGCAACCATTTGGGCGGGTTTTTGGTTAATTTTTTGAACTTTTTACCATTAATTACCCACTTAAACCCCACCTAACTAACCCTAATCCTTCCCCTATAAAACCCACCTCTAATCCAAGCATTTTTACACTTTAATCTCTCTCAAATCACCTCAAGATCCTTGCAACATCAGATTTTCGAGCAGATGTATACCTCTTACTAAAGTGAGTGTAACTCACTCATTTCTTAATGAAATCACTCCATTCTTTTTCCTACTTGCTTGGATAAACTTTGGGTTGAATTCCTAGGTTTCTCCATGGAGAATCCAGACCTGGAAATGCCCCAAAATGTCCACAAACTTTCTGTTTTGTCTAAACTTTTATCAAACTTGTGTTTTAACTTCAACAAACTTGTGTTCTTGTGCTTACAATCAAGCTTATGATTAGTAAAGCCTAACCAAGCTTGTTAACATGAACTAAGGGCTGTTTTAACACCCTAAACTTTCTGTTTTTGAAGAGCATTGAGCTCACAAGTGATGCAAGTTCTTAAACTTGTTCATGTGTGTCCACCAAGGAAGCTTGGGCTATCCTAACTTGAGACCACACATCACTTGATGATTTTTCATCAAGATCCCAAGATAGTTTGCTAGACTTAAAGTGTCACAACCCCACAAAGCCGTTGACGATTGTCCTCGTGTGCTCGTCGGGTTGTTGAATACTTGGCTACTTGGTATCTAGATGACACCTTATAATTCTTGTCTTTACATTCTTGTATAGTATATAGTTCTTGTACCCTCCTTGTTACCAATGGTAACTTGTGTAGTGGTGAACATTATCCGAGGTTCAAAGTGGATGGTTTAACCTTCCACCTCATACTTGACATACATGACACTAGAGGTTACAAAGTGGATGGTTCATCCTCCCACCTCCTACATGATTATAATGATATATATATAACTATATTATAATTCTAAAACCGAAACCTTGATAATGAACTTATAATCACCTATCAAGTTATTAAGTTTAACACTAAATTATGTAATTCCTTTTCACGATTCTAATAGGCCCCGAACCTATGAAATCACACCCAAACTCGTAAGAGTTACTATAGTGTCAAGAACGAGTGTTACATCTTAGTGAATACTTTCGTATCATAATACTTTATCAAATATATTTTTTTATCATGCTCGAATACTCCTAATCTCCCATTGAAACTCTATACTCATACGCCTCGTTTCCTCTTGTAGGATAATTCGGCGTCATCCTCGAACCAACGTCTTCACGGATTGTCAAGTGTAGAAAAGACTTAGCAAAACCGTGAGTACACTCGACCCACTTTGTTTATAACACTTTTCGGGTGTAACATGTTTCCATATACAAAATCACGAACACTTAAACTTTATGAAACACACAAACAATCCCATATACATGAAAACTTGAATCTTATACTTGATGCTTGTCTTGGATATTCGTATTGCTATGCTTTATTCATTAACTATTTTTAGCCTTTGTTTGACATGCTTAGCGCTATAGGAATTCACGCATCCACCTCCATCGTGTTATTCGTGAGGTCATGTTAAAACATCATGATTGCGTTAAGGGTTTGATTATTAGTATTGCATGCCTTGATATTGCTCTTGTATAGATTTGGTTGCCATGAGGATTGTTTAAACTTATTCGTATACGTATGCTATGCCTAAACTTGTGTACTCGCCTTTGCTTTCGCATTGACATTATTTTAAAACATGTTACAGGTTGAAGGAGATGATGCTATGAAAACAATATAGCAAGGACTAGATACACACAAATTAGACGTTAGGTTTAATATCGATGTATCAATTTTGTTATGACTTTGCAAATGTTGTATTGTTCTTTGTTTTGTTACATTGATGTATTTGACAATTCTTATGAAATGAAATATGATTTAATTAATTATTGTCACTTAATAATGTTGTGAGCAATGAGCAATCTCGTTTTCGTCTCATCCCGATGTTTCCGCCATCGGTTGGGGTGTTACACCTAAAGTGATTCTGATTTTGCTGTGTTTGTTCTTGGTGATTTTTAAGTTAAATAAAATCAGTTTATTTATATTTCAGTTTATTTTAACAGCTTGCAGAAGTTAAAAACAAACAGTCTCCTTCTTGTAGACTGCAGAGGTTTGGTCCACCTCTTCAGTTGTAGATGTCTACAGATGTGGTCCGCAGACTGTAGACGTTTTACCTCTGAAAAAACAAACACCACATATCTATCTCTCTAAATACAAACACACACGCTATGTTTCTTCCTCTCTCTCTCTGCAACCAAGATCTCCGGCCACCAGTCCACCCTTAACGCCGCAAATATAATTTCTCGCCACTCAAATATAATTCTCAGACTGTATCAAATCAAGAAAATTACCTTTCATTAACCCACTCACTTTTAATACTTTATCTTTTCGCACAAAACCCTAATATCATAAGACTACCGCCGCAAACAACAAAAATCTTTGCTCTTTCTTTTCTATTTCAAAAGCAAAACCCTAAAAAATATCTCAACACAAACAACCAAACATAAACTTTGTTTCTTCTACAATTAAACAACAACAACTCTAAACCATCAAAATCAGTTAAATCGTTTCAAACAACATAACTTCCAGAAACAATGTGGCTGCAGAGGAGGTGTACCCAATGACTCTTGGAACCCTATCTCTTGTCGTCGGATTTGGACAGCTTGGTCCAGATTTGTGTATTTTTTCGTCGGATCTGCATAACGATTTTGGTGGGGATGGTGGTGAAGTGGTGGGGACGATGGTGTCAAGTTAGGGGTGAAACCCGCACCTTGTCAACCAGTCTCATTCCTTGATTTTCAATCTCGCCAAAGTTTCGAATTTTCGATCAATTAGGGACATGTAGTAACTGGAAGGGTAAAATACTGTTAAAAACTCCTCGGTGAGAGTATTTTATCTATTAAGCCAAATCATGTCTCCCTAATTCGAAAGTACTTACGCTTCACTTTGGAATAGTCGAATTTTCTCAACCCGAAACACTCCAATAATTATCAAGTCTGTCTTTTATGTTATCTCAATTTCTATGTGTTTTAATACTTGTTACCTCGTTCGCTCTCTACGTGTCTAAATTTCCCAGTTACTTGTTAAATTGCATGCCATGATACATTAATCTTTATGTTATCTCAATTACTTGTTAAATTGTATGCCATGATACATTAATCTTGATTACTATTTTTGTCATGCGGATTTGTTTAAATCTTTTACATACTTATGCTATATTAAACTTGTGCACTCGCCAATGCTTTTGTGTTGAACTATACTTTTAAACATGTTGCAGGTTGATGATGTTGATAATGATGAAATCTAGTAGGGAAGACTTAGAAACGCATTTAAAAATGCTAGATGTTGTTACTTTAGATTTGATGAATTATGTTTTACTTTGAATTTGAAATTGTTGTACTTTGTTTCCTTCTATTGAATTTGACATTATCCATGAAATGAAATCGGTTTTGAATTAAATATTGTCACAAATAGTGTTATGTTGGCTCGAGCAATCTAATTACGTCTGCCTCGATGATTCCGCCATCGGGTGGGGTGTGACAGTGGTGCAGTGGTGAGGGTGGGGGTGGTAGTGGAGCGGTGGTAGTGGTGCGGTGGTGAGGGGTGATGTGTGGTGGTAGAGAAAAATTGCAGTGTATGAGTGAATGTGTGAATTGAACATTCTTTTATATATTTTATACACAATATATAATATTAAAATCTTATGTATTAAAGACTTGTTCATTATACTTTTGTGCATATAACAATTGTACTTTGTGTGTAAATGACTAAATTACCCTTATAGCTAATAGACTTTGTGTGTAAATGACTAAAAAGTGGTTGTAGGGACTCAGGACGTTAAACATTTTGATTTTGGACTCAAGTGATTAAAATCTCAAAAGCTCAGAGGCTTAAAAAGTAATTTTCTCTTTAAAAAAAGTTAAAACATAAAAATCTTAAAACAAAGGTTTCATATATCACACCCTTTTATAGGTTCCAACTTCAACGGACAAAACAAAGCTTCGATGGCAATATGTGTAAATAGAGTTTGACACTTTGTATCATTAAATCTAAAAAAAAATTACTAATCTAAGAAATACATTTAAAAATATGTTTGACAATTCATACACGAGACAAAGTTAAGAGGAAAGATAATTGAAACGAAAATATTGATTCATATGTCACAAAATAAATAAATAATACCATATTACATTCCAAAAACTTTTAGAAATCTTTAACTATGTTATACAACTATAAAAGGGGGTTACATTCTCTTTATATTAATTGCACATGGAATGCAACACACTAAGGGTCTATCTATGTAATAATAAAAGCTCTTTATGTATATTTATATAACTATAATTATGATAATTGACAAATAAATCTAATCAAAATCACAACTTCGAATTAGGGTAAAGATGGTTACAATTAAATGGTGTAAATATTAAAAATGATCATTAAAATCCTTCAAACAAAATTCGTTTCCAGGAATTTTCTAGTCGCTCAAACCCTTTAATTTTCCTTCTTCTCTCTGTTTTTATTTTGTAGAGGTGTAAATAAGCAGAGCCGAGTCTTGAGCTCAACTTGTTTTTATTTATAAGTTCTAGATATATACATGTATACTTATACACACACACACACACACTCTTTTATACATGTATACTTATATATAATAACACCTATAGTCCCCAACCTTTTGAAGTTACATGTATACTCCTTGTGGTTTGTTCATTTGTTACTCGGGTAGTATTTTATTGGATGGACGTTAGTTTTTTTTAGTTAAGTGGGTGTGAAATGATAAATTTGCCCTTACTATAAAAAATTTAATTAAATCATTAAAAGAAATCAAAGAGGTTTGTGGGGTCCACTTAATGATTTAATATTACAAAATAGTGGGACCCACCTCCACCACACCCTTTTCTCCCCTTTCTTTTTGATCTGAAACACAGACACCACCACCTACCTATTACATCACCGCCACCACCCCCATTCCACCACCGCTGATCGAACACCGCCACCCTCCACCCACAGTCGCTATCGTCTCTACCAAACAACCTATACTACCACCTCCATTCACTAGTCACGAATCCAGCGTTCTCCTGTCCCAGCATCTACAAAGACACCGCCGCTGTCGGTGACCGAAGCATGTTAATCGAAACCGAACAACCCCACACAACCACCACAACTTTGAAGTCGATTAAGCATTTGTGGGAGCAGATCTTTGAGAGGATGAGGGATTTGATTTGTCTCCGATGAAAGTTGTTGATTAAAGGACTCATGATTTGTAAACAAAAGATAATGAAAGAGAGAGGAGTCTGCATATTGTTGACCATATTATCTTTCTATATATATGTGTTGATTGAGCTTATATAAACAGCTAACTTTCTTGTCGACCAGGTTAGATTAATAAGCTTGAAAATTTAGGTTTTCATGATTTGTTGTTAATTTAGGGGTGTTGTTCAAATTAAGCATGTGGGTTTTGCTTTTGTTGTGAAAATAATCAATCTTTGTGGGTGATTTGATGATATCCGAGGTTGTACTGCAGGTTTGGGTTCTTTTAGGAGGTGGTAGTTGATTTTGGGGTGGTCATGGTGGAGAAAGGGTGATGGTGGAAGGTGGTGGTTTCAATGGTGGTGGCAAGTGGCGGTTATAGGAGGTAGTGGCAAGTGACGGTTTAAGGAGGTGGTGAGCGGTAGTGGTTTTAGGAGGTTGGAGGTGGTGATTTAGGACGAAGAAGAGGTGGAAGGTGGGTCTCACTTTTTTAATTTCTTTTAATGATTTAAGTATCTTTTTTGATAGTAAGGGTAATTTTAGCATTTCACACCCAGTTAACTAAGAAAACTAGCGTCCATTCACTTCAGGGACTACCTGAGTAACAAACAAGCAAACCACAGGGAGCATACATGTAATTTTCAAAAGTTGAGGACTATAGGTGTTATTTTTTCAAACCACAGGGAGCATCCATGCATTTTACTCTTAGTTATTTTTATATAAAGAGTTATGTATAGTAAATGTTATTATGTGTGTGTGTGTGTAATATTAGATAGGGAAATGATAAATTGAAAACCCACCTTAGTTAAAGAAACCCAGAAAACTTCATCTTCACGATCCATCTCATTTGATCAATAGTTGATATTGAAAGATACGAAATGTTACTTTTTCTGACAAATGTTATAGTCTAACAAAAAGTTACTTTTTAGATAAACATTTATATAAACAATAAAAGTTACTTTTTAGATAAACATTTATATAAGCAATAGACTCTTTTAGATTTGCGAGTTTAGATTAAAAAAAGTGAAGCTTGGGTTCGAGCTTGCTTATATATAAACTCCAATAGAGGCTCGAGCTTTTTTAAGCTCAACTCAATTTGTTTTTTAGGGAGTCACTCTCGAATAACTTACGAACGGCTCAATTTTTTTACACATCCTACCCTTCCGACTCCAAAACTCCACCACAACCCTAGAATCTTGTATTTAACTATCAATTGTTGTCCCTATGACTCCCTTCTAACATAAGCGTTTACACGTTGCCTTCTTTTCTTTTGGTTTGATTATAATTTTTGTTTACCTTATATCTATCAAGTGCCACAAGGATTTTATTGATAATAATTTAACTATTGTCTTATCCCTATTATTTTCATTTATATTCATTTGTTTCAAATAATATTTATTACACGTAATAGAAATAAATGTAAATTAAATGTAAGTGGTTATTATCAATACTATCATTATTATTAAACAATATCTTGGTATAGCATCCCTAATATCAACCGATCTGATTTGTGGTGGTGCCCCTTCATCAAATTCCTCATCATCTTTTTATCTCCAAGGATTGAACCTTAGTCTTCTCATAGGAGATAATTCCTCTTAAGCACTAAGCTATAGCCTAAGTGTTCACATCTAAACTGATTTTTCTTGTATATTTGTTTTAAATCTTTTGGTCTATTGATAAGACTCCTAAATGTTCATAAGTTTATCAATTAAACAAACACAAGGCGAAAAATAAACGACTTGAAAAGAAAATGCAATTAAAATAAATATATACCAAGAATGGGTAGAAACATAATAGTTGATGACCAGTTTTGACACGATTCCTTTTAAAATAAATTTAGCGTCCTCACAGAGAACACATCTGTCTCCTATGGTAGAACAACAACGAGCAATTTGTCTTGCCGGAGTAGATTGCCGAGCCTGAACCATCAAATGTATGTGAGGTGGTGTTGGAATTCCTATATGTTTAATTGTTCTTAATAGTATATAAAGTCTCTCAAAAAAAATTAGTAGATTCTTCAACTAAGGCATCACCTTAGTTATATAGTGAAAACAAAGTTGAAATTGCTCACCATTAAACTCGAGTTTAAATAATATTAAATGTTTTTAATACAATTTAATTCTCTAATATATAAATTTCAACCAAGATATTAAACGTCATTAACACCTTAGTTAAGACTTAATTTTGGTTTTAAATGTTGCATTACTATACCGGACAATAGTTGCAACCAATGCGCAATAGTGGTAAACTGTACTGGACATGTGGCACTGCACCAATATGCATCAACTCTCCGTGCTACTGACCCAAGCCACACGATGTTGCACCAGTCACGTTGTGTCTCGCTCATCACACTATCTTGAAACCCTCAAACTAGAGAGTTTCGCCTGTTAACTTTACTCTTTAGCAAATAGTTCTTAAACTACAAATTTAAGCATACACAACGAAACTTTGTACAATTCAAACATTTGAGTCATACAAAATCATGGGTCTCAAGTATTTAAAACAAAATATAAAAAGACAGTATGGGATGCCAGTCTTTATTCGGGTTGTGTCCGAAATGCCACTGCTATCCCGAAGCTCTCGTCTAACCTAAACTTTAACTTGATATGCACACTAAAAGTCAGTTATGTTGAGTGAATTCTAGCTTTAAATAAAATTAAATAAGTTTAGCAATAACATAAAATTTTATAAGGTAGCTATACATAACACAATTTAAACTAACATTTATTTTCATCATTAAGGTGACATTCATTAATGGGTGATCGACATCACTCCAATCGCCGTCTATGCAAATTGATAGCCCCGGAGGTCACTACCCTATACTAAAGCCTCGAAGGTAAATGCCTATGCTTGCAGCCCCGAAGGTAACTGGTCATACTTGTAGCACCGGAGGTAACTGCTTATATTGTGTTCCCCGTGTGGTAGGTTCACGACCATGGACCAGGTGACCAATCTTGCATCCCCAAAGGTAATTGCCTATATTGTGCTTCATTACTTTTACTTAATCTTTCATTGTTTAACTTTTAGTTACATAACAGGTTGTATTTCAAATTGTGCTTCATTACATTTACTTTATCTTTCATTGTTTAAGTTTTAGTTACATACCAGGTTGTATTTCAATTAAACTATCCTTTCAAAAACTTTGCATTCACTAGTTGAAAGGTTTCTCGATAATCATAAAGGCTAGAAGCCAAAGCTATTCATTTTGTGAAACTTTCTATTTATTATACATTAACTCTCATGCTATACTTTATAATTACCTTGTCCAATATGCATATCCCCCAAAACTGTCTAAAAAGGGGTATAGAAACTCACTTGTGATACTATGCTCTAAATTACTGTAATCTATAGGATCCTGAAATCAAAACTCCTAAGTCAAATATGGTCAAAAGCACATGCGAAATGTTAGCATTTCTTTCCATCGAAATCATGGAAGAAAAAGTATCCCAACGAAATGTTCAATGAAATCTAATTTGAGCGAAACGTTTGTATTCAACGAAATTTCATACTAAGTGAAATGTCAGAGTTAACGAAATGCTTAACTGGACAAAAGGTCATACACTCATACTCAACAAAATGTCAGACTCGTTGAAATGCTATACTTAATGAAATGTACAATTTATTCTTCGCAAGAACCTAATCCAACTAATGACGGTGGCTATGCATAAAGTTCTATGTTTAAAAGAGCTTCTTAGTGAAACTTATTTTTGAAACTGAGCTACACGAACCAAGCTTAAAACCACTTCAAAAAGCTCCATTCCTTTTGTTTTCAGTAGCCTGTATGATGCTTGTGGATGTTAGATCCACAATAAAAGCCTCTCTCGTGTGATTCTAAAAGCTAACCGAGTGCAAGAATGCTTTTCTCTCTCCAGCCTCTCAAAATGGCAAGATAAGAAATGAATGTAGGGGCTAGTAAGGTTTTCTTTTTTTCCTTTTAAAGGTGTGTTGTAATTTATCTTATTACCCCTTCAAGGCCCTTTCATATAATCTTCTTCCATAATGGCCAAACAAGCCTGTTTCAAAACATGGGCACTATTTATCCTTATATTACCGCTTTCAACCTGCAAGAATACTATTATTTATTAATAAATGGGATGTTATAAATCTACCTCCTTATAATAAGTTTCTTCACTAAAACCTGTTGTAATAACCCTTAAATTTTTCCCGAAGACAAACCGTAACCAAAATCCCAAGTGCGCGCGACGAAACTTGTAATAATAAATCAGAAAACCAAGCGGTTAAAAAAACTTGGCAGTTGATGAACCAACTTGCACAAGTACCCTTACTAAACTCATAATTGAAAATCGAACCATTTAAGATTAAGACCCAAGCTTACGCGATAAGAATCGACATGAAAATCGAGAAAAACACGAGATTGGGCAAAAAAGGCGGCCAAGGACACGTGTCACCTCAAGGAGCCACATGTCAGACCTATGTTGGACACGTGGCAGATCAAGGCCAGGCCGACCGCCCAGGAACGTCTCGCGAGATACCCTGGTTCCCTGCGCGACGCTCCTGAGAGTCCAACCTAGGCTATATAAACGTTGGGTTTGGGACATAATCATTCGCACATTTTCGACTTCTGAAATTGATTTCGATATCCCTCGTCACTCTGTTTCTCTATATTATGGTGTATTAAACCCTAGTCACTAAAACGATACCTTTTCTGATTGATCGATAAACCAATCAACCGGAAAGGCTATACTTTGTTAACTACGTTGAGGTTTTGATTTCGTGATTATCGTTAAAGTTTGAGTTGGGTTTATATAGTAATACGGAGTACATTATGTGAAATTAGGGGTTAGAATCAGAAGGCTTAAAACTATAAATTCACTAATAAAGTAGATGCTTGATTATCAGAAGACTCTGAACTATAAACTTACTGTTAATCAAGAGGCTTAGTACCAGAAGGCTTAGAATCAGGAGGCCTGTTAAAGCAGAACTATAGATTTGCAATGTGAGACATTCTCTTTTCTTCACATTATGTGATACTTAAATGTTTTCAAACCCCTACATGTTTTACAGTTATTACTTATAATTACAGGGGATTAAGTTTTTTTTACTTTTAAATTATTGCCGGTATGTGGGGTTTTGTATACACTACTTGATAAGCTTCACTGGTTCAGAATGATCAACAGTGATATGACCACACTCACAGGGACTGTCGAGTGACAAATACCGATTTGAGTAATTGAAATATATAAATAAATGTAAAACCTCTAATACTGCAATTATAAGAAAGGGGGTTGCTTGAAAGATGAAGAAAAGAGGTTCATCGCGGGACCCCCCAACGGACCGGCCGACATCACAGATACTCTCGCAATGTAAACCTTAGAAGTATAAGCGACGCCGTGGAACCCTAGCCACCATTTGCCAGGAACTTCAGATTCTCAAGCCATTTGCGACGCCGTCACCTTATATAAACAAAACAAATATTATTTATATAAACAGGAGTTATAAAAGTGAGTTATAAACTCTGGCGAATATTGATTTTAGATCTAGAATCTGAACATACCAAAACAAAGATCTAAAATCAGAAAAAGGAGATATAAATCTGATTTTTGTTCTTAATCAATGATCTCTTTTAGATCTTGAACTGGGTAAAACTTTCGGATATCTATATTCTTTTAGATCTTTGATTGCTAATCTTGAAAGTTGTTTGTTGTTCTTCATATGAAAAGAGAGATGATAATTATGAATAGTTAGAAATATATATGTAGAGAGCTATATATCTATCTATCTATCTTTCTATATGGGGAGTTGAACTGACAGGATTTAGTACTTGTAGGGTGGGGGGTGAAGGGTGGGTTAAATTACTAGAATACCCCTCAATCTATAAATGAAATATTGTGAGGTGTCATGTTTTAGTTGGTTAAGGTGAGTTCTTAGTTCTCATAACTGGAAGTGGTTCTTCTTTTATCCGTATCACACACACACATATATGGTGGGGTTCGGCTACAAAATCTAAATTTCCTAAAAAGTGTAAAAGTTATAAAACACTATAATTTAGCCATAAAACACATCTTAAACACACAAATAACAGAGTACAGATTACTAAAACACCATATTCAAACCTTAATAGTCCATAAAAACTTCAAACACACCATCGTAGAACTATGGGTATAAAACACGATATGCTAATCAACATAAAACACAACAATGTTTGTCACTCCATGATCAGAGCCTTATCACCCAAAGCACAACACAAAACCCATATATATGATGTTTAAGTAATTTTCATTATGTTATTTGTGGATTTTCAGTGTGTTTTATGGTTGGCATTGTGGTGTTTTATGACTTTATACACTTTTTAGGAAACTTGAACTTTGTAGCCAACTCCTAGCATATATATATATATATATATATATATATATATATAGGGTTAGGTTCATTAGTGAACAACCTACTTGCTTGTGAACACTAGTGAACTAATCCTAACCCTTGATTATTAATACACAAGTTTAAATCAATGACCAGGATTTGATGACAAAAATACACTAGTGTATTTTATGATTTGATGATGTAAATCAATGATGAAGATTTGTTTACTCAGTTCACAAATACACTGGTGTTCACTCTAGAGGGTGGGAGTTGGCTACAAAGTCTATTTTTTCCTAAAAAGTGTACAAAGCCATAAAACACCACAAGTTCAGCCATAAAACACACTCAAAACCCACAAATAACAAAGTGAAGATTATTAAAACGCCATATTTGTGGGTTTTATGTTGTGTTTGGATGATAAGGCTTTGATTATCGAATAACTAACGTTAATGTATTTTATGTTGATTATCATGTTGTGTTCAATATTCATAGTTCAATGATTGTATGTTTTGAAGTTTTTATGGACTGTTAGGGTTTGTATATTGTGTTTTAATGATTTTCACTATGTTATTTGTGGGTTTTGAGAGTGTTTTATGACTGAAATTGTGGTGTTTTATGATTTTGAACACTTTGTAGGAAAAATAGACTTTGAAGCCGAACCCCACCCTCACTCTAGAACCCCACCCTATATATATATATGTGTGTATGTATGTTTGTATGATGTATGTATTAGGTTTAACTAAAATAAAACTATGATTGTATTATACTTATGAGTTACCTATCTTCAATTTTTTTTATTAATTGTGATTATGTAGGTGTTGAACAATCCTCATTTGTTCAAAAATATCATTGAGTAAATTACCATTTTAATCACTAAGATTTGTCCTAAATTGCCACTCAGGAAAAAAAAAATGATTTCGACTAAAGTGGCAATTTAGGACAAACCTGAGGAACTAAAATGGTAATTATCCGTTTTTTGTTCCCAAATACTATTTCATATGGTAATTAATTAGTTTAAAATGTTTTTATGTTTTATGTCTTTTTTATTTTTTATAAAAGTCCGGTAATGCCAAAAACTGTTAAATCAAACCAGAACCGAACCCTTAATAACAGTTTGATTTTAATTTTTAACGGTTCGATTTCGGTTTTTAATTACCAAAAATCGTAACTAATGGTTTGGTTCACAGTTTGACTTAAAAACCGTCCAAACAGAACCATGAACACCCCTACATATAATAAAAGGCTTTAAGGTTGTGGGGTGTGGATCGGGGATAGGAAGGGGGAGGTGAGGGGGAAGGTCGTCCCTGATCGAAACACCGCCCCCACCATTTCGGGGCCGATGCCTTCGGTGGATTCCTCACGAGCTCCTCGACTTGCATTCTCTCTCTCTCTTGGGTTTGGTGAAGGGAAGCAACCACACCCAAAGAGAAAGGTGGTGTGAGATAGAAATGATATGAAGATAGTGGGTGATCGATAGGTGATAAATCACACCCCACAACCTTATTAGTCAGTCAACTCAAATTGCTCACCTTGAGCAACTTTGTTTATCCATCGAAACTGTACTTACACAAAATATTCATCCATATTAAACTTTACTTATGAGTATCAAACTTTATTTTGAGTACCAAAAAGTGGAGGTTAAAGATAGTGTGCAATGAAAACAATTTAATTACAAAAATTTAAATAGTGTAATCGGGAACTGGTTGAATTTAGGAATATTGGATTTTAATAATGCCAACTATTCTCTGTTGGCCGCCAACAGTCCCAACTTCAAAAATAACCACTGGCAGTCCCAACTATTAACATATTGGCCTCCAATGGACCCTGACTAGCAGAACCCTAACGCCGTTAGTTTCCGGTCGCCGGAAAAACGTTTTTGGGCGGAAAACTCATTTTTGGTCGGAAAACTCAACATTTTCGTCCCAAACCTCTTTGTAACCTTATTACGGACCTTTATGAATCTTTTACTAGTAAAAGCCCCAATTATTGAAGTCGTCGGAAAACTCCTTTTTACGTCGGAAAACTTCTTCTTGGCCGGAAAACTCAACTTTATGATCGGAAAAATTAACATCTTCGTCCCAAACCTCTTTGTAACCTTAGATCGGACCTTTAGAAACTTTTTCTGGCAAAAAACGGTTTTCCGGTGACCGGAGACTAACGACGTTAGGGTTTTGTTAGTCAAGGTTCATTGGTGGCCAATATATCAATAGTTGAGACTGCCAATTGTTATTTTTGAAGTTATGACTGTTGGCGACCAATGACGAATACTTGTGATTATATGAAAGCAAATAGTGAAATTTGAAACCAAAATTTGTAATATTTAAAATTTAGGGACCAAATTAGTCTAATATATTATGAGGGTGTTTGGGATTGCGTTTTGAAGTGATTATTTGATTATTGCGTTTGTAAAACATAAATAATCTAAAAAAGTGTTTGGATGAAAAAGTGATTATCTGCCTCCGAAACGCAGTTTTGGAGAAGCATGTACCTACATGCTTTTTCAAAACGCAGTTTTGAAAACGCAAAATCTACTTTGAAAATGCATAATCTATTTTGAAAACGCAACACCAAACACTACAAGCCACAAATAAATAAATAATTAATTACATGATTGTGGTATGTCAAAATAATGGATTTGATACGTATTATCGGGACTTATAAACTTGGTTCAAAGATATTTAGTTATATTTCCATTCTTTTTCTTAAACTCTAATTCTTAATTCTCATTATCGCATCAGTTTGTCACTTGGTTTCTTCGTAACGTGCTAATGACATTGCCTTCGGATGGAATACATGCTTAATTGCTCAGAATAAGGATGGATATGCACTTTAGTATCTGACATTTTATATGTTCAAAATTTCAAATATAGATTTGGATATTAAAATGAACTATCCTTGTAGTTAATTACAAAATAAACATAGTAAACTTTAGTGTAAAATGCTAAAATTGTCTCTAAAGTTTAGGCATTTTTGTCTATTGCATCGAAAACAAAATTTTTATATTTTTATTTAAAGGTAAAAAAGAAAATTAGAAAAAAATAAGTATGTGTGTATATATATATTATATTTAAAATTGTTTTTATATAAAGATAAAAAATAAATTTTTAAAATTATAAAAACAAAGGAATAAATGGTTAAAATGCTGAAATTGTCTCTGAGTTAATAAAATTGTCAAAATTGTTCTTGTGTTAACGATACATGTTAACCGAGTTGGTGAGTTGTATAGAAATGATAACAAAAATGAAACGTTGGAGGTGTAGTTACAAAAATTCTTATTTTAAATGTAAGGGTGAACGGGGCGGGTGCGGGGTGAAGGGCGGTGAACCCCTTCATCGCGCGGGGAACACCGCCGCCGTCCCCTTTCACTGTGCGACACCAAGGAATTGCGGGGACTCTTCACCGCGTTGATTATGACCGTTGTGCACAAAAAGGTTTATATATATATATATATATATGGTAGGGTTCTAGAGTGAACAATAGGTTGAGAGTGAACTGTGTGAACTAATCTGGGCCATTGGATAACATCATCTAGAGATTTTTTAACAACCCCAAGATTGTAATTATAATGTTATAACTTCTCTTTAAAAATACTTGACAAAAGGGTATTTTCGTCTTTAATAAATTGCATTTATTAAACAATATAATCAAAATCCCTAAAATCTCGCTAGTTCCGTATATACAAGATACACAGATGTTAGTGTATACACATGTGTACAGTCTCGCTAGTATCAATTTACACATGATACACAGATTTTAGTTTATACACATGTACAATCTCGCTAACTATCAGTTTATACAAGATACACAACTGCTAATTTATACACATTGTACTGTCTTGCTAATTATCAGTTTACACAATATACACAGCTGTTAGTTTATACACACGTGTACATACTTTTATACATCTGTGTATTACATTCAGAAAACGAAATTCACCTAATAAATAAATATAAAACTAAGTGTATTTTCGGAAGAAGCTAAAAGTTTAGGCCTTATCCAAAATTCTAAAGTTTCAATATCTTATAATTAAAATAATAGAGAAATAATTAAAAATGAGAGAGAGAGATTGTTAATAGATGAGAAAATTAAGGGATTTTAATTAAATATAGTTGCCTAATGTAAATCTTACCCTTTTAATCTAAAAAATGATCAAGGGCCAAGATTAGTTCAAGAAGTTGTTCACTCTTGATCCTAATCCTATATATATATATATATATATATATATATATTTAAACTATATAAACCCAACTCATTTTAAACAAATTCACACCAACCCACTTCCTTATTTCTCAAAAACTACTCTACCCCTATTTTATTTAAAAATGATGGAAGAAATACCATTGTTTTTCCCACCCGATAGCAGTCACAACGAGTTAGCTTCAACCAATAGTAGCATAATTTTTTTTTTCCAAAATCTCATCGAGTAAGCCGAACTACAAGACACAGGCACATCTAGTAAGAAATATTTTGTTCGTCGTGATCGTGAGAATGGCCACGAAACCTTTATGACGGATTATTTTGTCGATGGCCGAAATACAACGAATATATTTTTCGTCATATGTTCCGTATGTCAAAACGTTTGTTTCTAAAAATTGTGAGCGACGTGGAAGCAAATAACCCATGGTTTGAAAGGGCGTAGATGCGAGAATGAAGAAGGGGTTTACACCGCTGCAAAAAGTTACATCGGCTATTAAACAACTTGCAACTGGTACCTCCAGACGAGAACGACGAGTATTTACATATTGCTTGACTTCCCGCGAGGGTCTAGAATATTTCTACAAAACGGTATGTAAAATATACACTCCCGAGTTCTTACGTAGGCCAACAAGCCACGACATGGCCCTTTTATACCAAACTCATGAGGATAAGCATCATCTTCCTGGTATGGTGGGTAGCCTTGATTGCACCCATTTCGTATGGAGAATGTGTCCCACAGAGTTTCAGAGCCAATATATGAGAGGATATTACCATTACCCTACAATTTTACTTGAAGCGGTGGTCTCTCAAGATTTGTGGGTTTGGCATGCTTTTTGCGGTCCTCCATGTGCACAAAACGACATCAATGTGCTTCAGCAATCTCCATTATTTCATACTGAACGAAATGGAACGGCGCCAAAATGTCCATTTTACGTTAACAGCCACTTATACAAACGTGGTTACTATCTCGTGGATGGAATCTACCTTACATGGTCCGTGTTTGTCGAATCATTTCCATATCCTCACCTACTAGACGAAAAGAAGTTCAAGAAGCAACACAAGGCGGCAAGAAAAGACGTGGAAAAACTTTTGGTGTTTTTAAGTCAAAATGGGGTATAATGAATCGGCCAATGCATGCTAGGAGTGTGAAAAAAATAGGTACGTGGTGTATACGTATAATATTTTACATAACATGATTTTAAAAGACGACGGAAACATGATAGGACTGTATACATTCGGGATTCTCCAGTTGAGCCCGCTCTTGATGATAGTGTGTTAAATGAGATTATGGATGAAGATACACATTGGACACTAAAACATGATCTTGTTGAACATCTCGGAAGAATAAATTTACCCCACCTATTGGTAGAATCCAACGATGAATAGTAATTTTAGTTAGTTTAATCAGTTTATATTTAATCAAATGTAATTTAATTATTTTTAGTTAAATGTAATTTTATTTTTAATTTAATGTAATGTTTTTTTAATTTATTGTACTTTTATTTTGGTAAAATATGTTTCATTTATTAATTAAGTAGTTTATAAAAAAAAGAAAAAAATTAGTTTACCATATCCCATGAGTCATGATGGTACAATTCCTTATATTTTTTGGGTAAGAGAGAGTTATAGGGGGGGATTTATATGACAATAAATGATTGAGTGGGTGGGAAGTTTGCCCCATCCCATGAGGGGTGCACCCCTTTCACCCTAAGGGAGGAAGAGGTGCTCCCCAAATGGGGAATGATAAACTTTTATCCTAACCATTAATATCATGCTATGTCAACTTCCCCCTTCACTTTTCATTTTGTACTCAAACTTTAGGGGTGCTCAAACACACGGAGAGCGGCAATTTTTTTTTAAAAGATAAATTTGTGATTAGTTGAAAGAGGGTGGAATCCACCATTAATGTAACAACTCTCCAAAACACCCCAAACCGAGCCAAAACGACAAACCAGACACGCGAATCGAGACTCAGCATGCAAAACGAAGAAAATGAACCTGGGCATCCCAGGCGCCATGCGCCAGAGACCATGGTCTCTGTCATGACGCGCGGGGACGTTCAGTGACGTGTCACCATCTCCTGCCATGTGGCAAGCCTATACCCGTTCCGAGGCCGACCTAGCCCTAGCCAGGCACCTCAGGCGCCACGCGAGAGGGGACCTGGAATCCCGCGTGACGCACGGGAGACGTCAAACTGGTCTATATAAGGCAAGGCCTGGGATCGTTTTCGTTGCTCATTTGCGATCGAAATTTTCGTTCGTATACTCCCTCTATCTCTTTTTCTGTCGAAACCCCCTCCCCCTAAACCCCTAAACCTGCGAAGCGCTTCCCGCTGTAAGTATCTTAACCCCGATCACTAATTCGTTACCCTACCCGAGTTAGAACCCGCCAACGCATGTCAAGGCTCTGCCCGACTGAGTACGTTGTGGTTCTATCTTGTGTTGTATGGTTATCATATCCGATTGATTTAGGACCCACTGACGCATGTCAAGGCCCTGTCTGACTACGCACGCCGGGGTTCTGTCTCGTTTGTATGGCTAAAAGTGACCTGGGTTAATTTACTAACGCATGTGCATTGTATGTTTTAAATAGAAATTCCAGAAAGTAATCAAGAATTTTCATCAGGAACTCCGTAGGAATACCTAAGTTTTCAAAGTGAGTACATTCTCTTCTTGTAAACCTTTTTGTGAGTCAAAATATTTTAATTATGCTTAACAGAGATTTAGATATGTATTCTACAAATTACTGCCAGTATGTTGGGGTTTTGTATACGAAATTTGAATCCGTTACCGTTGGACAAATGGATTTTTGCCAATTGGTAACATGACCCACAAGTCATGAGTGACAATACTGATTGGGTAATGCTGTAGATATAAACATTGTAAATGCGGATGCTCTCAATAACTGTAAAGCTATAAAACTTGTTTTGATTATACTGGGATGTATTCACCAGTATTTCTTGCTGATAAAATCTTTCTAAAACGCGTTTCAGGTAACTTAATGTGAAGCTAATAGAAGCCAGCTGGAGAGCACTGAAGGCCTAGAAAAGTGGCTATAAAAGTTACCTAAATAAACGGAGTTTATGTTTTCCATAAGTTAGGGTTTATCCCTACAAATGTATTGTAATTGAAACTTGAGTTTTATCCCATTTTGTGTAATATAAAAGTTTGGTGTTTTGAAACTCTGATCAATTATTTCCTAACTACGATCCTGATGTTGTAATTCCGCTGCCAAATTAATAAATACCGGTACCACCAGCTCTGTGTCTCGCGGCTCCCGCTCCCGGGGTAGGGGTCGGGGTTGCGACAGAAGGTGGTATCAGAGCCATGCCACTGGTTTAAGCCATTTAAGTGTTCTTTTACATGGAAAACCTCTAGGCTTGTTTCCTTAGGTTTTTCCATGGAAAACCAATATGGAACTCCTTTATATTTGAGGTTGAAGTGCAAGAAACTTTCTGTTTTAAACAAAACTCTTTCAAAACTTGTTTAATCTATTTGAAACTTGAGTTAAACTCATCTCAAACCTATGTCCGAATGCTTACAACACTATTTGTGGTTGGTTAGGCTTAAAAACAAGGTTGAGACAATCAAACTAGAGGATTTATCCTCACAAATATTCTGTTTTCATAGAGCTTCAAGCTCACAAGTGGTGCAAGTTCATAACTTGTTCATGTGCGTCCACCTTGGTTAGCTTTGGCTATCCTAACTTTTGGACCACACATCACTTGATGATTTTCACCATTTACATTCTTGTCTTATTGTTCTTATTATTCATGACCCTCCTTGTGTCTATGACACTTGTGTAGTGGTGAATCCCATCGAGGTTCCAAAGTGGATGGTTAATCCTCCCACCTCATACTTGACTTACATGATACTTAGAGGTACAAAGTGGATGGTTCATCCTCCCACCTCCTACATGATTATATAACTATGTATATATATGATGGACTATAATATAATCTTAAAAACCGAACCCTTGATAATGACTAAGTAATCATCTATCGAGTTATTAAGTTTTATCACTAAAGTATGTAGTTTCTTGTCATGATTCTAATAGGTCTCGAACCTATGAAACCATATCAAACCCATTCGGGTTATCATAGTGTCAAGAACAAGAACTATATCTTAGTGATTATTTTCATACTATAATACTTTATTCTTATTCCCTTTTCAATCTTGCTCGAATAATCCAAATCTTCCGTTACACTCGTAAATAATACCTATGTTCTTCTTGTAGAAGGACAAGGTGCCAAACCCTAATCACAACAAGCTCACGAGATTCTTTAAGTGGAACACTTTAGCAAAACCGTGAGTACACTCGACCCATTTACCGCTTTCTCACTTTTGGGTTGTAACATGTTTACCTATCAAAATACACAATTCACAACTTATGCTTTACTTGCTCAATCCGATAATACATGATACTTGTTATGCTTAGATACATGCTAGAATTATACATGCTCGATCATTAACTTAGCTAGCCCAACTTATCATATATAGCGCTATAGGAGTAGCACACCACCCGTCGGGGTTATGTTAAGATTATCATACTCATTTTAGTCTTGTTGCTTTTGTGACAAGGGAAGCTCGATCTCGTAAAACTTTTGTGGAAACTCGGGTTTGATCTAGTATTGCATGATTAGTATATCCTTTGCTTACAATTACCATGTGGATTCGAGTTATACCTTTTTATACTTATGCTATGTATCACCAAACTTGTGTACTCGCCTTTGCTTTTGCATTGAACTCTATTTTAAAACATGTTACAGGTTGACGAAGATGATGCCATGAAATTGGAGTAGTGTTGATGACTAGATACACACATAGACGTTAGGTTTATAATTGTTGTATCAAATTTTGCCTTAATTATTATTGTATTTTAATTTCCATGTATTGTACTCGAATATTTTACTTATGAAATGAAATCCGGTTTAATTAAATATTGTCGCAGTTAGTATTATGAGCAATGAGCAATCTCTTTCGTCCCGCCTCGATGTTTCCGCCATTGGTTGGGGTGTGACAAAAGTTGTAAGTATCTTAACCCCCGATCACTAATTTGTTACCCAACCCGAGTTAGAACCCGCCAACGCATGTCAAGGCTCTGCCCGACTGAGTACGTTGTGGTTCTATCTTGTGTTATATGGTTCTCCTACCTGATTGATTTAGGACCCACCGACGCATGTCAAGGCCCTGCCTGACTACGACGCCGGGGTTCTGTCTCGTTTGTATGGCTAAAAGTGACCTGGGTTAATTTACTAACGCATGTGCATTGTATGTTTTAAATAGAAATTCCAGGAAGTAATCAAACGAGTGGATCTTACAAACAAGTCGGAATATGCTCCTCGTTTAGTAAGAAACAACCACATCTAGGATACGAAATCGTCAAGTTAGGGGTGAAACCCGCACCTTGTCGATTAAGTCACATTCCTTGATTTTCGCTCTCGCCAAAGCTTCGATTTTCTAATCAATTAGAGACGTGTAGTAACTGGAAGGGTAAATACCGTTAGTCGCTTCTCGATGAGAGCATTTTACCTATAGGCCAAAGCACGTTTCTCTAATTAGAAAGGATCTTCGATTCACTTTGGAATTTTTGACGTTTCTCTACCCGAAACAATCACATGTTTTATGAGCCAATTCTTTTATGTTATCTCAATTTATATGTGATTTTATATTTGTTAATTCATTTCAAACCTTTACACAACTCACACGTCTATCGCAATAAAAAACAATAATAATCCTCGTGTACAAACTAAATTTCTACTCTTTATACGCATTCATACATGGTTATACTTGTTAAATACTTGTTGAATACTCGTTAAATTCATGCAAAACACGTGAATTGTCCATGCTTATACATGCAAAACTTATTTTTACATTATGATCAAGTCTCATCCTTTTCCTTTCTATTTCAACCCTAGATGTCTTCGTCAAGTTCTTCAAAGAAATCCAAGGGTTCCAAGAGAGGTTCAAACAACCAAGGAGACTCTATCTCCAAGCAAGAACTAGTCGGGTTGATCACGGAGCAAATGGCCGAGCAAATGGCTAGAATCATCCCAAACATTGTGACCCAAATCCAAACCGTCCATGAAACCCCCAAATCCTCCGTTGACTCAAAGGTGGACCCTCCCAAAGCAACGTTCCAGTTCAAACAGTTCATGGCTTGTAAGCCCATGGAATTCACTGGTAATGACGGCGCTACTGCCATGATGAACTGGTTCGATGCGATCGAACTTACCTTTCTGCAAAGCGGATGGCATGATGAGCTCCGAACCTTGAACGCCACCGGGGTCTTTCGTGAGAGAGCCCTTGAGTGGTGGACCACCGAAAGAAACAAGCGTGGCAATGAAGCAGCTCATGCATTACCTTGGGAAGAGCTAAAGCAGCTCATGAAGGACCAATTCTGTCCTCCTCACGAGACCCAGAAACTCGAAAATGAATTCTGGAATCTCACCCAACAGGGGAGCGACGCCGAAGGATTAATCACACGCATCAAACAATTAAGTACCCTTTGCCCTGGGCAAGTGGATACCGTACCCAAGGAAATCACCAAGCTTATTCGTTGCCTCTCGCCGGTATTAACAAACCATGTCGCCGCCGCTAGCCCCAAAACTCTCGAAGATGCTTATAGCATCACGATTGAGATGAACCACAATTGCATTCGTCATGGAGCCTATGACAAGGTCTCCACGAAGCATGCATACCAAGCTATCGCCGATACCACCACCACTACCGAGTCACCTCCCTCCCAAGCCAAGAAACAAAACAACAACCAAAGGAACAAGAAGCGGAAGGCTTTTGTTGAGAATAATGCGGTTGTTACTCCGCCCAACCCCGCACCACTAAACGTCGTCTCCACTACCCAAAACACCAAGCCACCCAAGCGAAACTACACCGGTACTTGGCCTAAATGTGAACGGTGCACTTACCACCATCTCCCATCCACCCCGTGCCGAAAATGCGCCAACTGTTACAGGTTGGGGCATTTCACTAGCCATTGTTGTCAACCCCAAAACAACCAAGCCATCATACCTAACCCTAGCCCGAACCAACCTCAACCTCAACGTCAGAATGCTCTTGTGCGAGCATGTTACAAATATGGCGATCCCAACCATCTCGCCAATGTGTGTCCTCTACTCAACCCGCAGCCTCAACTCCAACAGCAACAGCAGCCTCAGCCTGCTAAAGGACGAGCTTTCATGCTTACTTCCGCTCAGGCTCAAAACTCCAATGACGTCATTACTGGTACGTTCCTTGTCAACCATATTTATGCTTCATGTCTGTTTGATACTGGTGCCGATAAATGTTTTGTGTCTGTCGAATTGAACCTTTACATAAGTGCGAACGCTCCAAATTGCCTAATCCATTCGTTGTCGAAGTCGCTAACGGGAAATTCATTATCGTTGATTCCGTTCTTTCTAATTGCTCTTTGAATCTTAACGATCATACGTTTTCTATTGACCTCATTCCCATGCAATTGGGGAGTTTTTTTATATCATAGAAGGTATGGACTGGCTTAGGCGAGTTCGTGCCGAAGTCGTCTGTTCCGAAAAGTTCATTCGCCTCCCTCTTCCTAACAACGATTCGTTGCACGTCTATGGTGAGAAACCTTCTAAAGGTCTCAAACTTATGTCGTGTATTCAAGCGAACAAGTACTTATGCAAGGAGTACTTCACCTTTCTTGCCCACGTTGTGGAAAAGAAGGACAAGGGTCCGAGTGTAAGTGACGTTCCTGTCGTTTGCGATTTTCCCGATGTCTTTCCCGAGGATCTTCCTGGTCCTCCGCCTCCTCGATCTGTTGTTTTTCGTATTGACCTCATCCCTGGCGCAACTCCTGTTGCGAAAGCTCCGTATCGTTTAGCACCCTCGGAAATGCAAGAGCTATCAAGCCAACTTCAAGAGCTTCTTGATAAAGGCTTTATACGCCCTAGTACTTCTTCTTGGGGCGCTCTCGTTCTATTCATCAAAAACAAAGATGGATCCTTTCGGATGTGTATTGACTATCGCGAACTCAATAAACTTACAGTCAAGAACTGATATCCTCTTCCTCGTATTGACGACCTCTTTGACCAACTTCAAGGTGCGACTTGTTTCTCGAAAATCGACCTCCGTTCTGGTTATCATCAACTTCGAGTTTTCAAGGGAGATGTACCTAAAACTGCTTTCCGCACACGTTATGGACACTACGAGTTCGTGGTCATGCCTTTTGGTTTGACCAATGCACCTGCAGTGTTCATGGACCTCATGAACCGCGTGTGTAAACCTTTCCTCGATCAATTCGTAATCGTATTCATCGACGATATTCTCATCTACTCCAAGACGAAAGAAGAACATGGGCGACATTTGCAACTTATCCTTCAGCTTTTGTGAACCGAGCGTCTTTATGCAAAATTCTCCAAGTGTGAATTTTGGCTAAAAGAGGTTCAATTCCTTGGTCACACCGTCAATGAACTCGGTATTCATGTTGACCCCGCAAACATAGAAGCTGTTAAGAATTGGAATGCACCTACATTGCCTTCGAAATTCGTTCGTTCCTTGGCCTTGCTGGGTATTATCGCCGCTTCATCTCGAACTTCTCTAAGATCGTCGTTCCTTTAAGGTCTTTGACCCAAAAAGATAAACCTTTTGTTTGGGGTCCCGAACAAGAGGAGTCTTTTCAAACTCTCAAGGACATGCTTTGTAATGCTCCTATCCTTGCACTTCCCGATGGAAAAGACGATTTCATCGTATATTGCGATGCTTCAAACCAAGGTCTTGGTTGCGTTCTTATGCAACAAGAGAAGGTCATCGCCTACGCGTCGAGACAACTCAAAATTTATGAGAAAAACTATACTACGCACGACCTTGAACTTGGTGCGGTTGTTTTTGCATTAAAGATTTGGTGACACTACCTTTATGGTACAAAGTGTACGGTCTTCACCGACCACAAAAGCCTCCAACATATCTTTGATCAAAAGGAACTCAACATGCGTCAACGTCTAGAATTGTTAAACGACTACGACTGCGATATTCACTACCACCCCGGTAAGGCGAATGTCGTGGCCGATGCACTCAGTCGTAAGACTCATGTTAAGAGTGTTCGTTGCTACTAAATCGTGGGAAACTCAACGAGTTGATTCGCCAAGCATAATTTGCCGTCATTAACGAGGGTAACCTTGATAATGAGTTGAATTGTGGAGTCGAAAACCCACTCGAAGCTAAATCTGATGGTATTCTTTACTACCATAATCGCATTTGGATTCCCAACCGTCTCAATCTTCGAAACACCTTGATGGACGAATCCCACAAATCTCGATACTCCATTCATCCTGGCGCCGACAAGATGTATCTTGATCTTCGAGCATCTTATTGGTGGTCTGAAATGAAGAAAGATATCGCCCTTTACGTCTCAAAGTGTCTTACCTGTTCGAAAGTCAAGGCCGAGCATCAACGTCCCTCTGGTCTGCTCGAACAACCAGAAGTCCCTGTCTGGAAATAGGAGAGCATTGCCATGGATTTTATCACTAAGTTGCCTCGTACTTCATCTGGTCATGACAGCATCTGGGTTATCATTGACCGATTGACCAAATCCGCTCACTTCCTCGCCATTCATGAAGATTACAAAGTCGAGAAATTGGCTCATATCTACACGGATGAAGTCATCGGTCGTTATGGTACCCACTCGATATTATCTCTGATCGCGATGCTTGTTTCACCTCCCGTATTTGGCAAACTTTTCAATCCGCTCTTGGCACTCGTCTTAACCTTAGCACCGCTTTTCATCCTCAGTCTGATAGTCAAACCGAGCGTACAATCTAAACTTTGGAAGATATGCTTCGTTCTTGCGTAATCGATTTTGGCACAATTAGGATTCGCACTTACCTTTGGTAGAATTCTCGTACAACAATAGTTATCACGCTAGTATTCAAATGGATCCATTTGAAGCATTGTATGGTCGTAAGTGTCGTTCGCCAATTTGTTGGCATGAGATTGGAGATGTTCAGATCACCGGTCCCGAATTAATACAAGAGAGACGGACAAGATCCTACAAATCCGTGATAACCTCCTCAAAGCTCGAAGTCGTCAAAAGAGTTACGCAGACAAGAGACGCAAACCTTTGGAATTTAATGTTGGTGATCATGTACTTCTCAAGGTATCCCCTTGGAAGGGTGCTGAGTTTACTTGGGAACTCGAGAGTCATATGAAGACTAAGTATCTGCATCTGTTTGTTGCATCTTCCTAAATTTCGGGACGAAATTTCCTAAAAGAGGGGAGACTGTAACGCCTCGCATTTTCCATACTTTCTATTTATAGCAAGCTCATGTTGTAATTCTATTTTTGGAAATCCTTGTATTCGTATCCTTCATTTCGTTGTAATCGTTGTAATCGAGACTTGAATCATGATGGAAAATGCATGTTTATCTTTATACTTGTTATACACATCATACTTATTCATACATACTTATACATAATGCATATACTCGAAGACGTGACATACTTGTTAATACACGACGTTGATACATTATACGTGACATTTGTACTCGATCGATCATTTGGTACATACACATATGTTATGATATGCTTCACATACTTAAAATGCATTTTTATGCTTAAAACACCCTCAAACCATCAAATATAAACTTCAGGAACTAAATATGACAAAAAATAACAAAGTTTGGGGAATAAAGCCTCTCGCGGGCCGTGAGCGTGTAAGCCTTTTCTTCTTGCTCCCCGCCAGTCCCCCTTATCCGCATAAAGTTTATTCAGCTCATGGGTTGGTCAATTTTAAGGCACAAGGATTGTGCTTCTTGCACTAAATGCACACCAAACTTAACCCTAATCACCTCCTATATAAACCAACTCATTCCCACACTTCTCCCACTTAAAAAACTCACTAATCCTTCCTCTAAACACTCTAAAATCAGTTGCTAAACTTAGAATCTAAGCAGAAAGTTCAAGGTCTTCAAAGTGAGTTCTAGCTCACTTCTACCTCTCCTTTCTCATTGTTTCTTCCTTCTTAGCACTTGGGACACCTCTAGGCTTGTTTCCTTAGGTTTTTCCATGGAAAACCAATATGGAACTCCTTCATATTTGAGGTTGAAGTGCAAGAAACTTTCTGTTTTAAACAAAACTCTTTCAAAACTTGTTTAATCTATTTGAAACTTGAGTAAACTCGTCTCAAACCTATGTCCGAATGCTTACAACACTATTTGTGGTTGGTTAGGCTTAAAAACAATGTTGAGACATTCAAACTAGAGGATTTATCCTCACAAATATTCTGTTTTCATAGAGCTTCAAGCTCACAAGTGGTGCAAGTTCATAACTTGTTCATGTGTGTCCACCTTGGTTAGCTTTGGCTATCCTAACTTTGGGACCACACATCACTTGATGATTTTCACCATTTACATTCTTGTCTTATTGTTCTTATTATTCATGACCCTCCTTGTGTCTATGACACTTGTGTAGTGGTGAATCCCATCGAGGTTCCAAAGTGGATGGTTAATCCTCCCACCTCATACTTGACTTACATGATACTTAGAGGTACAAAGTGGATGGTTCATCCTCCCACCTCCTACATGATTATATAACTATGTATATATATTATGGACTATAATATAATCTTAAAAACCGAACCCTTGATAATGACTAAGTAATCATCTATCGAGTTATTAAGTTTTATCACTAAAGTATGTAGTTTCTTGTCATGATTCTAATAGGTCTCGAACCTATGAAACCATATCAAACCCATTCGGGTTATCATAGTGTCAAGAACAAGAACTATATCTTAGTGATTATTTTCATACTATATTACTTTATTTTTATTCCCTTTTCAATCTTGCTCGAATAATCTGAATCTTCCGTTACACTCGTAACTAATACCTATGTTCTTCTTGTAGAAGGACAAGGTGCCAAACCCTAATCACAACAAGCTCGCGGGATTCTTTAAGTGGAACACTTTAGCAAAACCGTGAGTACACTCGACCCATTTACCGCTTTCTCACTTTTGGGTTGTAACATGTTTACCTATCAAAATACACAATTCACAACTTATGCTTTACTTGCTCAATCCGTTAATACATGATACTTGTTATGCTTAGATGTATGCTAGAATTATACATGCTCGATCATTAACTTAGCTAGCCCAACTTATCATATATAGCGCTATAGGAGTACACCCACCCGTCGGGGTTATGTTAAGATTATCATACTCATTTTAGTCTTGTTGCTTTTGTGACAAGGGAAGCTCGATCTCGTAAAACTTTTGTGGAAACTCGGGGTTTGATCTAGTATTGCATGATTAGTATATCCTTTGCTTACAATTACCATGTGGATTCGAGTTATACCTTTTTATACTTATGCTATGTATCACCAAACTTGTGTACTCGCCTTTGCTTTTGCATTGAACTCTATTTTAAAACATGTTACAGGTTGATGAAGATGATGCCATGAAATTGGAGTAGTGTTGATGACTAGATACACACATAGACGTTAGGTTTATAATTGTTGTATCAAATTTTGCCTTAATTATTATTGTATTTTAATTTCCATGTATTGTACTCGAATATTTTACTTATGAAATGAAATCCGGTTTAATTAAATATTGTCGCAATTAGTATTATGAGCAATGAGCAATCTCTTTCGTCCCCCTCGATGTTTCCGCCATCGGTTGGGGTGTGACAAAAGTTGTAAGTATCTTAACCCCCGATCACTAATTTGTTTCCCTACCCGAGTTAGAACCGCCAACGCATGTCAAGGCTCTGCCTGACTAAGTACGTTGTGGTTCTATCTTGTGTTGTGTGGTTATCCTACCTGATTGATTTAGGACCCACCGACGCATGTCAAGGCCCTGCCTGACTACGCACGCCGGGGTTCTGTCTCGTTTGTATGGCTAAAAATGACCTGGGTTAATTTACTAACGCATGTGCGTTGTATGTTTTAAATTGAAATTCCAAGAAGTAATCAAGAATTTTCATCAGGAACTCCGTAGGAATACCTAAGTTTTCAAAGTGAGTACATTCTCTTCTTGTAAACCTTTTCGTGAGTCAAAATATTTTAATTATGCTTAACAGTGATTGAGTATATGTATTCTACAAATTACTGCCGGTATGTTGGGGTTTGTATACGAAATTTGAATCCGTTACCGTTGGACAAATGGATTTTTGCCAATGGGTAACATGACCCACAATTTAAGAGTGACAGTACTGATTTGGTAATGCTGTAGATATAAACATTGTAAATGCGGATGCTCTCAATAACTGTAAAGCTATAAAACTTGTTTTGATTATACTAGGATGTATTCACCAGTATTTATTGCTGATAAAATCTTTTTAAAACGCGTTTCAGGTAACTTAATGTGAAGCTGATAGAAGCCAGCTGGAGAGCACTGAAGGCTTAGAAAAGTGGCTATAAAAGTTACCTAAATAAAAGGAGTTTATGTTATCATAAGTCAGGGTTTATCCCTACAAATGTATTATAATTGAAACTTAGGTTATCCCATTTTGTGTAATATAAAAGTTTGGTGTTTTGAAACTCTGATAAATTATTTCCTAACTATGATCCTGATGTTGTAATTCCGCTGCCAATTAACCAGTACCACCAGCTCTGTGTCTCGCGGCTCCGCTCCCGGGGTAGGGGTCGGGGGTTGCGACAGAAGGTGGTATCAGAGCCATGCCACTGGTTTAAGCCATTTAAGTATTCTTTTACATACCTAAATTTTATCCTAATGTGTTAGGGAATATCTATACCTTCTATGATTATTTTGTGTTAATCTGACAAATTTTCTTAGTTTACAGTATGAGTGATCAGGGTACTTCTGACGCTTATCGTCACCTACCTCATTCTCCCACAAATGAAGGAACCTCCCAGTCAACCGCTGGATCCACTACCGATTCCGAGGGAATCTTTGTTTTTAAAGCCAAAGCTGTAGAACCTTTTCCCCCTAAAAAGAGAGGTTGGTTTAGTCGAGGCAAAGGAGAGAGGAGGAAAAGATTAAGACAAGCCCAACAGCAAGCCATAGCAGTTAGAAATAAACTCGGAAGTTAGGCCATCATGGGAAGAAGAGTTGGATAGACAATTAGCGAATTTCCACTTGTATGGAAATATAGGAGGAGAGCCTAATTTCAACCAAGCAGCAAATCCAGAACCACAGATACTTCCTTTATTTCCCAACCAACCCATGAATCTAGACCAGAACCAGGGGAACCAATTTCCAATCCCAGCCTTTGACCCCAACGAGGAACCCAGGATTCCAGCACCAAATCCTCTAAACCTATGGTGGGCCAACAACTGGGAAATACAACAATTACTGGAAAACCCATTCCCCTACGAAAAACCAGTTCCACCTTACCCTGAACCAGTGCCAGCCCCAGTGCTACCCATGGAGCATGTGGAAAGAACTCCGCCAGCTTGGAGATGAACTGGTGGAGGAAGGAAACCGAATTCGCCAAATCGGAGAAAAGCTCGTCTGGAAGTATGACGAGCGGAAAATGCAATTTTAAGCAACCGCCATCTACTATATATGTATATATATGGTGTGTATTTTGTTACATAGTTAGAAAAAAACTAAAATAGATATAAACTATATACCACCTATATACATATATCGATGCATAGTTACTAATGTTTGAATTTCAGTTCTGTTTGTAATAGACGCATATATATGAAAAGAGTAAAAGTCGCAATGCTCGACGATTTTGGTTCACTGTGTTGTGTGGTATTTATTATTCTATGATATTAATACCTGATAAATGTTTACGATTCAGATGTTAGACGAGTAAATCAGGAAATCCAGAATAACGATAATAACGAGAATCAAATGAATAGAAGTGCTATCAAACACATAGTAGCCCAAGGAATCATAGATGCTATGCCCTATATTATCGATACTATTAAAAAGGCAGAAAACGATAAATCCGGAAACGGAAGTAAACGCGTATCCTCTAAACCAAATCATAGCATGCACGGAAATCACGAATTATTAATTCAAGCTCCTGTTTCAAAAAGAAGAAGAACCATATCACATGGTTGTTCTTATAAAGAATTCTTATCATGCAAACCGATAGAATTCTCAGGCGATGAAGGAGCTATTTCAGCCTTGCGCTGGATAGAAAAGACAAAAGCAGTTTTAAAAATAAGTAAGTGTGCCAATGAGGATAAAGTTATGTATGCTTCTAATCTTTTTAAGGATGCAGATTTAGAATGGTGGAATACCATTCTTCAGTCCAGAGGAAGTGACAGGGTTTACAGTATGGAATGGAACAACTTTAAGGAAATAGTTGAAAGGAAATTATGTCCTCCTAATGAAAAGGAACAAATTGCTAATAAGTTCCTAAATCATAGAATGACTGGGGTAAATTGCAAAGATTATACCACCACATTCTTTGAATATGCAAGGATTGTACCAACCCTGGCCTCACCAGAACCAGTATTAATCTCCCATTACAATTGGGGATTAATCAGTGAAATCAGACATGTGGTTAAGGCAGCTTAGACCACAAACTATTGAAGAAGCAGTAGAACTAGCAAACACCTTGACAGATGAATTGGTAGTACGCAGATAAACAGAAAAGAACCTAGCTCAAAAGATTACTCAGGAACTACGTTATGGTAATTCCTATCGTGGAAAAGGGGCAAGTTCTTCGTCACCCCTATGTAAGTACTTAAAAAAGAAGCATTCCGGGAAATGCTCTACATACTTCAATTTCTGCAAATTCCCAGGGCATAAGGAAGAAGACTGCAGAAAGAAACCTAATAATAGGCTATGCTACAATTGTGGAGAAGCCGGTCATATTAAAACCAATTGCCCGAAACTAGCTCTAGCGGCAAACAACAAAGCAAGGACGACGGAAGGACCCAAGAAGACTGCCAGAGCATTCGTGCTGACTGCTAAAGAAGCTAAGATGATTCTGGATTGATTGTCGGTACGTTTTTAGTTAATGATGTTTATGCAAAAGTATTATTTGACTCTGGTGCAAACAAAGTTAAATACTTCCTTCTGCAATTTTCTTAATCTGCCATTAACTAAACTTTGTCACACCCCGACCCGCAGCGGAAAAGGTGATCGGGGCATGATTGGGTTATCATCAAAGCTCATGACATTTATTATAACGTTTCATATTTATTATTACAATTTAAAGGGAAACATACAATCATAATTACATCATGTTCTACACATCGTTCTAGACTTCATTATTTTCTTCTAAGGATTTCCTATGTTTTCCTTGCTTCATCCTGTTCACCTGTATCATGTGTAAAAATGGTTTTTGGATCAACAAAAAGTTGGCGAGTGAATCCTATTAAAAGCATTTAAACAAGTTTAATGAATTGATAAAATAAAGTGCATAACCACATATGAGTAAATATAGATGTAAACTTATTCACAAAACACTTAATATTAAATAATACACACACATACAATAATAGATTGTTTTGAGGCACGCGTTGTTCAACTCGTCTCCTACGAGGAACTGATGGGCCTAATGAATGAGTTTTGAGGCACGCGTTGTTCTACGATCTGATGGGCCTAATGAATGAATTTTAAGGCACGCGTTGTTCAACTCGTCTCCCACGAGGAACTGATGGGCCTAACAAATAATTTGCATACAACTTGACAATAAGTAATACATAACTACAAACATATTTACATTCTAAGTTTAAATCATAATATGGTATGGCACGAGTTTGAATAAATGAATTAGTTTAAGTGACACATAATACACCCCAAAACGTGTAATTAAAAAGGGGAGTTGTAAGATTCACTCACATTGGGTGCGTTCGGTTGATGATGTTGAATGCGCACGAAGTTGGATTTAACCACGAGTGAAACTAACCTAGATAATAACATAATGGTTCGGTAAATAAGCGGATTTTATTAATCAATTTTAGTAGGATTATTGGATATATTTTTGTGAGTTTAAGACTATTTTCTAACTTTAAAAATGTTATTTCTAAGTATTTTTAATATAAATAAATAAATAAAAGTAATAAAAAATGTTGATTTTTGACTGTTGACCATTGACTTATTGACCGTTGACCGTTGACTTGTTGACCGGTTCGGTCGGTTATATGTGTGCGCTGGGTGAGACTCGAACCCGTGACCTCCCGTACGCGTGCACGCAGCTCTACCAACTGAGCTACGTGTCTAACCCGAAATATTTCTGTTTTTAATTATATTTATATACTAATTAAATTAATCCGAAAATCACTTATTTTAAAATAAAGATTAATGTATCGATTCGGTGCTCTCCACAGGTCTCGAACCCGGGACTGTGGTTTAGTTTGGCACACAGTCCACCGCTGGACTGTGTGTCTAACTTAGTAAATAATCTGGTTTTTATTATACTTATATACAAACTAGATAAATTCATTTCTGTCCTTATATAAAAAGTTTGATAATTGCCAGAACCGGTGCGGTAGCCTGGACTCGAACCCGCGACGTATGATTTAAACTCGCACACAGTCCACCACTGGACTGTGTGTCTATCTTGGTTATTATTCCGGTTTTCATTAAACTTAACATCTATTTGCAAGTGGATCCGTATCAGTTAAAAAAAAGAACATTTTTATTAAAGCGAGTGTGCGTGTGTCAAGGATCGAACTCGGGACGTATGCGTGTTTATTTGCACACAGTCCACCGCTGGACTGTGTGTCTAACCCGAGATATAACTTGATTTAAATTAAATATATATATAACCAAAACTTCATCTTCTTCGTTAAACTTAACCCAGAACCAATGTCCGACTGTTTCGACAAATTAATCAATTTCTTTAGTAAGTTGTGATTAACTACATATGAGATTAATAAAAAATGAGAGAGATTAGGTATAAGATATACCGACAGAGATCCCCTGTTTCGCCGGCGAGTTTCCGATGACAGCAGGTTATTCGGCGACGTGATCTTGCGGCAGAGGTTCTTCAAGGAGTTTGAGGTGAGTGTGGGTGACTTCGGTATGAGATCTAGATGTTCTGTTTTTAGAGTAAGGCACAGAGGTGAAGGGGTTCGGTTTTCCGGCGAGTTGCAGAAAGTTTCCGGAGAGTGAAATTACGTCGAGGATGGGTGTGATTGTGAGCGAAAAGGTTATCAGATGTTAGAGGGTGCATTTATAGGGAAGAACATCGACGAATTTGGTCTGATTACCGTCTTGATTCGTTGGTCAAAATTTTCCGGCGGTTATGACTAATGTCGCGGATTGGACATCGGTTATAACCGATGTCGTTGTTAATACTTACGTTAAGTCAAAGGTAACCGACGATAATTGACGAAATCGTCAGATTTTCCGGCGTCAGCGGATTTGGGCGCGCTGAGTAACTGGGTTTGATTTCCAGATTTATGTTATATATTAATTGTTTCAATATGTAAACAAACAACACAAGTGGTGGAGTGGTTGAGCGTGTGAGAGTTAAAACTTTGCTGACTTGGTTGACCCGGCTGACCCAGGTTCGAATCCCGGCAGCCTTTTTTATTTTTATTTCATTATTTCTAATAAATTTTCAAATATAAATTTTATATTCCAATATACTTATTAATTGTGTATCGTTTAAAATTAATTTGAGCATTAAATACGCAACGAAATTTTTAACTGGTTGTTCGGTTAATAAACGAAGCGGGTTTGGTAAATCCGGTTTTTGACGGATGTTACAGTATCCCCTACTTTTTAGAAATTTCGTCCCGAAATTTAAGTAGTGACATATTTGTCTAAAAAGGATGGTGTTTAGTTTGACAGTTACATACTTAGAAAGGGGTAAGAGTTTAAATTTTGTTTGAGGCGGTAACGTTCCTTGTAAGGGTTAAGTACCCTGCTACAGGAATCGTTTTTGTTGCCTACGGTAAAAATATTGATAAGCAGAGTTGATTCACTGAGTATGATTTCATGCGCAAGAGTTTTGATATGTTTGGAAAGATAAGGTTATATCCTAAAACAAAACTTCTAATACTACAACCTACATGGAACTTCTCATAACCGCCTGACAATGCCTCTGATCATTTGGCAAGAATACTTATATATAGGAAGTACCAAGAGCGTATCCACCATATTCTTCTATTTTCGTTGGTTTTATCAGTAAGTTGTGATTGGTTCTATGATGTGACTCTAGAACATAAATAAACACAACAACCAATGTCTGAGTCCTAATTATGATGGTGTACATGTTTGAATGGTGACAGTTCCTCTCTCGTTTGCTATGATGGAGAGGTTAGTTTATGTAAAAATAGAACACAATCCAATTTCTTTAAATGATGAGATGATATGAATGCTAAATCAGTGAGTATAACACAAACTTCAATCAAGACAATACTAAATCCTACATGGAACTTCTCATAACCGCCTGATAATGCCTCTGATCCTTTGACAAGAATACTTATATATAGGAAGTACCAGCGGCGTATCCACCATATTCTTGTCAAATTTTCGTTGGTTTTATCAGTAAGTTGTGATTGGTTCTATGTGACTCTAAAACATAAATAAACACAGCAACCAATGTCTGAGTCATAATTCTGATAGTATACATGTTTGAATGGTGACACAATCCAATTTCTTTAAATGATGTGATGGTATGAATGCTAAATCAGTGAGTATAAAACAAACTTCAACCAAGACATTACTAAGTCCTACATGGAACTTCTCATAACCGCCTGATAATGCCTCTGATCCTTTAACAAGAATACTTATATATAGGAAGTACCAGCGGCGTATCCACCATATTCTTGTCAAATTTTCATTGGTTTTATCAGTAAGTTATGATTGGTTCTATGTGACTCTAAAACATAAATAAACACAACAACCAATGTCTGAGTCATAATTATGATAGTATACATGTTTGAATGGTGACACAATCCAATTTCCTTAAATGATGTGATGATATGAATGCTAAATCAGTGAGTATAAAACAAACTTCAACCAAGACATTACTAAATCCTACATGGAACTTCTCATAACCGCCTGATAATGCCTCTGATCCTTTGACAAGAATACTTATATATAGGAAGTACCAGCGGCGTATCCACCATATTCTTGTCAAATTTTCGTTGGTTTTATCAGTAAGTTGTGATTGGTTCTATGTGACTCTAAAACATAAATAAACACAGCAACCAATGTCTGAGTCATAATTCTGATAGTATACATGTTTGAATGGTGACACAATCCAATTTCTTTAAATGATGTGATGGTATGAATGCTAAATCAGTGAGTATAAAACAAACTTCAACCAAGACATTACTAAGTCCTACATGGAACTTCTCATAACCGCCTGATAATGCCTCTGATCCTTTAACAAGAATACTTATATATAGGAAGTACCAGCGGCGTATCCACCATATTCTTGTCAAATTTTCATTGGTTTTATCAGTAAGTTATGATTGGTTCTATGTGACTCTAAAACATAAATAAACACAACAACCAATGTCTGAGTCATAATTATGATAGTATACATGTTTGAATGGTGACACAATCCAATTTCCTTAAATGATGTGATGATATGAATGCTAAATCAGTGAGTATAAAACAAACTTCAACCAAGACATTACTAAATCCTACATGGAACTTCTCATAACCGCCTGATAATGCCTCTGATCCTTTGACAAGAATACTTATATATAGGAAGTACCAGCGGCGTATCCACCATATTCTTGTCAAATTTTCATTGGTTCTATCAGTAAGTTATGATTGGTTCTATGTGACTCTAAAACATAAATAAACACAACAACCAATGTCTGAGTCATAATTCTGATAGTATACATGTTTGAATGGTGACGCAATCCAATTTCTTTAAATGATGTGATGATATGAATGCTAAATCAGTGAGTATAAAAACAAACTTCAACCAAGACATTACTAAATCCTACATGGAACTTCTCATAACCGCCTGATAATGCCTCTGATCCTTTGACAAGAATACTTATATATAGGAAGTACCAGCGGCGTATCCACCATATTCTCGTCAAATTTTCATTGGTTTTATCAGTAAGTTATGATTAGTCCTATGTGACTCTAAAACATAAGCAAACACAACAACCAAAGCTTGAGTCTTAATTCTGATAGTATACATGTTTGAATGATGACAGTACCTCTCTCGTTTGTTATGATGGAGAGGTTAGTCCATGTAGAAGTGAGACACAACTCAACTTCTTTAAATGATGACACTGTGATATGTCGTGAGGTATGATGATATGAATGTTAAATCAATGAGTATAAAAACAAAACTGAAATAGTAATTCGCATTAAGATCCTTGGATAAATTTCCAATTTAAAATTGAGACACGTGAAAACTGAGATAACATAGAGAAAAAACATAAAACTAAGCGGTTGGAGTTGAATCTTGATTTTTGGTGAAGGGACTAGTTGGGTGGTTTCGCTTGGGCAGTCATTATCTTCAACAGGATTGGCGTTGATGTTGAAAACTCTTCCTCTTGCTGGTGGCCTAATGGTTGGGTTTTCTTGATTTGATTGGTTAACTGGTTTGCTTGAGCTTGGGCGTTTATGATGTTAACCAATCGAGGGCACGTGTTTCTATAATGGGTAGGGTCGCCACAATTAAAACAAGCTCGAACATAAGGTAACATGGGGTATTGGGGTTCTTGATATGTTTGGATCATGTTTTGAGTAGGGGGTGAGATTTGGTTTTGAGGGGTGCGGCAAACCTTGCTCAAATGACCATAGCGTCCACAATTCGCACATAGTCGACAAGGTAAGGTAGACGGATGGTGATAAAAACAGGTGTTACATTGAGGGTGAGGTCCAAGGTAAGGTTTCTTATTTGGGTAAGTTGAGTTGGGTGCTACTTGAGTGATTGGGATAGCTTGGAGGGGTACAGCTTGTGAGGCTGGCTTGTTGCATTGGGAGACAGCCAAAAGTTGCCCATCCCGTTTTCTCTTAAAAATGGGTTGAGAAGGGGATTCGGTTTGGGTGGAGTTTGAGGTTTCAGCCGATGCTTTATCCTTCTTCTTCTCCTCCTTGAAGTCTTTGTTCCGGATGCGGTTCTCGGTGAGCTCTGTAGCTAACTCCATTGCTGCTTCCAAGGTTGCAGGTGTGGTACTTATTACAGAGTCTTGAATCTTTGAAGGAAGACCTCGAATGTAGTGCTCGATCAATCGGTAGAGGGGAGTGAACAAGTTGGGAACCATTTGATTTAACTCGAGGAATCTCTTGTTGTATGTGGTGTGGTCGCCTTCCTTTTGTTTCAACGAATAAAACTCATCCTCTAATTTCTTGATTTCGCTCCTTGGGCAAAACCGTCTTGTCATGATTTCCTTCAACTCTTCCCAAGTCAAAGTTATAGCATCTCAACACCTCTTTAGCCTTCTCTGTATTCCACTAAGTAAGTGCTATTCCAAGCAAACGACCGGTAGCATATCGCACTTTGCGATCATCGAGGCAATCGCAATTTAGAAAGTGTTCTCCATTTCTTCAAACCAATGGAGGAGAGCGGTGACACCTTCAGTCCCTTCGTATTTTGGAGGGTCGCAGGATTTGAAATGCTTGTAGGTGCATTTAGTGGTATTTGGGGGAGGGTTGATAACATTTTGATCTTCTTGGTTGACAGGATTAGCGGTAAGGGCTTGTTGGACTTAAATTATAATGTTGGGTATTACGGCAGCCATTTGTTGAGAGATTTGGGCAGCCATGCGCTCGCGGGCTTTTCCTGATCTCATCTTTCTACGAGCGAGGCTAGAAGACATCTACAAGGAATACATAACAAGAGTATGAGTTGGATGTTTTAGGGATCAGGTGTCGTATTTAGGAATGAACATTTATAAAATAAATATAAAATAATAAATCTACTACATCCATGGGATGTCTTGGGCTTTGCTCGTAATTGGGCCTTGCATGCCGCCATACTTCACCTTCGTAATCATGTGGGCCCCCATGATTACCGGGTTTTTCATATGGTTCGCATGTGTTAGCCTGGTTACGTACACTAAAACCCGGAGAAAATCGAGAAATATGTAACGTATGATATTCGGAATGTGTCCAGGTGTGGACACGGTGACACCTCAAAGTGGGGTTAGTTCGAACGACGTTTGGTGTGGCATGCTTTGGCCTAATAGGTCCTTCGTACTCTCATCGTTAGTCCCCAGGTAGGCAAACTGGTCCGTTATATTGGATTTATACGAATGCCAACCTAGACAGGACGTTCCGACTACCGGTACTTGTACCCTTACAGTTACTACATGCCTGTCGCAGAACTCACTTTGATAAGATTTGAAAAATGAAAAATGCGACAAAATCTTTGAATAACGAAAGTATGAAGATGATTTGAATATGTGAACATTGAAATATGTATGATGAATGTGTATGTAAGTATGTATGTTTGACTGTAAGTGTAATTCACTATGTATCACAAAACGTAATATTGGAAATGTTTGCATGCATTTGTGTATGTATAAATATGAAACAAATAAATATCATAAGTTTGCATGTAACCACATAAACAATTAAAATCTAGTCAACTATAGTATAGGCTCTAAGGGTCTAATAACCTATCCTATATCCCTATAGTCAAAAGCTCTGATACCAATCTGTCACACCCCGACCCGCAGCGGAAAAGGTGATCGGGGCATGATTGGGTTTTCATCAAAGCTCATGACATTTATTATAACGTTTCATATTTATTATTACAATTTAAAGGGAAATCATAAAATCATAATTACAACATGTTCTATACATCTTTCTAAACTTCATTATTTTCTTCTAAGGCATTTCCTATGTTTTCCTTGCTTCATCCTGTTCACCTGTATCATGTGTAAAAATGGTTTTTGGATCAACAAAAAGTTGGCGAGTGAATCCTATTAAAAGCATTTAAACAAGTTTAATGAATTGATAAAATAAAGTGCATAACCACATATGAGTAAATGTAGATGTAAACTTATTCACAAAACACTTAATATCAAATAATACACACACATACAATAATAGATTGTTTTGAGGCACGCGTTGTTCAACTCGTCTCCCACGAGGAACTGATGGGCCTAATGAATGAGTTTTGAGGCACGCGTTGTTCTACGAACTGATGGGCCTAATGAATGAGTTTTAAGGCACGCGTTGTTCAACTCGTCTCCCACGAGGAACTGATGGGCCTAACAAATAATTTGCATACAACTTGACAATAAGTAATACATAACTACAAACAATATTTACATTCTAAGTTTAAATCATAATATGGTATGGCACGAGTTTGAATAAATGAATTAGTTTAAGTGACACATAATACACCCCAAAACGTGTAATTAAAAAGGGGAGTTGTAAGATTCACTCACATTGGGTGCGTTCGGTTGATGATGTTGAATGCGCACGAAGTTGGATTTAACCACGAGTGAAACTAACCTAGATAATAACATAATGGTTCGGTAAATAAGCGGATTTTATTAATCAATTTTAGTAGGATTATTGGATATATTTTTGTGAGTTTAAGACTATTTTCTAACTTTAAAAATGTTATTTCTAAGTATTTTTAATTTAAATAAATAAATAAAAGTAATAAAAAATGTTGATTTTTGACTGTTGACCATTGACTTGTTGACCGTTGACTGTTGACTTGTTGACCGGTTCGGTCGGTTATATGTGTGCGCTGGGTGAGACTCGAACCCGTGACCTCCCGTACGCGTGCACGCAGCTCTACCAACTGAGCTACGTGTCTAACTCGAAATATTTCTGTTTTTAATTATATTTATATACTAATTAAATTAATCCGAAAATCACTTATTTTAAAATAAAGATTAATGTATCGATTCGGTGCTCTCCACAGGTCTCGAACCCGGGACCTGTGGTTTAGTTTGGCACACAGTCCACCGCTGGACTGTGTGTCTAACTTGGTAAATAATCTGGTTTTTTATTATACTTATATACATACTAGATAAATTCATTTATGTCCTTATATAAAAAGTTTGATAATTGCCAGAACCGGTGCGGTAGCCTGGACTGGAACCCGCGACGTATGATTTAAACTCGCACACAGTCCACCACTAGACTGTGTGTCTATCTTGGTTATTATTCCGGTTTTCATTAAACTTAACATCTATTTGCAAGTGGATCCGGTTCAGTTAAAAAAAAGGAACATTTTTTATTAAAGCGAGTGTGCGTGTGTCAAGGATCGAACTCGGGACGTATGCGTGTTTATTTGCACACAGTCCACCGCTGGACTGTGTGTCTAACCCGAGATATAACTTGATTTAAATTAAATATAATATATAACCGAAAACTTCATCTTCTTCGTTAAACTTAACCCAGAACCAATGTCCGACTGTTTCGACAAATTAATCAATTTCTTTAGTAAGTTGTGATTAACTACATATGAGATTAATAAAAATGAGAGAGATTAGGTATAATATATACCGACAGAGATCCCCTGTTTCGCCGGCGAGTTTCCGATGACAGCAGGTTATTCCGGCGACGTGTATCTTGCGGGCAGAGGTTCTTCAAGGAGTTTTAGGTGAGTGTGGGTGACTTCGGTATGAGCTCTAGATGTTCTGTTTTTAGAGTAAGGCACAGAGGTGAAGAGGTTCGGTTTTCCGGCGAGTTGCAGAAAGTTTCCGGCGAGTGAAATTACGTCGAGGATGGGTGTGATTGTGAGCGAAAAGGTTATCAGAGGTTAGAGGGTGCATTTATAGGGAAGAACATCGACGAATTTGGTCTGATTACCGTCTTGATTCGTTGGTCAAAATTTTCCGGCGGTTATGACTAATGTCGCGGATTGGACATCGGTTATAACCGATGTCGTTGTTAATACTTACGTTAAGTCAAAGGTAACCGACGATAATTGACGAAATCGTCAGATTTTCCGGCGTCAGCGGATTTGGGCGCGCTGAGTAACTGGGTTTGATTTCCAAATTTATGTTATGTATTAATTGTTTCAATATGTAAACAAACAACACAAGTGGCGGAGTGGTTGAGTGTGTGAGAGTTAAAACTTTGCTGACTTGGTTGACCCGGCTGACCCGGGTTCGAATCCCGGCAGCCTTGTTTTATTTTTATTTCATTATTTCTAATAAATTTTCAAATATAAATTTTATATTCCAATATACTTATTAATTGTGTATCGTTTAAAATTAATTTGAGCATTAAATACGCAACGAAATTTTTAACTGGTTATTCGGTTAATAAACGAAGCGGGTTTGGTAAATCCGGTTTTTGACGGATGTTACAAACTTCACCAAGACTGTTTGGTGGAGACGGCAGATGGATCCTCTATCAAAATAAGCGAAATCTTGCAGAGCTAAGATAGAACTCTTAAGTCAAAAATTTTCTAGTAACCTTTTTCCAATGGATCTAGCCGGATTCGATGTCGTGTTAGGAATGGACTGGTTGGTAACCAATCAGGCACGAATATTGTGTGATCAAAAGTCTGTAGAGGTAATTGCGCCATCTGGCGAAAGGATCACAATTAAGGGAGATAAGTCGACAAGATCGACAAAGTTCATCTCCGTGATGAAAGCGGCAAGTTACACACGAAAAGGAGGAATGGTGTATATGATTTCCATAATCATCAACACTAAAGAAAATAATTAAAAGATATTCCCGTAATATGAAATTTCTCTGATGTCTTTCCAGAAGAGTTGCCTGGATTGCCGCCAGATCGAGAGGTTGAATTTAGAATTCACCTAATACCAGGAACAACACCGATTGCTAAAGCCCCCTATCGCCTAGCACCGACGGAAATGCAGGAACTGAAGAAACAACTGAATGAATTACTAGAGAAGGGTTTCATACAACCTATCTCGTCACCATGGTGAGCACCGATGTTATTTGTTAAGAAGAAGGATGGATCAATGCGTATGTGCATTGACTACCGAGAATTGAGTAAGGTTACAATTAAAAATCGGTACCCATTACCGAGAATCGATTGTCACACACCCCGACCCGCAGCGGAAAAGGTGATCGGGGCATGATTGGGTTATCATCAAAGCTCATGACATTTATTAAGCGTTTCATATTCATTAATACAAATTAAATGGAAATTTACAATAAATGTTACATCATGATCTAACTAACAATCTAAACTTCTTTGTTCTCTTCTAAGGCATATCCTATGTTTTCCTTGCTTCAACCTGTTCACCTGTATCATGTGTAAAAAGGTTTTTGGATCAACATAATGTTGGCGAGTGAATCCTATGGAAAACATTTGAACAAATTTATTTGAATTGATTATGAAATATGTGCACAACCAAACATGAGTAAAATTAGATGTATCTTAATCAACAATCATAAGATATTAAATGAAACACTCATGAACAATAATGGAACAATTAGAGGCACGCGATGCTCAACTCGTCTCTCACGAGGAACTGAGGGGCCTGATGAATGAATTGCATAAACATGATAATATGAATGACACAACTACAAACAATATAAACTCAATGATACACACATGAACAATAATGAATTTGATGTGAAGCACGCGATGTTCTACTCGTCTCCCACGAGGAACTGATGGGCTTAATGTATGAGTTTCATATAATTTGATAAAAGGAAATAAGTAAATCACAACAATAAAAACAATCTAAGTTTAGGTCATGATGTGGTATGGCACAAGTTTAAATAAATAAATTAATTATTTTCATAACACATGATACACCCCAAAACGTGTAATTTAAAAGGGGGAGTTGTAAGATTCACTCACAGTGGGTGCGTCCGGTTGATGACGTTGAATGCACGCGAAGTGGTTTTAACCACGAGTGAGTTTAACCTAGAATAATCGCATTATGGTTTGGTAAGTAAATGGATTTTATTAATCTATTTTAGTAGGATTGTTGGGTGTATTTTTGTGAGTTTGAGGCTATTTTCTAACCTTAAAAATGTTATTTTTAAGTATTTTTAATTAAAATAATTAAATAAAAAATAATAAAAAAATTGATTTTTTTCTGACCGTTGACCATTTGACCTGACCGTTGACCTGACCGTTGACCGGTTCAATTCGGAATACAAGTGCGCTGAGTGAGGCTCGAACCCGAGACCTCCCGTACGCGTGCACGCAGCTCTACCAACTGAGCTACGTGTCTAACCCGTTATAAATCTGATTTTAATTATATATATATATTAATTAGTTTAAACCGAAAATCATTTTATTTTAAAAACAGTTTTAAGCGAATCGGACATACACTCCACAGGTCTCGAACCCGGGACCTGTGGTTTAATCTAACACACAGTCCACCGCTGGACTGTGTGTTTAACATGTTATATATTTCCACTTTTATTATACTTAAATACAAATTATCTGCTTTCATTTCTGACTCTATTTAAAAAGTTAATAATTGTCCGGGTCGATGTAGGAGACCGGACTCGAACTTGTGACGTGCGATTAAACATACACACAGTCCACCGCTGGACTGTGTGTTTAACTTGGTTATTATTCCGATTATTAATATACTTAACATATATCTAAGGCGACTCCGGTTCAGTAAACAAAAAAAATGTTTTTTATTAAGGCAGCGTGTGTGAAACCGGAATCGAACTCGTGACCTTGGCGTTATATGTGCACACAGTCCACCGCTGGACTGTGTGTCTAACCCGATTAATTTCTTGATTTATATTAAACTTATATGATAACGAATTCATCGTCTTCTTCATTGAAATATAACCATAGATAAAGTCTGACTGTTTCGAGTTTTATTCAAGTTCCTTAGAGTCTTTCAGTTCATTAAGGTGAGATAAATGTGAAAAGGAAAAGAAATTGGGCGGAGAAGGTATACCGACTGGACCCTCTGTTTTCCGGCAGAACTCCGGCGACAGCAATCAACTCCGGCGTCAGGTGTCTTGCAGCAGCAAGTCTCCGGAAAGCTTGGAAAAAGTATGGGTATCTCCGGTATAAGCTTCAGGGGCTCAGTGAGGCTCGGCAATGGGGAAAACGGTTTTCCGGCGATGAGCAGAGAAATTCCGGCGAGTGGAATTACTCCGAGAAAAGGTGTGTTTTTGAGCGAAAAGGTTTGCAGTCGGTTGTGGGTGAATTTATAAGGCAAAACGTTGAAGAATCTGGTCTGGTTTCCGTCTGTGTTCGTATATCATAAAAACTCAGGCGGTTATGGTTTGGTCGCGGACTTCAAACATCGGTTATAACCGATGTCTGGTTAATAGTTTACGTTATAACGTAAATTGTAGTTAAGACTCGCGAGATTTCCGGGATTCCGACGACTGAACTGTTTGGGCGCCGGTTTTGAATTCGTAACGTTACTTTATGATTTAAATGATTTCATTATTTAACAAACAAAGCAAGTGGCGCAGTGGTTTTGTGTGTGTGAGATAAGTCTGTTTGTTGATTCAGTACAGACCCGGGTTCGAAACCCGGCAGAGTACTTTCATTTTTATTTTGCGATTTTCAACAGTTTTTCAAAAACTAAATATATTTTCCCGTATAATAATTGATTACGGATCGTTTAAAAATATTTTGGGCATTTAATTCGCAATGAAATTTTTGACTGACTGTTCGGTTGATAAACGGAGCGGGTTTGGTAAATCCGTTTTTGACGGATGTTACAGTATCCCCTGCTTTTTAGAAATTTCGTCCCGAAATTTAAATTGTGATATATTTGACTAAAAGAATGATGATGTTTTGTTTGACAGTTGTATGCTTAGAAAAATAAAGGTTTAAGTTTTTGTTCGAGGCGGTAACGTTCCTTGTAAGGGTTAAGTACCCTATTCAGGAATCGCTTTTTGTTGCCTACTGTATAAGTATTGATAAACAGGAATGATTTGCTAAAAATGATATCATGCATAAGAGTTTAGATACGTTTGGGAAAATTATGGTTATGTCCTAAGGCAAAACTTCTAACACTACAATCTATATGGAACATAATTAAAAACACAACAACTGATATTTGAACATAAGTAAACACAACAGCTAATATTCGAACATGAATAAACACATCAGCAAATATTTGAACATGAATAAACACAACAGCAAATATTTGAATCCACATTCTGATAGCATATATGTTTGAATGATGGAAGTTCCTCTCTCGATTGTTATGATGGAGAGGTTAGTTTATGTAGAAATGGATCACAATCCAATCTCTTTAAATAACATGATGATATAAATGCAACACAAATTCCAACCAAGGCAATACTAAATCCTACATGGAACTTCTCATAACCGCCTGATAATGCCTTTGATCTTTTGGCAAGAATACTTATATATAGGAAGTACCAGCGGCGTATCCACCATATTCTTGCCAAATTTTCATTAGTTTTATCCACAAGTTATGATTGGTTACCAAGAAACTAATAAATCCTACATAGAACTTCTCATAACCGTCCGATAATGCCTCTGATCCTTTGACAAGAATACTTATATATAGGAAGTACCAGCGGCGTATCCACCATATTCTTGTCAAATTTTCATTGGTTTTATCAGTGAATTATGATTAGTCCTATAACTCCACAACCAATACAACAAATATAAAATACTGAAATGAAACATATCTGTGCGATCAAGGCTCAATCGAACGGAGCCGATTGTATTGCATGTACTGAAAATGAAATAGATGTGCGCTCAAGGCTCAATCAAACGGAGCCGAACGTATTGAATGTACTGAAATTGAAATTGTGTGCTCAAGGCTCAATCAAACGGAGCCGAGCGTATTGCATGTACTGAAAATGAATAACTTAACCACACAAACAGCCTATGCATGGAACCTCTCATAACCGCCTGATAATGCCTCCGATCATTTGACAAGAATACTTATATATAGGAAGTACCAGCGGCGTATCCACCATATCCTTGTCAAATTTTCATTGACTTTATCCGCAAGTTATGGTTAGTTCGATGCGACTCTACTACAAACACCACAACCACAAGATACTGATAATGAAATTGTCTGTGCGCTCAAGGCTCAATCAAACGGAGCCGAACGTATTGAATGAAATTGTATGTGCGCTCAAGGCTCAATCAAACGGAGCCGAACGTATTGAATGTACTGAAATTGAACAACTTAATCTAAACAACCATCACACAAACAGCCTATGCATGGAACCTCTCATAATCGCCTGATAATGCCTCCGATCATTTGACAAGAATACTTATATATAGGAAGTACCATCGGCGTATCCACCATATCCTTGTCAAATTTTCATTGACTTTATCCGCAAATTATGGTTGGTTCGATGCGACTCTACTACAAACACCACAACCACAAGATACTGATAATGAAATTGTATGGGCGCTCAAGGCTCAATCAAACGGAGCCGAACGTATTGCATGAACTGGAAATGTAAATTGAAATGTGCGCTCAAGGCTCAATCAAACGGAGCCGAGCGTATTGCATGTATTGAAATGTAAAATGAAATAACCGATCAAGGCTCAAACAAACGGAGCCGATCGTGCGGGCACGCCCTGATCAACCGCATAATAAAATGGGGATCAAACTCAACCTCGATGGATGGGGAGCTACGGCCTCGGCAAAAGCATATACTGAAAACAATATATAATATATAATATACCATAATTACTCTAACAGTCTACACATGTGATAAGGAAAAACATAAAACTAAACGATAGGAGTTGAATCTGGATCTTCGGCGAAGAGGACTAGCTGAGTATCTTCGTTTGGGCCGTCATTATCTTCGACAGGATTCGCGTTGATATTGAAGACTCTTCCTCTTGCTGGTGGCATAGTGGTTGGGTTTTCTTGGTTTACTTGGTTAACTGGGTTTGATTGGGCTTGAGTGTTGATAACGTTAACCAATTGAGGGCATGTGTTTCTAAAGTGGGTAGGGTCGCCACAATTGAAACAAGCTCGAGCATATGGGAACATGCGGTATTGGGGTTGGTGATAAGTTTGGGCCATGTTTTGAGTAGGGAAAAGGTTTGGTTTTGAAAGGTGCGACAAACATTGCTCAAATGACCATAGCGTCCACAAGTTGTACATAGACGACAAGGTAGGGTATGGGGATGGTGATAAAAACAGTTGTTGCATCGAGGGTGAGGTCCAAGATATGGTTTCTTATCTGGGTAAGCTGAGTTGGGTGCCACTTGGGTGATTCGGATAGCTCGGATGGGTATGGCGTGTAAAACTGGTTGATTTTGTTGAGTAGTAGCGAAAAGTCGCCCGACTCTTCTTCTCTTGGGGTTAGGTTGAGAAGGGGATTCAGTTTGAGTGGAGTCAGAGGTTTCAGTCGATTCTTTATCCTTCTTCTTCTCCTCCTTGAAGTCTTTGTTTCGGATTCGGTTCTCAGTGAGCTCTGTTGCTAGCTCCATTGCTGCTTCCAAAGTTGCAGGCTTGGTACTTATTACAGGGTCTTGAATCTTTGACGGAAGAACCACGAATGTAGTGCTCGATCAAACGGTAGAGGGAGTGAACATGTTGGGAACCATTTGATGTAGCTCGAGGAATCTTTTGTTGTAGGTGATGTGGTCTCCTTCCATTTGCTTCAATGAGTAAAATTCATCTTCTAACTTCTTGATTTCGCTCCTTGGGCAAAATCGTCTGGTCATGATTTCCTTCAATTCGTTCCAAGTTAAGGTCATAGCATCTTCCACACCTCGTTTGGCCTTCTCTGTGTTCCACCAAGTAAGTGCTATCCCATATAATCGACCGGTAGCATATCGTACTTTGCGATCGTCAGGGCAATCGCAATTTAGAAAAGTGTTCTCCATTTCTTCAAACCAATGGAGAAGAGCAGTGACGCCTTCAGTCCCTTTGTATTTTGGAGGGTCGCATGATTTGAAATGCTTGTAGGTGCATTTAGTGGTATTTGGGGAGAGTTGAAAATGTTTTGGTTTGCTTGATTGACAGGATTATTGGTAAGTGCTTGTTGAACTTGGATTACAATATTGGGTATTACGTCAGCCATTTGTTGAGCGATTAAGGCAGCCATGCGCTCGCGGGCTTTTCTTGTTCTCGTCTTCCTACGGGCGAGGTTAGAAGACATCTACAAGAAATACATGACAAGAGTATGAGTTGGATGCTTTTGGGTTCATGGGTCGCATTAGGATGAACATTCATAAAATAATTATAGATAAATAAATTACTACATCCATTGGATGTCTTGGGCTTTGCTCGCTGTTAGGCCCTTCATGCCACCATACTTTACCTGTGTAATCATGTGGGCCCCCATGAATACCGGTTTTTCATATGGTTCGCATGGTTTCTGCCTGGTTGCGTACACAAAAACCCGGAGAAAATCGAGAAATATGTATACAACGTGTGATATTCGGAATGTGTCCAGGTGTAGACACGGTGACACCTCAAAGTAGGTTTAGTTCGAACGACGTTTGGTGTGGCATGCTTTGGCCTAATAGGTCCTTCGTACTCTCATCGTTGGTCCCCAGGTAGGCAAACTGGTCCGTTATATTGGATTTATACGAATGCCAGCCTAGACAGGACGTTCCAACTACCGGTACTTGTACCCTTCCAGTTACTACATGCCCGTCGCAGAACTTACTTTGATGAGATTTGAAAATTGCACAAAATCTTTGGATAATGAGAGTATGAAAAAATGGAACACATGAACATCGATATATGTATAATGAATATGTATATATGTATAATGAATATGTATATAAGCATGTATGTTTGACTGTGAATGTAAACAAATATGAAACAAATAAATATCACAAGTTTGTATGTAACCACCTAATCAATTAAAATTTAGGCAGACTATAGTATAGGCTCTAAGGGTCTAATAACCTATCCTATATCCCTATAGTCATGGCTCTGATACCAATCTGTCACACCCCGACCCGCAGCGGAAAAGGTGATCGGGGCATGATTGGGTTATCATCAAAGCTCATGACATTTATTAAGCGTTTCATATTCATTAATACAAATTAAATGGAAATTTACAATAAATGTTACATCATGATCTAACTAACAATCTAAACTTCTTTGTTCTCTTCTAAGGCATATCCTATGTTTTCCTTGCTTCAACCTGTTCACCTGTATCATGTGTAAAAAGGTTTTTGGATCAACATAATGTTGGCGAGTGAATCCTATGGAAAACATTTGAACAAATTTATTTGAATTGATTATGAAATATGTGCACAACCAAACATGAGTAAAATTAGATGTATCTTAATCAACAATCATAAGATATTAAATGAAACACTCATGAACAATAATGGAACAATTAGAGGCACGCGATGCTCAACTCGTCTCTCACGAGGAACTGAGGGGCCTGATGAATGAATTGCATAAACATGATAATATGAATGACACAACTACAAACAATATAAACTCAATGATACACACATGAACAATAATGAATTTGATGTGAAGCACGCGATGTTCTACTCGTCTCCCACGAGGAACTGATGGGCTTAATGTATGAGTTTCATATAATTTGATAAAAGGAAATAAGTAAATCACAACAATAAAAACAATCTAAGTTTAGGTCATGATGTGGTATGGCACAAGTTTAAATAAATAAATTAATTATTTTCATAACACATGACACACCCCAAAACGTGTAATCTAAAAGGGGGAGTTGTAAGATTCACTCACAGTGGGTGCGTCCGGTTGATGACGTTGAATGCACGCGAAGTGGTTTTAACCACGAGTGAGTTTAACCTAGAATAATCGCATTATGGTTTGGTAAGTAAATGGATTTTATTAATCTATTTTAGTAGGATTGTTGGTGTATTTTTGTGAGTTTGAGGCTATTTTCTAACCTTAAAAATGTTATTTTTAAGTATTTTTAATTAAAATAATTAAATAAAAAATAATAAAAAAATTGATTTTTTTCTGACCGTTGACCATTTGACCTGACCGTTGACCTGACCGTTGACCGGTTCAATTCGGAATACAAGTGCGCTGAGTGAGGCTCGAACCCGAGACCTCCCGTACGCGTGCACGCAGCTCTACCAACTGAGCTACGTGTCTAACCCGTTATAAATCTGATTTTAATTATATATATATATTAATTAGTTTAAACCGAAAATCATTTTATTTTAAAAACAGTTTTAAGCGAATCGGACATACACTCCACAGGTCTCGAACCCGGGACCTGTGGTTTAATCTAACACACAGTCCACCGCTGGACTGTGTGTTTAACATGTTATATATTTCCACTTTTATTATACTTAAATACAAATTATCTGCTTTCATTTCTGACTCTATTTAAAAAGTTAATAATTGTCCGGGTCGATGTAGGAGACCGGACTCGAACTTGTGACGTGCGATTAAACATACACACAGTCCACCGCTGGACTGTGTGTTTAACTTGGTTATTATTCCGATTATTAATATACTTAACATATATCTAAGGCGACTCCGGTTCAGTAAACAAAAAAAATGTTTTTTATTAAGGCAGCGTGTGTGAAACCGGAATCGAACTCGTGACCTTGGCGTTATATGTGCACACAGTCCACCGCTGGACTGTGTGTCTAACCCGATTAATTTCTTGATTTATATTAAACTTATATGATAACGAATTCATCGTCTTCTTCATTGAAATATAACCATAGATAAAGTCTGACTGTTTCGAGTTTTATTCAAGTTCCTTAGAGTCTTTCAGTTCATTAAGGTGAGATAAATGTGAAAAGGAAAAGAAATTGGGCGGAGAAGGTATACCGACTGGACCCTCTGTTTTCCGGCAGAACTCCGGCGACAGCAATCAACTCCGGCGTCAGGTGTCTTGCAGCAGCAAGTCTCCGGAAAGCTTGGAAAAAGTATGGGTATCTCCGGTATAAGCTTCAGGGGCTCAGTGAGGCTCGGCAATGGGGAAAACGGTTTTCCGGCGATGAGCAGAGAAATTCCGGCGAGTGGAATTACTCCGAGAAAAGGTGTGTTTTTGAGCGAAAAGGTTTGCAGTCGGTTGTGGGTGAATTTATAAGGCAAAACGTTGAAGAATCTGGTCTGGTTTCCGTCTGTGTTCGTATATCATAAAAACTCAGGCGGTTATGGTTTGGTCGCGGACTTCAAACATCGGTTATAACCGATGTCTGGTTAATAGTTTACGTTATAACGTAAATTGTAGTTAAGACTCGCGAGATTTCCGGGATTCCGACGACTGAACTGTTTGGGCGCCGGTTTTGAATTCGTAACGTTACTTTATGATTTAAATGATTTCATTATTTAACAAACAAAGCAAGTGGCGCAGTGGTTTGTGTGTGTGAGATAAGTCTGTTTGTTGATTCAGTACAGACCCGGGTTCGAAACCCGGCAGAGTACTTTCATTTTTATTTTGCGATTTTCAACAGTTTTTCAAAAACTAAATATATTTTCCCGTATAATAATTGATTACGGATCGTTTAAAAATATTTTGGGCATTTAATTCGCAATGAAATTTTTGACTGACTGTTCGGTTGATAAACGGAGCGGGTTTGGTAAATCCGTTTTTGACGGATGTTACAGTATCCCCTGCTTTTTAGAAATTTCGTCCCGAAATTTAAATTGTGATATATTTGACTAAAAGAATGATGATGTTTTGTTTGACAGTTGTATGCTTAGAAAAATAAAGGTTTAAGTTTTTGTTCGAGGCGGTAACGTTCCTTGTAAGGGTTAAGTACCCTATTCAGGAATCGCTTTTTGTTGCCTACTGTATAAGTATTGATAAACAGGAATGATTTGCTAAAAATGATATCATGCATAAGAGTTTAGATACGTTTGGGAAAATTATGGTTATGTCCTAAGGCAAAACTTCTAACACTACAATCTATATGGAACATAATTAAAAACACAACAACTGATATTTGAACATAAGTAAACACAACAGCTAATATTCGAACATGAATAAACACATCAGCAAATATTTGAACATGAATAAACACAACAGCAAATATTTGAATCCACATTCTGATAGCATATATGTTTGAATGATGGAAGTTCCTCTCTCGATTGTTATGATGGAGAGGTTAGTTTATGTAGAAATGGATCACAATCCAATCTCTTTAAATAACATGATGATATAAATGCAACACAAATTCCAACCAAGGCAATACTAAATCCTACATGGAACTTCTCATAACCGCCTGATAATGCCTTTGATCTTTTGGCAAGAATACTTATATATAGGAAGTACCAGCGGCGTATCCACCATATTCTTGCCAAATTTTCATTAGTTTTATCCACAAGTTATGATTGGTTACCAAGAAACTAATAAATCCTACATAGAACTTCTCATAACCGTCCGATAATGCCTCTGATCCTTTGACAAGAATACTTATATATAGGAAGTACCAGCGGCGTATCCACCATATTCTTGTCAAATTTTCATTGGTTTTATCAGTGAATTATGATTAGTCCTATAACTCCACAACCAATACAACAAATATAAAATACTGAAATGAAACATATCTGTGCGATCAAGGCTCAATCGAACGGAGCCGATTGTATTGCATGTACTGAAAATGAAATAGATGTGCGCTCAAGGCTCAATCAAACGGAGCCGAACGTATTGAATGTACTGAAATTGAAATTGTGTGCTCAAGGCTCAATCAAACGGAGCCGAGCGTATTGCATGTACTGAAAATGAATAACTTAACCACACAAACAGCCTATGCATGGAACCTCTCATAACCGCCTGATAATGCCTCCGATCATTTGACAAGAATACTTATATATAGGAAGTACCAGCGGCGTATCCACCATATCCTTGTCAAATTTTCATTGACTTTATCCGCAAGTTATGGTTAGTTCGATGCGACTCTACTACAAACACCACAACCACAAGATACTGATAATGAAATTGTCTGTGCGCTCAAGGCTCAATCAAACGGAGCCGAACGTATTGAATGAAATTGTATGTGCGCTCAAGGCTCAATCAAACGGAGCCGAACGTATTGAATGTACTGAAATTGAACAACTTAATCTAAACAACCATCACACAAACAGCCTATGCATGGAACCTCTCATAATCGCCTGATAATGCCTCCGATCATTTGACAAGAATACTTATATATAGGAAGTACCATCGGCGTATCCACCATATCCTTGTCAAATTTTCATTGACTTTATCCGCAAATTATGGTTGGTTCGATGCGACTCTACTACAAACACCACAACCACAAGATACTGATAATGAAATTGTATGGGCGCTCAAGGCTCAATCAAACGGAGCCGAACGTATTGCATGAACTGGAAATGTAAATTGAAATGTGCGCTCAAGGCTCAATCAAACGGAGCCGAGCGTATTGCATGTATTGAAATGTAAAATGAAATAACCGATCAAGGCTCAAACAAACGGAGCCGATCGTGCGGGCACGCCCTGATCAACCGCATAATAAAATGGGGATCAAACTCAACCTCGATGGATGGGGAGCTACGGCCTCGGCAAAAGCATATACTGAAAACAATATATAATATATAATATACCATAATTACTCTAACAGTCTACACATGTGATAAGGAAAAACATAAAACTAAACGATAGGAGTTGAATCTGGATCTTCGGCGAAGAGGACTAGCTGAGTATCTTCGTTTGGGCCGTCATTATCTTCGACAGGATTCGCGTTGATATTGAAGACTCTTCCTCTTGCTGGTGGCATAGTGGTTGGGTTTTCTTGGTTTACTTGGTTAACTGGGTTTGATTGGGCTTGAGTGTTGATAACGTTAACCAATTGAGGGCATGTGTTTCTAAAGTGGGTAGGGTCGCCACAATTGAAACAAGCTCGAGCATATGGGAACATGCGGTATTGGGGTTGGTGATAAGTTTGGGCCATGTTTTGAGTAGGGAAAAGGTTTGGTTTTGAAAGGTGCGACAAACATTGCTCAAATGACCATAGCGTCCACAAGTTGTACATAGACGACAAGGTAGGGTATGGGGATGGTGATAAAAACAGTTGTTGCATCGAGGGTGAGGTCCAAGATATGGTTTCTTATCTGGGTAAGCTGAGTTGGGTGCCACTTGGGTGATTCGGATAGCTCGGATGGGTATGGCGTGTAAAACTGGTTGATTTTGTTGAGTAGTAGCGAAAAGTCGCCCGACTCTTCTTCTCTTGGGGTTAGGTTGAGAAGGGGATTCAGTTTGAGTGGAGTCAGAGGTTTCAGTCGATTCTTTATCCTTCTTCTTCTCCTCCTTGAAGTCTTTGTTTCGGATTCGGTTCTCAGTGAGCTCTGTTGCTAGCTCCATTGCTGCTTCCAAAGTTGCAGGCTTGGTACTTATTACAGGGTCTTGAATCTTTGACGGAAGACCACGAATGTAGTGCTCGATCAAACGGTAGAGGGAGTGAACATGTTGGGAACCATTTGATGTAGCTCGAGGAATCTTTTGTTGTAGGTGATGTGGTCTCCTTCCATTTGCTTCAATGAGTAAAATTCATCTTCTAACTTCTTGATTTCGCTCCTTGGGCAAAATCGTCTGGTCATGATTTCCTTCAATTCGTTCCAAGTTAAGGTCATAGCATCTTCCACACCTCGTTTGGCCTTCTCTGTGTTCCACCAAGTAAGTGCTATCCCATATAATCGACCGGTAGCATATCGTACTTTGCGATCGTCAGGGCAATCGCAATTTAGAAAAGTGTTCTCCATTTCTTCAAACCAATGGAGAAGAGCAGTGACGCCTTCAGTCCCTTTGTATTTTGGAGGGTCGCATGATTTGAAATGCTTGTAGGTGCATTTAGTGGTATTTGGGGAGAGTTGAAAATGTTTTGGTTTGCTTGATTGACAGGATTATTGGTAAGTGCTTGTTGAACTTGGATTACAATATTGGGTATTACGTCAGCCATTTGTTGAGCGATTAAGGCAGCCATGCGCTCGCGGGCTTTTCTTGTTCTCGTCTTCCTACGGGCGAGGTTAGAAGACATCTACAAGAAATACATGACAAGAGTATGAGTTGGATGCTTTTGGGTTCATGGGTCGCATTAGGAATGAACATTCATAAAATAATTATAGATAAATAAATTACTACATCCATTGGATGTCTTGGGCTTTGCTCGCTGTTAGGCCCTTCATGCCACCATACTTTACCTGTGTAATCATGTGGGCCCCCATGAATACCGGTTTTTCATATGGTTCGCATGGTTTCTGCCTGGTTGCGTACACAAAAACCCGGAGAAAATCGAGAAATATGTATACAACGTGTGATATTCGGAATGTGTCCAGGTGTAGACACGGTGACACCTCAAAGTAGGTTTAGTTCGAACGACGTTTGGTGTGGCATGCTTTGGCCTAATAGGTCCTTCGTACTCTCATCGTTGGTCCCCAGGTAGGCAAACTGGTCCGTTATATTGGATTTATACGAATGCCAGCCTAGACAGGACGTTCCAACTACCGGTACTTGTACCCTTCCAGTTACTACATGCCCGTCGCAGAACTTACTTTGATGAGATTTGAAAATTGCACAAAATCTTTGGATAATGAGAGTATGAAAAAATGGAACACATGAACATCGATATATGTATAATGAATATGTATATATGTATAATGAATATGTATATAAGCATGTATGTTTGACTGTGAATGTAAACAAATATGAAACAAATAAATATCACAAGTTTGTATGTAACCACCTAATCAATTAAAATTTAGGCAGACTATAGTATAGGCTCTAAGGGTCTAATAACCTATCCTATATCCCTATAGTCATGGCTCTGATACCAATCTGTCACACCCCGACCCGCAGCGGAAAAGGTGATCGGGGCATGATTGGGTTATCATCAAAGCTCATGACATTTATTAAGCGTTTCATATTCATTAATACAAATTAAATGGAAATTTACAATAAATGTTACATCATGATCTAACTAACAATCTAAACTTCTTTGTTCTCTTCTAAGGCATATCCTATGTTTTCCTTGCTTCAACCTGTTCACCTGTATCATGTGTAAAAAGGTTTTTGGATCAACATAATGTTGGCGAGTGAATCCTATGGAAAACATTTGAACAAATTTATTTGAATTGATTATGAAATATGTGCACAACCAAACATGAGTAAAATTAGATGTATCTTAATCAACAATCATAAGATATTAAATGAAACACTCATGAACAATAATGGAACAATTAGAGGCACGCGATGCTCAACTCGTCTCTCACGAGGAACTGAGGGGCCTGATGAATGAATTGCATAAACATGATAATATGAATGACACAACTACAAACAATATAAACTCAATGATACACACATGAACAATAATGAATTTGATGTGAAGCACGCGATGTTCTACTCGTCTCCACGAGGAACTGATGGGCTTAATGTATGAGTTTCATATAATTTGATAAAAGGAAATAAGTAAATCACAACAATAAAAACAATCTAAGTTTAGGTCATGATGTGGTATGGCACAAGTTTAAATAAATAAATTAATTATTTTCATAACACATGACACACCCCAAAACGTGTAATCTAAAAGGGGGAGTTGTAAGATTCACTCACAGTGGGTGCGTCCGGTTGATGACGTTGAATGCACGCGAAGTGGTTTTAACCACGAGTGAGTTTAACCTAGAATAATCGCATTATGGTTTGGTAAGTAAATGGATTTTATTAATCTATTTTAGTAGGATTGTTGGGTGTATTTTTGTGAGTTTGAGGCTATTTTCTAACCTTAAAAATGTTATTTTTAAGTATTTTTAATTGATTTTTAATTAAAATAATTAAATAAAAAAATAATAAAAAAATTGATTTTTTTCTGACCGTTGACCATTTGACCTGACCGTTGACCTGACCGTTGACCGGTTCAATTCGGAATACAAGTGCGCTGAGTGAGGCTCGAACCCGAGACCTCCCGTACGCGTGCACGCAGCTCTACCAACTGAGCTACGTGTCTAACCCGTTATAAATCTGATTTTAATTATATATATATATTAATTAGTTTAAACCGAAAATCATTTTATTTTAAAAACAGTTTTAAGCGAATCGGACATACACTCCACAGGTCTCGAACCCGGGACCTGTGGTTTAATCTAACACACAGTCCACCGCTGGACTGTGTGTTTAACATGTTATATATTTCCACTTTTATTATACTTAAATACAAATTATCTGCTTTCATTTCTGACTCTATTTAAAACGTTAATAATTGTCCGGGTCGATGTAGGAGACCGGACTCGAACTTGTGACGTGCGATTAAACATAGACACAGTCCACCGCTGGACTGTGTGTTTAACTTGGTTATTATTCCGATTATTAATATACTTAACATATATCTAAGGCGACTCCGGTTCAGTAAACAAAAAAAATGGTTTTTATTAAGGCAGCGTGTGTGAAACCGAATCGAACTCGTGACCTTGGCGTTATATGTGCACACAGTCCACCGCTGGACTGTGTGTCTAACCCGATTAATTTCTTGATTTATATTAAAGTTATATGATAACGAATACATCGTCTTCTTCACTGAAATATAACCATAGATAAAGTCTGACTGTTTCGAGTTTTATTCAAGTTCCTTAGCGTCTTTCAGTTCATTAAGGTGAGATAAATGTGAAAAGGAAAAGAAATTGGGCGGAGAAGGTATACCGACTGGACCCTCTGTTTTCCGGCAGAACTCCGGCGACAGCAATCAACTCCGGCGTCAGGTGTCTTGCAGCAGCAAGTCTCCGGAAAGCTTAGAAAAAGTATGGGTATCTCCGGTATAAGCTTCAGGGGCTCAGTGAGGCTCGGCAATGGGGAAAACGGTTTTCCGGCGATGAGCAGAGAAATTCCGGCGAGTGGAATTACGCCGAGAAAAGGTGTGTTTTTGAGCGAAAAGGTTTGCAGTCGGTTGTGGTGAATTTATAAGGCAAAACGTTGAAGAATCTGGTCTGATTTCCGTCTGTGTTCGTATATCATAAAAACTCCGGCGGTTATGGTTTGGTCGCGGACTTCAAACATCGGTTATAACCGATGTCTGGTTAATAGTTTACGTTATAACGTAAATTGTAGTTAAGACTCGCGAGATTTCCGGGATTCCGACGACTGAACTGTTTGGGCGCCGGTTTTGAATTCGTAACGTTACTTTATGATTTAAATGATTTCATTATTGAACAAACAAAGCAAGTGGCGCAGTGGTTTTGTGTGTGTGAGATAAGTCTGTTTGTTGATTCAGTACAGACCCGGGTTCGAAACCCGGCAGAGTACTTTCATTTTTATTTTGCGATTTTCAACAGTTTTTCAAAAGTAAATATATTTTCCCGTATAATAATTTATTACGGATCGTTTAAAAATATTTTGGGCATTTAATTCGCAATGAAATTTTTGACTGACTGTTCGGTTGATAAACGGAGCGGGTTTGGTAAATCCGTTTTTGACGGATGTTACATCGATGATCTGTTTGATCAACTCCAAGGAGCCCGATTCTTTTCTAAGATCGACTTACGCTCAGGATATCATCAGCTGAAAGTACAGGAAGAGGACATTCCTAAAACTGCTTTCAAAACAAGGTACATTCATTATGAATTTACAGTCATGCCATTTGGTTTAACCAATGCCCCAGCTGCATTTATGGACATGATGAACAGGATATGTAAACCATACCTGGATAAGTTCATAATTGTCTTTATAGATGATATTCTAATTTACTCTAAGAGTAAAGAAGATCATGCAGATCATTTGCATACACTCCTGACATTATTGAGGAAGGAAAAACTTTATGCTAAATTCTCGAAGTGTGAATTTTGGTTACAAGAAGTACAATTCCTTGGACATTTGGTTAACCATGAAGGAATTCACGTGGATCCCACAAAGATCGAGGCGATTACCAGATGGGAAGTCCCTAAGTCGCCTACGGAAGTAAGAAGTTTTCTTGGATTAGCAGGATATTATAGACGCTTTATTCAAGATTTTTCTAGAATAGCCATTCCATTATCCAAGCTAACTTGCAAATCAGTTAAATTTGAATGGGGACCAAAAGCAGGAAGAAGCATTCAGGATTTTAAAACACAAGTTCACCAACGCACCAATACTCGCATTGCCATAAGGAACTGAATACTTTATAGTTTATTGTGACGCATCTAAATCAGGATATGGATGTGTGCTAATGCAACGTCAAAAGTTATTGCTTATGCCTCTAGACAACTCAAGAAGCATGACGAAAATTATACTACACATGATCTGGAATTAGGAGCAATAATTTTTGCCCTTAAAATTTGGAGACACTATCTTTACGGTAGTAAGTTCGTAGTATTCACAGATCATAAGAGTTTAAGATATGTCTTTGGACAAAGGGAATTAAACATGAGACAGAGGCGATGTATGGAAATCCTTAGTGATTATGATTGCAATATCCAGTATCATGCAGGAAAAGCTAACGTAGTAGCAAACGCTTTAAGTCGAAAGTACCACGAAAACCCGAAAAAAGTACGCTCTCTTAGACTAAATCTTCATATAGATTTAAATGAGTAAATTAAACAGGTTCAGGAAACAGCCATCAAGGACGATGCTGAAGGATTAAAAGGAATGATTAAGGAATTAGAAAAAGGAACCGATGGAGTTTGGAGATTCCATAAGAAAAGAATTTGGATTCCTATTCAACGAGACCTGCGAAATCGAATTTTAGAGGAAGCCCATAAGACTAAGTATACAATGCATCCTGGAAGTGATAAGATGTATAAAGATTTAAGAAAGAATTTATGGTGGATAGGTATGAAAAAGGATGTAGCAACCTACGTTGCTAAATGTCTAACATGTTCACAGGTTAAAGCTGAACATCAGAAACCTTCAGGACTGTTACAACAATTAGAAATGCCAATTTGGAAATGGGAATTGATAACAATGGACTTTGTTACCAAATTACCCAGGATGCGAAAAGGTAATGATACAATCTGGGTGATTGTAGACAGGTTAACCAAATCGGCTCATTTCTTACCGATGAAAGAAACTTTCAGTATGGAACAGCTAGCTAAATTATATGTAAATGAAATAGTTTCATTGCATGGAATTCCTTTATCTATTGTGTCTGACAGGGACAACCGGTTTACTTCACATTTTTGGACAAGTTTCCAAAAAGCAATGGGAACCAGATTAAATCTAAGTACATCATATCATCCTCAAACAGACGGTCAAAGTGAAAGGACAATCCAAACAATGGAAGATATGCTTAGAGCTTGTGTAATTGATTTCAGAGGAAATTGGGATGAACATTTACCTTTGATAGAATTTTCCTACAACAACAGTTATCATACCAGCATCAATGTTGCACCTTTTGAAGCACTCTACGGACGGAAATGTCGAACACCAGTGTGTTGGGCAGAAATTGGAGAAAAGCAATTATCAGGTCCTGAGATTGTGCAAGAAACAACTGACACAATTATCCAAGTCAAGGGGAAAGCCTGAAAACAGCCCGAGATCGTCAAAAGAGTTATGCAGATAACAGACGCAAACCTTTGGATTTTCAAGTTGGAAATAAAGTGCTATTAAAAGTCTCACCATGGATATGAGTTGTAAGATTCGGTAAGAAAGGAAAACTAAGCCCAAGGTATATTGGACCTTTTAAGATTATCAAATGAATAGGGCCAGTAGCCTATCAGCTACAATTGCTAGAAGAAATGGCAGGAATACATGATGTGTTTCATATATGTAATCTCAAGAAATGTTTAGCAGACGAATCATTGGTAATACCTTTCCAAGATATAGAGGTTAACGAGAAGCTTAAATTTGTAGAGAAACCCATTCAGATTGAAGACAGAAAGATCAAGAATCTCAAACGCAAGAGATTAGTTCTCGTCAAAGTTATATGGGATTCAAAGAGAGGACCAGAATATACATAGGAGCTAGAATCAGAGATGCAAAGAAAATATCCACACCTATTCAAGTGAATCTCGAGGACGAGATTTAAATCAAGGTGGGTAGGATGTAACAACTCTCTAAAACACCCCAAACCGAGCCGAAACGACAAACCGGACACGCAAATCGAGACTCAGCACGCAAATCGAAAGAAAATGGACCTGGGCATCCCAGGCGCCACGCGCCAGAGACCATGGTCTCTGTCGCAACGCGCGGGGGACGTCTCCTGCCATGTGGCAAGCCTATACCCGTTACGAGGTTGACCTAGCCCTAGCTAGGCACCTCAGGCGCCACGCGAGAGGGGACCTGGAATCCCGCGCGACGCGCAGGAGACGTCAAACTGGCTTATATAAGGCCAGGCCTGGGATCGTTTTCGTTGCTCATTTGCGATCGAAATTTTCGTTCGTATACTTCCTCTATCTCTGTTTCTGTCGAAACCCCCTCCCCCTAAACCCCTAAACCTGCGAAGCGCTGCCCGCTGTAAGTATCTTAACCCCCGATCACTAATTCGTTACCCTACCCGAGTTAGAACCCGCCAACGCATGTCAAGGCTCTGCCCGACTGAGTACGTTGTGGTTCTATCTTGTGTTGTATGGTTATCCTACCCGATTGATTTAGGACCCACCGACGCATGTCAAGGCCCTGCCTGACTACGCACGCCGGGGTTCTGTCTCGTTTGTATGGTTAAAAGTGACCTGGGTTAATTTACTAACGCATGTGCATTGTATGTTTTAAATAGAAATTCCAGGAAGTAATCAAGAATTTTCATCAGGAACTCCATAGGAATACCTAAGTTTTCAAAGTGAGTACATTCTCTTCTTGTAAACCTTTTTGTGAGTCAAAATATTTTAATTATGCTTAACAGTGATTGAGTATATGTATTCTACAAATTACTGCCGATATGTTGGGGTTTTGTATACAAAATTTGAATCCGTTACCGTTGGACAAATGGATTTTTGCCAATGGGTAACATGACCCACAAGTCATGAGTGACAGTACTGATTTGGCAATGCTGTAGATATAAACATTGTAAATGCGGATGCTCTCAATAACTGTAAAGCTATAAAACTTGTTTTGATTATACTGGGATGTATTCACCAGTATTTCTTGCTGATAAAATCTTTTTAAAACGCTTTTAAGGTAACTTAATGTGAAGCTGATAAAGCCAGCTGGAGAGCACTGAAGGCTTAGAAAAGTGGCTATAAAAGTTATCTAAATAAACGGAGTTTATGTTATCCATAAGTCAGGGTTTATCACTACAAATGTATTGTAATTGAAACTTGGGTTTTATCCCATTTTGTGTAATATAAAAGTTTGGTGTTTTGAAACTCTGATCAATTATTTCCTAACTACGATCCTGATGTTGTATTTCAGCTGCCAAATTAATAAACACCGGTACCACCAACTCTGTGTCTCGCGGCTCCCGCTCCCGGGGTAGGGGTCGGGGGTTGCGACAGAAGGTGGTATAGAGCCATGCCACTGGTTTAAGCCATTTAAGTGTTCTTTTACATACCTAAATTATCCTAATGTGTTAGGGAATATCTATACCTTCTATGATTATTTTGTGTTAATCTGACAAATTTTCTTAGTTTACAGTATGAGTGATCATGGTACTTCTGACGCTTGTCGTCACCTACCTCATTCTCCCACAAATGAAGGAACCTCCCATGTCAACACGCGTCACAACTTAAACGCGTGTCAACACAAATGGCGTGAGCTCAAACCGAAGTTGATTTGGTTTAAAGTTTGTTTCGACCGTGTTCCTGCGGGCTACTTGACCCACGATCGAGTCGAAATCGTGAAGATCGAGTATAGGCACGATGGAAATACGGATTTTAAGTGGGTTCCCCATGTTAATATCTATCGTACTCTGTAGTTTTTTTATTTTTATTTTTTAGATTTAATAAGTAGGTTTGTTTTTTATTTATAGATTAATAAGTAGGTTTTAATTATGCTTTTTTAGGATTGTCTTTTATGTAGAATTTTTCAATTAGTATAAATTGTTTTTTATATAATGTCATCTAAAAGAATAACACATGGCACCCCATGCTGGCCTGACCACGCTGCTTCCACACCTCACTTTTTTGGGGTGGACTGGTGGAGTCCACATCTGCTACGTGTTGAGCAATGCCCCCAACCCAAGCCCTCCACACCCCCATAATCTAACAAACAAAAATGTTTAAGCCTCATAGACGATTTTGACATTAGGCTCTAAGGCTATCCGGTATGGGGCCGGCATAGGCCCGGCATGGCCGGGCGCCACACCCCCACACCGCCCCATCGGCGCGGCAACGTCAAACCCGACAAAATGTTGCCGTTTGTGCCACCCTTCCACCTCCACACACCTCTATACATACACACATATATATAAAGAGGCTTATCCTCCACCCCCTAGGTCCATCCTCTTTAGGCCCATCCTCACACCTATCCTACGTGCGTTGACGTGGTGACCCATCCTCCCAAGGATGAGTCTAACCATACCCACTAGTCTAAGACCATCACCAATCCATAACATTTACAATGTTTTTAATGAGTGTGAGATTAGGTGAATGATGATTTGAAAGAGAGAGAAGGCAAAATGTTTGTGACTAAGTAATAACACTTAATAAGGGAGAAAGGAATTATGAGTGCGTAGATAATTAATAAAGAAAAAGAAACTGAAAATAAAATCTATTATAGGTGATATGACAAAATTCTTCTAAATATCTACTTATAGCATTGGATTTGGTTTTAACACTAAGAACAAAAGGCTATTAAGAAAAATTCATTTAGTGCTAAATTATTCCATTACAAAAACATTGATTAATAACAATCGAAGAGTTCAAATACACAACAAATATTTACATTAAGAAAATTTACATTTAAACCTTTTAACTTTAGTACACAAAACAAATCACATCACATATATATATACAATTCACTCATTCCACATCTCCTATATAACTCTTTTTCACATCTCTGCGTCACTCCCATTTCCCAATTCCACATCTCATCTTCTTCCTCTCTCTCCCTCTCCAACTCTCTCTACACTCAATCTCCAATTCTTCTTCTTCAGATTCAGACACACAGATGACGAAGGACCACTGGCTGCAATCAGCGTTGACCAACGAGGTCCTAGTGGCGGACCTTCTCTTACGACTCAAACACTCATCAGATTCATATTCCTTACGAACGCCGACGAAGAAACCGGTTACAGTTACGCCGATTCTTCCTCCTCGCTGGGGAAATCGAAAGACTCGATCGAAATCTGCGGCAGCCGTTGCCAACGGATTCGTTAAAGAAAAAGAACACCGTCGTAGTCCTACCACACATCTCTCGTGGAGCGGTGGTGCTGTTTCCAGTATCGATGGTTATGAAGATCTCTCATCTGCTTCCAGATCTGTCAAGGTTTGTATTCTACATAGATATATACTATAGATATATTTAATATATTATGTATCTGTCTCTTCTACCTTTCTTTTTCATCTGTCGCCGGTAAATCATATCGGCATCACCGATTTATTCAAAAACAAATTTCACATACAAATCTGATTCTCTCTCTCTCTCTCTATATATATATATATATGTGTGTGTGTGTGTGTGTGTTTGTGTGTGTGTACATCTTCTACTTTTCTTCATCTGTTGCCGGAAAATATATCGGTATCACCGATTCGTGCAAATCGAATTTCAGTTATAAACTCGATTTTATGTCCATTTGTTTCCGGAAAATCATATCGGAGTGATTGATTTATCCGAAAACCTGATTTTATTGGAATTTCAGTTACGAATCGGTTTTCTTCACAGTTTTTAGCTGAAAATTATCAGAATCACCAATTCATACCAAAAAAAATTTCGGTTTCAAACCTGATTTTATCTCAATTTGTTGCCGGAAAATCATATATCGGAATGACAGATTTATTCAAAAACAAATTTTAGTTGCAGATTATTTTTACAAATCTAACGTCATCTTCATATCGGAAAACAAATTTCAGTTATAAAACGTGATTTTATTTATGTATGTGTCCGGAAAATGACGTCAGAATGACCGAATTGTTCGAAAACAAGTTTCAGTTACAAATCTGATCTGTGCCACGTCAGACTTTTTCGGTGGACAAATTTTTTTCTACTGGTTTCTGTTTATAAAAAAACGTTTTATTTGTTTAGTGAAGTTTGACTTTCGTTTTTGTTTGACTCACCGGAATATTCTCTTGCTGGTGGCTTACCGATGGCTTGTCGGTTAAGTTGTTCGCTCCGGTAGGCAGTAAATTACAAAAATACCCCACGTGTTATCGGGAAAAGGTCCCAAAAAGCTACAAGCTATTTCCCCCCTGTTTCTCGTGAGTTGATTTTCGAGGGTAGTTTTGTAAATATAGTTGAGTTTATGACGTCGACTATAACGCATCAAGATCCAAGAAAACAAGTTTATTATTTTTTCTGGACAAATTTATCCTATCCGTGTTTGATTAGAAGTAAGTTGGAGTTGGTGGTCAGCCCCATCTGCGGAGGGTAGTTTAGTCTTTTTCTCCTTCGTCTTTTTACTTGCTTTTTATAATTTTTTTTATTCTTTTGTAATTTTTTATCGGATCCTCCATGGATCTTTTTTTCGGATCTGTCTTCTGCTCACTTTCATTTTCTGATGGTAATAAATATTCAATGGAATATAATCACACAGTTTGTCTCTAGGCGCGTGGGAGGGTATTTTTGTCCTTTCACTTTTTTACATCTTTTTAATCTTTTTATTAAATTCGAAATTCGGGTCATCATCTCGGATACTCCATAGATCTTAATTCGGATCTGCCATCTTCTGAGTTGTCAATTTCATTTTTGTAATAATTTCTGGTGATCAATAAATATCACTAATAAATCACAAAATTTGTTATCTTTAGGCACGAGAGAGGGTATTTTTGTCTTTTTCACCTTTCCTCTTTTCACTGATTTTTTAAAAATCTTTTATAAAGTATATCGAAATTTATTTCTTTCTTCTTTACCGGGTTGTCAATCCGGATCCTCCGTGGACCTTTTTTTTTCGGAGCTGTATTTTTCTAATTTTTATTTTTTATTTGTTATAATTTCTGATGATAATGAGTATTCAGTGATGATAAATATTCGGAGCGTGAGAGTGGTTGGACCCATGCGAGCGAGAAGGGTATTTTTGTCTTTTTACTTTTTTAAATTTCGAAATTTCCTTTTTCTTTATAACCGGGTTATGAATCCAGATCCTCCATGGATCTTTTCGGGTCGGTCTTTTTCTATTTTTTATAATTTTCGGATCCGAATGTATACCGACATGTATTAAAAATTGAGGGGGTAAAAACACACAAAATGTGACAAACAAACATCGTGTTAAGTGGTAACCAAACAACAACCAACCCGAGAAAAAACGTAAAACAAAACTATTATAAAAAAACTAAACTAAATTAACTTTCGTCACAAAATTATAACAAAACCAAAGTTTAGTTACATAAAATTATAACAAAGGCAAAGTTTTATTACATAAATATAATCTTGAAGTTTATAAAAAGAAAAAACAAAGGCAAAGTTTTATTACAATAGATATAATCTATAAAAAAGAAAAGGAGAAAAGACAAAAACCATAAGAAAACAAAAAAAAAGTTACCATTGCTCGTATGGTTATGAATTAATACATATAACAAATTCTAATGATAATAAATACTCGGTGGAATAATCACAAAATTTATGATCTTTTAGGCACGTGAGACTTTGTCGGCTATATCTTTTTGACTTTCTTTATATTTATTTATATTCCATTTTGTTGAATTATTAGTTATTTACTAAATCTTTTTATATATTTTTTCAAATGTGCAGGTAAATGAAGGTGCATCCATATCTAGCTACAACAATTTGGATGAAAAGCATAGAAACAAGTTGAGGAAGATAGAATTGTGTAGCGTAAACGCCGAAACCGACGGTCCGAGAAGGGGGTTTGTGTTGCCTGATCTGAACATGACACCGAATGAGGACGATATGTCGGTGATGGTGATGATGATCTGAGAATGGAAGAAGATCGAGAAAGATTGCTTATGTTTCTTGATCTTGAATTGGTATATTATAATACATATATCGGTTGTCTGTTACCCGCAAGGGTGGTAAGGAATGACAGCCGTGAAGAAGAAGGGTTCGTATAGGAATAGGAGTTGGTATGAAATTAGATGAAGAATGTAAAGGATTTTGATAACTTTGCAGGTTTTGATTTTATTCTTTAATGGATTTTCTTAATTTTGGAAATATGTAAGTGAATTGGTGGCATGCGCTTTTAAAACCGGGACCACTCGGTTGGATCGGAAACAAATTACATGACTGGTTCGGTTGAGTACTCTTAAACTGCTTTATATAGGTCGTGTTGGTTGGGTCCGTATCAGGGAGTTATCCGGGTCGTGTTGGTTGGGTGGTTAGCAGTCGGACCGGACCGGTTGAATTGTGATGAACTAGACCTGTGGTTGGAACTTATTAAGAAAAAGTTTCTTTTTAAATTTTTTGTTAACGTTCTTGTAAATAAAGCTAAAAGTAGTTCAGATTTTATTTTGATATATAGATTCTATTTAATTTTTGGATTATTTATTCCTTGATCGGTTCTTGAAACTCTACCTCCTCACCCACCCGCACTTTATTATATTTTAATTTAATTAATCTACCATAATGTTGTAAGATTATAGTAATCCTTCATTGAACAAAAGAATTGACAAACAAAACACAATTAAAGTTTTATTATAGTATGGTTAGTTGTCAACACTATAATTTACGTGCATCTATTTTATTATTTTAGTTATTCTATGTAGAATCCCTTACCTGCATTTGATCTCTACCCTTCCATTAGTGGACTAAAAACTATAAATCAACCCAATAAGTGATGACAAATCTACATCTTAAGAAATCAATACTTAACCAATCCATTTTAACCTCTCTACTTAAGAGTAATCTTGATATAGGAAGGAGTAACTAAATAGTTAGAGATAATTATTAGTTTGAAGTAATATGTTTATTTAGTTATTTTATTAATAGGTTAAATAAGTATTAGAATTGGTATTGGTTTAGGACAGCTTGTTTAGAAAGTAATTAGTTTAGTATAAATAGATAGGTTACGTTATGTAATTATTTGGTTGTTTTGTTTTGTTTGGTTCAATATTAATAAAGAAGTCCTTATGTGTTTTGCGTTTTTGATCTAGTTATTTCCAACATCCACTACCTCCCCAGACCATTTGACCCACCATCAACAGTTACTTACCATTGTTGGACATCCGTAGCACCGGTCCTTGCCTTATTTGAGTATCCCTAGCGCATGTCTTTAGAGGAGAGAGGGAGGAGATGTAGTTATAAGAGACGTTTTTGCTGTGAGAGGGGCAACGCCTATACAAGGGTAGACAAGCGTGATGTATAAACATCTTTAAGAGCTTCCATTGTGGATACTCTTTATATGTCATCATATGGCCACAACCTTCCGCCTTGTCGCCATCAGTGCCACCTACCATTGCTCTTCATTAGCTACAATGCTTGTGGCCACCACTGCTGCTATATACCAACACTACCTACAAATGGTATTTCCTCTCACAACTTACCTTCTCAACCACTCTACCGCCTCACAGCTGCCACATACTATCATTGGCACCCGTCACCACCTGTTGATAGTAGTGGGGAAGGGGGCATGTTATGGTGGGTTGTAGAGTGAGGAGAGCAAAGACTTGACATTGGAGCAACCGTGATTGTGGCGGATAGTGACAAATGGTCGTGTCAGTGACGTGTGGTAGTGGAAGTGCGGCTAAGCTTGGCAAACTAGGCAGGTTTGGGTGACAATTCAAAACCTATGATGCACTGGGACGGGTACGGGAACGGGGTACGGGTACGGGGACGGGCACGGGAAACGGCAAAACTAAAAAATTCAAGAAGCGGGGACGGGACGGGTACGGGAATAAAAACATATAAAAAATAAATATATATCAAAGATAATGTAACACAAAACCCAAAGATAGTTATATATTGATGTAAAGCTCAAAAATCTCATATCTTCGTAATCTAATCAAACGTTAACAAGCAAATCGCTTTCAAGTTCCGGTTCATCTAATGAAAGATCAGCAAACATAAATATTGAATAAAATTAGCTCACAAAACCAAAAACGTAATAAAGTATAATTTACTCATGTACTTTAGGGTTTTTTTTATCATTTACTATTTAAGTGGATATTTTTTAGCAGGCCTAATTTAAGATTAAAAATACCCACAGCCCACAAGTCATACCTACTGTACCTCTTCTTCCTTCCTAAACAAAAAAAAACCCTAACAACATTTCCCTGCAGCTTTACACATCGCCTACAACAACCGGAATTTTCTGATATCTCCAACGGAGATTTTGGCTGAAAGTCTAAAACAAACCGGATACGTCCCGGATACGTCCCAGATACGTCGAATTTTCCATCCCCACGATCCCGGATACGTCTTGCCGCCGTGCCCACAAACCCGGAAACGTTTGGGGGACGTTTCCATGCCGTCCCCGTGCCGTTTCCGTCCCCTAGCAGTCCCCGGGACGGGAGACGCCACCTCATAGCCGTTTCCGTGCTTCCGAGTTCAAAACAGGTTCAGGTTAATACGGCTCCTGAGTAAAATCCATTTTGACCAAAACGGAATCAAGGTTGAAATGAGTCGTTTTTGAAAAAAAAAAACTATAAAAGTAAGTTTAGCCACAATTTTTTTTATGATGTCAAGTGGTGATGGATGTGGCGGCGACAACTCACAACTACAAGGTGTTGCGGGTGGTAGTTTTGGCAGTGGAGGCGAGGTTTATGGTGGCGGAGACAGAGGAGACGATAGTGGTGATGGTTGTGACGACAACGATGAGTGTGGCAACAATAGTAGCGCGGGTGACAACGAACCAGGTGGTGGATACAACCAATAGTCATGGCTGATGATTACCCATTTAAACCGTTCTAAATTAATTAGTTTTATAACAATTGTCTGTTTTGACTTATGTCTTTTTTACATCTAAATTTTTGATTTAATTTGTGGTGATCCAAATAAACCATATACAAATGTATTTTCCTCCAAATTAACCAAGCATTATATACATATTATATACATAATATAAACAACTTTTGAGGAATAGTGTAAGCAGCTGGCCTGGCACTCCTCCTTTGGACCAACCGTTTATTACTTGTGTACGCTTTAAAATTACGGTTTTGCCCCCATTTTAAAATTATGTTTTTGGCCCAAGCCAAAAAGTACAATTTTGCCACCGACTCAAAATTACGATTTCACCCTCAGCTCAAACTTAGGTTTTCGCCCCTGTTCAGATGAAAAAAATATGTTTTCGCCCCCACCTTAAAATTACGATTTTGCCCTCTCTTCAAAAATAGATTTTTTCCCGTTTAAAAATTATAATTTCGCCCTCACTTAAAAATTACGTTTTTCCCCTGTCCAAAAATTACGATTGTGCCTTTAGTTTAAATTTATATTACTGTGTTGCTCTAAGTTCAAAAGTACGAATTCGCCCTTGCCCTGATTTATAATTTTGCCTTTGGTTTCAATTTCCAATGCTGTCATCATTTTAGCTTTTGGCAAATTACGATTCTACACCAGTCAGTATTGCCATTGTTTTAGTTTTTTTATCAAAACTATAAAAGTGTTATGTTTTATTGGTTGAGTCGATTTAATTGTTTTCTGTGTCAAGGAGCTGCCTAACACTTGCTCATTATTCGGCCATCCCCCGCAACGCGACGAGGCATCAACTAGTTTGAATAATGTGTAATAATTGTCATCTATGCGTGTGACACGTGCTACCAATTTTTTTTTGAACAGTAAATTTGGATCACTGACGGACCACTGGAGTATCATCATGCCACCAGAGGAACCACCCGATCATATCCATCTCCACTAGGCATAATGTCACACAAATTCAGGGGAAACCCAATAAACATGGAAAAACCCCCTTGTGGGAATCGAACCCAGGACCTATTGGTCCCAAAGCCTTATCTCACCACCAAAATGCCACTAGGCTATAAAAGCCATGGGCGACACGTGCTACTAATAATATAAAACAAATATTACAAACTTAAAATTTAAATGAATATATTTCCGAGTAAATAAAAATCACAAGTGTGGATCGGATCTTATTAGTTCATTGAATTGGATCATTGGATCGCAAATTTGAACATTGACAGGTCACGGACTACGTGGGTTGTAAAGGCACATTAATTATGCTTTAACATCTACTCATTTCATTAGTTCCCGTAATTCATTCAAAAATGTATTTCCCCTTATTCTTCATTGTTCTTTAAAAGTTACCTCATATATTAAATTGTGAAACTTTGAAAGGATATGACATGTGTCTTGTATAAATTTTTTTTTAAATCATCCTGGTACTTATATTTTCGGCCGGTAGCGGTTCGTTCCAGTACGATGCCGATACTCGATATAGTTTACGATACCAAAAATACTTTATTTTAAATCTAACTATGATTTCAATTAAATTTATATCTAAGTATTAATAAAAAAAAGTTATCCAACACCGGTACCGATGTTGTTTGGCAGGTATCGATACGGTTTAGTATGGCACTGACATGATACTAGTAGTCGAAATATATTTTATATTAATACAACTCCGTTTTTAAATAAATTTATATCGTAATATTGACAAAAAAATTGATAATAAACATGTATTTAGATTTTTAAACATATTTACTAAACACAAGTTATTAAAGAAAAAATATTTTAAATGATAAAAAAAATATTATTAAAAATAATTGGATTGACAAGTTCACTTTTTATCACTTCTCATTTGTTATATGGCTTATAGCACGAAACTAGAGGTCGAAGGCATAAACCATAACCAATTACAAAGGGAAATTGAGAAATTGAAATTACGCAATGCTAACCATTCTGGAGATGAAAGTTTCGCCCTAGCGTCCTAATTTTCACCCATAAAAACGAGTTTGTCTTGGTTTCTTTAAAGATCTCATAAATAGATGGTGCTTTGTTGTTGAACACTTTATCATGGAACACACCAAATATGCCAACAACTTAGCTTTTGACACATCTCTTGCTTCAAAGTCAAATGAAGTGGTTATCAGGCAATGACACATGATTTAAGGGATGTTCAAAGTCAAATGAAGTGGTTATCAGGCAATAACACATGATTTAAGGGTCAAACCCGAACTTGATGGGTAAACTCGAAACCCGACTTATATGGGACAAGTTTGAGGTCGGATAATCGGGTTTGGGATGGGGTTGGGATTTGGTGATATACCCGTTTACCCAACCCAATTACCCGATAAAGTGGACCCGTTTACCCGATTGTATACCCAACATAATTTCTTTTATATTTTTAAATATGTATATATATGATACACTCACTTTTTATACGTATAGGTATTATATTTCGTATACATTGTAATTATTTCATACATTTTTATAGTGATAATGTTTAATGTAACTAATTAGTAGTTACCTGATAGATACATGATGAGTTTTGGGTTAGGTATACCCAATAGGTAATTTTTTTAAATTAACGGGTTTACCCGAAACCCGATGGGTTTTGAGACAAGCTTATCTAACCGGGTTGGGGTTTAGGATTACCTAAACCCATCCCAGACCCAACCCATTGTCATCCCTCCATAATTCAGATAAAGCCTCCATCGTAGGGATTTTATTTCTCATTGCCCTTTAGGTTAAAGGGTGTGGGGGACATAGTTTGGGTCATCATTGCCACGTAGAACCATTAGGGTGGTAGGAGCGCCCATCACTCACCACCCAACCATCACTCACAACATCCAATCACCATACGCCACGTCATTAAGCCAAATTTTATCACTAGTGATGGATTTTACTAGGGGTGCCCATCACTCCATCACCAGTGATGGTTTTTTTTTCCTTTTTCTTTTTTTTCTTTTTCTTTTTTAGTTTTAAATTATAAATTAACAATACAATTTATTTTATAAATTATAAATTAACAATAAAACAATAAAATTATAAATTTCATTTAAACAAAAAATAATATTTCTAAAAATACAACTAAAAAATAAAACATATAAAACTAAAAAGATACATAAACAAAGTCTACTCTTGGTCCGATCCGGAAATTCCAAACCTAAAGAACCTACATATTCAATTAGATCATATCTCAACCGAAAGTGAAGGTTTTCACTGCGCAAGTCTTGGTGGACATTTTCTGGAACGAGATTTTGTGTTGGAGGACCCAATCTAGAGAAATTGCACGTCCGTCTTCTTTGATTAGCATATTGTGCAATATGATACATGCATATACTATGTTATGGATTGTTTTTTATTCATCGCACGAACCGGCCGTCCTAGTATCCCCCATCTACTCTTTAAAACTCCAAAAGCCCGCTCAACATCTTTTCTTGCTGATTCTTGCAACTTCTTGAACGCCTTTTCTTTAGGCTCGGAAGGAAATGAAAGGGCTTTCACAAAAACAGACCATGATGGGTAGATACCATCCACAAGTAGAAAGCCTCGTCTGTAATATTTTCCGTTAACCATAAACGGACAAAAAGGTGCGATACCATCTGTTACGTTTTGAAACAACGGCGATGTATACAAAACATTGATGTCGTTGTTTGAACCGGAAACACCAAAATACGAATGCCAAATCCATAAATCATTCGAGGCCACCGCTTCTAGTAAGATGGTCGGCCTTTTAATGTCACCCCTAACATACGCCCCTCGCAACTCTCTTGGACAATTTCTCCACTCGATATGTGTACAGTCGATGCTACCGAGCATCCCAGGAAAATGCCATCTAGCCTCATGTGCGGCGTAAAGACGTGAGATGTCGTGTCTCGTCGGTCTACGTAGAAAATCTTTGGCATACAACTTAATGATGGCTTTACAAAAAAATTGCAAACACTCTCGCGAGGTTCTTTCAGACATTTGTAAGTATTCATCAAATTGATCGGGAGGTTACCTGTCGCAAGTTGGCGTATGGCGGACGTGCATTTTTGTATCGGAGTGAAACTACGTTTACCCCTCCCGTCGTAACGTTCTTGAAACCATTGTTCGCTCGCTTCAATGTCTCCGACAATCTTTAAAAATAATTCATTTGGCAAACGAAACCGCTCCCTAAAAGTTTCGGCGTTGAAGACCGGATTCTCAACAAAGTAGTCATTCATTAACACCTCGTTGGCATGTATTCGATCACGACCAACCATTTTCTTCTTCGGACGGCTCGAGCCTTCAAGCACGTTGTACACCTTCTCAAAAAATTCAAGCGTGTCGTTGTCCGAAGACGTTTCGCTTTCGCTATCCATCGGAAACGAATCAGAAAGAAGATGCCATTGAAGAAATATAGAAATTTAAAATTTTGGGTAATGAGATTGTAGGTAAAGGTTTTAGGTGAGAATTGTATATAAATAGATGTGTATATATATAATCAAAAAGTAAAAAAAAAAAACCCTCAAACGGTCAAGAGCCAACAGTCAACAACAAGTCCAACGGATACTTTTTTGATTTTAAAACGCGTTGCCGGCACCACTCGTTAACCTCACCACGCGTGGTGGTGGTGACCGGCGGTGGTGTTCCACGGCGTATAACGCGTGATGGTGGTGCCATCACGGGGCACCCCGACCGCTCTTAGTGGATTGCTACATCACCCCCTTGTCTCATCCACCATGGTTCACATGGATTAAACCATGGCAACCATGAGCGTCCTTTCCTTTTTCAATATTTTCTTTTCCTTTTCACAAAAATAAATTAAAATAAGAGATTGGTGGTTTGGGTTATGACCACACCCTTAAGGTAGTGGTTTTCGATGATGGATTAAAAGTGGATGACATAGTACTGATATGAAGGGACATGGTCACCATACACCATAGCCTTATAAAAAAAGAAGTTAATCTTCAAAGGAACCCAACTAATAAGAGTTTAAACCTTGTTCCATGTGATTGCATCCGAGTATTTGATTAAACAATTTCACACCCACAAATCTAAGTTTTCATACCCCAAAATCTTATTCATATACCTTTTCCCACTTTACGTCTCTTTACATATAGGGTCATCTTATTCACATACCCCTAAATCTTATTCATACACCCTCTTTTCACTCCATCTTTCTCTTTATATATATATATATATATATATATATATATATAGGAAATAGAGTGAAAGGGTGTACCTGTATATAGAGAAATAGAGTGGAATGTTGTATCGATATTAACACCCTTAACATAAAAACAACCCTCCTTTATTGATTGGAACAATAATATTAAAAGTAAAGTTGATGTAGTGGTAAATCCCTTGTTAACCAACAAAATGGTCAGTTTGATCCTTTTTCTATCCCGTCTTTTGTTTCTTTTTAGCAACGGCTCGTTACATGGTTTGGGATTTTTGAATAATTATAGGAGGTTTAAATGCTCTGCCATCATGGCTGATTGTTATTGGGAACCCACATGACATTAAAAATAATAATTTAATTCTTATTAAGGAGAGGTCTTAGATTCAAATCTTAACAAACGTTGTCATTAAAAATAATAATTTAATCCTTATTAAGTTAGTTAAAATCAAATCAACAGAAACAATTTAAGGTTTCTTAAAACACAAGCCTTCCCCAACCCAACGGGAAGAAACAGAACTTGTATATAACTTCAACTAAAAGGGTTTTCTCACAAAAAGTTCACTTTATTTCAACAATTCTGCAAACTTATATCCAGACTGAATAAACAAGGCTACCCTGTCGAATTATTGATGGCGTTTTTTGAATTTGCAGTGGTCGTTTTTCAACTGACGTTGTGATATGAATCGATGATAGCATCCGCAAGATACTCGCATTTTGCAGCTGATAAACCAGCCAATGATATTCTTCCGTCTTTTGTCATGTAAACGTGCCATTTATCGGTCATGTTATCGCTCTGCCGTACAAGGAAAACCAAACAGATTAGTGTTTCTCCAAAAACGAGATTTCTAATTTTGATTCTAAAGAATTGCCACAATGAACTATTGATATGAATAAATATCCAAAAGTGTTTACAAATCTATTATTTTGGTTTGTCATTTAAAGTAAAAGGGTAATATGGTCAATTCACAATGAGTTAACATATTTTTAAAATTAAGTCGGTAAAAAGATCTGGGTTTAGTTAAAAGGGAACAGGTCAAATAGGCAGAAAGTTGACCGGAGTCTCTTGTTAGATTACGATAATAATGTTTACACCACACAGTTTAACGCATTAACTATTGAGTAAAATGTCATTTTCGTCCCTGAGGTTTGGCCAGTTTTGCGACTTTTGTCCAAAGGTTTGTTTTTCCGCATCTGGATCCAAAAAGTTTAAAATCTTGCCATTTTCATCCGGCTGGTTAACTACATCCATTTTAATCTATTAAGTCAAGGTTATTTCCGTCTTTTTTGTTAACTTAAAGGGAAATTTGGTATTTTTTACTTTATGTAAAAAAACCGAACACCTGTGAAAAAGATTGAATTACCCTTTAAGTTAACAAAAAAGATGAAAATACCCCTGACTTAACGGAGAAAAGTGGATGGAGTTAAGAAGCCGGATGAAAATGGCAAGATTTCAAACCTTTTGGATCCAGATGTGGAAAAACAAACATTTGGATGAAAGTCACAAACTTTGCCAAACCTCAGGAACGAAAATGGCATTTTACTCCATTAACATTTATAAAAGATTTTCACAGCTAAACCAAAAAAGTGTTTGCAGGTCAACCCAACCCACACAAAACACAACCGGTTACCAAACCCGCCCATATATCAATGGGTAAGAGGCAAAACAAAATTTACCTGGGCCTTATTAAGACCAGTGAAAGAAAACATGCCAATCTGCTTAAGTATGAAAGACCAATCTTTCCCGCTCTTATCCTTTGCGGATAGATTATTGTATAGCTTTTGTCTCACGCTTTTAATCCTTCCCGCCATCATTTCCATTTCTTCTTTCCACTCGTTAAAAAAGTCTGGATTTCCTACAACATTAGCGACAATCCGAGCTCCGTGAACAGGCGGGTTTGAGTACATCGGCCTTGCGATTCTTTTCAGCTGGCTCTTCACCCTGTATGCAAGATTCAACTAAGCGTTATTCTTGGACAAAAATTATCTATGTATATATTATATATACCAGGTTAGGGTTGCGTTCGTTTCAGAACTCTAAATAATTATAGAACTTTCGGAATTCCTAATAAACAAGCATTTTTTATATATATTTTTATATTTAGGGTACTTTTATCATATGTATTTTTATGATTACATACATGTTAAGAATAGTTTACATATGTGTAATAATCAAATTATATATATGTGTAATAACTAATTACATATATGTAAAAAAAAACTAGTTTACATATGTGTAATCATAAAATTAATATAAAACATGATAAAACTACTCTTTAACATGTATGTATATAATTATAAAAATACATATAATAAATGATAAAAGTGCCCTAAATATAAAAATATATAAATAAAAAGATTGTTTATTAGAAGTTCTGAAAGTTCTGGAATTATTTAGAGTTCTGAAACGATATATACATATAGGATCCGGTTCAATTAAGAACCACTTTTGAGTTGTGAGAACTCCTACTTCCCCTGCGAGTTTTGCCAACATTTTTTGCACAAACATAGATGAAAATGCTATAAACACATTTGTAAAAAAAGATCGCCGAGCCAGTTTTTATTCTCTGATTACACCGATGTAAATTTGTTTTACAAAACGATGACATCACCCGTAAATTTTTTTACGGTGATGTAAACTTTCACAGACGACATTTCTTTCTCTGAAACATTTTTTTTAACTTTTGGAACTTTTTTTTTGAAAAAAACGATTTGTAAGGCCTAGTTTCTCACGGTTCTCACGACTCAAGGTGGTTCTCATTTTACCCTTTCCCTATATATACTATATCAATCTGTTATTATATTACCCTTTCCCTATATATATTATATCAATCTGTTATTATATGTGGTCAGTTGAATACCTGACAGCTGCATCAGCTGATGAGCATAAGACATTAATTGCACCAACTCTCTCGGCATAAAGACCAAGATTTTTACTATATGATTGTGCAACCAGAAGCTCCATTCCACGTGCAGCAAACAACCTCACAGAAGATGCATCTTCATCCAGGCTTCCACTAGCAAATCCCTATATAAATAACAACCACTAGATCATATATACACACACACAAACATACACATATATATATAATTTGTTAACTTAAAAAGTGAAAAAACCTGATAAGCAACATCAAAGAATGGAATATGGTTCTTTTCTTGAATGACATCAGCGATTTTTTCCCACTGTTCCGGAGTTGGATCAATTCCTGTTGGGTTGTGCGCACATCCGTGAAGAAGCACAAATGATCCGTCTGGAGCAGCCTGTATACATAATAATTGTTTTCAAAGTTTTACTAACGAAAATGATAATAATTGACATATAGTTATGGAGAAACAGAAGTTACTTTTATGTCGACAATCATCCCATCAAAATCAAGGCCGACTGTTTTCGGCTCGTAATACCGATACTCTGACCACGGAACTCTGGCATCGTTAAAAATGTTCTTGTGATTACCTACAGACATGATTTAGCAATACCAAATGATCAATTTTAGTAAAATGCCATTTTCAAAATTTCGTCCCTGAGGTTTGGCTAATTTTGCGACATTCGTCCAAAGGTTTGTTTTTCCGCATCTGGATCCAAAAGGTTTGAAATCTTGCCATTTTCATCCGGTTCGTTAACTCCATCGATTTTTCTTCGTTAATTTTGTTAACTTAAAGGGCGATTCGGTCTTTTTCACTTTATGTACAAACATTTTGCATAATGTACAAGACCGAATTGCTCTTTAAGTTAACAAAAAAGACGAAATTACCCCTGACTTCACGAAGAAAAATGATGGAGTTAACGAACCGGATGAAAATGGCAAGATTTCAAACCTTTTGGATGCGGATGCGGAAATAGAAACCTTTGGACGAAAGTTGCAAAACTGGCCAAACCTCAGGGACGAAAATGGCATTTTACCCTTCAGTTTTTAAATCATCTACAAGATTTAAAAAACAACACATAACGCAAATTAAAGGTAGAATCTGTACCCCAAGTTGGAGATGAGATTAGAACTTTTGCTCCCGGAAAGTATCGTTCAATCAGTGCTGCAGCAACTCGAAGGGACCCGGTGCCTGAGAGACCTTGAATGGTGGCAACCTACATCGTAAAGAAAAAGAAATTAAAATCGGAAACATGAAATGTAAATTCTTTTACTAAAAAAAGAAACTTTAAATCATACTCTCTGTTGATGTAGAACTGGATTATCAGCTCCAAACAACAACTCGGCTGTGGCTTTGTTGAATGCAGCCAAACCTTCGATCGGAAGATACTGCATTTGACAAATCAGGTTAAAAGAGAATTGATAGAATAAAAAACAATAATTTGAATAAATTATACACCAACAAAATTATTTGAGAATTAATATTACCTCCTTGTTTTCTCCCCTTTCGAGCATAAGATTCTCAGCCTATAACATAACATTCCAGCACTATTATGTGGTTTTCATATACGAAAATAATACTCTGCACATTCAAAATTTCAAATAAATGAATTATTACCTTTTTGACAACTTTAAGCACATACGGCTGAAGTTCTTCTGTACGATACGCTCCAACACCAAGGTTGAGCTTCATTTCACTTGTGTCAGCTTTAAATGCTTCAGAAACTCCAAGAATAGGGTCGGGAGGTGCCATTGTTATATTATCGAATCGTGAAGTGTTGACAGCGACAGCCATGGTTATTCCGCCACGAGACTGAAAATAATGTACGCAACTTAATATACAATTTCAAAAAATTAAAGCATAAGCATATGTAACCATATGAAATTTAAATACGTACCTTTGTTTTCGTATAGAGAGGTTGCTTTTCCTTCCCGAAGAAAACACTTGACTTCGTTTTGTCCTGATTAATCAACAAAACGACCGTTTTTATAATTTACTCATTGCTGTTCAAAATCTTTAAACTGTTATTTGATCTTCTAATGTTTATTTTTCAAGTATTTACACCGAGAAATATAAAATAAACTAACTAATCATACCTTGCACTTCTCTTGGAATGACAAAGCAGCTGAAGGACAGATTGATGAGAGGGAAATCAAAGCCATCTGTATCAAATAACAACTAACAAGTTGTCAAGTTCATAACTTTATTAGTATCACTTAAACGGGCACAACAAAACTGACCACGATCATCTAAACCTCATCTACACATTATATATACATATTCTTGAAGTAATCGTCTTATGTATTACATTCAAAGCACTACGTATAAGTGTATTATGCATTTCTTGCATTTCTCAGTTTTACATAATTTTATGAGTTTAAGTAATTACAACTTTTAAAACATATGGTACACTCTTTTAAAACATTTTTTTGACTTTTAAGCCAACTCCCCCCACGATTTTTAAACGGCCATAACCTTTTCATATGTTAGGCCAGGGGGTGTGGTATACCGCCCCTGGCCACATCACCATTTTTAGCGCCCTATAGCGCCCCTATGCCATCCCCCGGGCGCCATCGATGGCCCGCCAGCCCAGTAACGATCGCTATTAAGTATGCATGTGGGACCCATTCCTTTTCCACCAATCAGATTTCCCTCTTTTTTTATTTCCTTTTTTTATATTGTTTAAAAGAGGCTTTAAACCATTGCATGCAAGTTAAAAGGGAGGGGCTTTAAAGCCCCCTATGTGACATGGCGTTGATGTGGCGTGATAAAGCCCCTAGGGGCTTTATACCACACTCTCTAGCCTTAGTATATATATATATTCTATTAAAAAACTACCATAAAAGCAAGCATTTTATCATCTTTGATTTGAGTATGGTATTGTTTTGTTCTTTTTTTAATTTAAAAATGAACATGTTACGTGATTACCGATGTCTTTGTTCCCGAAGCATCACGCAAACATCCTTCTCAAAAAAAGAAAAAGAAAACTGTTTATAACATAACCAGGCTCAAATTCTAACCCTAATTTCTAAACCCCAAATCTGAAAAACTAAATTAGGGCACAATTCTAGTACTAGCACACGATTATTATTAATCTTCTAAACTATTGAACAGCAGCATATCAAACAAACAGAAATGATCAAATGAATATATCTATTTATCATCTAAATCAGATAATAAATCAAATCATTCATCTAAATCAAATGATGACGTCAGCGATCTCGTGAAATCATAGACTCGGAATCAATTATTGGACCGATCTTCAAAATTCCAACCACACACAAATTATGTAGTTGATAATGACATTAAATCAAAAGAACATGAACAGAACAATAAAGCATAAAACGATGATGATCATGAAATTAGAAGGAGCAGGAACTGCTGAAACAGTTAGAGATTAGATAAAGCAGATACATAAGCAGTATGACAGTTAGATACAAAATACGAATGCATGAGAGAGAGGGTTTGCCTGTGAGTTTAGAGTGATTTTGGGGGTGGCGATGATGAAGAAGAAGAAGATTGAGTGAGCGATGCAGTCGAGAGAGTGAAATTCTGATGCCAATTGGACTCTTTTATATCCGGATTTCCATCCTCGATTTACTAATCAAATAATAATAATAATAATATAAATATTAATAAAAGATTACAATTAATAACACATGAAATTTCTTATTAAACCTCACAATTGTACTTATATTTTTATTTAAAAATATTTGTTATCTTTATTATTATTATTATTATTATTATCTAATGTAATCAAAAAAACTACATAATACAATATGACATTCTCTCATTCAGCCCAATCTTATTATTATTATTAATAAAAAAGACTACATATAATACAACATGACATTCTCTTCTTCAACCCCAATTTATTGTTATTATTATTTTTATTATTATTACTATTAAAATATTATTATATATCGAATTTTGTATTTTACAGATGCTAGCACCGAATTAATTTTTAGTAATACATTAGTGTAAACCAACTAAAAGAATGGGAAATTTTTTTCATACATTCAACGACTTTTTAACCACCGAATATAAATATACACTAATTTGACAAAATTCTAATTTTACGCTTGAATTATAGTCACGTAACTTAAGAATCAATAAATGTAAAGTCTTCCGTGTATGATTTAAATTTTGAAAAGGGAATGATTTAATAGTTTATTAAAAAAATTATCCATAATAAATAATAACTAAACCAAATAATAAATTATTGAGTAACTCTTCAGTATTGGGACTTTTGAGGGTAATACTTGTCTTATTTTTCAATTCCTTTTCTTAGTAAACAATAATTATTTAAATATAATTTAGATAAAGATAAAAATTCTTTTAATTAAACTTTGAATTAATAATAATATATAATTTGTATTTTCTTCTTGTAAGACAGAGAAAGTTTTTTTTTCTTTGTTAAACAAGACAAATATATAAATTTTTATTCTTATTTAAATTAGATTTAGTTAAATTATTTTTAATATTTAATAGAATACATAAATAAGAAAAAAAATTAAATCACAAACTTCACGGATCTCTCTTGTTTATCTATTATATTTCTTATATTTTTCCGCTTGCTAATAATCATCTAATATTTTATTGGTTCTACCACGTGTAATACACATGTTGTAATCTAATAATAAATAAATTAAAATTTTAATAAGTAAATAGTACATCAAATTCTTTATTTAAATATATATCTTTACAACTTTATATGTTAATAATTTATATTATATTTACTTAACTCATGGAATACATTGAGGTATTTTAAAGATATAACTATATTACTTATTATATAAAATTAAATTTATACAACCCGTGTAAAACACGGGGTCCTAAGCTAGTAATAATAATAATAATAATAATAATAATGATAATAATAATAATCAAATTATCTGAGAAATTAAGCACAACTAACCTACCTACAAGCTACTCAAGATTGGTTAAAAAAACACAAAATAAACCGAGCTTAAATTCACACCTAAACACCACCTTCACTTATCGAGCTCAAGCCTATTTGTGACTCTAAACAAGTGTAATATTTATTTAATATATTTTCCTACTAAAAATTAGCAACATTACAGTGTACAGCGGTGTTGTACTCTATGCTTATGAATGTTTAAAAAATGATATTACACATTTAACACAAAACTACTTTCATTTTTTTACTTTTAATCCAACAAGTTTTCATCTTTTCCAATTTAACTTTACAAGTTTTTTATTTTCAACTTTGGCCCCCTATACTTTTCATATTTCGTAAAATTTTCGTTTTACGTTTTGTTCTAAATTTTGCGAGTTAACACGACACAACGTTCGTATGTGGTTCAACATTGTTATGTTGTCTATAGTTCAATGTTTGTGGTAGCTAACAGTAGTGTTGCATTGGTGCTATTTATCACGGTTTTACGACCCCACCGCAACAAAGGGGTAATACTAGTTAAATTTATATTTCATATAATAATAGTTATTTATAATATTATGAGCAAATAACTAATATATGTATGTATATATGTATATATTATGTTTTTAACAGCTAAGATCTTACTGGATTTGCTCTTTGAAGGATTTGAATCTATAAGCATTTGTTTGAGTAATAGATCACTTTACTATTAGTCTAACCCCTTAGGGACTATATAGTTCTTATGTTGTATATAAATTTATTAAATGTTAAGTAGACATAATTATAAAAACTATTTATGCATATGTAGTTGTATTATTGGTTTTGTGAGTTTTTCAAAAATAAATTAGATGTTTCCTTTCTAACCTTAAAGTTTCAGTCATTGTCAATTTAAGTCTAAAGTTTCTTTTTTTGGTAATTTAAACCCTTTGATTAGTTTGATTTTTTCTAACAATTCAAAAGTTTCTATCTTTTGCAATTTAACCCCTTTGATTTTTTTTACTTTTAACACAAAGCTTTTCATCATTTGTAATTAAACCCCAACACTTTTTAACTTTCAACTTTGGTCCGTTATACTTTCATCTCTCGCAAGTTTTCTGTTTAACGTTTCGTTCTAAATTTTCTGAGTTAACGCGCCGCAACGTGTGTGAGAGGTTCAACGTTTCTTCATCTATTTTTTCCCGTTTGACAGGTCTGTCACAGCGCCTCTATCTCTCCCGTTTCATAAGTATGTCGCAACGCGCGGGTCAGAGATCAACGCGCAGTCATGTAAGAAACGTTTGATTTTCATCTAATATGATATATAACCAACGATCCCTGCCGCATTGCGGCGGGTGGTAATTCTAGTCAATATAAATTTATTAATAAATAATAAATGAGTTGTGTATGAGCTTTAGAGTCACTTTTAAAGTCTTTTCAATTTCTCTCTTCAATTTTTCTCTCCTCTTCTTATTATTTTGTAAAAAAATTATAAAAAACTTTTTGTAAAAAAAAGTTTCCCTAAACCCTAAACCCTAAACCCTAAACCCGACCAAGAGTACCATTGGGTGCCCCACGTCGACATCATCGAGAAGTAGTGCGGGGGGGTTGAGGCACATTTTCGCCCTGTTATTACCAATATTCCTTCTCCAGTAGTAATACCTCAACGCCCGGATGTGAGGACATTTGAGGTAAGGACGACTGCCTTGCAAAGCTTGCCGAAGTATAAGGGTCTAGCAACGGAGGAACCAACGGGGCGAAAAAAACGGGTGTAAAAAAGTTTTAAAATGCACGCGTAAAAACCGCGTAAAAAAGTTTTAAAACCGGCGCGTAAAAAAAGTTTATAACCTGCGCGTAAGTAAAGTTTAAAATGCACGCGTAAAACCGCGCGTAAAAAAAGTTTAAAACCGCCCGAAAAAAATTTAAATCGGCGTGTAAAAAAGTTTAAACCCGCACGTAAATTTTTTTTAAACCGGCACGTAAACAAAGTTTTAAACCGCGCGTAAAAAAGGTTTAAACCGGCGCGTAAAAAAGTGTAAACCGGCTCGTAAAAAAAGTTTTAAACCGGCGCGTAAAAAAAGTTTAAAACCGCGCGTAAAAAAAGTTTATATACCGGCGTGTAAAAAAAGTTTAAATCCGCGCGTAAAAAACGGCGCGAAAAAACGAGGCGTAAAAAACGGCGCGAAAAAACGGGGCGTAAAAAACGGCGCGAAAAAACGGGGCGTAAAAACGGTGCGTAAAAAAATCGGGCGTAAAAACAGGCGCGTAAGCGTAAAAAAAACTGAACGTAAAAAAACGGCTCGTAAAAAAAAATTTTATAAAAAAAAATCTTGAAAACATTGTTTTTTGTTAAAAAAAACCGATTTTAAAATGTTTTTTAATAAAAAAAATTCTGATTTTAATAAAAAACAATAAATATAATAAAACAAAAAAGTAATAAAAACAATAAATAAAATAAGACAAAAAAACAAATTTAACAAACTACCATTTTGGTATTAAAATATAAAAAACATAATAAGACAAAAAGATTTAATAATACTTTTAATTAATTTTAATATCATCCATCCATCATTTAAGATCCAATGGTTAAAAAGTGGTTCTCGCAACTGGAGGTGGTTCTCATTTTACCCATACATATATATATATATATATATACACACATAGGCAGTGGCAGACCCAGAAGTTTTTTCATGGGGGGGGGGGAGCATTTTTAAATATTTTCGGCCCCTAGATATATAAAAAAAATTTGGTTCATATCGGGTCGGATCGGGTCGGTCATGTAAAACATAAGAATATCAAGCTAAAATAAACAATGATCTTCAGGGTTTCAACCATAGCCCATACTCCTTAATTTTCAATTTAAAAATTTTAATTTCAAGCTCCAGGAATCAATGATGAAGCTTGAAGTTTTCGCCGGGAGGGGGGTCGAAAACGTATATACCCAAAAAATTTATAGAACCGGAGGGTCGAAAACGTATATACTCAAAAATTTCTATACAAAAACTACATGTACAACACTACTGAGCGAAAAGTTCGGGGGTCGGCCGCCCCTCCCGGCCCCTTAAATGCTACGCCCCTGCAAGGAATTGTTCATATAAACAAGAAAATCATCCTACTAAAGACTAGAACAACAAAAAAAAAACATCAAAACACTTAAATTTTTGAACTTTTTTAAATATATATAACTCTATTTATCTTGAAACAACCACATAGAAGATCAAGATAACTCAAATAAATGTAAGTACCATTTTAAGTTTAAGATTTCGGATGGAGTGGTGGCTGGATTTTTGCGTTTCCGACGAGATAAGCCGGCTGATCTACGTCGCTGGGGCTGAGCGCTGTTCACTTATCACGTAGGAGGGCAGGAGAAGGAACTGTAAGGGATGAGTTGGGTTGGGTTGGGTTGGGTTGTTTTGTTTTACTTAATTGGGTTGGGTTTAATGATAATATATTCAGGCTTGAGTACCTGGGTTACAAGAATTGTTAAAGATTTTAATGAGCTAAGTTGCTTAGTAAAATTGAATAGGTTGATTTGTTAATTAAAAGTGGGCTTAAATCAGTGTTTAAAACTTTCTTTTTAATAAATTCCTAAGATATTTTTCTAAGGGGTCCAATTTAAAATTTCCAAGGGGTGCGGTGAGGATTTTCCAAGGAGTGCGGTCGGGATTTTACGCACAAATTAACACTAAAATTTTATTTTTCAAGGGGTGTGGCCGCCCACCCACACTATTGGGTAGGTCCGCCCTTGCATATAGGGAAGGGTTATCTTGAACATGTTAAATATTGTGAACACCGTTCGAAAAATGAGAAAACTAATCAAAACCAATTTTTTTAATATAAATCCCAATTTAATTAAAATACAACATCAAATAAATCATTTCTCCTCTTAAAATCACTCTTATTAAAAATTTTACACAAATGTAAATTAAGAAACTTACACATGTGTAAATTTTCAATATTTATGAATACATGTAAATTTAAACGTGTAAATTTAATTTCTGACATCGTATACGAATAACAATGATCAACGTAATTTTTTGAATATGAATTGTTTTTGACCAACTTCTCACAGTTTTTTCATTCGTTTTCACAATGTTTAACGTTCTCATTTAAACCTTTCCCTATATATATTATATCATGCATATCAAATTATTGGTGTTGTACATCATGCTTGGGAAGTTTTTATGCATGAAAGAGTTTGTACTCTTAGCTTTGGGGTTTTACCAACTTTTGATTATAAAACACCACACCTCTGGTGACGTTGTCAGTGCGGTCTTGACAAATCATCGCTATATTCACACCGACCCCTCCGATGTTCTTGTCAGTTTTGTGGTTTGTGCTTGATGGTGTTGAGAGGTACCGATGCTGGTGACGGTGAATCACCATCATGTCGTCGGTGTTGGTTTGGTGTTGTAGTTTGTGCTCAGTGGTTTTGTGGTTGATTGTGTTAAGGTGTCGACTAGCAATGATGAGTTGCAACATTTAGTTAAAAATTCATAAAAGTGGCATGGCATGCATGATGAATGGTAGGTTTAAACCTGTAACTCCCTTGCAACCACCTCTTTCGACAACTCTGAGCCTAAAGATTTCAATTTTGTTATTAGTTTTTGTGTTTTTGTTTGGTTATAATACCTTTGTATGTTTTTAGTATTTCTTATTTTCAAACAGAGTTATCAGTATTTATTTGTGTTTTGATGATAAAAGTGTTGCTTTTGAAGTGGGTTTTGTGAGACTTGAAGATTTTGATATGAAGTTAAGTTTCTTGAGATTGGTTTAGTTTTGAGGGTTTTAGTGGAATTTGAAGTGGTAGTGGTTGTGGGTTTAATGAGTTTTGTTTTTGATCCGGGTGATTTTACCAAGTGCAATGCTAGTTGTAGCTTGTTTTATATAAACTAGATTTACAATCGCGGCGGGGATCGGTCATATATATATATATATATATATATCACGTAGATGAAAGCCTAATGTGTTTCATTCACATTGCGCCACAGTTAGGGTCATTGCAGATTGTTAAACTTCCAAATGTAAATGTGCATCACTTGAAAGAACAGCCGACAATATTTCCTCAAATGTAACTTGTCGGCTCCTTCTCTTCTTCTCAATACCACAATGATCACCCATTAATCCATCACAAATTCTGTTAACGTTAAAGATTCCAAAGGCAAAACCAAAGCAAATGGTCAAAACAGCTACACATGACCCTTGCTTTTGACTCATGAGAGCCAATACTCATTTTTTCCAACAAATCAAATAACCGCCAAGTAGCACGACACTCCAAACACGTTTGGTTTAACTATGGGCCACCAATACACCTTTTTTACTAATATATTTCTTGATAAGTAACTTAATTAATAAATAACAAACCATTTGTCGAATAGAGAGAGAAAGGTGTGCGTGTCTATGTGTGGGAGTTACAGAGAGAGATAGAGTCGGCCACCGTTCCCGGCGGCGATATGGTTGTGTAACGCTATTCCGGTGCATGAATACTTAAAAGCCAAAAGCCACGAATCATGTATGGGGAAACCTATGGTGGTGGTGGTTGTTTTGTCTATTCCAACCACCACCATCACTAAAGTAACAAAAAAAAAGGAGAAAAAAGAAAACAACCGACTCAGATCTACAACAATCATCATCAAAAAATAAGGAGGCTTAGATGCCGCCACGGCTGCAACAAGAGTTGCCATGCCACGTAGCAGGCCACCATCATCGCCACAACAGATCTGTAAATCTAAACCCTAAAGGATTCAGGGTAGAAGCAACATGGAAACAACATCCAGACCCAACCATCATCTGCACGATTGGTAGGCTTTAAAAGGCCGAAAAAAATAACCCAAAGGCCAAAACACATCGATATGGTGCAGAGAGAAACAGGTTTCTCAAATTAAAGGGGTTAAAAGAAACACCTCATAGGACAGGTGTGTGGTTCTAGAAAGCTTACAAACAAAAAAGCACATGGTGCAATATGTAGATGCACAATAAAACCCTAAAGCCAACCTTACAACACCTCAAAAAGCATAAATGTGTTACTAATTTATAAATTATAATTATAATGTTAAAAAAGTAAAATCAAGTGAGACAAATGAAACATATATAAATATAGTTATTTAGCGATATTCTTTTGTACATTTGGTTCGTTTCTTATATGCAATTATGTTTGACAGTGATGGATCCAGGGTTTTTTCGGTTTAGAAAAATTAGTGGAAATATGATTTGGAAAAGCTAGTAAGGATTAGTGAGAATCTACCAAAAGGAACCTACGGAAAAAATTCTTGGATCCACTACTTTTGATCGATTATATTTGCTTGTGTGGATTACTTGTATTGTTTGTTAATGCAACACAAGTAGTTAATCAACACAAATAATAAGAACTCGATAACAACAATAAGAATAAGAATTCGAGAAATTACAAATCTTGTTTGATTAATCGAATCAAGTTTGTATACAATTTCCTATGCTATATGTCTATAGCTAATTGTCCCTATAATAATGCTTAAACAAATAATTACATTCATCACTAGATAAAGTCATAATAGTATCCTTATTTAAACATGATATTATACAGAAAACAGCTTATTATTAATTTAAAATGCATTATAGACGTAAAATCAAAGTCTATTAGTAAAATTTCTATTTGGATAAAATAACTATTGCCGAACGAAAACAAAACCTAGCAATCAAAACTAGAGGTGCACAAAATAACCGGTTAATTAATCGTAACCGGTTAATGACCACTCAAGAAATAACCGGTTAGTGGTTATTTTTAACCGTAGGTTAGTAACCAATTATAAATATTTAGTATAGGAACCGGTTATTAACCGGTTTTTTTAACTGGTAGACCGGTTACCTGAAAAAACCGGAAAAAAGCAAAAAGACCGGTTATTAACCGAAAATAACCGGTTAAAATAATAAACAAGACCAGTTAAAAAATAACCGGTTAAAGTCAAAAAGTCAAATTAAATGGTTTAACCGGTTAACCGAACCGGTTAAGGCCCCTCTAAATGAAACCAGTTATATTAGCCCAATAACGTAAACCTTTTAGCAACGAAACTATACGTAGTACTACTTATTGAGTTGCAGGCTACAACCATCAGCCCGGTCTGCTCTATTAAATATAAGTAAAGATTGGGCCAGCCCATTTTTAAACATACTGTTGATGAAAAAAATAACTTGTCAAACATATATATTTCCCAATGGAAAAGTGGATTGTAACAAACCATAACAGTTTTTATTGAACTGATTAACTGAATAATAAATACATTAAAGTATATTGTTAAAACAACAAGGATATGGCAGGGAGGAAGGTGTCACACCCCGACCCGCAGCGGAATAAGAGTCGGGGCATAATTGGGTTATCACCAAAGCTCATGATATTTACTAATATGTTTCATATTTATTTAAGTCAAAATTACATCCTCAATAATCCAAACATGTTCATACAAATACAAAGAAAAATAATCAACTAAACAATCAAAGCTCTAAACCAGTTTATTCTTCTAAGCCAATCCTATGTGTTTCTTGCTGCAGCTGGATCACCTGTATCATATGTAAAAATGGGGGTTTTTGGGTCAACATAAGTTGGCGAGTGAACCTTGTTAGATAAACATTTATTATTGATTTCTTGTTATCTTTATCATGGAAAAATTGTGCAATAGTCATATGTGAGCAAATGTGAATAATCAAACAATAACAATAACAACCACAAACAATAACATACAATAACATATCAACTTGCATGAATATATAACATGAATGAAACTGTATATGTTGGCAACGTCACGTTCACGCTCATAATGTAATGGGGAACGGACGGCCTATGATGAATGTCTGTGCGATCAAGACTCAATCAAACGGAGCCGATCGTATGTTGGCAACGCCCGGTTCACGCTCATAATGTAATGGGGAACAGCTCAACGCTCATAATGTAATGGGGAGCGGCGGCCTATGATAATGTATGTACTGAAATGATAAATTAAATCTAAACAATAATCACACAAACAGTTGATACAAGTTGAATACACATTTGTTCATGGATATGATGTATGCACAATGATTTAAATATAATAAATGGTAAGACACATGATACACCCCAAAAAACGTGATTAAAACGGGGAATTTGTAGAGATTCACTCACATTGGGTGCGTTCGGTTGAAGATGATGAAATGCGCACGAGTTTGGAGGATTGATCGACGAGACTTAACTAACCTAAATAATAACGGGAAGTATGGTAAATGAGTGGATTTTATTAATAATTTTAATAAGATTTTTATATATATTTTTGTGAGTTTAAGGCTATTATCTATCTTTAAAAACATTATTTTTAAGTATTTTTAATTGATTTTTAAACTAAATAAATAAATAAAAATATAACAAAATGTTGACTTTTGCGTTGACCATTGACCGTTTGACCGCTGACTGTTTGACTGTTCGACCGGTTCAACCGTGTGTATGTACGCGCTGGGTGAGGCTCGAACCCGAGACCTCCCGTATGCGTGCACGCAGCTCTACCAACTAAGCTACGTGTCTAACCCGAAATAATTCTGTTTTTAATTATATTTATATACTGTTTTTAATTTATTCAAAATTCTTTTATTTTCAAAAAGGATTTTAATCATCGAACCGGCGTGTGTAACAGGTCTCGAACCCGGGACCTGTGGGTTAGTATTGCACACAGTCCACCGCTGGACTGTGTGTCTAACCTGGTTAATATACCGATTTTTATTATACTTAACATCTTCCGTGAGTTAATCCGGTTCAGTTAGAAAAATAAAACATCTTTATTACAGAGCATACGTGTGTGTCAAGGATCGAACTCGCGGCGTGTGATATATGTGCGCACACAGTCCACCGCTGGACTGTGTGTCTAACCCGAGATAATATCCAAATTATATTAAACTTATAATCAACCTAACTTCATCTTCTTCGTTACAATATCACAGACTACGATTACTCTACTGTTTCTTGTTTAATTCGATTGACAAACATTCAAATGACTAAAATAAAATGGCAGAGAAGATTTCGGAAGTAAACATACCGGAGAAACGATCTATCTCAGAATTCCGGCGAAGTCGTCGGCTCTGTTTTTACAGATCTCGTCTGAGCGGACAGATTAACAATTTTGATTAGCTAGATGCGGAATTGAAGCACTGAACAAGAATTACCAGAAGGTTTAAAAGGCTATACCGTTTCACAGCGAGAATTGGGAACTTTCAGAAGTTTTCCGGCGAGAGTTAATTATCCGATATCGTCGTCTAAAACTGATTCTGATTGAAGGGTTTGAGTTAGCAAAAGCTTAACAACTGATAGACGATGAAAGAATTGAGAGACTTACTGATTTGATGGAAGACACGGTTTTCCGGTGAAAGTCCGGCGAGTTCAAAAAGCTTTTTCGACGAACTGAAAGTAGAGCGAAAGTGAAATTGAAGGTTCTGCGGATGAGTTTGAGTCGCGAGAGGGGGCTATGGTTGGAGTAATTCAGGAAGTGCAGATTTTCGGTTATTAAAACCGATCACCACATGAATTCAAGTCCATTCAAGACTAAATTGATTGAAGGTGTCGGTGTATCGGTTATTGTCAGAAAACCGCGAACACTCAAACGTTTTTGGACGTTTGGAAACCGATTACGGTTACAGTTGGCGTAAACCGGTTGATCCATGGTTGAACATAAGATTTAATTGATTCCTAGAACTAACAGAAAACATCAAGTGGCAGAGTGGTTATAAGTGTGCGTGTTAAGTCGTTGCCTTTCCGGCTGACCCGGGTTCGAGTCCCGGCAGCCTGTTTTTCATTTTATTTATTTTATTTTTACTTTTTATCAATTATAGCTTTTATATTCTAGTTTGTTTATTAATTATGCATCGTTCAAAATTAAAATCAACATAAATACACAACGAAACATTTATAACTTGATATTCGATTACAAACGAAGCGGGTTTGGAAAACCCGTTTTTGACAAATGTTACAGTATCCCCTACTTTTAGGAATTTCGTCTCGAAATTTAAGTAGTAGTAGTAGGAAAAAGATGCGGGTATTTTTCGCGCATTGAGTCTTCACGTTACCAAGTAAACTCAGGTCCCCGTTTCGACTCCCAGCGTACCCTAACAATTGGAATGCGACTCCGTCTTAAACGTTTTTCTCCGAAGTCCATGATCTCTACTGATCTTTCAATAAAATGCATAGATTCATCAATCTGAATATCTTCCAGAGGAATATGGAGGTTCTCATCAGCGAGGCACTTCTTCAAGTTTGATACGTGGAACGTGGGGTGAATTCTGTTGAGTTCTTCTGGTAGATCAAGCTTATATGCTACATGTCCTACTCTTTCGAGTATCTTGAAAGGTCCTACGTAGCGTGGTGCTAGCTTGCCTTTTTGGCCAAAACGAACTACTCCCTTCCACGGTGATACTTTTAAAAGTACATGATCCCCAATGTTAAACTCCAAAGGCTTTCGTCGTTTATCTGCATAACTCTTTTGACGACTTTGTGCCGCTAGAAGATTGTTTCGAATTTAATGGATCTTGTCTGTGGTTTCTTGAATCAATTCTGGACCGGTGATTTGTGCTTCCCCAATTTCGTGCCAACATACTGGAGATCGGCACTTACGACCATATAAAGCTTCAAAAGGTGCCATGCCGATGCTTGAATGATAGCTATTGTTGTACGAAAATTCAACTAATGGTAGATGAGCGTCCCAACTTCCCTTGAAGTCTATGACACATGCTCGAAGCATATCTTCAAGAGTTTGAATTGTGCGTTCAGATTGTCCATCAGTTTGAGGATGATAAGCGGTACTGAGGTCTAATCGTGCACCCAAAGCGGTTTGTACGGCCTGCCATGTTCGTGAAGTGAAACGATCATCACGATCCGAAATAATGCTTAACGGTACACCATGTCGGCTTACGGTTTCGCTGATGTAGATACGAGCTAGCTTCTCGTTCTTGAAATCTTCGCGGATTGGAATAAAGTGAGCTGACTTTGTAAGACGATCAATAATTACCCATATAGTGTCATACCCACCAGAAGTGCGAGGTAACCCGGTAATGAAGTCCATGGTTATGTTTTCCCACTTCCATACAGGTATTTCAGGTTGGACCAGAAGTCCTGAGGGTCTTTGATGTTCAGCTTTTACCTTGGAACATGTAAGGCACTTGGAAACAAAAACAGCAATATCCTTTTTCATTCCAGGCCACCAGTAGGTGTATCGAAGGTCTTGATACATCTTGTCGGCTCCTGGGTGTATAGAGTATCGTGTTTTGTGTGCCTCATTCATAAGGATTTCATGAAGGTTGTTGTGGTCAGGAATCCATATACGATCTAGATAGTACAGAATACCGTCAGCTTTAGTTTCAATTTTAAGTTCAGCTCCACAGGACAGCTCCTTTCGTACGTCGTCTTCTGTTTTTGAAACATGTTGGGCTTCTCGAATTTGATCTTTGATGTCGGTTATGATTTGCGAACATAGAAGACAAATGGAGTTCGCATAACCCTTTCGACTGAGTGCATCGGCCACCACATTTGCCTTGCCATGGTGATATCGAATTTCACAGTCGTAGTCATTAAGGAGTTCGACCCATCTTCGTTACCTCATGTTTAACTCCTTTTGGTTGAAGATATGTTGAAGACTCTTGTGGTCAGTGTATATTTCACACTTAGTACCGTAGAGATAATGTCTCCATATCTTAAGAGCGAACACAACGGCTCCAAGTTCTAGGTCGTGGGTGGTGTAGTTCTTCTCATGAGTTTTGAGTTGTCTAGAAGCATAAGCTATCACCTTTCCTCTTTGCATTAGAACACAGCCTAGTCCTTGCCCTGACGCGTCGCAATAAACCACGAAGTCATCACAACCTTCAGGAAGAGTGAGAATTGGTGCATCACAGAGTTTTTGTTTAAGGGTTTGGAAGGCTTCTTCTTGTTTGGGTCCCCATATGAAGGGTTTTCCTTTATGAGTTAAAGCCGTGAGTGGTACAGCAATGCGGGAGAAATTTGAAATGAAACGGCGATAATAACCAGCCAAACCAAGGAATGATCTTACTTCGGTTGGTGTACGTGGCGCTTGCCATTCTTGTACTGCTTTGATCTTTGAGGGGTCGACGTGTATTCCCTTGTCATTGACGACATGTCCAAGGAATTGTACCTCTTTTAACCAGAATTCGCATTTGGAGAATTTGGCGTAAAGCTTTTCATTCTCTAAGAGTGTAAGGATGAGTCGAAGGTGCCGTTCATGATCAGACTTAGACTTTGAGTAAATGAGGATGTCGTTGATGAAGACTATAACAAAACGATCGAGATAGGGTTTGCAGACTCTGTTCATTAGATCCATGAAGACAGCTGGAGCGTTGGTTAAACCAAATGGCATGACCATGAATTCATAATGACCATAACGAGTTCGGAAGGCGGTCTTTGGGACGTCTTCTTCATGTACTCTGAGTTGATGATAACCAGAACGAAGGTCGATTTTTGAAAAACAGCTGGCGCCTTGAAGTTGGTCAAGAAGATCATCAATGCGAGGTAATGGATAGCGATTCTTGATCGTTAACTTGTTGAGTTCTCTGTAGTCGATGCACATGCGAAACGTTCCATCTTTCTTCTTCACAAAAAGGACAGGTGCACCCCAAGGCGAGGAGCTAGGACGTATAAATCCTTTGTCAGTCAACTCTTGCAATTGACTGGCTAGCTCTTGCATTTCAGAGGGGGCTAACCTATAAGGAGACTTTGCAACTGGTGTAGCACCAGGTATAAGATCGATGCGAAATTCGACTTCTCTCACGGGAGGAAGTCCTGAAATGTCGTCAGGAAAAACTTGCGGAAAATCTTTTACTACTGGGATGTCTTCAAGTTTCTTCTCCATGGTTCCCTCTTTGACGACATGAGTTAAAAATGCGACATAATTCTTGCGAAGATATTTTCGAGCTTGAAGACAGGACATTAATCTGAGCCCTTTCGATGAGGTTTCTCCAAAGATTCGTAGAGTCTGACCGTTTGCAAGAGGAATGCGTATAAACTTTTCGCGACATACAACCTCAGCCTGATGTTGGCTGAGCCAGTCCATACCAATTATAATGTCAAAGCTTCCCAACTTCATAGGAATGAGGTCAACTGGAAAGTCGTGATCGTTTAAGGTGAGAGTACAATTTCGTATAATAGAGTTTAATGAGATCGGTTTCCCGTCAGCAACTTCTACTGTTATGGATTCCATGAGCTTATCACGAATTTGGTTTAGGATGGGTTCAAACTCTAAGGACACAAAACTTTTATCCGCGCCAGTATCAAATAACATGGATGCATAACTACCATTGATAAGGAACGTACCGTTAACCACATTGCTGTCAGCTCTAGCCTGATTAGCGTTGATGTTGAAAGCTCTTCCTCTTGCAGGTGGAGGAGCTTGGTTAGCTTGATTCACCGGATTTGCTTGGGCTTGAGCATGTATAATGTTCACCAAACGTGGACAAGTGTTTCTAAAGTGGTTTGGGTCTCCACAATTGTAGCAAGCCCGCATAGGTTGCACCATGGGATAGTTGGGTTGGTAGTATGATTGGGCTAAATGTTGGGTAGGTGGTAGTAGTAGGGGTTGTTGGGTTGAGGGCTTGACCCGTTCCGGCGACTCTCTTGCGGCCAACTGTACACATCCACGAATAACCCCCTTAGAGATTCCAGCGCTTAAAGTTTGATTCTGCCTCCGTCTTCCTCGCAACACCAGCCACCACCGTCCTTCCGGCCAACTCCTTCTCCGCAGACGCAGATCCATGCCGCCACATCCACACCCTCACCTCTTGGACTCTCTACCTTACTCCCTGCTTCCCATCAAACGCGACGGCCGTCGGACGTCATGCGCTCGCCGACCTCCCCTCGAACCCTCACCTCTCCTCCAACCTGCACCACTCAACCCCCCTCGCTGTCTCTTCTCTCCCTGAGTACTGGACTGCCGGCCACCCTTGTGGTGGCGGCACAAGTGTGTAAGCTGCAGCAGCGGTGGAGGGAGGCAGTAGCACCACTCGCGGCGGCAGGCTTGATGGCAGCAACGGCGGCAGCAGGCTCGACGGCAGCAACACCGGCGTCAACCAGCAACATGTTCGTCTCCGAAACCTCCGGTAACCTTTTAACTCATCCCCACTATCTTTGCTTTCTTTCAATCCTTCTAAACCCGAAATCCTTTTGTTGTTTCTCCGTTTCAGGCGATGTTAGTTCGAGTTCCGGCCAGTGTCAGTTTAGTCAACACAAGTCAACATCAGTCAACTTGGTCAACGAAAGTCAACCGGTCAACTGCTGGTCAATTGTCGACCCGAGACTGGGTAAAAAATCTTAAACGGCGCAAAACCTTTATTATTATTGTTTATATTATTTATCGTTTTAATCGTAAAACATTACTTACTTGTACACTAAACGTGTCTTTGTAAGTTGTATAAATATATATATTTTCGTTACATAACTTGTATAAATATATTGCTTCGTTGATTGTTGAGTTTTGACACATATATCGACAACTTGTGTTGTCGGGATCGTCTAGAAACAGAGGAAACTCTGCCCGGTTTTCGTCAAATCATACGTATATATATTTATTTATTGCACTTTTCGGCGAAGCATATTTCTTAAACGACATCAAATAAATATATATATTATACTTCGACAAAATAAATTATTAAACCTTCGTATACCTATACTTATCTAAACGGCAATATACATATATGTATATCATTCCCTTATCAACAAGACATATATTTTACTTTAAAAAAATATATATTTAATATACTTTTCGTCAAAATATAAATAATTACCTAATACGCTTTTCGCTAAAAATACATATATTTATTGTATTATTTTGATAACACTTCTACGACACCTTTGACAATTTAAAATTTCGAGTCGTTACATAAATCCCGTGATATAGGTACACGTGCTTTCAACTCCAATTCGAATCCTCCGTCGTAGCTTCGATTATTCATGCACATTCGTTTGCCATTTTTAAGGTGACCTCGGTGTCCCCTTTCTCCCACTCATCAACTCGTCGTGGAATTTCCAAAGAAGACTTAGCAATTTTGTGAGTACACTCGACCCACTTTTGTTTATATCACCTTTTGGGTGTAACATGTTTCCATATACAAAAATCATAAACATTTAAACTTTATGAAACGCACAAACAATCCTATACACATGACTACTTGAATCGTATACTTGGTGCTTGTCTAGGATATACGTTATGCTATGCTTTAGTCATTAACTATTTTTAGCCTTCGTTTGACATGCTTAGCGCTATAGGAATTCACGCATCCACCTCCATCGTGTTATTCGTGAGGTCATGTTAAAACATCGTGATTGCGTTAAGGGTTTGATTATTAGTTTTGCATGCCTTGATATTGCTCTTGTATAGATTTGGTTGCCATGAGGATTGTTAAAACTTTATTCGTATACGTATGCTATGCTTAAACTTGTGTACTCGCCTTTGCTTTTGCATTGACTTTATTTTAAAACATGTTACAGGTTGAAGGAGATGATGCTATGAGATCAAAATAGCAAGGACTTAGATACACACATTTTAGACGTTAGATTTATAAATGTTGTACCAAATTTTGTTATGTTTTATGAACTTATTGTATTGCTTCATGTTGTATTTCACAATGTTGTGAAATGAAATTTGGATTTAATTAAATATTGTCATTTATTAGCGTTGTGAGCAATGAGCAATCTCGTTTTCGTCTCATCCCGATGTTTCCGCCATCGGTTGGGGTGTGACAGATTGGTATCAGAGCCATAACTATAGGGAATTAGGCAAATTGCTACGCTTTTGACCTAGTCTATAGTTAAGTACCATACTTGACCATACGTGATTCACATGCTAATTTCTTAAAACGTCCTTTATGTGCTAAATTCATGAAATGCTTTACGTGTTCATACTTGTTACATTATCTCGATCATACGCCTTTCCTAATGCATTTTACTCGATTATACTAAACTCGAAAACACTCGTATTACACAAGTGAGACGACTTCTCCAAAATAGGCGTGATATCCCCAATTTGGTGAACGACTCTCATTCCGCCAATTCTCTATTTATTTATTTATTTTTTTCACGAAGTTACACCATCAAGTTAGGAGTGACATCCACACCTTGATGGGAAACTCCTATTCCAACTCTAGTGGACTCTCGTCAAGTGTTGAAATTAAGTTTGACCCGACGAGTACCAACCACACTTAGGGTACGAAATCGTCGAGTTAGGGGTGAAACCCGCACCTTGTCGATTAAGTCCCATTCCTCGATTTTCAATCTTGCCAAAGTTTCGATTTTCCAATCGATTAGAGACGTGTAATAACTGGAAGGGTAAAATGTCGTTAATCGCTTCTCGACCAGAGCGTTTTACCTATAGGCCAAAACACGTTTCTCTAATTCGAAAGGATCTTCGATTCACTTTGGAATAGTCGGCGTTTCTCTACCCGAAACAATCTAATGTTTTCTGAGACTCTCTTTTATACCATTTCAATTTATACATGACTTTTTATATACTTGTTACCATTCCTTTCAAATTTCCAATTTATTATAAGGTTTTTACGCAATTCATATTAAACATTTTCATCCACTTATACATTATTTGCATACATGATTTCAAACGTCATCAACTGTTTTTAATTATATTTATATATTGTTTTTAATTTATTCAAAATTCTTTTATTTTCAAAAAGGATTTTAATCATCGAACCGGCGTGTGTAACAGGTCTTGAACCCGGACCTGTGGGATAGTATTGCACACAGTCCACCGCTGGACTGTGTGTCTAACCTGGTTAATATATCGATTTTTATTATACTTAACATCTTCCGTGAGTTAATCAGGTTCAGTTAGAAAAATAAAACATCTTTATTACAGAGCATACGTGTGTGTCAAGGATCGAACTCGCGGCATGTGATATATGTGCGCACACAGTCCACCGCTGGACTGTGTGTCTAACCCGAGATAATATCCAAATTATATTAAACTTATAAACAATCTAACTTCATCTTCTTCGTTACAATATCACAGACTACGATTACTCTACTGTTTCTTGTTTAATTCGATTGACAAACATTCAAATGACTAAAATGAAATGGCAGAGAAGATTTCGGAAGTAAACATACCGGAGAAACGATCTATCTCAGAATTCCGGCGAAGTCGTCGGCTCTGTTTTTACGGATTTCTTCTGAGCGGACAGATTAACAATTTTGATTAGCTAGATTCGGAATTAAAGCACTGAACAAGAATTACCAGAAGGTTTAAAAGGCTATACCGTTTCACAGCGAGAATTGGGAACTTTCAGAAGTTTTCCGGCGAGAGTTAATTATCCGATATCGTCGTCTAAAACTGATTCTGATTGAAGGGTTTGAGTTAGCAAAAGCTTAACAACTGATAGACGATGAAAGAATTGAGAGACTTACTGATTTGATGGAAGACACGGTTTTCCGGCGAAAGTCCGGCGAGTTCAAAAAGCTTTTCCGACGAACTGAAAGTAGAGCGAAAGTGAAATTGAAGGTTCTGCGGATGAGTTTGAGTCGCCAGAGGGGGCTATGGTTGGAGTAATTCAGGAAGTGCAGATTTTCGGTTATTAAAACCGATCACCACATGAATTCAAGTCCATTCAAGACTAAATTGATTGAAGGTGTCGGTGTATCGGTTATTGTCAGAAAACCGCGAACACTCAAACGTTTTTGGACGTTTGGAAACCGATTACGGTTACAGTTGGCGTAAACCGGTTGATTCATGGTTGAACATAAGATTTAATTGATTCCTAGAACTAACAGAAAACATCAAGTGGCAGAGTGGTTATAAGTGTGCGTGTTAAGTCGTTGCCTTTCCGGCTGACCCGGGTTCGAGTCCCGGCAACCTGTTTTTCATTTTATTTATTTTATTTTTACTTTTCATCAATTATAGCTTTTATATTCTAGTTTGTTTATTAATTATGCATCGTTCAAAATTAAAATCAACATAAATACGCAACGAAACATTTATAACTTGATATTCGATTACAAACGAAGCGGGTTTGGAAAACCCGTTTTTGACAAATGTTACAGAAGGTTTAGGATCAACTCCGGTGGAAGCTCCTTGACTGGAATCTGCCGACAAAGAATACCGTTAGCCTTAACGCGAGAGGTGGCCTCCCGCCTTTGGACTCCGGCGTGAGAATCAGTTATCGGTTCTTCAGAGTTCTAGCTTAATGAAGTAAAGAGTTTTAGAGTGAGATAGTGAAGTGTGAATACCTTAGGCTGGGCCAAAGTACTCCCTTTTATAGACCTGGTGATCTGCCCAAAGGAGCTCCTTTGCCAGCTATTACCTTCCCCATCGGGTAAGCATCTTCTTTACTGTTGTTTGCTTGCAGGAGGTTTGTGTGTCTCGAGGCCTTTACTTGTGCTTTTGGTAAAAGGTCAAGTCAGTTTGACCTTTGTTATACAATTCCCAAGGTGCTACAGTAACAGTAGCTCCCTTATGCTGTCCCAGCTTCTGGTCGGGGGCTAGCTTCCCCATTTACTCGGTCCTTGGTTTTATTTGTGCTGAGCTGGTTATTGTTTATTTAGGTTTCTTGACTTGTCCTTATGTCATTGGTTAGGGACTTGGTATACCTATGTCATCAGCCCCCCAGTCATAAGTGTTGGTATCTTCTTATGGTAGCGATACTTATGACTTTTATTATTCCTTTCTTATTTTTAATCTATTCACTAGGCCCAGGAAGATGGGCTCCCTTGAGGAAACTTATTTTACCCCAGGCGATTGGAATCCTTCTTCATTTATTGTCCACTTGCCTTAGTCGGCTGTCAGGAAGCGACTGATTTGACCTTGTTGCAGGTGATGAGTGCTTCCCTGTCAGTTTCCGGCGGTTACATCTTGGCCTTACATTTTCCCATAAAAATCGGGATTAGTGTTTTTTTGATTTATAAAACAACCGTTTCCTTTAACCCCTTTTCATTCGAAAATCCTCCAAGTTCTTCACCGTTTCCTCTGTTTTCGGATATTATCGTACTTTCTCCGGCTATATAAAATTTCCAGTACGTCTTTCTTCCTCCTCACGGCCTCTAACAAGAATGATATTGCTCTACAGTTTTTGAAACTTACTGAATCTGAAATTAGGCAGTTTGTTCTTGATCATGGCATTGGTTCTAGTTTGGAAATTAGGGTTCCTGGCGACATGACGGCCAATCAATGTCCTGAGGGGTTTTTGGTGTTATATACCCGTATTTTGGATCAACCAAACTTAAGATATCCCTTTTCTAATTTCTTTCTTAGCATCCTGAAATATTACCGATTGTCATTTGGTCAACTGACTCCGGTAGGCATTGCCCGTATCATGTTCTTTGAGATCCTCTGTCGGGCTTTAAGTTATGAGCCCGATTTGTTGATGTTCCGGCGTTTCTTCCGGCTTGCCCGGAATGAGGATTGGTATACTGTTGAGAAGGCTCCTTGTGAGAATTCTCTTCTAACTACCACTGTTGGGCATACTTATGCCTGGAAAAATCAATTTTTCTTTATTTCTCATGACCTGCTTCCATTTCGTATTGTTCCTCGAAAGTTTTCTGAGGCTTTAAATGAGAAAGAGCCAGATGCACAAAGTGTTAACCAGGAGTTACTTCTCAAACTTCGTCCCTATTGTTTGAGGCTTAAGGCTTACCCGGAGGAGCTTCTGGTTATGCTGGGTATAAGCCAGGATTGGCCTGAATCTTGTCGTGAACCCGTGTTTTTCTTTAATGACAAGGGTATGTTATGTTTGTTATTGACTTGATCATTTTGTTTTGTTTTAATTTTCTTACTTGTTTCCTTTTTCAGAGATGAGTGCTTTGGATTTTCTTGAGATGAATGATGCTACTGGTGTGGAAATTGAGATGAGGGAGCTTGCTGAGGGTGCTCCTTCTATTGTTCTTCGTACCCAGCATGTCCGTACTGGTGGTGATTTCCAGAATGTACCAGTGTAGCCTATTTCTGATGGTCCTTCTGCCAAGAAACTTGCTTCCACATGCCGTCGGTTTACTAGGGGGATGTCAACTTCTAAATCCGCTCCCCAATCTTCTGATCCGATATCTGTTGATAGTGGCGATGAGAATGATGCTAATATCATTGCTTCATTACTAGGTTAAATTTGTTAAGAAGGAGGTTTCTGAACTTGTTGGTGAGGGTGGCGATGTTGCTGCAGAGGGAGGCAGTGTGCCTGAGGAGCCTGTTGTTAGTGGTGGGGAAGCTGGTGCTTCCTCTCCTCGTGTTGTTGTCGTTGTGCAAAAATTAAATGAAACGAAAAGGAAACTCCTGGAGAAGCCTGTCAAGGCTTCTCCGGCTTCGAAGAAGGTTAGATTTCTGTTGTTAGTCCCTCCTCTCCTGAGGGAGGTGTTCATAGGGCCTCTTCGGGCATTCATGCCAAGAAGAGTGGTGAGGGTGAAGCTTCTAACTCTTCGGGTAAAGGTAAGTTGGGTGATGTTTCGAAGGGGAAGCAGACTGTTGAATCAGGGAAGGGGCCGGTAGAGGCTATTTTTGTCCCAAATTGGAAGATTACTGTCTTAGATACCTTGAAGAGCAGTAGGGTATGTCATGATCTTATACGGAATGTTGCCCCTCCTGCTGAGAAGGAATTGCTTTCTCAGTTGTCTGATGAGGATTTGGCTTACCGCATCATTACCCAAGCTGCTCGTCTGATAACCTCCCTTCCTGATGGTCTTGAACGATGGGCTAACTCAGTGAGTAGGAATGTTGATCTTACTGAAGCACTGTCGAAGAAGGAGGCCGAGCTCAAGGATTCTTCTGATCACTTAGCGACCTTCTAGGCCAAGGTAAATGATCTTGAGGAACAGCTTGCTTCCTCTTTATCCAAAAGAGATGAGGAAGCTAGGAAAACTGAGGTGTATGTCGGGCAGCTGGCTGATTTCAATAATCAGTTGGCTAAAGAGAGAGCTGAGTTTGGTGTTGAAAGGTCATTGTTTAGGAAGGAACGTGCTGCTTATGAGACAGGTGTTGAAGGGTTGAGGCAGCAGGTCAAGAGTTTGACTGAGGACAGGAAGTGGTTGATTGGGTCTGGTGTTCGCCAGTTGTGTGACCTTTCTTCTACACAGCCAGGAGTTCCACAAGCATCTTGCAGGTATTTATTCCAAGCTATAGCTCACGGTTATTTTACAGGCCTTGTTGATGCTTCGGCAATTGCTCATGGGGAAGCTATAGAGGGGCTCCCCTCCTACAAGCCTGACTCTTTAACTGACTTTGCTGCTGCCGTAGGAGGACGGAGGCTCTTTCCTATCCGTATGTTGAGGGCTTGTCTCGGATGGTGGGCCCGCCCTATTACTGATCTACAGGCTTTGGAGCCGGAGGGTCTGAATTTGGATCTTTGTAGGCAACTATTGCCTCCTCCCCCGCGAAACAGTCATTGTTTGAATCTGGTATTCAAGACCGGGGAGCTAGCCCTGCTAAAGAGGCTGAGATGACCCAAAGTTCTAACCCTTCTACTACCTCCTTCGTTCCTGCTAATGTTCCCCCACCCTCCTCTCCCAAGGGAGCTAGCTCCTCCACTCCTGAGGGTGGGGATGCTGACCTTGATGGCTTGTATGATGAACTTTCTTAAAGTGACGTTCTTTTCTTTGTTTGATGTTGGCACTGTTGGCTCAGTAGTATGTTTTATTTTGTTTAGCCTTCCTGTTTAGGAAGTGTATTTGTATTTTGCCCTTTATGGGTTATCGTTTGGTGGACTGTGACTTAGGCTGCCCCCTTTGGGGTTTTAAGCCTTTTAGTATGTTTATGACACTCTATGTCCTTGTGATATATTTAGGTTTTTTTATCTCCCTTTGTGCATTCTAATATGGGAGTATAGAGCTTTTTGTTTCCTTGTGGGAATTTTTGTAGCCGTTTGTATTGTTATTATAATGATTGGTGTAGTCATATTTATTCTTCTTGTTTGTGATACTATGTACAAACATTTTCTATTTTTTGCAATGCCTTCTCTAGATGAATTTAGGTTAAGTGCTGTAGTCACCTATCCCTCATTTTTCTATTGAAGAACCGATGCATTTTTTGTGTTCTATCTCTTTTCTAGTCCACACTTTTATTTTTGTGGTATATTTACATAGGTAGCTTTCTTTCCTATGAAGCATTTGATGTAAGGTGCTTACCCTTTTACATGGAGTTAGTTTTTTAAATATGTTCGATCCATGGAGTTGTCTTATTTTAGGTACTCACCCTTTATACGAGAAGGTATAGCGCCTTGTTCCCCGCTGAGCGATATGGCCTAGGAGCTTATCTCTTTTTCATGGGTAGATATAGTGTCCGATCCCATGGAGCTTGATTTGGAGGAGCTCACCCTTAGGATAGAACAATAATTTTTGTTAACAAAGTTGCAGCTTGTGTTTTCATTAAAACTGATTTCAACCTAGTACAGATTCGTTCAACCATTACAATGATTAACTCACACTATGAATTTTTTCAAATGTTCCCGTTCCAATGTCTTGGAACCTTCTTGCCTTGTGGGGTTTCTAGCTTGTAGGAGCCTCCCTCATGTGTTTCTTTTATAACGTATGGGCCTTCCCACTTTGGGCCCATCTTTCCAGTGTCTTCCATTTTGCTTGCTTCATTGTTTCTTAAGACGAGGTCTCCTAGCTTGAAAGTCTCTTTTTTTACTCTTTTGTTGTAGTAACCTTCTAGTCTTTTCTTGTATCTCGCTTCTCGAGTTAGGGCAGCTTCTCTGGCTTCTTCCAGTAGGTCTAGGTTTAGTAGGATTTCTGTTTTGTTGGGTGCTTCTTGCCTTCTTGAGCTGCTTAGCGTTTGCACCCCAACCTCCGCTGGTATCACTGCTTCGGAGCCATACACTAGGCTATAGGGGGTTCTTTGGTGACTTGTTTTTTCTAACGTCCGGATAGCCCACAGCACACTAGGGAGCTCTTCCACCCTGTGCTTTCCATACCTTCCTAGCCTGGTCTTCAGCCCTTCTATGATACTTCTATTCATCCTCTCTACTTGTCCATTGGATTGTGGGTAACAAACTGAGCTAAAGACCTGCTTGATTTGCAATTACTGGCACCATGTGCTGAACGGGTTTTCTGCAAACTGCTTGCCATTGTCAGTTATTATCTCCCCCGGTAGTTCGAACCTACATACAATGCTTTCCCATACGATGTTTATCACATTTTTTCCCGTGATTTTTGCCAATGGCTCACCTCCGGCCATTTGGTGAAATAGTCTACCGCTACTAGGAGGAATTTGACCTGGCCAGCTGTTGTGGGGAATGGACCTACGATGTCCATACCCCATTTGTAAAATGGCCATGCTGCCAAGATGGGAACTAAGTCGTGCTTCGGACTTGCTATTACCGGAGCGTGTATCTGACATGATTCGCATTTGTGGATGACTTCAGCTGTGTCTTTGTGCATCGTGGGCCAGTAGTAGCCCATGTTCATTAGCTTTGCCACTATTGTTCTTACCCCCGCATGCGCACCGCATATTCCTTCACCTCATTGATCAAGTATGTGCTTTGATTGGGAGCGACGCACCTTAGTAGTGGGGACAGGTAGCCTATCTTGTAAAGCTTCCCCTCCTCCACTACATATTGGTTAGCTTTTGCCCTGCTTATAGCTTCTGGCTCTTCTTGGGGGAGCTTCCCTTCTTCGAGGTATTTTTGTATCGTGGTCATCCATGATTCTTGCTCTTCTTTGACGATATCATTGACTTCCTCTTTCTCCACTATTTTCTTTTTTATTACTTCTACCAGCACCTTCTTCGTTAGGTGTGCAAAGGTTAGGGAAGCCAGCTTGCTCAAGGCGTTGGCTTGCTTATTTCTTGTTCGAGACACCTGGGTTAACGAACAGGATTCAAAACTTTCCATCAACGCTTTTACTTTCTCCTTGTACTGTATCATTGATGGTTCCCTTGCTGTGTATTCTCCTTTTACCTGGCTTGCTACTAGCTTTGAGTCGATGAAGGCCTTAAGCTCTTTAACACCCAATGCCTTTGCTATTCTGAGACCGGCTAACAATGCTTCATATTCTGCCTCATTGTTGGTGCAAGGAAAGTCAAGACGTAGTGCATAAGTATATTCGGTTCCGTGGGGGTCTATTATGATGAGACCTGCCTCGGAACCTTCTATACTGGATGCTCCATCTGTGAATAGCGTCCACTTTCCTGCCACTATCGTTTCACATTTTTCCTCCTCTACTTCATTAACCTCCTTGATTCTTGGCATTTCTGTTAAAAAGTCAGCCAACACTTGCCCCTTGTAAGCCTTCCTTGGTATGTACTCGATATTGTGTTCCCCCAATCCTACTGCCCACTTGGCCATCCTTCCTGAATCTTCAGGCTTTTCCAGGATGGTTCTTAGCGGTTGATTAGTCAGTACTTGGACGGGGTGAGCTTGGAAATACCTTCTTAGCCTTTTCGCTGTATGCACCAAGGCTAGAACCAGCTTCTCTAATGGAGAGTAGTTAATTTCTGCCATTTTTAGGGCTTTGCTTACAAAGTATACCCGTATCTGTTTTCCTTCCCTTTCTACCATAAGCACGGAGCTTATGGCTTCCTGACCTGAAGACAAGTAGACGGTGATTGTCTCGTCTTTTGATGGTGCTGCCATGGCAGGTAATGAGGCGAGGAGCTCTTTGAGTGCTAAGAAGACTTGTTCAGCTTCCTCCGTCCATTCGAAGCTTTTCTTATTAGCACAATTTTTTAATGTTCGGAAGAACGGGAGTGACCTTTCTGCCGACTTAGGGAGGAACCGTTTGAGGGCTGCAATCTTTCCGTTCAAGCTTTCGACTTCCTTCTTTGTTTTTGGTGATTTCATTTGTATGGTAGCTTGAACCTTGTCTGGATTGGCCTTGATGTTTTGCTTCCCTACCACATGACCAAGGAACCTCCCCTCCTCGTACCCAAACGAACATTTGCTTGAGTTCAACTTCATATTGATTTTGTTGAGGTTGTGGAATGTTTCCTTGATGTCTTGTAACATATCTTCTTCGCTTTTGCTTTTTATCACTAGGTCATCAACGTATGCTTCTATGTTCCTTCCGATTTGCTCGGAGAAGGCCTTGTCGATGAGCCGTTGGTACGTGGCTCCGACGTTTCTCAACCCAAAGGGCATTTTGATTTGATGATACCCTTTATAAGCGTCAAGGAAGCACTTGAACTTATACCCGGTGAGTGAATCTACCTTCCAATCTATCTCTGGTAGGGGGTAACAATCTTTAGGACATGCTTTGTTCAAGTCCTTAAAATCAACACACATTCTCCACGATCCATCGGGCTTCTTTACCATTACAGGGTTAGCTAATCAGGACTGGTATTTTACCTCCCTTAGGATGTTAGCTTCCACCAGTTTTTCCACCTCTAGACAGGCAGCTTGGCTTTGTTCGGGAGCCATGCTTCTTTTCTTTTGAGCCACTGGTTTGTATGTTGGAGCAATATTCAGTGAATGCTCAGCTACGTGTCTCGGTACCCCTATCATGTCGCTTGGGCTCCAAGCGAATACCCCTACATTTTCCTTAAGGAGTTGCTTTAACCTTTGTTTTGTGGCTTCCGGGAGGTGGTTGTTTATCCTGATCTTCTGGTCTGGGAAGGAGCTGTTTATGCTCACTTCCTCGTCAGAGCTATCTTTGATTTCGCTACCTCCCCCTGCTTCTATTTCCATCGATGCGATTAATAACGCCTCCTTTATTGGGACCAGCGATGCTATGCCCTTATCGGTTGGGAATCTTGCCATACCATGGATTGGGGAGACCACAGCGTCAAAAGTGGCGAGGCCTGGCCTTCCTATCAGCATGTCATAGTTGGAGGGGGAGCTTATTACAATGAATGTTAGCTCCTCCGTTCTTGCCAGGTCAGAATCCCTGACGCATAAGCTCACGGTTAGCTTCCCCAGGGGTTGTACCTTTTCCCATGTGAAGCTTCTTAGGGTTGTATCTGTACTTTTCAACCGGGAATTTGTCTCATCGCTGAGTTGACTAAAGCATCTTTGGTACATGACGTTTGATGCTGCCCCAGGGTCCATGTACACCCTGTTGACGACCTTCCCTTCCAATTCTGCTTCTACAATGATTGGAAGTTCCATTCTGTAACATCCGTCAAAAACCGGATTTACCAAACCCGCTCCGTTTATTAACCGAACAATCAGTTAAAAATTTCGTTGCGTATTTAATGCCCAAATTAATTTTAGACGATACATAATTAATAAGTATATTGGAATATATAAGTTATATTTGAAAAAGTATTTAAAACAATGAAATAAAAATAAAAGGGCGTAGCCGGGTTTCGAACCCGGGTCAACCGGATTCAGCAAAGACTTAACTTCCAACCATCCAACCACTGCGCCACTTGTGTTTCTTGTTCATTATTGGAAACAATTAATACATAACATAAGTCTCGAATTCAAAACCGACGCGCCTAATCGCAGTCGTCGGAAATCCCGACGATTTCGCCGAGATTGGACGGTTTCTTCAGTTTTAACCGAAGCCTTAACTACTACATCGGTTATAACCGACGTCTGAACCCGCGACGCAAGTCATAACCGCCGGAAAACTTATTGACCGACGAATCAAGACGGAAAACGGACTAAATTCGTCGATGTCCTGCCCTATAAATACCCCCTCTAACCTCTGTTAGCTTTTTCGCTCACAATCACACTCTTTCCCGACGTAAATTCACTCGCCGGAGAATTTATGCAACTCGCCGGAAAACCGAACCTTTCACCTCTGTGCCTTACTGAACACCCAGAGCTCATACTGAAGCCACCCACATTCATCTCAAGCTCGTTGAAGACCCTCTGCCCCAAGACACACGTCGCCGGAATCATCTGCTGTCATCAGAGTTTCGCCGGTGAAACAGAGGAGCCACTGTTCGGTATATCTTACACTTAATCTCTCATTCTTTTATTAATCTCACCTGTAATTAAGCGGAACACACTAAATGAACATGATTAAATCGTCAAACCAGTCGGACATTAGTTCTGGTTAAGTCCAACGAAGAAGACGAAGTTTCAATATTGTATATGTTTAATTAAAATCAAGATATATCTCGGGTTAGACACACAGTCCAGCGGTGGACTGTGTGCAAATAAAACACGCTTACGTCCCGAGTTCGATTCTTGTCCCACGCACACTCGCCTTAATAAAAATGTTCTTTTTTTAACCGAACCGGATTCACTGCAATAGATGTTAAGTTTAATAAAAACCGGAATAATAACCAAGATAGACACACAGTCCAGTGGTGGACTTGTTGAACGTTTAAACCACATGTCACGAGTTCGAGTCCAGACTACCGCACCGGTCCGGACAATTATCAAACTTTTTATATAAGGCAGAAATGAAATAATGTAGTTTGTATATAAGTATAATAAAAATCAGAATATTTACCAAGTTAGACACACAGTCCAGCGGTGGACTGTGTGTTAACCTAACCCACAGGTCCCGGGTTCGAGACCTGTGGAGAGCACCGAGCGAGTAATTAAAATCGTTTTTGAAATAAATGATTTTCGGATTAATTCAATTAGTATATAAATATAATTAAAAACAGAAATATTTCGGGTTAGACACGTAGCTCAGTTGGTAGAGCTGCGTGCACCCGTACGGGAGGTCTCGGGTTCAAGTCTCACCCAGCGCATACAATTACACAATAAAACCGGTCAACAGGTCAACAAGTCAACGGTCAACAAAGTCAACAGTCAAAAATCAACATTTTTTTTATTTCTTTTATTTATTTATTTACATTAAAAATACTTAAAAATAACATTTTTAAGGTTAGAAAATAGCCTTAAACTCACAAAAATATATCCAACAATCCTACTAAAATTGATTAATAAAATCCGCTTACTTACCGAACCATTATGCTATTATCTAGGTTAGTTCCACTCGTGGTTAAAACCAACTTCGTGCGTATTCAACACCATCAACCGAACGCACCCAATGTGAGTGAATCTTACAACTCCCCTTTTTAATTACACGTTTTGGGGTGCGTCATGTGTCATTAAAATAACTCGTTTATTTAAACTTGTGCCATACCATATTGTGATCTAAACTTAGATTGTATATATTGTTTGTAGTTATGTATTTCATATTGTCAAGTTATATGCAATTCATTCATTAGGCCCATCAGTTCCTCGTGGGAGACGAGTTGAGCAACGCGTGCCTCAAAACAAACTCATTATTGTTCGTGTGTGCCTTATTTAATATTAAATGATTGGTGAATAAGTTTACATCTATTTTTACTCATGTGTGGTTGTGCACTTTATTTTATAATCATTTCAATAAACTTGTTCAAATATTTTTCATAGGATTCACTCCCCAACTTTTTGTTGATCCAAAAACCATTTTTTACACATGATACAGGTGAACAGGATGAAGCAAGGAAAACATAGGAAATGCCTTAGAAGAAAACAATGAAGTCTAGAATGATGTTTAGGACATGATGTAATTATGATTGTATATTTCCCATTAAATTGTATTAATGAATATGAAACGTTATAATAAATGTCATGAGCTTTGATGATAACCCAAACATGCCCCGATCACCTTTTCCGCTGCGGGTCGGGGTGTGACACATTCTATCTTTTGACTTTGTTGGGGAGAAACATATGACTTCTTGGTTCCAATGGGTGATTCTCCCCCTTTTTCCTTCTTGGTTCTCTTCTCCCCACACCATGTTGACATTCGATTCTTTCTTGATTTCTTTCTTTCTTCTCCTTGATCTCTTTTACTAAGTGAGCCAACTCCCCCGACTTAACTGCCTCTTCGATCCTTTTCTTTAACTGATAACAATCGTTAGTTTGGTGCCCTGTGTAATTATGAAAGACACAAAACTTGGTTGAATCTCTCTTGTTGGCTGGCTTTGCTAGGGGTTGAGGTGGTTTGAAGGAGTATTTGACCTCCTCTGTTGATAAGGGGAGCCGGAGTGACCGCTCCCTTCCCCAAGTGTACCTTCCTCAGGGAAACGTGTGTTAGGACTCGGGGAAGCTCGAGTGACACTGGGGGAGGTAGTAGTATACAAAGGAGGAGGCATAGGTGCAAGTGTAACCTTAGGTTCATCATAAGACAAGCGTAGTCTCACTCCCTTGGTTTGTTCTTCACGAACGTAGCTATTTAGCAGTTCCCTCAGCTGTATGAAGTTGTTTCTTACCCCTTCCGGCATTATCTCCATGGTGTTCACCGGAAATAGTACCGCACTGGGCGAGGAGGGCACAACATGTGTGGCAGGAGGTGTTTGGAACAGTTGAGTACCTCCTGTAGTCGGTACGACATTTAGTCTGTCCATGTTACTAGGTGAGCTGCCTATTCCCGGTGTGACAGGGGAGTCCGGCAGGGGAAAGGAACTGCCTGAGACTTCCTTTTGGGGGTGATCCTTTCCGGCCATATGGAAAATGAGAACTTAGGAACAGGGCTGTACTGCTACAATGGCTGTTTTAAGTAGCGCAGCCCCACGGTGGGCGCCACTTGTTAAAACAACAAGGATATGGCAGGGAGGAAGGTTTAGGATCAACTCCGGTGGAAGCTCCTTGACTGGAATCTGTGGACGAAGAACACTGTTAGCCTTAACGCGACAGGTGGCCTCCCGCGTTTGGACACCGGCGTGAGAATCAGTTATCGGTTCTTCAGAGTTTTAGCGTAATGAAGTAAAGAGTTTTAAAGTGAGAGAGTGAAGTGTGAATACCTTAGGCTGGGCCAAAGTACTCCCTTTTATAGACTTGGTGATCTGCCCAAGGGAGCTCCTTTGCCAGCTCTTACCTTCCCCATCGGGTAAGCATCTTCTTTACTGTTGTTTGCTTGCAGGAGAGACCTTGCCTTTTATGGTAAGTGTACAGGTTTGTGTGTCTCGAGGCCTTTACTTGTGTTTTTGGCAAAAGGTCAAGTCAGTTTGACCTTTGTTATACAATTCCCGAGGTGCTACAGTAACAGTAGCTCCCTTATGCTGTCCCAGCTTCTGGTCGGGAGCTAGCTGCCCCATTTACTCGGTCCTTGATTTTATTTGTGCTGAGCTGGTTGTTGTTTATTTAGGCTTCTTGACTTGTCCTTATATGGTTGGTTAGGGACTTGGTATACCTACGTCATATATATATCGAATAAGATGGGATTAAATAGAAAAATAGATTTTGTCTAACTAACTAATTATATCTATGAGCCCAAATTTCTATTGGAATAAAATAACTATCACAGAATAAGAATATAATAAAAACACAACGTAAAGTTAACATAAATTTTGACAAAGCCACAAATCCTCCTATCTTTTTTAACGATAAACAAATATACTTGTTACCTTTATTTTGCAGAATTTGAACCCTTTAACTTATGAATAAAGGGGAGACATCTTAGTTAATCATTGTTAAAAATTGACAATCTGTAGTGAAATATTATTTATTTTTTCGATTCTACAAAATAGAAGTGCAAAAAACGGAGTTTAGGCCAAATGGGATAGGTTTTAAAACCAACTCGGATTTGGATCTATGAAACTTGGGTTTAAAAAAACAGAATCTGGTTGGTTACAAAACCGGGTTTTCTAATATATATTTAAAAAAGTTATTTGCTTTTTGTTTAATTTGAATCCTTTTATAACTATTTGAAAGTGTAATATATATTTAAAAAAGTTATTTGCTTTTTGTTTAATTTGAATCCTTTTATAACTATTTGAAAGTGTCTAATAGGGGTGTTTATCGGTGCGGTTTATAGATAATTTAGTTTATTCGGTTTTCAAAATTTTGTACCCCAAACCAAAAACCAAAGCAAATAAGGAATATGCAAACCGATCCAAACCAAACCAAATTCAATTCGGTTTGGTTTCGGTTAGAAACCAAATAATCCAAATCTAACCAAATTGTACCTAAGTACTTTTTTTTCCTAATTTATATTTATGTTTGTATTCCAACTTCCGAACATCGTACTTAATTTACACCTAACAACATATGAATACAAGAAAGTTTCATTGCGAAATAAAACAAACACATTCATAAAGTAGTCATAGACACAACCAAAAAGTTAAAGCTTCAAAACATAGATCTATCCTGAAGTTCTGAAATTCTATCATTTTAGAAATGAGTGGGTTTGAGTTGGGCTTTTAGGTTTACATTTCATATTTTGGGCTGCATAAAAAAATTAACTATTTTGGCTAATAAATTGTATATGATTTATATATTATTATTATTTTTATTTAATAATTAATTAAGTTAAACGGTTTATTCAGTTATCCAAATAAACCAAATAAAATAAAATGTGGATCCATAAACCGAACCAAAAACCATATTCACAATTTGGTTTCGGTTAGAAACCAAACCAAAAACCGAATTTGTTATTCAGATCGGTTTATTTGGTTACGGTTACAGTCCGGTTTACGGTTTTTATTTGATTACGGTTTTTTCTGAACATCCCTAGTGTGTAAGGACCCCTTCATTACTACAAACCAAGTTGTATTTATTCATCTGCCGACAATGAATTAGTTTTAAACCGGTTATAATTTGAAACCTGGTTATATTTGGTAGACATATCCAGAATTTTGTAGTAGGGCAAGAAGGTTACTGTCATGGTATGGAGATCTTTTCTTTGATTAGTAGTCCAAATTGCGGGGGTTGAATCGAATCTCTAGATCATGCCTCAATTAGTTACCTTCGCTCGCAACGTTTGGTAGGGGCGGAGCTAGTGTATTAGATGGGGTAGCATGGGCTACCCTTAACCCTGTCTCAGTATCATTTTCGTAGTGTAAAAAATAAAAATTCTGGTTTTATATAAAGGATACCATTGATCCCAAAAAAAAAAAAAAAATTGGGATGCCCCTAAATTTTTAGGCTTGCTCCGTCACTGACGTTTGGCAAAAATATTTAGTTGATTCACGGGGCCATAGATTCCAATGTCACCAAATTAGATAGTGCAGGCTTGGAACGTAATCTTCAATCCGAGTTGAAAGTTGAACTTGTATTAATCTTGTAGTCAACTCAAGTAAGCTTGTGGCTTTTTAACGGGCCTCTTTTTCCTTTATAAAACTTTGATGATCTTATATATTTTTTATCATTACACTCGATAAATTCCATTAATAGCAAAAGTAGGGTATTGTCTAAGAAGTGTAAAATGTAGATAGCCTTACATCTGCTCCAGTAGGAACATAGAGATTGCTTCCATTGAGACATCCGACTCGAATAATAAGTTAAGAACAATATCAAATTAACAAGTCTTTAAAAAAAGGAACCAACCTATAAATATACAAGGGAACCAAGGATGAAAATGTAATCAACCGAGCCAAACCGCCTTGAACTTAAACTCAACTCGAATGTAGAGTTAATACAAACAAGTTTTTACCACTACTTACAAATGAGTATACGAGTTATGTGTGTGTTAGACAACCCTAACTCCGTTTTGTTTTAGCACTTTGAGTGTTGTATATCAATTGGCCATTAGAAAAACATGCTTCAACAATTAACGGTATGTTATGCGTATATTAACACTCTTGCGGATTATATCAGTTAACCATAATATCACACGAAAATTGTGATGAACTCATACCTAAACCTTTTAAATCACGCAACACAAAAAAGACATTGTTTGATAGTATCGACAAAACTAAAATAAAAGAGACATTTGATCAATGTAGAAGTTATGTTATAGAAAAATTTCCACAATCAAGATAAAATTAGGTCATGAGGAAAGTGAGATGTTACAAGTTGAATATATATCATGTGCATAAATCTTATCTAATATGACGTTGTAGAAAACCCTAAAACAAGAAAACGTTACATATATGTTGTTGGGAGAAAAACATTAGCATGTGCTCGTGGGACCAACTATAAATACATTCTATGAACCTACAAAAACCATTTTTCTTGATTAGGAGTAAACTTAACCAAGGGTATTTATTGGATGTATATACCTATTTAAGACTTGTGTATAAAAGTATTAGTCATGCTTGTTTTCCAATCTGTATTCAAGGCAACTTGTGTACAACTACAAAAGGAATGAAGGATTGAGGAGATATGAAAGATGGGGCCATAGGGGTTTTGGTTTTTAGGCAATGCGTAATGGGCGTGAAAGTGTTTGATAACGTTTTCAACACCATTCCTTTGGGCTTTATAGGGGCCGGAAGAAGGGGGACATGAGGGGGGGGGGGGGGGTTCATAATAATATCCAAAGAGAAGAAAAATAATGAAAAGTAATGAATGAATTAGCATTAAGAGACATTAACTGTAAATATTTTTTGAAGGGACATTATGATGTGATAAAAATGCCTCTTAGAAGATATTAACCATATTATAAATAAGCAAGATTTTCTTGTATTATATGTTGTACAATGTGCATGGGGTGAATTTCAAAAAAAAATCTTTTATCAATTTTCATTTTCATTTTTATCTTTTCATTTTAACTTTTTTTATTATTTTACTTTTAACCCAAAGACTTTTATGTTTTACAATTATATGTTGTACAATGTGCATGGGATGAATTTCAAAAAAAAATATTTTTTATCATTTTTCATTAACATAAAATTTTAACTTGATTCATGTTAAGACACAATAAGGGTGCAACTTGAGTAAATAGTAGAAACTACAAACTACCACAAATTTAATAATGTCTTTTCAAGGTATCCATAGTTTAGAATATTAGCTAGTCTTTTGTTCCTCTTTTTAGTTTTATATATTATATAAATTCCCAACTGTTATAGATAAGCTTGAGTAGCTTACAAGTAGATTGACTTGTTTACACGTTAGTGTCAATTCATAATATCAAATTAGATAACCAAAAATATATCACCAATTTTAATTATAATTATAATTATAAATGGAAATAAAGTTTATCTAAACTAGTGCCACGTGAACATGAGATAGAAGAAGACATTGATGTGTAGAGATCCAAAGACAAAGTGGATGGGGTTCGAACTCAATCCACGTGGGTTCACATATCATATACGAAGGGTAGGAATGATCTTTTGCAGTTTACCCAAATGCTTGGCATATGGCTATGTTAAATTGTCTAAAGATAGAAGCCATGTTAGTCCTACACTCCTACATCTCATTTTTCATTTCAATCCAACATCAATGATGCATATGCACATGCATATACACAAATATATAATTTAGTATATGAGAAAATTTATATATCCATACACACACACAATATATATATATATATATATATATAGGACAAGGTTCAAGAGTGAACACTATGTATTTACAAACTAAATGAACTAATCCTGGTCATACACGTGTGTAGATCAATGGTCAGGATTTGATGATGAAATACACTAGTGTATTTTACAATTTGATGATGAAATCCTAGCCATACACGTGTGTAAATCAATGGCCAGGATTTGTTCACTCAGTTCGCAAATACACTAGTGTTCACTCTAGAACCTCATATATATATATATATAAGTCTTACACTACTAGAAAATTGTTACTATTCCTATTAAAATTTCATACACATTTCCCATGAATGGAAATGCCGACACTTTTCCTACGAAATTCCGACGTATAAGAAATGGTCTTAGTTTTGTGATAAAAAATGACAAATTGGTTTGCGTAGGAGAAGTGTCGGAAAATTCCGACATATTTCCGAGGTAATCGGGTTTCATTTTAACCATTAGTCGAAAATTCGTAGAAATCGGTATGAGTAGGAAAAGTGTCGGAAATATTTCATGAGAAGTGTGCGGAGGTATAGGAATTCACACGTAGGCATTATGATTTTGGACTTATGCATGATGTTTTGAGTTGTTTTGGAAAAAAAAGACAATTTAAAACACAATGCATGGTAAGACTATGGCCATATTCAAGATTGGAGTTCAATTTGGATGTAAAAGGATAATGGAACTTTATGGTATACCCTTGGGTTATCAAAATGTTGCAAAATGAATTTGGTTATGCATCAATAATCATTTAGGAACGAATTAGGATGAGATGACCTGTGGTTTCAAAGATATTTTATCATGCACAAAAGAATGCTTATGAGAATCCTAATGTTCGTGTTGTAGCCGAACAATCCGATACCGTAACTCCAATGATCAATGCTTCTAATCCACCATGGCTAGGAAATACTCTCTATACGAGAATGTCATATCTTATCGTACGTCTTCAACAAATCTAGGAAGGCTTTCTCTGTTGATGAGTTGCATAACGAGTTTCGATAAACACGTTATGCTCACGTAATGAGGCTTAGAAAGGTATTAACAACTAGGATACATTATGTGATACTTGATGTAAAAAAACTCAATCAAATATGTTGATCATTATGACGTATTGTAATTGTCATGACATCAGTATTCATTGTTAATGTGTATTTGCTATTTGACACGTATTAAATTTCGTTTAAACCATTTGATTATATGAAACCCACCGCAACAGAGGGGCGTGCAAACCTAAGTTATGTAAGATTACTTTGTTCTTATATGTGTTATAATATAGTATATATATATATATATATATATATATATATATATATGTGTTTGTTTTCAACAAATGTTTCCATCACACTTTATTATGCTTTTACGGAAAATTAACTTGAAGAACAATCAATATGTGGGACAAAGTCAAGGAATGATTAAAGATGATGTTAAAACCAACTTGATTGACTTTTGGGGTTTTTAGGAGTAATTTAGATTGATGGGGGCTTGAAACTTCTTCCTGCTATCGGATATTTAAGCGCACATGGAGGATCTTATAACATCATGGCTTTATAGCCTAGTGGCATCTTGGTGGTGGGATAAAACTTTAGGACCAATAGATCCTGGGTTCAATTCTCACAAGAGGGTTTTCCCATATTTATTGGGTTTCCTCCTAAATTGGTGTATAGGCATTATGCCTAGTGGAGATGGATATGATCGGGTGGTTCCGCTGGTGGCACGATGATACTCCAGTTGTCCGTCAGTGATCCAAATTTACCGTTCAAAAAAAAAAACTTAAATTGACCATAAGATTATTTATATAATATGTTTATAACAAATTATATGTTTTGGCTAAAAATATGATAACATTTGTTTCATTTTTGATATATTGTTAGTTGTTTATAATTAGACATCTTTTTATTTTTGTGATGCTAATATAAAAATATAATGTCAAACGCTACTATATAAAGTTATATATACACATACTTTATCATATATATCACACTTTCATCATACCAAGTGAGATATATGTTAAATTAAAAATTTAATACCACAAGATGAAAGAAAAATACAAGTTCAATTGCAAGTTGATAGCTAGATCAATAAAATATGCATGCCCAACAAAGGAGTAAGGAAGTTGGTTTTTGCGGGATTATGTAAAATCATTTAATAATAAATAGCACTATAAAACTATCAACTTATCAATTTTACAAAATATTCAAACTAACTTACATTTTATAAAAAAATTACAAAAATATTTAACAGTCAAAGAAACAAATGACATAATTTGGCTAATGCTAACACAAAACCTTCGCTTACTTAGAAAATAAGCCAACCAAATCTTTTTAAAACACTTTCAAATTTTCATCTCAAGTAGAGGGCAAATGTGATCACTATAATTAAAGAATCAAAAAACTTTGTAAATACATGAACTCATAGATAACCTCAAAGTCTATGAGGTCATCACGGAGAATGTTGAAGAAATATCAAATTTAAGAAGGAAAAGGTCGGATACATATCAAGGAAGCATCAAGTTAAGATAAATACGACGAACCTAAAACTAATGAACATAAAATAACATGTTATTGTGGTTAGAGTAAGTAAAAATAACATGAATAAAGATGGGAAATCACCATATGATTTAGAAAGAGAAAATCAAAGGATAACATAATAAATCAAGATGATGATGTAGATGCAATGATACAAGTATCTAATTAGGTGAGTGTCCGATACCATAAGAAAGAGTTAATTATTGTTTTCGTCCCTGTGGTTTGTAAAAAATCACTATTTCAGTCCATTAGTTTAAAAATTGCAATTTCAGTCCCTGTGGTTTCACTTTCGTAACCATTTCAGTCCCTGTGGTTTCACTTTCGTAACCACTTCAATCCATTTATTATGTAAGTACAGGAACTGAAATGGTTGCAAGGTGGACTGAAATGGTTACGAAAGTGAAACCCCAAGGACTGCAATCGCAATTTTTAAACTAATGGACTGGAATAGTGATTTTTGACAAACCACAGGGACAAAAACAGTAATTAACTCATCAAGAAATAAAAGAAACTACATTTTAGTTGGGCATGTACTGATAGAGGTGATATAAAAATTGAGTCTAAGGAAGAAATATATCATCAAAAGCGGAGCTTGACCAAAAGTTCTGTGGGAACGGACATTTATGGGATCCAATATTTTTTTCTTATCGCTATGTTTCGGGTTATATATTCGGGTAGGCTATTTGATTCGGGTTGGATCAAAAATAATACCTCCAAATAAAACTAAATAATCTTCATTCATTCAAAGGACGCATTCTTACATATAAAAAACGAAATTTGAACCCTCAAGTTTCATTTATATAAAACTTAGTTTCAGACTTTATTTAAACTCTCTTCAAGTTTAAAAATAATTATAGAAAATTACTAATAGCCCAATTACTCATATTTTTTTTCAATCAATACGAAAATATGTATACATTTTTTGGACAATAAACTTGGTAGGGACAAGAATTTTCAGGCAAAATAATTGGCGAGGGCGGACCTATATAATTTTAAAAATTTCGGACAAAAAATCGTAAAAATTACACTACTAACTGAAACATTGACGGGGACGGATGCACCCCTTGCCTCTTAAAAGCTCCGCCCCTGCATATCATGACCTTTGAGACAAACAAAGCACTCACTAGTTCTACGATCATAACTACAACAAGTAGGAGAGGGGTACGCTTAACACAACCCCATGTTAAATGTTAGAAACCAACAAGCGACAACTATGTTATGGGGTTTTCGACTAACTTTGCCATACAAACTTATGGTACGTAATTTAAAATTATTATTAACGAAAACAATACAAGTAGAACACCTTTGTGTGTGTGAAATTGTAATTGTATTGAAATGTTGTAAATGAGAGATTACAAGAGGATGGGTATTTATAGACCCAACATTTACACAAGCTACCTCTAATATTTCCTCTAACTATGAATAATTACTTTGTTTTCTAATATTCCCCCGCAAGCTAAGGCCAGAAACGACATGTAGCTTGGATCATTAAAAGGTGAATCTATGAGTAGGAAAAGGCTTTGTAAAGATGTCCGCAATCTAATCTTCCTTACATATGAACTCAAGCTTCAATGTGCAACCTTTTCTCGTAGGAAGTAAAAATCAACTTTACCATGCTTTGTTCTAGCATGGAAGATGGGATTCTTCGACAGATATGTAGCGTGAAGATTATCACACTAGAGGGTTGGAGCAGAGATTGTGTATGTTCCAAGTTCTTTTAATAGGGCTTCTAGCCATGTCAATTCAACTATTGTGTCATCTAAAGCTTTGTATTTAGTCTCTGTGGATGAAGAGAACTGTTTTCTACTTTCATGCAATCAAAGAGATGAGATTAGATCCAATGTATATGGCGAATCCACTCATGGATCGACGATCATCTTGACAGCCAGCTCATTTAGCATCTGAGAAGCCCTGTAGTGTAACACTCTAACCCGTTTATTCTAATATTTTGATAAAACCACAGATAATTAGGTCCCAGATTTTTTTAAACATAAAACATAGAACTTATACGTCTAGGTTAATTGATAACCCAAACGAACCGACATAACGGACTATACACTTAATTACGGTTTAAGAACATTAAGGTTTTAAAACTTGAACTTTGTTTAGCATGATCATGCTTCTTTCTTCTCATGATTGTTTTCGAAAGATCACGGTTTCATAATGTTCGGTTCTTCGCGTACTTGGTCGTCCTTCTGTCCGGTTCCAGTCTAGAGAAAACCTATCATAAACACTAAAACCCATTAGTGTTTAAGTTAAATAGTCAACGCGGGTTAAAACAACGAAAGAAAACAACTTTTTGTTGAAACATGGTGCTCTCGCATTGCGCGACGGGTGACCATTTATTCCCTATTACTCAACTCACCTGTTAGGAGGCATTTTGCACTCTAAAACATACCTCTTACTTTATTACCAACATACTAATTGTTTCCATCAACAATAACTCGATTAAGGTTGTTTACATTAAACAAACCTTATCTTTTTCATTGATTTCTTAAGGTATAGCATTTACCCAAAATGACCCATTAGTAGGCTTTAAGCCAAAAAGCTTACGCCTCCACTTTTACGCTACCGGAATTTTTATCCCAATTATAAGAATCATTTTTCTTTTTCTTTTTTTTACCTGTAAGCGCAATTTGTCAGATTCATCATCCGGGGACATTTTAGTTAACTTTAGCCCTTTTTTACAATCGGGGGTCCTTTAGAGGTTTAGATTAAAATAGTGGGCATTTGAACTCTTTATAAAATTATCAACATTTTTCTGTCAACCACTATTTTTTTGATAAAACATCAGCATGAACCGCATTGAACATTTCACTAATATTTATAAAACTTACCAAACATCCTTTATGTTGTAAAACAACTTTTGGTCAAATATTGTGTCAAAACTCGATGGTTAAGACCTCGAAATAATTTCTGCAACTAACGGAACTGTTGCTGTCAACAACTAATTTATTGACAAAACATCCACGAAAACCTTGTCAAACAACTTTAGAAAAATCTATAAAAATTACCAAACATCCTTCATGTTGTAAGGCAACTTCTGGTCAAATATCGTGTCAAAACTCGATGGTTAAGATCTTGAAATAATTTCTGCAACTAACGGAACTGTTGCTGTCAACAACTAATTTATTGACAAAACATCCGCGAAAACCTTTTCAAACAACTTTAGAAAAATCTATAAAATTACCAAACATCCTTCATGTTGTAATTCTATTTTAAGAGTTGTAAGATTTACTTACTTTGCATCCGATTATGCCTTTTCCCACGTCTTTGATCCGTTTGACCCATTCCTTTCCAAGCTTCCACCTAGCTTGTCAAGTGTCAACTATCATTTAACATTCGCAAGATGGTTAAATTAGTCATCCTTTATAACGGCTATCCCACCTTACGGACTCTATGTCAACATTACCATTTGATTCTATTATAGGTCAGTTTGACTTTTAAAAGTCAAACTGCCTATTAACATATGTAAATGCACTAATAAGTTCAACAACTCATTTGGGCATTCTATCAAATACTCGATAAGCATTATTTTTACACCACCATTTTAACTAAGTCACTCAATAAAGTTCATCCCATTCCTTCACTTTAACAAGTTCATTTAATTATTAACATCAAGCTAACTTAGCTTTCAATTACCAATACTAGCTTACCCATCTATCATGCTAGAACTAAAGATTTTCATCTCTATGTAAAAACCTATGTCATCATATTATTAGATATTCATCCGAACACCTAATATTAATCAAATTCCTCATACAAACTAGTAAACATGATGATTTCAAGCATCTTTTACACCAATAACATAACATCAATTTCATTATATCATACAAAAACCCATCTTATGGCAAGTATGATCATGTACTCAAACATATAAATTGTTCAAGTATCTTCTTACTGCTACCATGTATGATAATTCTAAGCACAAGTTTATCAACTTCATCATATTATCAAAAACCCATTTAACTAGGTGTGGTAAATCCTCCAAACACCAAAATCATAGCAATTTATTCAAAATTTTCACTTAAGGTTTGTTCCTAAGCAAGTATACATCTCTTATCTTACTTCTATTTCTCATATTTATATATGGATTGAAATCCATGAATTCTACCTACAATCATAATATCACCAAATTAAGATTTTTGACATAACTTATGATCCCCTAGTTTTATGATCCCTGAGGTTAGGTGATCGATAATTCATGTTCATGCACTAATTTGAGCTCCAATTTCTCTTCAATTTTGATGATTTTGGATGAACTAGGTTACACCCTTTTTTGTTCTCCTGAAGATCGACATACACCCATTAAGTGTGTGTTATGTCTTTTTTTAAAAAAAAAAACTCATGTTTCCTATTTGACATCTTGGGTCCCTCAAGTTTAGTTTTTGTTTAAATCCCCATTAGAACACTTACTAGCAATTAACCATTATTATAACTAGGTTTAGATATTCCTAGTCAAATTACTTAAATTTGGGGTGTTACAACCCGATTCAGTTTAAGTCCCACTCACCCGAGCCTTTTGTAAACTCTTACTTATTACAAAGTATTTGTTCTCTTTACTAGCGTTAGTTTTGATTATTTAAAATCCTAACGCTTATCCGGTTAATCTTTTACCACTTATGGTATTTTACCATTTCTTTAATATTAACGGGGTTTAATTACCAAACCCGTTTTTGGGGTGTTACATGTAGTGTCGAGGGTTGTCGGTGAGCATCGGTAAAGGGTTGTAGATAAGACCCAATGTCATGTCGAATGAGCAAGCCATGATCAAGTGTGCCCTTGAGATATCGAAGAATGTGTGTGGTAGTGGATCGCCGGTGGGAATAGTTTTAGATGAGACCCTAAACCCACTATCGTTGTTTTTTATATAACCCTAAACTAGATCGCTGATGGGAATAGTTTATTCGTGTTTGTGTTTTATCACGCTTTCTCATCTCATTAATCATAAAGAGTTATTACTATTATATTATTATTATTATTATTATTATTATTATTTATCGTGTCAAAACTCGATGGTTAAGACCTCGAAATAATTTCTGCAACTAACGGAACTGTTGTTGTCAACAACTAATTTATTGACAAAACATCTGCGAAAACCTTTTCAAACAACTTTAGAAAAATCTATAAAATTACCAAACATCCTTCATGCTGTAATTCTATTTTAAGAGTTGTAAGATTTACTTACGTTGCGTCCGATTATGTCTTTTCCCACGTCTTTGATCTGTTTGACCCGTTCCTTTCCAAGCTTCCACCTAGCTTGTCAAGTGTCAACTATCATTTAACATTCGCAAGATGGTTAAATTAGTCATCCTTTATAACGGCTATCCCACCTTACGGACTCTATGTCAACATTACCATTTGATTCTATTATAGATCAGTTTGACTTTTAAAAGTCAAAGTCAAACTGCCTATTAACATATGTAAATGCACTAATAAGTTCAACAACTCATTTGGACATTCTATCAAATACTCGATAAGCATTATTTTTACACCACCATTTTAACTAAGTTACTCAACCAAGTTCATCCAATTTCCTTCACTTTAAAAAGTCATGTAATTATTAACATCAAGCTAACTTAGCTTTCAATTACCAATACTAGCTCACCCATCTATCATGCTAGAACTAAAGATTTTCATCTCTATGTAAAAACCTATTTCATCATATTGTTAGACATTCATCCGAACACCTAATATTAATCAATTTCCTCATACAAACTAGTAAACATGATGATTTTAGGCATCTTTTACACCAATAACATAACATCAATTTCATTATATCATACAAAAACCCATCTTATGGCAAGTATGATCATGTACTCAAACATATAAATTGTTCAAGTATCTTCTTACTACTACCATGTATGATAATTCTAAGCACAAGTTTATCAACTTCATCATATTATCAAAAACCATTTAACTAGGTTTGGTAAATCCTCCAAACACCAAAATCATAGCAATTTATTCAAAATTTTCATTTAGGGTTTGTTCCTAAGCAAGTATACATCTCTTATCTTACTTCAATTTCTCATATTTATACGTGGATTGAAATCCATGAATTCTACCTACAATCATAATATCACCAAATTAAGATTTTGACATACCTTATGATCCCTGAGTTTAGGTGATCGATAATTCATGTTCATGCACTAATTTAAGCTCCAATTTCTCTTCAATTTTGATGATTTTGGATGAACTAGGTTACACCCTTTTTTGTTCTCCTGAAGATCGACATACACCCATTAAGTGTGTGTTATGTCTTTTTTTTTAAAAAAAAACTCATGTTTCCTATTTGACATCTTGGGTCCCTCAAGTTTAGTTTTTGTTTAAACGCCCATAGAACACTTACTAGAAATTAACCATTATTATAACTAGGTTTAGATATTCCTAGTCAAATTACCTAAATTTGGGGTGTTACATCCCGATTCAGTTTAAGTCCCACTCACCCGAGCCTTTTGTAAACTCTTGCTTATTACAAAGTATTTGTTCTCTTTAACTAGCGTTAGCTTTGATTATTTAAAATCCTAATGCTTATCCGGTTAATCTTTTACCACTGATCGTATTTTACTAGTTCTTTAATATTAACGGGGTTTAATTACCAAACCCGTTTTTGGGGTGTTACAAGTCTACCTCCCTTAAAGAGGTTTCGTCCCCGAAACCTTTATGACGTAGTTCCTTGGGTTAACCCAACGGACTTGGGTTCGTTTTCACCTAAGCGTTGCTCATATTTTAATTAGTCACTGATCTTACCAGGAAGATGTGCCAATGTCCTTCGGACTCCCAAATGGTGTACGATTCCTTTTTGCTCTTATTCTTAAATGATATTTTGTTTTTAAGGCATTTAACCTTTCGGTCAAAGGTTGTCATATGCCTTGTCGCGTGCGCCTTTCTTGCGTAAGGCTTCTAGGCCATCACATTCATTTAGCATTTCTCTTCTTTATAATTTACTAGAGCGAGTCACCATCTGGCTACTCGGTCATATGAGTCTGTCATCATATTTATTTCATGCTAATCCTATAAAGATAAGCATATTCAACAAGTTTTAAATTTAAATTTAACCTTGACTGGTCTGCCGACTAGACTTATGAGTCACCGGTTATCTTATACCTCGTCATTCGGGTATACCTACATTGCCTTCCCGTTTTTACAGGCGTTTATGACACCCAATCTTATAGCTCGTAGCTCGCGCTATAATATGATCGTATATCATTTTTTTTACCGTGACTGCGTCACGTCATGTTTAAGTTTTTATCAAACTTTTCGTTTTCAAAAATTTTCCTTTCGCATTTATCGTCTTGCACTTATTTGTGTTAAGACTTTTTTTAATATTAACCATTTCCTGATGCATCTCATACTATTTATATTTGTCTAAACGTTGTTTCTTACTAAAAACTAATTTTAGTTTAACGTTTTCTCCTTAACTGATGTTGTCAGGATCTAACTTTGAATTGATTGTTGTTTTTGTTTCAAATAATGGAAAATGATTGAAAACATAGAATAAGTGCAGCGGATTAATGGAAAACTTTTACAACAATCAATCGGTCGTTTGTTTTCATCACCATCATGCTTTCAAGTAATTAAACTATTGCATGTGATTCACAAATTCCCCCTTAGCCCAATAACGATCGTTTGATAGTAAGAAATAAGAAGATATGCAAAATTGATCTTTTTAAGAAGAAAGTAAAACTGTTACATTGAGCGCCTATTTATACTAACTATCTAACCACTGATCGTCTAACAGTGACGTCATGGTTGATAGTGACAGCTAACAAACGTAACTAATTATAAACACTGCTTCATCTAAAACTATCAGTGCATAGCACTGTTACATTAATTAAACTAGAACTAGACTAAACATTGCTGGCCATCCTCTGTTCTTGTAATCTTCCATCAGTGGTTGGGAGTTTCTTCTGTCAGAGGATAGGAAGCATTGTGTTTATTGAATGCAGTAAAAACCATCAGAGGATAGGAACCTCTGATAGCTGGACCAAAGCTCGGATGGTGTGTTTTGACTTTGTATCATCTGTTCCTTTCCAAAGGTTCAATCCCAACAATCTCCCCATGGAACAGATGATGCCAAAAACACCTTATTCTTGATCTTTATTCCTCAGAAAGAATTCTCTGATTTGGCCCTTGAATTGTAGTTCAAAGTTAAGAGATTCTAAGTCATCAGCATCCTTTTCAAGCTCTACACTTAGTAGTTCGTGGAAGTCTTCTACTGTAAGCCCATAAGAAGCTTCCATAGATAGTTTAGTAGCTTTACCATCAGACTTAGCTTACATCTAAAACTATCAGTGCATAGCTGTTACATTAATTAAACTAGAACTAGACTAAACATTGCTGGCCATCCTCTGTTCTTGTAATCTTCCATCAGTGGTTGGGAGTTTCTTCTGTCAGAGGATAGGAAGCATTGTGTTTATTGAATGCAGTAAAAGCCCATCAGAGGATAGGAACCTCTGATAGCTGGACCAAAGCTCGGATGGTGTGTTTTGACTTTGTATCATCTGTTCCTTTCCAAAGGTTCAATCCCAACAATCTCCCATGGAACAGATGATGCCAAAAACACCTTATTCTTGATCTTTATTCCTCAGAAAGAATTCTCTGATTTGGCCCTTGAATTGTAGTTCAAAGTTAAGAGATTCTAAGTCATCAGCATCCTTTCAAGCTCTACACTTAGTAGTTCGTGGAAGTCTTCTACTGTAAGCCCATAAGAGCTTCCATAGATAGTTTAGTAGCTTTACCATCAGACTTAGCAGAATCAATTCGTGGGTGTCTTTGTCGACCTTCCACTTTAGAATTTTTGGGTCTGAAGGCTTTCTTGAAGGAGCTTTTATTGCTGAGGATAGGAAAGGAGCCACTCTTGTCAGATCTTCGGCCAGCTTTGGCACTTCTATCTGTCGTACAGTTTTGTGTCTGTAGCTTGTTCTTAGCTGTCGGTAGTCTGTACGGTCTTTATTTACGTGTCGGTAATGTTTTGGTCGAGTCGGCCAAGTCAAGGTATCCTCCTATCTTTACTTAGCATGACGTTTAGTTTGTGTATGATGTAAAACAGCTGCATGTTGCAGACTGTTAGTATGTGTGTATGTTGATATCTCAGTTAACTGTTATACATGTTGTGTAAAGGCTTTCTACGAAGAACCCATGATTCTTCGTAGGATAACATTTGGCTAGAACAACCATGGTTCGTTGTTGTTGATGGCCACAAGAATCTTTCTTCGTGGTACTGATGGTTCGTTGTGAAAACCCACGAAGAATCATTCTTCGTGGGATGCCCAGTTGTTCATTGGCCAGCAGCCTTCTTCGTAGGGCTGCTGGTTTACTTGGCCTATATATAAGTTCATATGTACTCAGTTTAACTAAGGAGCACCGAGAGAGTTTGTTCACTGTGTGTATGTGTAAACTTGTTCTCTTCCATTAATCTAAAGATAGTGAATCTTTTGGTTACTTGTGTTTGCTTTACATACGTTGTTTTGCTACGGTTTGCATTCACACTTGGATTCCGCATTTGTGTGTGTGTTAATAAACAAGGAAGTAGGTTATCTTGATCCTCCAAGTGGACCTACAAGTGGTATCAGAGCTTTGCTCTCTTCCTTGTTCAAAACCGAGGAAAATCTTGTATGTGAGCTTGTTTGTGAAGTGTTCTTCAAGGATTTTGAACTTGAAAGCTAGAAAACTTAGTTTTTCTAGAAATATTGCTCAAAAGTCTGTGTTAAACTTGATATTTGAAGATAATCTTTCTTAAAACTAGACTAAAACAAGTGTAGACATGTTAAGGTTTAGTTTTTCTTAAGAATTTCGTTCAAAGTTTGTGCTCGGCAAATTTCCCGGCAAGTGTTTCACCGGAAAACTCGCTGGAAAAGGTTGGTAAGATAACAAACCACTGGACAATAGGTTATTTGAAATCTTCCTTTTTTAACTTAAATAGGAAACAAAATCTTTGCTTTATTCTCTATCAGAAAAAGAATGTTTCTATTTTAGGAAAAATCTCACCAACCAGCAGCCCTACGAAGAAACATTGGCAACGAACATTCAAATAGCTGCGAACCATCTCCTGTGAACAATCATTTAATGAAGAATAATCCTTCGTTGGTTTCTTTCTGACGAAGAATCCTTTCTCCAACGAAGAATCAGTTCTTCGTTGGACTCTGATTCTTCATTGACAACAGTTGTTCGTAGATATTCATTCTTCGCCCACTGTTTCTTCATAGATAGTGTGTTATAATATTTTCACAGAGAGTTCATAACTTGTTCAAATTTAACAACTTTGAATTTTAAAGTTAATATTCTGTTTTATCTAATCAAAATGAGCTCTAATCCTTGGGATTGGGGTAGTACGAGCAGTACAAATCAAGGTAATCCACAATCAAGCCCCGGCATGTCATGGGTCAAAGGACTTATGCCTCAACAAACCTCAGTGATTACCGCTAGTCAGTGGGCTTGTGTCGCAAACCAAAACCAAAGCGTTCAAACTTTACTGATAAGCGAAAGTGAAGCGGGTAGTAACAATCGTCCACCCAAACTGAATCATATGAATGATTATCCCGCATGGAAGGGACGTTTTCATACATATGTCCTTGGTCAAAATACTGAATTATGGACATGTTTTACCACGCCTTACAATATCACACTTGAAGAAGCTGGTTCTAACCCAACTACTTTGGCAAGCATGACCGAATTGGACAAGAAGGCTTATGACCTTGAGAAGAAGGCCTTTGCAATTCTCACACAAGCTCTTCACAAAGATATTTATCATCAGTTCATCTATTGTACTTCCACCAAGAACCTGTGGGATACATTAGAAGCAAAAGGTGAGGGAAATGCATCTACACGAAAAGTTCGGTACGACTTGCTGAAGAAGGAGTTTGAAGGTTTCCTGCTTATGGAAAATGAGACGCTAAATGATATGACAATTCTATTCTATCACTAAGTGAAATGTACTCATATCATGTGAAGGCATCTCAACAGGAAATAGTATCAAGGTTTGCTGATGCGTTGCCACCAAAGTGGGGTCAATTCATAGATTTGCTCAAACACACTGAAGTATTAGATACAATTACAATCTATGAATTCATTCAAAAGTTGGAAAACAAGGATGAAGAGGAAATTCGAAAAGCAAAAAAGGGTTCCAGTTCCTTAGAATCCTGAAATGTATTTTGGCGGCGTTAACGTAGGTGTTGGTACTTCTTCGCAACCGAAATTACAAACGGCATTTGTATCAAATGCAAATCCGTTCATGCCACCACCACCAAAACCAGATCAATAAATCCAATCATATAGTCTAGGATTTGATCCTAGTGCCTTCTTACCAAAACCTCAAGATTTTGGTGCTCAACAAGCCTGTTATAAAAACAATTTCCAATCTCAAAGTCCCAACATTGTTAGATTTGATACCTCACATCTTTCCAAGGTGCATAGAAGTTGCTAAGGAACACATGGAACTTCTAAACACCATGGTTAGTGCTTATTGTGTTTTGGTGGTTGGTCAAATTGGAAACATTAATTTGACAAATGAGGACTACCAACAAATCGACAAAGACGAGATGGATCTTATGGATATAAAATGGGCTTTTGCAAGTGCAGTTCGAAGATCAAAGGATTATGTGGCTAGAACGGGGAGAACAAGTCTGGAGAGCAAAAGTGATACTAAGTAAGATTTTGATAAGTGTCACACCCCGACCCGCAGCGGAATAAGAGTCGGGGCATAATTGGGTTATCACCAAAGCTCATGACATTTACTAATATGTTTCATATTTATTAAAGTCAAAGTTACATTCCAAATAATCCAAACATGTCCATACAATACACAGAAATAACCAAACAAAATAGTTCCAAGCTCTAAATCATTTTATTCTTCTAGTCCAATCCTATGTGTTTCTGGCTGCAGCTGGTTCACCTGTATGGGTCAACATAAGTTGGCGAGTGAACCTTGTTAGATAAACATTTATTATTGATTTACTTGTTAGTTTATCAATGAAAAATTGTGCATAATCATAAATGAGCAAATGTAAATAATCAGGCAGTAGCAATTTGCAATCACAACTATAACATACAATAACATATGATAGCATATATTGACATACCAACATCATACAATAAATAACATAAATGAAACTGTGCGATCAAGGCTCCAAATCAAACGGAGCCGATCGTATTGCATGTACTGAAAATGAAAAATGTCTGTGCGATCAAGGCTCAATCAAACGGAGCCGATCGTATGTGGGCACGCCAGGTTCACGCTCATAATGTAATGGGGAACATGCTCAACGCTCATAATGTAATGGGGAGCGGCGGCCTATGAAATTGCATGTACTGAAAATGATAAATTGCATCTAACAATAACCACACAACAGTTGAAACAAACTGAATACACATGTTCATGATATGATGTATGCACAATGATTTAAATATAATATATAGCAAGACACATGATACACCCCAAAACGTGATTAAAACGGGGAATTTGTAAAGATTCACTCACATTGGGTGCGTTTGATTGGAGATGAAGAGATGCGCACGAGTCGGGAGAATTGAACAACGAGAATTACTAACCTAAATAATAACGGAAAAATATAGTAAATGAGTGGATTTTATTAAGGATTTTAATGGAATTTTTAGATATATTTTTGTGAGTTTAAGGCTATTTTCTATCTTTAAAAATATTATTTTTAAGTATTTTTAATTGATTTTTAAATTAAATTAAATAAATAAAAATATAAAAAAAATTGTTTATTTTTGCGTTGACCGTTGACTTGTTGACCTGTTGACCGGTTCGGTCAGTGTGCATGTATGCGCTGGGTGAGACCGAACCCGAGACCTCCCGTACGCGTGCACGCAGCTCTACCAACTGAGCTACGTGTCTAACCCGAAATAATCTTGTTTTTAATTATATTTATATACTAATTCGATTTAACCAAAATTCTTTTAATTTCAAAAACATTTTAATTCGTTCAACCGGTGCCAGTAACAGGTTTCGAACCCGGGACTTGTGCTTTAACATCACACACAGTCCACCGTTGGACTGTGTGTCTAACTTGGTTAATATACCAATTTTTATTATACTTAACAACTAACGGAGTTAACCCGGTTCAGTTTTAAACAAAAAGGCATTTTATTACATAGGAAGTGCGTGTATCAGGGATCGAACTCGTGACATGCGCGTATATTTTGCACACAGTCCACCGCTGGACTGTGTGTCTAACCCGTTCATTATATCGATTTTTATTATACTTATAGTATTATCAAAGTTCATCTTCTTCGTTGGATTTTACCGACAGCAGATTACACCATTAAATCTTGTTAATTCGATTGTTAAGCATTACACAGACTGATAAGAGATAACAGGGATGATAATTAGAGGAAAAACATACCGGTGAACGATTGATTACAGAGTTCCGGCAAGGCGTCGGTCTCTGTTTTTAAGAACTTCAACTGAGCAAATCGATTAATCGTTTTGATTAGTTAATCATGAAATTGAAGTGCTAAACAAACGTTATCAGTGTGTTTGAAGGTCCTTACCGTTTCACAGACGAAGATAACGATTTCCAGAAATTTTCCGGCGAACTGGAATTATCTGATAACGGTGCCTGAATTCGATCTCAAGTGGAAGGTTTGAGTTAGAAATAGCTTAACAATTGTTAGACTATGACGGTATTGAAAGAATTACCGTTTTGAGGACAAATACGGTTTTCCGGCGAACTTGCAGAATTTTCCGGCGAGTTGATTTAAGCTTTCTGATGGACCGAATGTGTGACGAAAATGAAATGGAAGGTTTGTATGTTGTTTCTGAGTCGCGAGAGGGGTCTTGATTGAAGTAATTCAGACATTGATTGTTTTCGGTTATAAAAGCCGATCAAGATCAAAATTGAAGTTCATTCAAATCCGAATTGATTAGGATTTGTCGGTGCATCGGTTATAAACCTGAATTTGCGATTAATCAAACGTTTAGACGGTTGAATTGCCGATTTCGGTTTCTCAGTTGGCGCAACCGGTTTAACTAGGTTTGTGTATAAGAGTTATTTGTTTCCCTAAGTTGACAGAAAACAAACAAGTGGCGGAGTGGTGATGTGTGTGAGCGTTAAGTCTTTGGGTTTAAATTCCGGCTGACCCGGGTTCGAGTCCCGGCAGCATTATTTTATTTTTATTTATTTTGTTTTCACTTTTTATCAAAAATAATTTTTATAGTTTAGTTTGTTTATTAATTATGTATCATTAAAAATCAAAATAACCATAAATACACAACGTGACATTTATAACTTGATATTCGATTACAAAACGGAGCGGGTTTTGGAAACCCGTTTTTGACAAATGTTACAGTATCCCCTACTTTTAGGAATTTCGTCCCGAAATTTAAGTAGTAGTAGGAAAAAGATGTGGGCATTTTTCGTGCATTGAGTCTTCACGTTCCCAAGTAAACTCAGGTCCCCGTTTCGACTCCCATCGTACCCTAACAATTGGAATGCGACTCCGTCGTAGACGTTTCTCTCCGAAGTCCATGATCTCTACTGGTATTTCAATAAAATGCATAGATTCATCAATCTGAATATCTTCCAGAGGAATGTGGAGGTTTTCATCAGCGAGGCACTTCTTCAAGTTTGATACGTGGAATGTGGGATGAATCCTGTTGAGTTCTTCTGGTAGATCAAGCTTGTATGCTACAGATCCTACTCTTCCGAGTATCTTGAAAGGTCCTACGTAGCGTGGTGCTAGCTTGCCCTTTTGACCAAAACGAACTACTCCCTTCCACGGTGATACTTTTAGAAGTACATGATCACCAATGTTAAACTCTAAAGGCTTCCGTCGTTTATCTGCATAACTCTTTTGACGACTTTGGGCAGCTAGAAGATTGTTTCAGATTTGATGGATCTTGTCTGTGGTTTCTTGGATCAATTCTGGACCAGTGATTTGCGCTTCCCCAATTTCGTGCCAACATACAGGAGATCGGCACTTACGACCATATAAGGCTTCAAAAGGTGCCATGCCGATGCTTGAATGATAGCTGTTGTTGTACGAAAATTCAACTAATGCTAGGTGGGCATCCCAATTTCCCTTGAAGTCTATGACACATGCTCGAAGCATATCTTCAAGAGTTTGAATGGTGCGCTCAGATTGTCCATCAGTTTGAGGATGATAGGCGGTACTGAGATCTAATCGCGTACCCATAGCGGATTGTACTGCTTGCCATGTTCGTGAAGTGAAATGACCATCACGATCAGAAATAATGCTTAACGGTACCCCATGTCGGCTTACAATTTCGCTGATATAAATACGAGCTAGCTTTTCGTTCTTGAAATCTTCGCGGATAGGAATAAAGTGAGCTGATTTTGTAAGTCGGTCAATGATTACCCATATAGTGTCATACCCACCAGAAGTGCGAGGTAACCCGGTAATGAAGTCCATGGTTATATTTTCCCACTTCCATACAGGTATTTCAGGTTGGACCAGAAGTCCTGAGGGTCTTTGGTGTTCAGCTTTCACCTTGGAACATGTAAGGCACTTAGAAACAAAAACAGCAATATCCTTCTTTATTCCAGGCCACCAATAGGTATATCGTAGGTCTTGATACATCTTATCGGCTCCTGGGTGTATAGAGTATCGCGTTTTGTGAGCTTCATTCATAAGAATTTCACGAAGATTGTTGTGGTCAGGAATCCAGATACGATCTAGGTAGTACAGAATACCGTCAGATTTAGTTTCAATTTTAAGTTCAGCTCCACAGGACATCTCCTTTCGTACATCATCTTCCGTTACTGAAACATGTTGGGCTTCTCGAATTTGATCTTTAATGTCAGATATGATTTGCGAACATAGAAGACGAATGGAGTTCGCATAACCCTTTCGACTGAGTGCATCAGCCACCACATTTGCTTTGCCAGGGTGGTACCGAATTTCACAGTCGTAGTCATTTAGAAGTTCGACCCATCTTCGTTGCCTCATGTTTAACTCCTTTTGATTGAAGATATGTTGAAGACTCTTGTGGTCAGTGTATATTTCACACTTAGTACCATAGAGATAATGTCTCCATATCTTAAGAGCGAACACAACGGCTCCAAGTTCTAGGTCATGGGTGGTGTAGTTCTTCTCATGCATCTTGAGTTGTCTCGAAGCATAAGCTATAACTTTTCCTCTTTGCATTAGAACGCAGCCTAATCCTTGCCCTGACACGTCGCAATAGACCACGAAGTCATCACAACCTTCAGGAAGAGTGAGGATTGGTGCATCACAAAGTTTTTGTTTAAGGGTTTGGAAGGCTTCTTCTTGCTTGGGTCCCCATATGAAAGGTTTTCCCTTATGAGTTAAAGCCGTGAGTGGTACAGTAATGCGAGAGAAGTTTGAAATGAAACGACGATAATAACCAGCCAAACCAAGAAAAGATCTTACTTCAGTTGGTGTACGTGGAGCTTGCCATTCTTGTACCGCTTTGATCTTTGAGGGGTCGACATGTATTCCCTTGTCATTGACTACATGTCCGAGGAATTGCACCTCTTTTAACCAGAATTCGCATTTGGAGAATTTGGCGTATAGCTTTTCATCCTCTAGAAGTGTAAGGATGAGTCGAAGATGACGCTCATGATCAGACTTAGACTTTGAATAAATAAGAATGTCGTCGATGAAGACTATAACAAATCGATTAAGATATGGTTTGCAGACTCTGTTCATTAGGTCCATGAAGACTGCTGGAGCGTTGGTTAAACCAAATGGCATGACCATGAATTCATAATGGCCATAACGAGTTCGAAATGCGGTCTTTGGGACGTCTTCTTCATGCACCCTAAGTTGATGATAACCAGATCGAAGGTCGATTTTGGAAAAGTAGCTGGCACCTTGAAGTTGGTCAAGAAGATCATCAATGCGAGGTAAAGGATATCGATTCTTGATTGTTAATTTGTTGAGCTCTCTATAGTCGATGCACATACGAAACGATCCATCTTTCTTCTTTACAAAAAGGACAGGTGCACCCCAAGGCGATGAGCTGGGACGTATGAATCCCTTGTCAGCCAACTCTTGTAATTGACTGGCTAGCTCTTGCATTTCAGAGGGGGCTAACCTATAAGGAGACTTTGCAACTGGTGTAGCACCAGGTATAAGATCAATACGAAATTCGACTTCTCTAACTGGAGGAAGTCCTGAAATGTCGTTAGGAAAAACTCGCGGGAAATCTTTTACTACCGGAATGTCTTCAAGTTTCTTCTCCATGGTTCCCTTTTTGATGATATGAGCTAAAAACGCGACATAATTCTTGCGAAGATATTTTTGAGCTTGAAGACAAGACATTAAGCTGAGCCCTTTCGACGAGGTTTCTCCAAAGATTCGAAGAGTCTGACCGTTTGAAAGAGGAATACGTATAAAATTTTCGCGACATACAACTTCTGCCTGATGTTGACTGAGCCAGTCCATACCAATTATGATATCGAAACTTCCCAGCTTCATAGGAATAAGGTCGACTGAGAAATCGTGGTCGTTTAAGGTGAGTGTACAGTTGCGTATAATAGAGTTTAATGAAACTGGTTTCCCGTCAGCAACTTCTACCGTTATGGATTACATGAGCTTATCCCGATTTTGGTTTAAGATAGGTTCAAATTCTAAGGACACAAAACTTCTATCCGCACCAGTATCAAATAACATAGATGCATATCTACCATTTATAAGGAACGTACCGTTAATCACATTGTCGTCAGCCCTAGCCTGATTAGCGTTGATATTGAAAGCTCTTCCTCTTGCAGGTGGAGGAGCTTGGTTCGCTTGATTCACCGGGTTGGCTTGGGCCTGAGCATGAATAATGTTTACCAACCTTGGACAAGTGTTTCTGAAATGGCTTGGGTCTCCGCAATTGTAGCAAGCGCGCATTGGTTGACCCATAGGATAATTGGGTTGGTAATATGTTTGGGCTAAATGTTGGGTGGGTGGTAATAGTAGGGGTTGTTGGGCTTGACCCATTATTTGTTGGTGGGTTTGGGTTGATGGCTGGTGGCGGTTCGTTCGCTGAGGCATGCGGCAGGTTTGAACAGTATGACCTGCGCGACCACAGCCGGTGCAATATTGGCAAGGATGATCAGGAGAATGGTGGTATTGGCAACAGTTGCATTTTGGTAACGGGCCAGTGTATGGTCTTTTGTATGGTGCGGGTGAAGGGGCAACCTGGGTAATGGGTGCAGCAGGAATAGGGGAGTTGGTTTGTGTAACAGCGAAATTTCTGGTGTTGCGCTTCCTCTTGTTAGCAAACTTAGAGGATGAGGTGGAATGGTTTGAAGTTTGTCCCTCAACAGGGGCTTTCTTTTTCTCTTCTTTAAACTTCCCGTTGCGAATTCGATTCTCGGTCAGTTCAGTGGCTAGTTCCATAGCAGCTTCAAGTGTTGCTGGTGAAGTGCTGAGAACTGAATCTTGGATTTTCGAGGGAAGTCCTCGAATATACTACTCGATCAAAAGATAAGTTGGGGTAAACAAATTAGGAACCATCTGGTTCAACTCTAAGAACCTCTTGTTATAGGTGGTGTGATCTCCCTCCTTCTGCTTTAAAGAATGAAATTCGTCCTCCAACTTTTTAATTTCACTCCTAGGACAGAAACGCCTAGTCATGATTTCCCTCAATTCCTCCCAAGATAAGGCCACTGCATCATCAATTCCCCTCTTCCCTTTTTCAGTATTCCACCAGGTAAGAGCTACCCCAAATAGTCTTCCGGTGGCGTATCGAAACTTGCGATCCTTAGGACAATCGCAGTTGAGAAAAGTGTTTTCCATCTCCTCAAACCAGTGGAGGAGAGCGTGACACCTTCGGTCCCTTCAAATTTAGGAGGATCACAAGACTTGAAATGTTTATATGAGCACTTGCTGGTAGGAGGGTTGTCGATGTTCTGGTCATGTTGTTGGGGAGGATTAGTAGGATTTGTAGCGAGGGCTTGTTGTACTTGGACCATAATGTCAGGCAGTATCGTGGCCATTTGTTTCGCGATTTGTGTGGCCAAGCGTTCCTGAGACCTTCCTGATCTTTTACCCCTTCGCTGTTGTCTGGACGACATCTACAGGAACATACATAAGAAGATTGTGAGTTTATGGAGTCTTTTTAGGTGTCATGTGTCTTTAAGAAAAGTGAAAATAACATAATTATCAATAATGCAACTACATCCATAGGATGTCTTGGGTTTGCTCATGTTGGGCCTCAAATGTCCCCCATACCTTCACCTATATAGTCATGTGGGCCCCATGGCTATTGGCTTGGTAGGATTCACATTAGTATTGGCGATTTAACACTTGCATCACCCGAATGCAAACCACAAAATATGTTTACGAGATGTATGGTCGGAATGTGTCCAGGTGTAGACACAATGACAACTCAAAGTGGGGTTAGCTCACACGACGTTTGGTATAGCATGCTTTGGCCTAATAGGTACTTCGTACTCTCATCGTTAGTCCCCAGGTAGGCAAACTGGTCCTTTATTTTGGATTTATACGAATGCCAGCCTGGACAGGACGTTCCGACTGCCGGTACTGATACCCTTCCAGTTACTACATGCCCCTCATAAGAACTCACTTTGATGAGATTTGAAAACACAAAAATCATTGTAAAAGCAATCATGATGTGGTGTCTGCTTTCATGGATGTGATATGTTATGAGAATATGATTCATGATAGGCATTATATGATAATATATACTTATGAACATGCTTGCGTAACATTGAATGTAACATTTAACATAAAACATATAAACATCATGAAATTTGGCATGTAACACGCAAAAATCTTAAAAATTTCTAATCAACAATAGTATAGGCTCTAAGGGTCTAATAACCTATCCTATATCCCTATAGTCATGGCTCTGATACCAAACTGTCACACCCCGACCCGCAGCGGAATAAGAGTCGGGGCATAATTGGGTTATCACCAAAGCTCATGACATTTACTAATATGTTTCATATTTATTAAAGTCAAAGTTACATTCCAAATAATCCAAACATGTCCATACAATACAAAGAAATAACCAAAATTTTATTCTTCTAGTCCAATCCTATGTGTTTCTGGCTGCAGCTGGTTCACCTGTATCATGTGTAAAAATGGGGTTTTTGGGTCAACATAAGTTGGCGAGTGAACCTTGTTAGATAAACATTTATTATTGATTTACTTGTTAGTTTATCAATGAAAAATTGAGCATAATCATAAATGAGCAATTGTAAATAATCAGGCAGTAGCAATTTGCAATCACAACTATAACATACAATAACATATGATAGCATATATTGACATACCAACATCATACAATAAATAACATAAATGAAACTGTGCGATCAAGGCTCAATCAAACGGAGCCGATCGTATTGCATGTACTGAAAATGAAAAATGTCTGTGCGATCAAGGCTCAATCAAACGGAGCCGAGCGTATGTGGGCACGCCAGGTTCACGCTCATAATGTAATGGGGAACATGCTCAACGCTCATAATGTAATGGGGAGCGGCGGCCTATGAAATTGCATGTACTGAAAATGATAAATTGCATCTAACAATAACCACACAACAGTTGAAACAAACTGAATACACATGTTCATGATATGATGTATGCACAATGATTTAAATATAATATATAGCAAGACACATGATACACCCCAAAACGTGATTAAAACGGGGAATTTGTAAAGATTCACTCACATTGGGTGCGTTTGATTGGAGATGAAGAGATGCGCACGAGTCGGGAGAATTGAACAACGAGAATTACTAACCTAAATAATAACGGAAAAATATAGTAAATGAGTGGATTTTATTAAGGATTTTAATGGAATTTTTAGATATATTTTTGTGAGTTTAAGGCTATTTTCTATCTTTAAAAATATTATTTTTAAGTATTTTTAATTGATTTTTAAATTAAATTAAATAAATAAAAATATAAAAAAAATTGTTTATTTTTGCGTTGACCGTTGACTTGTTGACCTGTTGACCGGTTCGGTCAGTGTGCATGTATGCGCTGGGTGAGACCGAACCCGAGACCTCCCGTACGCGTGCACGCAGCTCTACCAACTGAGCTACGTGTCTAACCCGAAATAATCTTGTTTTTAATTATATTTATATACTAATTCGATTTAACCAAAATTCTTTTAATTTCAAAAACATTTTAATTCGTTCAACCGGTGCCAGTAACAGGTTTCGAACCCGGGACTTGTGCTTTAACATCACACACAGTCCACCGTTGGACTGTGTGTCTAACTTGGTTAATATACCAATTTTTATTATACTTAACAACTAACGGAGTTAACCCGGTTCAGTTTTAAACAAAAAGGCATTTTATTACATAGGAAGTGCGTGTATCAGGGATCGAACTCGTGACATGCGCGTATATTTTGCACACAGTCCACCGCTGGACTGTGTGTCTAACCCGTTCATTATATCGATTTTTATTATACTTATAGTATTATCAAAGTTCATCTTCTTCGTTGGATTTTACCGACAGCAGATTACACCATTAAATCTTGTTAATTCGATTGTTAAGCATTACACAGACTGATAAGAGATAACAGGGATGATAATTAGAGGAAAAACATACCGGTGAACGATTGATTACAGAGTTCCAGCAAGGCATCGGTCTCTGTTTTTAAGAACTTCAACTGAGCAAATCGATTAATCGTTTTGATTAGTTAATCATGAAATTGAAGTGCTTAACAAACGTTATCAGTGTGTTTGAAGGTCCTTACCGTTTCACAGACGAAGATAACGATTTCCAGAAATTTTCCGGCGAACTGGAATTATCTGATAACGGTGCCTGAATTCCATCTCAAGTGGAAGGTTTGAGTTAGAAATAGCTTAACAATTGTTAGACTACGACGGTATTGAAAGAATTACCGTTTTGAGGACAAATACGGTTTTCCGGCGAACTTGCAGAATTTTCCGGCGAGTTGATTTAAGCTTTGTGATGGACCGAATGTGTGACGAAAATGAAATGGAAGGTTTGTATGATGTTTCTGAGTCGCGAGAGGGGTCTTGATTGAAGTAATTCAGACATTGATTGTTTTCGGTTATATTAGCCGATCAAGATCAAAATTGAAGTTCATTCAAATCCGAATTGATTAGGATTTGTCGGTGCATCGGTTATAAACCTGAATTTGCGATTAATCAAACGTTTAGACGGTTGAATTGCCGATTTCGGTTTCTCAGTTGGCGCAACCGGTTTAACTAGGTTTGTGTATAAGAGTTATTTGTTTCCCTAAGTTGACAGAAAACAAACAAGTGGCGGAGTGGTGATGTGTGTAAGCGTTAAGTCTTTGGGTTTAAATTCCGGCTGACCCGGGTTCGAGTCCCGGCAGCATCATTTTATTTTTATTTATTTTGTTTTCACTTTTTATCAAAAATAATTTTTATAGTTTAGTTTGTTTATTAATTATGTATCATTAAAAATCAAAATAACCATAAATACACAACGTGACATTTATAACTTGATATTCGATTACAAAACGGAGCGGGTTTTGGAAACCCGTTTTTGACAAACGTTACAATAAGGATGCCGTTACTTGTTTCAATTGTGGTGAGAAAGGGCATTTCAAACGAGAATGCACAAGACCTACGAAGCAAGGAAACCAAACCCTTTCAGAAATCAAACTACATCCAACACCACCCAAGTCAATAATGAAAGAGGAATAGTGGCTGTCAACAACCCAAATCAAGCAGGGTCTTCCAATATAAACCGAGCATTGGTGGTACAAGATGATGAAGGATGTGACTGGTCCGTTCAATTGGGTGATGGTAATTAAGGGGGTACTGCCTGCTATGCCAAAGTCATCAATCATGTGCAATCGGTCTAAAGGGATGAAGATTCCGAAGATGATGACACCTCAGGTTACAGCAGTACTTCAGATGAAGAAAGTTCAAGTGTTAGAGGGTATAGTTCGGATCTTGAAGTAAAATTGGATATTGATGCTGAGGTTGAGGGTCTGCTGAAAGAAACTGAGAAGCTGAACAACCAGAAATCGGTGCTAGTCAAGAAGGCTGAAGTTGCAGCAAGGGAAGTTGAAAAGCTATCCAACAAGGATGGATCGTTCTCTTGCAACACCGTATTTATGGCGAATGTGTCAGTCTCAACAAGTCAGGTACAATCTGATACTACTCAAGTCTGCAATGATTGCTCTGTTCTAAAACAGAAGTTTGAAACAACACATCTTCATAATCACAATTTAGTAATTGAACTGTCGAAATGCAAAGAAGCTAACTTGGCCTTAACAAGAAACGAAAAAGATTTCAAAGATGTAACTGACACTTTAAAAAGAAGCGTTTCTGAGTTAACCAAAACGGTTTTAAACAAACAAAAGGGTATTAATAACTATATTAATATCATTGAAGAAACCAAAAAGGAGTGAGCAATTGAAAAATGTGAATATGAAGCGATCAAGCTCAAACTGGAAAGTTACAAAAATTCTCAGTATGTGCTTGATCACATCATTGATGTTCAAAAGCTAAAAGGAAATGTGACATGCATCGGATATCAGTCGTGTCCGCCCCCTTTAAGACACAACTATTCCAAGATGCCCGATGAAGAGGAAATGCCTCGATTTGAACCTTCTGTACCACTCAATCCTGATGAGTTTGCAGAAGGATTAGGGTTCAAATTAGATGAGGTTTCTAATGAAATCAAGCAATCTGATAATTCATCCTCTGAACAAAGTCCTCCAGTAGTTGAGGATGCCGAAACATCAGACGATGAATCAGACATGATCGAGCAAGACCAATCTCTTGACAATAAGAAGGGAGTGAAAATTCCAGTTGAGAATCACATCTTATGTGATCCTCCCACTCCAGTTGTTAAGCCTGTTGTTAAACAATTGATCCTGCTAAGTCAGTTGAAGCGCTTATTGCTACCTTTGAAAGTAACAATCTGCTTTATACGTTGGTTGATGATGAGAGAGTTTACTCAAACAAGGACTTCCCTATCAGAAATGTCAATCAAGCCTTGATTGATCAAGTTTTTGAAAATTCAACAAATAATTTTTTGGGAAAGAAAAGTTCGAATGTTATTGTAACTCAATGCGAAAAATTACCTCTCAAGCCTCAACAACCAACTGCTTCCAAAGGAAAGCAACAAGAAAATGGAGTCGATAACTCTAAGGTCTCAAAACCTAAGGGCAATCGGAAATCGACTCGAAACAAGAAGAAGCAAAAGGATGTAAAATTTGTGAGTTCAACGGGTACTGATACAATCGAGACTTTTGAAAACTTATCTAACACGGATTTTGTTAACAAAGTCAAGATTTTGAAACGAAATGCACAAAACAATTACACCCAACATACCAACGGGTGTGATAGTGAACCAAGTACCTCACGACCAACAAGTTCTACCTCCAGTCAGAAAAATTCATCTCCTAAGTTTGTTGAGAGGAGATCGTGTTTTAGATGTGGTGAGTTTGGACACATCATCAAAAATTGTACAAACTCACCCAAACCAAAGTTTGTGGATAATGCTCCACCTGAGAAAGTAGAACAGCGACGATCGGTATCCCCTAAACAAGATAAACGAGTCGTTAAAGAACAAGAAGCTAAACAAAAACGGAAAAATGTTAAAGCTCTTGAAAAGGCATTAAAACCGAAAATTGTTAAAAGGGAACCGAGTCCATCAAATGTGTCAAAACCAGAATCTTCAAAATCTGTAAATAATTCAAATAAATCTGGTAAGTCACAAAAGTCATCTTGGAAACCTAAGTCGGAGACAATCTCAGGGGAAGGTATTTCATTTCCGAATCATCAAGAAATTGAAATTACATTTCTTGATGATAAGGGGCGACCCAAGACCACTAAGGCTTGGGTCCCCATCTCTAACTAATTGTGTAATCACATGTGCAGGGTGCTTCAGGAGGAACTATTAACAGTCATTGGATCGTTGATAGTCGGGCATCTAGGCACATGATAGGCGATCTTAGACTTCCATATGATGTGGAAAACATTAGAGGAGGCTATGTCGCTTTTGCTGGAGACAAAGGTGGATACATCACTAGAGAGGGTATGATCTCCAATGGTGTGGTGAGTTTCGACAAGATCAATTATGTGCAACAAATTGATCACAATCTTCTTAGTGTGTCTCAAATTTGCGACAAGAAGTTTACTGTGCATTTTGATGATGCTGGCTGCTATGTGTTGAAACCCGGTTTTAAAATCTCAAAGGAATGGATTCTTCTTTCGGCTCCTAGGATAAATGACTTATACATCCTTGATATGAGCCAAGCGATTACGAAAACTGCACAAGTTACCTGTTTCATTTCTAAAGCTACCGAGAAGGAGTCTATCTCATGACACAGACGGATGGGACATATTCACTTGAGGAAGATGAACCATCTGGTGAAGAACAATCTTGTGAATGGTATGCATGTCAAAAACTTTCATCTTCAAGACGTCTGCATATTTTGCCAGAAAGGAAAGCAAGCGAAGAAATCACACTCTGTCAAGAAAGTCAATATTGTTAACATGCCATTGGAACGTCTTCATATGGACCTTTTCAGACCTATGAAACACAAGACAACCTTTGGTGATGCTTACTGCTTGGTAGTTACGGATGACTACTCGAGATTTTCATGGATAGTGGTCATGGCACACAAAAGCGAGACTCCAGATATTCTCAAGAATCTCTTTACCCTTATTGAAAATTTGTACAACTTAAAGATAAGGAGGATTCGAAGCGACAACGGCACTGAGTTTAAGAATAGGGTTATGGATGAGTATTGTGTTTCCAAAGGTATACAGTTCTCGCTATACTCCTCAACAGAACGGTGTTGCTGAAAGGAAGAATCAGACGCTTATAGAAACTGCTAGAACTATGTTAGTGGAATCACAACTTCCAGTTCAATTTTGGGGGGGAGGCTGTGGCAACTGCGTGTTATACACTAAACAGGGTTCTTACAGTGAAGAGACATGGTAAAACTTGCTTTGAACTGTTGCATCGACGGAAAACTGATGTCTCGTATTTGGAACCTTTTGGAGCTCCATGCACTATGATTGAGCCGGATGGTAAGTTTAGGGCAAAGGCGATCGAAGGTTTCTTTCTTGGGTATGCCACTCCAAATTTTAGAGTCTGGAATTTATCTACTTGGAAGATAGAGAAATGGGGTGAAGTTAAGGTTCAACGATACATTGAGTCTGTTATGGCTCCGGGAGATCCGTGGATGTTTGACTATGATGGTCTTTTTGGTTCCTTTAATCTGCCAACCTTTGATGAAGCTTCTGCAGCAGCACAGATGTTATTAGAAAGTGATACTGTGATTGATTCGTCATTGGTGAGACCGATTATTGTTAATCCTCAAGCTTCGGCATCGGTTAACAATATTGGTTAAAATGAGGTGTTTGAAGATGCAGCTGATTACAATGTTTTGTCTGACGATGAAGAATATCATGATGCAAATGAAGCTACATCAGTTCCTGTTCAAGGTGCATCTGAAGGTGCTTCTGTGGATAACAATGTTCGTACTGGTGAAGGTAATGCTTCAACGTCTTCGACGATGCTAGATATTGATCTGGTAGTTGATTTGAACTTCAACAATTTGGGTATCAATGCTCGTGTTCCTGATGTGCCAGAAACTCGAATTCATAATACTCATCCTCAGCAGAATATTATAGGAAATGTTCAAAGCGGTGTGCAGACACGTAACCAGCTGAGAAACAATCAGAATGCTGGATTGTATGCAGCTATTAGAAAATCCGGGGAGCAAAACGATTGTTCTTTCGCATGCTATGTTTGCCAAGTAGAACCAAAGTCTTGGAAAGAAGCATTGAAGGAAGATTTATGGGTGGAAGCTATGCAGGAAGACCTTCAACAGTTCCAGAAGTTGGAAGTATGGAAACTGGTTGACAGACCTGAGAACTATAAGAAGATTGGCACTAGATGGGTGTTCAAGTGCAAACGGGATGACCGAGGTGTTGTTGTGCATAACAAGGTAAGATTGGTTGTTCAGGGCTTTGCACAGGTAGAAGGCATTGACTATAATGAAGTTTATGCACCAGTGGCACGTCTTGAGGCAATAAGGATTTTCTTGGCTTATGCGTCCTACAAGAAGTTCACTGTGTATCAAATGGATGCAAAAAGTGAATTTCTTCATGGTGTGGTTGAAGAAGAGGTATATGTTGAGCAACCGCCTGGTTTTGAAGATCCACTGCATCCTGATAAGGTTTGGCTTCTAAACAAGGCGTTGTATGGTCTTCATCAAGCTCCGAGGGCTTGGTATGAGACTTTGTCTTCGTATCTTCTCAAGAATGGTTTTCGAAGAGGTTTGATCGACTTCACTCTTTTCATCAAGGAAAGGGGTGAGGATTTGTTGCTGGTTCAAGTGTATGTGGATGATATCATATTCGGGTCTACAAATGATGATATGTGCAAAGAATTCGAACGGGTGATGCAAGAGAAATTCGAGATGAGCGCCATGGGAGAAATGAACTTTTTCTTAGGTTTGCAGGTACATCAATCTAAGGAAGGGATCTTCATTCATCAGGCAAAGTACATCGGGGATATTCTCAAGCAATTCCAGATGGAAGATTCAAAGCTCGCTGGAACTCCATTTGCTCAGAATCATGGGATTACTCCTGAGGGGTCGGGTGATAGTATGGATCCATCTCTCTATCGTGCAATGATTGGTTCTCTCATGTATCTCACAGCTTCAAGACCTGATATTATGTATCCGACATGTCTACTTGCTCGTTATCAATCAAATCCAAAGTCTTCTCATTTCATCGCTGTCAAGAGGATTTTTCGTTATCTGAAGGGATGTCCAGACACTGGTCTTTGGTACCCTAAGGATGATAACTTCGGGTTGATTGCTTTCAGTGATTCTAATCACGGTGGCTGCAAAATTGATGCAAAATCAACATCAGCAGGATGTCAGTTTCTTGGAAATCGTCTAGTCACGTGGCAATGCAAAAAGCAAACCTGTGTGGCTACTTCAACTTGCGAAGCTGAGTATATTGCAGCTTCTAGTTGTTGTTCCCAGGTTTTATGGATCCAACAGCAGACGCGCGACTACGGTTTTGAATTTCTAACTACTCCTATTCATGTTGATAATGAAGCTGCTTTACAGATTACCCGTAATCCTGTACAGCACTCGAAAACAAAACACATCGAAATTAAGTATCATTTCATACGAGATTGTTATGAAAAGAAACTTATCGATGTTGTTAAAATTCACACTGATCACCAACGTGCTGACTTATTTACAAAAGCTTTTGATAAATCTCGATTTGATTATTTGCTTTTGATAAATGGCATTAAGGTGAAACCCGAGTAATTCATCATCGACTAATCGCTTTGGTAAATATTTTCTTAAAAACGTCAAAAAGACAAAAAGATTTCTTTGTTTATTTACTTTTTGCTTTTTAGGGGGAGAAAATTTCAAGAAAATACAAAAACATCAGAAAATCTCAAAAATACAAAAATATGTCTTTCTTTTATTTACTTTCTGCATTTAAGGGGGAGAAAATTTCAGAAAAACACAAAAACAATAGAGAATTGAAAAACCAAAATGAGTTTCTTGGAAAGATAAGAGAAGATGATAAGTAAATAAAATGTAAAATGTGGTAAAAAATGTAGTTAGTCAAGTGCGGTCAAAAATGTAAAATGAAATGATAAGTAGCTTTACTAACGATGTACCGGTAGACTCACAATCAGACTAAAACGTGCAGGTTGATATAAACTTAACAAACTGAAAGTCAGGTGGGAACCGTTCATTGGCATATGGTCTTGGTACCGAAATTTCGTTTGATAGTATGCCAAGGTTCTGAAATGCGTGGTGCTTATGTTGTTTATCATCTGGGTATCATGGTTGTCTCTTTTACCGAAAATAATGGGGACGCAAGTCAAGAACTTCCATGATACCATACATGCGTGTAAATATTGCATACGACCATCAAAAGTGATAATCATATCACATCCACCAAAACGAATAAGTGATAAAATATCACAGTTTATTGTGGGTGTCAAGTTTGTCTCTTTGTCGGTACGATGGTACTAACCTGTTCACAAACTTGCACCTGTGCCCTGCATGCATTCGAAAATTAAGTTCCTCATCAATAAGTGATTCTATCACATAGGGCTTGTTTTCATCCAAAAATAAGTGAGTATCTCACTTCATATACGTTAAAACAGATGATAAGCGGTATACTCGCCGGTAAAGATGAATTCTTGTGCATGTCTTGATACGGGAATGTGTCGTGAAGTGGATGAACACCGGCTAGTAGGTATAAATCATACATTAAATCATATCTCTCAAACGAGATTACATCTGATAAGTTGAGTTTATGTGGACAACAATATTGGTAATCGAGGTAAAATGCTTATCGAAGGTAAAATGAATTTAGAAAATCGTGCTTGACCAAACCGTAAGCTGGTATGATTCTCTTATCTTGAAACTCGCAAAAGATGTTTAAGTAGTGTATGTGCAGTTCGTAATTATTTAACTTAGGTTGTTTTATTTTAGATATTTTAATCTTTCCTTTAATTTTCGTTTAGTCGATATTGAAGCTCGAATGGTTTCTACCGGTAAAGTCCTAAAATCAATCTTGCTTAAACAACACAACTTCATAAAGTCACAATGCATTTTGTTAAACTCAAAGATGTTCAAAATCTTTTTGATAAAATAACTTCATAGTTGGTACCGGTGCTCTGCGAAGAATCTGGTTCTACGAAGAACTAGTCGACGAAAAATAAGATCGACGAAGAATGGGATTCTTCGTTGAAATGGTCTGGGCCCAAGTGTTGAGTCCAGTTACTGAGTGTTCGTTGGCCCACATGGGAATCTTCGTAGAAACCCTCGACGAAGAATAATTCTTCGTCGAGGTGAAGGTTCCTCGAAGAGGCGGTGAAACAGGGGTGGTTAAAAGGCATGGCCCTTCACCAAACCCCCATCACTTTTTCAAAATTACCTTTTTCACTCATTCTCTTTCTCTCTAAAAAAAAAAACACTGTTCATCTTCTTCATTGTGAAGAAATCCTAACCAACCTTGAAACTCTTGTTATTTGTTCTTGTTTAGATACAAATCTAAGGTAGAACTCAAGTTTATTAACAAGTGTATCATAATGTTTCGGTGTTAGGATCACAAACAAGATCATTCACTTGAATCCATTAAGAGTCATGTGTAACCCTCATTGTTTGTAATATAAACTTGTAATCGGTTGGTCTATAAATGTTATTGATTTGGTGTATTAACAATAGATTCATTCGGTTTATGAAAGACATGAATGGGTTTTACATGAACTGTGAAGTTTTTGGGTTTGTACCAAGAATGTTGGGAAAAGTAAATGAACTGAGTGTTTTGATCTTGTTAGTCAGTGAGTTTTAACCTTTTGGATGTTTGTCTCTGACATGAATTTAAGTGTGACGAAGAATCCCCGACGAAGATTCATAGTCAACGAAGAATGGGTTCTTCGTTGACCAGGGATGTTCGCTGGTAAGATGTAGACGAAGAATCAGTGTCAACGAAGAATGGATTCTTCGTTGACCATGATTGTTCGTTGGATGTTTATGATTCTTCGTCCAACCTAAGTGTTCGTAGGAGGTTCTTTATGAAAAGAATGAATTCACAGTGGACACATAATGGTTCGTAGGGAAAACTTTAAGTTCACAGTGAATTCATACCTTTACACAGTTAACATGTTATGAGTCTGCTTTCAACATGTAATCTATCTTTCTTCACATTGTGGGTATGTTTTGTATAGAATGGCTCCTAAAGGTCAGAAGCGAAAGCCCGCTACAAAGAGGGATGATAAAAGTGAGGTTGAAATTATGTCGGATCTCGACATAACATGGTCGCATACTTGGATCCGGAAAACATTTTTGCTGATTATGCCGGAATCATGAAATGGCTAAGGGAATCAAGGATCAATCATGCCATCACTCATCAAACTGTCATATACAAGTCTCAGATCAAAGCGTTCTGTGATTCAGCAAAAGTTGAAGAGATTGATGGAAAGGAAGTTATAAGAGGAAGTGTGAGCAATCAAGACGTTATTGTTTCAGCTGAGATTCTCAACACGGTATTACAGCTTCGTGATGACCCTGATGCGCCACACTCAGTTCCGATAATGTGTCAAAGAGGATGTTTGCTGCGTATGAAGTGTACTGGAGATATATTTGGAAATAAGTTTAAAAAGTCGGGTTTACCCTTCGTTACAAGTTTCTGTTACATATGTTAATACAATGTTTGAGCAATCGACGAAGCGGTTATGATATGGCAAATCCGGAGTTAGTTGGGTTGATGGTAGCCTTGGTGCTGAACAAACCGTTTAGCATATCTAAGTATATATTCTCCAACATGAAAGAAAATCTATCAAGAACAGGAGCCGTCACAACAGGAAGCAAATTCTGGATGTATCCCAGATTTCTGCAGATGGTGTTAAATGCTCAACATCCCGATATTCCTAGAGAGGATAATGAAGTTCTAAAAATGGAGCCAATGACAGAACGTTCATTGAAGATTTATAAAGGATACGCTGCAAAAAGTTACAAGGAAAGCGATCCTCCTTGAAGGTTATTTGGATTTCTTGAAAAAGACTCATACGTAGCATCGGAGAATGACAAGTGGCGACACGATGATAGCGACTCCAACAATGAAGAGCCTACTTTAAGAAAAATGCTTGAAGATAGGTTTGGGAAAAAGAGTGATGATGATGATGATGATAGTGATGACGGTGGAGATGATAGTGATGGTGGAAATGGTGGTGATGGTGGTGATAGTGGTGCTGCATCAACTGGAGGTGACTTGGAAAAGCAACCAGAAGGTGCCACAGATGTAGAAGAGGAAGATAATCCTCCGGAACCTGGTTATGAATATTATCCTGATGATCGTGGCGTTCGACGGGTTAGAAGGATTAGTACTGAAAGAACTGAAGCTGATCTGGATTATGTGCCTTCTGATACTGAGTCTGAGAAGGCTCGAAAGAAGCAAGCTGCTATCCGGCGGAAGAAAAAGAGTCGGAAAACCGTTGGCTCCTCATCAGCTCAATCAGAATCTGTTCCACAACCTGATCCCCCCCACAGGGCCAATACCAGAAGAAGTCTTCACTGCCGAGGAGACTGAAGCCTTGGTAGCTTCTCCTGGTAGGTCATCAGGAACTGCAACTGCTACGGTTAGTCCACAACAACCCCCTCCCCAGTTTACAGCTCCTGCTGCTACTCAAGCTGCTCATGAGAGAACTCACAAGCAAAGTTCAGAATCTCTTGATGCACAGTTTGCAAGAATGTCTGAAAGCGAGCGATCTAGCTTTCTATTCCTACAACTTCAAGCAGCACAGACTCAGATAAATAGACACATGGATTTTAAGTCTGCTACAAGGAACGACTCCATTAAGCAACGATTGGAGATCAACACCCTGACTGAGACTGTTAAGAAGCAACAAGCAGAGATCAACCAGTTGAGAGCTGAAAATGCTCAACTGCGAGCTGCTGATACCGAAAGGGCTACTCAGTTACAGCAAATGCGCGCAGCTACAACACTCGGGGTATCGAGATGAACAGGATGAAAGAACGGAGCACTGAGTTACTACATTCTAGCGAGAAGCTCTCTGGGAAATACACAGAAATAACCAACTGGTATGACACGAGAAACAAGACCATAGCTGAAAATGTAAAACAAATGGCTGGTAGCTATGAAATGACAAGAAAACAGGTCAACATATTGTGGGCTGATAGATGTAAGACACAGGAGGTTCTACAAAAGCGGGATCATGATAGTGAAGATCCAGGAAATCCTGATGTGTCTGCTTCGTCTGCTCAACCAGAAGGTTCTGCGTCTACCCTAGCTGGTGCTTCAAGTTCTGTTCAAGTTGTTGCCGACTCTGGAAGTGTTCAAGAAGCCTTGGACAACATAGATTTGCAGATGGTTCTTGTGGAAGATCAAGATGATGTGGTTGTTGCTGAAGGTTCAATGTCTGGTCAGGTTATTTCTACTTCTGTTGGTTTTGATGTGCCACCGCTACAGTCTCTACATCCTGTTACCGGTGAGGAGTTAGAGGAAGGGGAGTTTGTTTCTGAACTCTCTCATGAACAGATTTTGAAACTCAAAGAATTGAAAGAGGTAGACGAAGCTACCATTGACGAAATTCCAAGTGAACCCGAGGTAGAAAATGTCGAAGGATTGGAAGAAATTGTGTTTGATGGAGACGTTGGAAAGTCAAGTATGTATGTGATGACGGGTCTGTGTTTGAGCCATTTGACAGCTACTGGCTTCGTGAGAATGTAGATGATATCAATGAAAAGTTGAAAAGTAGAGATACATCTGACATTCCAGCTGATTCTTTTGAAGAATGGCGGAAGCAGTTTCTTGCAAAGGCGAAAAAGCCATCTCCTCCTCCTGCTCAAGTTGATTACTTTAAGTACAAGAAGGATCAGCCACATGGAAGAATCCTTAGTTGGATGTTTCTGAAAGACATTCACTGCATGGCGGTGAAAAGAGAACACATAATCCAGTACTTTAATTCTTTACTGAGCATTTTAACTTTGCTCTTTTATGATGTTGCAACGCTATCCAAGTTAAATCTAATCAACAGATCCAACTACGAAGGAGCATCGTTGTTTGCAAAGAAGATAAGAATTGGGCGAAGACGAGGTTGGAAGGATGAAGTGTACAAGCCTCAGTTCCCAATGCATGAGCAGATAAAGTATACGCTGGATCCGGATACCAACACAGCTCATTACAAGATTGTGTATCAGCCGGTGAAAGCATTAGAGAAGATTCCTTTCATGCCCATGCCTTAATATTTTCTAGGGAATATGAAGCTTTGTTGTTACGACTCAGACACTCAAGAAGCGGTTATTGTGTTCAAGAACAATGATGACAACTTCCGATTGGATTGTGAACATGTCAAGACCCTCCTTCAACACGATATCTTCTACGAAGACAATCAAGACCTCCTTCACACGATATCTTCTACGAAGACAATCAGACCTCCTTCAACACGATATCTTCTATGAAGACAAGGACGCGTACCAAGCGTTGCTATTTCAACGCGTCGCTTGTTTCTGTTTCTACCGAGGTATTCATGCAGGAAGTTCATGGACCGAAGCGTACAAGGAGTGAAGACCGAAGACCAAGCTATAGACAAGGGGAAGTTTGTTGGTACATTTTTGTGTCTGTAACTTGTTCTTAGCTGTCGGTAGTCTGTACGATCTTTATTTACGTATCTGTAATGTTTTGGTCCAGTCGGCCAAGTCAAGGTATCCTCCTATCTTGACTTAGCACGACGTTTAGTTTGTGTATGATGTAAAACAGCTGCATGTTGCAGACTATTAGTATGTGTGTATGTGATATCTCAGTTAACTGTTATACATGTCTGTGTAAAGGCTTCCTACGAAGAACCCATGATTCTTCGTAGGATAACATTGGCTACGAACAACCATGGTTCGTTGTTGTTGATGGCCATGAAGAATCTTTCTTCGTGGTACTGATGGTTCGTTGTGAAGACCCACGAAGACTCATTCTTTGTGGGATGCCTAGTTGTTCGTTGGCCAAACAGCCTTCTTCGTAGGGCTGCTGGTTTACTTGGCCTATATATATACAGTTCATATGTACTCAGTTTGAACTAAAAGAGAACTGAGAGAGTTTGTTCACTGTGTGTATGTGTAAACTTGTTCTCTTCCATTAACTAAAGATAGTAAATCTTTTGGTTACTTGTGTTTGCTTTACATACGTTGTTTTGCTACGGTTTGCACTCACACTTGGATTCCCACTTGTGTGTGTGTTAACAAACAAGGAAGTAGGTTATCTTGATCCTCCAAGTGGACCTACAAGTGGTATCAGAGCCATGGTACCCGACTTAGTAATGCTAACCATTTGCTAAGTCACAGGATTATTGTAAGTTCATGTTTCGGATTCGAAACCGTGATTAGTGTGTGATTAAGCTCAAAGATGGAAGATTAGAGAAGGATAATAACTTTCTTGTATAAATTAGGACATCATAACCTTACAAACCGACACTTGATAAGTTATCCTAACCATACGAAAGAGTACACATCCAGGAGAGACCAAGTGGTGATCTCTCCCCACAACTCTAGAACCTTATGTTCACAATTGACCAAGGGTGGTATTTATAGTACCACCACTTCCCATGGAAATCCACATTCACTTGGATGGTCACTTGCAAACGCACAAAGTCAAACATAATCAGCGCATAACACTATCTAATCAATTCGCACAACAGCGAACACAAAATCTGCACCAACAAATTCCCCCTTGACTGTTGCTGTCGAATGCTGAAAATGCAACTGCAATCAATCTTCAATCAAGTATCTGTTGAAGACAGTTTCTTCGACCAGATTCCCCCTTGACCGAAAATCCAGGTAAGTAGAATCTTGACTTGAGTCTTCATAGCAATACCAAACCTTGAAGCTTCTCGTATTATATTTCCCCCTCAAAGTACGCATAACCATGTTGGGTGTTGTGCAATGTCCTCGCAAAGCAAAATTGACCGATCTTCCGCTGATCTTCCAAAACTCCAACCGGCATTTGATAAGGGTTTCATTTTTGAAAAACTGCATCAAGTCTTGATCTTGTCATAAAAACTCTATTTCATTCAAGCATACTACATTGGTAGAGTTTTCTGGTGAACAATCTTTTGTAAACCATCTGTGTAGAATCGACCAAGTAATGCACTTTGATCATCAGCATCAACACTCAGGAAGTCAGCTAGACCGAGTATATCATTTGCAAGCTCAACCAGCACGCTTAGTTGAACTACATCCAGATCTCATTGTCTCGCCTTTGTGAAGTCGACCACGTAATGCACTACGGATCTTCAGCATTAGTACTCAGGATGTCAGCTTGACCAAGTACATCGTTTGCAAACTCAACGAATTAATTATACCCAGATCCCTGTAAAATCCCAAAGAAAACATCAAACTCAAAACCGAATCCTGAAAATTCCCCCTCTACTGTAATTTCATCCGCATTAAGTTTCAGCAATCTCCCTCCGCAAGGTGTCATTGCTTTGATCCTATCGACCAAAAACCTAACCGGCATATGATAGAGTTGGAATCTACACTTGCCAGCCTTGAACTATCAGCTCTCATAAAGATTCCCCAAGTCTTCAGTAAACAACGTTTTGAAACTACTGTTGACTTTAAAAACCTGTATGTTTCCGTCAAACTTCCGCAGACCTTTGATATCACCAGAAAATCACAAACTCTACCACCTGTGATTGCGTTTAAAATTTACGAAGAAATTCACAAATATGAACAATTTTTACCGCCCATTTCTTTGGTAAAATCTCTAAACCTTAACAAATTCCCTCCTCTGAGCAGAACTATCGTCAACTTCACTTAAACAAATTCGCTTCACAAAACAGAATTTGTCTAAATTTTCTCGGTTTTTCGAAAGATCATGAAAGCTGTTTCTTCTTTGCATATTCTAATTGATAAAGAAAGACCCCTGGCCCCGTAGGATCCGACTAGTATCCCCCAAAGTTCTACTAACACCTAATCCGTAAACTTCCATCACAGGCATAACTCTTCGACCTTGTGAACTCGTTAGGACCGTTCTTGGCACTCCAGGTTCCTTCAATCGTTACCAAATGCGAGAATATGACAACTAACAAAACACTTCCGAACATTTAAAGAACACCGATAACAATAAATTTCACGTGCGGAAATAAATATAGCGTTTTTTGGCCCATAATAGTCAGGTCACCAAATTTTGACTTTTAAACCGGTAACTATGACTACCCCACAAAAAAAATCAATGTTTTCATCATCCCAAATCTTATCCGGCGAACTCTCAAACTCGTATGAATGTGACGTTGAAATTTAGAAGCTCAGTTCAAATAAACTTTGCGAACACCCGACCCATTTTGCAAATCACTTGAAATCCTTGGCCAAATATAATCTTGAACTCGTTGCCCAAAACTGATCCATATTCTAGGCCCCACACATCAACTTTTAAGACCTTCATATTAGTTAATTTCATGTCTTCATCCACTAAATATTATAATAATATATATAATTTAATATATATATATATATATATATATATATATATATTATTAAATCCCAACATAAACAAGAAGCCTATAAATGAAAAAGATGTCTATGTTTATCCATCTTCCATTCACCAACAACACATGGCCACCAAAATTGTTGCACATTATCACGTGGGTTCAATACACCATTGTCATTTTAATTTACCAGCTTTGCTCCAATCAGAATTATTCCATACATGGCCCAAACATTCAAATTCAAGTCAACAATGAGGCCCAATTTCATATCAACTTATGCGTAGAAAAGAGTCAACCCCTAATCAAACAGACTCAACATATGCGACAAGAATGTTATGCAGCCATCATCGATTGTTAACTTATTTTAAAATAATATTGTCACATTAGTTGGCCCAAGCAGAGATAATCAAGGATACCTGGCCCAATGATTCAATTACAATGGGCCCAACTTGCCAACCCTAAAGCATCACTTGCAATCCCTAGCTGCAACACAAACATTCTGAGATATTACATCATGTTCAGCCGCCAACTAACATGCTATCATCTTTGTCTCTTTCTCTCATCGATGAACAACAGCATTCTATAGTAGCCGGCATCGTCTCACTACCTCGTCTCCACCATGTAAACCACAAACTTCCGTCATCTTCATCATACAACAACAGCCGCCACCCCAGTCTACCATCATTAATCTCACAAATCGCATACAAAACATGATTTTGTTCGTGGACCATACCAACGAAGAATGGTGGAAACCTGGTTGTTCGTGAAGCATGGCTGACGAAGAATCATTCTTCGTTGGAACATGTAGAACCTGGTTGTTTGAACAGGTTGTTCGTGGGGCATGGCTGACGAAGAACTCAAGGTTCGTTGGAATAGGTTGTTCGTGGAATCTTGATTCTTCGCAGGAACTAGGTTGTTCGTGAAGCATGGTTCGTGGAAATATGATTGTTCGCTAGAAACTGTGTCCACTTTTTGATCCAGATCTGAAGAAACCCTAGTTTCTTTAAACAGCCGTCACCTACCTCAAGAACATGACGAACTGTTCTTTTACTTATTTGTTTAATTCTCTGTAAAAAAATTTTAGAGCCGTATGTAAAACTTTTATTTTTTTTAGATCTGGGTTTTTCACACCTTTTTTTACATCTTGAACAAAAACCCACAAAAATCACTAATCAAGAGCTCATGTGACTTAGCAAATGGTTAGATTTACTAAGTCGGGTATCTTGGCTCTGATACCAATTGTAAGTACATGTTTCGGACCGAAACCGTGATTAGTGTGTGATTAAGCTCAAAGACGGAAAGATTAGAGACGGATAAAAACAATTTTCTTGTATAAATTCAGTAGCATGACTTTACAAAACGGCACAATAATAAGCTAACCAAAATAAACCGAAAGAGCATACATCCGGGGAGAGACCAAGTGGTGATCGATCTCTCCCCCCAAGTCTAAAATCTTCTAATGTTGCAAATGACCAAGGGTTGGTATTTATAGCCACACCCCATTCACTTGCAAACACACACGGTCAAACAAATAACCCTTTCGTTTGACCACTTTAAACAAGCGGGTCTATACACGTTCGTTTGACCGTTTCACTAACTATTATATAATCAGCATAGAACACTATCTAATTTATTCGCACAACAGCGGACACAAAATCTGCACCAACACTATCATCTGTCGGATAGTCCATCAAATTTTATACCTTCTTTGATAAATACTTCCTCAAACTCTCTGTCAACCTTCTCAGACATCTCATCTTGCCTTTTTTCGCTTTAGCAAGGCAAGTGTGGATTGGGCAGCCAGGCTTTTTAGAAAGTTGGGCTTTGAGAGCAGTATCTTCTTTGGTATAATCAGGTTTGGGAGGCATTGATGGATCCTTTTTCCTTCTAGCTTCAAACATTTTGTAAGTATCCAACACTCTTATCTCCCCCCATCTCATGACCTGGTTCTTTAACCCATAGTGATTCTGAATTAGCTTTTCCTTCATTCTTCTGAGCTTTAGGGTCTTTTCAGGTACATTCTTTTTGTATTTGTTCCAATCTGGGCATGTAGGTTTGTTGTGAGGATCTTTTGATTGTGCTTCTATTCTTGCATTTTCTTCTTGAAGCTCACTCACAGACCAATCTTTGAACTGTGCTTTAGTAGCAGCATATTTCTTTGTTTCCATGATGTGTGAAATGTATTTTCTTTTAGGAACTTATCATCTGCTTCAGAGATTTGTTTGGATAGATTCTTTGAAAATCTTTCCAGAGATTAGACTTTGCTTAATTGAAATTGAAGTTGATTCTGCACTTCTCTATCACTTTTGCCTTTAGACAACTTCCTAGCAATATCCTCTGCCTATTTTTCTTTGATTTCCAGGTACCAGTCAATGTTTACAGGCTTTGGATAACCTTGAAGAGATGGGAGATGCCTTTTGTCTGGATCTTCTTCAGCATAGAAAGATATGATTTCTTTCTTAACTGCAGGCAAATCAAGAGGAAATTTTATAGCTGTAGGAATCACTTCTTTTGAAGGAGCAGATGTTGCAGTTGGGGAAGCAGAGGTTAGATTTAGCATTGGTGCAGATGCAAGAGGCATAGGAGCATGGATCTTCTCTTACTTTATGACCTTTATGACTTTCCTCCTCTTAAAACTGATTGATGGTGACGATAGATGGCTTGGAATTCTTGGTGGTGTTGGTAGTTGTTGTGTGGAAGCGGGAAAAGTGATGATGGCAGTGGTTGTAATAACATCTGCTACAACCTCTGTTGTGTCAACAGATGTTGGCACAACAGTCGCTGTAACATCTGTTGGGATGGATATGGAAATTGTGTGAGAAGATGTGGTTGATTTTGTGATGACAGAGGTTTTTGTGGTTGGATTGGTAGCAACTTTAGTTTTGAGAGGTGTGGATTCTGGTTCTCTTGATTTTGTAGAAGATCTCCTCTTTGTTAAGGTACCAGTCTCTCCCTTTTCTAACTGCTGATCAATCTTTTTCTCAACCAGTACCTTGCCTTCATCAAACACAGTCTTCTTATGAGACTTTTTTGCCCTTGCCAAGATGTCTTCAGTTAAATCTGGTTTCTTTTACCCATCTGGCTTAGGGATATTCACCGTAGGCCTTGCCTTATCATCATCCATCTTCAACCTTTTGTTTCCCAAAGGTTTATCCCCATTTTTGGCTTCATATGGATTTACAAAAATGACAGTAGGAGGAGATTTACCAGTTGTGGTGAGCAAGTGGACTTTGATTGCCTTGATATCTGCAGCAGTTTCATTATATCTTGCATCAACCATATTCCTGAGTTCCATCATCTGATGCTTATGTTTTTGTTCTAGGAAATGTTTCTCTTGTTGAAAGATAGGATTTATAGCAGATTGGAGCTCAGCAGTGGTTGGAATAGGGGGTTGGCTCTATATAGTGATCAACTGTTTCAAAGGATCTTTTATTTCGTCGACAATGGTTTCAACCTTGGTAACCCTTTCCATCAATTCCTGATATTTTAGCTCATCATCTAACTTAATATGATCATCTGAACTCCTGCCAGATGTGTAGTTTTATCCAAGATATCATGAGCAAGTGGTTTACCACTTGCTTCAATCTTAGATGCCACTTTGTCTTGGTTCTTGGGACTTCCCACTGGGACAAAGGTTACCTTAGTAGCCTCAGCAGTGGTTGCCTTCAACAAGGTCTTATCTATATAACCACTTGTCCAATTGAGAACTAGGGAGTTCGGCAATTGTAGTGGCTGCCATTGTTGAACTATCACCAAGGGTTACGTGTAACCCAAGGGATGTAGCCTCTTCAGTTGCTGATGGGCTAGCATTTAGAAATAAGTCAGACAGCTTCTGGTGAAGTATATTCTCATTGATGGGTTGGTGAGAAGTGCTGGATAATGTCTGCTCAATATCTATTGCATTCAGCAAGGCTAACATGGTAGGTGGGAGTGATGGCATTGGTGAAAGTGGTTGTGTAGAAAGCGACATTGCCCTGGGAGAGGGGCTGTGGAAAATAGAACCAAGTGATCCTAGAGCTTCATAATTTGGTGTCCCCGTGCCTACAACCTGATCCTTTTGTGAGGATGCAGGAGGAGTTTCAAAGCCGTGTGAGATCTTTCTACCATCTACTGTGAAGAAGTAGCAGCAGTGGTTGGTGACTTTGGTGGTGTCACTGGGTTAACCTCTGGGATCTCATCTTCCAGAGGACCCTTTTTGGGTTTGGTGGGTTTTCGGGATGCCTGGAAAGTTTCTTTTTGGAGATTATAGGTGTGGGTTTCAGAGCAGTTGTTGTGATGCCCTGATCACCTAGAGCAGTAGGCTCAGCAGCCGGAGGTTGAGCTTGAACATTTTGTTCTTGTAAAATAGGGCAACCTCCTCTGCTTCTGTTTTAGAAACTTTATCTTGATTTGTAATTTGTGTAAACGTTTCATGGTTTAGGCTGCCAGCATTTGTAGCTGCGCCTTGTTTACTTGTGTTGATTTGATCTGATCTTGCAAGTAAACAGTCATGAATCTTGGATGTATCAAGAAAGCTTTTCTTTTTGGAATATTTTTAAAATTAATTATAAGATCATTGAACAACATCTGGGAGAAGTTAAAATCAAAACCAGTTAAAATTGCAAATCCCAGATACTGCATGTTCAATGGAATCTCGTTGAAAGCAGTTGTTTTTGCAGAGACACAAGTAAGTGATGTTTGGAAAAAGAATTTCATCTATGCTGGAAAATTAGGTTTGAAGATTGTCATACCTTTCAACTGTCCGGTGTAACCTCTTTCAACGAATTCATGCCACATCTCCCTCAAAGGAAATGATACCGGATGTTGTATATCATTTAACATGAAGATTTGGGAGATAGATTGTGGGCTTATTTGCAGCTGTGTGCCACCAACTTTGGATGTGATAGAATAGGGCCACACCATCAGCGGATGAGTTTACTTTGGCCTTTGCCCAAAATTCTCTTAAAGAATCGATGTAAACTGGGGCTTTGACTTCCAACATATGTTTGAATTTTGATTCTTTAAGAATCCGGATCATTGGATGATAACGAGTGTTTGCGTCGGTTTCTTCGAGAATAGCAGTGTAATTGTGTGGTGTTTTGATGATGAGGACAAATGGGGGTTGTTCTTGTGTCGATTTCTTCTTCGATTTGGTTTTAGGAGCCATGATTTTTGGATGATTTTGGAAGAAGGGCTTTGAAAATTTTGAAATCGCACAAGAAAAGTGAAACCTCTGTTTGGGGATAGAACAGGGTTTTATAGGGTTTTTCAAAAAGTGCACTTGACGTGGCGTCAGATGCAACATCTGTCGAATAACATCTGTCACGTGTAACCTCTGTTTGGCAATGGAAAACAGTTGTTTGGCTAACCACTGTTAGAGCAGTACTACCAGTGGTTGTGACCAAAATAATATTAGAAGAGGTTTGCAGCAGTGGATAGATTTTTCAAAACAACGGTGTTTTTGTGCTATCAGAGCTTTGAACAGACTTTAAGGATTTTATTGAAAAGTTCAATTTTAACTATTTTTAGGATGGATTTCTGATTTTCTAAAAAACATTTTATTGCTATTTACACATGAATCACAAGGCAAGTTGTTTTTAATCCATGTTTAGCATTCCAAGCCTAGATATCAAATTTTCAAATGTGGAAGCATCAAGTGCTTTTGTCAACACATCTGCTAGTTGATCCTTGGTATGGACATGTTGTAAAGAAATCAGACCTTTTTCATAGCAATCCCTCACAAAATGATGTCTGATTTCAACATGCTTGGTGGTGGAATGTGAAACTGGATTTTTGATGATGTTTTTTTGCTGCTTGACTATCAATTTTGAGAGGAGTCCTCAAGGCAGTTACACCAAAATCCAAGAATTGATTTTGAAGCCACAAAATTTGAGCAGTGCAACTTGAAGCAGCTATATACTCTGCTTCAGTAGTGGATGTGGATACTGCAACTTGCTTCTTACTTTGCCAAGACACTAAGCAATCCCCTAGGAATTGGGCTCCTCCAGATGTGGACTTCCTTGTTGTTTTACATCTAGCAAAGTCACTATCAGAATATCCTGCAAGCTCAATGTTACCATTAGCTAGATACCAGATACCAAGTGTGGGAGCACCTTTTATTTATCTGAATATCCTTTTTACAGCAATAAGATTAGATTTTCTTGGCATTGATTGTGATCTGGCACAGACACATGTGACAAACATAATGTCTGGTCGTGATGCAGTTAGGTACAATAAAGACCCAATCATACTTCTATATAATGTTTGATCAACAAGGTCATCTCTTCCATCTATAGTGACCAGCTTGGATGTTGCCATGGGTGTGCTGCAAGGTTTACAGTCATTCATATCAAATTTCTTAAGTAGTTCTTTCACATACTTATTTTGATGAATGAAAGTGCCTTTTTGCATTTGTTTGACTTGTAAACCAAGAAAACATTGCAACTCACCATTGCACTCATCTCAAACTCTGCTGCCATGAGTTTTCTGAACTCTTCACACATGGCAGGACATGTATATCCAAAAATGATATGATCCACATAAATTTGGACAAGAATCAAGTCTTTTCCTTTCCATCTTAAAAATAGGGTTTTGTCAATCCTACCTCTGGTAAAACCAATGGATAAGAGAAAAGTGAATAGAATTTCATACCAGGATCTTGGTGCTTATTTTAGACCATACAGTGCTTTGTTTAACCTGTAGACATGATCAAGATGGAAATGATCCTCAAATCCAGGAGGTTGACAAACATATACTTCTTCCTTGATCTTTCCATACAGGAATGCACTTTTGATGTCCATTTGATATACCTTGTTGTTGTGGTTAGCAGCAAAGACCAAGAACAGGTGAATGGCTTCCAGCTTTGCTACTGGAGCAAAAGTTTCATCATAGTCAATCCTTTCTTCCTGTCTGTAGCCTTGAACCACGAGCATTGCTTTGTTTTTGACAACAGTACCCCTTTCATCAATTTTGTTCTTAAAGACCCACTTTGTGCCGATGGGACTCACATCTTTTGGCAGTGGTACAAGTTCCCATACTTGTTGTCGTTTGAATTTTAGGAGCTCTTCTTGCATGGCTTCTACCCAGTTGTTGTCTTTCAGTGCCTCTTGGTACTTGACAGGCTGTGTGAGTGATAGAAAACCAGCAAAAAGACAAATGTTTTGGACTTGGCTTCTTGTGAGCACACCCTCATTGATGTTGCCAATAACTTGATCCAATGGATGGCTTTTGAGGAAAATAGAATCACCTTGATATGGGATAATGGCATTTTGAGGTGAAGCTTGTAAATGTGTATCATCTGAGCTATCCTCTGTTGGTGAATTTGATGATCCGGCCTCTGATTGGAATGGTGGTGGAGGAATTGGTGGTATGGATGTGAAGGTAGGTTGATTTTCATCCATTTGTTGTGGACTTCTATCAACAGATGTTTGGTTTTCAGAGCTAGCAGAGGTTTGATTATTAACCACTGTTGACCTGGCAGAGCTTTCACCATTGCTACTAACATCTGCTCCTCTGCCTGTAGGATTGATTTTGAAACTTGGAAGAATGCAATCATATCCTTGCTCTTCAAATGATGATTGTGGGGTACCTGCAGGGTTAGTCTTGACAGACACATCTTCAAATGTAAATTTAGAAAGATCAAACAATTCAGCAGGTCCATTTGCTGGGATTTTCTATGAGAGTTCATTGAACTTCACATTTAGAGTTTCCTCAACACACTTGGTCCTTGAGTTAAAAACTCTGTAAGCTTTGGCAGTGGTCGAGTATCCTAGAAAATAACCACAATCAACTTTGGCTGCAAACTTGGATATCGAATCCTTGATGTTTAAAATGAAGCATCGGCAGCCAAAGACTTTGAAATAAGAGATCAGTGGTTTGATTTTGTAAAGTAATTCATAGGCAGTCTTTTGATGCCTGGGGTTTATCAAAACTCTGTTATGGACATAGCAAGTAGTGTTTACAGCCTCTGCCCAAAAAGACAAGGGTAAACCTGAGTCTGCTAGCATACTCCTTGCTGATCCAATTAAAGTTCTATTTTTCCTTTCAACAACCCCATTTTGTTCTGGAGTTCTAGGATGCTGTATTGTCTGACAATCCCTTTTGACTCACAAAAAGCATCCAACTCCTTGTTCCTAAACTCTGTCCCATTATCACTCCTAAAGATTTTTACAGGCAAATTAAATTGCTTTTCAACTTGTTTAACAAAGTTTTGCAAAATGTTTGCTGTTTCATCCTTAGAATGTAAAACGAAAGTCTATGTGAACCTGGAAAAATCATCAACTACCACCAGACAATATCTTTTGTGTTTTAAGCTCATGATTTTTACAGGTCCAAACAAGTCCATATGTAGTAACTGTAAGCACTGACTTGTTTTGGATTCATCATTGACTTGTATGAGCTTTTATGTTGTTTGCCTTTTAACAGGAAACACAATGCTCTTCACAAGTAAACTGTTTTTGTGGTAAACCTCTAACCAGATTTTGTTTTGACAGAGTAGAGATAGTTTTTAGATTTGTGTGTCCAAGTCTTTTATGCCATAGCTCTGTCTCTTTGCTTGAGGCAACTGAGAACAAGCATGCATTTGACATAGGATTATCTTTTAACATATCAACCACATAGACATTTCCTACTCTATGAGCAGTCAACTGTGCTTTGCTCTCTGCAATGACTTGATCAATCTTTTTGACAACCTCTAGCCCTACTATTTGACAAGTTTTCTTTGTGAAAAAGGAACCATAACCTTTGTCACTCATCTGTGAAACACTTAAAAGATTGAATTTTAGATTGTCAATGAGATTCACATTTTCAAACTTGAGTTTTCCTGCTGAGACATATCCTGATCCTAACACCTTCCCTTTTCCAAACGATATATCACCCCCTCCATGAGCTTTAAAATCTCTAAGCAGGGCTTTACATCCTGTCATATGCCTGGAGCCTCCACTATCTACATACCAAAGAATGTCAAGGCAAGTAGAAGCTCCCTGCACATATTTTGAAATAATTAGTTCAGGTGAGTCTCCAAAGCCAGAATGGCTTTGGATGGGGTATCAGGTGATCCAGACTCAAGTTCAGACTGATGAGCAGTGGTTGGATCAGAATTTTGTGACCACTACTGTGAGCTATCTCCTATCAATTGTTGGTAACCATGAGGATGCCTATTTACCCTTGGCTTGGAAGACGTTTTGTAAGTCTCATAAGTCATAGGCACCTTTTGATAATTAGGCTGGTTTTTACCTCTTGGAAACTGGTTTGATGGAGGTGCATCTGTTACTTGAATTTCTCTATGAACAGAGGTTTGATTTAAAGCTTTGGTGACAGATGTTTCACAAGATTTAAATTTCTGTTTGACAAGATTTGAATTTTCTCTTTCTAGAGCTTTTTCTCTAATCTCTTTTACATTTTGATGATAGGTTTTGAGATAGACACACTCTTGAGTAAGATGATTTGTTTTGTTGCAAATGGTGCATCTAGAAGATTTAGGTATAACACAAGTTTTGTTTATATCATTAGCTTTCAAAAGAAAGCAATCTGCTGTATCATGATTTCTCTTTTCACAAAATTTACAAAACAAGTGTTTAACCTTTTCCTTCCTTTTCCTATCAGACTTTTTTAGAGCGGATGATGTAACCTCTGCCGGCAAGTCTTTGATAGGGATCACCAATGCTTTTGGTGCTTTTATACCATCAAGAGTTGAAAAGTCCATTGGCTTGAAGTTTTCTAAGATATCGCATTCATCTGACCAGGTTGGTTTAAATTGCTATTTTTCAATTTCTTTTTCTTTTGGTGAAACCTCTGGTTTTTCAAGAACGATTTTGTTTCCTTCTTTATCAGTGATTTTAATTTCTTCACCAGCCAAATTTGTTGGGACTATTTCAACAAGCTTAGAGTCAATTTTTGCAGCATTTTCACAAGTATGGTCATATTCCCTAAAGCCTATACCAAACTTTATGTTGCTCTTGACTTGAGCATTAAGCATAAGCTCATAACCTTTGCAAGACTCTACCCTCTTTTGACAAGTGATCTGGGTAGATTCAAACTCCTGTTTGCAAACCTGGTATTTTTCTACCATGGTTTGGAGCTGGTCTTTGGTTATGCTTGATTCATGTCTTAGGCTACTCATTTCAGAATCTTTTTCACTTAATTTTGTTTTCAACTCTTTCACAAGTTTTTCAAATTTAAGTTCATCTTCCAAAATTTTGTTTCTCAGGTTTTCATTCACCTGTTTTATGTTTGCAAAAGCAATAACACATTTTTCAGAACATAGATCTTTTAGGATCTGAGGTGATACCTTCGAAGCAGCCATAAGGTCACAATCACATTCTTCTTCACACACCTCTGTGTCCCATGGGTCAGATAGATTGTCTTTTTCAACCTCAGCAACATTCATTTCTACCACAGGTGTAACTTCTGGTGTAACCACTGTTCACAACATTCAACCACATCAGATTTTGACTCCTGTTCCATAGACTCATCACTTTCAACTATGGTCTCAAGAGCCATAAAACATAAGTTTTCATTTTCAAAATCATTTTTGGCTATGAGTGCAAAGTTTTCATCAGTTAAATCCTCAGGCAAACTACTCCAGTCAACAAAACCTTGGGTAAAGAAGCTTTGTTGTGTAACCTCTGCTGGTGTAGCAGTGGTTTGAGTTGTTTGAGTGACATGTGGAGCTTGTTGCACATGCACTTGAGGTGGTGCTTGAACATATTGAATCTGTGGAGTAGGGGTTTAGACATAATGAATAGGGACAGTTGTTACAGGACTTGCAAAATGAGCAGTGTTTTGCAATTGATGTGCAGGGGTAAACTGGGAATATTGGACAGTGCTTTGAGGATTGGTGCCAGGATGAGTAACAATTGGTCATGCAGTTTGAGTTCTGCATTCCCTGGAAAAATGTCCCATCCTATTGCACTTGTAACATTTTATCTTTGATTTATCTAACCCAACTTTTAACCCCCCATGCAATCCTGGAAACCTCCTACCAGTTCTTTTGTAAAACTTACTAGCCCTGACACTCAAAAGTGCCAACTAGTGTAGGATGTCCATTTCTTCCAAATCCGTGGGTTCAAAGTGTTGTAAATCATTCATCTCAAAACACAGATTGTCAGAGGTTTGGCTTTCACAATTTGCAGAAAAAGCAAAATTGGGTGTAAAGGATCAGAGTTGAAATTGTTTCCAGAAGTTATGTCAATGTAATGATCAAAACTCTGAACCTTTCCACTACCAGACCCCTCTTCATGACTATAGAGAGCAGTGTTTCCCAGTGTATAGTCATCAATCACTTTCCCAGACTCTTGAAGCTTCTTTTTCTGGTTCAACTCTCTCTCATAAGTGGAAGTCGACCATGAAGCTGTATGAGGGTCATTTCTTTATAACCAACAGATGTTCGAGTAACATATGCTATTGTCTCCCATTTTTCTGGTAGTGATCTTAAGAAACGACTATTGATAGTCGAATTTGGAAATTTCACATCTACCAGTTTCAATTCGCTTATGAGACAGCTGAATCTCTCGAACTGTTGGGTTAGTGACTCACCTTTTACATGGCAAAATGTTTCATACTGCTGATTCAATACTTCTCTATTATTCTTGATCACCTCTTCAATACCACCGAATTGCTCTTTAAGAGCATCCCACAACTCTTTAGCACTATTACAATGAAGTAATCCCGCATAAATCTCATTGGGCAAAGCTGAAGCAACGATGCTAAAAGCCTTAGCATCCAATTCAATTTTGAGGAAATCTTGTTCAGAGTAATTTTTGAGTTTTTTAGGGACTTGAGTGTGGGGATCCTCTGTACTTGGAACCATGGGAACATGGGGTCCAAACACAACGGATCTCCAGCATCCGATGTTCTGTTGAGCGAGAATGTGACCCATTCTACGTTGCCAAACAAAATACCATTTCGTTTCAACATAGGTGGTTTGAACATGGATCCAATATTGGAATCCGGTGTGTTTTGTGCCATTTCTCTTGTTTACAACAGATTTGTGTTCTAAAAACTTCTATGGTAATAAAACTCTGTATTCAAGCAAAACTTATCAAACGAAATTAGCAACAAAGAGCTGATCTGTTCAAATCAATATGATGTTTAAATCAAAATCGATTGACCAAGCTCTGATACCAATTGTCAGGATCTAAGTTTGAATAAATTGTTGTTTTTGTTTCAAATAATGGAAAATGATTGAAAACAGAGAATAAGTGCAGCGGATTAATGGAAAACTTTTACAACAATCAATCGGTCGTTTGTTTTCATCACCATCATGCTTTCAAGTAATTAAACTATTGCATGTGATTCACAAACTCCCCCTTAGCCCAATAACATTCGTTTGATAGTAAGAAATGAAGAAGATATGCGAAATTGATCTTTTTAAGAAGACAAGTAAAACTGTTACATTGAGTGCCTATTTATACTAACTATCTAACCACTGATCGTCTAACAGTGACGTCATGGTTGATAGTGACAGCTAACAAATGTAACTAACTACAAACACTGCTTCATCTAAAACTATCAGTGCATAGCACTGTTATATTAAGTAAACTAGAACTAGACTAAACACTGCTTCCATCCTCTGTTCTTGTAATCTTCTATCAGTGGTTGGGAATTTCTTCTGTCAGAGGATAGGAAGCATTGTGTTTATTGAATGCAGTAAAAGCCCATCAGAGGATAGGAAGCTCTGATAGCTGGACCAAAGCTCGGATGGTGTGTTTTGACTTTGTATCATATGTTCCTTTCCAAAGGTTCAATCCCAACATATGTCAGTTACTCGCATCAAGAAAATTGACAAACTAGCGTTTCTTCTTTTATTGTTTTTATTTTGTGCGGGGAATCATAACCGGTTCCCTCGCTTTGTCTAAGTAACACTTGTGCCCTTTCACTTAGTCTTGTAGGCTATTTCTTTAGGCTTTCACCTTTTTAAGATAAGACCCTTAAGGTTTATTCTTCTCGATTCGTGACCTGACGATCATTTTGGTCTCGTAGACCTTTACACTATTTATGACCCGAAGGTCTGATGATCCCGTAGATCATCCCTTTACGTGTCATTCTTTAAATGTATTTGGTGTCAACGCCCCCCCTTTATATTTGAAATAAAAATCATTACCTTGTCTTTTATTTTATCCGCCAATCATAGCCCTTTAGACCATGTTTGATTCACATGGCAATATTTTAGTTTTCTATAACCCCATGAGTCATTTGTGTGTCGGTTTGTCTCACGCTTCCCGTTACTCGATTCGCGTCTAATTTATATTCTATCACGTCCCATTACCCGGGCTCATTATTCTTTTATTTTAACGCTCCCGTTACCGGGTTTGCGTTTCATTTATATCCATTCATGTCCCATTACCCGGGCCCATTATTTTAGTGCTTTAACGCTCCTGTTAGCCGCTTAGCGTTTTCATTTATTATCTAATTTTCTACTTCATTTGGCTCGTTCGTGTGAAATTCTATCACTTGTGAACGATCAAACCTTATTCTTTATTTAACTCATTTGACTTGTTCGCGTGAAATCTATCACCTATGAACAATCAAACCTCATTTCTCATTTGATCCGTTTGACTTGTTCGTGTGAAATCCATCACCTATGAACAGTCAAACCTTATTCCTTATTTAACCCGTTTGACTTTTCGTGTGAAATCCATCACCTATGAGCAGTCAAACTTTATTCTTTATTTGACCCGTTTGACTTATTCGTGTGAAATCCATCACCTATGAACAGTCAAACCTTATTCCTTATTTAACCCGTTTGACTTTTCGTGTGAAATCCATCACATATGAACAGTCAAACTTTATTTTTTATTTAACCCGTTTGACTTGTTTTTAACTCATCCCATTAGCATCGTCTTTACTACATCGGACGTATATGTGCATCATTATAAGAAGTTCACGGTATCATGTGTTTACTACTTACATGGCCAGGGTAAGCAATCAACACATGGTACGCGTGACCTTATTACAACTATCACATTACTCCCCATGTAAGTAAAATCTCGGTTCATGTCCATATCTTCGATTTTATTTGGTAAAACCTCTTCTTATTGTTATTTAACAATTATTAGTTTTACCCATTTACGTCTCAAAACATATAAAATGTTTTCATCATATAAAACTTTTATGCAATCACATTCATCAATGTAATCGTTACTTTTCCTTAGTAGGAACTATTGAGAATGTCTACTTGGATGGTCGCCCTCATCTAAGTTTGTAAATCTAATCTCTTTTGTATTTTTGTTATTCATGATTGTGAATAACGCGTATTTCCCACCCAATTTCTCTTGGAAACATCATCCTGGATAGGTATCTTATCCAGGTTTCCCAAGTCTTATATTCCCGTATGCAACGGTCATTCATTACTTGAATGTTCCATAATTTAGTTCATACAATAATTTAAAATGTGCACCTGGGTGATACTCGCCCTAATGGGCTTTCATTGTCGTTCGACCTTTATTCAGTATCATTACTTGATTTAGGTCCTTAACGAGCATCCTTTACTTATCATATTTCTGACCATTTCACCATCACCTCGCTAGATCATTAGACTCCTGTCATCTTCAGTTGCGCGAATCATGTTACTGAAATGTTCACAAGGATTAGTAACTTTAAATATTAATAAGCGCCCGTATTATAATACGAGGCATCCTATAATACTTGTTAACACAAGTAACTCGTGAACCATACCAGCCTTTTATCAATTCATTTGAGGTTCATGTGTGTTCACACGATAGCCCTATGTGTTGTTTATAACAACTTTTATCCATACTTGACAGTTAATATTCATATTAACTTACCGGACCATGCGACCAAGTCTTGAACCGAACACATTCAACCTTTAACCTTAAGCTCTGAATACCACTTGTAACACTCTAACCCGTTTATTCTAATATTTTGATAAAACCATAGATAATTAGGTCCCAGATTTTTTTTAAATATAAAACATAGAACTTATACGTCTAGGTTAATTGATAACCCAAACGAACCGACATAACGAACTATACACTTAATTACAGTTTAAGAACATTAAGGTTTTAAAACTTGAACTTTGTTGAGCATGATCATGCTTCTTTCTTCTCATGATTGTTTTCAAAAGATCACGGTTTCATAATGTTCGGTTCTTCGCGTACTTGGTCGTCCTTCCGTCCGGTTCCAGTCTAGAGAAAACCTATCATAAACACTAAAACCCATTAGTGTTTAAGTTAAATAGTCAAGCGAGTTAAAACAACGAAAGAAAACAACTTTTTGTTGAAACATGGTGCTCTCGCATTACGCGACGGGTAACCATTTATTCCCTATTACTCAACTCACCTGTTAGGAGGCATTTCGCACTCTAAAACATACCTCTTACTTTATTACCAATATACTAATTATTTACATCAACAATAACTCGATTACGGTTGTTTACATTAAACAAACCTTATCTTTTTCATTGATTTCTTCCAGTATAGCATTTACCAAAACGACCCATTAGTAGGCTTTAAGCCAAAAAGCTTACGCATCCACTTTTACGCTACCGGAATGTTTATCCCAATTATAAGAATCATTTTTCTTTTTCTTTTTTTTACTTTTAAGGGCAATTTGTCAGATTCATCATCCGGGGAAATTTTAGTTAACTTTAGCCCTTTTTTGCAATCGGGAGTCCTTTAGAGGTTTAGATTAAAATAGTGGGCATTTGAACTCTTTATAAAATTATCAACATTTTTCTGTCAACCACTATTTTATTGATAAAACATCGGCATGAACCGCATTGAACATTTCATTAAAATGTATAAAACTTACCAAACATCCTTTATGTTGTAAAACAACTTTTGGTCAAATATTGTGTCAAAACTCGATGGTTAAGACCTCGAAAATTTCTGAATACGAGCTGTTGCTGTCAACAACTAATTTATTGACAAAACATCCACGAAAACCTTGTCAAACAACTTTAAAAAAATCTGTAAAAATTACCAAACATCCTTCATGTTGTAAGGCAACTTCTGGTCAAATATCGTGTCAAAACTCGATGGTTAAGACCTCGAAATAATTTCTGCAACTAACGGAACTATTGCTGTCAACAACTAATTTATTGACAAAACATCCGCGAAAACCTTTTCAAACAACTTTAGAAAAATCTATAAAATTACCAAACATCCTTCATGTTGTAATTCTATTTTAAGAGTTGTAAGATTTACTTACTTTGCGTCCGATTATGCCTTTTCCCACGTCTTTGATCCGTTTGACCCATTCCTTTCCAAGCTTCCACCTAGCTTGTCAAGTGTCAACTATCATTTAACATTCGCAAGATGGTTAAATTAGTCATCCTTTATAACGGCTATCCCACCTTACGGACTCTATGTCAACATTACCATTTGATTCTATTATAGGTCAGTTTGACTTTTAAAAGTCAAACTGCCTATTAACATATGTAAATGCACTAATAAGTTCAACAACTCATTTGTGCATTCTATCAAATACTCGATAAGCATTATTTTTACATCACCATTTTAACTAAGTTACTCAATAAAGTTCATCCCATTCCTTCACTTTAACAAGTTCATGTAATTATTAACATCAAGCTAACTTAGCTTTCAATTACCAATACTAGCTCACCCATCTATCATGCTAGAACTAAAGATTTTCATCTCTATGTAAAAACCTATTTCATCATATTATTAGATATTCATCCGAACACCTAATATTAATCAAATTCCTCATACAAACTAGTAAACATGATGATTTCAAGCATCTTTTACACCAATAACATAACATCAATTTCATTATATCATACAAAAACCCATCTTATGGCAAGTATGAACATGTACTCAAACATATAAATTGTTCAAGTATCTTCTTACTACTACCATGTATGATAATTCTAAGCACAAGTTTATCAACTTCATCATATTATCAAAAACCCATTTAACTAGGTGTGGTAAATCCTCCAAACACCAAAATCATTGCAATTTATTCAAAATTTTCACTTAGGGTTTGTTCCTAAGCAAGTATACATCTCTTATCTTACTTCAATTTCTCATACTTATATATGGATTGAAATCCATGAATTCTACCTACAATCATAATATCACCAAATTAAGATTTTTGACATAACTTATGATCCCATAGTTTAGGTGATCGATAATTCATGTTCATGCACTAATTTGAGCTCCAATTTCTCTTCAATTTTGATGATTTTGGATGAACTAGGGTTACACCCTTTTTTGTTCTCCTTAAGATCAACATACACACATTAAGTGTGTGTTATGTCTTTTAAAAAAAAACTCATGTTTCCAATTTGACATCTTGGGTCCTCAAGTTTAGTTTTTGTTTAAATCCCCATAGAACACTTACTAGCAATTAACCATTATTATAACTATGTTTAGATATTCCTAGTCAAATTACTTAAATTTGGGTGTTACAACCCGATTCAGTTTAAGTCCCACTCACCCGAGCCTTTGTAAACTCTTACTTATTACAAAGTATTTGTTCTCTTTAACTAGCGTTAGCTTTGATTATTTAAAATCCTAACGCTTATCCGGTTAATCTTTTACCACTAATGGTATTTTACCAGTTCTTTAATATTAACGGGGTTTAATTACCAAACCCGTTTTTGGGGTGTTACATGTAGTGTCGAGGGTTGTCGGTATCGGTAAAGGGTTGTAGATAAGACCCAATGTCATGTTGAATGAGCAAGCCATGATCAAGTGTGCCCTTGAGATTTCGAAGAATGTGTGTGGTAGTGGATCGCCGGTGGGAATAGTTTTAGATGAGACCCTAAACCCACTATCGTTGTGTTTTTATATAACCCTATAACTAGATCGCTGATAGGAATAGTTTATTCGTGTTTGTGTTTATCACGCTTTCTCATCTCATTGATCATAAAGAGTTATTACTATTATTATTATTATTATTATTATTATTATTATTATTATTATAAATTTTAATATAAAACTAGATTTATAAATTAAAACATTTACCTAAGATTCGGAATAGTCATACATGATGTGGACTGAAAATCCATTTTGGGAGGATTGTAGGTTCAAAGATGAGGAAAGCACCGACACTAGAAGACTCGAAGGAAGGCGTAGTCAGGGCCATGATGGAATATATGTTCAAATGGAGATTTGTTTGAGGATGTTCAAGATGGCATTCAGTTGATAAGATAGATAGTTGTGTTAAAAGCAAAATGCCAAAATCGCTTTGGAACAAAAGGGCTGGGCAAGAAGAGTGAGACCAGTCTTGACAACATAGCTATGTCGACGCTCAATGAAACCATTTGTTCGCTTGCATGTGGACAGGACAAGCAATGGATTATATCTAAAGACCGAAAGAAACTTTCCAAGGGGCAAAATTCACCCCAGTCGGTTTAGACTTGTTTGATTTTTGTGTTACTTGTCATTGAACCATGTGAACAAAGTTTGTAAATGTATTATAAACATCGGATTTGTTTGTCAACGGAAAAATCCACATGTAACACGGGAAATGATGAACCAAAGCATAAAGTACCGGTGACCATCAAACGATAAAATAGGTGTAGACCCCAAACATCACAGTATATTAGATAGAAAAAGCGTGCACTATAAAAGTTAAAAAGTGGTAAATGCATTTTTGTCGACTAGCCCAAAGGAAAAGCGGTACAAGAATGGAAATTTGATATCGCAGTTGCAGGTAATGAAAAACTGGAAGCCTAAAATTGAAGAGACTATAATGTGGATGACCAAGCCTTTGATTCCAGACATTAGAAGATGTGCGAGTGACAGAGAACACGTGCTTATTGATGGATTGGTAGCGAAAGACGAAGGGTGTATAGACCATTTTCACTAGGGGCTCGTAAAAAGGGTTGTGCGTGTAGATTCCCCCTTCACAACAAAAAAACAAGAGTTAAACTCAATGAAAACATTTTTTTGGAAAGACACAAGTTTTTTTTTTAAGTTCAGGAACATGAAATATTAGATATGTTAAGGGATTTGTTTGAGGAATGATTTTTTGATGAACCAATTTGAAGGATAGGAAGACCGTTACCATTACCAACATGTAGGAAATCATTACCATGATATGCCTTATAATGGTCCAGACTTGTCAAAGTTGGAGTGGCATGATTTGGTGGTGCTGGTATCAGGAAGCCAGCTGTCATATTCGGAGGAGCTTGGTTGGGACTGCACATTGGAATAGTTGGCATTTGGACGGCTGTGGAAAGTAGATGGATCATGGTGAGGTCAATTTAAAGGGAGGATTTTAGAAGGGTTGAGGAGGTGGATCTGTGACAATGACATTTGGTATGAGTTGATAGTTAAGTTGAGACGCCATTTGTTAGAGATGCAAGAGCTGTTGAGGAGATTGAGAAGGAGCGGTGGATGCGACAAAGGCTGCAACATTAATAGGTTATGGGGGTGGGGGTTGTAAGCATGTAGTCATGGTCTATGAGCAGACCAAATAGCTCATTGAAGGTCAAAGGAGTTGGACAAGCTAGAACATTTGTTTTAAGGTCATTTATTCATCGTGCAAGCCATTTATTAGGTGCAGGATGAGATCTTTGTCTTTTACTAGTTCACTTGTGTTGGCAAGAGCAGATGCAATCTCTTGTGCATGGCTATGATAAGCAAGTGGTGTTTCGTCACCTTTCATTTGCAGCTTAAGAAGTTATGTCTTTAGTGTATATTCCTAGAGGCAGTGTGTTAAGCATAGGCTCGAGCAAGGGAGTCCCATAGTTCTATAGCAGTAGATCCTTAAACATGGGCAAACGATGCTTTAGAGATAGTTGTTATAATGATCATACGAAGATGTGCATCATTTACCATCTAGGAATGATAGTTGGAATTGGTTGTGACAACATATGAGGATTCAGATGTAGTGGTAACAATGGAATCCGAGTAAGGAATAGAGCCATCAATATAGCCAAATAACTTGTTTGTGATCAAAAAGTGTTCAATCATGGTCTTCTAGTAGCATAGTTTGTTAGGGAGAGAGTGAAAGCAAATTTGTGTGAATTGTGAGATGCCTTTTAAGTTAAGGTAAAAGCTGTAATTATTGTCATTGTTAAGGAATTTAGTTAAAAACTGTGAGTACCGCCAGTTTAATGAGAGTGTCGCCTAATCAAGGTGAATGCTCTTTGATTAGAGATGTCAAGCAATTTATGACTTAATATTTAGTGTCTCCAAAAGTTCCCCAATGAGTGTCGCCAGGAAACTTTGATCAACAATCAAGTGGCTAACTTGCGTTAGCTGAGTGTCGCCAGAGAGTGTTGGCAGCACAACGTTTTGTATCTGATCTGTGATGCCAAGCAATTTATGGCTTTTAAAGCAATTGAACGGGCGCTCAAGATTTAAGTGTCGCCAACACATTTGTTGTGAGTGTTGGCGAGTATTGCCGCACACTTGTTGTGAGTGTCGCCTGGTGGTCGGACGACGGTGGCGATGCTGAGATGGTGGCTTGGCTGATGCCAAGTAAAACACCTTTGTGGGTGTGAAATTGTAAGTGTATTGAAATGTTGTAAATGAGAGATTACTAGAGGAGAAGCATTTATAGACCCAACATTTACACAAAGCTACTTCTAGTATTTACATTTACACAAAGCTATCCATAACTACTTTGCTATCTAATAATGCACGAATCTCAACCATCTCAAGATACAACATATTTCACATACTACTTAACAAAGAGATCACACAAGTTTTATTAATAATTCCATGTTAAACAATCTGGATCCATTATACATTGCGTGCCAAGTGTGTAGTTTCATTATACATTACGTGCCAAGTGTGTAATCATGTAAGACTTGTTAGTTCACTACTATTATAATCAGATGAGATTAGTAACATATTAGTGAGACATAATAACAATGATCTACAACTTAGATAAATGTTTCCAGTGACCAAAAAACCTTGATTAATTTCAAGGAATGGGCTAGTTGTATTTGTTAGCCTTCATACAGACCAATATACATATGATGTTACCTTTCACCTATTTGCCCCCTTTAGGTTTACATTTATCAAGAAAATATATTGCAAAGAAGCAGTGTGAACATCTTGTATTGTATTGTTAATTAATATCAGTCACTAAACTATTTAAGTGGAACAATTTCATGACATTCTTAACTTACTAGAAGGCATGATTGTGTTGCCACTAGCAACATGTTCAACGTAAGATGTTAAGAAGGTACAAACCGTTAGAAAAAGACCTAGACCTCGCCATTTTGTTAACAGGTGTCATGAACACAAGATGCAACGCAAGTCATTATACGTTGTCTCATGTTGACAAGTTAAAAAGGTTTCACAATACATTACAAACCAAACACAAATAATGATTGATCTTGTGGCTCTAAGGGATCTAATATTTTGATCACCGTCATTGATAAAACCATCAATGTATACGAATCTCTTTTTGTATATGTTTAAAAAATTATGAAATAGTGATATCCATTTTCTAAAGTTCGCATTTTAAATCGCAAACTCAACGCTTGTGTTGTCATTTCGATTTCAAATACGTGAAGAAAATGAATAGGACCAGAGTCCATGTGAGGTATAGATTAAATTTTATAGATGAATGTACATTTTTGATTATATGTAAGTCAACAGGGCTTTGCATACGACATGATTTTTAGCCTAAAATGACTAGAATAAAGTCTATACACCAGCTAAAACGGGTAAACAACAATAGATTTACGTGTGTTATAATGAAGACTTAATTATTCTCCAACATGATTATAAGGGTATGTTACACCCTAGTAATTTTCTTGCTTTTTTCTCTACAAACATTTTCTAGCATATTTCTAACATTTATTATGGTAAATACCTTTCGTGTTACAAACTATGAGTAGTATGCTATACGGACGTCCAACAAAGCTATAATGGTCTCCATTTCGGATTGTCCTAAGTTTTAATACTCTTCTATTTGATCTATCAAGACACAACCACTTGTTAGTAAAAAAATAAAGAAAAAATATTTTGGTTACTTAACCATACGCGAACATATTTTTCACAGTAATTAATATAATTTACTTTGCATAACTGTGTAGTAAACGGGTACTTAAACTATAGTTTGATATAAACAAAACATAAAATATGTTTGAGTAGCTTAACAATGTTTTAATATACTAGCAATTTGATAAAAAAAATCTAGATATATGGATGGGCTTTATATATGCAATTTATTTATAAACTCTTGCTATTTTTTTATGGATGTTTTTGTTGATTAATGATTTGGGATTATGTAAAAATGTGTCACTCAAGTACCCAATTTCTTGAATTAAAGTCATTATTAAAGTTATCTTCTAAGTCACCCAATTATCTAATCTTGTTTTATTTGCAAAACAAAAAAAACTGAAAGCATTCAAAAAGACTGTAAAATGAGAAAAGCATCCTAGTTTTTCTACGTCAATCGTTGTGTCTAGTTTTTAATAGATGGTTGTAAGATTTTTTGAAAGTTTTAATTTCATTTTCAAAAATGTATTAATTAAATTAAATATATATATATTAAATTATATATATTGTGTGTAGGGGAGAGATATAAATAAAACCCATATCAGTTAAGAAACCTAAATGAAAGGACATCATTGTGCCACGTGTTACATCTTTTGTAAACTTTTAGCTTTTACACATAACACATCTGCAAAAAGGTGTAACACATGGCAAAATGAGATCCATTCATTTGGGTTTCTTAGTTTTCTTAACTAATATGTGATTTCTTCCTATAATTAGCCTGTGTGTGTAATATTTTAACAGCTAACACACAAAACCTCAAAAATCTACTCTGAAATTTACGTAATGCCTACTTGGTAAAACTCAAACGCGCACCACTTTAATAGAAATAAAGAACGGTGTCACTAGGCCAGAAGGCCATCGACATTAATTGAATTAGATGATGGGATGATGTATGTCTTAATATAATTAAATATTTTGACGCAGAGTATCGTCTTGTAGCTAGTTATACAAACAAGGAAGTGTTGTGAATTGAATTTAGCCACTTTAGTTTTGTTTTCTTTGTGTTGTAATATTAATATTCTACTAATCATATCAATAAGCCAACTGGTAAACAATAGATAAAGTAAATTAAGTCATGTACCAATGTCTTGTCAAGACTACTAAATGGCCCCACTCTTTGGCTGCCAGGAGGCCATAAGAAATTATATGAATCAAATCTTTTAGAAAAAAAATCCTAGCACTTTTATTTAATCTAAACTCTTTTAACCGAAATAATCAAACAGTACCAAAAAAAACTAACAGTTCGGCTTTGTATTTTCTGAATAATAAAATTTACGATTCGGTTTTGGTTTGGTATTTGTTGAAAAGCGAAAAAGCTATTCCGAACCAAATAACCAAAAAATTGTTTGTTATTGAATTTATGGATTATAATTTTTATTTTTGATTGTTAAGTAAAAGTTAAAGAATTTTAACAAATAGTGTATATTGTAGCCCAATAAAATTAGGCCCAAATTTGTAATAATAAGTTAATCATTAACTAACAAAAACATTTAGGTCCATTACTTTTAAACCCAAAGACATTTTGACCGGTTTTATCATGCCTTAGACTCATCTAGACTCTGATCAGTGTAAATGTAAACACTTGTAGTACACACTTTTCGTTAAGCGTTAGGACCCTCTCTAAAGATACACAAGGTTGACCAGGAATTCGCATGTTTAGCACAATCGAGCAAAATCATTTCCTTCAATATTTGGCTTCTCACATACTCCCGTCACCAGTTTAACTCCAACAACTCGTTGTTAAGTCCACAGATTAAAGATGTATAAAAAGAAGTGTATAGATATGCCTTACAAGTTTTTAGTGAAACAGGTATTTCTCAAAGCCAACACTAATATATGTTTATTAGTTAGGGTTTTACGCCCGTGCTATGCGGCGGCCCGCGTACAAAATGTGAACGAAAATGTACAGACGATGTTAAATAAAAATATAAAAAAAAAAAATTGTATGCGAAACATTAAAAATGAAACCATCGCAACTCGTGAATATAACCCACTTCTTATTGAAATAAAACAATTCTCTAAATATAGACTTCTCCTAACACAATTGATGAACCATTCATTAAACATTTGTTTCTGTACATGATGTGGAATAAAGAGATATGATATTTTATTTAAGAGAAAAAAATAAACAAAAAAAATCCACTTCACTTCACTCCTATAAGTTATAAACCCCTAAACCAAATCTTCCATCTTTTTCACTTCACTGTGACATTTTCAAAAAACACCTTGTGCACACATGGCTAGAACACAACAACGCTACCGCGGCATCCGGCAACGGCATTGGGGCTCATGGGTTTCCGAAATTCGGCATCCATTGTTGTAAGTCTACTTTCCTCCAACCCCGGACCCGATTTCATCTCTTGTACTGTATGCATAATAAATAGTACATCACCAATGTATTCACCAAACACTTTTGTTTTTCCAAACCAGGAAGACAAGAATTTGGCTAGGCACATTTGAAACAGCCGAGGACGCGGCCCGCGCCTACGACGAGGCGGCCAGGTTCATGTGCGGGCCACGTGCAAGAACCAACTTCCCACACAACCCAAATTCATCACAATCTTTCAATTCCTTCTTCTTCAAAGCTGCTCTCAGCAACTTTGACTGCAAAGTTACATAGATGCTACATGGCTTCTCTTCATATGACCAAACCATCAATCCAATACCCGAAACGAACGCGTTCGGTCCATTTTAACGAATCTTCCCTATATACGAAGCCCGCTGTAGCGATGCTACACCAGACAGACAATAATAGTAATAGTAATAGTAACGGTAATGGTGATCTGGATTATCAAAATAATCAACATCAGTTTTTCACGAAGCTTGAAGATCATCACATTGAACAAATGATAGAAGAGTTACTTCATTATGGATCAATTGAACTTTGTTGTATCGGTCAGTCACTTGATCAACAGTCTTGAAGCTGTTTTTGTATAAAAGTTGTTTAAATTATGTTTTCAAAACATGTTTATCAATGTTTTAGAAAACAAGTTTAACAACTGATAATCAGATTTTATGTAAATATAGCTGATAACAATGTATTAACTTTAACCCATTCTTCTACAGATTTTGTTTACCTGATAATTCTTCTTTTTTTTTGTAACAACCTCTTTTACTCAGGAAACAACGATAAAACTAAATTATTTATAGTCGGCGGAGTTAAAAATAAACTGCATAATCTAATTGATTGTTTTTCTAACGGCGCTCTCAAGGTTTAAACTCTCACCATTTTGATTACGAGGTAGTCTTTACTACTACTTTATACCACTACTACACACATTTGTGACAAATTTTTATTCCATCGATGAAATAGTTGATATAAATTGTGGACCGAAGAAGTTTTTTTTTGGTATGAAGACAACCACCGCATGGCAAAATGGCATGATCCTACATATAAACATCTACGAGTACTCAACCCGCCTGATATGTCACTTCAAGGTTTGTCTCACCTCGTATGTGGACAAGTTCCTACTCATGTCACTTATTTAGTTATTTCCCTTCTGTATTTTTTGCGGTTTTCACAACTTCAATCACACGACTTCGAGCAACGTATCTCATTTATCTTGGCTCAAATTTGACACAGTTTAGTTCGTTGTAAAGCTCACACGTACCATTACACAAACCCAATAATTAATAATTCCCAATAGTTAATAATTACATCAAACCCAATTACATATGATCAATTGAGGCCAAAGTTAGTGAAATTAATCCTTTTCCACTTGATGAAAAAACACATTTCACCAATTTTTTCAACAATTACTCCTCTTTTTTCAGTTTTTTTTCCACAATTATTTCCAATTAGTTGATTTATATCATTATATTTATATGTATGTTTTGTTCATGTGCTGTTGAGTGTTGAATACATTATTAACCAACATAATTGATGATTCAAGTATTATGCACTCGTGTAATTTATTTATGATCATATATCGGTTTTCCTTGTGTGGGTATTCATCGATCAAAAATTGCTATAAGTGTCAATGATTCACCATCATCATGTGGCATTACTCAAATCTTTATTGAACATCCATCTTTATTCCATACCCTGTTGAACTTGATTACTTTTTTCATGATTTCGGAAACATAATGCACTTCTATTGAATGTTGATATTGGACTTCAAGATTTAGTGGACTTTATGATTGTTAGGATTATTACACGTGTGAAACGTCGACAAGATCCAAAGAAAATCTATGTTCCGACATTCTTTAGCATGTGATCATTTTAACATGTTGAATTTTAAAAGGGTGGTGACGTCGTGACAATAGACTTTGTAATTTTCTATCACGTGTAGATTTCCAAGAACTTGACGATGGTTATTTCGAGCTGACATAACCAGAAACAAGATGGAGATGTTTGTTTATAGATTGAATAAGGTGACTTGTAAAAAGAAAGCTAAGTTTGAGACAAAGGAAATTCGGTCTTCAAAATGGTTAACTAACATTTATAAATGAATGTTTTAAAACTATGTTGTAGAATCCTTAAGAAAGAGTATACTTGAAACTAAATGTGTAAAAAAAAGAGGGTGTCCATAAGAATTCAAGAGGGTCCTCGAGGGTCTTGTGCGAGTAGAAAAAATAGGCCCTAAATATCAATTTATATATTAAAAAATCAGTAATTTGATAATAATTGTGATAGCATCATAACAATAAATAAAACAAAAGAAAAATATTGTAACAAAAATGATTGATTTGAAATTGTTACATGAATTTGCTCGTTTAAGTTAAGGACAACATGTTAATATGTATGAACTGTAACCCAAATCTTAATATATATATATATATATATATAGAAATCATGTGGTTATGTGAGTATTAAAATTACCATTTATTGTTTTTAATACAAATCAATGTGTAAACTATAAAATGATTTAAAAAAAATAAAAAATTTGTGAGTTGGCTAAGAGTTTTTAACGAATTGATCTGAAACTAAATATTCTAGCCCGATCCAGACCATACTCTAATCAGCTTGGTTTAGAAGGTTGATACATAAGTGAACCAATCAGTCTCAATTAATTCTGATTTGAACATTGCTAGCTTCATAGTATTATACTGTTTTTTTTTTATGATTAGCTAATTGTTATACCAGTCGGTTCTTTCTACAAAAGCACCTTCTTAGGTCTATAGACAACACATAGGTGACGAATAAAGGCAAAGAAAGTTTGTTACGAACGAGACTAAATGAGAGAATGTGAGAGGGAAGAGAGGAGACGTCCATAAGCAAGACAGGTTATCCGTAAAGGTGACATGATCTTTGGTCAACATGACTCCGTCCATATCTCTTTTTATTAAGCATTTCTTAAATTAATCACTTTTCTTAAAAGCAAAAAAAGAAATTTAGTAATTAAACATATTTACCCTTTTTTAATTATATTGAAAGACTATTGGTAAATATTAATAACAAAATTATTGTGATGTAAATGTTATATAAAAATGTGACCAAACTTCAGTTGGTCAAACACAAGGTGAATATTTAAGTCAGATTGTCCTTTTCTTCTAATAATTTTGTTGGGATTACACCTTCACTTTTACTTGTTTTGCATTTTTTACCATGAGTCTACCACCTCTTTTTTGTTTTTAAATCAGTATTATGATCCCCGCGTTGCGATGCCGGCGTAAAATCGTGACAAATAGCACCAATGTCATATCACTGCCAGCAACCAACAATATTAAAGTTGTGGTGTGTTAATGTGAAGAAATTAGACGGAAACGTAAAGCTTAAAAATAGTAACTAAGTCCATTTAGGATCTGCGTGTTACGGTGAACCTGTCAAACAAGAAAAATAGGCTACGTAAAAATGTTGAAACACATACACATGTTGCGTCATGTTAACTCGCAAAATTTAGAACAAAGCATAAAATGAAACGTAAAAACATTGAATCACACACGCACGTTGCACCATGTTAACTCGTAAAATCTAGAACAAAACGTAAAACGGAAAATTTGACAAATATGAAAGTATATGGGACCATATTTGAGAATACAAAGTTGTGAGGTTAAATTAAGAAGATTAAAACTTTTGGCCTAAAAGTAAAAAGTAAATTAGTTTTGGTTAAAAGTGTAATGTTAACTTTTTTTTTTTGAAAACCCCCCTAAGCATCGGGTACAAGGCATCATACACCAAAATGTTACTTATTTATATGATGTAAATAGCATAGATAAATTATCTTTTTTTAAAGATAATTTTACCCTTAAAAGACAATTCAATCACCCAATTACGTAGCTAAGTATTTAAAGTTTTTAAGTTTTTCTATCAACACCACACTAGTATATATTGACCACTAAAATGCCATTTTTGTCTTATTTATATTAGTTTCGACTAAAAACATGTTATATTTTACATATGACCTTAAGTTTTCTAAAAATTAAAACTATATTTGATGAGTTATCGACAAAACGGATACTTCAGTTGTTTTGTTTTTTTTAAAACCGTTAAGATTTTGCAGCCCGATGAATTCCATTCGGAGACTTTGTAGGTGCCGGGCCCGATAGCGCTAACAAAATTATTCGCTTGGTTCATATAACGTCCTTATGGTTTCTTTGGGTGGCAAAAACGAGTTTTTAATCGCACACGTACACTTGGTTAAAACATAGGGCAAGGTTGCATAGATTAGAGTGGCATGCATGATGTAATTTTAATTTTTTGATATTTTTGTTCTTGTATCTAGCACCTTGCTGGTTGTAGTTTTCGAATAAAATTTATCCTTAAAAAACAATTTGTTTTTAATAGTTATAAAAAATCATATAAATCTCACAATTTGTGATACTTCTGTTAAACCCTAACTTAAAATTAAATACTTACATGCAATTCACATAAATTATCCCTATTAAAATTATAATACTTATTATATAAAAATAAAATTGATGACCCTTATAGAAATTAAAAATTTTTTGAAGAGTAGATTAGCTGGTATCCTGCTTACTCCAAAGTGCGAGACAAGCTCTTAAAATCCTCTAGTCAAGTTCGAATATTTCCCAGTGGTGCTCACCTATATTTAGAAATTTCACCTAGTAGGGATTGAACCAATGTTTTAAAAACCGGTATTTTAATTACCTGGTTAAACTCTGAAATGGTTCAACCGATTGAAGCGGGTGGTAACGGGCGGTTCAACTGTGTTGACTAATTAACTCTAAAAATCCATAAATATAATTTCAACTCAAAAAACTAATCCAAAACTACATCATTCCATAATAAAAATATTCCAAAAGTTAATCTATAATAAAAAATTATCCAAAAGTTCATGATTAAATACCAATTATATAGCAATTAGCAAACACTATAACAGTTAACAACATGAATGATTGAGCAAAAGTCAAAAGATGAAAAACCTGGATGATCGGTTGAAGAACTTAATTTGAACAACCCAATGATTTTCTATCTTTGAGCGAGGAAGAAGTTTGATCAAATGTGGATTGTCAATTGTGGGCGCTAAGTTTTAAAATTTAACTAAGAAGTTAAATAGTCACATTTTTTAGGCATCTAAAAACTAAAAGTCCAAAATTTTGACCTTTAGCCCGGTATGAACCGGTATAACCTAATTTGCCAGCGATACAACTTCTTTGCCGTTTCCTTAGTTACCGGTATGATTCGTATGGCCAAGCATCCGACATCCAGTTTAACCGGTTCAAACGGTTTTTGAAACATTGGATTGAACTTGAAACCTTCCTAAGAGGAAACCATTTAGTGGAAAAATCCTTTTACCAACTAGGCTATATCATAGAATTTAAATACCAAATAAAATATACATAAATCATTCCTTTCATATTGGCTTATAGAAATTTAAATACCGAATAAAATATACATAAATCATTCCTTATTAGCCAATGAGGTAGTGGTGGAATGGTTTGAGAAAGAATTGGTGTTCCTTGTGATCCAGGTTCGATTTCCACTCTCCTAGCTATTTTCTGCGGCATCTAGGTGAAGAGTGAATACGTGTGGCGTCGGTTCGACTTGGATGGGACGCGAGGTTTTACCGATTATTCCACTATCGTGCTTCGGGCGGGTGGAGGTCGGGTTTCCGCGCATTAAGGAGAGCCAAGGGGCTGCTGGCGGTTGAGTAGTGGACTTGGCCACGACGCCTGGTGTCACGGTTTGGCACATCGTTCTTGCCGTAAAAAAACTAAAAAATACTGTTTATATGAAATCAATGTTCTGTTTTTGCTCAAATAACTTAGGCAATGATGTTTCCCTGTTTGGGGAATTGATTTTGTTCCCCACAACGATAAATAGGCCATTTCTCATTATTTTGGTTTACTTTTTTTCTTTTAAAATGGTAGTAAACATGCTTGTGAATTTTCCATCATTAGTTTGAATTTTGTGACATTTTATTTTAATTTTTTTCTTTCTGTCTCATCCCTTTCTTTTTATAAGTTTTCTAATCAATTTAAGATTTTTGATCATTACATTTTAGTACAACCACGATCATCTCTTATTTATGTTTCTAGAAAACTATATAAATAAAAGGAAATAGTGTTTGATAATTATCTTTGGTAATATAAGTTAACGTTAGGGATATGAAAACACAGAATATTTACATTACATTTGTCATCGTAAAATAGCTTTTATTGCAATTATATTTTATGATTTTTTGATAATAGGAGAGCGAAAAGTTGATGAACAAGTGGTGGATCATGCACACAGGATCAATGTTTTAAAAACCGGTATTTTAATCATACCGGGTTAGACTCGGAAATGGTTTAACCGCTTGAACCGGGTTGTACTAGGCGGTTCAACCGTATTGACTAATTAACTTTGTTAATCCATAAAATATTATTCAAACTCAAAAAATAATCCAAAACTACATCATTTATAATAAAAAAAATAATATTCCAAAAGTTAATCCATAATAAAAAATTATCCAAAAGTTCATGATTAAATACCCATTATATAGCAATTAGCAAACACTATAACAATTAACAACATGAACGATTGAACAAAAGTCAAAAGAAGGTAAATCTGGATAATCAGTTGAAGAACTTAATTTGAAAAACTCAATGATTTTCTATCTTTGAGTGAGGAACAAGTTTGATCGATGTGGATTGTCAATTGTGGCGTTAAGTTTTAAACTTTAACTAAGAAGGTAGTCACATTTTTTTAGGCACCTAAAAATTAAAAGTTCAAAATTTTGACATTTGGCCCAGTATGAACCGGTACCAATATACCGGTATAACCCAGTTTACCGGCGGATACAACTTCTTTAGCCGTTTCCTTAGTTTACCGGTATGATTCGTGCCGGCCAAGCATCCGACATCCGGTTTAAACCGGTTCAACCGGCCGGTTTAAACCGGTTTCTAAAAACATTGCATAGGATTGATTGAAATAAATATACTAGTGAAATTTAATATGCGACCTATGTTTGCACATCTAATAGCTATAAACATAATTTTATCTTACCATTGTAATGATTTTCTTAGAAAAAAATAGTAATATGGGTGAGCAGAATGTGAAATCTTCTTCTTGATAAGTTAGTCTAGTGGTTAATTACTTGATTTCTTTCATTGAGGTCTGAAGTTCAACTCCCACTAGCATTACTTTAAAGGACATTGGTGAGATCGCAAGTTTGAAACTGAGTCGAACCGGGTTTTACCGCAGTGGGCCTTTGGGCGAGCGATTTTCGCTAAAACTGGTGGCTCGGGTATGCATCCAACTCTGACTGTTATGAAGGAGTGGATGTATTTGCTCGATTGAGGGCATCACAAGATAATTATCCCGTGATTTTTGTTAGCCGTAAAACAAGACAATGTTTAAGACTTAATCTTAAGGATTATACTTAGCAATCTATTAGGTGTCATTACACATTTATTATTTGATTCTAAATACCAAAATTACACTTGTTGAAAATTTAGGCATAATTAAGATTCTAAAAGGGCCTAAAATTGGAAAATAAATGTAACTAAAAATTTGTATTAAATAAAAAAAAACTAGAAAGTTTGAGGTGTTTTTATAATGCATGTGAAGAATCTTGGCACATGGTGGGGGCAATGAGAGTTTCGTTGTTCATAAGCCTTTATACTTTGTTTATTTGAGTTCTTAAGTAGTTGATGTCCAACCCTTTTCAAAATTCAACAACCACCATGGAAATTTACACTTCATTCTTGTTATGATAATTGTCATTTTCTTTTATCCCCAAAATTCCCAACACTATATCTTATTTTATTTTCTTATACTATTGATAATGTAATGAGGTTAATAATATGTTTTGGGACTATATTTTATCTTTTTATATTATAAAGTTGCTTTCAAATTATTAGGTCTTTAATAGTTTGATGTTATGAAGCAGCACATTCTAAACATAAAAATGTGACAAAATAGGAGGAATCATACTTTCATCCATACCAATTTAAGTCATCAAACTTCAAATTGTTTCTTTTGAATCAGTTTTAATAAGTTATACAATAACCAATGTATGTGAGCAAGCATGTTGTTGTATATTAACTTAAAAGTAACTAAACCAAAACAAAATATTCAGTTTAATAGATCCAAATGTTTGTGTGCATGTAGGGGATATTGATTTCTTCCTTGTGGAGGCAGGGACTACCCAAGGGTCAGCGTTGACTCTATTTTTATTTGCAGTGATCTTGGATGAGTTGTCAAAGTCAATTTAATATACAGTTTGGTAGTGCATGATTTTTCCAAATGATATTGTGTTAGTTGAAAAGATTAAACAAAATCTGAAAGCAAGGTTACAAGAGTAGCATGCAACTGTAGAGGAAATGTTAAAGGAATAGTCGCTCAACGATTGAGTACCTTTACTATGATTTCAGTGACGCAAGAGATGGTGAAGACACCCAAATCACCATTAAGGGTCATGTGGTTCCGAAGACCACTAAGTTTAAGTATTTAAGATCGTTTGTACAAAGGGATGGGGGAGATAGATAGCAACGTAGCCCATCACATCCATGTTTGCTGAGTAGGAGGAAAGCAACAACTAGGATATTATGTGACAAGAGGTTTCCAACTAAATTAAAGAGGAAATTTTATAAGGTTACAGTTAGATGTTATATTGTATAGGACAGACTCTTGCGCTATCAAGAAGACACAATTGCGAAAGATGTGGGTACCATAGATGAGGATGTTGAGGTAGATGTGTGGGTATACAAAATTAGACAGGATAAGAAATAAGGTTTTAGGGAAAGACTAGGAGTGACAAGTATATCCAGATAAGATAAAGGAGGGGAAATTGAGGGGGTTGAGACATGTAAAGAGGAGGCAGACGATGACGTCAGTCAGAGTAGTGGAAACCTTCACTGCGAAAGGGAAGATGAGTAGAGGTAGGTCCAAATTGACTTGCGATAACCAATTAGGCATGATCTGCTAGAGTTGCACTTGTTTGAGGACATGGTCCAGGATAAGAGTTCATGGAGATGTAGGATTAAGGTTAGCTCTTTTAGGGGGTACATGCTGTGTTAGGGTCTTAGATTTTCCTACAGTTTAGATAGACTTTGCATGTGATTGTCTTCATGTATTTATGTCTATATGATGTCTCGTGATGTTATATATGTTTCAATCTTACTATGTTACTTTTCACCATTTCCTTGTTATTGGGAAGTGTCCTACTTCTATATTTATAGTTATGTTGTTTGTCTTGGAATCGTGGTGTCTTTGTAAGCAGCTTATCTATCCTCAGGGGTAGATGTAAGTTTTGCCTATATCTCGTTGTCCTCAGTTGTGGAATTTACATGCAAATTTTATTAAGAACGTGATAACAAGCATGATACCCAAACAAAGTTTTGTTAGTCGTAACAAGTTTAGTTAGTACTTTGCTATGTATATTATAATTTTAACCCTCATAATGCTCAATCCAAAACAAATATGTAATCACAAGTTGTGGTACTAAATCTCACAGCGCTCTGTAAAGCACTCGGTTACAACTACTTTATCTCATTCGGAAAAATCTTGACGATTAATGAAGCAAAGTCGCAATTGTGTTTGACTAGAAAATGTGAAATAGCATAGGTGTGGATCTTGTTGATTTTTCTTTAGTGGAAATTGTATAAAGATGATGCAAATGCATTGTTTAAATTATGTAAGGATACACAAAAAAAATATAATAATAATATAATAATAATAAACCAATCATATCATGTCAAGTGTTTTTTCACTCATTACTGTAAAGGATACAAAAAAAAAAGATTAAACTAATCATATCATGTCAAGTGTTTTTTCACTCAATACTTGTTATTTAATATATATTAATTAAAGGAAAATTACCAAATTAGCAAAAAAAAAGTCAAATTATTAATCTAGTCACCTCATGCGTCCTTGCAAAGCCACTCACAAATCACAAGTCTTCTGATGCGTCTGCATGGCCAAGTATTGCGTCCGCCAATCCCCAACTGACACGTGGAAAGAGTCATCTATCCCACACATGAAAGACTCATCTCATGCGTCGCAGACTCATCCCATGCGTCATGTTGGGCCACGTGTCTATTTTTTATTAGGTTTCGGCTCAAGGACTCATCCCATGCTTAAAAGACTCATTCCATACATGTGAGTGACCTTCTAAAGACGCATGAAAATGGCTAGATTGATAAATTAATTAAAGTCTTAGCTAGACTGATAATTTAACCTTAACTAAAACAAGAGCGTTAAAGATATATTTGAAAACGTGTTTCCTATCTCCATACTTCTTTTTTGAACGGCTCCTACCTCAATACTAAAGAAGGGTTCATGACACTAGATTACATCACATCAACTCTTCTATTGTGGTCATTATATATTATTATTATTATTATTATTATTAAACGGCTAATTTCTTTAATCCTCTATTATCTGTGGGACTTGAACTTAAAATCTTCCTCTTCCCAACCTAGATATTTTTAAAGGATTTGCCTTTGCTAATAAACCATCATCACATTGGTATCATTATAGCCTTATTAACCTACTTTACAAGGTAGATTTCAATAGTTAACTGTTCAAATGTGCTAACATAATTATAAAGTATAGATACAAAGAGAATCAAGATCAAGGGAACAGCCTATTAAGTTGTGACAATTTAGAGAACTTCGACTTTTCATGCGAGTTTTGCCCTATTTTTTACACATACGTAGATTAAAACGTTAAAAATGTAGTTATAAAAAAAATTTGAAGTGGCGTTTTCAGCCTTTATACCCTGCTATAAAAAGCCTTTATACCTTGCTATAAAAAGCTGCTAACTTCAGCATGAATCAATACTTTACACCATCTGCAAGCGTTCTTTACGGATGGTGTAAATCAACAAAAACATTTTTTAAAGTTGATTTTTTTGGATTTTTATAAAAAAGAAATTATAAAAAAACTGAGTTCTCTAAGCTCTCATAACTCGTAGAAGTTTTCATCCCTAACCTCATATATATGTGTGTGTGGTGAGTTTTATTTTAGAAGAGGATTTTAGTGTAACCTAAATCGTTATTTTTTATTAGTTGTTTATACATTATTAAATAATTTTACTTTTACAAACGTATGTGTATGTGATGTACATAAAAACACGTTAAATTAGTTTTTTCCAAATGTTTTTTAACGTTTAAATTTTTCCTACACATGTATTAGATTATGTGTATGTGATATTGCTAAGCATAATTTTAACATATGTAGGTTGTAGAAATAAATGGATTAGGTTCATATTTTTTTCTTAAATTTCAAGATAAATGAATAAAATTGTATTTCAATATTTTTCTTATATTTCAAAAGTTTTTTATACTTAAAAATTGAATTATTTATCTTCTTTTAACATTTTTCGCATAATTTGTCTTTTGAATGAAACATCCCCCTATATAAATATATTGGAGGTTTGAAATGGGAAGAAAACTTTTGTAAGTATATAAAAAGTAATTTAATTTTATTGTAACGGCATATAGGTAAATTTATCAAAATAAATAATTTATTATATTTCACTGAATTAGCTAACTAAATTAAACATATAGCTCAAATTTGAAAGTTAATATTTCAAGACAGCCTAATTTATAGTGAAGGGCAATTTTTTGATATGTGTAGGGTTAAGCGTAGGATAATTTTCGATATGTTTATATAAATTTCGATGTGTGTAGGATATATGTAGGATAAATTTTGGTATATACGTAAAATAAAACGTTTTTGCCTAATTGATTAGAGAGATAATAATTAATATGAGTAGTTATAAACTGTTTATTGTTTTACCATTATACTCTTTGTTCCTTTTTCTTCTCACATTAAATTTCTTCTCAAATGGTTTCTCTCGTATATATAGGTATCTTTTAAATGAGATAGAGAAAATATAACTCCACCCTACACTAATATAATCAAGAGTAGTAAATAATGATGACAATTTTGTAAATAGTGTAACCATTTTAACTTTATTTTTAATATTAAGATGACACTTTGAAGATTATGGTGTAACCATTAATTATTTTTTATTAGTGAACAAGGGCAGACTTACTATGGTCCGTGAGGTAGCAGGTGACCACGTTAAAAAATTGTATTTTTTAGGCAAAAATCCCATCACACTCCTTAAAAATAAAGTAAAACCCTCCGATCACACTCCCAGAAAATAAATCTAGAGTCTACCACTGTTAGTGTAACCTTTAAGTATCTTCTTTCTAAATCAATTAAACACTTTATACTACAATATCGAAATTTGTCCTACACATATGTAAACAACCTTAAATCATCTCTCTAAAAAAATTGTTGAAATTAATCTTATACATATTTAAATGCATTCTACACATATAAAAAATTATCATACATGTATCGTACTTATCCTATACACATTGAAATTTGTTCTACAGATATCAAAACTAACGTTAATCCTCTATCATTTCTTTAAAAAATGTATCCTACAATTTATTGTTTAGTTCTTTAGCTAAGTTACAGGATATCATTAAATTAACCAATTTATTACAATTGCCCCTATACCGTTAGAGTAACATTAAAACAATAATAATATAGAGTATTCCCAATAGTTCAAATTATTCTTTCTATTCTTACCTTAATTTTTTCTTCTCATTTGTATTCTTTACTATTATATTTTTATATATGTGTTTGTGTATGTATACATGAATGTATGTATTCGGTTGTCCTAGAAAGGATTATAGGGGACAAAGTCTTTTGTTTAATGGAAGGAAAACCTATATTTTGGTTGTATATGTTTTGGGGAGGAAAAAACTTTAAATGGTAATAAAAACAATATAACATAATAGTTTCCAAAATGGTAAGTCTCCTCTTCAGTCATGACAACATTTGGTTTAAAGATGAAACCCACCGAGTCAATTCGAATACCAAGTCAAATAATACTCTTTCTCCCAACCAATTCCAATAACTTTGAACACGACTTCATATTGACTTAAAGACTTTTCAAATCTTAATAGTCAACCCAACATAGCATACAAAGGTCCTACAGGTTCTTTAAAACTAAAATCATAAGATTAGTTACTTAGTCACTCACTATCCTTATTTAGGATTTGTGATTTTTAATCATCATTGTCATTTATATGTAGGGTTGTTTACGAGCCGAGTTGAACTAAGTGGAGCTTGGGGGCCGTTTACAAGTCGTGCCGATAGGTTCATTTACAACTAAACTGAAAATTGAACCGGCATTTTCCGAGCAGACATTGAGCGAGCGGCAAACCATGTGGACAACGATACTATCTAAGGTGCCCTCAAGTTTAAATTTGCAGAGAAAGACAGTGACAATATTGGGTCTCAAGTTTTTATGCCTTCAAAATTCCACATTTCATAGCATATTTTTTTATGAATGACAACACGTGGTTGATGATGAGGCTGAGGTTGTGGCCAATGAGGCGATAAGTAGATTGTATAGAACGATGACAGTGAGAGCGTGAGACGATTGACTTAGGGTGAGAATGGAGACGATGAGGCGATAAATAGACTGTCTAGGTCAAAGACTATTACTTAATCGCTTTGGGTTTTATTTTAGCTTTAGTGTAAAAATAATCATTTAGTTGATTGGACCACTATGCGAAAATATAATTGTGTATTAGTATATAGTGAGTTAAGATCAAATAGATAAAGTTTTAATTTATAATTGCAAATCGAATCAAACCGATTGTTCATTTACAACCAAGCCGAAAATTAAACCAATTTCCCGAGCAAGTGACGAACGAATTGGACAATCTGTCCTATTTATGTCGAATTTTTCATTGTGATCTTAAATATTTTCTGACAGATGTATTTATTGTAATTATATCATCCAATTTTTATAACAAATTCAAGATTACTATTATATATATATATATATAGAAGCATTCACAAAAGAATATTGGAAATTTAATAAAAAATATGGTTTTACTAATGCAATGAGAAATGAGAAATCGATTGGTTGGAATAAACAATGCTATGTTACTAATCATGTCATAACACATTTTAAATTGATGTTACAATAAATTGGATGGCTTTTAACTTGTGTTCAATAAATCGGATGGTTAATATGATTAAGTCCTTAAGGATGTTTCATGAGACCTCAAAAGTTATTTTTTTAAAAATTAGTATTTCATTCAACTCTTGATTAATGGGTATAGAAGTTATGGTTTGTGTGATTTTATAATGAACATAAAGGTTCATTTTATGTAGAGAGAAAAATCTATGAGTTTTAAAAAAAATCGCACCAACTAAGAAACCTTAGTATATTTCTACATTCCACACCAAACTAGAGAGAAACACTCTCTAAAATTCATATCCATCTATCCAAACTTCTAATACGCTAGTTTATCCTGGTGTAACCTCGAGCGTGCAGCCTTCTCTGACATTACAATTGATTTGGTTGTTGTGTCTTGGGATATAGACGTGTTGTCTAAGTGAAACACAAAATTTGTTTTAGGGGACTCATGTTGAACACGAACTTATCGACAACCGTCAATGATAGTTTGTTCATTCTTGCAACCAAGAAGGACCGTACAAGGAGACACGGTTCAAGTTCTGGTTGAAAACGAAGCGAAAATCGTACAAGAAGGTGCCGCTTAAGTTCTTATTGAAGACAACGGTCCGAGTCACTTTATTTACATAAAATTGTAATTATGTTTATTTTTCATTTGAAGTTGTACACGGTTCAGTACTACAATTTTCCCAAATGTATAAAGAAAGTATTTTTTATTATTTTGATAAAATTGTGATCCATATCCTACATAGAGTCCTCATCCTACTCCCTATACCAAAATTACGATGAAAAGTTAAGATTTTCCGCATTTTTATTCCCACATTGAAGTCCCCATCTCCCAAAATAATATGGGAATGTAAGTAATCCCCCATATATGGGGGCACTGACGGAGCTTCTTTGGGATTGGGGTGCTCCAGCCCCTGTCGGTTTTTCGTTTGTAGTGTTAAATTTTACTGAAAATTTTCGAAAAAAAATATTTTTGAAGCGTAAAATATTGGATTTTTAAGAGCTCAACCCCCCTAATTTGGATTTTAAGAGTCCGGCCTCCATCGAGTTTTCGTTTAAACTCCGTCTTTAAGGGTTCATTTTCATCTCCCAACCTATATTTAATATGGTTGTAGAGCATTCATATTGGAGACTCTTATTAATATATTTTAAATAATATAGAGAAAACAACAAAAACACCACTACATTAGAATTTCTATAATAGAGAAAGATTTGTAGAAAGCAAAGTATAACCTCTATATTTAGAGGCTTATATCAACTCTCTATTTTTTTATTGGGTGCGTATATGAAAGAGAAAAAAATAATAAATAAGTATTTATGAGTATGATAAAGATAAAGATAAAGTTAGAGGGTTGGATCGGAAATGTTTTTGAAAAACAAGCATGGGTTTTTTAGCTGAATTATACAGATGAAGATGGAGTCTCCAACCAATATGAATGCTCTGAGTGGAAAAGGTATTTATTTTTTAATTGATTATGAATATATATATAAGGAATCAGGTTTGTTACTTTAAAAATAATCAAATTATTGAAGTATATATGTATGGTGTATGGTTAGTGTAAAAAATGGTGGTTTTGTGAGAAGTGTTTTAAGCCCTTAGATCTTGTAGTTAATGGTTGAGATCAAGAAGGGCTTAAAATGTAAATTATGTTTTTTGATTATAATTTAGCTAGATTAGGGGTAATAGTGTCTTTTTATATTGTATTTTTAAATAAAGAAACTGCCATCAACTTTAATGCACATGCAAGTTCCACCCATCTTTTTTGAACGTCAATAATTTTTTATACATAACGTTTTTAAAAAAAACAATTACACACATTAACGAGCTTTTATTTATCTTCAATATGAGTACCATATTGTTATATTTATATAGACAAAATTTTTTACGTAGAACACATAGTAAACTGCAGGTTTAAAACACTATGAATACATGTTTAAAACACCATATGAAGAACACATGCTAGACTGCTGGTTTAAAACACCATGAATGCATGTTTAAAACACCATACGAAGAACACATACTGGACTGCAGGTTTAAAACACCATACGAAGAACACATACTAGACTGCAGGTTTAAAACACCATGAATGAGGTTTAAAAACCATACGAAGAATACATACTGGTCTGCAGGTTTAAAACACCATGAATACATGTTTAAAAACCATACGAAGAACACATACTGGTCTGCAGGTTTAAAACACCATGAATGAAAGTTATGGAAGGTTAGCAATTAATTGAATCAATGGGTGACGCTTATGGAAGGTTATCAATTAATTGAATCAATGAAAAATTACTTGTTTACCCTTTTGAATTAATTTAGATTGAGGACATATGTCATCTCCACAATATTTCTTACACTTCTCACACTTTGGACACTTTGTACATGATCATCTACCTATATGTATAATAACTAAATTATATTTTTTTTGAACGGCAAGGAACGACGTGCCAACCACCGTGACACTGGGCGCTGTGGCCAAGGTTGACTACTTGACGCCGCCAGCCCCTTGGCTCTCCCAGATGCGCGGAAACCTGATCTCCACCCTCCTGAAAGTACGACAGTGGAATAATCGGTAAAACCTCGCTTCCCATCCAAGACGAACCGGCACCACCTGTATTCGCCTTCACCTGGATGCCGCAAAAAATAATAGAGACAGTGAGAGTTGAACCTAGGTCACAAGGAACACCATCGTAAATGCTCTTAATGCTCTTAGTGCTACACATTAATATTGGATAAAATTCTTGCTAAAAAAAATGTTGGATAAAGGTAAGTACTTTGAAGTACTTAATATGTACAAGCTGGCAAAATTAAAGAACACCCATTGTCCTATAGAGAATAGAACATTTTGTAGGGCTAGACAATGCTAGCCAAGTAAGAGTAACCCAATATTTGTATGGACAATGTGTTTGGTTTGATATTAACCATCAATATGTTTTTCTTTATAGGACTTTTAGTTATTTGTATTTCAAATAATTACATTTAATATTTTGGTAAATAAAAAAAGAAAAACTTATGCATGTATGTGTCCAGATATATACATAAACCATCATTTTAATTAAAATAATATATATGTAGTATATATGTAATACAAGCAAAAGCAAAAGAGCTTCCCAATGACATGTTCTAGGAGGGAAAGCAAGGATGAAATTAGATATTTACCTAGGTGTGTGTGAGATGAATCTTTACAGAACCAAAATTATTAAAAATAAAAAAAAATATAACTGTAAAAGATTAATGATTTATTACTCTTGTTGATTATTTTAAATATATCTCTCCTCTCTCTTTCTCAAAACTAGTTTTGCGCACGGGTTTGATAAGAGTATTACACAGAATTTATACATGTATAGTTGTTTATAATATATAATATGAATACACATAAGTTTATTTATACATGTAGTAGTTTAAGATCTCGTGTATTACACGGCGTATAAAGAAAATAGTTTTTTATAAATCTTTTAATTTAATAAATTACACATGGATGTAGCTTCTACTATACACTATTGGTTACCGTGTTGTGATTGTTAACATACATTAATATCCCCACCCTTTAAGACATATGCATCTGAATGGTTAAGCATTATACAGAGTGAATTATTAAGACCTCTAATTTGAATTGATCAGATATTTGCTCTGAACAGTTAATCATTATACTGGCTACTTAATGGTTAAGACCTTTACTGGTTCAGCACTTAATAGTTCAGACCTCTTACTGGTTTAGCACTTAACCATTCAGAAGCTGTCAAACAACTCCTAAGTGTACCTAAATGTTTTTACCTTTGTCCATTAATCACCAACATCATTATCATTGGTAATCTATTATTATATATAATAAATGAAAGGATTTGGGCTAGGTGGCTATGATATTAGAGCTCATCAATTTCATTTTCCCGCTCAAAATTTCGGGTCAAAGATTTTTGTATGTGGGTTGTCGCGGGATCCGTTTCCTATTATTATGACCCGACTGTGTGTTTCTTTTGTAAAACCCTCTGAATCTTCATCTCCTTCTGGTGTACTCCTTCTCTTCTCCCTATCTTCGTCGTAAAACCCTAGCCGTTCCGTCAGACCGATGTGATGGTGTGGTCCTTTTGACGGTGGAAACCATGGTAGAAGGCGGTGGTGGCTAAAGGTTTCACCGTCAAGTATGACGGTCGTCAGGGTGTGGTGGTCTAGACACAGGAAACAACGATGGTTGAACACGGTGTAGAGATGAAACGCAGATAGTTGGAATTATGAAAGGGTTGGGTTTTGGAATTGAGATTAGGCGTTTGTGGTCATCTAGGATTCCGATCGACAACATTCAGTGATAGTGATGGTGATGGCGTACGATCATGAACAGCCGCAATTAACTACAAGCCAGTTTACCAGTGACTAAGGTAAGTCGGACCTTTTTTCGGCAAAGTTCCATTTTCTTGCATATAGATAGTCTGGGGTTAAATGAGGATCATATGGCAAATGGTTAAAGGATAAGGTTTGGAGATTTTTGAATTGTAGTTGTTTTCCATTTTGTGTAGTTGATATAATAAAGATTAGAGCGTTTTTTTTTTTTTGTAACTTATTGTTGTTGTTTTGATGTTATTTCAGCTCATGACTTGCATTGCCTGGAATTCCTCTGTGTCGTTCATCATCGGTTAGTTCAATTTTTTGTCTTTTGTGTTTAGATTGGCTAAGGTATTGTTCATTCTTTGAGTATAATTGATGCCGTTTGTTTTGATTTAAGGTTATTAAAATGTGGAAGGATGTCAGATTTGTGTTGATAGTAATGAGGTTGAGCCTATTTGGTTATTTTCTTTCGTATACTAAAAAGATGAGCGTGCACCGATGAGTGGCAATTCATGATGGTGGCTTGTAAGGATGTTAGATTTGTGTTGTTTGGAAGGTTTGAAAGTTGTTTTGATGGGTTCGGGTCTCGGGTCAGAGTTGGTCAACTCGGAACAATCACATTCAAGTCTTATTAATTACAGTCTATGTTTGTCACACCCCGACCCGCAGCGGAATAAGAGTCGGGGCATAATTGGGTTATCACCAAAGCTCATGATGTTTACTAAAATGTTTCATATTTATTAAATTCAAATTACGAACTCAAATGTTCAAATCAAATCCATACAATTACAAGGAAAATGAAACTAAGTAAAACAATCGAAAGCTTAAGCTGATTTATTCTTCTAAGTCTTCCTATTGTTTCTTGCCTCAACTGGATCACTGTATCATGTGTAAAACGGGGGAATATTCTGGGTCAACAAAAGTTGGCGAGTGAACCTTGATAAAACATTGTTATTAATTGCTTGTTGTATTTAATATTGAAAATTTGTGCAATAATCACATGTGAGCAAACGTATGTATATAACAAAACACAAACCACTTAGAATGAGTATATAATATGAATGATGATGACTGTGAGATCAAGGCTCAATCAAACGGAGCGATCGTATGACATGAATGATGATGTATGTGAGATCAAGCTCAATCAAACGGAGCCGATCGAATGAGGCACCTGTACTCAACCTGTATCCCACAGGGAGCTGATGGCCTAATGAAATGCTTGCACTGAAAATGATAAATTCAAACCAAACATAATTCACACAACAATTTGTACACATTTGATACACATTAGATCACAGATATGATGAATGCACAAGTGTTCATATTTATATAATAACAGAATTGTACGACACATGATACACCCCAAAACGTGATTAAAACGGGGAATTTGTAGAGATTCACTCACATTGGGTGCGTTCTTTTGATGATGTTGGATGCGCACGAGTTTTTGGGATTGGATCGACGAGGAAAACTAACCTAAAAATAATAACGAAATAGTTCGGTAAATAAATGGATTTTTAGATTTATTTTTGTGAGTTTAAGGACTTTTTTTCTAACTTTTAAAAATATTATTTTTAAGTATTTTTAATTGATTTTTAAATTAAATAAATAAATAAATAAAATAAATTTTTTTTGACTTTTTGACCGTTGACCGGTTCGTTGACCGGACCATTGACCGGTCGACTGTGAGTAATGTGTGCGCTGAGTGAGGCTCGAACCCGGGATCTCTCGTACGCGTGCACGTAGCTCTACCAACTGACCTCTGTTTATTTTTTAATATATATATATACTAATTAACTGGTATTTTATTTGGCTTAGTATTAAAATGATTTAAAATGGCCGAACCGCTTGCAGGGACCCGGAGTCGAACTCGGGTCCTTCGGTTCGTATGCGCACAGCCCAACCAGTTGGGCTGTGTGTCTAATCTGTTTAACTTACGGTTTATATTACTCTTATAAACATGTTGTGACTCGTTCTGATTCAGTTTTAAAAAGGTTGGTTTTAATTCTGAAAGTCGGTACGTTGCAAGATTCGAACTCGTGACGTTTGTTTTGTTTGCGCACACAGTCCACCGCTGGACTGTGTGTCTAACCCGTTTGATTATGTGATTTTAATTATACTTATGCGTATTCCTGACTGCGTCTTCTTCGTTTAAAACACACAGAACAAAAGTGACCGACTGTTCTTTTTAAATCGGTCATCTATCATATGATTGATTGAATTAAAATGGATAGAGAGAGTTACGGAATCGAATGTACCGCTCAGAATGTCTTCTTCAGAATTCCGGCAAGAGTCGTCGGCTCTGAATTGTGACTTCCGTCTGAGTGGATCAATTAACAGTTTTGATCAACGAATTGTGAAATTAAGTGACTAAACAAGAGATATCAGGGGGTTTAGATGATTGTACCGATTTACAGTGAAACTTCGGAATTTTCAGAGATTTTCCGGCGAGTGTAGGAATTCCCGGCAACGTTGTCTGAGCGGATTCTGGTTGAACGATTTATGTTATTACTTGTCTAATAATGGATTGAAAACGAAAGAGTCGAGAAATTTACCGATTTGGTGTAAGTCTCGGTTTTCCGGCGAAAGTCCGGCGAATGCGAATATCTCCGGCGAGTGCTAAAGCTTCGAGAAATTGTGCGATTTGAGCGAAAAGATTACCAGAGGTTTGGGTGGGTATTTATAAGGAAGAATCATGATGAATTTAGTCTGAATTTGGTCTTGATTCTGGTCAAGGTTTCTCCGGCGGTTACGACTGGTATTGGGGGATTAGACATCGGTTATAACCGATGTCGAAGTTATTTCACGCGTTCGGTCAAAGAAAAACGGTCGTGATTTCGAAATCGTCGGTATTTCCGGCGACTGCGGATTGGGCGCGCTGATCTCAGGATTTGATTTCGAGTTTTATTTTAAGTATTAATTGTTTCAGTATATACACAAAAGATTCATGTGGCGGAGCGGTGTGTTGTTTGTTTGATGAACCGGCTGACCTGGGTTCGAAACCCGGCAGCTTCCTTTATTTTTTTTCTTCACTCGTTTTTATTGTTTATTAATTATAGTTTTTAAATTCTAAAATATTTATTAATTATGTATCGTTTAAAATTAATTTGAGAATAAATGTGAAATGAAAAATTATGACTGGATATTCGATTAATAAACGAAGCGGGTTTGGAAAACCCGTTTTTCGACGGATGTTACAATGTTGATCATCCGAGAAGTATAATCATACGCCCTAACCGTTCTGTTATTTAGATTTTAGATCGTATGTGTATTGTTTTAGATAATCAATGCGTATGTTTTTTTAGTCCTTTTACAATTCAGCTCAAATAATTACTTTTAATCTGATCATATCTAAGTAATTACATTTAACTCATATAATTACTTTTAATGTATTGGTTTTCAGGTTCAGACCCTTAAAAAAGTTGGTGGACCCATATAAAAATGTGAAGTTACGAAAAGAGGTTCGTCCATTATTGCGAAGTTACAAAAAGAGGCTCCTAATACACAATTTTCAGCAGTTATAATGTTCCCAGTAAGATTGTTTATAGAGTCTTGCCAATGATAAACAAAAACAACTCACCTTGTTTTCTCCTTTAAACTACAAAACCAATAAAGTTTATAAACAATAGGATATTGCTCGAAAAAATATATCTAAAATAAAATTTATAAGCCTAGATACCCCTAGATTTACTTTACATGTTATAGTTTCAGTTGAGATATATTTTAACCAGCTTTTAATGTTTGGATATATGGACTCTTATTTTGATTATCTAACTTATTAAGGGATCAAACTATAAGTTTTGGATAATTGGTTTCATGCTATCTGTCAAACAACATATTGTCCATAAATTGCATGAATATCTAACCTGGCTTTATACTCTTTATCTCACAGGACATATACCCTGTTTTCACAAGAAAGTCCTTTATGATTATTTCATATAATTGATAGATAAATTATGCAAATTTACTATAACTGAGTAATAAGATGTGATAATCCAAAATTACTGTTCGAACACCCGTTGAATCACTATAATAATGTAATTCTAGCGTTTTCTTTTCCTTTCGTAGTTTTGGGTTCAATCACTATAATAATGTAATTCTAGCGTTTTCTTTTCCCTTCATAGTTTTGGGTTTATTTTTTCAATGATGATGACTTTTTCAACGCAACGCAATGTGGGACGTTAAAAATGTTTACACAAGGTATTCATTTAAGTTGGTATTTTTTGTTATTTTATACCATACAATAAGAGGTGCCGATTCGACCCGGTTTGATTCGGTGGTTTTTAATAATCTCAAATTGGTCAAATAAAACAAAATTCGTTGCTCAAATGGATCAAACAAGATGAGAAGGTGCTGAAACTATACTTTTAATACATACATTTATTACATCTTGAATCGTTTTTTACCCAAAAAAATTGGATAGTTGTTACGTTATGACTTTTGTAATCGTTTTTACCCGTGCATGTATCTTATTTGAGATATTTATGTTGAAGTTTTCCAAACTAAAGCACAAGATACTATGAAGCACCCACACCCCAAACATTATTTGCAGGTTCCACATTCTTGCGCTCTTTCTCTTTGACTTAAATTTTTTTATTAATTTGTAGGTTATAGATTGTTTTATGTTTTTTTTATTAATGCCATTAATTCAATGGGTACCAAAAGTTGATTAATGCCTTCTGTTTGGTGATTGATTTTAACATAATCAAGTATCATATTTACTTTTTTTTGGTTTATGAATATTAATGGCAGGTTTGATTAGTGTCTTCAATTAGCTGAAGTCTAGCACTTGATCAAAGGGAATTTGATGTTCCAGTAGTAGAGGTGGTGGTGTTAGCATGTAACTTTATTAGCTTAAATACTTTTTGACAAATATCTAAAAATACTTCTTAATAAATAAAACAAATACTAATGAAGGAGCTTTCAAAGACGAATACGCGACTCTTGAAGTATATGATGCATCACATGTTTTATACCCAGATGAATTGTCTTTTTGGAGAACAAATCTTGAGGTCGGGTGATTTCCTCAGAAGGATAACCGGCTCTCTAAATTTATTCACAAAGAGTTAATTTTGATTTTCACCATGACTCATAATTACGTCTCTTTTTTCATGTCCGTGTAACCAACATATCTGAACCGTTAATATAATCAGGTGGACAATTCTCTTAATTTCCCTTTCAGTACCGTTTTAGAACGCATGAACACTAGACGAAATATAGATCATTACAATGTAGACGATACAAGAATTTTGAAAACTACTTATCCGTGAGTTTTTATTTCAGGTGTGAATATTTAAAATATTAAGCAGATGAAAAGGGGAAGATATTCAATGTGACACTTTTAAATGCAAGCACGAGACATAACAAGTCATGTTATTCAAAGTGTAAGTATTCAATTTTTTCTACTTTGTATAAAAAAGGTGTTCATTGATTTTTATTTACTATTTTGTTTCTATAGTGGTTGGATATGATGAATAGTATGTTGAGGGAAGCTATATGGACAAGAGATGCTTATGTACCAACATTAAATGAATACATGGAAAATGCTTATGTCAAGTTTAAATTAGGCCTGATTGTATTGTCCGCTATTTACTTTGTGGGACCAAAGTTGTCAAAGGAGATTGTCGAAAGCTTTGAGTATCATTATCTATATGAGCTGATGAGCACTCAGGATCGGCTTCTAAATGATATCTATAGCTTCAAGGTATATGCTTTTAACTTTCTTTTATTGTTAAAAAACAAAAATGGTAGTATAGTAATAATGGGGTTTTTTTCAATGTTAATACAAGAGAATTTAAAAAGGAAAACGAAATGTTGTAGCATTGCATTTGAGCAATGGAGACCGTGAGAATGTCGAAGAAGAGGTTTAAGGAAATGGTGATGATGAAGGAAATGGTGATTTTGATTTCAGTTTTCAACTCTTGATCATTAAATTTTAGTTTATAGCAGTGCACGGTTCTTAATATTGTTCATAGCAACTCCAAGTCTCCATGGTGCACGCAAACATATGTATATGTATATATTTTAAACGTTAGGTATAATAATCATTAATAGTTTTTAATAAAAGAATTTTTCTTGAGCCCGGGAAGCAATCCCGGGTGATAACCTAGTTACAATATATAAGTAATAAACATATAGCAATCAATAAATCTCTAAAGATTTCTTTGTACCCCACATTTGTCGTTTTATTTGTAAGATTTGTCATCTTTGTATAATATTAGTAATTGAACTTTGTGTCTTCTTTTTATTCTTTATAGTGTCACTTCTAATGAGAAAAAAAATTTGATTATTTTAAGTACAAACTAACCTTTAATAGTGATTATGTTTTATTTTTATTAATAATCATTGAGTAACCATCAAGTTGTAGTTTATTTATAAGTTAAGCAAACATTTTAAATTGAAATAATTTGATGTTATCATTCAAAATTTCATTAAAAATACTAATTACAATACACAAAAGGTAATAATTATTATATTAATTTATTTAAACAAAAAAGAAGACAATTTAACTATTACTACTCTTGAACATAATTAAAAACTTTAATTACTTTATAACTTGAATGTGTTAAATATATATTATAATATTTAAAAGTTAGTTATAATTTCAGTCACAATTACATATCATATTTTAAAAAGTCATTGTATTTTATTAAGTGTTTTAAGAATGACGACTTCAAAAAGGAAAAAAAATACGACAATCGCATTTACAATTTAGATACAGAAAGAACTTTATATAAAGGAGAACACAATCTCGAAACTAAAGTAAAAAATCTCATAAACATAAAAAATGATTTGATTAATCTTAAAAACAAATGTAACTAAAGTTTCAATGATACATCAAAATAATCAAAAACATTTTTAATTATTTAATATAAAAAATACGTATGTAATCATTAATTGATTAACATTTATTATAGAAATTTTGATAAAAAAATAAATTTATATAATCTTGAATAAACTATTGACAAATAAACTATTGAATTATATGTCAATAATCAACGGATACAACTGAACCTTTAAAATAGCATCGAAGTTTTCATTAGAAATGTTAAAGTAATTAAATATTAAAAATTTAATGGATCAACAAATACCTAGTTAAAAATCAATGTAAAATAACTAATCATATGTAGGCTTCTGCAAATAATTTTTGATGAATAAAATACTATTATAAAAGATAACAAAGGATAGTGGATATGCTTTAAAAAAGTGACAAATCCATAATATTTTTTGTAAGTAATTTCTTTAAAAGGAAATAGTCTACACAAAAAGGAAAGTCTGATTTCTATAAAATTTATGACAAAAATAAATGAAACAAAAGCCTTATGTTTTCCCTTTTAAAACAAAATAATAATGACTATAACAATGACACATGACAATTAATAGTTTAAGTAATTGACATGTGCCCTAAGATGGTTTTGATTTATTATAACTTATAGATAGTTGTTTATAATATATGAATACACATAAGTTTATGCCTATGCATATATCAGTTCACGTATACACATAAAGCATGTATTATATTAGCTATCTTAAGATTTTAAACAAACTAAATAAATTTAATCATTTCTGAGGCTATATGGTATGGGATAAAGCTTTTAGAGACTTTATTATGTCTGACGTCACACCAGTGACACGTTTGCGCCAACTATACAAGAGATTCCATTGTTGGCAACCTTGCAGTGGGACAAAAATACCATAAGCCCCTATCATCATTGCTTTATTTTTTTTAAGTTTAGATTTTTATGAAAGTTAAACAACAAATAAACTAAACATATAAATATTAAATTCAAATATGGCACACTACAATTAGGCAATAAAAACTATATTTCTACTCGTCTTCGTCTTCATTGTCGTTGTGATCGCCAGCACGGTTACTCCATAGATGTTCAACCAAATCTGCTCAAAGATCCAAGTGTGTTCCCTTGTGACGTATCTTCATTCAGATAGCTTCTTTCTGAGCATAGTTTAGTAGTTGGTTCGTCGATTGATAGGTGTAGTCAAAGTCGGCATACAAGGCTCTGTCTGTCTCCTCCAAGATCATGTTATGCAAGATAATACACGTATACATCACGTTTCTCTTTTTTTTTCTTTTCATGAATATGTGAGGGTTAGACAATGATGGTCCATAGTTTCTTTAACACTCCTAACAAACGTTCGACATATTTTCTTGTCGACTCATGTTTCTTCTTGTAATACAACCATTTGATGTCATCCGGATACTAAAGAGTTTTCACCAACACAACTCACTCTGGATAAATACCATCGACAAGACGATACCCATATTTGTATTCCATGTCATTCGCCTAAAATGATGAATCTGGTACAACCCCGTCTATGATATCAACGAACATATTTGATTATTGTAAAACTTGGATATCATTGTTTGCACCGGCCATGCCAAAGAACTCATGCCAAATCCATAGATCTAGGGATGAGATTGCTTGTAGTATTAGAGTTGGACCACCATGGTCACCTCGACGATGTTGCCCTTTCCAAACAGTTGGAAAACAATCCCACATCCAATGCGTACAGTCTAGGCTACCTACCATTCCCGGGAACCCGTGTATTCGTTGGTGGGCTTCATATAAAAGTGGATGTTAAAAGCTATCGGATTCCTTAAGTATCGTCTTCCGTAGAGGTTGCTAACACCTAATAATGTATAGTTGCATTTTAAGTCACCCAAAATTCTCAAAAGAAGTCGGTGACTCATAGGAAAACAATGTCGGAAGTGTGTGTCGTCATACAAAGGGTTTTGAGCAAAATAATCATCTACCAAACATTGATGAGCACCCAACCAATCTCGTTCAAGGGATACTTGTCTTCTACGTGGCTCGGACGATTCAACTTCGTCTCTTAAAAGTTGAGCCACCTCCTTAGCAGCTTGGATAATCAAGTTGTTGAGCACTCCCGCATTTTCACGAGATGAGTCGGATGACGAGTCAGAAGCCATTTCTTGAAGAAAAAAATATGGAGAATTCAATGTGTTTGAGGGTTTAAAATGTTTTGTAAGTTGTGATTGGATCGAATAAGATTTAGTTGAATGAGTTGTGTTTATATATAAAAGGATGAAACTTTTTTTTAAATTATGACCGTTGGCAACGGTCATCAGCCTTAAACTCTCCAACTTTCAAGCTTTGCCGCTCGCCAAGCAACTGGCTAAGTGGGCTATAGCATCCTCCTTTGGCAGAACCAGACCGGTGTTGGGAGCACCATCATGCCAAAGTGACATGGGGCTCTACCCCACCTCAGTTAGCCTATCAGTTCTTGCATTATTTGTGGTTTTTGCAAAAAGATATTTGCTCATTTTATTTATTACATCGTGTGATCCTTATCGGTTTGAACAATGAATCAATAAAGGTACTGGGGGCGCAACTCTAAGTGCCCTCAACACCACTCAATTAAAAGTTGTCACCTTATTGGTACTCAAAATTACCCACAAGTACCTAAAGAGAGGGGGTGCCCATCTTTACCCTTGCATTTCAAAACCCACAAATCATGTGGTCACTTTACACTACCCTCATCAAATAGTTCTTTCGGAACCACTACTCGCATGCCTTGCGACGGTGTAGGCACACTACCCGAGCAACCCGAAGGGTGCCCCCAATACCCTAAATGACAGATTCAATAAAAGATGTATGACCATAAAACATTGGTGTAATGATTCGTTATATAATGTATCCCCATGACTATGAGCTTATGGGAATTTTGGACCACGATGGAAGATATTGTCGACTTAAAGAAATTTAATGTCGGACGATCACTTGATTATCTGATCTTTGATTCCAAGATTATGACCCATCAAGTGCAAGGAGTTCAACTTGATGAAGGATCATAAGGTCGAGAAGTGATCAATGTAGTACGTATTAAATGCAATATTTGTGTTGATCTTATCTTAATTAGAAGAGTAAATTGCACAAAACGTCCTTTAAGTTTCACCAATCTTGCTGGTTTCAGCCTTAATCTTTAAAAGTTACCAAAACCAGCCTTTAAGATTAAATTAGTTACGGGTTTCATCCTTTATCACTAACCCAGTTATTAAATCATGTTAAATGGCATCACATGCAAGCTATGTGAGGGTAAAACCGTCTATTTCATACTTAAAGGACGTTTTGTGCAATTTACTCTTATAAAAAGAAGTCACTCTTTCTCTCTCTCTTTCATACCCCACTCTCTCTATCCCTCCCAGTTATCACCGCCACCCACGTACACACACCACCTGCCACCACCACCCATCACACACACCTGAAACATCCGCAAATATTCACAGCCAGAAAGAGGGGAAATGAAGATGATGTTGTGCGATTAACGAATCAGATCTAATTTTAGAGATGGTGGTCGGTGGCGACGGTCACAGGTGGTGGTGCGATGAAGATAGTGGCCGGTGGTTTGATTTCTTCTGCTCTTCAAAAACCTCCCAATCATCGGTAATTACGGTTTTTAAACTTAATACTGAATTGTTGGTTACAACTATAACCGATTTCACTTCTTTTAGAAGCGTTAAATCTCCACTAATTATGTCTTTGAGTTCTTGAATAACCTCTTCTGGAATTAGCTCCATTTTGGGGCATTCGGAGGTGCTACCAACCCCGATATCCCTACAAAATTCAAAAAACATCGAGACTTCTTCGCCTTGAACTTTTGCTTTCTGCAGAATCGGCAAGGCAATTACAGCCTCGTTTTTTCCCACAGGGTAAATCTTCATGAGAATGGTTCAAATCCCTATACTAATTCGGCTATAGATATCGTAAATCTCAATCATGATGCAGTCCATGGCTTCAAGAACAAGAACATTGACTGTTTGACTCGATTTCGGTTGGATCCTGAGCAATCAAGCAAGCCTTGGAGTTTTTGTAACCAAATCAAATCTTGTATCATCAACATTCGATTCTGCTCTTCGTTTGTTTTTTCTCCCGATAAAGCTACCGAACGTTTAATCTGTTCTTGTGAATGGAGTGATATGAAAGCCGATTTCTGATCTAGAAAAGCATAATAAGCATGGATAAACGTTTAATCTGTTCTTGTAAAACTTTGGACCTCACATCTAATTACCAAATTGGTATCATTGTCAAGCTTCCACCGCCTGTACCGATACCCAACGGAAGCTATTTCTTCACCTTCACTCACAAACGAATTCAACTCATCAAACCCCACCTTATTCTCATCTTCCACAATCGACCACCATCTCTAAAATCAGATCTGGTTCAATCATCATCTTCATCTCCCCTCTCTCTAGCGTCAACCAATCCCCAACACCACATGTGACCGCCACCACCGGCCACTATCTTCATCGCACCACCACCTGTGACCGTCACCACCGACCACCATCTCTAAAATTAGATCTGATTCGTTAATCGCACAACATCATCTTCATTTCCCCTCTTTCTGGCTGTGAATATTTGCGGATGTTTCAGGGTGTGTGATGGGCGGTGGTGGCAGGTGGTGTGTGTACGTGGGTGGCGGTGATAACTGGGAGGGATAGAAAGAGTGGGGTATGAAAGAGAGAGAGAAAGAGTGACTTCTTTTTATTAGAGTAAATTGCACAAAACGTCCTTTAAGTATGAAATAGACGGTTTTACCCTCACATGGCTTGCATGTGATGCCATTTAACATGATTTAATAACTGGGTTAGTGATAAAGGATGAAACCCGTAACTAATTTAATTTTAAAGGCTGGTTTTGGCAACTTTTAAAGATTAAGGCTGAAACCAGCAAGATTGGTGAAACTTAAAGGACGTTTTGTGCAATTTACTCTAATTAGAACTTACCTTTTATATAATATACCCAAAAATAGGACATGAACCTTATGAGTTATGGAAAGGTAGGAGACGATCCTACAAATACAAACATGTGTGACTTGGTTTGTACAATAATATTTATATCGACCACTCGATTCAAATATTTGGATATCCGGATTTTAATATTAACATATCGAAATATTGGATGTTAATCGAAATATTATCATTGTTCTTCTAATAATAATTTCTGATGAACGAGATGCAAACAACTTTTAACTTCATTTTTACTTAACTTTATTTCATGTATCACATTAGTTAACATATGATAATAAAAAGTGAAACATGACAAAATGTGTGTGGTTAGACAGTGGCGGATCCAGAAATTTTTTTTACCAGGTTTCTTTTGGTAGATTTTCAGTAATTCTCATTACTTTTTATAAATCATATAAAATTTCCACTATTTTTTTTCTTCATTTTTTTCCAAATCGAGGGGGTTCCCGGGAACCCCCGAAACGCTTCTGGATCCGCCACTGTGGTTAGATGAAATACATGTTTAAAAAAGTTTACAGTTCAAGACGAGGGTCGTAAGTTATTTAGTTTGAGCTAATAGGCTCCAACTCATATAATTTTGAGTGGCCAACTAACAACCATAAAAATATGAATGACTCGAAGCTTAACTTAATGAAGTATTCCGTGTTATTTAATAAACGATCAACTTTGACATACGAATGGCCAACTAACAACCATAATATAACACGTATATCTCTGGAATCTATAGAATAGTCATCGACAAATTCATATAATAATATGATTCAACAATGCCTTAAATATGTTCGAGTTTTTAAACATGTACTTTTTGACCCGTTAGTTCACCAGCTAAAGATGTTTTGGATTTTTTGTCATGGCACCACTTTTCTTTTGATTGCTATACCGAATGCTTGTACAATATTAATCCCATCACGAAACGAATCGATAGTGATCAATTCCCACCACGTAGCACAGGAATTTAGCAAGGAATGTCAGTTGCAATTTATTGCTTCAAATAACTTCATGCACTTTGGATTTGAATTCGGTTGTGGTTCTTGTGAAATGTTGACATAGTCAAGACTCTTATTCCTTATAAATATCTCTTTGGTCAAAGTTCACTTTTATTCATCAAGTTCAATTTCATCATACATCTAATGCTCAACTTGGGTTCAAGTTTAGATAATATCTTATAGTCACTTTATGATATTAACTATATAATTTCATTAGTTAATGGGGTGGTGGTCCATTGGTAAAGGCAAACCTTTAAACACCTTAGGATGGAGAGGTCTTGGGTTAAGTCCCACAGGCGATAAGAATAAAGAAATTTGTCGTTAAAAAAAACTATATAATTTCATTCAATAACATAAAACGGAAATATGTATATGCTTACAAACTTAAATTAATAATTCATTTGATAGCATAACTCTCATGTGGACTTTCAATTCGACCTCAAAGGCCACATGAAATGGACTAGTTCAAGAACTAAGGACTTGACCTTAGAAATTTACAAGCTTAACTCCTTAAGGCTTGATTTTCTAGAAGAAGATGGCATCACCTAATCCAACATTTGTTACTATTAATTTCTAAAGAAATTTCGGCTAGATTTTATCTTAGTTAAAAATAAATATCCAGTTGATTCATAATAGCAGTATTACATTTACAAAAGTCAATAATTATAAGTATTACATTTACCATATTACGCTTGGCAAAATGATAAATACGTAACTTTAACAGGTTTAATCAGGCTAACGTTATATAACTTATAATGTAAAACAAAGATTTAAAATCCTTTTACACAATTATAAAAATAGGTTCCCGTGGTAAATGAAATCCAAGATTTTTTTTTATACTAGACTAGACTAGAGATGGGCATAAAAACCGGTTCCGAACCCGAACCGGTAGAACCGAACTGGAACCGGTTCCAGTTCCTACCCGACATTAAGTAGAACCGGTTCCGGGTTCAAAATACCCGTTGGTTCCAACCCGGTTCCACAATTTTACCATTTGACTCGGGTAGTAACCGGTTCCTACCCGTACCCGGTTTCACTTGTACCCGGTTCCATCAGTACCCGGAAATGAAGTTCAAGAAGGAACCGGTTATACCGTTAAAATGTTACCTTTGGAACCGGTTATAGCCGAAAAAGTGGAGACTAACGATAGAAAGAAACACAAAAATAACAAACACAATAGAAAGAAACATTACACAAACTTTATTAAAACACCAAACCAAACGGGTTACATCAAACATTGGAAAAACCGGTGCCGGAACCTTCTCCCGTCTCATTTTTCTTTGCCTTCGTCACTGGGCAATGCCGCTCAGTGTGTTTCTTAAGGGTTGAGTTGGCTGCGGCCTTCATAAATTTTCCGCAAGCTTTGCATCTAGCCATCTCGTGGCTGTCGGACATTAAACAGAGATCAAAATTCTTCCATATAGCTGGGTTTCTTTTCGTCTCTAAGACAGTAACAACTTGTTCGTTGCTTGCCATAGGTATTTTGCAAGATTTTTGAGAAGATGATTGAGTTTATAAGTTGATGATGGTGAGTTTGTAAGTTGAAATGGTAAGTAGGCAGGGGTTTATATAAAAAAACCGATTTCGACGAACAGGAACGGGTTCCCAACGGTAACATTTTTTTATCAGGAACCGGTTCTACGGTAACATTTTTTATCAGGAACCGGTTATAACGGTAACTTTTTTATCAGGAACCGGTTCTGAACAGTAAAAGTCAGATTTTTCGACTGTCAGGAACCGGTTCTGAACAGTAAAAGTCAGGATTTATTGTTAGGAACCGGTTCTAAACAGTAAAAGTCAGATTTTCGACTGTCAGGAACCGGTTCTAAACAGTTAAAATCAGATTTTCGACTGTCAGGAACCGGTTCCACACAGGAACCGGTTCCACACCATACCCGGTTCCATAATACCCGTACCCGGTTCTACACGGTTCCATATTCTTGGGTGTGAACCCGGGTAGGAACTGGACCCGGTTCCACACCATACCCGGTTCCAATGACATCCGAGCAGAACCGGTTCCGGGTTGGAACCGGTTCCGGGTAATAATAAAACCCGATTATGCCCATCTCTAGACTAGACCGAACCTGCCGGTTGAATCGGGATCCATAGATGTTGTTGGTCCTGTTTATCCGTTTTGAACTGTCCGGAACCGGTTCCGGGTAATAATAAAACCCGATTATGCCCATCTCTAGACTAGTCCGAACCTGCCGGTTGAATCGGGATCCATAGATGTTGTTGGTCCGGTTTATCCGTTTTGAACTGTTTTCAAACAAGTAAATTAATTAGTATTATTATTTTTATAACGACAATTTAATCTACACCATTTACTTATAACGAAACTTAAACACCTACCACTTTTAAGAAATACAATTTCAACAAATTGATATGTGTAGCCCATTAGTTGGAAACTAAAATCAGGTAAGCATAAAAAATTAAAAAAAAAAAAAAACTTTTAAAGTCTATTTGTAAATAAATTGAACAGTAAATATATAAATGGTCTTTGTGGTTTAAAAGTTACGAATATACTTCCCAACGACCTATTTTGCTTTGACCTATTTTGCTTTTTATGATTTATCCATAGTCTAATACGTTAATACGGTTAGTTTAGCCAGTTAACTCCATCTGAATTTACTTTAACTCTTAGAAAAATAAAAATATCTTACTTTTTTAATAACACTTTGTTAATATATTTATTCATTTGGTGTGTCCCATCTTTTAATTAATATATTTTGTTTGCTTTTTTTCTGTATTTGTGGGTCCAGAAATATTTTATCAAGGGAAAATATAATTATAGTTAATTGTTTCATTTTATTTTACTAATAACAAATTATAATACGGTAAAAAGGTCTAAAAACATTACATGGATTTAATTAGCTGGTACCATCTCTGTAATTTACTGTAAATTGAATAATAGTAATATATAAAAAATAAAAATAAAAATAATAAAAAACTTTTTTAGGTTTTTGACCAAAACGTCAAAATCTCACACCGCTCCGTCGGCTCCCACCGTGTCCCCACAGCCCGTTCTCCCCACACCCCTTTATAAACCCATTCTTTTAAGCTACTCTTGCTTTCTTTCAATAATCCTAAATATTATTATTACTCACACACCATGTCTTCCGACCAACCTATCGCCACCCGGCGCCACCACTCCCCGTCACCACCACCGCCACCTCCACCACCACCCTCATCCAAACCCAACATCACCACCACCCTCTACCACACCCACATCGGCATCTTCGCCCTCACTTGGTCCCGAACCCTTTTCGGCCGCTCTCTCCACCTCCACCTCCTCCCCAACGACAACGATAACGACGACGACAACATCTCCACAACTTCATCTACCCACACCTCCACCCACACCCCCTCTTTCCATCTACAAATAAAGCCATTGATGTTTTGGAAGCGACACGGATCCAAAAAGATCCAAATCTCTCCAAACGAAAATGATTTTATCCAAATTTTTTATGACCTGTCCCGGGCCAAATTTGAATCTGGCCCGGAACCCGTGGCCGGGTTTTATATTGCGGCCACAGTGTCAGGACAAATGACACTACTCATTGGAGACTCACCTAAACAAGCCTACTCTAAACTAAATCCATCCAATCAAATAAATCCCAAATAACCATCCTTAGGCGTGAACACGTGTACGCCATTTCCAACAAAAAGTACACCACTAAAGCCACTTTTCGCGGGAAAACCCGTGAAATAACTATAGACTGCACCCGTGTTGCCGGCGGAGAAGACTCTAGGTTGTATTTCTCCGTCGACAACAAACGGTGCTGGTTGTGAAACATCTCCAATGGAAATTTCGCGGAAATGAACGCGTCGAAATTGACGGCGTTCAAATCCAGATTTCCTGGGATGTCCACAACTGGCTACTGGAGGAAGAATCCGACGATGGGTACGCGTTGTTTATGTTTCGTTTTGAAAAGTCCGGATTCGATTACCACGAAGACGACAAATTGTTGGCCCAGTTGAATGCTTCTGGACCCGGGTCGGGTATTTCCGGATCCGGGTCGGGTTTCGGGTTCGGGTTCGAAATGAGGAAAATGAAGAAAGGGATGTTGAAACGGGCGAAAAGCTCGTCGGATTCTTCGCTTTCGTCGGCTTCGTCCGGGTGCGGGTCGGTTATGGAATGGGAGAGTGTGGAGGAGAATGAATTGAAAGGTCCGTCGGGTTTTTCGTTGCTGGTTTATGCTTGGAAGAGTTGATGATTGTGCCGGAGATTTGGCCGGAAAAATAAATTCCGGTGACAAATTATTTTTCCGGTATGATTTTTTGGTTGATGTTTTGTTGTTGGTGTACAGTGGGAATTGTTCCGAGTTATTTTGTTATTGGGTCGTTGAATTTTAGCAAGAATTGTTCAAGATTGATTAATTTTCTTGAAAAGATTGATTCTTTGTGACATTAACTAGATTGATTCTTTTATGTAATATAAATAGTTGATTTTGCATATTTTATACATAATATTTTTTTTTGTTTTTGGCAAACATGTATTGAAGTTTTATTCTTGTTGATGCTTAGCTTCTTTTGTTAAAATTAGCGATTGTAGTTGGGTAAAATTGTTTTTTCCATTAGTTAAATTTGTAAAATGTATATAACTATCATATTATAAAAAAATAAATAATTTTTATGCAAGGTTTTAACTTTTTTTTTCCTACGTATGGGTGAAGTCATAAATAATGGTAATTCATGTGGGGCATTTCAAGGTTTATAATTTAAAAATAGGGTAATTCGTGTGATATGATATATCATGTATCATTTTTATGGTTTCTAAAATAAAATAGTTTGAAAAGTTCAAAATATAATGTGGTTTACAAAGGTTTGGTTGAATGTTCTTAAGCAACCCACAATAAAATTTTGTTCTATTTGAGCATTGTTATTCATTACATAAAAATTAGTATAAAGATTACTTTTAATATTTGCATTGAAATGCTCTAATAAAGTTGCAAATTTTAACTAGAAACAAAAATGACAACGACTCAAGGATAAAAAAGAAATCAATAATGCTACATTTTTAAGACAAAAAGTACTATGCTATGATTTTGGACTTTGTCCTCATGCTATTAGTGTAGAAAATGTGTGAAATAATCATTTTGTTATTCGTTGTTTATGGATTAAGGGGTTAATTAATCACGGAACATGGACGTTCTAATAAATTTTGAAACTAAAAATGACATCAGAATTTGAAACTTTTTTTTTTATAAATATACATTGTTTAAAACTTATAGCCATACTCTTATTTACTTGTGCGTTATATCAATACATACAATAGTCACTTTGTTATTTCATAGCAAGCCCGTTCATTTCACAGAGTACAATCTTAACAAAGTTAACCCGTCTTGGTCCTAAACATTTCATCGCTGGTCACCAGACTCAAAATGTTTGTTTTACGCACTTGATATTGATAAACAGAGAAAAAGTGCAATTTATGTATATATCTTTTCCTTATTATTTATTGGTGTTTATGTTGATAACAGACCCTAATGCCGTTGAGAAAGAAAAAAAATCTCATATCCTAAGGACATGTGAAGTCATAACCCCCTTTCATCCGAATAACATGTGTAGTGGTTAACATCACATACCCCACAAAACACATTTCCCAACACTTTCACTCATATAACCCCCCTTCTCCTGTCATGGTCATCACGGCCATCCCAAAATTTCAGCCCATAGCACCCCGAGTTGCGTTGTTCCCGGCGCTATGGGGCGTCATGCCCATCTTGACCTTTGTATAACGCTCGAGTACACATAACCTAATAATCTAATAGCGGATTTATAATACATAGGGACACACACACACACACACACACACACACACACACACATATATATATATATATATAGGGTATGGATCCTAAGAGAAGTCCACCCTATTTGAGAAACTTGAGAAGCATTCTGGACCACACAATTTTTAAAGCTTTTTGTAATATACATATACGCATAGTTTAAAATTCACAATATACATATATGTATATTGGATTATACACATATGTATATAGTCAATTTTAACTATACGTATGTGTATATTACGAAAAACTTAGAAAAAATGTGTGGTCCAGAATACTTCTCAAGTTTCTCAATTAGCATAGTGCTTCTCACATGATCCTAACCCTATATATATATATATGTAGGGGAGGGTTTAAATGAGAACACTAAATATCGCGAGAACCGTGAGAACGAATGAAAAAATTAACCACGAAAACTTGGTCAAAAACAATTCAAATTTAAAATTTCTTTTTACACTTATTATTATTATTCGAACACAATGTTAGAAATTTAATTTACACGTTTAAATTTACGTGAATTCGTAAATGATTTTTTTACACATGTGTAAATTTGTTATATTTACACATGTGTAAAAAACTAATAAGAGTGATTTTGAGGGAAAAAATGAATTATTTGATGTTATAAATTCTTATTTTGATGTATTTTAATTACAATGAGTTTTGTATTAAAAAAATGGTTTTGATTGGTTTGTCATTCGTTTTCACGGTTTTCACAATATTTAGCGTTCTCAAGATAATCATCCCCTATATATATATATATATATATATATATATATATATGAGAAACAAAAAAGAAATAGTTGTATTGAATATGTGGCATGAGTTGTTTGTTCATTATTGGGAACATAGTATTCGTTTTCTTGGGATTCCATTTTCTTACCAAACCTTTTCTTCCTCACAATTCTCTACGGCATGTGAGGTCCTTGTTTTTATATATAGGGCCCTCAATTTTTTATTTCTTGCAATTATTAAAAAAGGTTGGATAACGGTAATTATTGAATTATTTGTTTATTTTTGAGCTTGTTATAATATAAATTGTCCTATTTGTTTATCGTTTTTTGGGGCGAAAGATCGAAACTCATGTGGGTAGTACTCGCGTTGGCATGATGGTCGTTGCAGATTTGGGTTGACGGCATGGTTGTAAAACAAGGTCTCAAAGACCGAGTAATCCAGAGTACTCGCTGTAAGATAGACTGCCGAGATCCGAGTACTCTTCGTCTAGGCAGAGTACTTCCCTAGTGTTCTACGCCTAGACAGAGTACTTTCCGAGTACTCTCAAATTCGATTAAGAAGCGTCTACCGACTTTTACGACCATGGTCGAGGTTGAAATTTTCCGGTGAGTAGAAAAAAACTTAAACATGGGCCAATCAAAATTTGGCATGTAGAAAAACAATAAAGAAATTGTGATGGGACAGGAACCACATTCAAATTTATTATATAAAGATACCTAAAAATTTAAGTTTAATTGAATCAAAGAACTTACATATTTAGTAAAAAAAAAATTACTATACATTTGTCACTTATTTTGTGAATAATAAACAGTACTTGTTGAAATGTATTCCTATTATTTAATGAATATTAGCATATTAGTTGAACTACATGTTGCAAGTTTACACGTTGCATTAAACATGAAATGACAGGTTTATAACATTTTACTTTGACATGCATAGTTTATAGGAAAATAATTAGCTATTCATTCATTGAATATTCAAATATCATCCAGAAAAATCAGCACTCCATTCTATCATTTTAATTATGCAAATGAGCAAATTTGTAGTTGTAACTTAGAGCAAATATGGTTGTCCCTCTCTCCTTCACATTCGCAATGAGATGACACATTCTTCACTCTCCTCCACACGGACATACGGGTGCATGTAGGAGACGCTCTAAGTTGAGATTGAGTTTTAATTATCATTTTAAAATAACAAAAACTAGAGAAAGAAGGGCTAGAGTTGAGAGAGAGAACTAGACTAATGTTTTCAAAATCATTATCTTCCTTTAGATTGTTTTTTTTGGATTTCTTATACTCAGGGGCAGACCCAAGTTAAGGCTTGGGTGGGCGGGCGTCCCCTTTAAAATAATTATTGTATTTTATAGCCAAAATCCCTGACCGCATTTGTTCGCCACCCCCGTAAAATAACTCCTGGGTCTGTCACTGCGTTAGACTAGGATCTCAAAATCGACCTGAGGTAAATTAGCTAGTCTCACTCCACGATACTAGTCTCTTTTTTATGTATTGTAATTCATATCAAAGAAAATTTCTATCATAGATTTGTTTAATATACTGTATTTAAATGAAATAGTGATAGTGTAACTTGACTCACAAGAATTTAGAATTATAGTTTGTTTGTGTTTTTAGGTAATTAGGTTATTGATCCTTCAAGGAAAATCTTAAAATCTTATTATATTATAAGTTTATAACATTAGAACTTCTATCGTTAGCATAACTATGGAAATTAGGTATTCTATTTCTAGCATTACACATGTAATGGCGGAACCAAAAGTTTTAACTAAGGGGTCATCATACTCTTTTTTTCACACACGTGATAGTTTAGAGGGTGATCAAATTATATAAAAAACGAGGTTGGATACTTGGATACCTATATCAGTACAAAATTTAGCCGTTGGAGAGTCTCTAAACCCTTAGTTCCGCACATGAGTTTAATTTACTCAAAGACCCGCACGGAGATATAAACATGATAAGAATTCCTCAAAAGCGGAAATACCAAATGAGAAGATGCCAAGGAGGACCATCATTATTTCCCAATTCAAATTTGGCATTGTGCACACATTTATGGCCTCTCTTTAAACGTTAATGCCACTAACATATTCTTATAAAAGACCATAACTACAACAAAAATAACCCTTACGCATTCCGAATCATCTTCAGCTTGTTTTACCTTGACTATAACAGTCAATGATGGATCGGGAATTTCTCCTCATGAGGAGTCAAAAATAGGTTGGGATAAAATGAGTCGAGTAAAAATACTAAAATGGTATGGACCATACCTCTTGTTGATGCAGCTGACTGTCATACTTAATGGCGAGATGGCGGGCGGCATTTGTAAGCAAGGCGGTGGTGGCACGATGGTGAGGGTTGTTTGGTATTAAATGTTATAAGATTTCTAAAAAACACCTTTTAAATTTCTACGAAAGTTGTCATTTTCTTGACACATTCAAACTTTGATTACTAAATGTGTATAGAAATTTATAATTATATGTTTCATAATAATTATACATGATGATGACATCTTTTGTACATTTAATCAATCAAACTTTTCAACTTAATTAATCATATATATATATATATATATATATATATATACTTAGCGTGTAAGCTGAAATTCACGTTTCCTCCTACTTATCCTCTGTGATTTTGTAAGAGTGTCGTTTTCTTAGGGTGGAGGTGTTTATTGTTTACTTGTTATTTCCTTCTGATGATTCGTTATATCTTTTTAAATTTTCTTTTTAATATATTTCGTAGCTTCTTCGTGGTGAAATGATATCCGTTTTACAGTTTAAAAAAAAATAAGAAGCTTGATATAAAATTTAGCTAGCAAGGCAACATGTGCCTTGTTGTTTTCAAGATCCAGTGATCAATAATTAGGTTGACCAAGTCTTGGATCCATCACCTTAGTTATTTGCTTCTTGGATTCCCTTAATTAACTTTCCATTTTATATAGAATGTTCATAATTACATTACAAGACAACAACAAAATAAGTTCAAGCATTTACCATTGAACCCAAAAGCACTGAAGAGTACTTGAATTCATTAAAAAAAATACAATATTTTTAAATTTCTAATACTTTCACTTGTAAATCTATTTGTAAAAAAAATAATAATGTTTGATATATTCTTATATATTTAGTAATTTTATTTGAAACCTCTACAACTTTACTAAAGATTACCTGTAAATTAAATAACAATGAAAATCCCTATTTATTTGCGAAATACCATAAAAAAATACAACTAGAGTGGATCTAGAAATATAAAGTATAAACTACAGAAAAAGGCATTAAAAATACATGTGAACATTTTGGGATTCGTTTCTGTGCAGTGTAAGAGGGTTTAGAGATTTTGACCATGGCCTTGTTTGACCATTCCAATAGTATTTGTTTGCCACATCTACTTTTGACCATTATTATACACCAAAAATTTCAAAATTTCTCACTTCTTTAATTCTAAAGTTCTTTATTCATTTCTTTTTTTAGAAAAAAAGAGCTTTATATTAAAAGAATACCCAATCTAGCAAATAGGGAAAGTAAGAAACACAAAATCCCTAAGGAGGAGGATTCGGATCTCGAGTTTTCAACACCATAACCACACAAAAATGTTGGAACTTAATTAATAACATACGACCACAATGTATACTTTTAAAAAGAATACTATTTCAAACTAATTTTGTTTGGAGTTAAACTAAATCTATGTTCTATATGTGATATTTAAAGTGGTAGTTTGCAAGGAAAAGATTGGTTAGGGCAGAGCTGACTTAACGTTTTTGGAGACTCTAAGCAAATAAAAAAGTCAGCGACTTTTTGAATTGGAATAAAGAACACATAAGTTCTGCTTTTTTCCTTTCAAGTATCAATTGCAAATTTGGTAGCACAATCTCAATCGCAAACACATTATCAACATTCAAAGATTCGAAGTATTAATTAGGGATTTAGGGTAAAAAGTGATTGAGTAAATCGCAGTAAATCAAGATTACTATAAAATATAGTTGATAACCAACATGGATTATCCTTGCGACACCATTAATTTCCCCTAATTTCGATTCGGATTTCTCCCCAATCAGCGACGCCATTGAGTGGAATGAGCGCGTGCAGCGTTAAGTTAGTGAGAATGGCTATTGCGGCCTAAATTAAAGATAAACGACATATTGCTTGGAGTTAAAATTGGCCCTTTTCAATCTGAAACTTGTTCTTTAGCCGGGCAATGCGATAAATATTATTCTTTCTTAGTTTATTTGGGTTTAATACAATAATACGTATAAACTATATAAAAGGTTTTAACAAATTTGGGACCCTTGGCCCTTGCCTAGCCTTGAAACCCTATAGGGACAACCCTCGGTTGGGAGTAAGGATAACAAAAAAGCCTCGAGTCCAGTAGGTATACCTGAGACCCGGAACATCAAGAACATGTATATCTAAAGCCTGGTGGGTATGAGACTGGGTATGATATTAGTTTTTATAAAATGATTATATGGGGCAAGTATGATATTAGGTGATACCTTGCCCGATTACCCAAAACCACATACCCATTTACCTGAACCATATACAAGAATCATATACTCGACATGTTTTTATTTTCCCATAACTCTTGTCTATGTGTGCTTTATTTTCACAAATTTGTTATATGGAAAATAATTTTTTTTAAGAATATGTATTTGGATAATATTATTTATAATAAAAGTTATATGCATGTAATGTAATGTAAATTAAATATGTAATAGTTATACTATAAATAAAAAAATATACAATAGTATAATAGTAAAAAAATGTACTTTCAAGTCACTCTCTAACAGGTATATATGATACTCCGGGTTTAGCATTTAGCAGGTAATTACCCAATATGGGGATTGAGCTAAACATAGAACACGATTTTACAGCTAAGTATGGGACTGAAATTACCATTACCCAGAGTGGACCCAACCCATTGCATCAGTCTGCAAAGCAAAGATTTCAAACGAACCTTAGTGCCCCTAAAGCTCGATGGAAAATTGTATAGGTCCAATAAAAGCATGAGGCTTGAGAATCATAAGCAGTATAATATACACATGCATGTTATAATTATAAAGAATGAGAGTCATACAATCTCGACCGCTGTTGATGATAATAATCGGATGATGATGACAACAGTGATGATAAGAAAGAATCATCAACTTACGAACATGGAATCACAATAGAATTTCAACGTAGATTGTAATTGTTTAAAAATTTACGTGACAGTAAATCTTACCAAGCATTTTGAAATGATTTGGTGGAATATATCAACGTAGATTGTAATTGTTCAAAACTTTACGTGACAGTAGATCTTATCAAACATTTTTAAACGATTTGGTGGAATATATCTCATCTCTTAAACTTAATTTATATTAATATTTTGTAATAGTATAATTTATGTCATTTATATTATGTTTTTTTAGTTTTGTAATGTTAAGTTCTTGAATTTTGAAAATTTAATGTTTGGTTTTTGTAATTTAGTGATTTTAACCAATTGAGTGGTTTTTGTAATTTATATCTTGTGTAAGATGGCCTTTAAATACTGTGAAATTGGTTTGTAAACGATTTTTTTTTTCTAATTTTGGCTTTTTATCATAATTAGTATTGTTCGAACCGAATTAAAGTACTATGTATGTAATTTTATCTTGTATTTAATTTACATTGGCAAACATATTTACGTATTTAGTTATTAAATAAAGTAAAGTACGTGTTAAGTCACTGTATTTTAGTGATTTTAATCAATGGAGTCTAAAATTAAAATGTTTAACGTCCTAAATCTCTAACCGCTTATTTATAACGTTTCGAGTCTCCTGTATTTTATTGGTTTTAACACTTGAGTACAAAATCAAAAGTACAAGTGTTAAAAATTAGACTCAAAACATTATAAAATGAATGGTTAGAGACTCACGTTAAACTTTGTAATTTTGGATGATTAAAGCCATTAAAACATGGAAACTCAAAAAACTAATTTAATCTTAAATAAACGTCATATGTTAAATTAAAAATAATATTTTTTTAAAGCTAGATGGTAACGTACAAAAGACCAACCGTACTGTGGTCTAAGCCCACAAGATTTCCTGTCACTGCCCATAGACAATTTTATGTATCCACCTCATCTTTGACAAATCGAAGAAAACCTCACTGGCCGTCATACCTAATAGAAAAGGGATAAGATTTCTATGATTTTCGTCACACTTAAAATTAAATATCATTTTTCCTATTTTATAATATAAAAACATTAAATAACATTTCATATTTTTTTTTAAAAAACAGTATTCTATATAACATATAATTACAAAAGGGATGACAAATGTCATGCTGCTGCATGGCATGGCATGGCAGGTGGCCATTGGGTCACCATTATCTTTTTTTTAATAAGTTTTTGTCTTTTTATTATTTATCTTTCAACATCTAATATTTATAACAAAGTTAATAAAAAAGATATGAGGGTCATTTATATTTACACATATTTATTTATATACATTTGTATTTTTCTTGTAAATTTGTAATTTTAGAGGTATTAAACATGCAAAAATGTAAAACATAACAAAATTTTGAGTTAAACGAGCCGAGTTTATGCCAATCCGCGAAACCTCATTTCGTGTTTGGGTGCCTAACATGATTTTCGGCCTTTTGTCGTGTTTGTCCATGTAACCTATGAAGACGACCCAATTAACACCCTAGTTCTTACCAAGTTGAGTTGTCACCCAAACTAAGATTGACTTCTCGATGTGTATCCCCAACTATCTATGAGGTGGAGTGTTCAAATCCTGTAAGATGCAAATATATGATTACACATGACTAGATTAGTTTATCGTTCAATGAAAATAAAGAAAATGTTCCCACGATACTCCTTTGCCAACCTTTTTTATGAATTCTTCTTATTAAAACAGATTTTCTTATTTTGTAAACCTTGAAATTGTGTTGGTTCCCGTCTAGCGACTAGAGGTTTCGAACTGTCGAACCGCAAAACGTATACTTGACCCTATAATCATTGGCATTCAAATCATGTAACTTACTTTTAAAGTACACAATATGTTAATACGGCATGTTTCATAAGAACAGATGCTAGCTATACACTACACAATGACAAGTTGAACACTTCAAAAACTTACCATTTGGGGTCGGTGGTCCAGTGGCAAGGCAAAACATTTTAAAACACCTAAAGTGAGGTCTTGGGTTCAAATCTCACAAGGAGCAAAAAAATTTCCGTTAAAAAAATGCATCAAAAACTTTATGACAAGTTAACAATTCAGACTTTTGGAGTGTCAATTGTCAAATTAATTAGTTCTTTTGTTCATCAAAATAAACAAGAATTCATCATCATGAAGATAATAAAGTTGTTGCAAAGCTTACCATTGTTTACTATCGTTGATATATAATATATATTAAGCAATTTACATGTTTCAAATAAGTTTATTGTTACAAGCAAAAGTGACTTATGGTTTTTAAAACATGATTACAAATAGTATTAGAAGATTTTTAAAAACATGAATGAAATGTGAGGTTTATAGATTGTTATAAAGCACTTGAGAAGAGTTTGTGAAGGTTTATAATAATGTGGATCTTAATTTAGGATAAAGACTTGAGGGAACATTGCTTGAATAGCTGATTAGTCGTAAAGGATTTACAAATTGAAGGAATTGCATTTTGAATTGAAGTTTGTGAAATGTAGTAAATTTTTGTATTTTTCTGTGTTGGTCGTGGGTTTAGACAACCACACACCCCTGCAGCGGCACTAGGGTAAAGGGTAAGGGTGGGTGTTGGGTGGTGATGGTGGGTTGGTGGAACGTGGAGGAGTTAAAGATGGTGGTGGGTCCTACAAAAATGGTTAAAGGGGATGATTGTATAAGAGGGTTGAGTGTGGCCTATTGGAGTTTGATTGTTTATTTTTTATTAAAGGAAGCTCGTATTGTCATTTTACACCCACTTCAAACCAAAAATTAATCGCTATCCACGTCAAGGACTATCCGAGAAATGAGTGTCAAAAAGTTGCGGACTACAACTGTAATTTAAGAAAGTTAGGGACTATACGTGAAAGTTCACCAAACAACGGGGACTATCCGAGCATTTTTCTCAAGATCTTAATATGTGCTTATGTCATTTTCGTCCTTGAGGTTTGGCTAGTTTTGCGACTTTCATTCAAAAAGTTTGTTTTTCCGCATCTGGATCCAAAATGCTTGAAATCTTGCCATTTTCATCTGGAGTTAATGAGCTGGATGAAAATGACAAGATTTCAAACCTTTTAGATCCAGACAGAGAAACAAACATTTAAACGAAAGTTGCAAAACTAACCAAACCTTAGAAACGAAAATACATTTTACTCAATTAACTTTTATTTGGCATATCTACTGGACCAAGATAATAACTATTACTGCACTCCCCCCCCCCCCACCAATCACATGGAGAGGTCTATGACTATGTAATTCCCAATGGCAATACCATAAAAAATAATCAAATAATGACTCCCCATAACAATGTGCTAGAAAGCAACTTAATTTCCATTTGAACTCTGACTAGATTCAATTCATTACTTATGGATTTCATATACATTCCACCAACTTCAAAACAAAAATATACCTGTCCACTTTTGTAAAACAACACACAAAATCTCTAAACTTCAACAAATTTGTGATCATAATGATGCATTATTGTTCTTCCCCTCAAGAACAGTACAAACCAACTAGCTTTTGTTATCCTTATTCATTGTTAACGGTTTATATTTGTTCCCGAAGACGGGTTTTTTGTTGTCGACGGACTTGACGAACAAGAGGATGCCTGTGGTTGAGGTTTAGACGCTGACGCAAACCGGCTTGAACGGGTTCTAAGCTTTTTATCAGCGTTGGAATCGTCTTCTGCTCTAACTTGTCTAACTTTAGCGTCGTTTAAACTTGCAGGTAGGACGCAGTTGCAAAGAAAACCTTCGAAGTCCCCAACGATTAAACAAATAATTAGTTGTTGTTATCTATTGTTTTTAAGTCTTTTAACATGTGACAGGCTTAAGTTATGGCTAACATGGCCTTGATAATAGAGCACAAAAAACTAATTATCAAACCAAGATCCATAATATCATATATGTGTTTGTATCTTAAATGTAGATGTTTATTTATCATTAAAAACTAATCTTGATTCATAGATTCTAATGATCATAAACATGGGATCATGCGGGAATTCGCCTCGGTCCACTAAATGCATTTAAACTTGTTTGATACACAAGAATATGAACTTGTATTAAGAAATTAATTAAGGATTTAAAAAGGTTAAAAAATCTATATATATTTTTTTAGTTTAAGGTAATCAGAGTTGACCTCAAAAAGTCAAAAGTCAAAGTCTTCTCTAACCACATAGACCAACAATTATAATTTATAAGCAATTAAGCATATGCTAAGAACTTTCCAAAATTGTATCATCATCCTAACATACTCTTTTCAATTTACATATAACTTTGGTCAACAAGATTCCGAAAGCTATTTTAAACACTTATCGAATAGTCAAACGGATTCGTGTAACTATAATCTAGTCTAAAGTTACTACTTAAAGTTTATTTTTTCCTCTAAATTTCAAATTTCTAAGAAGGGCAAATGACTTTCAAGGCAAGTTCAACCAAAAGTTGAGCAATTTTTAAATCTTGAAATGCACTATATCTAATAATATAACCTAAAATAAAAAAATAATCCAGTTTTATTAAATAAAAAAACTGGAAATGATTAGAAGTTCGGGACTTACCAAGTCGAGCTAGTCTGTTGACCCAACTAGGAATCGCCCTTTTGGTCAACCGTAGACACATGTCATTGCAGAAGTGATTACAGTTTCTTGTAATGAGATTATAACTGTTTCCAGTGAACTCTGTTGCTAATTTTTCGATGCATGAACGAACCTCTCGTGGGCCATAATCTGTTCGTCCGATCAATATTGATTTACGGAATGTGAATCCCGGGCATTTCCTTGGTTCCACTTCGAATATCCCTGTCGTCGCATTTTCGTGCGCACCGAATGCGTATTCTACACCGTGAACTGCCAAATATCAAGAATCACACCGTATTCAATCTTTGATAATAACTATGTACTTACTTCTTCGGTATAATTTTATGATTATATAATGTAATATTAATATAGTATTTTTTTTATAAGTCATTCTTGCATAAGTCAAGTCTTTTCTACCAATTAATCAAAAAACAAGATTGACATCTCTAATCATCTTATCTTATGTTTCCTCAACAACAAACCAGTAGGGTAAGGTTCTATAACTGATTTGAGATCTACCAGAAAAATAATCATATCAAAGAAATTAAACACTAAAATAATAAAGGGAACCCCGAACCGTAGAGCACCATGGCTCCTTGGTTCGAACGGTATCGGCTAAGTGACTCGAACCCATTGTCTTAGTGTCCCTAACCATTGACTAAATGCGGATCATAAAGCGATAAAACTAAAGCTATTGCAAGATCATAACGCGTGATGCTATACATACACCATCTCTTAAAGTGTATACCAGCTTGCCTATCACATTGTACCGTGTGATCTTGTCGGTTGTCACTGTCACATCAGTCACGACTATATCATTCTGTGCACATCATACAACCATATAATTTGTACGACTACCCTCTCATACGACGACCCATTTAGTCATACGGGCCATATGATCAGTGGTAGGGATGAGCTCAGTGCCAATCGGTACCGAAAATCCCCAAAAGAGGGACAGGTACCGAATATATAGTACGGTTCGTACCGGTAACAAAAATGTACCCGGTTCGGTCCCCGGTACCATTTGTTCATCCCTAATCAGTGGTGTATGCATAGTATGTCAGTGGTGTTGATATAGCCTCCGCTATCTAACAAAATCAATTTCAAAACTTAAATTGCACTAACTATTGTACAGAAAACATTAACATGTAACTTTGCAATCATTATATAAAACTTTATGGCACTTAAATGAAAGGATTAAATCAATAACCTTGAACACCAGAGTGATAAACACCAAGACCAACCCAATAAGCATAACCATTGATGGGAGTGAGATCATACACATTCAAATACACAGGCACAGTCCCTGTCTTCTTCTTCCTAGGTATCATCATCCTGCACAACATCTTTTTCTTCCCCAAATACAAAAATCTTACATAAAACCCACAAAAACTCACACACTTCCTATCTGACCCAACTGATCTTCAACTGAATCTGCATAGCATTCTCAAAACCCAAACAAACCCACAAATATTTCAACAAAAAGATATTTAATTTCTGTTGGGTTTGAAGAAACCATCAATCTTTATCAACTTCCAAAACAAACCCACAAAAACTTCAACAAAAAGATTGACAATTTCAGTTGGTTTGTGAATCATCAATCTTATCAACTTCCAAACAAACCCACAAATATTATACAAAAAAATCAACAAAAAGATTGATAATTTCAGCTGGGTTTGTAGAAATCATCAATCTTTATCAACTTCCAAAACAAACCCACAAAAACTTCAACAAAAAGATTGATAATTTCAGTTGGGTTTGTAGAAATCATCAATCTTTATCAACTTCCAAAACAAACCCACAAATATTACACAAAAATTTCAACAAAAAGATAGATAATTTCAATTGGGTATGTAGAAATCATCAATCTTTATCAACTTCCAAAACAAACCCACAAAAATTTCAACAAAAAGATTGATAATTTCTGATGGGTTTGATGAAATTATCAAACTTTATGGAGTTGTGAAAGAAACCCTGTACGGTACGGCTCCATTTCCACAAATCCCACAAAAATTTCTCGCTTTCCCTCGGGTTTTAAGGGAATGGGAGGGGGTAGATTGGGATTCGAATTGCGGTTTGCTTTTTCTAATTTAAAAAAAGTAGTTTTCATACTTTAATGTTTAAAAAATGTATATGATATGATACAGTAGTCGATGTTGAGAAGACATTGATGGAATTTAATTTGACTGCTTAGGTTCCATCGGCGGCTAATAATATTATTTTTAAAGGACTTTAACATGAAGTGATGAAGAGGCCATGTAATTTGAGTCGAGATTAGTAGGAGCTCTTTTAAGCTTAAGTTATGACTTGTTTAATTTTGATATAATTTGATTTTAAACTTGAACTTAGCTTACCTAAAGATTTATTTATAAAGCTTAAGCTCGATTCATGAGTAATTTTTATATGCTTGAGGTCTACTCATTCGAGTTAAGTGTGAGCTCGTCTAAGCTTGAGTTTGACTTGTTTATTTTGATACAATTTGGTCTTAAACTCGAACTTAGCTTACCTAAAGATTTATTTATAAAGTTGTGCTTGAGGTCTACTCATTCGAGCTAAGTGTGAGCTTGTCTAAGCTTGAGTTTGACTTGTTTAATTTTGAGACAATTTGGTCTTAAACTCGAACTTACCATACCTAAAGATTTATTTATAAAGCTTAAGCTAGATTCATGAGTAATTTTTATACGCTTGAGGTCTACTTATTAGTTACTTGATGATGATTTAATTAATTAATTTATATGTTTTTGTAGTTTATGTATTATGTATGTGTATTTATTAGTATAATTTTTATGTTTAATTAATAAATATAATATAATTTTTTTAAGTAATATATATATATTGTATTTGTTATTAAATAAATATATATTAATATATTAAATATAAATATAATGCTCGTCTAGGTTTGCAAGCCAGCTCTAGCTTGATACATGAAGTCGGACTCGAGGTCGTTTATTAAATAAGTCGAGCTCGAGGTAAACCTCGAACTTGTTTAAGTTGGGATCGATTTAAATTTTTAACGAGCCGATATCAAGTAGCTCACAAACAACAAGTTGTTTACACGCACAATGTGTAATAAGCTCGATGTTGAGAAGTAACTGGTGGAATATAATTTGACTGCTTAGGTATTATCGGCGGCTAATAATAATAATAATAATAATAAAATAATATGATAATAATAATAATAATATTATTATTATTATTATTATTACTATTATTATTATTATTATTATTATTATTATTATTAATTATTATTTTATATTAATAAAGGACTTTAATTTGCAGAAACTATGCTTTTGCTTTGCTTTTTTGATTGCTTTAAGGATGAAAAAATCTAAATCATTTTTGTAATGTAAATAGTGGTCGAGTTACGTGTACTAAATTGTTGCCAAACCTTTTTAGGTTGTCAATTCTTTTGTTTTCATAGCTTTAATTATAAGTTTTGATAATTAAGATGAAGGGCGATTATCAAATTTTTTGTTGTCTTGTGATGTTGAATGCATGTTTAAAGTGTTGGATTGATCATGTCGTTTAAAGTTGTTTATTTTAAATGGTTTGATATAAAACAATTACATACAAACAATCTTAATAAGCATGGTTAATTTGAACCAATGTTGGTCCAACATATTATTATCATATTCACCGATGATTGTGTGGGTGGTTCCTATTTATCAACTAGAGTATTACTACTTAGGCCTCTATGGAGGTCGTCAGTTTGAAACTAAGCCAAACTGAGTTTTACTACAGTGGACGTTTGGGCGGCGGGTTTTCCTCAGAACTGGTGGTTTGGTGGTTCAGGTATGCATCCAACTCTGATCGTTATGGAGGAGGAGATGCATTTGCTCGGTAATTTAGTTCGCTGTTCAAAAAATATAAAAAAAGTGTATCACTACCTAGACAAGGGCCGATTTGGACTAAAGATATACTACACTCTCTAACATAAATGTTGTTTAGTTATCTTTCTTCACCCCTTTACATTCATGTTTTACCATTGCCCTCTTCACCATCTACAAATATTTACTCACATTGAAGAGGGCTAGGAGACATTCGATCCCATGACTAGGCTAAGAGTGATTTTAGGTTTTATTTTAATAGGAGATGATTCTATTTAGTTCAAAACGGCGGGGTGCTAAAAGAAACACATGAAATAAAACAAAACGAAAGATAGGAGCCAATATAACCAATGTAAGAACATTAATATTTAATATGTATATATATTATATAGAGAGATAAGTTCACGTACAAAGATCCTTATCGTACAAGACGTACGAAAGATATGAAAAAAAAACACGGTGACATTTTCATAATTATTTGCTCGTAGGTAATTATCAAAATTACCCGTAGGGTAATTATAAAAATTAATCTACAAATGATCTTATTGGGTAATTTTGTAAAGTGATATTGTAGGGTAATTATCAAAAATACTCTACAAGTGTATCAAAATTACTCTTCAAGTTTATCAAACAATATACAATTCAAAGATACTCTACAAGATCATTCATAGAGTAATTATGATACTCTACAAAATTACCTTACAAGATCAAAATTACCATACAAGATCATTTGTAGAGTAATTATGATACCCTACAAGATCAAATCACCCTACAAGATCATTTTACAAAATTATCCAGCAAGATCATTTTACAAAATTAACCTACATGACCAAAATTACCCTACAAGATCATTTGTAAAGTACTTTTGATAATTACTCTACGAGTTAATATTACGAAAATTCCATAGCATTTTTTACCTTTTCACCTTATTCATACGTTTTGTATGATAAGAGAATTTGTATTTGATCTTTTGTAATTATACATGTAGGGTTAGGATCGTGTGAAAAACACTAGGCTAATTGAGAAACTTAACATCCTGGACAACACATATTCCATAAGCATAAATGCAAAACAAATGCAAATTTTTAGGGTAAATTACACTTTTCCTCATTTATGTTCGTACCAGATTGCAACGTATGTTCTATAACTTCAATAATTAAAGTCACAATCTTTTTTAGTAAAATTCATTACACCCTAGGTCCTTTAGCAATAATCGAAATAAAATTTCCAGTTAAGTTTATTCATTCGAGGGTATTATGGTCAATTCATACTTTTATCTGAATGTTTCTTAATAAACAAAACCAAAAAAAATTGCATATATACATCTTCTTCCCAATTCCTCAGCCACCACATCCTGCCACCGCCACCACCATATGAACCCTAACCACTTTACAAAATAGGCATAATCTGATCCTCTAACCCCGTCTTCACAAACCCACGCGTAAAGAAACACAAAATCTCGTCAGATCTGCAACATCGGATCCTTCGCAAATCTACAACCCAGCCGCCGACCACCACCAAATATTGTCACAATCACCACTCTAGCCACCGTTCACCAGTTGGGCCACCACCACGTCACACCCACCGCCCCTTATCGTCGATCTACATCATCCGCCTTACCACAGCATACCACACCCGCTTGAATCAACGTCTTCGATCCACATCAACCCCACTTGCATCAACGAGACATCGGTGGAGGATTTGTACTCATGTAGTGTTCAGATCTGCTTGAATTCCAACCTGATAACACTCATGTAGGGTCCGAAATGGAGGAATAAGATGCATCACCAAACATATAAACATCAAGCATAACCATAATATCATTCTACTCATGCTCATTTTCTTCAGTTACTGCTTACCAACATACATCAACATCATTTATGCAGGTTCCCAACAAAGATGTCGATGATAACAGTACTCCAAAAATGCTGATTTTATCAGAATCGTGATATGGGTTTTGAAAAAGAGTGAATTTGGGGTTAGGATTGAGATGGAAATTAAGAGGATTACGGGGTTAGGATGAGGATTCATCATCTGGGTTTTGAAAATAGTGAATATGAGGAAAATGATTGGGTGGTGAGTTTGGTCGGATAGTGGTGGTTGGGTGGTGGAGGAGAAAGGTCTAGAGAGAGATGGAAGGAGTTGCAGAGATAAGAGGGAGAGAGAGGTGTTTATCAAAAATATATATATACAGAGAGAGGGAGAGAGAAAATGGTCTATTTATTATATTTATTAAATACTTCATATAAGTGAAATTACTAATCTATCTCATGTGTAAGGCAGATGTCTACTAACTGAAAATTTTAACCAGGTTAGGGTTAAAGAACATAGAATGTAATGTGTTTTGCAAATAAAGAATTGTGACTATAATTATTGAAGTTAAAAGGCTTCTGTTGCAATCTGGTAAAGGACAAAAGGTGTAATTTACCATTTTAAGGGATTTATACAAATATTGTCAATCTTTTAACTATACATATATATGTATATATGTGTTTTAAAATTGGAAAATGAGTATTGTATATCTATGATTGAGGTGAATGATTTAGTTTTAGCTTTAGAGTTTAGGGTTCAACATTAGGGGTTAGTTTCAATGTTTAGCATTAATATTTAGGGTTTAGCATTGGGGTTTAGGGTTTAGTTTTAGGTTATAGCATAGGGTTCAATATTAGTATTTAGGGTTTATATTTATGGTTTAGCTTTAGGGTTTAGAGTTTAGGGTTATTGTTTGACAAGTCGGTCCTAATGCCGCTGTAATGAACTCAATCGGCATTCGTTTGACCCGGTTTCCTACGCTTCTTGGGTTAAGGATATAGATATTTTTTCATAATATACACATATGTATAGTTAAAATTTGATTATATACATATGTGTATAATTCAAAATTGGCAATATACATATATGCAAAAAAAATTAAAACTCTTAAAAGCGTGCGATTAGAATTAAAAAAAGGCTTGGAGAAAATGAGTGGTCATGAATGCTTCTCAAATTTCTCAAATATGATGCTTTTCTCTTAGGATCCGTACCCTATATATATAGGGAAAGGGTAAAATGAGAGCCACATTGAGTTGTAAGAACCATGAGAACTAAGTCTTCCAAAAGATTTTTTCAATTTTTTTCCCAAATATCTTAAAAAAAAACCTTTTGTCCTAGCTACAATATTTTTTTTAAATATCGCATGAAAAAATTTAAGTCGATGTAAACAAAAATTGTTGATGATGTCATTGTTCTGTAAACAAATTTTACATCGGACATAACTTCCGACTCAACAACTTTTTTTAATCTTTTTTTAGAGATGTGTTTGTAACATTTTCATCTATATTTGTGCAAAATTGCATACCAATTCGCGCAGGAAGTAGGAGTTCTCATAGTTCTCACAACTCGTGGTGGTACTTAATTGAACCGAATCCTATATCTATGGGATGCATTATGAGAAAACTAAAATACTCTAAAAGCTAAACTAAAACCTAACTCTAAAAGGTAAACTCAACCGAAAACCTAAACCTTAATGCTATATTGCATGTACAACGTAACATATGTCGCATATGTGTAATACTAATTTGTTTTTTTTTAATTTTTAATCTTAAAAATGCTAATATAGATGTAAAAATGTTCAAATAACTTGTTTGTTTTTAAGTTTTTTTTAATTTTTTTAGTTTACTCACATTTAAATAGTTTTCTCGTGATCCTCTCCCTATATGTATAACCTTAGTTATCATTTATCTAATTATTTGATCATTGAACTTAATATCTGATGTCTGTCGTGAAGAACATGCAAAAACCAAAATAAACTATGTAGATAGAGTAAGTCGGATATTGATCCAGATGAGGATTGTGGAAAGTGTGTAATGTTTAGTATCGATTAACAACTAATGAAAAAGTAAATTCAATTGGTAGTTCGATTGTTTATCTAAATAACAACTAAAAATTGAGGTTTAAATCAATATAAGAAACAATGGTTCCTCCAGATTTCAAGTTTCGTAGCTAGATTCAATTATGTGTTTACTCGCAAAACTTACATAGACATAAGTGATTAACCTAATTAACCAATTGTCATAATCAAATACTAAGTACTCTGGTCAATACATAATGGGAGGTTATCTAATGACTATCAATCACAATTACCAACCCTAATCTCATAGCAAACATATCCTGATTACTAGAACTCTCGAGAATTGAATGATCAAAGATTAAAGTTTAAATAAAATGCAACCGATTACAATTGATTAATCAAGCAAAGGTGAAAAGCATCGAATGCTTAGATCATTGAGTTCAAACGATTGTCACAAAACACATAAAAGTATCCAACTTACAAAAACCCTTCAAAAGCTTGATTGAATGACCAAAATCATGATCATGGTAGTGATTTGGTGAAGATGTGATGGTTTGGAGCAAAAAAGTTCCAAACTTGAGAGCCCTAGAGTGCCTTAGACGTCTTTTTAGGTGAAGATCCTTTCTTAGAATGATAAACAAACCCTAATATAGTCTTTGGGCTAATCCCCGCGTTTTTCGTCACTCGGACCGGAATCTACGCTCTAGGACCGTAAGCTACGGTCCCTAAGTTCTGATTCACTTACAATCCTCCCATAACCTACGGTTAATGACCATAAGTTACGGTGCACAATTTTTGGCCACTCTCTCGCTAGACAAGGTTGACGATAACCTACAGTCACAGGACCGTAGGCTACGACGGGTTTTGGGAGGCCCATTTCTCCTTCACAAACAACTTCCAATTAATGTCATTAGGCCCCTGAACTTTATCTTTCGCGTTTCTTGTACATCTAAGCTATAAACTAACTTTCAATTAAGTCCCAAATGGACCCTGAACTTCATTCATCCTTGTTCCTTTGCACTCCCAAGTTGTCTTCTCAACCGAACAAGTTCCGAATCACTCCCGTAAGCTGCAAGTGCCATCCTAACGCATTCAACTTCATTTTTAACCATCGTAACTCCTCTGAATTATGTCTTTAACCTGCAAATAAATGAATACTCATAGTTACTCTATCCCACACATATAAACACATAAAACGTATACAAAACTCAATTTATAAACACATTTAAGCTCAGGTTTCACCCTCTCCATCAATACCCCTATTAGTTAATAAGTAATTATTCAATAGACGTAATTGCCCTTAAGACCATAAATAGGGTGTCATTTTGGGTGTATATACATAGATTATTAGAAGAAAAATAAACACCTTAACCTGTACAACCATAAAGGAATTCCTCATCAAAATTTATCCACTTCTCCTCTCTCTTATTCGTGGGTTATCAAATCTATCTTAGACATCCTAACCATACATCCTAAATGGGAATCAACTCATCCTCAAGAACATGGCATCTTCTCTTACTGTGGTTACTAGATTAAAAGGTACACATAATTTACATTCTTATTTTCCATTACATGTTACTCACTAAAATAAAACAAGTATACTGGGCCTTGCTAAGACCTAAAACCAGAAACAAGAACAAGGAGAAAAACACCATTAAGATCGCACATACATAACGAATGAAACTTAGATCTAAGATATACCCATAAGAATACCTAAGATAATATGACATTTTAAAAGATTTTTTATATGGAGAATTTAACTTTGTTAACTACCAAGTAAAGTTCGAATGGCCTACGATATGCTTGATCTCCTCAAACTGTATTTTCTATCTCATATCTCACTTCGTTTAGCGTTTTAATGTTAGCATTTGTTTTTATTAACAATTTTATGTATATGATTCCAAAGATTGTCAAATATCAATGAGTCAACATAATCCTCGGCCATACATTGTAGACATTCATCAGGTGCGATACTTTGATTCAGTTATGGTAGTTTTTATTCTATTTTGGTTGTTTATATATACAAACAATGTTTTGAAACTTAGGGTCGGAACTACGGGCCCGACCATGAACCGGGGCTTAACGGTCCGGCTTAGGGTATTAGAACCGATTTAATGCGAACCAGAGGTTGGATCAGAAAACCGACAATCGGACGGTCAGTCTAGCTAGTTAAATCGGAATTCTAGGGGATTGAACCTGAAATTAATTTAATTCTATCCTATTATTTTTATAGAATTTGCGATACTATTTGGTTCTTACTTTCGGTCTAACCGATTCGACCGGTCTAACTAGTGGACCTTTAAGAAGATCGGTCTTGCATCTGGTCTGGTCTTAAAAACATTGTATATAAACTTAAGAAACACACACACACGCATGTGTTTTTGTGTGTGTATATATATATATATATATGTCATTTTCATCCCTGTGGTTTAGTTATTTATTGTCATTTTCATCCACTTAGCTAACCCCATCCATTTTTAAATGTAAGATAAGGGGGATTCTTTTCATTTTACTTAATGGACAAGTTTTAAAGCAACATGTACAAGTTTTTAGAAGAAAAAATAATTAAATTCTATCACATTCTCTCAACCTTAACCCTACGACTTCAATGATAACCTCAACACCTCCTCTTCCACCACCACCTATCATCACCATCACCACCACACCACTACAATAAAGTCGTTGTATTATCATCCTTAAAATAAATAATATTTTTTTTCCTATCATATCTTCTACAACTTACTTTTTTTGGATGTTGTTATCCCTCATTCATATACTAAAGCGTGTCCACCATAAAACACCACCTGTCACCCACCATCACTCTTCCTGGCGGGGTTTCTCATCCCGCCACTCCAAAATCTTGTCGGAAAACAATATAACACACCGTCGTGATATCTCTTCTTTAAACTAATCTACAACAATCTCCAGCGGCCGCATCCAATTTCACACAGTTTCTTCCATCTCCTTCATCACATTCTTCCATTCGAATTTTTGTCATGTTCACCATTGTATGTTGCTTAGTTTCGTCTCCGATGAATGTCATTAACGAAAACATCGACGTGAAAGTAACAGAACCAAATACGATTAGGCGTGGTTTAACAAGTAAAGGTCGAATGGCCTCTAATACGCTTGATTTTCTCAGGTATATTTTCTAATTCATATCCCAATTTGTTTGATGTTATGATATTAGTAATTGTTTACTTATCTAGTTTTATGTATAAGATTGCAAGGACTGCCAAATATTAGTGAGGCAACATAATCCTCGGCCATACATTGTAGGCATTCCTCAGGTGCGATATTTGATTCAGTTGTGGTAGTTTATAATCTATTTTGGTTGTTTATGTATACAAACCATGTTTTGAAACATAGGACCGGACCGACGGCCCGACCATAGGCTAGGGACTTAACTTGTCCGAGTTAGGGTGTTAGAACCTATGTAATGCGAACCAGAGGTCGGACGGGTAACCTGGCTGGTTGAATTGAATTTTAGGGGATCAAACCTGAAATTAATTAAATTTTTCAAATTTATCCTATTTATTTTTATAAAATTCGTGACACCGTCCGGTTCTTACTTCCGGTCTAATCGGTCAGACCTGTCTGACCAGTGAACCTTTAAAAAGATCGATCTGCCATCTGGTTTGTTCCTGAAAACTGTATATAAACTTATGATACACACCTATATATATATATATATATATATGTGTGTGTGTGTGTGTATGTGTTTAACTTTTGATACATACATCTCCTCCATCCACCACCACCATTACAACACAACAATATAGTTGTTATATTATCATCCTTCAAATAAATAAATAAATATATATTTTGCTATCGTATCTTCTACTGGTTACTTTTTTATGTTGTCGTTATCCCTCATTCGTATACTAAAGCGTGTCCACCATAAAAACACCACCTGTCACCCACCATCACTCTTCCTGGCGGTGCTTCTCATCCTGCCACTCTAAAATCTTGTTGGAAAACAATATAACACACCGTCATGATGTCTCTTCTTCAAACCAATCTACAACAATCTACAGCCGCCGCATCCAATTTCACACAGTTTCTTCCATCTCCTTCATCACATTCTTCCACTAGATTTTTTGTCATGTTCACCATTGTGTGTTGCTCCGTTTTGTCTCTAATGAATGTCGTTAGCAGAAACATACACGTAAAAGTAACATAATGGAATGCCCTGAGGTTAGGTTTACCAAATTAAGGTCGAATGGCCTCCGATACGCTTGATTTTCTCAAGGTATATTTTCTATATCATATCTTAATTTGTTGGATGACTGATATTAGTAATTGTTTACTTATCATATTATATGTTTATGATTGCAAGGAATGTTAATTATAGCGAGGTAACTTAATTCTCGCCATACGTTGCAGCCATTACTCAGGTGCGATACTTTCTATTAGTTGTGGTAGTATCTAATCTATTTTGTTTTTTTTGTATATAAACCATGTTTTGAAACATAGGACCGGACCCCTCGCGACTAGACTTCAAAAAAATTTCTAAGAGTTAGAATTTAGAAATAGAATTTGAAATTGTGATGGGCCCGACCATAGGCTAGGGACTTAACCAGTCCGAGTTAGGGTGTTAGAACCTATTTAATGCGAAGCAGAGGCCGGACGGGTAACCTGGCTGGTTGAATTGAATTTTAGGGGATCAAACCCGAAATAAATTAAATTCTTCAAATTTATCCTATTTATTTTTATAAAATTTGTGACGCCGTCCGATTCTTACTTCAGGTCTAATCGGTCAGACTTGTCTGACCAGTGGACCTTTAAAAAGATCGACCTGCCATCTGGTTTGTTCTTGAAAACATTGTATATAAACTTATGATACACACACACACACACACATATATATATATATATATATATATATATATGTGTGTGTGTGTATATAAACTTATGATACACACATCTCATCCATCCACCACTACCATTACAACACAACAATATAGTTGTTATATTATCATCCTTCAAATAAATAAATAAATATTTATTTTGCTATCTACTGGTTACTCTTTTTTGATGTTGTCGATATCCCTCATTCGTATACTAAAGCGTGTCCACCATAAAACACCACATGTCACCCACCATCACTCTTTCTAGCAGTGCTTCTCATCCTACCACTCTAAAATCTTGTAGGAAAACAATATAACACACCGTCATGATGTCTCTTCTTCAAACCAATCTACAACAATCTCCAGCCGCTGCATCCAATTTCACACAGTTTCTTCCATCCCCTTCATCACATTCTTCCACTAGATTTTTTATCATGTTCACCATTGTATGTTGCTCCGTTTTATCTCTGATGAATGTCGTTAGCAGAAACGTCTGTAACGCCTCGTATTTTTATTATTTTTCTAGATAATAATAATAATAATAAACAAAATAAATTCGACGTTTTATGAAACTTGTACTTGAAATCGGATCTCGTCGGTACGTTCGGGCCACTCAAAAACGTTAGATCGGGTTAACAGGCCTTGGCCCAACACACCACCTAAACCTAACTAAACCCTAAACCTAATTTCAAATAAATAAAACCCCACCCCCTCACACATCTCACAACCTGCCTTCTCCTTCCCCCCCCCTTCACCTCTACAGCCGCACACACACTCATCTCCCTGCTTCTCCTTTCCCCGCCTGCACACAGCCCTTCTTCTCCGGTAACACATCTCACACTCATACCTCCCTGCGACCTCTTAAACCCGACATACTCACACCCGCTTAGATGCTTCAGAGAGAGAGAGAGAGGGAGCTGTGAGGAGAGAGAGCTAGATAGAGCGGCGGCGATGCGGCGGCGTAGCGGCGGAGCAGCGGCGCGGCTGCGACGACGCATCAGTTCAGCAACGGCGGTGCAGCAGTGGCGGCAGTTCTGTCAGCCAAAACGCCGCTCACGGCGGCGATGGTGGTGAGTTAGGCTCGAGTTGGGATCGGACTCGGGTTCGGAAATGGTGGTCACGACAGAGGCGGTCATGGCAGTGGTGATGACCCAGTTTCGGGTTAACTCTCTCAGTCTCGGTTCGGTTCTCTCAATCTCGGTTCAGGTTTCGGTTTCTTGGTTCAAGTTTTGTTTGTGTTTTTTTCGATTCAAGTTCAGTGGTTATTGTTTCAGATTCGGCTCGGATTTTAGTTCCTGTTTGGCTCGGGTTTCGGTCAAGAACAGTCAACCGACTTAGTTGGGCGTCCCGGTCAACTCAGTCAACTGCCGGTCAACTCGGGGTCAGCTCCGGGTCGAATCTCGGTTCAGTCAAGATCACGGCTCATGTTCAGCGGGTTCGGGTCTCGGTGCAGAGGTTCGGGTCAGCAGTGAGTCAGTGAAAGTCTTAGTTTGATTTCGGGTCTCGTTTTGTGTTCGGTCAAACCTGGTCAACTTGGTCAACGAAAGTCAAACCTGGTCAAACAGTCAACGCCAGTCAGATTCGATGTTCGGTTCGGTGTTCGGGGCCAAGTTCAGTCAATGCTTTAGTCCACTCAATCAAAACGCGTCACGGTATACTTTTAACGCCGCAAATTTTTATGTTATATTTATATTGTTTGTATTTAATTAGTGTTATAATCACGTAACCGAACCTTATAAAATTTGTAGACATAAATATATATATTGTTTCGTAATTATTGCGTCTTGACAAATAATATCGACACTTGTGTGTCGGGATCGTCCAAAAACAAGAGGAAACTCTGCCCGATTTTCTACAAGTAATATATTTATTAAACTATTCGACAAGATATATTTATTAAACTATTCGATAAAATATATTTATTATTTGAACTATCCGACGGAATATATTTATCGATATTAGTTTTGTCGACAAAAATATACTTACTTTCTTTATTATGCTTTTCGACAAAACATAAATCTATTTATTACAATTCTCGACTAATATACTTATTTACTATACTTTTGACGAAGCATATTTACTTATTATATTCATCGACAAAATATAAACTTATTTATTACAATTCTCGACTAATATACTTATTTACTATACTTTTGACAAAGCATATTTACTTATTATATTCATCGACAAAATATAAATTTATTTATTACAATTCTCGACAAACATACTTATTTACTAAACTTTTGACAAAACATGTTTACTTATTATATTCATCGACAAAATATAGATATATTTATCATATCTCTCGACAAATATACTTATTTATTTTACTTTCGACAAAACATATTTATTTTACTTTCGACAAATATATTTGTACACCATTCGACAATATACATATATATCTCATACAATTCGTTGGAATATAAATATATATATATACCCAATATGCTTTTCGTCAAATATATATATTAATTATTTGACAACACTCCTACAACCCTTTTGATGAATTTAATTTAGAAATTCCTTTCTTAAACGATGTTAACTATATACGTACTTTCAACTCCAATTCGAATCCTTCGTCGTAACTTCTATTATTCATGTACATTCGTTTGCCATGTTTAAGGTGACCTCGATGTCCCCTTTCTCCCACTCATCAACTCGTCGTGGAATTTCCAAGAAGACTTAGCAATTTTGTGAGTACACTCGACCCACATTTGTTTTATATCACTTTTTGGGTGTAACATGTTTCCATATACAAAAATCACAAACACTTAAACTTTATGAAACGCACAAACAATCCTATACACATGACTACTTGAATCGTATACTTGTTGCTTGTCTGGGGATAAACGTTGTGCTGTGCTTTAGTCATTAACTATTTTTAGCCTTGTTTGACATGCTTAGCGCTATAGGAATTCACGCATCCACCTCCATCGATTTACACGTGAGGTCATGTTAAAACAACGTGATTGCGTTACGGTTTGATTATTAGCATTGCATGCCTTGATATTGCTCTTGTATAGATTTAGTTGCCATGAGGATTGTTCAAACTTTATTCGTATACGTATGCTATGCCTAAACTTGTGTACTCGCCTTTGCTTTTGCATTGACTTTATTTTAAAACATGTTACAGGTTGAAGGAGATGACGCTATGAAAACAATATAGCAAGGACTAGATACACACAAATTAGACGTTAGGTTTAATGTCGACGTATCAATTTTGTTACAACTTTGCAAATGTTAGATTGTTCTTTGTTTTGTTACATTGATGTATTTGACAATTTTTATGAAATGAAATATGGTTTAATTAATTATTGTCACTTAATAATGTTGTGAGCAATGAGCAATCTCGTTTTCGTCTCATCCCGATGTTTCCGCCATCGGTTGGGGTGTTACAGATTGGTATCAGAGCCATAACTATAGGGAATTAGGCAAATTGCTATGCTTTTGACCTAGTCTATAGTTAAGTACCATACTTGACCATACGTGATTCGCATGCTAATTTCTTAAAACGTCTCCTATATGTTAAATTTATGCAACGCTTTACGTGTTCTTACTCGTTACATTATTTCAATCATACGCCTTCCCTAATGCATTTTACTCGATTATACTAAACTCGAAAACACTCGTATTACACAAGTGAGACGACTTCACCAAAATAGGCGTGATATCCACAATTTGGTGAACGATTCTCATTACGCTTATTCTTTATATTTTTACGAGGTTACACCATCAAGTTAGGAGTGACATCCACACCTTGATGGAAAACTTCCCATTCAAACTCTAGTGGACTCTCGTCAAAGTGTCGAAACTAATTTTGACCCGAAGAGTGCCAACCACACTTAGGGTACGAAATCGTCAAGTTAGGGGTGAAACCCGCACCTTGTCGATTAAGTCCCATTCCTCGATTTTCAATCTCGCCAAAGTTTCGATTTTCCAATCGATTAGAGACGTGTAATAACTGGAAGGGTAAAATGCCGTTAATCGCTTCTCGACGAGAGCGTTTTACCTATAGGCCAAAGCACGTTTCTCTAATTCGAAAGGATCTTCGATTCACTTTGGAATAGTCGGCGTTTCTCTACCCGAAACAGTCTAATGTTTTCTGAGACTCTCTTTTATACCATTTCAATTTATACATGACTTTTTATATACTTGTTACCCTTTCTTTCAAGTTTCTAATTTATTTTAAGGTTTTTACGCAATTCATATTAAACCTTTCCATCCAATTATACATTATTTGCATACATGATTTCAAAACGTCATCAACTAGACTTATATTTCTTGAGAAGTCCGAAATGGAGACCGTCGCCGAGATAGGAGTGAATTCCTTACCTAGACGATCAAACTTCGTTTCCTTCCTTCCTTAAAACGACCTCACCAACGGATTAGGGGTGATTCCCATACCTCGGTGATCGTTACCAACCCTCCTTCTTGGAGACTTTATTACACCAACCACATGTTTAAATTGTATACCCAAACCTTTTACCATGTTGTCAAAATTCTTACTTAGACGAATTTCAAAACGTACTATTTTATCAAACGTATTTCCCATCCGGTAATCTATTTCATATAAATCCCACACGCATATACTTGGTCACCACATGAAACGTTTTGTTTTACGATTTTCAAAGCTCGACAGAATGCTACCTACCAACTTAATTGGTCTAACGAATACCTTGCCCACAAGTCTTATGTTTAACTTAATTACTAAAACACGCTCACGCAATAACTTTATGTTAAAAAAAAAAAAAAAAAAAAAAAAACCAATATCTTATAGGCATTATGGGATCGTTGTACTAAAGGTGTGTTTGGGATTGTTTTGCAACCTAATATTTTGTTTTGTGTTTGGAAGCACAAATATTAAATAAATAAATAAATAAAAAAATCTATTTTTTTTAGTGTTTGGAAAAAAAAATATATATATATATATATATATATATAATAATAATAATATATATAAAAAAAAAAAAAAAAAAACTGATTTGTTTTACGTATTTTAGAGATCAAAGCTCGTCTATTTATAACTTTATATGTACATGTATATATATTTTTCAAACACTCAAATAGTTGATTACCTGATTATTGTGATATCAAATAACATAATCAAATCCAAACACTATCTTCCTACAGTATGTTTTGTTACAACTAATTATCTGACTTTGATTATTCAGAACGCATAATCTATTTTCAAAACTCAACCCCAAACACCCTCTAAATCTCTCATCGCGATTAAGAAAACATTTTGCTAAACGTTTTTCAACGGTCATTAAATCAATTAACACGGATTTCCTCTCAAGGGTCAACGTTTCACAAGCACCACTAAAATTTCAAATCTCTTATATCCTTTGAAAACAATGCGAACTTACTATTTTAATACCTTATCATACACCTCCCGAAATGTCACATGAGTTTCAAAACACGTGGACAAGAAAATTTTATGAAGACCAACCATTTTCGACCTACTTAAATCCTTTTAAAACAAATGGTAGCACTCCCGTCCTTTACAAAATACGTAACGCATAATCAATAAGTACCTTATATTCCTTTATATTCACACACTAGATCCTATATTCTAAGTTAAGCTTAAGCCTATTTTAGACGCGATAACCTCAAAGTTTTGCTCAAACAACAATACACGCGTATCCTCGTACATGGTTTAGACAACTGTTGCATAACATTTTAAACGTATCATTCGTTTTTACATACCCTGATTTCTCGACTATTTTATGTAAATAAATTCGTAGCATTCAATTCATATCATACGCACCATTATCGTCTGTTACACTTGTTAACTTTTATAATCATACACATATTCATGTTCATGAAAATAACGTGTCATTTTTTTCATGCTTATTATAACACCTAATGGCATACCTCCCAACATCGTCCGTGGACAGGAGAGCTTCCTGGCTCGTAAGTAATGCCCTACCTCTAAAATCACCAACGCGTTTTGGGCTTAATGCTAGTGGATGAGAGGAGAACTCCACAGTTAAGTGTGCTCAAGTGGGAGTAGTACTAGGATGGGTGACCTCCTGGGAAGTCTCCACCAGGGCAACAAAAAACAAAGACGTGAGTTCCTGGATGGGCCACCCATCAAGGGCAAAACGGACAATATTGGTGATAACGAGGGGCAGGGGTGTTACAGGGGTATTACACTTATACTTATCATCACATTCATGCATATACGTCTTATATCCATGCTTATACTTATTTCCATACTTATACTTATACTCATACACATACCCATACTTGTGCTCATATTCATATTCGTGCCTATGCGCGAGCGAAACCTGAGGGATTCGCTTACGTGGGCCACAAGCTATTTGCACGTAAACATGCCTACGCACTACATTCTTACACGCACGCAAACTTATTTTCAGAATTTATGTACGCCTTTATTCATGCGCTGCTAGTACAAGCTATGCGGATCATGTGATGATCGGTATAATTGCGGGTGCACACGGGATTATAGCGATAAACGCATGAGAACCATAGAGCGTACTACCGCGTATGGTAACACACGGAACGTAACATTGCATCGAGTAACGAAACGGTCGCAACGTGGTCAAAACATGGTGGATACGCCACTGGTAATCCCTATACATAAGTGTTTTCACCATGCTGCCAAACTTTCGTAATACGTGCCATGAGAAATTCGGTGATTTACAGACCATAATACGACCTAACACGCCAGCTTTAAACAACTCACAACTGCATTGTTAAGTGCGCGCTACCCGATTATCCACGACGAGTCTTAATCCCTAACGTAACGTTTTCGTTTGTTCATATACATATGTCATCCTTACACGAGTATTCGTTGATCGAATCAGTCGTCCGCTCTTATGCCTCCGTTACTCCCGTTAACCTTATCTTTTTATACGACCTTGTTTACAATCAATCGTGTAAGCATTCAAACCCTAAATGCCTTCTTACTCTAAAAGTTATCTCCCATTCTCGTAGATAGCGACACGCTTGATTGGCCGCTACCTCGATAACTAGCTTATTTTAAAATACCTAACCTTCTCGTTTTTCCATCATTAAGCAACTCTCTGCAAAACCGGGCTTAAGAAGCTCCCGGCGAGGATCGAACTCGTGACCTTTCGCTTACGAGGCGAACACACTACCACTATGCTACGGAAGCAGATTAACGCTCTTCAAAGTCGATTGAACTTTCTTACAATCTACGGAACAGCACACTCACCATTAAACTGCATACCACTTCTCACGAGAGCTTTTCTGCTCAGATGGCATATCATTTGAGTTATTCAAAGCTCGTTTAAACTACTCTCCTATACGCATACTTACGCGCCTTACTTAAGCTTGATGCCTCAAATCATTCTAGTTAAACAACTTCTTGTTGCAAACCTAACTCTTCGTTGCTCTAAACCCCATGCTTACCCTCACGTATCCAGAACTTCAAGTCTTGACCGTTAACCCTCAATTCCTTAACCAATTCCTTTCAAGTCTTCCTCTTGAATAAATTTCGGGACGAAATTTCCTAAAGGAGGGGAGACTGTAACGCCTCGTATTTTTATTATTTTTCTAGATAATAATAATAATAATAAACAAAATAAATTCGACGTTTTATGAAACTTGTACTTGAAATCGGATCTCGTCGGTACGTTCGGGCCACTCAAAAACGTTAGATCGGGTTAACAGGCCTTGGCCCAACACACCACCTAAACCTAACTAAACCCTAAACCTAATTTCAAATAAATAAAACCCCACCCCCTCACACATCTCACAACCTGCCTTCTCCTTCCCCCCCCTTCACCTCTACAGCCGCACACACACCTCATCTCCCTGCTTCTCCTTTCCCCGCCTGCACACAGCCCTTCTTCTCCGGTAACACATCTCACACTCATACCTCCCTGCGACCTCTTAAACCCGACATACTCACACCCGCTTAGATGCTTCAGAGAGAGAGAGAGAGGGAGCTGTGAGGAGAGAGAGCTAGATAGAGCGGCGGCGATGCGGCGGCGTAGCGGCGGAGCAGCGGCGCGGCTGCGACGACGCATCAGTTCAGCAACGGCGGTGCAGCAGTGGCGGCAGTTCTGTCAGCCAAAACGCCGCTCACGGCGGCGATGGTGGTGAGTTAGGCTCGAGTTGGGATCGGACTCGGGTTCGGAAATGGTGGTCACGACAGAGGCGGTCATGGCAGTGGTGATGACCCAGTTTCGGGTTAACTCTCTCAGTCTCGGTTCGGTTCTCTCAATCTCGGTTCAGGTTTCGGTTTCTTGGTTCAAGTTTTGTTTGTGTTTTTTTCGATTCAAGTTCAGTGGTTATTGTTTCAGATTCGGCTCGGATTTTAGTTCCTGTTTGGCTCGGGTTTCGGTCAAGAACAGTCAACCGACTTAGTTGGGCGTCCCGGTCAACTCAGTCAACTGCCGGTCAACTCGGGGTCAGCTCCGGGTCGAATCTCGGTTCAGTCAAGATCACGGCTCATGTTCAGCGGGTTCGGGTCTCGGTGCAGAGGTTCGGGTCAGCAGTGAGTCAGTGAAAGTCTTAGTTTGATTTCGGGTCTCGTTTTGTGTTCGGTCAAACCTGGTCAACTTGGTCAACGAAAGTCAAACCTGGTCAAACAGTCAACGCCAGTCAGATTCGATGTTCGGTTCGGTGTTCGGGGCCAAGTTCAGTCAATGCTTTAGTCCACTCAATCAAAACGCGTCACGGTATACTTTTAACGCCGCAAATTTTTATGTTATATTTATATTGTTTGTATTTAATTAGTGTTATAATCACGTAACCGAACCTTATAAAATTTGTAGACATAAATATATATATTGTTTCGTAATTATTGCGTTTTGACAAATAATATCGACACTTGTGTGTCGGGATCGTCCAAAAACAAGAGGAAACTCTGCCCGATTTTCTACAAGTAATATATTTATTAAACTATTCGACAAGATATATTTATTAAACTATTCGATAAAATATATTTATTATTTGAACTATCCGACGGAATATATTTATCGATATTAGTTTTGTCGACAAAAATATACTTACTTTCTTTATTATGCTTTTCGACAAAACATAAATCTATTTATTACAATTCTCGACTAATATACTTATTTACTATACTTTTGACGAAGCATATTTACTTATTATATTCATCGACAAAATATAAACTTATTTATTACAATTCTCGACTAATATACTTATTTACTATACTTTTGACAAAGCATATTTACTTATTATATTCATCGACAAAATATAAATTTATTTATTACAATTCTCGACAAACATACTTATTTACTAAACTTTTGACAAAACATGTTTACTTATTATATTCATCGACAAAATATAGATATATTTATCATATCTCTCGACAAATATACTTATTTATTTTACTTTCGACAAAACATATTTATTTTACTTTCGACAAATATATTTGTACACCATTCGACAATATACATATATATCTCATACAATTCGTTGGAATATAAATATATATATATACCCAATATGCTTTTCGTCAAATATATATATTAATTATTTGACAACACTCCTACAACCCTTTTGATGAATTTAATTTAGAAATTCCTTTCTTAAACGATGTTAACTATATACGTACTTTCAACTCCAATTCGAATCCTTCGTCGTAACTTCTATTATTCATGTACATTCGTTTGCCATGTTTAAGGTGACCTCGATGTCCCCTTTCTCCCACTCATCAACTCGTCGTGGAATTTCCAAGAAGACTTAGCAATTTTGTGAGTACACTCGACCCACATTTGTTTTATATCACTTTTTGGGTGTAACATGTTTCCATATACAAAAATCACAAACACTTAAACTTTATGAAACGCACAAACAATCCTATACACATGACTACTTGAATCGTATACTTGTTGCTTGTCTGGGGATAAACGTTGTGCTGTGCTTTAGTCATTAACTATTTTTAGCCTTGTTTGACATGCTTAGCGCTATAGGAATTCACGCATCCACCTCCATCGATTTACACGTGAGGTCATGTTAAAACAACGTGATTGCGTTACGGTTTGATTATTAGCATTGCATGCCTTGATATTGCTCTTGTATAGATTTAGTTGCCATGAGGATTGTTCAAACTTTATTCGTATACGTATGCTATGCCTAAACTTGTGTACTCGCCTTTGCTTTTGCATTGACTTTATTTTAAAACATGTTACAGGTTGAAGGAGATGACGCTATGAAAACAATATAGCAAGGACTAGATACACACAAATTAGACGTTAGGTTTAATGTCGACGTATCAATTTTGTTACAACTTTGCAAATGTTAGATTGTTCTTTGTTTTGTTACATTGATGTATTTGACAATTTTTATGAAATGAAATATGGTTTAATTAATTATTGTCACTTAATAATGTTGTGAGCAATGAGCAATCTCGTTTTCGTCTCATCCCGATGTTTCCGCCATCGGTTGGGGTGTTACAACGTCGACGTAAAAGTAACATAATGGAATGCCATGAGGTTAGGTTTACCAAGTTAAGGTCGAATGGCCTCCGATACGCTTGATTTTCTCAAGGTATATTTTCTATCTCATATCCCAATTTGTTTGATGTTATGATATTAGTAATTGTTTTCTTATCTGATTTTATGTATAAGATTGCAAGGACTACAAAATATTAGTGAGGCAACTTAACTCTCACCATACGTTGCAGACATTCCTCAGGTGCGATACTTTCTTTTAGTTGTGGTAGTATCTAATCTATTTTGGTTGTTTATGTATATAAACCATGTTTTGAAACATAGGACCGGACCGATGGGCCCAACCATAGGCTAGGGACTTAACTAATCCGAGTTAGGGTGTTGGAACCTATTTAATGCGAACCAGAGGTCAGACAAGTAACCTGGCTGGTTGAATTGAATTTTAGGGGATCAAACCCGAAATTAATTAAGTTCTTCAAATTTATCCTATTTATTTTTATGTGACGCCGTCCAGTTCTTACTTCTGGTCTAATCGATCTGCCATCTGGTTTGTTCTTGAAAACATTGTATATAAACTTATGATACACACATCTCGTCCATCCACCACCACCATTACAACACTACAATATAGTTGTTATATTATCATCCTTCAAATAAATAAATATATATTATTCTATCGTATCTTCTACTGGTTACTCTTTTTTGATGTTGTCGTTATCCTTCATTCGTATACTAAAGTGTGTCCACCATAAAACACCACATGTCACCCACCATCACTCTTCCTCTTCCTGGCGGTGCTTCTCATCCTGCCACTCCAAAATCTTGTTGGAAAACAATATAACACACTGTCATGATGTCTCTTCTTCAAACTAAATCTTGTCGGAAAACAATATAACACACCGTCATGATGTCTCTTCTTCAAACCAATCTACAACAATCTCCAGCCGCCGCATCCAATTTCACACAGTTTCTTCCATCTCCTTCATCAATTATTCTGCTAGATTTTTTGTCCTGTTCACCATCGTATGTTGCTCCGTTTTGTCTCTGATGTCGTTAGCAGAAATGTCGACGTAAAAGTAACATAATGGAATGCCACGAGGTTAGGGTTACCAAGTTAAGGTCGAATGGCCTCCGATACGCTTGATTTTCTCAAGGTATATTTTCTATCTCATATCTTAATTTGTTGGATGTTTGATATTAGTAATTGTTTACTTATCACATTTTATGTTTATGATTGCAAGGAATCTCAATTATTAGTGAGGCAACTTAATTCTCAGCCATACGTTGCAGACATTCCTAGGTACGATACCTTCTTTTAGTTGTGGTAGTATTTAATCTATTTTGGTTGTTTATGTATCTAAAGAATGTTCTGAAACTTTGGGTCGGACCGTAGGACCGGACCTGGAAACTAAGGCTTAACTGATTTGGGGTAGGATGTTTGGGAAAACTAATTTAATGCGAACCGAAGGTTGGATCAGAAAGTCGGCGAACAAACGGGCTACCCAAACCGTTGAATCGAAAATATAGGGGGCTGAACGCGGTATTTATTATATTTTCATATTTTGACCATATATTTTATAAAAAATTGGGACTTCATCCGGTTCTTACTTCTTGTATGACCGGTCCGACTTGTGTGACTAGTGGAACTTTAAGGAGATCGGTCCGACATCAGATCTGTACCTGAAAACATTGTATATAAACTTATGATACATATATATGTATTTTTAACGTTTACATTTTTAGAAATACATTAAACTAGTTTTTTATTTGTTTTTTAACGTTTAGATTTTTCCTACACATATGTTAGATAAGTTGTAGATAATATTCCTCACATCAATTGAACATGTGTAGGTTTTAGAATTAAACGAATTTTAATCATATTTTTTTCTTAACTTTTAAAATAGATGAATGAACATTGTATTTTAACAATTATCTTAGACTTTAAAAGTTTTTATATTGAAAAAATGAATTAGTTTATATATATATAGAGAGAGAGACACACACACATAGTATCTCTAAAACAATATATATACTATTTAGTTCATAATTTATCATAACTATAAATGCACATAAAAATTATAGTTACTTTTTAGCAAAATTATATATATGATAATAATTTTATCCATATATATATATATATAATAACATTTTCATATTTTGACCATATATTTTATAAAAATTGGGACTTCATCCGGTTCTTACTTCTTGTATGACCGGTCCGACTTGTTTGACTAGTGGAACTTTAAGGAGATCGGTCCGACATCAGATCTGTACCTGAAAACATTGAATATAAACTTATGATACATATATATGTATTTTTAACGTTTACATTTTTAGAAATACATTAAACTAGTTTTTTTATTTGTTTTTTAACGTTTAGATTTTTCCTACACATATGTTAGATTAGGTGTAGATAATATTCCTCACATCATTGAACATGTGTAGGTTTTAGAATTAAACGAATTTTAATCATATTTTTTTCTTAACTTTTAAAATAGACGAATGAAGATTGTATTTGAACAATTATCTTAGACTTTAAAAGTTTTTTATATTGAAAAAATGAATTAGTTTATACATAATATATATAGAGAGAGAGACACACATAGTATCTCTAAAACAATATATATACTATTTAGTTCATAATTTATCATAACTATAAATGTGACATAAAAATTATAGTTACTTTTTTAGCAAAATTATATATAAATATTTTATCCAATAATAATTTATATTCTAAATATATATATATATATATATATAAGGGGATGGATCATGAGAAAACTAGTTTAAATGAGAAAACAAAAAAACTAACTAAAAAAACCAAAAAAACATATCAAAATTTTTTATTTATTTTTGATTTTTTTATTAAAATTCGCTATATATATTACATAAAAAGCCTTTTAAAAATAAAAAAATAAAAAAAAGCATATAATGCACATGTGCAAAAAAATATATAATGCACATGTGTAGTACACATATAGTGCACATGTGCAGTACAAGTTTTTTTTAAAAAAGTTTTTTTATACATAAAATCCAGCGATTTTTTATAAAAAATAGTAAAAAAAAATTTGTATGTTTTGTATGCTTTTTTTGGTTTTTTGAGTTAGTTTTCTCATAATCTTCTCCCTATATATATATATATATATATATTTATTTATATATATATATTTAGAGAGGGAATTGTAACATCCGTTGAAAAACGGGTTTTCAAAACCCGTTTCGTTTATTAACTGAACAATCAGTTTTAAACTTTTGTTGTTTATTTATGACTTATTTTAATTTTAAACGATACATAATTAATAAACAAATTAGAAGATATAAATTATAATTGTTAAAAAGTAAAAGAAAATTTATTAAAAGGGAAAACCAGCTGCCGGGAGTCGAACCCGGGTCAGCCAGAAGTCTTAACATTCACTCATCCAACCACTCCGCCACTTTGGTTATTTGATATCATATTGAAACAATTAATTCAAATAATAAAACACGGAAGTTAAATCCAGTCCAAAATCGCGCCCAATTCGCAGTCGTCGGAAATCCCGACAATTTCGTCGATAATCGACGGTTTCTTCTAATTGAACCGAAGAATTAACCTCAACGTCGGTTATAACCGATGTCTGAACCCGCGACATCAGTCATAACCGCCGGAGAACGGCTGACCATGAATCGAGACTGAAATCAGACCCCATGCGTCTCGATTCTTCCCTATAAATGCACCCACAATTCACTGGTCGCCTTTTCGCTCAAAATCGCATCTTTTCTCCACGAAATTTCACTCGCCGGAAATATCCTGCCTTTCGCCGGAAAACCGAGACTCACATCCACACGGTAATTCCTTCGACTCTTTTTGTTTCAATCAATTGATTAGACTGTCACTAACACAAATCCACCATCAGAATCAATCCCAGACGACGTAGCCGGAATATTCAACTCTCGCCGGAAAATCTCTGAAGTTTCTGATATCGCCTGTGAATCGGTATAACCCTTCAAACTCCTGTCAATCCTTAGTTTAAATACCTCAATTTCATAACTAATCGAACAGAAACTGTTAATTGATCCTAACAGCCGAAGTTCACAAACCGAGCCGACGAATCCTTGCCGGAGTTCTGTGAAAGACACTGATCGGTACCTCCTTTCCCCCAAACTCTCTCCATTCATTTCCTTTCAAATACTTATAACGTTTGAAAATCAAATTAGACATAAATCGGTCAAAACAGTCGGACTTTGTTTTTCTGGGTAAAGTTTAACGAAGAAGACGAAGACGGGTTATAATATAAGATTAATTAAAAACAGTTTTATGAACAGGTTAGACACACAGTCCAGCGGTGGACTGTGTGCAAACAAATGCACATATGACGCGAGTTCGATTCCTGTCCCAACCTTACTCTCTTGAAATAAAAATGCCTTTTTAACTGAACCGGGTTAACTCACAAAACCATGTTAAGTATAATAAAAAGCGGATTATTAACCAGGTTAGACACACAGTCCAGCGGTGGACTGTGTGCACGTTAACCCACAGGTCCCGGGTTCGAGACCTGTGGTCAGCACCGGTTCGATACATCTAAAATCCTTTTTAAAAATAAATGATTTTCGGATTAAACTAAATAGTATATAAGTATAATTAAAAACAGAATTATTTCGGGTTAGACACGTAGCTCAGTTGGTAGAGCTGCGTGCACGCGTACGGGAGGTCACCGGTTCGAACCTCACTCAGTGCAACAATATAACCGACCGAACCGGTCAACAGTCATGGTCAACGGTCAAAGTAAAAAGTCAACATTTTTTTTATTATTTTTATTATTTATTTAATTTAAAAATCAATTAAAAATACTTAAAAATAACGTTTTTAAAGTTAGAAAGTAGCCTTAAACTCACAAAAATATATCCGAAAATCTTATTAAAATAGTTAATAAAATCCACATACTTACCGTACCTTTTCATTATTAATTAGGTTAGTTATTCCTCATCGATCAATCCTCTAAACTCGTGCGCAATCAACACCTTCAAACAAACGCACCCAAGGTGATGAATCTCTACCAATTCCCCGTTTTAATCACATTTTGAGGTGTATCATGTGTCGCTATTTATTTATTATAATTAAACACTTGTGCATCCATCATGTTCATGATCAAATGTGTATTCAATGTGTATCAGTTGTTTGTGTGATTGAAGTTTAGATTTAATTTATCACTTTTCAGTACATACATTTCATAGGTCGCCGCTGACTGTCCCCATTACCTATGAGCGTGAGCTGTTCCCCATTACCTATGAGCGTGAACCAGGCGTTGCCAACATAAGATCAGCTCCGTTTGATTGAGCCTTGATCTCACATACATTAGCATAGGCCGTCCGTTTCCCCATTACTATGAGCGTGAACGGGACGTTGCCAACATATACATTGTCATTCTTATTTCATGCTTAAGCAAGGTGGTTTGTGATCGTTATGTTTACATACATTTGTTCATGTATGATTATTGCACAATTTTCCTAAATTAATTACAATAATGAATTAATAACAAATGTTTTTAAAAAGGTTCACTCGCCAACTTTTGTTGACCCAAAATTTCCCATTTTTACACATGATACAGGTGATCAAGTTGAAGCAAGAAACATATAGGGCGGCTTAGAAGAATAAACCAGTTTAGATTATGGATTGTTTTAGTTAATTTTTCCTTTCCTTGTAATGTATGGATTTGACTTGGAACTTTGAGATGTAATTTGAATTTAATAAATATGAAACATATTAGTAAACATCATGAGCTTTGGTGATAACCCAATTATGCCCCGATTCTTATTCCGCTGCGGGTCGGGGTGTGACAGGAATCATATAAAAACTACATATAATGAGAAAACTAAAAAACCCTAAAAACATACCAATTTTTTTACAATTTTTCTAATAAAAAATCGTTACTTTTAATGTATAAAAACTTTTTTTTCAAAAAATAAAAACTTGTACTGCATATGTGCATTATATGTATATGTTGTACATGTACATTATATGCTTAGATTTAGATTTTGAGTTTAGTTTAGCTTTTAGGGTTAGGTTTTTTAGGGAGTTTAGGATTAGGATTAGGTTTTTGTGTGTGTGTGTGTGTGGGGGGGGGGGGTTAGGTTTTTGGGGGGTGCGGGTGGGAGGGGGTTTAGACTTTTTGAGGGGTTCGGGTGGGGGGTTTAGGTTTCTTGGGGGTGGGGGTTAGGCTTTTGGTGGGTTGGTGGATTTATGTTTTTGGGATGTGGGGGTGGGGGGGTTAGGTTTTTGGGGGTGTCGGTGGAGGTGGATTAGGTGGTTTAGGTTTTTCCGTATTAATGCGCATATACAGTACAACTTTTTTAAAGGTTTTTTTTATACATTTATATAGCGATTTTTGTTAAAAAATTTTGATATGTTTTTTAGGCTTTTTTAGTTAGTTTTTTGGTTTTCTCATATCACTTGAGATGCACCGTCATGTAGAGGGCCACAAAATCGGGTATTTTTTGTAACAACTCGAAAATTCGTTGATACCTTTTCATTTGTCTTTCCGATGTACCTATCTTTTGTAATCCTAAGATTCGGTTGATAATAAAGTTTATATTAATTACTTATGGTGTTGTACGTTATTATCGCATCTAATCACTTACTAAATCGCATCGTTCATCTCATCGCATCGCAAATCGCAATTATTTAGATGGTTTTATGTTATTTATGTGTTATGTGTGTTTGTGGTTATGTTCGCTCCATCGCACCCTCGCAATCGATCCTATATCGCTATATTATATCAAGTATAACGCTTAACGCTTAATATAACTAACTAATACGAACCGAATAACCAAACGAACACTTAACGCGAAATCAGCAAACGAAACTTGGTCATCAGGCCAAGTTCGGCCAAACTTGACTACCACAAGTTCGCCCGAACTTGCCTAAGACACAAGGATCTTTTGCTTTCCCTCAAGTTCTTTCGAACTTGTACATACATGTACAAGTTCGGCCGAACTTAACCATCCATCCTTGAAAATCTAAAAAGTTCGCCCGAACTTGCATGAATTTCATGCAATTTCGACCGAACTTGACCTCACCAGCCTTACATTTTGCCTTCTCCTATAAATACCAAGCTCTGTTCTCTCATTTGAACTTGCTGCAAGTTCGCCCAGAGCTCTCAAAACCCGAAACCTTCGTGTTCTAAGTAAGAATCAGCCCGATTTCAACCGCAATGATGTTCAACAACGTTTTACAAACTTTACAACGATTTTGGCACAAGGCATAGCCTTCTTTTCATCAAAACTCATTCTTTTGCGAAAATCTTCATCTTTTTCTTCCAAAACTTTTGTTTTAAGCTTAGATCTACACAATACGAGTTCTTTTGGTGTTAGAAGAGGCTTCCAAACACGAGATCTGCAAGATCTCGGCTTGTAAGTTATAGATTTGAGAAAAACCTTTGATAAACATTGATTTCTACACAAAATACAGACTTTTGATGATGTTTTGTTCATTTTCTGATATGAAACGAACATCTATCATTCAAGATCCCAGATCTGGAAGCACAAGGATGTTTATGTTGGTTTACACAAGCCGGACTAATCCGAACGAACCCCGAGTTCGCCCGGATTAGCCCACGCTTTTGTTAAACGGCTAAAACAGCTCTAAAAGACCTCTCCGACCTAAGTTTGCTCAGTAGCACAGGGTTGGAGGGATAAACACTCGATTTTCCTCGGCAAACGACGTGAAAACGCAAGATTTTGGACCTGAAAACATCAAGTTCGCTCGAGAATCACCACTCCCTGGTCAAGTTCGTTCGAACTTGCACCCAGATGGGTCAAGTTCAACCGAACTTGGGTTGATTTCACCAAAATCTCTTACAAGTTCGCCCGAACTTTTCTAGTTTCCTAGGAAACTATGCAAGTTCGCCCGAACTTGCCTTGCCAGTAAGGTTTTCTTACAAGTTCGCCCGAACTTGACAAGTTTCCCAAGGAAACTCATCAAGTTTCACCGAACTTGACAAGTTTCCCAAGGTAACTCATCAAGTTTCACCGAACTTGACTCAACTTCATCAGATTCATACAAGTTCGTTCGAACTTGGCTACTGCCCAACCAAGACTTAACCGTTTCAGCTTTTCGGAGACTGATGCACTTCCGTTCACGTATGCAGGCTGATCCGGCGCTCTTCTCGACTCCTCAGATCCCGAACTCTTACCTAAACGCACCCACAGTGAGTATACTTGACAAATCAAACTTTTTGGGTGTTACATACGTTCCTATATCAAAATCACTTCACAAATCAAACTGTTTATCACACGCGAATAATCTGATTATATATGCTCAATACGTGATGCTAGAAACATGTGACTAGGACTTATTTTCATTAACTTGCCTTTCCTTAGCTAGTATGGTACTATAGTGAGGCTTACACCCGACGGGGTCTAGTTAGGATGGACGCGCAAGCCTTCTCACGGTAGTTAGCATGAGAAATAAGCCTATGTTAATCTGTGTGAAAATGTTTCGATGTATCATGCTATGTAGTTAGATTATCTCGCGAACGGTTTCTCTATTATGCTAGTATTACAAAAACTCGTATGCTCACCTTTACTTAATTGTACTGACTTGTATTTTAACGTATGTAACATGTTGAGGATTTAGCGTGGATGCTTGGATGTTGCTTAGTTTAGTTTGTTTTGTTTAGTTAGTTTGTTGATGTATTCAGATTTGGAACTTATGTATGAAATCTAGGGGAAATCGAACCTGGTTGTGTTTTATGAGAAATCTTCGTTTTGTAATAATTGTTTAAATGTTACGTTTAATAGTATGGGATATTAAGAAGGTTGTGATATGTTAAATGATTGTTATGGAACTTCTCATGAAATCAATCTGGTCGCCTAGTGCCACTAACCCCGATGTTTCCGCAATCGGTTGGGGTGTGACAGATTGGTATCAGAGCACCATAACTTTAGGATAGTAGGTAGAATTGCCATGATTCGACCTAGTAGCATGTTTAGGTACCCGATTGACCTATCTATGACTTAAATGTTAAACTACTTGCCATAAATGCTTAAATGTGCATTTCCTAATGCTAATACAATAATACACGCTTGGAAATGCTCGCATCACACCAGACGAGTGATCAAGTTGAGAATAGGTGTGAAAACCGAGAACCCTCGATGAGATCATTCAATCCGCGCATTCTCTCGCACGAGATATCTTCGTTGAGTTAGGAGTGATATCCAAACCTCGACGAAAATCTCCATCTCTATCTAGGAATAAAGTTGTTAAGTTAGGGGTGAAACCCGCATCTTAATAACTAATTCCGTGCTTCGATTTTCAATTTCATCAAAGTCTCGGTTATGCCGATGGTTTGGAACACGTATTAACTGGAAGGGTAAACGTCGTTAGCCGCTTGCGGTGAGAACATTATCTATTAGGCCAAAGCGTGGTCCAAATGCAAAGGGTAGTCGTATCACTTTGGCGTGTAAAACGTCTCATAACCCCGGACACTCCCAATTAATTTAAGCCTATATCGTCGATTTACGCATCATTGAGTTTATTATTATTTATGTGTTTAAAAATTTTGAGAATTTTCGCTTTATTCGATTTCTCGCTTTATTTATTTCTCGCATTATCGATATCTCGCTTTATCGCTTTACGCTCTGTAAGCGCATGCACAACTCGCACAACTCTCGAAATCTAAAACGCTAAATTAATGCACCAACCAAACTAAAACGCTCATCTCTCTCATACGTATGGATTCATATGTGGTATCATCTCGCTTATCTCGCTACAGTATATCAGGTATATCTCGCTTATATTTCACATCTCATATCGCGCTACGCATGATGGTTAATTAGAAGGGAATACGTGCAAAATATGTGCTTACGTGGATTATGTGCTTATGTGCTTACGCATTTACGTGCCTACGTGTTTATGTGTTTTTGTGCCTTGTATGAATAATTATAATAAATATTTTAAACATAACCCTATTATAATCGAATCTCGTCTAATCCAAATCTTTGTGTAGATGTCGTCACTCGGATCTCATACTCGCCGTACTGCTCAGCGCCACAGCGACAACAAGCGCATCGCTTCACTAGTTGCCAAGGAAGTGGCAAAAGTCATCCCGCAAATCGTCTCGGAAATTCATGCTGTGAGTAAATCCTCGATCGACTCGAAAACTGAGAATCCCAAGCCGCAATTCAGCTTCAAGAACTTTAAGGCTTATGCACCTCTCGCCTTCACGGACAATGACGGACCGACTTCTATGTTTCACTGGTTCGATGCTATTGAGGTCACTTTTAGGCAAAGTGGATGCCCCGATGACCTCCACACAGTGAACGCTACCGGAGTCTTTCAGTCCCGTGCTCTTGACTGATGTACCGCCAAAAGGAATAGGCGCGGTAATGATGAAGCCTACAGTCTATCTTGGGAGGAACTCAAGGAAGTGATGTTAAAGGAGTTTTGTCCTCCGCACGAAATGCAAAAGCTCGAGAATGAGTTTTGGGGAATCAAACAAGTTGGTCCCGACAATGCTGGATTCACTGCTTGGTTTAAGATTTTGAGCATTATCTGTCCCAGCCAGGTTGATACGACGGAGAAAGCTATCAACAAGTACATCCGTGGTTTACCCGAGTGTGTTGCCAAATTTTGTGAAAGTTGCTCGTACTACAACCATCGAGGAAACCTCCATGCTCGCCGCTGAGATCAATGATCAGCGAGTCCAAGATGGGTACTTTAAGAATCGTGTGAAAGTTGCCAATCAAGCTATCGTCGAACCAACTGCTGCTGCCGAACCACCAAGTGACCTGAAGGGAAAGCGTCAGCGACCCAAAAGAGGAAACCCGAGTAAGAACTATGCTCTCGCCGCTCCAACAAACCCGTAGCCGCTTCAGTTAGCCGCTCCGAACGCACCTCCAACTAAGCGTGCGTACACCGGTCCTCACCCACTGTGCCCTAAGTGCACTTATCATCATGTGGTGGGTGGAAACTGCCGTTTTTGCACAAACTGCAACATCTATGGCCACTTTACTGTGAGTTGCCGTACCGGCCCGCGTCATCCAGCTCCTCAGGCTCCAACAACTCCAGCTTTACGCGCTCCTACTCAAGCCAACCAGCAGCAAGCCCCAAAAGCACGTGTGTGCTATGTATGTGGTGATCCGAATCATTTCGCCAATGTCTGTTCGAATCGTCCTGTCAAACAAGAGCAGCCAGCACCGCAGCAGCAGCAGCACAACAACCACAAGCTGCGCGTGGCAGAGCCTTCAATCTCAACCACTGCCAGGCTCAGAATGACAACAATGTTGTCAATGGTACGTTTCTCGTGAATGGTATTTATGCTTCATGTTTATTTGATACTGGTGCCGATAATTGTTTTGTATCGTTAAAATTCGAAAAGGTTTTTAAATGTAAATGCGCTAAACTCCCAAAGACTTTCGATGTGGAAGTCGCCACCGGAAAATCCGTTACCGTAACCTCCGTCTTACGTGGTTGTTCTCTCGATCTCAACAACCATGTCTTCTCGATCAATCTCATACCTATGCAGTTAGGTAGCTTCGATATCATAGTAGGTATGGATTTTCTTCATGAGAATCATGCTGAAGTTGTATGCTTCGATAAAATGATTCGATTCCCTCTTCCTAACGGTGATCAACTCCATGTTTATGGTGAAACTCCCTCAAAGAATTGATGCTTTTGTCATGTACTCGAGCACACAAATGCTTGCAAAAGCGATGTGTTGCTTTCCTCGCCCATATCGTGAACCCGGAGAAAGAAAAGAAGACTTATAAAGATGTTCCCGTTGTTTGTGAATTTCCCACAGTCTTTCCCGACGATTTACCCGGTTTACCCCTACTCGAGATGTCGAATTCCGTATCGATTTAGTTCCCGGAGCTACTCCCGTTGCTAAAGCTCCTTATCGTCTCGCACCCTCAGAAATGCGCGAGCTATCAAGCCAACATCAAGAGCTTCTTGATAAAGGTTTCGTACTCCCGAGCACTTCGCCATGGGGCGCACCTGTCCTTTTCGTGAAAAAGAAGGACGGATCGTTCCGAATGTGCATCGATTATCGCGAACTTAACAAACTCACGATAAAGAATCGCTACCCTCTTCCTCGAATTGACGACTTATTTGATCAGCTTCAAGGTGCTACTTGTTTTTCTAAGATCGATCTTCGTTCCGATTATCATCAGTTACGCGTGTTGGAAGAAGACGTTCCTAAAACTGTCTTTCGTACTCGCTATGGCCATTTTGAATTCGTGGTCATGCATTTCGGTCTTACCAATGCACCTGCGGTCTTCATGGATTTCATGAACCATGTGTATAAAGCCTTCTTAGATCGTTTCGTTATTGTGTTTATCGATGATATTCTTATCTATTCGAAGTCGAGACACGAACACGCACGTTATCTCCGTTTAGTCCTCGAACTTCTTCAAGGAAATCACCTTTATGCTAAGTTCTCAAAATGTGAATTCTGGCTCGAAGAAGTCCAATTTCTCGGCCACATCGTTAATAGTCAAGGAATTCACGTCGACCTGCGAAGGTTGAAGCCGTCAAGAATTGGATTACACCGAAGAACGCTTCCGAAATCCGTTCATTTCTTGGATTGGCGGGTTACTACCGTCGATTCATCCCTGACTTTTCAAAAATCGGCGTTCCGCTTACCGCTTTAATTCATAAAGACAAACCTTTCGTTTGGGAAACCAAGCAAGAGGAAGCTTTTCAAACTCTCAAGCGTATACTATGCAACGCCCGTTCTGCTTTACCCGACGAAATGACGATTTTGTCGTTTACTGCGATGCCTCGAACCTTGGTTTTTGGTTGTGTTCTCATGCAACGAGACAAGGTTATCGCGTACGCGTCTCGCCAACTCAAGATCCATGAGAAGAACTACACAACCACGATCTCGAACTCGGTGCAGTTGTTTTTGCATTAAAGATATGGCGACACTACCTTTACGGTACAAAGTGTACAGTCTTCACCGACCATAAGAGCTTACAACGTATCTTCAATCAAAAGGAACTGAATATGCGCCAACGCAGATGGGTTGAACTTCTCAACGATTACGATTGCGAGATACGCTACCATTCCCGCAAAGCAAATCGTCGTCGCCGATGCTCTAAGTCGATGAAGCTATGTGTATAGTGTTCGTGACTCTCAAGCTTTGAATGATCTCGAAATCATGATTCGCTCCGCTCAATTCGCCTGTTTTAACGAGAATACTTTGGAAGAAGAAATGAAATGTGGTGCCGAAACTCAGCTTGTTCTAAATCTGATGGTATTTATTACTATATTATTCGCATTTAGATTCCCAGTCGTGACAATCTTCGTGAATTGCTAATGACCGAAGCTCATAAATCTCGATATTCCATTCACCCCGGTGCCGACAAGATGTACCAGGACCTTCGTCCTAAGTATTGGTGGCCGGGCATGAAAAAGGATATCGCCTTGTACGTCTCAAAGTGTTAACTTGTTCGAAGGTTAAAGCCGAACATCAAAGGCCCTCTGGCTTGTTCGAACAACTCGAAATCCCGATGTGAAAGTGGGATAGTATAGCTATGGACTTCATTACTAAACTCCCGCGTACTTCATCCGGACACGATAGCATTTGGGTTATCGTTGATCGTCTTACTAAATCTGCGCACTTTATTGCCATACGAGAAGACTTTAAGGTCGAATGGTTCGCCCGAATCTATAACGACAAAGTCATTTGTCGACACGGGACGCCTCGTGACATCATCTCTGACCGTACGGTCGTTTTACCTCGCGTCTCTGGGAGACCTTTCAATCCGCTCTCGGTACTACTCTCAATCTCAGTACCGCTTTTCACCTTCAAACCGACGGTCAGACTGAGCGCACGATCCGTACCCTCGAAGACATGCTTCGTGCGTGCATCATAGATTTCGGTGGTAACTGAGATAACGTATTTACCTTTAATCGAATTCTCGTACAATAATAGTTATCATACCAGCATTCAAATGGCTCATTTTGAGGCACTGTATGGAAGAAAATGTCGATTGTCTATTGCATGGCACGAGATCAGAGAAGCAAAATCACCGGTCCCGAGCTAATTCAAGAAACAACCGACAAGATTCTCCAAATCAGAGACAATCTCTTTAAAGCTCGGAGTCGTCAAAAGTGTTACACCTATAAACGCCGCAAGCCCCTACAGTTCGAAGTGGGAGATCACGTTCTCCTAAAATTACACCTCGGAAGGGAGTGGTTCCGCTTCGGCAAGAAAGGGAAGCTAGCGCCTCGATACGTTGGTCCCTTTAAGATTCTGGAAAGATCGGTAAAGTAGCCTATCGTCTGAATTAGCGGAGGAACTTAACAACGTGCGATCCGACTTTCCACGTGTCTAACCTCAAGAAATGCCTAGCCGAAGAGAATCTGCATGTCCCTCTCGAATATCTGCAAATCAACTAGACTCTCCATTTCGTGGAAAAACCCGTTGAGATCATGGATCGAGAAACTAAGAAACTTCGACGCTCCCGCATACCTTTCGTGAAAGTCCGATGGGAAAGCAAACGAGGCGCCGAGTTCACTTGGGAACTCGAAAGTGATATGAAAACGAAATATCCGCACCTCTTTGTTACAGCTACTACTTGAATTTCGGACGAAATTCCCTAAAGTAGGGGAGACTGTAACAACTCGAAAATTCGTTGTTACCTTTTCATTTTCTTTCCGATGTACCTATCTTTTGTAATCCCGAGATTCGGTTGATAATAAAGTTTATGTTAATTACTTATGGTGTCGTACGTTATTATTGCATCTAATCACTTACTAAATCGCATCGCTCATCTCATCGCATCGCAAATCGCAATTATTTATGTGGTTCTATATTATTTATGTGTTATTGTGTTTGTGGTTATGTTTACGCTCGCAATCGCATCGCTCTCGCACACTCGACATCGCTATATCGCTATATTATATCAAGTTTAACGCTTAACGCTTTAATTTAACGCTTAATATAACTAACTAATACGAACCGAATAACCAAACGAACACTTAATCGCGAAATCGGCAAACGAAACTTGGTCATCAGGCCAAGTTCGGCCGAACTTGACTACCACAAGTTCGCCCGAACTTGCCTAAGACACAAGCATCTTTTGCTTTCCCTCAAGTTCGTTCGAACTTGTACATACATGTAGAAGTTCGGCCGAACTTAACCATCCATCCTTGAAAATCTAACAAGTTCGCCGAACTTGCATGAATTTCATGCAAGTTCGACCGAACTTGACCTCACCAGCCTTACATTTTGCCTTTTCCTATAAATACCAAGCTCTGTTCTCTCATTTGAACTTGCTGGAAGTTCGCCCAGAGCTCTCAAAACCCGAAACCTTCATGTTCTAAGTAAGAATCACCCGATTTCAACCGCAATGATGTTCAACAACGTTTTACAAACGTTTACAACGATTTTGGCACAAGGCATAGCCTTCGTTTTCATCAAAACTCATTCTTTTGCGAAAATTTTCATCTTTTTCTTCCAAAACTTCTGTTTTAAGCTTAGATCTACACAATACGAGTTCGTTTGGTGTTAGCAGAGGCTTCCCAAACATGAGATCTGCAAGATCTCGGCTTGTAAGTTATAGATCTGATAAAAACCTTTGATAAACATTGATTTTTACACCAAATACGGACTTTTGATGATGTTTTGTTCATCTTCTTATATGAAACGAAGCATCTATCATTCAAGATCCCAGATCTGGAAGCACAAGGACGTTTATGGTGGTTTACACAAGCCGGACTAATCCGAACGAACCCCGAGTTTGCCCTTATTAGCCCACGCTTTTGTAAAACGGCTAAAACAGCTCTAAAAGACCTCTCCGACCTAAGTTTGCTCAGTAGCACAGGGTTGGAGGGATGAACACTCGTTTTTTTCTCAGCAAACGACGCGAAAACGCAATATTTTGGACCCGAAAACATCAAGTTCGCTCGAGAATCACCAGCCCCTGATCAAGTCCGACCGAACTTGCACCCAGATGGGTCAAGTTCGACCGGACTTGGGTTAATTTCACCAAAATCTCTTACAAGTTCGCCCGAACTTGTCTAGTTTCTAGGAAACTATGCAAGTTCGCCGAATTTGCCTTGCCAGTAAGGTTTTCTTACAAGTTCGCCCGAACTTGACAAGTTTCCTAAGGAAACTCTCAAGTTTCACCGAACTTGACTCAACTTCATCAGATTCATACAAGTTCGCCCGAACTTGGTTTCTGCCCAACCAAGACTTAACTATTTCAGCTTTTCGGAGACTGATGCACTTCGTTCGCGTATGCAGGCTGATCCGACGCTCTTCTCGACTCTTCTCAGATCCCGAACTCTTACCTAAACGCACCCACAGTGAGTATACTTGACCCATTTTTGCTTTAACGCACTTTTTGGGTGTCACATACGTTCCTATATCAAAATCACTTCACAAATCAAACTGTTTATCACACGCGAATAATCTGATTATATATGCTCAATACGTGATGCTAGAAACATGTGACTAGGACTTATTTTCGTTAACTTGCCTTTCCTTAGCTAGTATGGTATAATAGTGAGGCTTACACCCGACGGGGTCTAGTTAGGATGGACGCGCAAGCCTTCTCACGGTAGTTAGCATGAGAAATAAGTACCCGATTGACCTATCCATGACTTAAATGTTAAACTACTTGCCAAAATGCTTAAATGTGCCTTTCCTAAGGCTAATACAATAATACACGCTTGGAAACGCTCGCATCACACCAGACGAGTCATCAAGTCGAGAATAGGTGTGAAAACCGAGAACTCTCGAGTAGATCATTCAATCCACGTATTCTCTCGCACGAGATATCTTCGTTGAGTTAGGGGTGATATCCAAACCTCGACGAAAATCTCCATCTCTATCTAGGAATAAAGTTGTTAAGTTAGGGGTGAAACCCGCATCTTAATAACAAATTCCGTGCTTTGATTTTCAATCTCACCAAAGTCTCGGTTATGCCGATGGTTTGGAACACGTATTAACTGGAAGGGTAAACGTCGTAAGCCGCTTGCGGTGAGAACGTTTATCTATTATGCCAAAGCGTGGGTCCAAATGCAAAGGGTAGTGAATCACTTTGGCGTGTAAAACGTTCAAAACCCCGGACACTCCCAATTGATTTAAGCCTATATCGTCGATTTACGCATCATCGAGTTTATTATTATTTATGTGTTTAAAAATTTGAGAATTTTCGCTTTATTCGATTTCTCGCTTTATTTATTTATCGCATTATCGATATCTCGCTTTATCGCTTTATGCTCCGTAAGCACATGCACAACTCGCACAGCTCTCGAAATCTAAAACGCTAAATTAATACACCAACCAAACTAAAACGCTCATCTCTCTTATACGTATGGATTCATACGTGGTATCATCTCGCTTATCTCGCTATTGTTTATATCTCACATCTCATATCGCGCTACGCATGATGGTTAATTAGAAGGGAATACGTGCAAAATATGTGCTTACGTGGATTATGCTTATGTGCTTACGTGGTTATGTGCTTACGTGTTTACGTGCCTACGTGTTTATGTGTTTTTGTGCCTTGTATGAATAATTATAATAATATTTTAAACATAACCCTATTATAATCGAATCTCGTCTAATCCAAATCTTTGTGTAGATGTCGTCACTCGGATCTCATACTCGTCGTACTGCTCAGCGCCACAGCGACAACAAGCGCATCGCATCACTAGTTGCCAAGGAAGTGGCAAAAGTCATCCCGCAAATCATCTCGGAAATTCATGCTATGAGTAGCAACTCCTCGGTCAACTCAAAAACTGAGAATCCCAAGCTGCGATTCAGCTTCAAGAACTTCAAGGCTTGTGCACCTCTTGCCTTCACGGGGAATGACGGACCGACTTTTATGTTTCACTGGTTCGATGCTATTAAGGTCACTTTTAGGCAAAGTGGATGCCCCGATGACCTCCGCACAGTGAACGCTACCGGAGTCTTCCAGTCCCGTGCTCTTGACTGGTGGACCATCGAAAGGAATAGGCGCGGTAATGATGAAGCCTACAGTCTATCTTGGGAGGAACTCAAGGAAGTGATGTTGAAAGAGTTTTGTCCTCCGCACGAAATGCAAAAGCTCGAGAATGAGTTTTGGGGAATCAAACAGGATGGTCCCGACAATGCTGGATTCACTGCTCGGTTTAAGATTTTGAGCATCATCTGTCCCAGCCAGGTTGATACGACGGAGAAAGCTATCAACAAGTACATCCGTGGTTTACCCGAGTGTGTTGCAAATTTTGTGAAAGTTGCTCGTACTACAACCACCGAGGAAACCTCCATGCTCGCCGCTGACATCAATGATCAGCGAGTCCAAGATGGGTATTTTAAGAATCGTGCGAAAGTTGCCAATCAAGCTATCAACGAACCAACTGCTGCTGCCGAACCACCAAGTGACCTGAAGGGAAAGCGTCAGCGATCCAAAAGAGGAAACCCGAGTAAGAACTATGCTCTCGCCGCTCCAGCAAACCCGCACCCACTTCAGTTAGCCGCTCCGAACGCACCTCCAACTAAGCGTGCGTACACCGGTCCTCACCCACTGTGCCCTAAGTGCACTTATCATCGTGTGGTGGGTGGAAACTGCCATTTTTGCACAAACTGCAACATCTATGGCCACTTTACTGTGAGTTGCCGTACCGGCCCGCGTCATCCAGCTCCTCAGGCTCCAACAACTCCAGCTTTACACGCTCCTCCTCAAGCCAACCAGCAGCAAGCCCCAAAAGCACGTGTGTCTATGTATGTGGTGATCCGAATCATTTCGCCATTGTCTGTCCGAATCGTCCTATCAAACAAGAGCAGCCAGCACAGCAGCCTCAGCTACCGCAGCAGCAGCAGCAACCACAAGCTGCGCGTGGCAGAGCCTTCAATCTCAACCACCGCCAGGCTCAGAATGACAACAATGTTGTCAATGGTACGTTTCTCGTGAATGGTATTTATGCTTCATGTTTATTTGATACTGGTGCTGATAATTGTTTTGTATCATTAAAATTCTAAAAGGTTTTAAAATGTAAATGCTCTAAACTCCCAAAGACTTTCGATGTGGAAGTCGCCACCGGAAAATCCGTTACCGTAACCTCCGTCTTACGTGGTTGTTCTCTCGATCTCAACAACCATGTCTTCTCGATCAATATCATACCTATGCAGTTAGGTAGCTTCGATATCATAGTAGGTATGGATTTTCTTCGTGAGAATCATGCTGAAGTTGTATGATTCGATAAAATGATTCGATTCCCTCTTCCTAACGGTGATCAACTCCATGTTTATGGTGAAACTCCCTCAAAGAAGTTGATGATTTTGTCATGTACTCGAGCACACAAATGCTTGCAAAAGCGATGTGTTGCTTTCCTCGCCCATATCGTGAACCCGGAGAATGAAAAGAAGACTTATAAAGATGTTCCCGTTGTTTGTGAATTTCCCAAAGTCTTTCCCGACGATTTACCCGGTTTACCCCCTACTCGAGATGTCAAATTCCGTATCGATTTAGTTCCCGGTGCTACTCACGTTGCTAAAGCTCCTTATCGTCTCGCACCCTCAGAAATGCGCGAGCTATCAAGCCAACATCAAGAGCTTCTTGATAAAGGTTTCGTACGCCCGAGCACTTCGCCATGGGGCGCACCTGTCCTTTTCGTGAAAAAGAAGGACGGATCGTTCCGAATGTGCATCGATTATCGCGAACTTTACAAACTCACGATAAAGAAACCGCTACCCTCTTCCTCGAATTGACGACTTATTTGATCAGCTTCAAGGTGCTATTTATTTTTCTAAGATCGATCTTCGTTCCGGTTATCATCAGTTACGCTGTTGGAAGAAGACGTTCCTAAAACTGCCTTTCGTACTCGCTATGGCCATTTCGAATTCGTGGTCATGCATTTCGGTCTTACCAATGCACCTGCGGTCTTCATGGATTTGATGAACCGTGTGTGTAAAGCCTTCTTAGATCGTTTCGTTATTGTGTTTATCAATGATATTCTTATCTATTCGAAGTCGAGACACGAACACGCGCGTTATCTCCGTTTAGTCCTCGAACTTCTTCAAGGAAATCACCTTTATGCTAAGTTCTCAAAATGTGAATTCTGGCTCGAAGAAGTCCAATTTCTCGGCCACATCGTTAATAGTCAAGGAATTCACATCGACCCTGCGAAGATTGAAGCCGTCAAGAGTTGGATTACACCGAAGAATGCTTCCGAAATCCGTTCATTTCTTGGATTGGCGGGTTACTACCGTCGATTCATCCCCGACTTGTCGAAAATCGCTGTTCCGCTTACCGATTTAACTCATAAAGACAAACTTTCGTTTGGGAAACCAAGCAAGAGGAAGCTTTTCAAACTCTCAAGCGTATACTATGCAACGCCCATTCTTGCTTTACCCGACGGAAATGACGATTTTGTCATTTACTGCGATGCCTCGAACCTTGGTCTTGGTTGTGTTCTCATGCAACGAGACAAGGTTATCGCGTACGCGTCTCGCCAACTCAAGATCCATGAGAAGAACTACACAACCCACGATCTCGAACTCGGTGCAGTTGTTTTTGCATTAAAGATATGGCGACACTACCTTTACGGTACAAAGTGTACGGTCTTCACCGACCATAAGAGCTTACAACGTATCTTCAATCAAAAGGAACTGAATATGCGCCAACGCAGATGGGTTGAACTTCTCAACGATTACGATTGCGAGATACGCTACCATCCCGGTAAAGCAAACGTCGTCGCCGATGCTCTAAGTCGATGAAGCTATGTGTATAGTGTTCGTGACTCTCAAGCTTTGAATGATCTCGAAATCATGATTCGCTCCGCTCAATTCGCCTGTTTTAACGAGAATACTTTGGAAGAAGAAATGAAATGTGGTGCCGAAACTCAGCTTTTATCTAAATCTGATGGTATTTATTACTATCTTAATCGCATTTGGATTCCCAGTCATGACAATCTTCGTGAATTGCTAATGATCGAAGCTCATAAATCTCGATATTCCATTTACCCCGGTGCCGACAAGATGTACCAGGACCTTCGTCCTAAGTATTGGTGGCCGGGCATGAAAAAGGATATCGCCTTGTACGCCTGAAAGTGCTTAACATGTTCGAAGGTTAAAGCCGAACATCAAAGGCCCTCTGGCTTGCTCGAACAACCCGAAATCCCGATGTGAAAGTGGGAGAGTATAGCTATGGACTTCATTACTAAACTCCCGCGTATTTCATCCGGTCACGATAGCATTTGGGTTATCGTTGATCGTCTTACTAAATCCGCACACTTTATTGCCATACGAGAAGACTTTAAAGTTGAACGGTTAGCCCGAATGTATACCGACGAAGTCATTTGTCGACACGGGACGCCTCGTGACATCATCTTTGACCGCGACGGTCGTTTTACCTCGCGTCTCTGGGAGACCTTTCAATCCGCTCTCGGTACTACTCTCAATCTCAGTACCGCTTTTCACCCTCAAACCGACGGTCAGACTGAGCGCACGATCCGCACCCTCGAAGACATGCTTCGTGCGTGCATCATAGATTTTGGTGGTAACTGAGATACGCATTTACCTTTAATCGAATTCTCGTACAATAATAGTTATCATACCAGCATTCGAATGGCTCCTTTTGAGGCACTGTATGGAAGAAAATGTCGATCGCCTATTGCATGGCACGAGATCGGGAGAAGCACAAATCACCGGTCCCGAGCTAATTCAAGAAACAACCGACAAGATTCTCCAAATCGGAGACAATCTCTTGAAAGCTCGGAGTCGTCAAAAGAGTTACGCCGATAAACGCGCAAGCCCCTACAATTCGAAGTGGCAGATCACATTCTCCTAAAAGTTGCACCTTGGAAGGGAGTGGTCCGCTTCGGCAAGAAAGGGAAGCTAGCGCCTCGATACGTTGGTCCCTTTAAGATTCTGGAAAGGATCGGTAAAGTAGCCTATCGTCTCAAATTAGCGGAGGAACTTAACAACGTGCATCCGACTTTCCACGTGTCTAACCTCAAGAAATGCCTAGCCGAAGAGAATCTGCATGTCCCTCTCGAATATCTGCAAATCAACGAGACTCTCCATTTCGTGGAAAAACCCGTTGAGATCATGGATCGAGAAACTAAGAAACTTCGACGCTCCCGCATACCTATCGTGAAAGTCCGATGGGAAGGCAAACGAGGCGCCGAGTTAACTTGGGAACTCGAAAGTGATATGAAAACGAAATATCCGCACCTCTTTGTTACAGCTACTACTTGAATTTCGGGACGAAATTCCCTAAAGTAGGGGAGACTGTAACAACTTGAAAATTCGTTGTTACCTTTTCATTTGTCTTTCCGATGTACCTATCTTTTGTAATCCCGAGATTCGGTTGATAATAAAGTTTATGTTAATTACTTGTGGTTTCGTACGTTATTATCGCATCTAATCACTTACTAAATCGCATCGCTCATCTCATCGCATCGCAAATCGCAATTATTTATGTGGTTCTATATTATTTATGTGTTATGTGTGTTTGTGGTTATGTTTACGCTCGCAATCGCATCGCTCTCGCACACTCGAATCGCTATATCGCTATATTATATCAAGTGTAACGCTTAACGCTTTAATTTAACGCTTAATATAACTAACTAATACGAACCGAATAACCAAACGAACACTTAACGCGAAATCGGCAAACGAAACTTGGTCATCAGGCCAAGTTCGGCCGAACTTGACTACCACAAGTTCGCCCGAACTTGCCTAAGACACAAGGATCTTTTGCTTTCCCTCAAGTTCGTTCGAACTTGTACATACATGTAGAAGTTCAGCCGAACTTAACCATCCATCCTTGAAAATCTAACAAGTTCGCCCGAACTTGCATGAATTTCATGCAAGTTCGACCGAACTTGACCTCACCAGCCTTACATTTTGCCTTCTCCTATAAATACCAAGCTCTGTTCTCTCATTTGAACTTGCTACAAGTTCGCCCAGAGCTCTCAAAACCCGAAACCTTCGTGTTCTAAGTAAGAATCAACCCGATATCAACCGCAATGATGTTCAACAACGTTTTACAAACGTTTACAACGATTTTGGCACAAGGCATAGCCTTCATTTTCATCAAAACTCATTTCTTTGCGAAAATCTTCATCCTTTTCTTCCATAAATTTTGTTTTAAGCTTAGATCTACACAATACGAGTTCGTTTGGTGTTAGCAGAGGCTTCCCAAACATGAGATCTGCAAGAATGCGGCTTATAAGTTATAGATCTGAGAAAAACCTTTGATAAACATTGAATTCTACACCAAATACGGACTTTTGATGATGTTTTGTTCATCTTCTTATATGAAATGAAGCATCTATCATTCAAGATCCCAGATCTGGAAGCACAAGGACGTTTATGTTGGTTTACACAAGCCGGACTAATCCGAACGAACCCCGAGTTTGCCCGGATTAGCCCACGCTTTTGTAAAACGGCTAAAACAGCTCTAAAAGACCTCTCCGACCTACGTTTGCTCAGTAGCACAGGGTTGGATGGATGAACACTCGATTTTCCTCAGCAAACGACGCGAAAACACAATATTTTGGACTTGAAAACATCAAGTTCGCTCGAGAATCACCAGCTCCCTGGTCAAGTTCGACCGAACTTGCACCTAGATGGGTCAAGTTCGACCGAACTTGGGTTAATTTCACCAAAATCTCTTACAAGTTCGCCGAACTTGTCTAGTTTCCTAGGAAACTATGCAAGTTCGCCCGAACTTGACAAGTTTCCTAAGGAAACTAATCAAGTTCGACCGAACTTGACTCAACTTCATCAGATTCATACAAGTTCGCTCGAACTTGTGTGTTTACACACAAGTTCGCCCAAACTTGGTTACTGCCCAACCAAGACTTAACCTTTTCAGCTTTTAGGAGACTGATGCACTTCCGTTCGCGTATGCTGGCTGATCCGGCGCTCTTCTCGACTCTCCTCAGATCCCGAACTCTTACCTAAACGCACCCACAGTGAGTATACTTGACCCATTTTCGCTTTAACGCACTTTTTGGGTGTTACAGACGTTCCTATATCAAAATCATTTCACAAATTAAACTGTTTATCCTATGCGAATAATCTGATTATATATGCTCAATTCGTGATGCTAGAAACATGTGACTAGGACTTATTTTCGTTAACTTGCCTTTCCTTAGCTAGTATGGTACTATAGTGAGGCTTGACGGGGTCTAGTTAGGATGGACGCGCAAGCCTTCTCACGGTAGTTAGCATGAGAAATAAGCCTATGTTAATCTGTGTAAAAATGTTTCGGTGTATCATGCTATGTAGTTAGATTATCTCGCGAACGGTTTCTCTATTTTGCTAGTATTACAAAAACTCGTATGCTCACATTTACTTAATTGTATTGACTTGTATTTTAACGTATGTAACAGGTTAAGGATTTAGCGTGGATGCCTGGATGTTGCTTAGTTTAGTTTGTTTTGTTTAGTTAGTTTGTTGATGTATTTCAGATTTGGAACTTATGTATGAAATCTAGGGGAAATCGAACCTGGTTGAGTTTTATGAGAAATCTCTGTTTTGTAATAATTGTTTAAATGTTATGTTTAATAGTATGGGATATTAAGCAGGTTGTGATATGTAAAATGATTGTTATGGAACATCTCGTGAAATCAATCTGGTCGTCTAGTGCCACTAACCCCGATGTTTCCGCCATCGGTTGGGGTGTGATATTTTTAGAATCGATTTCGGGTTTGGTCATGTTGTAGAACTCTATGTTGACAAGTAGTTGATGACGTTTTAACTAATTGTGCGGGGGTGTTGTGATGTATTTGTAGGTACATGTGTTATGTGTTTGTATTTATATATATGTATGCATGTAAATGCGTATTCATGTTTGTATATGTGTGTGTTTGTTATGTATGCTTATCTGTACATTTGTGTATGCATGTATGTGAGTATGTGTTTGTATTTTTATATATATGTATATAGGGGGAGGTTCATTTGAGAACAATTTTCTTAAAAGAAGAAACATAAATTAGTCTAGACCTTAAATTTTTTTGATCAATGGTTGTGAATGAAGAGATCATTTTTTTCTTTATTTTTTAATTACTAAGTGTAGTATAGACAATTTGGTATAACATATTAATAAATATTTTAAAGAGTTATTCAAGTCTCATTAATGCAACCATAATTTCCTTCTTCACCACCATTAATGTATTGGCTCCAACACCAATTTTATTAGAAGTGACAAATTATTTAAAATGTTGTGTCCTACACATATTTTATTATGAGTCAAAAATTTATTTAAAAGTGTTAGAGTCCTACACATTTTGTATCCTACACCAACATATTGTTTTAGTGGTGTTGGAAACGTTGAATACGTAAGATCATGTGCAGTATTGATTTTATTATGTAAGGTGCACACCTATTTTATAAGATAAAACTAATTAAATGATTATGAATAGAAAAGAAAATATTAGACTCATGATTAGAGTTCATTAATTTGAATATGAAAAATAAGTAATAGACTCATTAAATGAGTTGTTCAAATTACCTTTGTATCCTTTATTTTTTTTTATTCTTAATTTGTAATTTCTTCTCATTTGAACTCGGACTATGTATATATGTATGTATGTAAATGCGTATTCACCAGTTGGGCACGGTCTGTGGCCACCTTCTTCTCTTCCTTCATTTAATGTAGCTGTCAGCAGAGGGTCCCACACACCCTTGTGTCTCATAGGCACGACCCCGTGGTCAACTCTTTACTGTACTATGAAGATTCTGCAAATCTTAGCGTTGACCACGCCTCATGCTTGGCTGGACACAGCTCCGTGGTGGCCTGAAATACGCATTTTGTCTTTTCTATAGGTCTTGTAGACCGACCACGCACATGTCTGGTGGACACGGTCCTATGGTGATCTTCTGTTTCTCTTGTTTTTGTTCCCTGGGATGCTGCTGAGGGTCCAGGCATGTCACGTTATCCTTTCCTCTTGTACTGTATGTTGGTTTTAGCCGCTAATTTGCCTCTTTTGTTCTTTTAAGCTCATTTACCTTAACACATTTACATGTTAAGGTAAAATTAACTAAGTGTATGCATTTTAAGTGCGAATAGTTGGTTAATATCCTACTAAAAATGCATAAACTTGAACTGGATGAAAGTGTCATAATATTTGCAAAATTTATAAATCTGTAAGAGGATTATTTATATCCTTATAATTTAACTAAAAGTTATCATCATTTTTAAAAAACACCACATATCCCATTTTCTAATATTATAAAGACAAAGGGTATGGACTATGGAGTCTACATGAGTTGGTAAATAAAAGAAATCAGCAATGAGGTTGGTGGCCCATTAGTAAAGTTAAGGGTCTGTTTGGTATGAGGTAATGGAATGGACGAGGGAATGGAATGGACGAGGTAATGCAATGGATCATTCCCATTCCATGCCTCGTTTGGTTACCAAGTGGGAATGAAATGAAATATTATCGTGTATTGTTTGGTAGGCAAGAAAAAACGAAGGAATAAAATAGTTGGTGAGTGGTGGTGGTCAGTGGCAGTGATTGTGGGTGGTGTTAGGTGGCGGTAGCGACGACGACGATGGGTGGTGTAATATTTATAAAAGTTTTAAGTGCACATAGTTGGTGTAATATGGTGAATAGGATTAGAGGCTGCCTAGAAAAAAAACACATTTACATGTTCAGGTAAAATTTAACTAAGTGTATGCTTTTTAAGTGCGAATAGTTGGTTAATATCCTACTAAAGATGCATAAACTTGAACTGGATGAAAGTGTCATAAAATTTGTAAAATTTATAAACCTATAAGAGGATTATTTATATCCTTATAATTTAACTAAAATTATCATCATTTTTATAAAACACCACATATCCCATTTTCTAATATTATATAGACAAAGGATATGGACTATGGAGTCTACATGAGTTGGTAAATAAAAGAAATCACCAATGAGGATGGTGGCCCATTAGTAAAGTTAAGGGTCTGTTTGGTATGTGGGAATGGAATGGATGAGGGAATGGAATGGACGAGATAATGGAATGGATGAGGGAATGCAATGGATCATTCCCATTCCATGTCTCGTTTGGTTACCAAGTGGGAATGAAATGAAATATTATCATGTATTGTTTGGTAGGCAAGAAAAAACGAAGGAATAAAATATTGGTGAGTGGTGGTGGTCGGTGGCAGTGATTGTGGGTGGTGTTAGGTGGCGGTAGCGGCGGCGACGATGGGGTGGCGGTGGACGGTGGTGGCGTCGACGGTGGGTGGCGGTGATTGGGGTGGCGGCGGCTGTCAGTGGTAGTTGGTGGCGGTGGCCGGTGGTGGGTGGTGGTGGCGAGGGTGGTGGGTGGTGGCAGCGACGGTGGGTGGCGGTGACGGGGGTGGCGGCGGCTGTCGGTGGTGGTTGGTGGCGGTGGGTGATGGTGGCAACGACGGTGGTGGGTGGTGGTGACGACGATGGTGGTTTGCGGCGAGCTGCATTAGCGGCGTGGTGGTTGGTGGCGACGGTGGCGGGTGGGTGGCGGCGGCAGTGGCTTCGGGATGACGAGTGGCGGTGGGTGTCGTGGTGGTGGTAGTGGGTGGTGGCGAAGGTGGTGGGTTATGGTGTTGTTAGTGAAAGATGCAAGAGAGGATGGAATGAAAAAAACATGGGGGGTGAAAAGGAATGATTTTGAGGGAATGGAATGCTTTTTGGAATGAGTGATTCAATTCCATTGCACCAACAAAAAACTATTTTCTTCATTCTCTCGTAATGATCCATTCCATTCCGCCTCTCATTCCTACATACCAAACACTACCTAAGTCTTTAGAAGGGGTGTACAAATCGTTTTTTTTAACCGGTCCGGTTTTTAAACCGAACCATTTTTTTCATCCGAAAGAACAACCGGTTTTTTAAAACCCAAAACAGTAATTGGTCTAACCGGGTTGGGTCGGTTTGTGCCAAAAAAACGGTTTTCGGTTTTTAAACCGGTTTCAAAGATCTAGCATACTGACTGGTCTACAAACCGCCGGTTCGGTTCGGGTTGAAACCGGTTTTTTTTTGCACCTCTACTTTAGAAACACCTAGGTTTATAAATTTTGCGTTCAAGTCTCACAGATAATAGGATTAAAGAAATTCGTCGTTCTAAAAAAGTAAATATAAGAAACTAATATACGTTCCACGACCTCAAACGGCCGTTTAAAGGTTTAGAAAGGAGGCGTCGTGGGGAGGGTGGTTGTTATGACACAAGCTCTAACCTTAAAACGATCGTTCAGTACAACCTCAAATGGTGTGAAATTAAATTGTTACTGACTTGACACGTGTGTATAGCAAACCCGGTAACATAAAATTATATATTATATATGGTGTATGTATCAAGCATGGTATATCAAACACCATCTGACGGTTTATACCATCTATAAAAAGAAAATATAACTCCTTGGGGAGTTTTTAGCTGAGTTGGTAACATGAGAGGTGGATGAACTATTACATAAAGTGGAGGCCCAAATCTAACTCGTCCATATCGTTTAACTGTTGGTAACTTTAGTGTTATCAACGGATTTTAGGGTATTGGATTAACTTGTCGATCGAGATGATAACGTTAGTGATTAATCGAGTTAGGTGACGCGAGAGTGCAGGCTTTATTTGGGTCGTGTAAGTGGCAATTGATTAATTTATAATTAATGATTATTTTGGGGTTAATATGTTTTAGTGGGCTTAATATATTACTGTTTTAAAAGTCCATTACATTTTTAACGTAAAGAGACTACGTTAATATTCATAGTATCTTATTAAAAGCCTGTTCACATTAGTCTCATCACACAATCTCAATTAGATTGTTAAAGCCAATTAAAATAATTGCTTTTGGAAATTAATGTACATTAGATTGTTAATTTTGTTGGGGCCGTTGATGGCTTAAAAAGAAGTAAAATATATTATTTATTTAATATTCATTTGAGGCTTCATTAAAAACTAAGTCCAATATATTGTTTGGCAGAAGTTTTTTATTTGAACGGACTTTTGGTCCAGCAAAGTTGGAGACACAGGCTCACCTTTAGCTAAATTTTATAGTTCAGTAATTGTGTTATATTAAAAATTTAGGGAAAGTATGATTACACACAACATTATTATTGAAGATGAAAATCATGAAAGTATGCATTTTCTAAATAGTTAAACGGGTTAATGAGTCGACTTTTTTTATATGGGTTAACCGGAACCCGACCCGTTTTTTTAACGGGTCGTGTTAGTCGACCTAAATCTGTTTTTTTCATGTCGTGTTTGATTCGAGTCAGATTGGCGGGTCATGTCAAGAATTGTCACCCCTAAATATGATACTTCATAAATATGCAATTGCATTTGAAAGAAGAAAATAATTTCGTGTCGCTAGTTTTTTTAAGAGAGGAATGAGCACTTAAGGGTAGTATCCTTGCCCCAGTCAACCAACAACCACAATGTCAAAAGAAAGTTAAAGTACCCGTTAGCCATAAAGCACTAGCGTCACGTAACTATGCCATAAACTATTTTTTATTTAAATAAAGTTTGACTCCCAACAAATAAAAACCCATCAACAACTCCCAAGGTCATCTTTGACCTCAAGCAACTCAAATGGTTTAAGGGTTCGCCTACCCTTTCTGGCATGAGTTCAAAACTAGGATGGGATTACCCGCTAATGCCTAGTCCATCTATGTTTCTTTATAGTTGTACCACCCTAGAAGCTACATGTTTCTTTAAAAAAATTGGTAAAATGATGTACCACTAGAATCATACTAACATATTTGGATCTTGACAAATACAACGAGATCTTTCCTAGATATTCATATCTTATTATAATAAGGTAATCCGTACAAATTAATAGAAGAAGACAAACCCTACCTTGATTAATATGCATCATTCCTTACTTAAATGTGTTTAACTTAAACTGCAAAGCATTAATCTAATTTTTATATAAGATTTTCAACAAAATGATACTCATAGCCCTTACATTATTAGGCCTTTTTTTAATCATAAAATCTTCTCAACTCTTAATAAATTAAACAAATTATGTTACACTTCAAAAAGAACCTGAATTTTAAATTTGCAAGAAAAACTGCTAATTAATCACAGGTTTTAACAAAAATAATGTTTTTGGTTTTTTATGGGTTATTGGACTTTAATAATTCAAACTTTGACCAACTGGCCGATAATAATCCCAACTTCAAAAATTCCCTCTACCGGTCCCAACTTTAAAGCTATTTTCTTCCACCAAGCCTTTACTAACTGGAGTCTAACTCAGTTAGTGTTTTGCTGACGTGGCAGCTTATGTGGCACCAAACCTAGTTATTTGTTAACGTGGAAGCTTATGTGGCACCATCTCCATCACCACCACCTACCACCACCACCTTCACCACCTCTTGCCGTCAGCAACTTGTTCCAGGAACTTCGATCATCTCCGACCTCTTTGACATTCCCGACCGCTTAAAACTTCAAAGTTTCCACCATCTTCGCAACTCCGGTGACCTGCAACTTATTCCGACGACCATTTTTACCCTTGAAACCACCAAACAAGAACACCTCCGGTCATCTCCAACTTCCTGTAATCGTCTTTGCTGCTCAAAAGTTTAAAATTTCCACCGTCTACGCAACTCCGGTGACTTGCAACTTATTCCAGCGACTTTTTTTACAGCGACTTTTTTACCCCTGAAACCACTAAACAAGACCACCCCCAGTCATCTTCGACCTCCTTTGACATTCCCGGCCGCTTAAAACTTCAAAGTTTCCACCATCTACGCAAATCCGGTGACCTACAACTTATTCCGGCGACCTTTTTTACCCTTGAAACCGCTAAACGAGACCACTACCAGTCATCTCCGACCTCCTGTAATCTTCTCAGCTACTCAAAAGTTCAAAATTTCCACAATTTACGCAACTTCAGTGACCTACAACTTATTCTAGCGACCTTCTTTACCCCTGAAACCACCAAAGGAGAGCACCACTAGTCATCTCCAACCTCCAGTAACCTTTCCCGCCACTCAAAAACTTCAAAATTTTCACCATCTCTGGGTCTCACGTTTTTCCGGTGAGGCAGTTGGATTGTGGATGCAACTTTAATGGTGGTTGCCGGAGGTTAGAAGGGTGGGGTGTTTGGTGGATATGGTGAATGGTGGTGATGGTGGTGGGCGGTTGGGTGGCAAACGGTGGTTGTGGGTAGAGGTGATGTTGATGGTGCCACATAAGCTTCCACGTCAGCAAATAAGTAGGTTTGGTGCCACATACGTTGTCACGTCAGCAAAATACTAACTGAGTTAGACCCCAGTTAGTAAAGGCTTGGTGGAGGAAAATAGCTTGAAAGTTGGGACTAGTAGAGAGAATTTTGGAAGTTGGGATTATTGCCAGCCAATTGATCAAAGTTTGGATTATTAAAATCTAATAACCCTTTTTTATAGGATTTTAGATCACATCAAATGGTAAGAAATTTGACAACGTATGGTAAGTAAATGTAAGTTTGATCCAACACATTACACATGTGGATATAACCATGGTTGCAAAAGTCGCTAGGCACTCCCTAGTAGGTCGACCGGGGAGTTGAGAGTATTCGGTCTAGGCGGAGAGTACACTGGGAGTACTCGGACACGTTAAGTTATAAAGAAAATACTTTTTGGTGATTAAATATATGTCAAATAACTTAAACTTACTAAAATTTATAACAAAATACGTGAAAATGATATTTATTCTTTAATATAATAGGCATAGAAATTATGTTTTATTATTCTTTAAGTCAAACTAGCCACAAGTTGACCTACTAGATCTGATTCTTGCCGAGGTTGACCGCGTTTGACCGACTCTGAGTAATTAGGCAGAGTCGAATAAAGTCGTCTCGGCAGCCTACCTTGTAGCGACTACTCGAGGAGTAGTCGGCCTTGGAAATCTTGTTTTACAACCATGGATATAACTAGCTTGAAAAGATTGTATATTTTGACTTCAAATATGATCAAACATTTTTGACACTCTAGTTGTGGATCATGAGAGGAGAAATTTGCAGTTAAGTGTGTTTGTGAGGGAGAATTGTAGGATGATGACTTCCTATGAAGTCTCCACTCAGATAACAAAAAACAAAGTTGTGAGCTCCTAATAGGTGAGACAAACTATTTTACTTGATATGAGTAGCTGGAAAACCTAGGAAATACCAAATCATTCTACAAGAGATGTATTAGGTCACATGAATATGTGACCTTAAATACCATCAATGCATTGTTGGGGTTTCAGTTTGTTCATGGGTAGAACTCCAAAGTTGAGTGTGTCGAGTGAGATAAACTTCAAGATAGTTAAGATGCTGATAAGTCATCAACCAATTAATCTAAATTAAAGTTGTAAGCTTATAGTGCATAAAACGGACAATGTTGTTTGGTATGAGCATCTTGAATTTAAAAAGAGCTTTTCAGAATATCAAACATATTTATTTTCTTATTTAAGAACACAAGTTTCTTTATTGAGTATTGACGAAACAAACTCATTTAATCTCATTGAAGAGAGGTATGTACAATATGGGTGGTAGACGAAGGGAGATCTATCTTAACAACCCTTGCAAGATTACCCTAGTCATCTAAAACAACATGATAACTTCTAACAACACTAAGATTTGTGGAATTTATTATATGTGTATATGCATGTACCTAAGTGATCATATTGTTGTATGTGTCATTCAACATGCGTATGTAATGCATATAGTGTAATTGCTATCTTCTAACTTGTTAATATGAATATATGATTCACATTAGAAGTTGTATACTTGACAGTTGACTAGTTGGGAAAATCAAAGGATGTAGGAATAACATTTTAAGACTTCCTAACATGACTGTGAGACTAGGGAGATCACGTGATATATGTTAGATTGTTTATGTGGCATACATGATGGTAAGTTGAATTGCTTGAATTATGAACAATGTGGTAGTGAATCAACATCTTATGTATGTTAGAGATTGGCCAATGAAAGTTAATTTGACATTAGGGATGAATATGATTGATAATATGAACACTCATGTAGGATAACGATCATGTGAATATGATCTCATGACATGATAGGAATCATGTCAAGATGGACTCAAGCATGGAATGCTAATGGGTCAAGAAGAGGTAAGAAAACAAACAAGAGCATGGAGGATTCAAGATAAGTGACTGGTGAACTAAACTCTCGATTAGGTAGATTTGTGTTCATGTGTTAATCTAGAATGGGAAATAAGAATGAATGGGTAACATATAGTAAGACAATGGTATGGGATGTTATTTAGTGAACAAGTATAATAAGTATAATTTACAATGCAACAATGAAAGTAGTTGGAATAATATGGTTAACAAAGATAGAAATGACTTTGAAGATGATTAAGTGGAAGTCGGATTGAACACACATGGTATGGGCATGATGGGAATGATTACAAGTCTTTTTAATCCCATTTAAAAACCTAATTTATCAATTAGGACTTGTGGAAATAAAAAAACAGGGTTCATAATCAAAAGTTCGGTTGAAAACGTAAAATTTGTGAAGCTGGTCTACAGGGGCACAAGCTACAATAATGAGGGCACAAGTTGTGCCCCTGCATGGTCCTCTCCTAATATGTGCTCCAAGGGGTGCAAGTTGCGCCCCTACCTGCGATTTTCCCCTAGAATGGACACGAGTGATGGATAATTATACGTGTGACTCATGTAGGTTAATACCGGGACATCAGACCTTGTTTTGATGCAGATTAGATTGAAATGTATAGCGACGCAAGGCATTATACGTGTCAAACCATTTGGTAGTAGAGTTGTCATACGTTGATGATTGTGTAATAAAACAATATATATATTTACTTATAATCTTGTATGTGTGAACATGTAAGGTATGTAAAAGTTGGGCGTTATGTGTAGAATGGTTAGAGGATCCTAAACGTTATGTTGGTCCTAATAACTACATGAAGTGAGATTAGGATGACGGGTCAAGATAACACGTGCCTTGGATTTGTATGTATGTATTTTGTAACAACCCAATATTTCTTGATCGATTCCTAATATGACACGTGTCCTAAAAACCCTCCACATAATCTACAATAATGAAGGAGAAGGGTTATAATCACAAAAATGTAAAAAATAAAGAGTTGGGGGCTGAAACTGCCTTAAAGGCAATAATTTTGGTTGTGGTGGTCCCTTGCGGACCGTATAACAAACCCCATGCGGTACGCAAGGGTGTTTAAAATAGTTTGCGCGTAGAGGATTCTTGCGGACCGTATTGCATACCTCTTGTGGTCCGCAAGGGGTACGGTGACAGCAGATTATGGGTTGGATAGCAGCCTTCTTCATCTTTTGCCACATCTCCTCCTTGTTGCCACCATTAATTCAGGTCTTGACACATAACCTACCACTAATCCATCTCTTAGAACTCCATGGACACTTGTCGATCTCATCTACTCTTGATCACTATAAATACTCATCTAAACTCACTTTTCTTCACACCTTTCACTTTCTAAAACAAGTGTGAAGAACTCTCTCCTACTCTTCCAAGCTCCCTTTGCTTATTTAAGCAGTCTTCAGGTCTTAGTAAGTGTTCCTCCTTAGTCTCTTTCAGTTTAGTAGCATAATTTGACCCAAAAGTTCGAAAATAGTCAACAGTTTGACTTTCTGTTTGACTTTCGATTCTGACCACTTTTGTCAAACCAAATTTCAGTTAAACTCACCCACACGATCGTCAGAATATAAGGTATAATTCCTTGTAATTATATCACATGATTATCACGTTTAAATGGGTCAAATAACAAGTCAAACTTATATTTATAAAAGTCAAACTGCCCTTTTATCTAAAAATCAAAGAATGAGACTATGAATATATGTAACATATAATTTAGGGTTATTGGATTTTATCATTCTCAACTATTGGGTACTAGTTATTGCCACTCTAAACTATCACTTTGACTCCCACCACTTCCAATAATGACTCGTGACGATTCTAATAGATAAATGTTTCCATTCATTCTAGACTATAGATCCCTCCAGTAAATTGCGCCTAAGTTTATAAACTTTGAGTTTGGACTGTACTACCAGAACTAAATACACTGTGATTACAGCTAGTACATGCAAATACTTTTTAGCCACTTTTTTATTATAAAAACGTGGGGTATGGTACAAAATCAATTGGTTCGGGTATCACAATGGGCAAAGCGAAATGAATGTTGATACCGAGTTTAATCCGTATTGCTTGAATAATATAAAATATTTGGGGGTTAACAGTATCGTATCCGACGTCCCGATTCATTTATTTTAATGGCCATATAAAGTGTGGGGTGTAGGAATACACCTGACAGACACAAAATTGAAATGGTGTGTACATTAATTATGAACCGGTTTTGAACACCGGTCCCCGAATATATGACAAGCATGTAAATCTGGTAACAAGAAAAATCCCAACGACTCACAAATGATTTTAAATGTTTTTCAAATGACTTGGTTAATAGTATTTACTAGTGAAAGCTAACGTAGTTTTAAAGATTGACTTATAGGTGGCGAACCTCAATAGTAGGCTGATAAGGTTCGGCCAAAAAGCATTGGAATTTGCAACTCCATAGCTAAAGACCTATGATGTCTCAAATCCATTTTGTTAGATCCTACTATTGGGATATTTTGTAAATGAAAACAACATTATGAATTTCAAGTTTTAAATACTTGTACTTTATTACTCTCTACTTTCGTTTCATTGTGAAAACTGTTATCCAGTCATCACGCATAAACCTCACATCCGGGCCCACCGGGAAATCGGGGTGTGAGAATTGTTATGCTGTTAACTGTATTGTTATAAGAATAGCAATGAAAGTGCTAGTATGAACATATTAATGCATAAGAGTCGAAAGTTAGGATCTTTAGACCGGATCCGAGATGTGTAACTGGAAGGGATCCAAACGTGCAGAGACGTTTGGACATGATCATTGAGTTTTGGAATAATGGATTTTATTCTAAACTATTAGTCGTTGGCTGGCAAATATTCGAACTTAAAAAATAACCGGTGGTGGTCCCACATTTTCACATATTGTAAACTAATGGACCTTTACTAATAGAACCTTAATATCCTTTTGTCTCAGTATCCTTTTCGGTTTAGTAAAGGTCCATTGGTTTACAATATATGAAAAGGTGGGAGCACCGTGATTATTTTTTAAGTTGTGACTATTGCCGGCCAATGGCTAATAGTTGGGATTATTAAAATCCATTATTCCTTGAGTTTTCATTAGATGTTATTCCTACAATGTGAATGTTTCGCATCCAGTCACTTACTTAGCTAACGAAACGGTTATAAAAGGATTGTAGGTTATTCATGTCTTTCATACAAAACGAGGAATGGTTGAAGATCAAATCAGGACGTGGATAGTACAGGGTTGTGGTTAAATAGTCATGCTACACTATATTTTATAGAATGTAATAGAAAAAGGGATAAAAGACGTAACACCTATATTATGTTAATACCCTGATTTTTTTCTTAAAAAAAGGTCATAATAATAATAATAACAATAATAATCAATAATAATAATAATAATAATAATAATAATAATATGCCATGATATTATACAATTTGAAGTACATAACGACGTAATGTTAATTAAGCTATAATTGTTGGTTGGTTATTATAAAAACATATATTACAATTTTCATTGCTAAATATCCAATATATTTAAAATTATAAGCAAACAATATATGTGAATTTGAAAACAAAATAAAACAAGTAAACAGATGTTTAAACGAAAAGATAATAATTGAATTAATTTTTTAAGAATTTAAAAGATAATATCAAATGGATTCCACTCTTTATTTAGTTGAATAGTGATATGTATGTGGCAACATTGGATTTGAACATTTTTGTATGAAGCCTCCATCCAACACGTCAATACCTTCATTAATTACCCTAAACTTGTTAACGAAGGAATTGCAACTATAAAAGCCCAAATTATATCTATCAACTTCATCATCTGTGAACTCAAAATAACTACTCACCAAAATATTCATTCTGATCTTTACTTGAAAGTCCTTTTCCGGCATCTGGTTTAATTTTCCGACAAGGTTTTCGTCAATCCGATTTGCCGTTTCATATGGAGATAAGGTATAAACATATTTTTCTCTTACTTATTACATTCGTTTAATGATTCTAAAATATATTACTATAGAACCAATCAAACCAAGTAATTATTCCAACGGCTTTTGTAAAAAAAAAAAAGAAAAGAAATTGATTCATGTCTTCGTTTTCATTTTGGTTTGTCAATATGGTCTAGAAAAGCCATGATTTCGATTTTAAAAATAGTATTTTTCTTACTTGCAGTATTTTAAATAATAACATGTGTATATTGTTCGATCATATTCAGTTTTAAACTATTGAATATTTATACTACTAGTTTGCTTTTAATAGTGTATATGTAATGTAAAATTTTCCTTAATATATATACGTTTATTAATAAACTTTATCTTCTATTAACTATCCTATATTATAATGGTAAATATATAACTAAACAACAAATTCCTCTTTATCAGAGTGTAACTTTATATATGTATCTACTGTTTTATACATATATTTAAGTGTATATATAGAATATAAATTAAAATTTATACCTTTGTAAACACGGTCTGTACAAAAGAAAATTTATCAAGTTTACATAACTAATGGCACAGTTGCACAGACGTGACATATAAATAGAAGTGTCCATAAACTTTATTGGCTTAAGAGTATTTTATTAATTTAGATGTACTAAACGAAGATCCATAAGCTGACTAAGATTCTTAAAAGTCTTAAGTCACTGGAAATTTAATAAATGAAAAAAAAAGTACCAATCAAAATTTAACATGTCTAAATAATATTATAAGGTTATAGGATTCTGTGATCGTCTATACGTATTTGTGATCATCGCTTAAAGTACGGATAGAATCCCTTCCTTCGATACATAGTGTTTGGCCTACGGGCATCTGATTCCTGATCTTAATTTCCGTATTAAGATTTCGTTATGAAAAATGTTTTGGAAGTTACAAGCGTTTCAAAAAGATTTGTTATATATCATGATTTATGAAAAATATTAGTTTCATGTTTACGAGTTTACATGTTTGCGAGTGATTTGTTTATGAGTTTACGAGTTAACGAGTTTGCCTGTTAAGGGTTACATGCTTACGAGTTTTCAAGTTTATGAATTTACAAATCCACGAACTTACATGTATACGAGTTTACGCATTTGCATGTCTACGGACTATCATGATTACAAGTTACAAATTAAATATTTCAAGGGATTACATATGACAAGTTAATATCAATAATAAATGTTTATCTAACAAGGTTCATTCGCCAACTTATGTTGACCCCAAAACCCCCATTTTTACACATGATACAGGTGAACCACTGCAGCAAGAAACACTTAGGATTAGACTAGAAGAATAAAATGATTTAGAGTTTGGGATTGTTTTGTTTGGTTTATTTTCTTTGTATTGTATGGACATGTTTGGATATTTGGGAATGTAATTTTGACTTTAATAAATATGAAACATATTAGTAAATATCATGAGCTTTGGTGATAACCCAATTATGCCCCGACTCTTATTCCGCTGCGGATCGGTGTGACAGATTGGTGTCAGAGTCATGACTATAGGGATATAGGATAGTTATTAGACCCTTAGAGTTTATACTATAGTTGATTAGAAACTTATAAGATTTTTATGTGTTACATGCCAAATTTCATGATGTTTATATGTTTTATGTTAAATGTTACATTCAATATTATGCTTACAAGTTTAAGATTACGTACATGTATTATGTTACCCAAGTCATTCCCTTTTCTGTGAGGATGACCACAGACAGATCATTATGGCATAAAATGATGTGGCACCATCCGTGACAGCGAGTTGAGTTCACGGAGTCTCAAATTTACAAGTTCATGGTACTTTATGTACATAAAAGTTACAAGGAGCGTATGGATCGATTCTAGGATAAAGTAAATAAACATGTTACAAGGGAACTAGGTTCTGTGATTTGCCCGCACACCTTTTTCCACATGGACGTATGGGCTAGCTACCTTACGTCACCCATGCTAATTAATTGAACCACATGGACTTCGGGTAAATCTGCATGTTATGTTCTGATAATAAATTTATGCTTTTTTTATGTTTTAGATTATAAGAATTTACCAAAAGGATTTTTAAAGACCTGTTTTTCTTGCTCAAACAAAACATGCCATTTTATTTTCCTCTATCCGTACACTGGGCAAAACTTTCAAATTTTGCTCAGACGTACGTTTTTTGTGTTTTTCCTTCTTTACGTCAGGTTATCAAGACAACTGGGATGGGGCATGGAAGAGTGTTCGAGTATATGAAAAAGACCATAGAAATAAATGTATTGGATTAGATATCCTATTTCCATTAAGTTATAAAGCCTTGTAATACATTTAAGTATTAATGGAATTATGATTTTGAATCAGACTCTATAAAGGTGACACGTCAGCCCGTTCCGGGCCAGGGTGTTACATGTAATCTGGTTTCCAAATGTTCAAGAATGTTTTATAAAGCAAGAAATTTTATGGTTCACATTTCCACTGCTTGTTACCGTTAAATCGATCTAGGGTGTTACATCTAGGGTGTTACAGCATAAAACATTATAACATTGCCTGGTCAAAGAACTTACCTTAACATGCTTTTTTTTTTGAAAGGTAAACTTCATTAAACAAACGCGGGATATCTCTAAGCTAAAGACATCCGCAAACACAAAGTTACATCATATCAATCAAGAAGCACCACCCTTTCCAATCTATCCTACAATCCTTACATCGACTCCTATACCAAAGATATCCCAACCCCTTAATGTCGGACACTATATTAGCGATGGTCGCGTCAGTGTTAGCAAAGGCCTTTTCGTTCCGAGCTTTCCAGATGTGCCAAGCCGTCAAAATAAACACACCATACACGATATCTTTCTTAATCTTCGAACTCCTCATATTGTCGACATACTCTTGAACATCACGGATCGAAAAAAAGAATAGAGGAGGTAACTTGCACCATGAAGCCACACCGGCCCAACGCCATTCGCAAATCTACACGCCGTGAAGATGTGTTCCGTATTCTCGTCCTCTTCCCCACAAAAATAACAACCTCCTTCTCCCACCATAATATTTCTCCTTCTAAGGGCACTCAAAGTCGGAATCCGATCCATCGTAGTCCGCCACATAAAGATGTTACACTTACTCGGGATGCACTTGCACCACACGAACACTTTGCCATCACCTCTATCGACGTCTTCAGTCAACCAATTCCTCGTTTCTTTGACAGAGAACAAATTATCAATCCCTTTGTTCCAAACCCACTGATCCTTTTTCTCACTAAGAACACTAGCAATAATCCGATGACAATTAATAAGCTGATCCACCTCAATATCCAAACTTGGATATTTATTCTAACCCCATTCGATCACTGTTGACCCACTTTGAACTCCAATTCTTTCCGAAACCGTGTACCATTTATTACTTTCAATACGGAATAACACCGGAAATAAAACTTTAAGCGGCTCATTTGAAATCCACGGATCAATCCAAAATTTAATGCTCGTACCATTACCCACAATTCTTACCTTAACATGCTTAGCACAAATACTAGAGGTAACCTCCATTATCTCTGACTATTAATACAAAGATCTTCTTATTAAGATTGCTAAATGGTAACCTAGGCCATTAACTACTTATATGTAAACAATATTACTGTCTTAATATTCATATTAGTCAAAGATCATCTAACTCTGTATTGATTGTGATTCAGCTGTTAAATTTACAATTTGCTCTTAAGGAATTAGGTATATCGAGCTATTACTTGAAAGTAAGGAAACCTTCTATTATTGTAGTTTACCCTTATCTCAATAGCATTAATGATCCAAGTTACTACAACACAACACACTAGTTTAGCCTGATGCAAACCTTTATCTACTCCAATTTCTCTCTCTCGATCGCAATTCTCCAGACTATCTAGTATCCCTATGGATGATCCATCACTATATCGAAGTACAGTAGGAGCATTATAATATTTCGTTTTGACGACACCTGAGATTGCATGTGCTATGAGCATATCAAAATGATTCGAATATGATATTATATTAATAATGATTGAAAAAACACAAGTATGAGACATAAAATTTCTTATGACATAACCAAAAGAAATAAAAATTCATAACATTCTTTATCGTATATGTTGCCTAATAAATAAAAATATCTACATGCTACATATTAAACCTATCTAATGAGGATTTGAAGGGAAAGTATTTTGGGATATCATGTGTTCAATTCTAGAAAAAATAGTCCTTAAAAAAATAACCAAACTGCTATTCAATTATTGAATTTAATTCTTCATCTTATCTCTCACCAACAACTTTTGTAAATTATTTGGTAGCATGAATTGATATATTGTTATTATTAGATCACACAAATTTAAAACTATAAAAATAAAATCAGTACATGCTTTTTTCTTAGTCAAACCTATATAATACATGGGTTTAACCTAGCATCTATGATCTTTTAATTTGAAGTACTTGTCATCAAAAATTACGAATGTCTTATTATTATATGTTAAACTATACTATAACTTAGGGTTACTATATTTTAATAATTCTAACTTTCACTCATTGGTCGGCATTAATCCCAACTTAAAAAATTTCCTCTTACAATCCTAACTTGTAACAATTTGGCCATCATCGATCATTTTCTAATTGGGTTATAACTGACGTGACAGCTTACCTGGCACAAACCTAATTATTGGTTGATGTGAGTGCTTTTGTGTATGCTTATGAACCTAGTTATTGGATTTAAACAATCCTAAATTTCACCACCTCCATTAGTCGCTTCACCATCACCATCACCCACCACCACCACCACCATCAGTCGCCGCCACCACCACCATCAGTCGACGCATGGACCATGCTAAACAACCAAACTACATTACATCACATAAAAAGGAGATTTACACCGATCTAACTAACCAACCAATGGATTTCCTCTTGGATCTATGTTCGAACCAAAAGAAAGAAAACGATTTAATATCTTCACTTGTACCTGCGGTCGTGACCCTTTTTCTTGCAAAAATCTTATCACTCCTCCCTTTCAGAGACACCAACAATTGATGATCCCATGCAAAATCTCCCTATCCATCTGGCTCAGATTCGCATACTCATGTTACTCTATTAAAACAAACAATAGGTGTATTTTACTTTTAAACGTGATAAACAGATTTTGTATTTACAGAAACAGTTAATTTTTTTGTGGTTTTTTGCGGAGTGAGGGTATGCCATGTTCTTGTTTACATATTCTCATTTTCAAAGCATGATTTTCTTGTTTCTTGTGATGTTTAATGGGGTTAATCTATATTTAAAATAAAGAGTATTTTCTCATTTTTTAAACATGTCTTGAATTCCTCAATTTGTTTATTGAATTATGTTTAGGCAAAATCCACTTCAACCCGTTTGTTCAGCAACTCTATTGACTAATCATTCGTCTTGTTGATATGCTTTAGATAAATACTTAAAACATTTCAGTTAAAGTACAAAAACCTTTTAGGTGTTAATAACACTCACCTAACTAGCACACCACACAATACCACGAGAAAAATTATCCAAAAGGAACAAGATAATTTAGACCTTTACGGATGACATATCGTCTCTATATAGGCGTTTTCCCCTATTGAGACGAAATGTCGTCTCTATTAAATTTGTTTCTACACCTTTGTCATCCCTATAGGGTATTTTTCTTAGCAATGTCTTAGGAATAAGTGTGTTCCTTTTTGCCAGAATCCTTGGAGCTGCAATACCGGTACAAACATTTTGATAAAAAGGCTTAATGTGAAATTCTTGTTGCAGATAAACTTTCACTAGTGTTTGCTCAATCTATTTCAATCTGTGATATAAAACAAATCCAAATTGGATCCCTTTCATAACCAGATTTTAATATAACAAAACCTTGTCAAGAAATTTTAGGTAAAACAAAATGGTTTATAGTTGATGAAGTTCTAAATTTATGAGTGAGCTGTCATTTTGGTCCATGTGGTTTGATGAAATTTGCCACTTGAGGCCAATTTTTTCCATGCCATGTCCTTCCTCGACGTTTCTTAAAAGTGTCACTTCATTCCAAAAAGTTAATGTCCGTTAACTTTGACCGCTTACTGAGGGGTAAAAAGGGTAACTTTAACATTCTTTTTATTTTTCACTATATATATTGAGTTAACTGTCATTTTCATCCTATTGGTTTGTTCACTTTTGCCATTTCAGTCCAATTTTCAAAAATGCATTATTTTCCTCCCTGATATACTGGAAACGTGTCACTTCAGTCCAACAATTAAAAGCCAGTTAAGTCAGGCAGGTTTAATGAAGGATATTTTTGTCCTTTCATATTTCTTTTATTTTCACTTTATATTATGAAAGGACAAAAATACACTTCATTAAACCCTGTCTAACTTAACTGGGTTTTAGTTTTTGGACTGAAGTGGCACGTTTCCAGTATATCAGGGAAGAAACTGGTGCATTTTTTAAAATTAGACCGAAATGGGAAAAGTGAACAAACCATAGGGACGAAAATGGTAGTTAACTCTATATTATATTATATATATATATATATATATATATATATATATATATATATATATATATATATGTATGTATGTATATGCATAAAATCACTTTCTCCCTCTATAGATTGGCCACTTGCTACCACCACCATCACTAGCCGACCAACATTGTCTTCATCTTCAACCCTAGACCAACAATCACCACCGCCGGCCACTCACCATCATCTTCATCTGCAACCATATACCTAAAAACCCCTAAATCCAACCATCACCAAAACTCATCCCCCATCGTTGTGGTTCTGAACTCTTACACACCTGATCTCTAGTTTTATATAACAAATATGACGACTAGAACTCGGAGCCTCCATGACCTCCGACTACCACTACCGTTCACTACCACCGAAAACTCTAAACCTCACCCCTTTTATGCCATCACCACACTATTCACCACCACCACTCACAACCAGCCTCAACACACTATTCACTCATCTCCACAACCACTGTTGAAATCGAACCCCTAACCTTTGTCCAAACACAACCAACGTCTCCACAATCGTCCCCACACTTCACCACCACAACCCCAAGCTGCTTGCAAATCGTAACCACATCATGGCACCTTGGGGTTCGGATTCTTGATCACCGGACCTCTAGAAATATAACACCACCGTCATGTACAACCACCACCAACTACCATTCCATTCAAAACCCTAGATACTCTCATTGTTGATATCTTTCCCTCTCTTTAAGTCACCTCCTTATGCGTGTAGGATATTTAAAAGAGGTTGACAAAATGAAAACAGAAAACAAATTATGAAATGACCGTTTTACCCCTATATTTAACGGACGTTGACTTTTGGACTAAATTGGCCCGTTTAAGAAACATCGGGGATAGAGATGGCAAAAAAATAAAAATTGGACTGAAGTGACAAATTTTGTCAAACCATAGGATGAAAATGACAGTTAACTCTAAATTAATTCCTTAATATATATATATATATATGTGTGTGTGTGTGTGTATATACACACACAGTAGGTTATAGTCTCGTGTGTTACACATGTTGAATGATGGAAATTGTTTGTTTGCATAGCATAATAAGACAAGTAGGCGTACTTGTTAATCATCCCACAAACTTACAATTTCTTGCTCATCGTAATCAATACTTAACACGAAAAGTGCTTAACAACTCCCATTGTAAAAAAAACATATACACACACAATTTTTTTACAATTAGATATTTATACATGAAAATCTTGGAATTTAAATTAGATTTTCCCTCATATTTTTACTTGAATAAAAGATTATATGTGATGTAATAGTTGCAATTGTCATATCAATTTGAATTTTGTTATTCCTTGTTATAAAACAAAGACATGATAAATACAAATTTAAAAATAAAAAGGGTAAAAGATAAAATTAAAAGTATATAGGAGCCATTTGTTTTCTCTAAATTTTTATTTTGAATCTTGGCAATAAATATTATTTATATCTATTGATAAAACTTTTGCAATATGTTTCATCGAATAAATCTTTTTCAATTGATAAGATAACCAATTGATGAATGTGTATTCGGTTTTAAGATTTTCCTACTAAATAAAAAACAAAAAGTATTTAAAACTTATTAAATTAATCAACTACACTTTAAATGAAAAACTAGCTTCACCTACTATATTTAATTAGTATGCATTTTTTTATATAGTTTTCAAAGTTCTTGAATTTTTGTCCATAACATTTTTATTTGTTTACTATAATTATTATAAAAAATACATTTTCTAACTTACAAATGCCTAAAGATTTATCTTTCTTTGAGTATACAATATTTTGTAATTGTTTATTATAATTATGATAAATAATACATTTTCTAACTTTCAAATGTCTAAAGATTTATCTTTCTTTGAGTATACATTAAAAGTCGGGATGTTCCTCCTTTATGTACTGTGACAACATCAAAATGGTTTACTTAGGAGTTAAATACAACAATTATTTTACTTCACCCATAAATTATAAGCTAGACCCAAAAGGATTATTGTATGTTCAAATTTTAATTATAAACAAATTAAACTAGACTTGTGGGGAATGACAATAATATATGAAACATAGTTCTGGTTGGTTATTTGGACGATACTTCATGCCTCTTCCTAACCATCCCCACTTTGTCTTTGTGGGGTGGGTTAGAAATGATGAAAACTAATAAAAAAAACATAAAAGAACAATACCCTGAAACAATCTTTCCAAGATCTAAATATACACACTATATTAACTTACATTAAAAAAAATAAACAAAAAAGTAAAGAAAAAGAAACATAAGTATAATGGATTCTCAACCCCAAAGATTTAACAAAAAAAATGTAACTGAATTGACTAGAGCTTGAGGGACAGATCAAGTTTTTGTGACTCATCTTGATTAGTCTTCAACTCCAGCCACCATAAACGACCAATCTCATCTTTGACAGATGAATTTATTCCTGTCCTAAGCACTTCAAACCGCCCAACACCACCGTGTGACGACGGTGGAGCTGCCGTGAGAGTTGAGGTGTAGCTAGCCAAGTTGAGCTTCCCTATAGCTGGCTGCTGATCAACATGAGGTCTTGATGACCATCCTTTTGGTCCATAAAAGCTCTTGAAACCGGAAGAATTCGAAGCCGAAAACATAGAACTAGAAGGTTTGTGGATCATGGAGTGTACCTGAATTCCAAGAGATCTATTATTGTTGTTGTTGTTGTTGTTATAGCCATGGAGAGGAAGTGATGAAAGGGTAGAACAGTAATTTTGACCATGGTGGTTTTGTTGTTGCATATATGCATGTCCAAAAGCTGCAGCTGCTGAAATCATTGGAGTTGAAAGAAACCCTAATCTTTGGCCTCTTTTTGCAAGATTTCTCTCTCTTTTGTGGGCATTTTGGTGACCACCTAATGCTTGTGAGCTGTAGAATTTTCTTTGACAATAGTTGCATGAGAAAACCCTAGGTTCAGTTGTTTCTGGTACTTGTTGAGTTGTACTTTCTGTTGAACTGCCCATGTTAAAACTGTCTATAAGATTCAGTTCTTGATTCAATCTTGATTCATCAAAAGTTTCTACATCTCTTTCTTCTTCTTCTTCCTCTTCATCATCTTCTTTAAAATCAGCATCACAAGTTCCAATCTTTTTCGGTTTTTGAAATTCGGCATCACAAGAAGAAGGTAACTCTTCTTCATTAGACATTGTTCTTGGGTCTCTTTCTTGGTTTGAAGGGGTGTGTGAAATTGAAAGGGGAGAATTGAGAAAGAAGTTTGTTTAAGGAAAGTGAATGCTTTGTGCTTTAATTGGAAAAAAATTGTGCTTTAAGTGGAAAAATACTATGTGAAAGAGGTTTCCTAGGTAAAGACTAAAGAGACATGATTTTAATTAAAGTACAGTACAGTTTTAGGTAAAGCTTTTAATCTGACACAAATAGTTCAAAAATGCAGTCTAATCATGTTACTACATTTATACTTTGTGCTGTTATAGTGGTACCTTATTATGGAATTAATCATTTTTGCAATATACCTATTTCTAGGGGGGAAAGTTTTCACCTGATGCAAATATAGCCCTAATCTAGCTAGCACAATCATAATGCTTTGATTTATACCTTGTACATAATTTTACAGTGACTTGATTTTTCTGAAGTTTTAATATACATTTAAAGGAAAATTATACACTATATAGCTTTTTAACATGGAGGCTTTGATTACTTAAATATACACCACGATAAGCGTGAGATTTTACCGGTTATGTTTGTTTAATTATGTAAATAAAGTCTTTAAAAGTTTTACTAATGTGAATCGAATTAGGTTTTGTTTCTTATAAGTAAAAATTGCACCCATTTGCACTTATAACACATATCTGTTCTTACCTACAAATCTACAATCTTGATTAATACGCACTTACAAGTATGGACTTCACTACATAATGTAAAAAAAAATAAGTTGAATGTTGGGCTTAACTTTTTGAAATTATATAACAGCTTTCTTAACTAAATTTACTCTAACTTTGATATGAGATATGCATTATTATATTCTCATGTGTTAAGATCCTAAATTGTTTAAGCTCTTGAAAAGGTTGAACCGGCCTGGCTCCGACCCCATCCATCAGAGTTCATAGTATATTAGTTGTAAATATAAGGTTTTTATTAAGATAAACATGAGTTTATCATTTAAGTTCTTTTTTTATTGAGATAAACATGAGTTTATCATTTAAGTTCTTTTCCTTTTCTCTGAAAAGAAAAAAAAACTATTGTACCAATAAAGATGAATGCACAAAACCCTATTGTTTTCAACCTCATCTAATTAGTTAACTCAATTATGTGACCGCTAACACGTGCGTTTGTAATATGAGAATTGGAAATTAAATATGTTTACGTCCTTTTACTAAATATAATAATGGAAATACATAATAAAAAATCATTTTTCCCTTATTTTAGTTTCTCCTACAAAAATATTTACTTCCAAAATGGGCCAAGGGGTGTCTCTTAGTCATTTGTCATTGGAGAAAAACAAAACAGCAGGTGGGAACTTTGAAGACATCCAATCACAAGCTAACTGGCAAGTAAGAAATAGCATCTTTTTCAAAAGGAACACACTGCTCCTTTTGGAGAATCCATGCTATGGGTACAACTTCCATTTGCATAACATACAACTACTATAACTTTCTTGATACCTTCCACTCTATACAAGTAAATCATGTTGTCTTTTAATTAGATAATTTTGAGTTTAAAAATGGCATAACTCATGTCAGGTAATTCGCGGCTTAACAGATCAAATTGTTCAATACGAACATGACTCATAATGTGCTTGTGTCAGCATACTTACAATCGTGCGTGTAACGTGAACACGGCTTCTTTAACTCATTTATCTAACCGTGTAAAAACGGTTGGTGTTAGTTATCAAGATACTAACGTGTTAATTGGGTTGGTGGGATATAATAATTAAGCAGGTGAAATGGGGCGTAAACGGGTTGCAGATCGATCTATTTAATTAAAGGTGTCAAAAATGATTATTTTCATGCCGTGTTTCCAGCTCATGTCCAAAATTGTCCCCCTTTCTTAAATACAAGTCTTAAGAATGTATATTTCTCATTACACTACAAGAATGTTATACCATTAGCGAGGACGGCAATAGCGGCGACAACGAGCAATAGCGACGAACTAGACACGGGTCGCCGCTATAGCTCTTTGTCGCCGCTAGGGCTCGATCTGTGTGCTTCTTCCAGATTTGCTAGTGACCATTGATTAAAAACTGATCCAATGGCCACCGTCAACCTCCTGCTGAAACACAAACATACACCCCTTAGGGTATACGGAGTGTGCGGTAAAGGGGATTGGCAAAGGCAGTTTGCCGAGCTGGAACGCCGCCGCCGACCCCTTTACCGATCGGCAAACTTTAATGATCGGTGACTTAATACCGATCGACAAACACACAAATTGGAACGTTGGGGATGACCAACAGCTATATAGCCGTTTAAATAAAAAATTTATTTTCTTTTTAAAATTAAACTATAAATACCCAACATTATTCATACCCAAATACATTCAAATTTATACCCCAACCAAACCAAAAAATACCAAACATTTACCCAATCATTCCAAAACAAAATGGCGGATGAACTCCCGTTGTTTTTTCCACCCATTAGTAGCGACGATTCATCCGATAGTAGCATTCTTTTTTTCCAAAATCTTATCGAAGAAGCCAAGTTCAAGACGTGGGCACATCTAACCAAATGAGATATATTGAACGTCAACGTGAGATTGGGCATGAGACACTCATGGCGGATTATTTTGTCGAAGACCCAAAATACAACGATGATATTTTTCGGCATAGGTTCCGTATGTCGAAACGTTTGTTTCTAAAAATTGTGAGCGGCGTGGAAGCGAATGATGAGTACTTTCAAGACGCCTTCGATGCGCGAGGTAGGAAGGGCTTTACGCCGTTGCAAAAGGTTACATCGGCTATTAAACAGCTCGCAACTGGTAGCTCCAGACGAGAACGACGAGTACTTGCATATGGCCGAAAGAACTTCCCGCGAGTGCCTAGAATATTTTTGCGACACGGTTTGCAAAATATATGCTCCGGAGTTCTTACGTAGACCGACAAGCCACGACATGGCACTTTTATACGAAGCTCATGAGGAAAAACATCACCTTCCATGTATGTTCGGTAGCCTTGATTGCACCTATTTCGTTTGGCAATTTTATCCCACAAGGTATCTAGGCCAATATATGCAAGGAGATCACCGATACCCGACTGTTATGCTCGAAGCGGTTGCATCTCACGACTTATGGATTTGGCATGCTTTTTGCGGTCCACCAGGTTCACAAAACGATATCAATGTGCTACAACAATCTCCGTTATTTTTAACGGAACGAAATGGAACCGCGCCAAAATGTCCATTTTACGTTAACAACCATTTATACAAACGTGGTTATTTGCTTGTGGATGGAATTTACCCTACGTGGTCCGTGTTTGTGAAGTCGATCCCATACCCTCAAGAAGTAGACGAAAAGAAGTTCAAGAGGCAACACGATGCGGCAAGAAAAGACGTCGAACTTGCTTTTGGTGTTTTGAAGTCGAAATGGGGTGTATTGAGTCGGCCGATGCGAGCGAGAACGGTTAGAAAAATTAGGAGTGTTGTGTACACGTGTATTATTTTACACAACATGATTTTGAAAGACGACGGAAACGCGATAGCACCGGTACACATTCGGGATCCTCCAGTCGAGCCCGCTCTAGAAGATACGGTGTTGGTCGGACTGAGACATGAAACACGCATTGGAGACTAAAACAGGATCTCATACTCCGACGAAGACTAGTTTAATTTATTTCAATTTAATGTAATTTTAATGTTTTTAATTTTATGTAATGTTATTCTTAATTTATTCTACATTTATTATGTTAGAATACATGTTCAAAAATTAAATATAATAATTTAAAAAATAAACAATAAAAAAATAGCTTACCTATTCCAAAGTGTCTAACCACTGCCAACAGTTTTGAGCAATAGGTAAACATATGGCAAAGTGACATGGTACTATTTGATTGGTCAATTTGAAAGTTTACCTATAGAAAGTGTTTAAACACTCTTTATACCCTTATCTCTTATCCTCCTAAAACACAAACCAATCTCAACACCCCTTTCAACCTTCATGTTCATCAAACTCCACCATTCACCACCAAGCTACAACCACCACCTTCAGCCACAAACCGCCACCATCAGCCTCTGGCTCTCCACCGTTCACCACCCAGCAAAGTTGTTGTCATCTGCCACCATCAATCGCCGCCGTATCAACAACCGTTATGACATTTGAAGCTCCACCAATCATCACCGAGCATCTTCTTCGTCACCGGTGCTCCGGCCAGTTTTTTAGTTTTACGTGGAAAATATGTAGTATAATATTATGTAAAATGTTATGTTTCAGTTTAAGTATGTAAGAGAGTTGAATGAAAATAGTCCGGCGAGCTTTCCGGCAAATTGTAGTTTCAGAGTTTTTTTGTTTGAGTTTATGAATGTTTCGGTTTTTTTGTTTGAGTTTATGAATGTTCAGTTTTTTTTTTTTTTGTTTGAGTTTATGAAAAATTGTAGTTTATGTTTTGTCTCCAACGAGCTTTCTGGCAATCCTCCAGCACAGGTAATAGCGGAGACGGTATCGTTAGCGGCGTCAAAAAGGGCAATACCGGTGACCCTTTAGCGGCCACGTGTTGTCGCTAAAGGTCAATACCGGCGACAAATTGATCAATACCGGCGGCACCTAATGGTGTCAGATTCTTGTAGTGTTATTTTGTTTCAATGAAATATCTTTTCAACTTAACTCTTATTAATTTGTCTCTTAATCAGTTCTATTTATTCTATTCGTGTGTTTCTTTTAAAATGAAAGCATAGTTAACTTTCTAATTAAACAAATTGTATATTAAAAATTAATAAAAATATCTTATCTTCTCTAATTTGAGACTGATGTTGTTGTATTTTTCTTAAAGTCCCACTTAAACAAACAATTAAGTACGCTCAATGATGTACATAGATATTTAGGGGGTCTTCAGAAATCGCGATGGCGGTCACGTCAATCCTTATGTCCCTGTAAAGTTGTGTTACAGCCATGAAAGCAAACCTCTAGAGCCCACCACAGGACCCCAAGCAAGGTCATTATAGATTGCAAGGAGCTATTATCTTTGTATGTGTGTGTAACATGTGATAGGCAATCTGTAGCACTACGTGTAACAGTAAGTATGTTTGACATGTGATGGGCCTTGTGTAACAGTATGTGAAATCAATATTGCATGCACGTGTGTTGATATTAATTTTGAAAGTGATTTTATGTCTTTTGAACCAAACGTAATGGGTGCATTGTTTGCCCATCACGCATCAACCACTGTGTTTGGGTGTTTTTTTTAAATGAGGAAGGTAACATCTGAACAGTAACTATCCAAAATTAAAAAAAAATTTGGTTAAATTTAAAAACCTCTATATATATAAAACTATTTCACACTCTTTAACACACACAAACTCACTAACTTATTCATCAACCACTCTCGATCCTAAAGTATTGTTGGTGCAGATTTTGTGTCTGCTGCTGTACGAATAGTTTAGATAGTGTTCTACGCTGATAATGTAATAGTTAGTGAAACGGTCAAACGAACGTGTATAGACCCGCTTGTTTGAAGTGGTCAAACGAAAGGGTTATTTGTTTGACCGTGTGTGTTTGCAAGTGAAGAGGGTGTCGCTATAAATACCAACCCTTAGTCATTTGCAACACTTGAAGGTTTTAGACTTGGGGAGAGATCACCACTTGGTCTCTCCCCGGATGTATGCTCTTTCGGTTTATTTTGGTTAGTTTATTATTGTGCCGTTTTGTAAAGTCATGCTACCGAATTTATACAAGAAAGTTGTTTTTATCCGTCTCTAATCTTTTCATCTTTGAGCTTAAGCACACACTAATCACGTTTTCGATCCGAAACATGAACCTACAATTGGTATCAGAGCCATAGTACCCGACTTAGTGAATCTAACCATTTGCTAAGTCACATGAGCTCTTGATTAGTGATTTTTGTGGGTTTTTGTTCAAGATGTAAAAGTGGGTAAACATGAAGAAAACCCAGATTTGGACCCGAATGTATGGATCTGAGATGTAATGGTTCATACTAGAGGGTTGGGTTTTCTGTTTTACACCAAGAAAATCAAGTTTTCATCTTGCTTTTGAAGGTTTTTCGTCAGATCTGCAAATGCATAGTTGGTTGTGTTCTTGAAGATGATGGCGGTTGTTGAAGAAACACTAGGGTTTCTTCACATCAGTTGCCACGAAGAACATCTTTCGTAGGTACAGTTGTTGCTGATTGCAAGTTCTACGAAGAACCAACATGTGCTGAAAACACTCCCACGAACAACCCGACTACTGCGAACAATATGATCCAATGAAGAATGATTCTTCGTCGGCCATATTCCACATTATACCAACGAAGAATGTGAGCCACGAAAAACCTTGTTTCTACGAACATTGAGTTCTTCATCAACCATATTTCTGCGAACAGTCATGTCTCCAAGAACAACATAATCCAACGAAGATTGAGTTCTTCGTTAGCCATGGTTCACGAACAATCAGGCTCCTACGAACGATCATGTCTCCACGAAAAAAAAACTATACCCCACGAAGGTCTGATGTTTGTTGGGGCTTAACCTGGTCTCAGGTCACCTGTAGCGGAAGCCGATGGCAGCAGAATGTTGTTTTGCCATGGATGTCCGACTACATTGATGGTTGGGTTGAGAGTGGCGGTACATGGTGGTTTAAGCGATTTACTCCGATGGTTGTTTGTGAACCGTCCATTTCTTTGCGGCTAGGGTTTGTTGGATGACCAGGTGCATGGGCTAGGTTACGTGAGCCCAATCATAGTTCGTAATGATATTTTGGGCCCACATAGATGAGGTTGCTTGATGCAAATTGGATTTTTTTTAAGTCTGAATTAATTCTTTTTTCTGGCCCCACCTACTCATAATGCCATGCAGCATTATTTGTTGGTGGGAGAAGACATGGATCGTTGATTGGGCTTGGGGAGTTGATTGGACCCCACTTATATTTGTGCCTCATAAATATCAGCAACACTTGATATTTGGGTCTCCAGTTATGGGCTATGGGTTTTGAAATGGGCTGGATTAAGGTTGACAATAAGTATTTGGGTGGCTTATGGTGTTTGGCGATTTTAGCGGTGGATCGGGAGCGCGCCAGATCAGTTTGGGATGATGAAAACAAATATTTTTTTTTGTGGAGTAGTCACAGTTACCGATGCAAACGTCAAATTTGGTGACTTGACTATTATGGGCCAAAAAAGCTATATTTATTTCCGCACGTGAAATTTATTTGTTATCGATGTTCTTAAATGTTCGAAGGTGTTTTGTTAGTTGTCATATTCTCGCATTTGGTAACGATTGAAGGAACCTAGAGTGCCAAGAACGGTCCTAACGAGTCCACAAGGTCGAAGAGTTATGCCTATGATGGAAGTTTACGGATTAGGTGTTAGTAGAACTTTGGGGGGATACTAGTCAGATCCTACGGGGCCAGGTGACTTTCTTTATCAACTAGAATATGCAAAGAAGAAAGCAGCTTTCATGATTTTTTGAAAAACCGAGAAAAATTAAACAAATTCTGTTTTGTGAAGCGAATTTGTTTAAGTGAAGTTGACAACAGTTTTGCTCAGATGAGAGAATTTGTTAAGGTTTAGAGATTTTACCAAAGAAATGGGGGGATAAATTGTGAATTTCTTCGGTAAATTTCAAAACGCAATCACAGTGGTAGAGTGTGTGATTTTCTGGTGGTATCAAATGGTCTGCATGGAATGTTTTGCACAAACATATATTTGAGGATTGTAATTAATTCTCCAGCCAGCGTGAAGGGTTTTGCACGGAAACATACACGTATTTAAAGTCGACAGTAGTTTCAAACGCTGTTTACTGAAGACCTGGGGAATCTTTATGAGAGCTGATAGTTCAAGGCTGGCAAATGTAGATTCCAACTCTATCATATGCCGGTTAGGTTTTTGGATCAAGAGGATCAAAGCAATGACACCTTGTGGGGGGAGATTGCTGAAACTTAATGCGGATGAAGTTACAGTTGAGGGGGAATTTGCAAGATTCGGTTTTGGGTTTGATGTTCTCTTTGGGATTTTACAGGGATCTGGGTGTAATTCAATTCGTTGAGTTTGCAAACGATGTACTTGGTCAAGCTGACTTCCTGAGTACTGATGCTGAAGATCCGTAGTGCATTACGTGGTCGACTTCACAAAGGCGAGACAATGAGATCTGGATGTAGTTCAACTAAGCGTGCTGGTTGAGCTTGCAAATGATATACTCGGTCTAGCTGACTTCCTGAGTGTTGATGCTGATGATCAAAGTGCATTACTTGGTCGATTCTACACAGATGATTTACAGAAGATAGTTCACCAGAAGACTTTACTAATGTAGTATACCTTGAAATGGATTTGAGTTTTTCTTTATGACAAGGTCAAGACTTAAAGCAGTTATTACAGATTTGAAACCGTATCAAATGTCAGTTGTATTGTTGGAAGATCAGTCAGTGTTGCCTTGCGAGGACATTGCACAACACAACATGGATTGGATATGCGTACCTTGAGGGGGAAATGTGATACGAGAAGCTTCAAAGGTTTTGGTTGAATGTGAAGACTCAAGTCAAGGATCTGCGTGCCTGGATCGTCGGTCAAAGGGGAATCTGGTCGAAGAATCTGTCTTCAACAGATACTTGATTGAAATTGATTGCAGTTGCATTTTCAGCATTCGATAGCAACGGACAATGGGGAATTTGTTGGTGCAGATTTTGTGTTCGCTGTTGTGCGAATAGTTTAGATAGTGTTTTACGCTGATAATGTAATAGTTAGTGAAACGGTCAAACGAACGTGTATAGACCCGCTTGTTTGAAGTGGTCAAACGAAAGGGTTATTTGTTTGACCGTGTGTGTTTGCAAGTGAAGAGTGTGTCGCTATAAATACCAACCCTTGGTCATTTGCAACACTTGAAGGTTTTAGACTTGGGGAGAGATCACCACTTGGTCTCTCTCCGGATGTATGCTCTTTTGGTTTATTTTGGTTAACTTATTATTGTGCCGTTTTGTAAAGTCATGCGACCGAATTTATACAAGAAAGTTGTTTTTATCCGTCTCTAATCTTTCCATCTTTGAGCTTAATCACACCTAATCAGGTTTCGATCCGAAACATGAACCTACAAGTATTATCTCTTTTATATTTTCATCCAATTTCATGGCGAACCGATGGACCGAGGAAAAGAATATCGCTTTGGCAATGAGTTGGGTGCATGTTGTGGAGTTAGGGCACCCTCCAAATAATGCTACTATTTGGAACGCGATTTTGATACTCTTTCGTCATCAAGTTCGTGCAAACAATCGTAATTTGAATCACATTACTCAAAGGTTTATTACCACGCGAGCAAGTTCTAGGTGTTTTGAGAGGCTCTTCATCAATGTCCTCAACAGCGAAAAGGGCATTACGAAGATAAAGCGATTGAGGCAGCACGTGTCGAGTACGAAACACATCGAACACAAGCTTATGCACATTTAAAAAATTAAGTCGTTTGTTCTAGTTTTTATGTATTGTTTTTAATTTAGTCAGTTGTAATCTTTTTAATTATAGTTTAATGAAACGAAATATATTTATATTGTTTTGATACTTATTTTTTAATAAAATGTTTTAAAGATTATAAATAATCATCAGGTAATTAATATCTAATTAATGAAGTGATGGGTGAACCACTATACCATTTCACCATGTGAAATGGCTTAGGTGATGTGGGGACACGTAGTGAAAAAGTGCATTTGGTTTGGACAACCACCACATGGTCTTACTACTACAACCGCACTGTATAGTAAAACGTAAAACATCATTGACTTATGATTGGCTAGGGGGAAAGGTTGATCTTGAGACTATGTGTAGTGGTGAGACATGTGAAATGCCTTTTTTATGCTATGGGGCGTCCACGTCATGAAAACCATTTCACGAGATAAAATGGTGTACTTGTAAGACATGTGAAATTAGTGGATTATTTGTAGGGTTTGGATTTTAAAAAATAAATAAAGCCTAACATTCACTAGCCAAGCCATTGGCTATTTTTTTTATTACCAAACTTCTCATTGTGTAACCCATACAACGAGTAGAGGCCAAAAACACAGCTTCACAAGGGGAGGGTGTGTGTTTGCCTCGCGATCCACCCAACCCCGAGACCATTACGCTTGGTCTTAAGAGATGTTTGAAGGAGATCAAGATAATAATAAGTTTATTATTTTAAACTTATGTTTATCCATTTAATAGTCATAAGTTTAAATTGTCTTTTATTAGTATGAGTTATCGATTAAGATAGGAGTATCGATTAGGACTATAGTCGTGTGTGTATATAAACCCGATAGGATTATGGTGTATTTCAATCATTTTTAATTTTTCCTTAAGCAATAAAAAGAGTCGCTCTCTAGATCGAGGCAAACTCGGTGTGTTGTTGGCTTGATTGATTTGATTCACTTGCTTATTTTTTTAACAAGTGGTATAAGATCCTACTCGTTCATCAATGATGGATTTCCAAGTTGTAGGGGTATGAAGAGGTTAATGGGTTCTAACTATAACAATGGGCAACATGTATGATGTCATATGACAGGATTTGTGGGATATAATCAATGTAGAAAGCATTGTCCTACCTAGGAATGGTGTGAACGGGACGATCGGGAAGTGGCGAGTGAAAGTAGGCAAAGCCATGTTCTATTTATAAACGACAATCAATGAAGTATTCTCGGAACATATTTAGCATCTTGCAACACCAAAGAAGCGTGGGATGTTCTAGCAACTTGGGTCTCGTGGGACTAGCTCGTGTTTTACCACTTCAACAAAAAGGGTTACTCTTCGTGAACAGGAACCCCCTTTCACAAAGGGGTCGGCAAATTGTTATATATTATAATATAATGATAATTATTTAGCTAAACTCTTTTTTTATATATAAGTTAACTAAATAATCAATGATATTTTATCTTATAAAAAACGTGAAATGTTTTTAAATAAAGTTTTAATTAATAATATATAGTAATGCATGTAATTTCAAATTAGCATGAAACAAACATCTTAAAATCCTCCGGACTTCATATTTTATCATTTATTTAGCTTAATCTGTATTAAAATTCGAGAAAAATAAGCATATGTAATAATAGTTATTACTATTACTAATACTACCACTATCACTATCACTATCAGTACTATTATCATTATTATGATGTAAGACCCAACCTAGGAGACCTCAAAGTTGGATTCAAGTATCAAATCATTGTTCATAAACAAATAAATATTATGTAATCACAGAAAAAAAAAAACATCAAATATCCAAAAACATCAAGTTGTAAAAGTTAGAACACAATAATCAAAGTCGTTAACTATGGTCGATAGGATGCTAGACTTTAGGTAGCGTTTGGTATGCAAGAATGAGAGGGGGAATGGAATGGACCATTGTGAAAGAATGAAGAAAAGAGTGTTTGGTTGGTTAATGGAATGGAATCGCTCATTACAAAATGCATTCCATTCCCTCAAAAACATTTCATCCCTCCCCCTGTTTTTTTTTTCATTTCATTCCCTCTTCACCCTTCGTTAACAACACACAACCCACTACCGTTGCCACCACCCACCACCACCGTCATCCGCCGCCGCCGCTGCGCTTCATCACCGCCACCCGCCACCGCCGCCACCACCACCACCCACCGCCACCACTGCACGCCACCACCGCTGTCACAACTCACCGTCGTCTCCGCCCACCACCACCGATGCCGCTACAACTGCCATCTATCACCACCCACCATCACCGCCTATCATTGACCACCTCCATCTGATTTTATTCATTCGTCTTTTCACCATACCAAACAACAAAAAGCAATGGTTCATTACATTCTCACATGGTAACCAAACAAGACATGGAATGGTAATGATCAATTCCATTACCTCATCCATTCCATTACCTCGTCCATTCCATTCCCCCGCTCATTCCATTACCCCATACCAAACATACCCTTAGAGTTTGGTAACCTTTATTACATTCCAAGTGACCTATTAAGCATACAATATTGCCTAACCTGACAAGTTTCTAAAAACAACAGCTACGCTAAGTGAGTTCTAATTTCAATTAAAAGCATCAAGTTATAGTTTTCAATAAAAAACATTTGATGAGTAGTGCTAAACCATATTAATCATCAGTCATGCACGTTAACGTCAATTGTAAATATAGACATCAAATTGTGAAGCGAACTATACGACCAACTGCTTCTCACAAAGCCAAGCACACTCATACCAGTATAAGACTTCTTATTTCTGCTACATACATTGGAACATCAATAATTCTAGCAACAAATGCTAATCATCAACAGATTACCGTCAGTTCAGTTATTTATGCTTACTTAACCTCAATCACATAACATTAGTTAGTTATATGAACATCAATCACACGCACATAGTAAGCAACAGACACATCACACAATTACAAACAAAAACATAATAGTTGTACGCAAATCATCCCAAAACAATAAAGAAAATGGGCACCTAAAAGTCACCAAAGAGCTATGTAACATTTCCAAAAATGGGTCTCTGAAACCCGACCCGTATTCCAAAACTAGACCCATTGGATTTGATGACAATTATTGAATGTTTTCTTTAAACAATAACTCCTTGTTTTATCAAAACTATGACTCACTCAGCATAGCTTTGACTTTTTAGTATGCATGTCAGGTCAAACACATATTGATACTTGATAGGAGGTACACGACACGAATTGAAGGCTACACTACTCTTCAGACTGGCACCCTATCGACAATATATGACCTGTTATGTTTTAAAATTTGATGACTTGATATATTAGATTATTGATGTACTTTCCGCTGCTATTTGACGACTATTATCCGTTTAAGAACTTAAGAACTATGTTTGATGCAATAATTCAATTGTGAGGCTTCCCGGGTTTGAGGCTTTACAATATCCTTTTAGGCATAGCACTATTTTTTCTGTTTTTAGTGTTCTCTTACGATTTTTATAACAGTATGATATTGATATTGTAGTAAATCGAGTCAATCTGATCAAACTTCCGTCACGTAACACGAAAGAATCCTGCTAGTTCCATGTGATTTCCACTCAATATCCGACTGGTTTGCTTTATGAAAAGCGATAAGAATGAGCAATATAGTTAGGCAATGAAGCATACGTGGCAAATGTGATGCGGGGTATGTCGTTTTTCGTAAGCTCACAAGTGCCCGACAATTACATGGTGGATGCTTATGTGGATACAAGTCTAATTATGATTTAAAAGGTCGGCTTTTTTAAACACATTATTTTAATATTAAAATAACATCATTAAATCTTCTAAAGTAAAACATAAGGATAATCGTAATCTTGGCTTTTAATTACTTTAGTTTTCTTCCAGAATTCCATCATTTTTGTCAACTTAATTTCAATCAAAACCAAATTATTATTATTATTATTTATTATTATTATTATATTATTATTATTATTATTATTATTATTATTATTATTATTAAATTATTCCATTTGAAATTCGTTCTATTTAAAACTCTTTTTTGGTGAGTAGACTTCTTTGTAAAGAAATTATATATTTTGATCTTAAACTATCTCTATGTAAATTTAATTCTTTGTAAAGAAATTATATATTTTGATCTTAAACTATCTCTATGTAAATTTAATTCTTTGTAAAGAAATTATATATTTTGATCTTAAACTATCTCTATGTAAATTTAAATTTTGACCATCGCAATTATAGTTTAATCGTAAATTAATTAGTGTACTTGCTAAATAATTAGACTGTGAGAAAAATATAAGTTCAATAAATATAACTCCATCCACAGCTATCAATAAATAATTATTAGCTTATGTTTATTTCTAATAATGTACACGCTTTCCACAGCTTTTGGATTACAATATGGTGGATATGAGAACCAATGTTGCATATATACTCAGAACATGAGAATATATAAATCAATGATACACATAAGTTTCTATCTAATCTCCACAATTATGGTCTAGTGGTTGAATAAAATAGAGACTCAACTTCAATTCTTAGTTGTGTCATATTGGGGTAGATATAACAATGGGCTTATAATTCAGTGGTTGGACAATGATGGTTACAAACCCACCGAGGGGGGTCCGATCCTGAGCCGCACCCCGGTTTTCATCCGGCTGTTACTTCAGCGAGGCAACTCGTGTGGAGGCAGTATGGTTTCCGAGGGAATGCCGTAACCAAGTCTGACCAACCCAACGCGAGCCCGGTTAAAATAACGTGGTCTGGGCAGATCTTGACTAGAACCGTTGTTTAGGCGGTGTGACATTGGGTCACTCAAAAAGAAAGTCACCGTTCAAAAAAACATAAGTTTCTATGTCTGGAAATGATAATTTCTTAACATAACTCATAGAGTGGACCTAGAAAACACAATGTTACACCAAATGAGTGTATTTTTTTCTATAAATTCTAAAAATGGTCATTTCTTGACATATATTGTGAAACACAACTAGGAAATGTAAGATTTGAAAATGAACACTACATATGATCAAACATAGCTCATTAACACCTAAATGACTAATCATGAGCACTAACATATCATCAAACATAGGTCATTAACACCTAAATAACTAATCGTGACTTAATGTAACTTTGTCCTTTTTTTTTGTTATTTTATAAAGGACATAACAAGGCCTATTAATAGTGAACTAGTGGAGTTATTATCAAACATAGGTCATTAACACCTAAATGACTAAAGGGCATGGTTGCAAAAGTCACTAGGCGCTCCCTAGTCGGTTGACCGGGAGTTGAGAGTACTCGGTGTAGGCGGAGAGTACTTGGGGAGTACTCAGACATGTTAAATTAGAAAGAAATTACCTTTTGGAGATTAAATATATGTCAAATAACATAACTTTACTAATATTTATAACAAAATACGTGAAAATGATATTCATTCTGTAATATGATAGGCATAGAATTATGTTTTGTTATTATTTAAGTCAAACTAGGCCCGAATTGACCTACTAGATCCAATTCTGGCCGAGGTTGACCGTGTTTGACCGACTCCGAGTAATTAGGCGGAGTCGAAGAAAGTCGCATCGGCAGCCTACCTTGTAGCGACTACTCGGGGTGTACTCGGCCTTGGAAATCTTGTTTTACAACCATGCTAAAGGGTATGTAGCCTGGTGGTACGAAGGTGTGACGGAAACGTATTCTTTTCCATGAGGTTGAGGGTTGTGTTAGTTAGTAGTTCATAAACAAAATTAACACCTAAATGGCTTTTCATTAGCTAATGTGACTTTATGTAACATAATATAACTCACTAATACATGACAAGGTCCATAAGGCCCACTAACATATAACTTAGTGGTTTTATCATCAAACAAAGGTCATTAACACTTTGTGTAATCTAAAACGACTCACTAACATATGACAATACCCAATATTAGTAAATTGGTGGACTTACCATAAAACATAGGTTATTAACACCTGAATGGTTTGTTATGGATTAATGTGACATTATGTAACCTATAAAAACTCACATGACAAAGCCCGTAACAGTAAGATCATCACCAATTTTGAAGAACTTTGGCACCATAACATATAACATTAAAACCTAATGAGACCATGCTTGACCTAATGTGCAATGTTGAGTTTTTAGTTCTTCCTAACACATATCAGCTACTATAAAATTCCATACGAAACGAACTTCAGGACGATTTTTTTTTTTCAAGTAAAAGGAGAATCATAAGGGACAGATAAATCGAATAGTTGACTTGTATGTCAGTTATGAATAAAGACTTTTTTCTAAACATAATATTTTGTTACTAGAATTTAAAAGATTGTTAAAGTTGCATAGTTATATATTATTTCATCTAATTAAAAAGTCTACTTGTATTTTAATTTTTATCTAATTAAAAAGTCTACTTGTATTTTAATTGATTAGAACATAGAATTGGCTTTTGGGTGAATTATTAAGGGGTTAGAACCTTAAAAGGCACTACATAAAAGGGAAATACTTTGTTGAAAATTTGTTACATTTTTATCTTTATACTTATTAGTGGTTCTTTTTTATTCATAATTACAAAAGAAATTATCATAAATCAACTAAGGAGTTGTTTGTTTACCTCTTAATAAGGTTCTTAATGGTTCAGATCTCTTACTGGTTCAATACTTAATGGTTCAGACTGTATGTTTCACGAGCAAATGTCTAAATCTGAATGGTTCAGACATTTGCCTCTGAATGGTTAAGCATTATACTGTATCAGAATGGTTAATACCTCTAATTTAAATTAATCAGACATTTGCATCTGAACGGTGAAGTATTATACTGCCTCTTAATGGTTCAGTCATCTTACTGCTTTAGCACTTAATGGTTCAAATCTCTTACTGATTCAGTATTTAACCAATCAGAAATTATCAAACAGCCCATAAGATTAACTCAAAATATATATTGTTGTTATTATATATTTTGAAAATATTTATGCTATCATGGAAACAAATTCAAATTTAAGTTGTTGATTCAAATGACTGGATTTAATTTTAACAAATTACAAGAAGTCAATAATTAAAACTAGAAAAAAAATTTGAAAAAAAAAACTATTTGTAGGTTAGATATTTATTACTTATGAAAAGAGATTATTAAATGATTTGATTTGAAAGAAAGGGGACAAGAGGTAGTTGTTACTAAACATAGCATATGATTCCACATTATTTTAATGGAAGTCTAATCTAATCAAAAAGTGGGATCAAATCTCTTTACAAGATATCTCTGTCCAAAAAAACAAGCCCCAATTGTTTCCAAAAACAAAACATAAGACATATTACACCAACAACCCAAGTACCCACTTCAAAAGTAATGAAATATCACCAAACAAAGTTAACTGCAATCCTTCCACTAGAATCTGAAAATCAACTCTTTTTTTATGAAAGATACATGTATATCTAAAAAAAGATCAACTATTCAGAATTCGTCATCCGACTCAAAAAAACGCGAATCATGTTTTTAAGTCTGCTACCCTGACTATAATTTTTACTGAATGTACTCGTCTTCCCTTAAAAATGCGTTGTGTTTTTTACACATTGTGTATATTGATTGATTAGTTTAGAAGTTACTGTGTAACGTTATCAAGAGTCGAAAATGATAGGATTTTAACGGTTGGTCAAGGGGTCATTTAGATTGTTTGTTCCATAAAGTTGGCATTTACTAAGGTTGTTTAGAAATCCTTAAACCGATTGAACCATACAAAGCGAGCTAAATCAACTGATTCGGTTGGGCTAGGGGGATACGCTTCGGTTTGCTGTTTGTAAAATTAGGTTTAACCATTCAGCCAACTGTTTTGGAACCGATCGAGTGATAAAATAGGTGTCAAGTCATCTATCCTATTAGTATTCTTATTTATTTTTCAAATATATGAGTATATATAACTTAAATAAAGGAAAAAAAATCAATCTTCTCTTTTTTTACCCTACCATTAACTTTCAAAGATTTTGAAAACAAAATTGTATGTTTCCTAGTTCTACAAAATACCGGCCAAAACCGTTAAAACAGAACCTTTAATTGTCCTATTCGGCCCAGATATCCCGTCAAAATCAACCGATCAAGACCATGAACATCTCTACCATTTACGTGATTCTAACTTTGATAGTGGATTATTCCAACAAGTAGCATGAGAAACAAATATAAATGCACACCCGAGTACAAAAACTCGGCGCATCTAAGCTTGATTTATTGTTCTGAGGGCTAGATTCGTACGAGCTCAAGGTTTTGCATTGAACACTAAAACTACATATACAAAGATGTCATCAAAAGAACCTGAATTGAGTATAGATACAACAATGATTAAAACCCAAAAAAACAAACAAACCAAACCTCAATTATGTTTACACATAATCATTTCAATATATACAATGAAGCATGCCAACTAAAATTTAAAACAAAAAACATAAATTGCAACTAAAGATCAAAGTTACACTATAAGAACAGGTTCAATAAATTTAATAGTCATGTATATACACATAGTTTTTCTTGTTCTCGTTAGTAGCCCTACTCATAAAAAATGTTCTAAAGTAGTTTCACGACCAACAATCGTTTTTTAACATGTACAAGAGATGATATGGCACCTTAGCGGCTTAGTTATAAATTTACTTATATGCCCTTACGATAAAATTAATTACGTGTATTAAATGGAGCATTTCTGTTGGTTTAAACTTATCTTTTTTATTCTTACAAAAATTTTCTTCTCATTTAAACCCTCCACTATAATATATATATATATATAGGGATCGGTTCAAGAGAGAACCAAGCCGAGTTGCGAGAACCGCGAGAACCACTCTCCACCAATAAGATAATGACAACCAAAAGGGTATTATAGTCATTTAATCAAAACCATCAAATCATCTAACTCTCCTCATTAAAGTCACTTTTAAAGTTTTTCAATTTCTCTCCTCTTTTTATTATTTTGTAAAAAAAATTATAAAAAACTTTTTGTAAACCCGGCGTAAAAAAACGGCGCGAAAAAAACGTGGCGTAAAAACGGCGCGTAAAAAAATCGGGCGTAAAAACGGGCGCGTAACAAACGGCGTGTAAAAAAAACTGAACGTAAAAAAAACGGCTCGTAAAAAAAAATTTGAAAAAAAAAAGCATGAAAACATCGTTTTTTGTTAAAAAAAAACGATTTCAAAATGTGTTTTTAATAAAGAAAATTCTGATTTTAATATAAAACATAAGTATAATAAAACAAAAAGTAATAAAAAACAATAAATAAAATAAAACAAAAAAAACAAATTTACCAAACTACCCTTTTGGCATTAAAATATAAAAAACATAATAAGACAAAAGATTTAATATTACTTTTAATTACTTTTAATCTCATCCATCCATCATCTAAGATCCAATGGTAAAAAAGTGGTTCTCACGGTTCTCGCAACTGAGGTGGTTCTCATTTTACCCATCCCCTTATATATATATATATATATATTAAAGTACCAGCAAAGTTGAAAAACCACTTAGGCAAACCTTGTATTTTGCAAAAAAAAAGTTGATTCTATACAGAGTAAAAAGAGATTATTTTTACAATCAATTGATGACATAATGTACCTCAAAGCCCCAAATTGTGCAGCAGCAGCAGCCGCTATCACAAGACTACGATGACAATTTGCTATTTTGTCAGCCAGTAAAGCAGGATTAAAAAAGTGCAAACCGAGGCGACAAGAGAAAGAATGATGGTGTCCATAGACTTCTTTTTGTTTATTGCCGAGATAATGCTATTCACCTGTAACATAACAACATGCGCGCATGCAAAAATGTTGGATGCTTTTAGGACTAGTAACAAGAAATATACCATTTTTTAGTTGTGTCTAGTTCAGCGGTAATGTGATGCTTACAGTTGGAAGGCGGCTGCTGACGTTGCTAAGTTTCGAATTAACGCCTCTAAACGTCGAGCGTTGAAACACAAGCGAGCCAAGGGTCTCTTGCGCTTGTGATATCACACCGTCCATCTGCATCAACATTAAATTTTTAGATAAAACAATGAGGTAACTCTTTAAACTAACTATATAATATATTTTAGAAATAATTGGCAAATTCATTATGAAAGATGATGCCAAAACAGAACTAATTTTAAGAAATTGCACGTAGATGTTGGCACAATTGATTCAAAAAGGAACAACCGGTTTGGATCAAAACTTTTTTTTATAATATCAAAGTACATACCCTACAATGAATAATAAAATCCTTTAAAATTTTAAATAGACTAGACCAGCAACCCTAATTTGACTCACAATAGGAGACTAAAACAAACCAAATAATACTTACCAAGTTACTAAAACAATACCAATTAGAAAAACAAATGCCAAAAGACTTAAACACCCCTAGACCTAATTCAGAAATTACCAAACCCTAAACAAAAAATAATCGACTCAAAACTTTGACCCGTGACCCACAAACATGATTAGAATTTAGAACCAACATGATAAACGATAAAAATAACTATGTGCATAATGCTTGGTTCTATTTCTTAAAAATCAAAACACAAAAATTTGGACACAGTAAACGAATATCTGAACCTATCTAATTCCCTAACCTAAGTCCATTTATAACCAAGAAGCAAGAACGTAATCCTAAGTCCATTTATAGCGACATCCTAACCGTAGGCCGTTCCCAAAAAAAACACACACACACACGAATCCAGATTCACACATTCAAAAGACAATAATAATGATATTGATAATAAAAAATATAAAGATAAATGGTAATACTTTTAATTTAATTATTTAATCGGATAATCCTTACGATCCACAGCGGTGGCGTAGTAAGTTACCACCAAACTTTACGATTTTTCCATAATTTTGTTTTCTTGAATGGTAAACTCACACCCCCTTGACCTTTGTTTTAAATGGGACACGAACCCACAAATGAATGAGCCACCAGGTCGATCCCACAACCTTGGAATTGACATGACAAGTCGTCTTGATTTAGAAGAGTTGGTTTGACCGATGTCAACGCCTTCATACATTAATTCCGACTTCCGCAGAGCCAAAGCTAACTAGCTGGAGTCAATATATTATAAAATAATAACCGAACCAATCGAGAACAGATGATGAAATCTCAAACACAAGCGACACATCAAAAAGCATTCGCTGTACGTATCAAACTATCATTTATGGGTAAACGTGAGACGTATAGACATAGAAACAGGTATCAGAAGCTATCTAATTTCATCTAAAGCCAATAGATTAATCCTAAAACCAAAAATATTAATTATCTTGAAAATAAGGTCCTAATAAATTCAGAAAGTAGTCACCAAACAAAAACAAAAATAAATATAAATAAAAGATATTAAGTTAAAGGAAGAGCAAACAAAAACCAAACCAAACCAAACCACCCAATATGTTTTACGAAGAAACCAACTAGAACAAACAAATCAAGTATGGTTCGTCAGTTTTCAGATTTTTGTTTCGAACATTGCGTCTTTAAAATCTTTCTTTCTCAATCAACTCGTTCTATACTTGGTGTGGTATACAGATCTAACAGTAAAGAAAAGAATGGTTAGTGCAATTCGAGGCTTCCAAGTGTAACGAAGAATGAGAATGGCTGCATCATTCAAAGCCCAAGCCAATGCGTCGTCGGTTTAGAGTGTCAAGGAAACGATGTCGTCATAGCAGCAGTTTGGGAAGTTGGAACAGTTGAGAGTTGAGACCAAGGGAGTATCGATTTCAAAGACCTGAGTTGACCAATTTCTAACCTTAAAATTGATTAGCTTTTAGATGAAGCAATCCAATTGGACACAATATCAATTTATCGTGATGAAGGTGTGAAAAGGTGCAACTTATCCTACCTATATTTGAAAAATAAAATCCATATATCTCCTGTGGAAAAACAAAAACAAGGATAGCAACCCAGTGCCGACGACTTCCGAAGAACCAAAAACTAACTAGATGGAGTCAATTCCTTGAAAGAGATAACTCCGAGAACTAAAACCTAAACTACTAAATTGTCTTAAAAACATGATAAACGTTAACTCTAATAAATTCAGAAAGTAATCACCAAAAAAAAAATATACGATATCCAGTGTATAGAACAAAACCAAAAACAAACTACACAGTATATTTCACTAAGCAACGGACTAGACCCAAACACATCAAGTATCGTTTGTCAGTTTTCAGAACGTATTAGAAAGTCACTCGACACGCTCCGCTAGCGGTATGCGCATATAATGTATATATGTGTGGGCCCACGGGGGGCAAAAGTGAAAGTGCACTAATTTTAACGTTATTTTACTAATTTCGTGAAAATAACGTTAAAAAGCGAGGGACGGTTAATCATGCATCATGTGGTGGAGTTGATAGCCAAAAGACAAGGGGGTACATGCACTAATCGGCTTTTGTCCCAATTGCTGTGTGTTATGTGCCTTATGTCCAAGGCTTGATGCAAAGCCATTATCGAGCAGGGGGTCTCACTGGAAGCAGCCTCTCTATTCCTACGGGTTAGAGGTATTTACTGAGTATGATGATGACGATTAGAAAGTCACTCGATATGCTATTTCAAACATTGCTTCTATAAAATCTTTCTTTATCAACTCATTCTATACTTAAGAGTGGTTTACAAATAAAATAAATAATACTAAACACAGAGCCACAAATCTAAACAAAGAAACGTATTCAACGCACCTGTCCCGTACTTCTCATGAGAGTGACACGCTCCTTAAGAAGAGACTGCTCGTGGGACCCACTGCCCTCTTCTATATCTAATCTCGCTCTGTCAAACTCCCTGAAATCTTCTAGCAGTGATGCATGCTCTCTTTTAGCTCTAAGGCTAGAACGTAATCGATTGAACTCCTACAACAGTACAGTCAACAAAGCTTAATATAGTCAAGCAGCAGATATTAATACAAGTTTTAATGATTCATAATAATCCAATGCAATAAATAACAGACGCCTATTGTGTATACCCCTCGTTTACTTAAATGTCTGAAAGTTTTATGCTTTTGTCATTCATGTAGGGCTGCAAATGAACTGAATGTTCAGCGAACAGTTCGTGAACCGTTTGACGGGAAGTTCGTTTGTGTTCGTTCATTTAATATATGAACGAACAAGAATAAGAAATTTTGTTCGTTTATTTAAATGACCGAGAACATGAACAGATGTCATGTTCGTTTGTTTATGTTCGTGAACGTTCGGTTACGTGTTCGTTTATGTTTGATAGTTCATTGGGGTTTGCATTAATTATATTTTATATTTAAATACTTCAAAATTCACACTAATAAAAGATTTAATAAATATTATTGGATTGTATTTTATTTAAATTATTTAATAAATATTAGATTAGTATACTATGGATGGATCTACATAATATTTGTGATGAAAAATACTGTTTTTTTCAAATTAATACATGTTCGATGTTCCTTTTGTTGTGTTCATTTGTGTTTATGAACGTTTGTTTGAGCCCATTTATGTTCATGAACGTTCGTTTGTCATGAACGCTCGTTTGCGTTCGTTACCTAAACTTAACGAACAAACACAAACGAACAAGAACACGTTCATCTCCTTAATGAACGAACACGAACATAAAATCCCGTTCGGTAAGTATTCATGAACAGTTCTTTAACACATAATTTGATTAATGAACGAACACGAACAAGGCCTGGTTCCTGTCCGTTCGGTTCATTTGCAACCCCTGATTCATGAAATTGTGGTACGTTCAAAAAGTCATATAGTAAACTTAATAAAAGTGATAACCTATGGATGAAAGAAACAATAAACAACATAGAAACAGAAGTACCTGAGTAAGATCATGATGAATTTCCTGATGACGAGTTAACGTGTGAGAAAATATTTCTGATCCACCAGATGACACCCAAGCTTGCATTTGTGAAATTACTTGATGTAGCCGTTTAAGTAGCTGTTCTATGTTGGACCCAAGATTACCGTCGTTACCATCATCGACTTTTGTAGATACTAGTTTACGATACATATGCATTTGATCATCCAACTCTGCTTCAAGATTCCTTGCCTACATAGATAAAACACCATGAACTAGAGATCAAGTCAAATTGCATACAAAAATGTCAAACATAATCAAGTTAGTATAAGAGAAAATGTCGCGGTTGCATAACCGTCTTATGTATCACATTCAAAGCACCACGAACAAGTGTATTATACGATTCTCACAGTTCTAAGCATAGTTCTTGCTCGTGATTTGAACACTTCCTATATACACACACACATACACACATCTATGTGTGTTTATATACATAAAAAACTCACGATGGATCTATTAAGCCCCCCAAGCATGACACAATGACAAATTTTAAGATTCAACATATTAAATAAGCTTCATTCTGCCTCAAATCAATCATTGTTAACGCAATTGTTCCAGTCTAGATCCATTCATCGGCGTCTATAAAACCCTAATTTATTTAAGCATTCGCCTTGCCTAACAAAACCTAAAATAAACTATAAAAACTGGCTCTAGGCCTGTAAACAAACCGAACGTTCATGAACGATTCGTGTGAACTTGATCAGCGGGACGTTCGTTTATTTAATAAACAAACGAACATGAACACACGTTTTTTTCGTTCATTTATGTTCGTGAACGTCCGTTTATGGTCGTTCATTTATGTTCGGTTGGATCTATTAAGTCCCCCAAGCATGACACAATGACAAATTTTAAGATTCAACATATTAAACAAAAAAGAAACTTTACGGCTACTTATATAAATATAACTACCTGGTAATTGGCCTTTCTAGTAATAAAATGGGTTTTCCAATGGAATTTTTCGTAATTAATCACTAATTTATATAAAAAAACATTTTATGTATGATTAGTCGATTATGTACATTTGTGTTCATTTATGTTTGTTCATTTGTGTTGTTTATTGTTTGTTAAATGATGTTTGTTTGTTTATGTTCGTGAACTAACATAAACGAACACGAACATGCCCATTTTCTTAATAAACGAATATGATCAAAAAAAATGTGTTCGATTATGTGTTCGTGTTCGTTCGCTTCATTTAGTGAATCACACCAAATGATACTAATGAAAGATTAAAACGAGAAAACTGAAAATTAAAGATTCAACGATTAAAGGAATGATATGTATTAACAAATAAAAGAAACAAATAAACCTGTTTTCGCAAGGAATCCCATGAACTGGGTGTATCCATAGGAAACCAAAAGGAGGGGAAAAAACTATGTTCCTCCCGATCAATTCAATTGTTGTTTTCTTTTGAATCGTTTTAAGACCGCAGAACGCTTGAAAACGAAGAAAACTATTTCATTTGTTCATCAAGAATTGCATTGCTTATTAAGTTAATGATTTTACTACCCTAATAATATTAACTAAAGGATGTAACAAGTGCATCATCATTTGTATACTAAGTTATAGCTATAGTACATATATTGTTATAATACGGGTATATAAATTGTCTTTTTCTCTTATACTGTCTAAAAGGGTAAATTGCATTTTACATCCTTTAATTTAAGCAAAATTTCAGGCGTTGTCTTTCATTTAACAAAATTACATCGGATGTCCTTTATGCTCTAATTTCTTTACAGGCCGGACATTTGTTGTAAAGAAATTACAACATAATGGACATTTGTCGTATATTACTTAAAACATAAGGAACACCCGTTGTAATTTCGTTAGTTAAAGGACAGCACCTAAAACTTTGCTAACACTTAAAGGACGTAAAATGCAATTTACCCTATCTAAAATTATGCGCACGAGTGATCAGAATCAACGATTTTCTAATTATATTTTAAAACTTTATATCAAATATACCCAATGAATACTGAAACTTTAATCCTAGAAAGCTAACGGGGTAAAACCGTAAGTAGATAAAGTTAGGACTAGTTTAATTAGTTACTTTTTTAACACCAAATTTGGATCACTGACGGACCAATGAAGTATCATCGTGCTACCAATGTAATCACCCGATCATATCCATCTCCACTAGTCTATAATGCATATACACCAATTCAGGAGGAAACCCAATAAATCTGGGAAACCCCCTTTGGGAATCGAACCCAGGACGTGAAGGTCCCTAAGCCTTATCCCACCACCCCCAAGATGCCACTAGGCTATAATGCCATGGGCACTAGTTTAATTAGCTCTGTCTTGTCCTAGAAAGCAATCATTGAGCAAATCAAAAGGCAGCAAGAATAGACGCAAGAACTTTTTAAACCGAACCGCGAACTGTTTAAGCGAGCAAGCAAGAATCAGATCAGACAAGAAGCAAGAAACAAAAGCGAATATTATAGAAGAAACAAGAATAACAGAAACCGACTTGGTTTTTTTATTGGCAGCAAGAAAACAACAAGATTAGCAAGAAAATTGATTCCGATTAAGGCAAGAGAAAGAAAACAATACCGAAGTAAGAAGCCTCAAGAACGAAGAGCATTGGAGATAATCGAGGTAGTGAAAGAGAAAATGTGGCGGTTGCGTAATTGTCTTGCATATCACATTCAAAGCGCCACATACAAGTGGATTATGCAGTTCTTGGTTCTGAATTGAACAGGCCCTATGTATACATATAATGTATGTATATATACATCTAAAAAACTCATGGTGGATCGATCAAGCCCACAAATGTAAGATTCAACAGGTAAAAAAACTTCAATCTGCCTCAAATCAATCATCGTTAATGCAAGTAATGTGATTAAAACCGAAGTAGCAATTTCAACACAATATTAACTGTTCCGGTCTATAAAACCCTAATTTATCCAATCATTCCCCATGCCTAACAAAACCCAAAATTAAAAGCTGGGTCTATAGCGTCAATCATCAAAGATAATTAGATGACAGATTGAAAATTGGAAATTTATGGATGAGGAAGAAATGAACCTGTTTTCGCAAGGAATCCCAAGAAGTTTGCGTATCCATGAGAAATCGAAAGGAGGGAGGAAACTGGGTTCCTTTCCTCCCGATCGATTAGATTCTTGTTTTCTTTTCAATCGTTTTCACACCACAGAACCAACGCCCGCTTCAAGATGAAGAAGGAAAAAAAGAAAACAATTTCATTTTGTTCATCATCAAATGAAAATTGTTTGTATCAAGTAACTCCACACAAATTGTTATTTTAGTCTAAATAATTTTATTCTTCTTTGGGTCCCGGTGTTTTCTTGCCATTTTGAAACACATTGTTTAACTCCGTTAAAAAACCTCATTTTGACCAGGGGTATTCTTGGCATTTTCGTAATAATTATAATACTAATAATATAAAACACAAAAAAGCTAACTTTATTTTTTGTTTATACAAAAATCTGATTAACACCCCCACACCCCACCCCCACCCCATTCTCTCTCGTTCTTCATCGCTCTACTTTCTTTCTCTCCGCAACCATCGGTGCCAGCGCCACCCCACCGATCCACAGTCATCACCAACCCCCGGCACTCACCTCCGCTAACCACCGCACCTACTCCATCACCGACCTCTGCCACCAAAATGTCCACCACAACGTCAGTTAACCTATGGGCACGTCCACCACTGTCACTGACCTCCGCCCCATCACAACGTTAGTTTTTTTTTGTGTTTTGTATTAAAAATATTATAGTATTATAATTATTACGAAAATACTAAGAATACCCCTGGTTAAAACTGAGGTTTTTTAACGGAGTTAGGCAATGTATCAAAATGGCAATAAAATGGAAAACTCAGGGACTCAAAGGAGAAAAAAAAACTATTTGGACTAAAATGGCAATTTAAGACAACACTCAGTGACTAAAATGGCAATTTACTCTTTATTTTCTTTTATTTTATTATTATTATTTATTTATTTGGACCGACGACTTTCTTATATTTACGACACATAGAATCCCTAATGTTTACTTCAACAATTGGAAATATTAGTATGGAAATGAGAATTGATGACAATGGATTTTGTTACCAAAACAAACCCGAGCCATTCATAATCAAGATCCCGTACGCACACGACAAGACTCGACACGAAAAACGAGAAAACAAGATCCAGCGTGTCCCCACACGTAGCGTGAGACATGTAGATACCTGGTGTGACGCGCGAAGGGGGATGTGCAGTGTCACCACCGGGTGACACGTGGCAGGACTAGCATGGCGAGTCAGCTCACCTAAGCGCTAGGCACCTTCCCCGCGTGTCGCGGAGGGTCTCTCATCCTCTCCCGCGATGCGCGGCCAAATGCAAAATCAAGTATATAAGGGGCACGCCATAGTCTCAGTGCTCATTCTCAATTCTGAAATCGACTTCTAAAACTCTCGTTATTACTTCGCATGTAAGTGCCTAATCACCGGTACGATACCTTGTCCAATCAATCAGAAAACCAATCAACGAACGCTAAAGTTCTGCCTGAATAAGGCGATACTTTGTTAACCTACGTTGTGGTTTTGATCTCGTGATTATCGTTAGGTTTTATTTGATTTTACCGTAAAGTGTCACATTATGTGTATTTAGGATCTTAAACCAGGAGGCTTGAAAACCTTAAAATTTATAAGGTAAAACATTCACTTTTTCCTTACAAGATGTTTTCCAAAACCCTAAATGTTTTTCCTGTTCATACTTACTTTACAGTGATTAAGTCTTTGTATTCTTACGGAAAAACTTATCGCCAAGTATGTGAGGTTTTGTATACATTACTTGATAATCTTTGCTATTGGACAATAGGGCCAATAGTGATATGACCACAGTCAGATATCCGGTCGAGTGACAAAATACCCGTGGGTAGTTGTGAGATATAAATAAATGTAAAAACTCTTAATGATGTATTTGTAAGAATGTGTCATTTTATACACAAAAAATATACTTACCAGTATTTTTTGCTGATCAAATGTTTTTTTTAAATGCATTTCAGGTGAATTACTGTGAAAATAAGGGAAAATGCTACGAGGCACAAAAGCTTAAATAAGTGGTTGTGCTATGTGAATAAAGAAACATGTTTTGTAATTTAAGATTTATCCTTATGAAAACCTTTTATGTAATTATGGTTTTTATCCTACAAATTATGAAATAAAAACTTCGGTGTTTGAAAACTCTGATATTTTCCTGACACACGATCCCAATGAAAATTCCGCTACCAAATTTTAATGAACACTGGTACCACTTGAGCTGCTCACGACTCCCGTCCAGGGTAGGAACAGGGGTTGTGACAAATAGTATTACAAACCTTATTGGTTTCAAAACATAAGAAATGAAAGATATACGAGAATCGAACCGAGTTTGGTATGATAAAGTCCGTAAAGCACAATTACAAACCTAAGGAACAGTTGGAGATGGTAAAGATGAAAGAGAGTGAGACGCTTAATGATTTTTCAAGTAAGCTAAGCAGAATAGTTTCCAAGTTCAAGAGTCTTGGTTTCAAGCCTTGAGGATGAAGTAATTGTCGAAAAGTTACTCAACTCGGTTCTGAAGAAGTGCCTACCAATCATGGCCTCTATCGAGCAATATTCAGAATTTGAGAACATGTCATTTGAAGAAGCCATGGGAAGGGCATAAAAGCAACAAAGTCACAATGTAACGGAAGAAGATCAAGGTGACTTCTTAATGGCTAGTTCACATGAGCAACATGATGGTGAGGATAAGCAACATGGATGGGGACGTGGCTTTGACAATTAAGGTCGAGGTAGGGGTAGAGGTGTACAAATCGGTTTTTTTCAATAACCGGTTTCGGTTTTTAACTGAACTGGTTTTTTTCATCTAAATCAAAAACCGGTTTTTTTCATCTAAATCAAAAACCGTTTTTTTTAATAACCGGTTTTTCAAATCCAAAACAGTAACCGTTTGGATCGGTTTTTTAACCGGTTTATTCCAAAAACCGGTTTTTTTACCGGTTAAAACTAGTTTTTCATAACCATTTTGGTTTTAAAACCGGTTTCAAAGCTCAAGATCGCTAACCGGTCTACAACCGCCGGTTCGGTTCGGTTCGGTTCTAAAACCGGTTAAAAAAAACCGGTTTAGGTTTTTTTCCCGGTTTCGGTTCTAATACCATTTTTTTGTACATCTCTAGGTAGGGGTCGGGGAAAAGGTTTTGGTAGAGGAGAAGAGGATGTGGAAGAGGTTCAGGTAGAGGAAATAGAGAGAAGAATAAGTTTAGATGTTATAAATGTGAGATGTTTGGGCACTTTGCATACGAGTGTACCAAATGGAATGACAAGGAAGATTAAGCTAATTTAGTTATAAAGAGAAAAAAAAGCAAGCAAAATTTACTCTTAAGACAAGAAGCATAGTGAAAAATTGATGACCTTTAATCCTAATTAGTTCATATGTGAAAGAATAAAGAAAGTTATAGGGGTAAAAGCGTAAGAAGTTAAAATAATATTTGGGGTTAATTAGCTATGTTATTGGTTATAAAGGGTTTGATTTATTTGCATGTTTATCAAGTTGTTTAAATTCTTAGATGTTAGAAGTTTGAGGCTAGTAAGGGGGCTATATAGCAAGTAAAGGTTTAGGATGAATAATGGTATAAGGTTATTTAGTCTATGTGTTAAGCTTTGAAAGTAATTGAAAAAATGGTGTTATACAAAATCCCATTTTGTTTGTGATCATTGATCCATATTATTTTGTGTGTAAATTTGGGCCAACACCAATTTCGTTTATACAATTTGTTATATGACTACTACTAGGTTAGTAACCCGTGTATTACACGGGCTGAATAATAAAAATGATATATCATAGATCTGTAAATACTTCTTATAACTAAAATTACCTTTTGCATTTACTAACGAAAAAATAAAAATTGTAATGATGGGACCAAAAAATTAGCAAAAAAGGTGTTAACTCAAGACTTGGATGCGTTACACGACTTACATAATGAAAACGATAAAATTCATAAATCTCTAGTTACGGCTGACTTACATAATGAAAAAGATAAAATTCAGAAATCTCTAAAAGTAGTTAGGTATTACGTAGTATAATAATGATAATGAAATATAAAGTTACAGTTATAGTTTTCATAGCCATTAATACTTATGATTGAAATTATGCATGGTTGATATTTGTATATTTGAATTTTAACGTTATAGTTTCCATGTGTTATTAAAGATATGCAACTTTGAAATAAAAGATATATCTGATTTAGTTTTATCAAATAGCACACAGAAGGTATTCATTTCTTAAACTATAAAAAGTGAAAGAAATACCACTAATGATAGCTCAAAAAATAAGATAAAATTATGTTAAGTATCATATTTATAAACATGTAGATTTTAATTAAAAGAATAAAAAAGGAAGTTTATAATACGACTAACCATTTGGTATGCTTCGGCCCCATCAACATGAAAGAAAATATCCAACTTCTATCATCGTACCAAATAAAACCTTGGGCGTATGCTTGCACCAAATACAGTTACTGATCGCCATAATCATCTTCACTGAAGTTCAAGCCTATTGGATCAAGAATCTTAATTTGTATTCCCATAATCAAATTCATAATAAAATATTGGGGACGGAAACCTGATACATGTCATTCGTTCTTCAATCGACAAAGCAGCGATTCGTCAGGCAGTCGGTCGTCCTCTCTGCTTTCTTCACAGAAACAACCGGATAATCAAAACAAAATCGATCAGTTGCCGTCATCTCTATGCCATTAGGGTTTTTGATAGAGAAATATGATGGAAACAGAAACATTCGGTGGGAGCTTAAATGTTTAAGATAGCCACACGTTGAAAATATAAAAGGGGAGACAGCTAAACGTGTATCCTTCCTATTTTCATTTTCATTTATATGTATAGAGAAGATAGAGATTTCTTTCTATTCATACTTCGTACTCTCATATCCTATCCTAATGAAGGTTTTCAGACAATGATATAAATTTCACAAATTTAAAAACGATTATATTATTTTTTTTTTGTTAGATAAATAACATATTGTTATTTTAAAATAAATTATATTATAATTATAATCAAAATTGAAAATTTTGGTTTTACTTCATACATTCATGAATCCCCTACAAATTCATATATATATATATATATATATATATGTTATAATCAAACATGTAGTCTTTAGAAATTAATGAATTTTAATTGTCCCGTAACCCTCTGGGTCTTGGGGTGTATCTTAACGTATGGGGTGTTAAAAGGTGACATGTCATGTTAACCAGTCTTATATACCATTCTCTTTCTTGTGTTAATGGGTGTTAAAGGGATTATTGTTAACCGAACGTTAAAAGATTAAATTAATTTTCTTTCCTTTTTTAAACAAAAAACCACTAAAAAATCAAGCTAGGTGGGGTTAATGGGAGTAGACCATTTCCTTGAGGTGAAGTGAAGTGAAATGAGAAAAACGGATGATGTGGCACCTAGGTGAATTTGAAAAGTGTTAAAGTATATCCTAAGGCCTGAATTCACATGTACGTTAAATCGTTAATCAAACATGTGGTCTTTTGAAATTAATGAATTTTAATTTAATTGTCCGCTTTGCTTTTTAATGATTTGCATACTGTGACATTGCTTAACCATTAGAAACCATTAATCATTATTAATCATCTTCATCTCCTTTTAAGATTTACTAGCTCCTCCACTAGCCACCACCATCATCATCATAACCATGTTTTACACACCACCATCAATCATCAATGTCAATCACCACTGCCATAGTTGCCGACGCGATAGCTACCACCACGACCACCATCATCATAATGGTTCTAAGCACCGCGATCCTTATCACAACCACCATTACCACCATCCTTATGAAAATCAACTCCATTGTCACAGCCATGATCACCATCAAACTAACCATGGGCATTCATACTACGAATTCCGCCACCACCACCGTGCCACACGATAGCACTAACAAACCAACAGAACAAGAAAAACAATGATCAAGAACCAAAACAAAGTAAAAAGTTAAGATTGTTATTAAAACACTAACCGTAATAATTTACAGTACTCAAACTACAAGACCCTTGAGGTTTTGGTTACATAAAACGATCCGAAAAAAAAAAGACCATCAAACAGGCAACAACTCTTTTTGCCAATTGTATACACAAGATTTAAACACGAAACCATACTAAATCACAAACAACTCGACTCTCACAAATTAAATCCCCTACTTATTTTTCACCATCTTCAACCCCTAAACCGTACAACACACCAGCATACTTCTCCGTATTCCCATTAAGGTAACCTTCTTTCAACTTCTTAAACGCATGAGAAGTAAGCAAACTATCCGACCCTGCTTGATGACAAACACCGATCCTTTCAACTTCCAAGATCTCCGCAAGCTTGTTCAGTCCACCATGAAGATGGTTACAGAACCTCATCAAATGTTTGATATCATAAATAACCGGAAAATAAATCTTGACCAGATCAAAGAACCCTGTTTGCGATTTCGGCAATTCTTTACAAGTCAACAACTTAAGCAAGTACCCGAAATCATACCCGCTATGAAAAGTAACCCAACAGATGTTATCGTTCAACACGACACCAGAAGACATCAAAAGCTCCCCAAACCGATTCGCATCAATACCCATCTCACTATTCTTCTTAAAATCAATCCCACACTGCTTCAACATCTCAATCGAATCATTCGCAAAAATGTCTTCATTAACATTAAACTCGCGAAAGTTAAACTGCCAAATGCACGGCTTATCGGTGCCGCAAGTCGGTAAATTCCCATCCTCATCAGAAAAAGTGAGACCCAACTGAATCAACTTCAACATATCAACATTATCCTTCAAAGTCACATAATTATAGTCATTAATATTCTTGAACTGTGCCAATGGACGAAGAACAACACCCGGAAACTCGGTATCCATTGCGATATAAGGGTAATCATCAACAATCTGTCTAATCAAAGCAAACTCTTCCACAAGATTATCATTCCACACCTCTCTAATCTGAACAGAGTCACTTTTTGGCAGCACAATAGACATCTTAAAGATTCAATTTTTACTGATGGGTATTCACTTTTTTTCAAGAATTCAACCAGATCTGCAATAATTCACACAGCCCAACACAGAAAATGTTTTAAGAATCCAATCTTTAACAATACCCAGAAAGGAAAACACATAAAAATCAAATCTTTATCATTCTTGATCATTTTTTTATCATTTAAATCAAGATTTCTTGAAGATCAAAGAGTAAAGATGAAAAAGAACTTACCTTTATGAAACAGGGTGAGATCTGAGGGTCTAAATAATTAGGTTGAAATTGAATTGGGTTTTTTAGGGTTTGATATGGGTCAACGGGTATGAACATAAAGATGGATCTTGATGAGAGAGAGAGGGGGGGGGATGTATAAGGCTCTTAAATCAACTGAACAGGTAGTGTGAATTGAGAACAGAAAAGGGAAAGTGACATAAACGGGTGAAACGGCGTCGTTTCGATGTGGTGGTGACTTGGTACCCTAGAGTTGACCGTGTGAGAAAATGATGTGGTGTTTGGAATTATTTTGACTTTGAAAAGTCTAATTTGTTTTTGATGAATGTGTTTGGCCGTTTGGGTTTTGGAATATGATTTTCACGTTGTTAAGATGCTAACACTAAGATTTATAAATAATATTTTATGTTTCTTAGTTGGTACTAGTTCTACTCGTAGATTATTCAACGGTGATACTGACGTGATTTCTTTCATTAAAAAATATGTGTTTAGACAATAGTCTCTTTCGGTGTGTATATTTTAAGATTGATTTGCTTTGTCTTGTTCAAATCATACTATAAACATGATGTTGATCAGCTCGTTAGTTTCTATAAAAGAAGCTTGGGTTTTAGCCTTAAAATTACATAGTTTTCTCTATGTGTAGTATGGTATGTGTGTTGCAATTTTCTTGAAATTGACTACTTCGCTAGTTGAATTCGTTGTATAATTTGATATTTTATTAGCAAGCTTCTTGATTGATGTGGTTTTTTATGTGTATAGTTTTAGTTTCACTTATGTTCTCTAAATTAATTTAGGGAAATTAAATTTTTATATTCTCAACTTTGACCTATTGGTCGGAAATGTTCCTAACCCAATAAATGTTTACAGACGATCTCAACTTTGAAAATTTCTTTCTTCAATAATCTCATACTAACTAAAAGTTAACCTTGTTAGTTTGATGACAGGAACTACCACATAATCAATCAACGTCCTCAAAACTTTGACTTATATTCACTTTACTAGTCCACTGTTGAAGATATGTATGTCCGACCGTAATTAAAGTCAACATAACTAACTCGATACGATCCGAAGAGTTACACGTTGGTACACGAATCGTATATGTTCACGAGTAGGTGGATTACTATTAGTGAAATAATAATAGTTTAAACCCGAGGGACTTAATATAATTAGATTATTATTAAGAGGATTATAATTGTATAATCTTAAAGGGCTTTTATGTAAGATTGGGTTCTATAAAAAGATGATTAAGGTGCAAACCCTAGAGACACTTTTAATAAAAACACAAAACCCTTGCTTCCCTCTCAAGTTTAGCCGCCGTCGTCGCCTCCTTCTTGGCCGGTTCTACATTTGGGTATCTTGTGCTCGGTTGTGAACTTCCTACTAGCGAGGATTCGTTGTAACCCGCGTGTTACGATCCCGGTGTCGTCGTCAAATGTTGATTACTAAAACCTTATATGGTTGTTTATTATTTTATTTGTTTATATGTGTATAACCTTGATCCTGATTGGGAATATTTATTAATCGGATTAATAAATCCAACTTATATAATCTGCTTTTGGTAAATTATATAAACCGCTTCCGCTACTATTTTGATACACTGATTCCCAACATCCACGTTATTAAAACTTTGACTTATATACCGTATAAACATACATGAGTTGTGGTGGAAAGATGTTTTTGGCTTCCACTATTTTTATGGCATCTTGTTCCTAAGTCCTAACATTGGATTTGCCCTTGTTTTCTTGCTAAGTTTGCTAATATTGAAATTTGATTAAAATTCATTAATAATCACCCAATTTTAGAATCTGCTTTAGAGTTATGAATAGGTTATCAAGACAGATTTTTTTTTGCAAAATGGTGATCTTTGAAAAGTAATTTGGTTTTTGGGTATTTTTTGAATCCATATTGGGTTATGGGTAGTCCGCTGGTCCTACAAGTTGACTTGGACTGAATTAGTTATCCTGACAAGAGAACTTGACTAGCATGTCGTTTTTATGGCAGCCCTACACCAACGCATCCATGATCGGAAACTTCGACATGAATTGTTACCAAGTCGTTTTTCCCCACCGTAGGTCTTTTCCCTCACATGATTTGTACCTCATCGGGTGGAGTTGCAGATTTTTGATATGCATGTCTAGAGTTCGCTGAAAAAACGCCACAACTTTTTAATGTAATGAAACACCACTAAGTCGTTGCCAAGTTATCTTCTCCACTCCTAATTTCACCACAGCCTAAAAATCGTCTTTTAGAAACCATCATCTTGGTTGCTTGTCATGGTCGCTTGAACTCCGACGAAAATGGGTCCAGTCCGCTAGACCCAACATTGGATTAAGTCTAGCTTTTTTAAGTCCGCTTGCTGGACTAGCGGACTACTCATAAACCAATATGGATTCAAACAAAACCCAAAAACCAAATCCATATTGATCCATCCACCATTTTGCGAAAAAAATTTCCAAGATGAATGATACGTCTTAAAAGCTTGACTAGATGAATGATATTTTTTTCAAGCTATGCTAGTGGTGTGACATTGCTTTTGCCATGCTCATTACAAGATTTATTATTTATTGATTTGATATTAAGTAACATAATGCACTAGACTATCTCCAATGCTAAAGGTGTCCTTAGACGCCCTTACCTGCCACGTCATCTGCCACATCATATCCTTAAAATCCCTTGTTTCATCTCAAATCCTACAAATATCCTTACACTTCTTAATTTTCACGTCATTACCTACCCACGACACACAATATTTAAATAAAGCATTTGTTTTCTTTCTCTCTGGGCCCACCCACCTTCAAAAATCAGGAAAAGCAAGGCCTTTGTGGAAGGGCTTTATTGCTAAGGGCCTCAGGACATCATAGCTCCAATGCTAAGGGCTTTTATGGACAAGGAGGGTAAGGATGCATTGGAGATAGTCTAATAGATCAATAGAATAAAATCAACCATAATACTAAGGACAAATTTTGTCCTTGGCACCCTGATGGAGTGTTATGTTAGTTTGTAAATATATTAAATGAAGTCTTGTAGTCATATGTTCTTAAGAGTTAAAGATTTATCCATATGTTATGCTCAAAATTATATCTAATTAGAAGAGATTTGTGAGTGACAAGACCCACTTCTTCCAATTTTTAGCATCTTAGGGAAGGAGGGATCAAGCCATGGACATCCTTGAGAACCCCAAACAACCTTTTATCCTTGAAGGACGCCACCTAATCTACCACGTTCGTCCTTCAAATAGTGAAAAGTTAACTAATAAAAAAATAATTAACAGGTTTATGAGTACAATAATAGAGGTATTCCGTGAAATTTTGTATTATCTAAGCGTTTGAAAAATATTTGGTGTGAGAAATAATTAGCATTACCTTATTTTTATTTTATCAATATATCCTTAAAATGTATTTTGGTCAATACACAAAAAATAATAATGGTTATGATGGTGTTAGTGAGGTGGACTGAAATACCAAAAATAAGAAACCCACAATATCTATAGGAAAAAGAAATAACAATTCTCTACCCAAATCAATCTAAAAAAACAACTTATTGATTATGGGGTGTTTTGGAAAATTGTGTAGCATGTTGTGCTCTATTGATACAGGCGTTGGAGAAGAAGATTGAAGATAATGAGATACACGATCATGGATTCATGTGAGGTATGGTTATAGATGTAAATATGTTCTAAAATAATTATAGATGTATAACACATATAAAAAGGGATACTTTGGTTATCTCTTATAAAACGTTTTAAATGAATTTGCAATCATGCGAATTATTTAACATGCCTTAAAAGGGGATTAATGAAAAAAGAAACTTTCTCCTTTTTAGGCTGGGGTTAACAAGAGAAAATGGTTAGTTATAACGTTACGTTACTGCCATGTAGATTGGGAGACTTTAACTGGTCCATCCTTGACGAGTTATGGTTTAACTACATTTCAATCATTTTCTACTATTTTTTTATTTATTAAAAAACAACACAAATCTGATAAAATAATAAAATACTTAGATTAAAATTACATAAAAGAGTACAAGCCAAATTCCGAATAAAAAGACCAACTACAATTGAAAAAAAATACATTTTGTGATACTTGGCTCGGATTGCTTATTTCAGCTCTTCAAAAAATGGCCAGGTCCGCCGACGCTAGATGTGAGAGGTCATAATTGAGGAATTTGAAAATCTTTTTCAGTTTGTTTTTTCCATTTGTAATTGTTCTTTTTTCATTTGTGCTTGTTTTTTAAACGTGAGTAATTGAGAAATGTTCTCATTCAAGCTTTCGATGTGTGATTTCACCTTAAGATTTATTGTAGACAAGCAGGAGGTTCCTCGGGTTTTCGTCGCCGCTTTGTTTTTTTCTCTACACAACTCTCGTGGCAACTCAGGTTCTTCAAATCAAATTCGTCATCGTCGTTGTTTAAGTTTATATGTGAACGTGCATCCGACGCGCCTTGAGACAAATTTAGTTCATTTAAACTAGACGTTATATTGGACCGTTTAGACATTCGAGCAATTTTCATTGGCGGTACAAGATGCCACTTTGATGATTGCTAATGTAGATCCCAAATTCTCCATGGTAAAGGCGACACTGTTAGTGGCATTAAATTATTTATGGGCCTCCTTCATGACGTCCGCATCGTTTGAACCGCTTGCTATATTATATTACGATTGTTTGTAAGCCAGTTATAAATGTTGTGGAAATTGTTGACTTTTCCTCCCATTGTCATCCATTTGCAGGAAAATGAATCAGGGCTGCGGTATTCACTGTGACCCATAGCCCATGAAAATATTCACGAATACACTTCCAAAATGCGGGTGCGGCTTGATCATTACCTATTAAAAAATAAAAGTAAATTTAGTTGAAAAAAATAATATATATATTTTTTTTAAGAAAGAAAAGTAAAAGAAATAATCACAGATAATGAGATAGTCAGAAACGTCAAGCCACCACGTGACAATGCAAACTCCTCCTCGCTTGTCCACCTCTGTCGACGGTCTTTTGACTAGGTCCTTCGTCCCCTTGTTATTTCATGTTTTTACGTTTGCCTTAGTCAATTGGGGTTCAGGTATGCATTGCTACATATGTGCAAATGAGAAGAAGTAGGGTGCCGTTTGTGAGGTTTGTGGGATTTGTGGGGTTTATGGCATTAATGGTCGATGCTTGACTCGTTTGTGTTTTGACTGTGATAAAAAGGGGTTGTTTGGATCGAGCGGTTGACGATTTGCATAATATGGGTGGTTTGGCATGTTCATGTTGTTCGGGAACATGATGAAGGTAAAGATATAAAACTTTGAAGTTTAGAATAGGATTTAGACTAGTGTAAGGAAAATGGTTAAGCTTTTAATGATATAGGGTTACGGTAAAATGAAAACTTACACGAGTTGTGAGTTGTGAGAACTTGGAGAACCGGTCTTACGAAATGTTTTTTCCTTATTTTTTTAATAAAAATCCTAAAAATATCAACGTTTCCAATTCTTTTTTATGTTTACATCAGCCGTAAAAAACGCTTACAACTGTTTTAAATGCTGATTCATGCTCATGTTAGCAACTTTTTACAGCATCTGTAACAGGCAAAAAAACGCCACTTCGAAATTTATTACAGCTTTGTTTGTAACATTTTAATATAAGGATGTGCAAAAAATAAGGGTAAAACTCGAACGAAAAGTTGAAGTTCTCTAGAGTTCTATAAGCTCTCACAACTCGTAGAAATTTAGTAATGTATCTATGTATGTATGTATATTATATAACACACACTAATTTTGTAACTATCCCCATGAACAGTTTTTGGGGTGGGCCCCCTTTTCCTAACAGATGTCACCTGTTAAGGTCTTAATGAGGCCCACTTTAACGCTCGGGTTTGATTCCTCTACAACGGTTTCTAAGAGCATTATTTATTACATGGTTAGAAGCACCAGATCACAACATCCAGCCTTACGACACTAACCTAATAACTAAACACAAAAATAAATCCATTTTTGACTTCCCAAATTTTTACTATCAAATCAAAGTAAATAAAGTAACACTTGAATGATCAATACAACTGCCAAAAACATAGCAAACATAATTTTAGTTTAACCTGTTTAGGTCATTTTGGCAAGTAAAAAAAAAAACTAATCCAATGTAACAACCACACCGTAGTAAATTTACACCCCCAATTTTAGCCGGTTAATCCCCTACATCGTCAAAACAATAACCTTCATTCAGACCCAATTCTCCATCTTTCCCTCTTCAATTCCATCATCTCTCTCTTCAAAAACCCTAAAAATTCAATCTTTATCAAAACTCCAATCTTACAACAACCCCCAATTCAATAATCCCAATAAAACCCCCTTTTCATCCCACAAAAAAACTCATAAAAATCCAATCTTTATACGTAAATATATGTATATCTCATCTGGGTCATCGTGATTCTTGATCAAGACTTGAAACCCACAAATCTTTTTGATTTTTGTTTCTGGGTATGTCGAATTCGGGTCGGATCCGAGTCAGGGAGGACATGTTTTATAGCCCACCGGCGATGAGGAGGTATAACCAGCAGCAGCAGCAGCAGAAGAAAGTACAACAAGAGGAGCAGAAAGTACAACCTCAACAAGATGAGTGTTTGGTTAGTAGTTGTAGGAATGAGGTGGTTACTAATTTGGATCGGTTTATGAAACATACTACTCCCGTTGTTGTTGCTCAGCATTTACCTAAGGTATCGCAACAAGATTTTTAAGAAGAAATTGTTGTTGTTGTTAAAGTTTGTTGCTTTTGTGTGTTTAGAGTTGTTGAAAGTTTTTGTTTTTGTTTTAGTGTTCTTTGATGTTGTTTTCTTGAGTGGTTGGTAGAATGTGAAATTGTTGATGTGAAACTTGTTAATGACCTATGAAGTTAATGCGGTAAAATACGGATATCGGCCAAGACCAATATTTGACATATAGGTTATCTCGGTGAGATATCGGTGGGATATCGGTAATTTTAATATCATGCAGAATTTATATACATAACAATTTAACACTATTTAGTGATATATTGGTCAAATACTTGTGATATATCGGTCAATATCACCGATGATATCAGGTACCGATATCTGGCACCGGCATTTTGCATGGGGATCGATAACCGATATATCACCGATATTAACTGCATAGTTAATGATTACTGATACTTGTGGTTTTATTATTTATAGTCAATGTTTTTTCATGTGATTTCTTAGCTCTAATTGTAAGTTTAACATGGATTATATAATTGATATGATGTTCTTATTATAATCGGAAGTGAGCATCTTATGCTTCTATATTAGATTATATCATGTTACATACAAGTTTGATTGGTTGAAATTGCTCTTTCTTTTTTGAAATTAAAGGTTCGTTTGCTCTATATATATTTTGATGTTTTACGGCTATATACTCGAATGTGGTCATTGATATAACTATAAGCTTATCTTTAAGTTCATTAAATGGCGTAAAAAACTCGATTTTGACATGTTTTTAATTTGATAATGTAGACTAGCATGAAGGGATGGAGGAATCAAGAAAACGGTTGCCACCCATACTTTATACTCGGGGATCTTTGGGAATCGTTAAAGGAATGGAGTGCGTATGGAGCCGGAGTTCCTCTTGTGTTGAACGAAAGTGACTCGGTTGTGCAATACTACGTGCCATATTTGTCCGCCATTCAACTATACGTAGACCCATCAACACCCGTAACTTGCACTAGGTGCGCTTTTAGTTATAATGTTGTTCTATATGGTGATCTTTTATGGGGTTTTGACGAATATATTTTTAAAATATTTGAACAGAAGGCCTGGTGAGGAAAGTGATTCCGGGTCGTCAAGAGCGACCAGCAGTGACGGCAGTTACGAGCCTCGAGTTGAAGATAATAATGTCGGTTCGGTTACCAAGAGTTTTAATAAGCTCGTACTCCGAGGTGGTGGTGATTCGTTTGTGGGAAACGGGGGTAATGAAGAAGGCGAGATTAGAACTCCTCCGGGGCTTTTAATCTTTGAATACTTTGAGCGTGCTTTACCGTATCATCGTGCGCCTTTAGCTGATAAGGTAACTCATTCAAGTGCGTGTGTGTTTTATACCGTCCCTTTTTAAAGTTATTCCTGAAGATTTCTTATATTATCGTTGCATTGAAAGTTGTTGATAGTCTTTAAATTGTTCATAATCATATTATGGTCTAAAACTACTCTAATGTTAACTTGCAGTTTATTGCCACTCTCTGTTGGCGATAATAAATATGTTGTCATCGGCCCATTAGGGCTAGCCGAAAATTAGGAGGACCAAAGGAAAGGGTTTGGCTGGCCCTAACCCTAATGGGCCCAGTTTATTAGTTTCTAGTTTGGCAAAGGGATTAACCCTAATTCTAGCCTCTTGTACTTGTAACTCATTATCACTCAATAATATGAAAACCCTAGTTGCCGCCGTGGATGTAGGTTGAATACTGCGACGTAAAATCTCTCGTGTCGTTTACTTGCTTTCCGTTTATTTGTGTTCGTGTGTTACTCGTAACACTCTCATGGGTATTTTACTCTCCTCACATTTTTGCCACTAGTAAAAAAAAAATCTCTCTCCCTCCCTCCCTACGACAAGTCTCTCCACCCCCGCTGACAGTCGGCGCCCTCTAATGTTTTTTAGGTACATTGGATTCATTTGAAGATGAAACTGTACTTTTGATTCCAAGTAATTTACAAAATTATAACATCTTCATCTCGTGTTGATAACTGAAAAAAAACCAACATCGTTAGGGCAAGGGTTTCCCTGGGCAAAAATTATGTACATCGAGGACCAATGTTGTAAAAAAACATGACTATAGCTACGATGTTGTAACTTTAAGCTTACCACGGCGAGAGTTTAGTTTTTTTTCGAGTTATTTATTTGGTGGTTTTTAATAACTGTCTGTTTTAAGCGTTACTTCGGGGGCTTTTTAATTTTCGCATCAGCTGCAATACTTCAATTCTACATTTCTCTTTATTAATAGTGTGATAATAGGCAACTGTAACAAGTTTAAACGTATTTTTTAAATTTATTAGGAAATAATTATGAAAAAAGTTATTGTAGTTAATAGAAAATAAAGCGCAGTATTTTAAGTTTGTACCTTAATAATATAAACGGATGCTGCTTTTGGTCGTTAATTTGTTAGTTATTTAAACGACCAGAACTATCAAAACAACTGATTATTACAGCCTCAAAACAGCATAAATATGGCCAAAGTCCAAACATGAAACATGTAGATTTGAAACATTTTTTTTACCGTGCTAATTTATGTGTCGTTAATATTTACAGATATCAGATCTTGCATCGAAGTTTCTAGAACTGAAATCGTATCGTAGCTGTGATCTGACTCGATCAAGTTGGGTTTCTGTTGCTTGGTAAGTTTATTATTTTTTAAACATTAACCCTTTTACCATGTTTATTTGTTTAAAGGAATATTTTACCTAATAGTAACCAAGTTTGTTCAATGTTTCACTAAAATAAGAGTAAAGTACACGGATGGTCCCTGTGGTGTAACAAAAAAATTGGATTTAGTCCCCAACTTTTCAAAAGTACACGAGTGGTCCATGTGGTTTGCACTTTGTTACACATCTAGTCCCTAGCTTTCCGAAAGTACATGGATGGTCCCTGTGGTTCGCACTTTGTAACGCATTTAGTCCATAACTTGGTCCTGCTAAAACCTTTAGGTTTGTTGGCTGGGGACTAAATGGATTACAAAGTGCAAACCACAGGAACCATCCATTTACTTTTGGAAAGCTAGGGACCAAATCCAAAATTTTGGTAAACCACAGGGACCATCCTTATACTTTACTCCTAAAATAACTCTTTTTACCTTTTCTAACCATAAAAAAACTAAAAACCACTTAAGTTTCAATATTGTTCCATCGCCATGATTTTTTTTTATTTTTTTATTTTTATAAATGTTATTTAAAAAAAATTAAGTGACATAAATGAAACAAACATGTAATTTGGTTACTATTTAGTGATTTTTTTTATGTTTAACCTGAACTAGGAGGTAATTGCAGAAAAAAAAAGCAATAAATAATAACAAAGTTTCATAATTGTTCCATTTGGTTTATTCAAGATAATCAATTATGAAAAAACTCACAACAATGGAATGGTAATGAAACTTGAGCGGTTTTTATGATTAGAAAACGGTATGAACAAAATTCAAACTTGATAATTTTTTTGTGATTTTATCCCTTTTCTGATCACCCGAATTGAGTGGTTTTTATGATTAGAAAACTGTATGAGTGACTTTATTGGAACAAAATTTAAAGTTGATAATTATGTTATGATTTTATCCCTTTTCTGATCACCCGAGTTGTATGCATTTTTGCAGGTATCCCATATACAGAATCCCCGTTGGCCCATCGTTACAGAATCTCGATGCCAGTTTCTTGACTTTTCATTCTCTATCAACACCATTAAGAAGTATCCATCTTTTCTTTTTCTTTTTTTCTATAATTACGATACGGGTCATACTATTTTCACGTAGGATGTGCTCGGTTGATCAAAAGTTCGTATTTTTTTTGGTGTCTTTTGCACAATGGTTCGATATTCATTGGTGGGTGTCTAAGGTGGTTGATGTTGTGGTTCAGATATGGAAGGTGACAAGCCACCTCATCACGGGTCAAACGTAGTCAAAGTTGACGATGCCAGGATCACATTACCGATTTTCGGACTTGCTGCTTACAAGTTCAAGAGTTCTGATTGGACGCAAAGTGGGGTCCACGGAACGGAAAAAGTGAACTCGTTGATGAACTCGACGGAAAACTGGCTGCGGAGTTTAAACGTGTATCACCCGGATTTTGTGTTCTTCAAGAAACACGATTTCTGGCGATGAAAGGAGGAATGCAGGGGGGGTGGGGGTGGTATAAGTTATAACAGAGATGAAACTGACAGAATCTTTTTGGGTTTGAAAATGGTGAAAAAATGAGTAGGAAGAGTCCAAGTTGGGGCTTTTTGATGATGAATTTGATGGGCTTTTTTTAGTGATGAAACTTTGTTGATATGGATTAGTTAATGTACAAACTATGTTATTAGCATGTGTAAACAAATGTATAACTTATAAGATATAATGCTCTTAAAATACCATTTTCTTAAAACATGGTTTTATTGTGTAAGCATAATGAGAGAATTATTATGATATGTTGTTGGCTTAGAAAGGTAAAGAGCTCGAATTCTAGCCTTGTGGTGGGACGTCGTGCTAAGAAGGGATAGTCTCATGTAGACGATTTATAGGGGGGGGGGGGGGGGGGGGGGGCGTAGGCCTACCAAAAGTAAGTAGATGATTTGAGTTGTAGGGGGTGTATGCCTGCCAAAGTAATGGAGGCGTGCAAAGGTTTCCTCGGGCTGGACGGAGATATGAAATTCTTCTTGCTTGAAATCACAAAACTTTTAATTTATACATAATTTACATTTCCTTGTGCCAGATGGAGGTATGAAATTCTTCTCGCTTGAAATCTCAAAACTTCAAATTTATACACTTTATTAGGTTCACCGGTGATTCAAATTAGTCATTAGGTCGACTACTTGTTTTAAACAAACTTTTAACAAGTTTTTATGACCCCATGCGTTGCCACGGACCTGTCAAAAGAACTAAAATAAACGTAATTTTTGAACGTGTCATAAAAACAATAACTAAACCAAAATAGTTTTAAGGTAAAAAAAAGGATCCTAGCATTTAAAGGGAAAAAGAAAAGTATTAGTTGTGTTATCGACAAATAGAAGTGATGACATGCATGATGCACAAATAAAAAACCTTCTAAAATTGAACAGTACTCCTACGAGGAAAGAGTCGATTTTACAAGTTAATATAAGGGGAAATGCATGATGTATAAATCTAATGAAGTATAATGAGAATTAATTATGATATATTGTTGGTTTAAAAAGTTATATACGAAATTCTCCTCGTATGAAATGACATACCCCACAAAACACATTTCCCAACCCACCTTCACCCACACTCATCCAACATCACGACGCTATCACCATTGCGGCCAACGAAATTCACATTCCATAACGCCGCGAGGGGGGGGGATGGTGCGCCATCCACCATTTTAACCTCTTAATAGCGCTCCACTACGCATGCACTTATCGTTATTAAATTATAACGCTTAAGTTTTGAGTCAAACGCGCACCACCTTCGTGGTATATACTAAAGTGACAAATAAGATACCATGCGAATAATTTTTGACAAATAAACATAAGAATGGCGTGCAACCTATGGAACAAGCCCATTGATTATTGAGTTCTTGTGGTGAGCAATAAAATGTAAACACAAAAGTTAAAATCAGTAATCGTGTGTATGTAGCTACTAAGTTGTCATTACTTTACACATGATTAAAGTTGGTTACTTAAAATCACAAAAAAAATATATTGGTTTGATCTTTAAATGAACAAAACTTTTTTTTCTTGGAGATACACCCTCATTGAGTTGCATAACGAGTTTTGAGCTTAGCCTAACTTATTGAGTGGAGCTTAATGTCGCAGATTCATCTTCCGAGGCCCTGTGTGGTGCTCTAGGTCGTCGAGAACCAACCAATCCGTTTTGCTTATGATCGTGGTAACTGGTATCGTCCTCCATGGACATGTCAAGGGAGTAGTCACAACTCCCAACCAGTGGTGCATTAGACATGTAAACACATCTAGGCATGTACATTTTATAAATTGTTTAGGCCATCCCTGGTGAGACCCCGGACTAGCCGGTACACTGAAATGTTCAAGCACAAGCCAAACACATACGATCTTCAAACTTTTAGTACGTCACATTAAGCTTGGTTCAGTCCAATCGCAACCCTATCAACTATTAGTTAAAATATCAATTATACTAAATTTTAATACACAAAAGTCATTGAGATGTAACATTTTTATCACATTATTATAATACCCTCCCTTGAACCTGAACTGGTCGAGAGAGATGAACCCGCACCACATTTTATAACCTTCGAACCGAAAGCCCCAACTAGAGATGGAATTCCATAACCTAAACCACTCCGTTGAGAGCTCCGTGACTCATTCAAGGGAAGGTCCACCAATGATTGCCATTCTCCCCCTATCTGTCTCTTGATCCTTCATTCCACTATTAGTTAAAATATCAATTATACTAAATTTTAATACACAAAAGTCATTGAGATGTAACATTTTTATCACATTATTATAATACCCTCCCTTGAACCTGAACTGGTCGAGAGAGATGAACCCGCACCACATTTTATAACCTTCGAACCGAAAGCCCCAACTAGAGATGGAATTCCATAACCTAAACCACTCCGTTGAGAGCTCCGTGACTCATTCAAGGGAAGGTCCACCAATGATTGCCATTCTCCCCTATCTGTCTCTTGATCCTTCATTCCACTAATCCGTTGTTACTTTACTGATTCATTCAAGTGTCCTTTCATAGATTCTTGAACCTCCGACAGACATAATATCCATGCATGCGTTCTTTCTCTCCTCCCCTCAGCCATAGAGTCATCTTTCCCCCTTTTCTTTTTATTTATTTCTTTTTCTTTTTAGGCATTGAACCCCACCGCTCCGTGGGGTGCTGAGTGGTGTCCTCCCCTCCCTAATACCTAATACATAGTTCCGTCTATGTAGCCTTCAACAGGTGGAAGCCGCTCTGTTGTCAGGTTGTCCAGGTACAACATCACATTTTACACCTGAGGAAGGTACAACCCAACTATGAAGTACATCAGCAGATGTTACAAACATGCCGGGCTCCGGCTCCGCGCACCTGCTGACACCTTTCGAAGCACTTTCTAGTGTGCGCTTTAGTTTTCGAATGTCTCGTCCAGCGTCACGAGTCTACAAGCCTTTCTCATTTCAGTGCTCGCCCTTTGAATCGGGCCTTTAGTCTTTTGATTAGAGTAGGGGTCGCGAGAGAGCAGAGCGTACCGCCCTGCCATAGTCGCGAGTCTGTTTATAGTCGCGACTGTTGTCATAGTCAACAAGGTTGAAACTTCCAGGAAAAAACTTCGAATTGGGAGGGCGATCCTCCCGGTGAACTGACTGTACCCCAAACCGACACAGGTGAACAAGTAGAGTTCAATCATACCTGCACTTAATAAATGCCTTGCTTGTTTTGTCGAGTAAGTATTCCCCTTTAGCTGGTTTTTGGTTCCTAGTCTGATTTTATTAGTAGCATGATTGGGCTATAGTACTGACTATGCATAGGACTACTAAGGTGAAAAGACAGGGAGGCAAGCGTTAGACCGTAGCTTGCTGCTGAAAACGTAATAGGCTAGCGCAGCTCGCTTCGCTCTTCAAGCTCCGCCCCCCTTACTCAACGTTTTCATCTATAAAGAAAGCCCTTTCTCCAGAAGAGAAGAAGGTAAGCTTTCAAGCCAACCTGCCGTCTGATTCAGAAGGTCAGGGGCAGGGCATCGAAGGGGAGCCCACTGATATGCCAACAGCAGATGATTTCAAAAATGAGTCAAAGAAGATCTTTTTGCAGCGGCCACAGCGGATGCTAACACTGGACTTGCTTTGCTTGTTTAGCTTGCCCCTTCTTTGAATGTGTACAATTAGAGCAAGCAAATGGCTAGCAGGGCCGAAGAACAGCTTAGGAAAGAACGATGGCTCGCTAACAAGGCCCCTAAATGACCGCTCAGAAATCCTACCTCTTTTTTTCCCAATCTCTCACTCGCTCGTCCCTCTCTCATGAAAGATTCTCCCGAGCTTTCCGATCAACCAATCCCCTATTTGCAGCTGGAAAGCGGAGACCCACGAAGGCGAGATGATCCCAAAGCGAGAATGAAGCTAGAGCCATTACTTGACCAAGAACGTGAGAGGATTTCACACACCTTCCCCGGACCGGGTGGATACACTTTTTGACCCCAATTTCGGGTCATTTCTTGGTGAATATGATTTGCCATAATCTCTTCGATCCCTTCATTATGTGCCAGAATAAAGAGAGATTTGGTAGGAAAGTGGAAGAGACTTTTTGTATGTATATGATAATCAAAGGGAGTGGGAAAGCTGCAGTAATTCTTTGGAAAAGCGCAACCCAATTCTTTTTTTTTATCGAAATACCTAAAAATCACCCAAATACTAAGAAATTCCCCCTTGACAGTGATATATATTGTAAGTGTTATATGTTGTATATGTAAATCCTAGATGTGAAAATATGTGGAATATTTCTATGAAAAGGTAAAAAAAAAGAACATGTAGTGGCTTGCCTAGATCTCGTATTTCCCACGTAGTCCGTCGAAAACCAACGATTCTCCTCTCAAAGTAATAGAGAGATCCTTTTCTTTTTCCGGGTGTGAAGAGTAGGGGGATCTCTTGTGCAAAGCAAAGACAGGTACGTGCTAGCAAAGAAGGGAAGTGGCAAGGGATTGAAAAGAAGAAGAAAGAAGAGAAAGTTAGTGCACAGAGTCTTCCCCTGCCTAATTGATCTAATGATAAAGAAGTAGGCTAAGTAAAATAGAAAGTGTGTGTAAACAATAAGTAATGACTTGCTTTGTGAGAGCTTAGTTTCTAAGACGAAGGCTAAGAATAAAGGCTACTTTCAGATCTCTTTCCCTGTAGTCGTACTATGACTTTCTGAGGGATTGAACTCTAGTCGTACTATTCGATATCATCTAGCAAAGAAGTCATTCCGGTAAGTCAAGTTCTGTTAGACCCTCTCTGCCCTCACTATTGAAGCTTAAACAATGAACCTCTCACGTTTCACTGTTTAGTGCTTAGTCCTTCTCAAAAGCCTAATTCGTTCGCCAGCTGTCGGGCTGTTCTATCATTCGAATCTTCCTTCCTCCCGTCTTGCAGGATCCTGTACCTGCTCTTGGTAAGGGAGGCTTTAGTCTTACATTTTTTTTGGGGTGTATAGCTCAGTTGGTAGAGCATTGGGCTTTTAACCTAATGGTCGCAGGTTCAAGTCCTGCTATACCCAAACCTAACTTGCACTATACTATGAGTAAGGATGCGTAGTAGCGCAAAGAGAACTCTTTGTCCTTTAGATTAGAGGCGCTTCGCCGTCTTTGATTGGATGGAAACAAATATCTAAAGTGTACAGTGAAGGATCTTTATATTCTAGGTAGCCAGCCAAAGCGCTTACCTTTCATCTCCTTTTGTTGCGGCATGCTCCTCAGATTTACGGATTCACAGGGGACCTCAGGCCCTACTTAGTTGACTGACAATGACAAAGGCTTGCGAAACTAAGTGCACTGAAAGACGTGACTTCAGGAGTGGATTTCGGAAGGAAAGACTTCGTTTATTTCCTGCAAATTCTTATGTAAGAACTAGTAGAAAGAAAGGAATTTTGAACTAAATAAGGCAGCATTGATAGACCGTTGAATGAGAATGCTTGAGTGGGAATCGTCTTAGCAACTGGCTATAGACATGACTAAAAGCTTCCGGGAGAGGAGAGACAATCTTTCGTGAGAGAGGGACGAGCGAGTGAGAATTGGGAAAAAAAGAGGTAGGCCTTCTGAGCGGTCATTTAGGGGCCTTGTTAGCGAGCCATCATTCTTCCCTAAGCTGCCAGAGTCCGATCGAAGCGAGCAAGAGATAGAGGAATCATCGCTCATAGTAGCATACAGAGCGATGCGTCTCGAAGGAGGCAAAGCCCCACTCTACCACACAATCTATATATATGATTTATAATCCCACGCTGAGTTCATTCTCTTTCTTTTTCGATCAATGCCGAATTACCCTATTCTATTAGCTTAGTTTCCCAGTAACCTCTTTTACCTGGGTTCCTCCCAATCCAATCTATTGCAGACTCGTCGGTCGGTTTTAGGGCGCCTCAGCAGCTTCACAGGTGAGTTTCCCACGCCCCAAAACCTTTTCGAGGCTCTGCTTTATGCTTCTTTCTTATGCCGAAACGAGCTCTTTCATTGAGAAGTTGGTCCTGCGGCTGAAATCATTTCTTTAGTTGACCCTGCAGCTAAGAGCTAAGGCAGTCGCAGAAGAGTTTGTTTCATAATCAGATAAAGGAATTGGGACAACCCAAGGCAAGGATGATGCAAAACCTTTGGCACCAGCCAAGGCGACCTCCTGCGCAGGGTAGATGAAAGGTATGCCCATTGTACCCGTGGTTGGTGCATCCATTGACGCAAGTCCCGGATCGACGTCCGGGTCGAAATATGGCTTTCAAATTAAGTTCCGAATTAGTGGATGCTGCCAAAAGGAGTGGCGATGCCATACGCAAAAGGGAAGAGACTCATAGAATTGGCAGAGGCAAATAGAGCTTTTGCACATTTTCGTTAATCCATGAACAGGATCTATACATCTCGATCGGAAAAGAATCAAGAGAAAAAGAAAGAATCGAACAGAAGAGTGCTATCTCTACCAAAACTAAGACAGTCAAGAAAATGACCCCAGAAACAGACGAAAAAGAACCTCCGTAAATGAATCCATTCACTACTGAGAAAAAGGAAATGAGTCTCACTTGGGCTAGAAGGATAGAAAAGCTTAAGTGATATCGTGGAAATGCTGCATGGACCCGTATATATAGGAACAGAAACAAAATGACTTTTGGAGTTTGACGGTCCGTCCTCAAACCCACCTGTTGCCGATCCGACGTGGTAAAAGCAGATCGTGATTGATCAGTATACCACGCGACGTATCATCCCCTCTTTCTTTCCATAGAGGATAGATAAAGAAAAAGAAAAGATATAGTGACCGTGTCGTAAGACCTTGTTCCTTTCTACTTGACTAAGTAATATTCCACTCGTGCAGTTATATATTGCTTATTGTAATAACCCACCTAAAATATTTATCAAAATTCCTATAAATTTTAAAAAGTTCGACACAACTCTTTAATATTGAAAGAACTTCATAGAGATCATCTAAAAATCCCCTTGGAAAGGTATGGAAACAACCTTAGATGTCTCAAGAATGCTATAAATATTAGATTGTTGATACAAATAAATTTTAGCCATTGATTTTAGTAAGAGAGTGTTACAATACAGGTGACTTCAAATGTCACAAATTACCTCGAAAGCAACTTTGAAAGCTTTCTTTGTGAAGTGTTATCAAGCAATAAAAGTGTACATTTCTCATATAATCTTGCTTTCTCTTTTGTTGCATGAAGCCCTACAAGGATCATATGAAGGATTTGTATTGAAGTACATAGATGAGAAAGGGTCAGGTGACCAAATTGATTTTTGAAATTTATCCAAAACGTATAATACGGAAATTTTAATTGACCCTAATCTTTTTCAAACAGTGACTACATAAAAATAATGCATGATAAAATGAAGAGAAAATTCCCTTTGAGTCCCTCTATTTTAGTGGTTTTAACCACACGAGTCCAAAATCAAAAAGTTTAACTCCCTAGGAACTCAAATTCTCATTTTATAACCCTTTGAGTCTAAATTACTAACTCTGTTAGATTTTCTAAGTTATTTTTTTATGTTACTAACTCTGTTAGATTTTCTAAGTTATTTTTTTTGAAATGACCAAAACCCTTTTACAAGTAAAAATAAAAGTTAAACATGATACTATATTAAATATATATTATAATACACATATATAAAACAACAATACACACCCTGTATACATGATACACATTCGCATACACAACTCTAATTTTCTCTACCCCACATCATCACCACCCACCACCTCACCTTTGCACCACCATCACCGAACCTCTACATCGCCACCTCGGCATCACCACCTTTGCACTACCACCCCCACCACACCACACCACCCCTCTCTCTTATTCCTCCTCTCTCTACACCCTCTTGACTAACCTAACCCACCTCACCTCCACAATCTTCAACCCTTTACACCACCATTGCACCACCATCTTCAACCCTCTGCACTAACCCCACCCCCACCACACCACCGACACTGTACCCCTCTTTTCATTGTACTCCTCGAATTCTATATGATAGACCTTCAGTTTCTTTTTATTTCTCAAATCAACACTCAAATCGAGTTTCTTATTCATCATCCTCTGTCTATCAATCTAAATTATGTCCAATTTCGTTTCTCTGGATTTAGGCCTGGTTTTCTTCAATCCATTACATAATCATCGTTAAATTATCATCCTTTTAAATAACCCTATGTTTATTGATCGTGAAATTGTAGATTGTTTGGTGTAATTTGTATCATGGGTTTTTAATTGCTTGTGTTTGTGAAAGTTCGTGCCAATTGTAAATTGGTTGAGGGATTTAGTAAGTATGTTTGTTAGTTACTACTGTTATTCTTATCGATGTAAAAGTTGTTGATTTGTGCATGTTGATGTCAAGGGTTACGGTTTCAAGAATTTTTTTGGGGGTTTTTTATTTGATTAAGTTGGTTGTTTTAATGGTTGTAATTCGTTTAGGATAGCATGCTTGAGATTAAAATCAACAATTTATGGATCTAACAATGTGAAATTGGTGTACTTTGTTGTTTTACAACAAATATTGTTTTGCGGGGGTGTGATTTTGGTGGGACCCCCCGCACATATTTATATATGTAGTTTAATGTATTTATTTTTGTTTTTAATGTAAAAGAGTATTTTGGTCATTTCTAAAAAGTTAACTGAGAAAATCTAACAGAGTTAGTAATTTGGGCTCAAAGGGTTACAAAATAAGAATTAGGGTACTCAGGGAGTTAAACTTATTGATCTTGCTAAGACATATGGACTCAAAAAGTAATTAACTCTAAAATGAATGGAAGGGACATGGTTAAGGTGTATACTCCCTTTACTCTAAAAACAAGTCACCCGGGTTTGGAACTTGTTCTGGTTGTTTATTGGTTTATTTTTCGTATTTTTAAGCACAATCACAAGGTTCCTAAACATAAACAAACCCTACATTGTCCCCAACTCTAGCTCATAGTTACCTAGATCACGGTTCGCTCTAGTACAGTAACGAGGAATGGGTACGGGTACACGATTCGCTAGAGGGGGCATATTCGGTACGGAGGGGGTAGGTTCATTTCGGTACGAACCAATACATTGTACCATAGAGTCCGCTTCGGTGTACCTAATTCAAAACAGAAATTACCAAATTCCAAAATCTAAATTACCAAAACAAAAGCTCCAAATTACTAAATTCCAAAATCCGAATTACCAAAACAGAAAATCCAAAATAAAATCGATTATGAAATGTGGTATCCTAGGTATTTATACTTGCTGATGGTTTTGATGTGAAATTGAAGTTGGAACATTGGTACGATAGGAAAACGAGGAGACCTGCGAAATTGATTGTTCTCCCGCCAAGTTTTTCCGTCCATTCGCGTTCTATAAATTGATTGGCGCGTTGTGCCATACGCGTACTCCATACTGATCAAAACGTTTGGAATTTTCCTCATAGCATTGTACCAGTGGATCTAAAGCACGATATAGAGGCGATTTGGATCGTTAGCGTATTCGTTTCAGTACAGTGCATACCAATACGAAATTTGTGGCTTGTTGAACATATTTAGTAACTATGATCTATCTTATTAGCATCTGAATGGTTAGTTTGCCAAAATAAAACGAAAATAGAAAATGGAACTTTAAGCGTTGAGAGTTGAGACAGAACTTGAGAAATAGTTAATGCTCGGGTGTGGTGTGTGTGGTTTACTGGTTTGCTGAAGCTTTTAAAGAAGAGAAATAGAATGATAATTGATCTTTTAGACGTTAAAAATACTCTACTGTTATGAACACTAGTGATGAGTCGGTACTGATACTACAAACAATACGAGTCAAGGATAAATACAAGCATGGAGTCAAACTAGGAAATTAACAAGTATGTGGAATGACTTTGTGATGAATGTCACGCGAACACAACTCTCTAAACATGATCTAGTGGTGCAAGTTATAAAAAGGAATAGTACATGAGATTTCGTTAGTTAATGTTGTTAATCAAATGCAACTGAAGCTACCATGACCGTAAATGATAACATGATGGAACCGAAGATACAAAAGAATGCAACTAATCAGTGGTGACCACTAAAGAACAAGAGTGCAACTAAAGAATACAAATAATGTCAGACCTCGGACTCGGTTTATTCCTACTCTAGGTGTGCGACCAACAGTTGATACCTTAATTTATTAATCAAATACGAAGCGGAAAAACTTTTTGATAAAGATGTATGATATTTCCAAAAATGTGCTTTTACAACATACGGCCAAGATCTTACAAAAAGATACAAGTAGTATTTTTCAAATCTAGCCACAAGATCCGACAAGAGAGTTCTTGGGAAGTCCATGTCCTCTACCACAACCTTGCCATAACTTTAATTACCTAAACATTTTGAAAATGTATGTCAACAAAATTTGCTGGTGAGTTGTTTTTTATAAATAAATTAATTTAAGCGTAAATAACATTAAAGTTATTCAAACAAATCTATAATAGTCTGTCCATTCAACGATAACCGAATATAAATTCAGTTATAGACCTTTTCTTTTTAGTCCGTGGACTTTCGTCCAAACGTAAAGTTTCCTGCCCGTACGTATAGTTAACATGTTCCAAATAGTGCCTTCTATACAAACATATAGTTAATACGAAATATCCTACCATGGAACCGCCCATGATTTTACGGATCCAAATATAGTACACATATAGTTGATCAAACCACATGCACAAGCGAAAGTAGACCATGAAATGATAAGCGTTTAACACATTCTTATGCTTCAAAATAGAAGACATTTTCTCGTAGCTGGAACCTACCTAAATACGCATCGTAACAATTTATCAGTAACTTGATACATGGTTTTAAACCTTGTCGTTTCCTTGCGCTTCTTTTTAAAACCAAGGTCCTTATGCATGGATATACTATATAAAGATTATAAATACAATAGAAGACATTCATTCCTTCGATTATGGAAACTTAGCTCATAGTACCTCCTTTTCCTTGCATATTTTTACTTAACAGTAGATTTATTATATTATTAGATGTAGCAGTTTGATGTTTTAATAGGTGCTTATAAATCATCATTTAGGAAAGATGACATCAGCAGCCCTTGCACAAACTCACTTCTCCTAGCCTTTTCCTCCTGATCTTCATCAACAACCTGCTGTTTCTCACTCCTGAAAAAACAAATTTAACTTAAGTTACTATCAAAATGTCATTCAAATGTACAAAAAATAACAAACCAATGTGTATGCCAAAACAATAAGTCAGGCATAATCCACAACAACAAGGCGTTTTATCTTTTAATGCAAGTAAAGAACAAAATCAAAGAAGGTGAGCTGAGTCAGTCAAAACTTGGATTGTGTTCAAAACAAGTCGGTCAACTCAAAATAATTAGCTAAACCTGGTAGCAACGGGTTCAGGTCATTCGAAACGGGTGGGCTAATGACCATGGGTTATGGTTGCAGCAAAATGGAACCCCATTATGGAGAACCGCACGCTGACATATTTTACATTATTAGTGTTATAATTTGTTCTTTCTATATTAGTTTTATTTATTTATGTTTCAAGTTGGTTAATTTAATTCCCTAGATGTAGGCAAACGTGGGTGGAAGTTTCCATCAATTTATGTACCGTAAGTTTGTTCGAAAAATGGTCAGTGAGTTTATGAAAAAGTTTATTTGGTTAATTTTCTCATTGGATTATGAGTTGATTAATTATTTCCATGCTAGCTCAAGTTTGGCAACTTGAATGGCGTTCTTGGAGTCTAATTGCGGATTAAGTGGTGTATCTGTATCTTAATCCAATTTTAGTTTGCCCTACCGTATGTTTATGTGGTGTATTTGTATCATAAACGAACTATAGATCTATCCATTTTATTGTAGATCTATCCATTCCGTTACCAAACCGCTTCCTATTGGTCTCATTGATTGGCAAGGTATTGGTAGGCACCAGGTGACAGATTATCACGGTAAAGAAAAAAAAAGATAAAAGATAAACAGGTAGAACCGGCTAAAAGTCAACCAAAGTCTGTCTATTTTTAATGTACGAGTAAAGTACACGGATGGTCCCTGTGGTTTACCAAAATTTTGGATTTGGTCCCTTGCTTTTCAAAAGTACACGGATGGTCCCTGTGGTTTGCACTTTGTACCGCATTTAGTCCCTAGCCAACAAATCTAAAGGTTTCAGCAGGTCCAAGTCAAGGACTAAATGTGTTACAAGGTGCAAACCACAAGGACCATCGATGTACTTTTGAAAAAAGTTGGGAACTAAATGTGTTCCAAAATGCAAACTGCATGGGCCATCCATGTACTTTTGGAAAGCTAGAGACCAACTCCAAAATTTTGGTAAACCATATGGACCATCCGTGTAAATAACCTCCCAAATTGTTTTTGTTATCATGATTAACGCATTTATTATTCACATAAAGGTTTAAAAGACAGACAAAAGTGATTGTAGGTCAATGACTCAATCGAACCCAGCGTGCTTGTTTATTTCAAGATTCAGATTATTATTTCTACCCAAATCAATATTGACGATTACCCAACACACCCATCATGGCACCTCTTATCAAAGATATCGCAAAATAGTATTACAAATAAAGGTTACCTTGCCACGAAATCTTTATTTGAGCTTTCAACTACCGATATTGCTTCAGTAGAGGAACGAGTTTGATCTTGTGATGGGTCCACAACATTATTGTACATGAAAGAAGATAACAACGGGTCGGGCTCTGTGTTGGCGGATGACATGCCCGAGAACGATGAGCCACCTAGAAACGCGTGTAGGTTTCCTTCTCGTAACTCTCTCTTTAAAGCAGAATAAGTTGCGTTTGATCCACCTCTACGGATTCTCCTCTTGCGTTGAACGTAATATTTAGTCAAGAAATCACAACAATGGACAAAATATGTAATTACAAGAAAAGCATCCAAAATTTCATAAGTTAATGACTTCAATAAAAGGATATCTTAAGAAGACTTCCATGCTGCATGATAATATGGCTGACCAAACCGGCTCCCACCTTTTTCGCACATATTGGACATACCTACACTTACAATATAGAATACATATAATACTGTATCTGTATTACATAACGTTCTAGACTTTTTACATTTCATAACTATATATATAGTGAATAATATTAGAAGGTTTATTGAAACAAAGAATAAAGTGGTAAAAAGATGACGACAGTACGATACCCCGTTTTTTGCTTGAAGTGTATGCTCTTCGTCAATGTGACAACAAAGACCCACAATGTCAAAATCCTCTGCACAAAATGGGCACAAGTACTCGGGCCTCGGCTCATCGACATCAGTTTCTTCCACGAGATGAAATGCGTCTGCTGGAAAACATAAACGGGAGATTCAAAACTAATTTCACAGGCATCAAAATCCAGCCAAATAAGGCTGGAATCAACGTATAACAGCCTAAACTAGCCCTAAACAACAAGCCTAAAACATGTCTAAAACGCCTATAAACGGTATTTTATACTATGAGCCTAGTTAAAAAGGCCCTCGTTTTTTCTAAGCGTCTAGACTCCGGAATCGACCTATGCGCCTTGAGTGTGTCTTGGGCTTTTAAAAACATAGGGGTATTCCATATGGTCTAGTATCTCTCCAAACAAAACAAAACGGTATGAGATTTGCCTAAGGTGTCTCAAATAGCACCACGAAACAAATTGTCCTAATCCAAATTTGCACGAAAAAAGATTAGATGAGTATCATCCAATTTCGTTAACCAACACCGAAAACACCAGTCAACCACTGAGCACTCGCTCGATCACACCGAAACATCTTCATATCTATACACCAGCATCTACACTAATCATACCCCCTCCCCCCCCCCACCACACACCACAACATACAAATCTCAAACCGTAGAAATCTTTTTAAACAAACAAACAAACAAACAAACAACATCACAATCATTCCAATAACAACACAACTAACCCTAACATATCAAGTAAAAACTTAACCCAACCACACAATACACACTAGTACTCCAAATTCAAAAACATAAATATTTTCACAAAAAATAAACACAAATTACAACAAAAACACACATAAAGATTAACCTGATCGAGAGTGATGTCGCCTTGAAGAAGAAATCGAAGTGGATAAACGAGTCCAAGAATTAGGGTCCATTCACTTTTGATGGAGAAATTAAGGTCGAAAAGGTATGAAATTAGGGAAATTGAATTAGGGCTTTTAATATTGGGGTGTAGATACAGGGTTTGTGAGTGTATAGGTTTGGTTTTACAGAAGGAAGTGGTGTAATTTCTAGAGAGAGAAAGAGGAGAGAGAGAGAGGGGTAGATAAACTCTCCACCGAACTACCCTGCTATTCTGGTATTGTTGTAGTCGGTTTAAGTACCTCATGTTCTTAAAAATGTTATAGTTGCTCCTTTATCTTTTGATATTTGTTCATTTGAGCCCACTTAAATACCATTCGTCTAAGTCTCGCGTTGTTATGCTAGCTAGCAATGCTATAGATTCCTCTCGTTGTTTCTTTTTAATATTCACTAAGATTGTCGGTGAAACTTCTTTTGCTTGACTCATTGACTCTTTTCTTTCCGATTCGGTCTTGTAGGTGTGGTGTCTTTGTTATGGTCCGGCGTATGGCTTGTGAAAGCATCACCAGGTGTACATGAGAAGTAGTTGTTGGATTCCGATGATTTTTTTTCTCTTGTCTACCTGACTTTTTAACCATCAAGGGGACCTTGCTCCATCTATCATGTTTTTTTTTGAATAAATCTTCTATGCATCAACGTGAGTAAAACCGCTCAAATGTTCTTTTTTGGTAATTACCTAACGCCTTTTCTATCACACCTACTATCTCGTATACGAACATACATAGTTATAAAAATATAAACTATTTGAAAGTAACTGATGAAGCGGTCGATTGCTTCCACCCAAGAGTTGGTTGTAGTGATTAAATACCTTGTTCCAAAAACGATATTTTTTGTTGATTTCTTTTCTTGTTTTCGGAGCAAGAACCCATGCTTTAGCTTAAGCTACTTCTTCCGAGTTTGTCCATTGTTGACTATCCAACCGTTTTTTTAATTTTCCTTTCTTTGCATCGACACCGGGATTTTCACCTTCAACTTGCAATTCTATAACATTTTCATCCCAATTAGTTCCCTCTTGCGTTTCTGGCACAAAAACTTGATCATCAAAGAGCTTCATAAATAAGGGGCGGTAGTTCCACTTTCTCGCGTAGGACCGAAATGCAAATGGGTCAAACACTTGTTTAGCTTCTAAAGAGAAATTGAGTTGTCTAGGAGCAATTAGAGTTAGGGATTGTTGGGAATAATTCGTAAATGCTTGGATAACTCTGAAGTCGTGTAATCACTATCAGATCAAACAATTGGAGTGGCTACCAATCTTTGATCGGATAAAATCAGAAAAATTCTAGATTTTTGTATGTCAATTTTTTGATTGTGAGATTTTGGGAATTCGTATTTGAAAATCAAAATTCGTCCAGGGTTTTTTTTTTCTAAAAAAATGGGAGCGTATTTTCAGTTTTTCACAACTGCTTGCAGTTTCAATTTTGAACAAAAAAACCTTTAGTCCCTTAAGTTTTCAAAAGTGCATACTTAGCCCGAAATTCAATTTCTGATGCATTTTTTATAAAAGACTTTTGTCCAGCCAGGGGCTGCCGCCCTTGGACCCTACTCCAGGGCGCTGCCCCCTTGGATCCCCGTTGACATTCAAATAAGCGTGCACTCTTATTTGAACGTCACACGCAATCTCAAATTACACTAAAATATCCAACATGGATGAGCAATTGGTATAAAAATACCGTCCCAATCCCGATCTCGAATTTTTTCGGTACCAGAAACGGTATTCACTTTTTGGCATTTTCGGTATCGGTAAAATACCGACCTTTACCCTCAAAATACCGATACCGTACCGTACCAAGTATCCATAAAATTCGGGATCGGTATTTTTCGGGATTGGGACGGTATCGGTATTTGCTCATCCCTAATTAGAGTGGGTGCTTGTGGTTTATGTAAAAAATATATGGTGGATAAAGATCTAGATGGTATGGATATGGTTGTGATTGTATAAAAGAATGTTGTGGTTTATTCCCTTGACAACTCACACTCGAACCACTTCCTCTCGCGCTTAAACCGGTCCTTAGGGTTTAAAGGTTTTTTTTCTCTTGAACCAACTTCTGATTTTTGTTTATCCATGGTGTTGTTTGTGTGCGTGGAGAGTTTGTTTGTAATTTGGATGATGTAAAATAGTAAAAATGGTTTGTACTTATAAAGGTTTAGTTATGTAAAAGAAAGCAATTTATTTTTTTGTTTGAAAAATCCATCCAACGACAATATTACCGTTGTCAACGGTAAAAAACTATCTCCTCAATTTGGGGACTAGTACCGTACCCACTACCCGAAATCGGTATCCACATAAGTGACAACAGTGCTCCCGATTCGAGTAGTGTGCCCGATTTGTGGTACATGCATGCTTCATATGCCCCATAATAATATATTTTTTATGGAATATGATGAATTTTTTTTTCTATTAACAATTTTAACTCATCTGTAATGACTTTTTTAGAAAGTTTTACATTACAGTTTTATTGATTAGTGTATGCTATATATATGAGTAAGATCAAATACAAATCAAAGTTTATGTAAAAAAAAGTAAGAATAAATACCAAGTCACCATATGACATCCATTTGGTTTATGAAGAGGGATATTTTTTGTAATTCTTTTAATGTTGATTTTAGCAATTCCTATTTTTATGAAACTTGATAGTTTTACTTACTACAAATATAATTTTAAAAAATCAATCAATTAAACAATCCATTATTTTGCTTTGAACTCATCATCTCATTAAAAATTCTTATTCTTTTTTCATCAAATCCTAATTGTATATGACATGTTTATTCGACATGTAATTATCACCCATTAATGTAAAGTTATTAGCACGTCAAAAACATCACAAACGTTTTGCGCCGATTATATAATCTTGTGTGCTGTTTTCATAAATTGATACGCTAATTTCATAAAATGATATGCTACATATTTAAATATTTGTGTTACTTATATATGTATTGACTATATAATTTTATGGCTAAATTCATAAATTGAGGTGCCAATTTCATAAATTGATGCGGATAAATATTTGTGTCACTTATATAAATTTATGTACTGAAACCAGCACAAACACCTTCAAAACTAGCATCGACAATACCAAGACAAAACAACTTTGAAATTAGCACAAACAATTTTGAAGTGTTATTTTCAATGCTTTAGAAAAATAATGTCACATTAACAAAATATAAATATATATAACAATATTGTCTCATATTAAAGGTAAAAAAAAAACTTGTTTTATGGTGTAATTTAAAAAAAAACCAAAGTATATAAAAGTTATTTTGTTTTAAAAAAAATGGTGAAACTAGTAGGAAAAAAAGTGAACATAAGAAAATTTTAATCTTAATAACACAATTACTAAAATACCCTTGAAGCTACTATTAGACATTACTAATACCAAGGGTTTGATTAGTAATCAATACCAATCGTTGATTAAATATATAGACGACTCAGATGTGTTCTCACCGTTTTTACAGCTAACATAGTTTGTACATGATCTTAACTCATATTTATTATCTTTATGTAATTGTGAAAAGTTCTATGGTAAAAAAATATGTTTTTATTATTATTTGTTTTTCTTTAGTTTTAAACATTTTAAATCAAATAAAGTTCTACATCAAAATGTTTTATTTTCTTTTCTTTCTACTTTAATTTTTTAAATATTTTCTTTATTTTCCTTTTTTTACTTTTGATTTTTCTTTATAATATTATAAACAATTTTATTTGTTATTTTGTTAATATAATACTTTATTGCTACAATTATTTTGTTTTTCGTTTGTACTTTTGTTCGAACATGTTAAATATATTTGAATTTTTTTCTTTATCGGGAGGAACAGAAATCGATACCCTTTGAACATCGGTCGCGAAACCGTATTCGTTTTTATGTTTTTTTTAACATGGAGGCATAAAGTTCGTTGAATTTTAAGTTATATTTGAAATTTAGTATCTTTTGGTACTTTGTACAATAACTTTTTCTTTACCGTGAGTAATGAAACCGATACCCTTTGAACATCGGTAGGGTACGGACGTATGGTATTCGTTTTTATATTTTCTTAACGTGGAGGCAAAAAAGATTGTTGAAAATTAAGTCGTATTCGCAATATAGTATTTTTTTAGTACCTGATACAGTAAAGAAACCATGAGAAACCGTCGCATCGCACAAACTTATTTTTAACTCTAGTTATGTTAAAGGAAAGAACCTCTAATAGTGTCACACGCTAATGTAAGCCTGGAGTTGCTAATACAAGCCTTGGGTCTTTGCTAAATGCTAACTTTCTGACTCTTTTTTTTTCGATTGAAAACAAGATGCGATTGTGAGCCGGCTTAACACAAGATACTATTATTGCATTTTTAAACTAGGCTCTCACTATTCCTACACCTTAAAAATCTGATTTTCACTCCCCTACACCTATACAACCTGTATAGAGTTATACGGGTCGTATAGGAGAATGTTGCACAAAAAAAATATCAGAGGATTTATTTTGTCTCCGTTTATACGAGTCGTATAATATATACGACCCGTATAGAATGTTATACGACTATATAATTGGGTACGATCCAGTGGTGGATCTAGAAAACTTTAAAGGGGCAACGTTTCAAGAAAAAAGGGTAACGAAATCGAAAAAATGTCAAATATTTTTTCCAAAATTTACACTACTGCCGGATCGTCAAGGGGCAACGGGGTTACCCCATGTCAAGAGATAGGTCCGCCCCTGGTAGGATCCAAACCTCATATAATATTATACGACACAATATTTTCTCTATCAATACGAGCCGTATAACAATATACGACCCAATATTTATTATGTCAGAATATTCTATACGGGTCGTATAACCCTATACGACCCGTATACCGTATAGAGGGCGTGAAAACAAAATTTAAGAGCGTGGCTGCATTAACACCCCTTAGATAAGCAAGACCGAGCGTTTGGATCAAGTGATTTGATTATATCTGGAGAAAAATATTATTACTTTGATTAAAAATATAGTTTTGTTGTTGAATTTGTAACATATTTAAAAACTAGTAAAGTTTTCCGCGCGTTGCGGCGGGTCCAAATGTAAAGTAGCTCGAATTTGTACCGTCAACATCTGAATCGTGTGTGTCTGAAAAAATGTTACGTCAAAACGTAGATAAACTAAAGATGCATAAAAATAACTACAAAAATGTATTATATATGACACGATTTATTTGCGAAAGAAATTTACGCCGAACACAACTCAAACTTATAACGACATGTAGATAAAAATAAGTACAAAATTATGTATTTGTAAGTTAAAAATGGTACCGCGAGTTGCTGTGGCGCCGAAACGTAAAGTAAGTCGAATTTATCATCTAATGAAAACATGTAATACTTGACCCGGCTTGTTGTAAAACAAAATTTATGCCAAAGCATAGATCATATGAAAACATACAAAAAAAGCGGATCCAAGTGTAAATTAACTCGGATTTGTACCGTCAACACCTGAATCATTTCTAAACAAAAGTTACGTCAAAACGTAGATAAACTAAAGATGTTCATAGAAATAAGCAAAAAAAACGTATTATATATGAGGCGAGTTATTTGCGAAAGAAATTTACGTCGAACACCAACTCGAACTTATATCGACACATACATAAAAATAAGTACAAAATTATGTTTTACTAAGTTAAAATGGTACCGCAAGTTGCAATGCGCCGAAACGTAAAGTATGTCGAATTTATGTAGTCTAATGAAAGCACATTATACTTGACCCGACTTGTTGTAAAACAAAATTTATGCGAAAATGTGGATCATATGAAAATGTAAAGAAAAAAAGCAAAAAAAAAAAAAACTATATCTGAGCTTACCTATTTTAAAGAAACATAATCAGCTTTATTTTATACCGACACGTACATAAATATAAACACGTAAAAAATGTTATAGAGTTTTTAGAAAGTTGAATGGTTTAAGCGCCAATAGTAATATTGAAGGGTAAAAGCCAAAAAAAACGTATACTAAAAAATTAAAAAGAGAGAAAAGAAAAAAAAAAAAAAAAACCCATAACCAATAACCAATGGCTGCACTGGTCATCCATCTTGTTATTGTAACTTTAAACGTAAACAAATTTAAATTTATACTAAAACGTAAAAAACTTGGAATTTATACTGTATAATAAAAAGGCTATTATATTTTCACATGACTCTTTTTAATTTATAATGTTTTATTTAGGTGATACGAAAACTATTATATTTGAGCTGACTTATTTTCCAAAAAAACTTACGTCGAGACGTAAATTAACTTTGATTTATACCGACACGCAAATAAATACATATGTCAAACTCGATTATAAAGTGTTATAAAGTTAGGGGTTGTAACAATTCAATGCTTAAAGGTGGAAGATAAATATAATAAAAAAGAGAAAAGCAAGTAAAAGAAAAAAAAGTCATTAGAAGAAAAAAAAAAAAACCTGAGATGCCTGCTACTCTGTACACCATTCTTCTTATGTAGCTTTTACAATGTAATAAAGTGTGTTACGGCGAGTGGTTTAATAAAAAATATTGCTTTTTAGGTTTTTTTTTTTCAATATAATGAAAACCATGTATTGTTTGTTAAAGGTTTGAGGTTAAAAGTTTGAGGGAAGAGTTGATTACATGGATGTACACAATTGCAAACTATTGTGTAGGCACTTTTTTTACCTTTCATATAATTAAAGCGTGTGTTATGATAATATGAAATGTAATTGTTGAGTAACTAAAAATCGAAAAAAAAAATGATGAGATAGAAATAAATGATTAGGTAACATATTAATTTGTAATTATTAAATAAAAATATTACAAAGGGGGCAACGTCTGCGATTCTCTTCACACTCCTAAAGGGGCAACGACCCTATCACCTTGGTGCCATAATGATGTGTAGCGCCTCCGCTGCTGATTTCACATGTTTTCCGTTAGCGTCCATAAATATGTTCCCATTGTATTTCACATACGTAATGGCATAATGTGGTTTTAATGTAACTTTTCAACACTATTCATTCAACCATAACAAATATATAGATAATCATATTGTTTTGTGGTTAAAAAATATAATGACGTTAAGGGTTTTTTTATTATTATAAATATTACTGTGTAAGAGACAATTCATTATTTTAAGTTAAGACAATTCATTATTTTAAGTTAACGGACTAGTAGGAACCGTGAGTTTTATAAACTTATTTTATTATTAGAGATAGTCTATCATATAATGAATTAATTCACTCATTCGTATATCAATAAGATAAGTAGAATTGTTTTCATAATTGTTACAGATAAACTAATGTTTTATGTTAAGATAATGTGGCAAAAATTTCATAATATATAATTTCTTGAAAATCATCAACAGCTCTCGTTTAGAGCACCCGTTTAGTAAGCGGGAGATCTTGAGTTCGACTTTCAACGAGAGCAATTCTTGTTTTACGTTTTAATTATTGGGCTTACTTTTTATCTCTTAGGGCTTTTGGGTTACTTATGTGTAGAGGCCTAGAAAGTATGCTTTACGTTTTAATTATTGGGTTCATCTTTTGTCTATTGGGCTTGCTGATGTGGATTTGGGTTACTTGAGTAGAGGTCTAGAGGGTGTGCTCTTATAGGCCCTACAATATTAAAAAAGAAAACGTAAATATTAAATACTTTAGTATTCTTGCATTATTTATTTTTTTTCTCTGATTAATTATAACTAGTATTTCTACCCCGCGCGTTGCGGCGGGAAATTTGATTATCAGTATAGTACCGACATTCGGTATAGCAAGAAAACGAGCACGGAAACGTCCACGTATTATAAAAAACACTAACAAACGAAATACTAACATAAAACATATCGGTTGCTAATAATATCGATAGCGAAAACAATATTGTTCAGTTGGATTGGCTTTGGTTCATCACGTTAAGGAGAAAATTAACTCTAAAAGGCAAAATACTTAACTGGATAGAAGTAAAAGTAGAGTGACTAAACATGTATATCAACAAAGTTAAAGTAAAGTAGATGGACTAAACATGTATATAAACAAAGTTAACTAATGGGGAATAAAATTTATTAAGTTGAGGGACTAAATATGTATATTAGAAAAGCTAAAGTAGAAGGACTAAACACGTAAATAAGAAAAGTTTGGGGTTAAAGAGAAAATTCTTGTGGCCAACTACAAGAGGACACTTGGCTATGTCGGATTGGCCAACCGACATAGTGACATAACCTTTTAAGTATATATATAATTAGTCAATTTTATTTTATCTTGCATATATACACATATTATCAAATTTTATTCATATAACATTTTGAAATTTATCCTACACAACTCGTAATTTATCCTCTCCTAGTAACACAACTATAAAGTTAACCTACCAATTTGGAATTTAACACATTCTCCAGAAAGGACATGCATACGTATTTATAACTAAGTTAAACTTCACATCCAATAAGTTCCATACAAATTAAGCTCTTGAATAATCTTAATCATATAATCTTCTAAACAAACAATGCATAATACGTAAACGGTTATTTTCACTACACTTATGACCAATTTAAGGTTAGATTGTCAAGTTCAACTTTAGGAATCTATCCAAGTATCTTCGAGCTTGATTGTTCATCCCAACCCAAATTAATCCATTAACTTTTCACAAGTTGACTTAGATCACCTCCATTTATGAAGTTTAAGGGAGTATATTTTCACAAACAAAAACTTAGATTAGTCGGTATGAAAATTCATTTCACAAAATCACCAACTAAGTCAGGTATTAATAGTTATTCTCATATTTGGTTAACATTATTCTTAACAAAGTATTAATTATGGTACATAATACAAATCATCTTAAGTTTATGTATGTTTGTCGATGACCATCTGGTATATTAGCACCGCCATAACCTTGCAAAGTGGAGGTCATGGGTTCGAGTCTCGCATAGAGTAAAATTGCTCTAGGTTGAGCCATGGGTTTACCATAGTGGGCTTTTAGACAGTAGGTTTCCTTTGAAATGGTGGCGGGCCGCGTCACCAGCGTTGTCTGCGTTCGCGGGTGTGGGTGACTTTCACCACTGGGCTTATCCGGGTGATCGGGCTTTTGTTGATCGTTTAAATAAGTTTATGTCTGTTTATAGTAGGCGACTAGGCACCCAAAAATTTTAATTTCATTCGTTGATTACTAGAGTTTATGTCTGTTTATAAGTTTATGTCTGTTTATGTCTATTTATGAAAACTTGTATTCATACTCAATTCCAACTTTGTATCCAAGACTTTGATCATAATGAAAATTTATACTTTATACACACTTGTCTTGCATACAATCAATCATTTAAATACATGTTTTTCATGCAAACCAACACTTGTTATACGTGCAGTACTCATACATTACACCTTTGTACTTGAAATACTTAAAAACCAGCTGAAAATACGTAAAAAACGGCCCAACTCAACATCCTTGTGCGAACTGGACTCACTTTGCACGAAGTGAACTTACTTCGTACGAAGTGGAGTCACCTCGCACAATCAGGATTCACCTCGCACGAAGTGAGGCTAGCAGCAACTCCTACTCTATAAATAAGAACACTCATTCACTCCTTCAAACTTTCCGAATCATCACACTTTCTCTCTGAAATTTCCAAATTTTGGCAGAACACTTCAGCCATTTAAGTGAGTTTTAGCTCACTATTATCCTTACTTTTGTAATTTCATCTTATTCTTGTATTTTACTTCTTTCAATTTAAAGTTATATGTACCAAGTGATGAAACTAACCAAGTTCACCAATCTCGAAATGGATGAACTTGTGCTCTAGTAAGTGTGAGAATGATGGGAGCCTTGGCTTTCCGAATTAAGTTCCACCACCTCACTTGTACACCTTATAAGTTAAAAAGTTGTATTATATTTCCGTTCATTCATGACCAATTGGGTTTATCAACTATTTGATAAACTTTGAGCTTTGGTGAATCATATAATGAGGTATTCATACCTCCATGCTTAACCTCTATGATATATTGAAGTACTACTGACGTAATCTATATAATATAGAATATAAAGTATATACATATCTAGCCGAGTTCACGATACTAACTGGATTATGGTTATGTGTTATGAACTTGGGGGATTCCGCCTCGTTTCTAAAATCCTCGTTTACAAAACTTAGTGTAAAAACGAGTGTTCAGATGAGATACATTTTCCAGATCTGTCAGCTTCGTACGAAGTGAACAATCACTTCGCACGAGGTGAACAGTCACTTTGTACGAGGTGGATAATCATTTCGCACGAAGGGAACAGTCACTTCGTACGAGGTGGACATATACTTCGCACGGAGTGAACAATCACTTCGCACGAAGTGGTATTTTCTTACGCATACTTTTGTACTTTTAAATTCCGAATCAGAAACTCTCAACAACTCTGAATACTCACACACCTCTGTTCCCTCGTGTAGGGTAACTTCGATGTTCTACCCTTCAACTTAACGACTCGTGGTTTGCTAGGAAAGCTTTGCAAAACTGTGAGTATACTCGACTCCCGTTTTATCTTTTAACACTTTTGGGTGCAACATGTATGCGCTATCAAAATCACTAATCACATATACTTTATACTTGAAATCTCAAACAAACAATCCATCATACGTGCCTAAACCGTCATGCTTAAGTTCATACATGCTAGACTATACTTATGCTTTATACTTGTCATTACTTTATTCAAGCTTCCCTTAACTTGTATAGCGCTATAGGATTTACGCACTGCCCGTAATTCTTGAGGCCATGTTAAGTAAACAAAACAGTCTATTCATTGCTATGATTAGATTATGCGAGCGGAAAACTTTGGGTTGACATTTATAGTTGCATGCTAGTGTTGTATGTTAGTTTAAGTTAACAATTATGCATGTGGATTCATTTAATCCTTTATATTATCTAGTATTCATACTTGTATACTCGCCATGCCTTGTGTGTTGAACTATACTTTAATATATGTTGTAGGAATTTGATGATGAGGAGGACACATGGAATCTAATAGGATGAACTAGAAACCCACTTTAAATTTCGAACTTTGTTGTAATTTGTTTATTCGATTATGTTGTTGAACTTTGTTTCCAAACGATGTATTTGATTTAGAAATGAAATGAAACATTTTTTATTTAATACATGTCGCAAATAGTGTTATGAGGTCTCGAGCAATCTATTTCGTCCCGGCCCGATGTTTCCGCCATCGGTTGGGGTGTGACAGGTAAATATATAACTTTTTAATTATTTGATATATAAAATTAGATTTATTCAACCTGTATAATACACATAGCTTTTTTAATGGTGTATATATATATATATATATATATATATATTTACTATTTAGTATACAAAGTTACATTTATTCAACTGTCACGCCCCTAATTTCCACGTGTAACCCGGTGGGCCCGGTTGGGGAATATCGTGACGTAAGTTGATATCATCATTACCAAACAATACAATGTAACACAACGGAAGTCTGGATAATTACTATTACAAACGTTCGAATGTTCAAAGTTCAAAATAATAAATACAACGCTTGTAACTAGATCCACAGGCGGATCGAAATGTGAATACAAAAGGAAACTTGACAGACTAAGGCCATCTAAGCAAAGGGTTGCAATTCCTCTTAAGCTTCGCCGAACACTTCTAGCCTAATTACGTATACTTGTCACATGCGCTTGGTCTTTTGAAAATACGTCAGTTTTCACTGGTAAATACATTTAACCGACTCCTTTTGAAAATATCTAATCTAATTTAATATCTGAATATATTATTCAGATAGTTTCTTCGCTAAAAGAACACACAAAAATATGTAGGAATAATATATGTCATGTAAATAAGTGAGGATGAGAGAAATTTAAAAAAAAGCTTGTGGCGAAAAATAAAAAAATCAAATGTGGTAATATTTATTGATATAAGTTAAAGATAATTTTATGTGAATTTATATATCTTTGAATTTTAGCATTATCACTTATTGATATCTATATATAATGAATATTTTTAATTATAAAAAATAAGTATTTATAATTAAGGAGGAGATAATAAATATTTTTAACTATAAAAATAATATCTATTTATAATGAATATTTTTAATTAAAAAGTATTTATAATTAAGGAGGTGATAATAAATATCTTTAATTATAAAAAATAAGTATCTATAATCAAATAGGAGAAGGATTAGAGATAGGCGGGAAAACAACAAAATAGATAGCTCCAATGAATAACATGTGTCTGCCCATAAGTTTACTTTATTATATAGTATAGACTAGGTTAGAACTCCGTGTATTATACGGGTTGAATAAATATAATTTATAAACTAAATAATAAAACAATAAATCTTTAAACCCGGTTTATTACACGTGTTGAATAATGTAATTTTATATAGTAAATAATAAAACGTTATATCTTCAAGAACCTTGTGAATGTACGGGTTGAATAAATGTAACGTTATATACCTAATAATAAAATACTTATATTATTAAAACCCTATGTATTACCTGTGTTAATGTCACACCCTTAATTTCCACGTGTAACCCGGTGGGCCCTGTTGGGGAATATCGTGACGTAAATTGATATCATCATTACCAAACAATACAATATAACACAGCGGAAGTCTGGATAATTATTATTACAAACGTTCGAATGTTCAAAGTTAAAAATAATAAATACAACGCTTGTAACTATATCCACAGGCGGATCGAAATGTGAATACAAAAGGAAACTTGACAGACTAAGGCCTTCTAAGCAAAGGGTTGCAATTCCTCTTAAGTTTCGCCGAGAACTTCTAGCCTAATTACGTATACTTGTCACATGCGCTTAATCTTTTGAAAGTACGTCAGTTTTCACTGGTAAATACATTTAACCGACTCATTTTGAAAACATTTCGAAAACATTTAGTGTACACAATGGTACTTTGTTTTATAAATAACTTGGGATAAATAATTTCATGTTATCAGTTTTACATGCTAATAATACATTTAGAGCCCTAAAACTAAGCCGGGATCATGATTAATCGACACGCCACTTTGACACCTTTAATAGGTGCACCCCTAATGGGTTATAATTTAATGTAGCATCTGACGGGTGTATGCCTACACCCCGTGCTTAGGTCGTGGCCATTTGCAATTAAATGAGCCGTGGATATCCAGGACACGGTCGTTTTAACCCCCAAATGTTTAATATTAAGCAATACGAATTAAAATGGATTATTTGAATTCCTGAATCATTGGTCTTTGATCCCATATCCAACCATGCGGTATTAGTATACCGTATCCCAAGCCCGTATAAGGGAAAATAAGTTAAAGTATTTACCTGGCTTGCAAAGTCCTTAGTAATAAGAAAATAAGCAGAGCACAGCCGTAATCAAAATAAACTAGCTTGGTGACAATATACCGGAAGTCTCTAGTCTGGAAATGAGGGTTTTATTAACCGATTAGTTAGCTCGCGGGTCTTTATTTGGTCATTGACCTAGACCGGCTAACTTAAAATAAAGATAACGGTACAAAGCGCTAGGTTAAACGGTGACCGGAAAAGAATGTATTTTGGCCCCGACAAGTGCGAGACTTGTATAATATGGGTTACCATTTTACATTCTGAAATTTGAGAATATTTTGTTATGGCTAAACCCGTTTCGATTAAATTGCGTAAACTAGTCACGTAGGCTTAACCGTACACATATAAGCGAAAATGGGTAACCGGGTGAGTCCCACACAAGTTCCATATGCCATTAAGTTTAAAATATGTTATTATAACAGTAAGTTATTGATATGATGACCCGTTATGGTTTTAAAAGTAACTTATGCCTTAAAAGGGCAATTTCGTCATTTTAAAAACATAAATAAACGAGTTTATATGTAAACTGATGTTAAGTTCATAAACATTCTGTAAAAACACTTATTTTATTATGTTATATCAGTAGGATATCAATTATATGTGTGGTTTATAGTTTAAGACCAAACTATGTCCCGAAAGGGCATTTTGGTCATTTCACATATAATTCGATAACTTATTTGGGAGTCTGAGTTTGGGACATGTACCTACTGTTAATAAGTTGAAAATAGGTTTTGAATTCATAGGCAACAAGTCTCAATGCTCTAATATGGCTTTGAACCATATTATGCGTCGAAACGGCGATTAATTCGCTAAATGACGATTTAAACGATATTTAAATGAAACAGTTGTTGTGACCAGGTTTGAATGACCAAAATATGTTAATATATATACTACATCAGTAGGCATAAGGTTTTGGTTCATAAAATTGTTTAAAACTCATTTTATGTGCCGAAAGGGCGATATCGTCATTTTAGGACATAATGTGTAAACTAGAGATTAAACTCTGTTTGCAACCTGAATAAATATCCCAAATAACCTTAAAAATGATATTACATCAGTAGGTAATGAGTTTTGATGTCAAGTTTATTATTTAAACTATTTTATACGTGAAAATGGCGTTTTAGGCATATTTATTGGATACTTGCATAATGACTCGGATTACTACATGAACATGTCCTATAACTCCAGAGGGTTATAGTATAATATAACATGGTCATAATGCAACTTAGGGACAGTAGCTAATGTTGCTAAATCGGGTCAGAATTGAAAGTCAACGTAGAAGTCAAACTTTGCGATTTTCGGTTGCGAACCGACTTTAGACCTGGAATTGATGAGCCGAACATGTTCCTACATGTTCTTATGATTATTACCAAGTTATTAGAGTGTCAAAACAAGTTTTATAACATCTACATTGCTAATTATGATTTTATTTCAAAACTGACCCGTTTGACTTTTTATTAACATAACTTTGACCCGTCAATTGACCAAGCAAACGTGGTAATCAGGAGGTGCCCTCTTGAGGGGTTAACACCTACCTTATTACGATCACGTAGCCATGTTTGTTACTAACATTGGCTGGACCATTATGGTCTTAGCCCAAAGTCAAAGTGTTTTTACGTAAACGCTTTGACCTTGGCTTAAAGCCTAATATAACTGAAAGAGGGAGGAAAGGACACTTACTTAAGGTCCTTAGCACGAAAATAAGACTAGATTGGAGGCTCCCTTCAGTTGGGAATCTCCAGAGAACAAGATAGAGATGAATATGAGAATGAGCAAGTCTCCATGTTGCAACTATAAGGGTATTTATAGTTGGAGATGCTTCATAGGATGGATCCAGGTGTTGGCAAGAGTTAGGAGATGAATACAAGTGGCTAGGATCGTGGCGCAAGCAGGAGAAGGGTGGAAATGGCGAGCAAGATGGCAGGGCAGCAAGCTGCCATGCATTCTGTCGCTGGCACCCACTTACGACCGTAAGGGTGAGCCTTGCGTCCGTAAGGACCTCTGGCGCCCATGGTTTTGAATTGGTAACGGACCGTAACCATAAAGGCTTGCAGTCTGTAACCGCCTTGCTGAAACCAGGGTTTATTTAGCCTTATGGACCGTAACCAGCAATGGTTACGGTCCGCAAGGACCTTTCAGAAATCCAAAAGGTATTTTACACTTTGGTCCTCCGACTTTTCTCGATGCACATTCAGAGGTTATTAAAATAACATGACGGTGTTTTTAGTCCCTCTCAGTTGTGCGTGGCAACCAAGATTTTCAAGACACGTGTTGGGATTTTATTGGACGAAATTTTCGAGGTGTCACATCTTCACCCCCTTAATAAAAATCTCGACCTCGGGATTTATTCAAATAGATAAGGGTACTTTTGTCGCATATTGGACTCGACCTCCCAAGTATATTCGGGACCCCGACGGGCATCCCATTTGACTTTTACAATGGGTACGTGCTTCCTACGAAGCTTCTTAACTTGCCGATCCTCGATCGCAATTGGTTTCTCTATGAAACACAAGTTTTTATCGATCTGTATATCTTCACGTGGCATTGCCAATGTCTCGTCCACGAGGCATTTCTTCAAATTGCTGACGTGGGACACATCATGAATTCCACTGAGCTTTTCCGGTAGCTTAAGCCGGTAAGCTACGGGTCCGACACATTCGATTATTTCGAATGGTCCAATGTACCTTGGGCTTAACTTGCCCTTTTTTCCAAAACGCATTACACCTTTCCAAGGTGATACTTTCAACATAACTTTGTCCCCAACTTGGAACTGTAAAAGTTTACGCCTTTTGTCGGCATAGCTCTTTTGTCTATCTTTTTCGTGGTTTCGAGGACGATTTCGGGTCCCGATAGTTGGGCTTCTCCAACTTCGGCCCAACACACAGGCGTCCTACATTTTCTTCCGTATAAGGCTTCAAAAGGAGCGGCCTTAATACTTGTTTGGTAACTATTGTTATAAGAGAACTCGATTAGGGGTAAGTGATCATCCCAACTTCCACCTAAATCGATCACACAAGCTCAAAGCATATCCTCCAAGGTTTGAATGGTACGCTCACTTTGTCCGTCCGTATGAGGATGGCAAGCCGTACTGAAGTTTAATCTCGTGCCTAAAGATTGTTGGAAGCTTTTCCAAAAGTGAGATGTGTATCTTGTATCTCTATCAGATACAATCGATATCGGCACACCGTGCAAGGACACAATCTCATCAACATAAAGCTTAGCCAGCTTATCGGAATCATATGTTTCCTTGATAGTAATAAATGAGCGGATTTGGTTAATCTGTCCACGATAACCCAAATCGTGTCATTGCCACGCTTGGTCTTAGGTAACTTAGTGATGAAGTCCATAGTTACCATTTCCTATTTCCAAACTGGGATTTCGAGTTGTTGTAGAAGTCCTGACGGTTTCTGGTGTTCTGCCTTAATTTGAGAACACGTCAAACATTTTGCTACATGATTGGCTATATCTTTCTTCATACCCATCCACCAATAACTGGGTTTAAGATCTTGATAAGCTACCCGGGTGAACCGAGTATTTAGAGCTATGTGCTTCTTGGAGGATTATATCTCTAATTCCACCAAAGATCGGAACCCAGATCCGATTGTTAAGCCTTAACATCCCATCCTTTCCAGGTGCTGACTGATTGATAGTTGCACCCAATCCTTCCTTGGCAATGTTGTCCTCAGACACGGCCTGCCTTTGTGCATTTAGCAGCTTTTCATTCAAGCTGTTCATCAGTTCAATGATCTTGGCATTGATCTTTAAAGGTTTGATTCTTTCCTTGCTACTAAGCGCATCAGCGACTACATTCGCCTTTCCTGGATGATATTGACTCTCGCAATCATATTCGTTGAGTGTTTCCATCCAACAACGTTGCCTCATGTTCAAATCCTTTTGATTGAACAAGTGTTGCAGACTTTTATGGTCTGTGTAGATGATACACTTTGTTCCGTATAAATAGTGCCTCTAAAGTTTAAGTGCGAATACTACCGCACCCAATTCTAAATCATGGGTGGTGTAGTTTCTCTCGTGCACTTTTAGTTGTCGTGATGCATAAGCAATCACTTTGCCTTTCTGCGTAAGCACACATCCCATGCCTGTGTGAGATGCATCACAATAAACTACGAACTCCTCCACACCTTCTGGTAGAGTTAACACCAGGGCATTGCTCAACTTATGCTTTAGTGTCTCAAAGGATTCTTGTTGCTTTGAACCCCAGTTAAATTTAGCATCCTTACGAGTTAAGATTGTCAAAGGAGTGGCTATTCGTAAGAAGTTCTCAATGACCCTTCGATAATAACCAGCAAATCCTAAGAAACTACGTATCTCAGAAGGCGTCTTTGGGGCTTCCCAATTCATTATTGCTTCTATCTTTGCTGGATCTGCTTGGATACCATGTTCAGTTACTATGTGACCAAGGAACTGAACCTCACGCAGCCAGAATTCGCATTTAGAAAATTTTGCGTATAGCTTCTCTTGACGCAGAATTTCAAGAATGCACCTCAAATGTTTCTCGTGATCAGATTGATTACGAGAGTAGATAAGTATGTCGTCTATGAAGACAATGACAAACTTATCTAAGTGTGGTTTGCAGACTCTATTCATGAGATCCATGAATGCTGCTGGTGTATTAGTGAGCCCCAAAGGCATCACTAGGAATTCGTAATGTCCATATCTCGTTCTGAAAGCAGTTTTCGGTACATCTTCGTCTCTAACTTTTAGTTGATGATATCCTGATCTCAAATCAATTTTCGAGAAGAAACTCGCACCTTGCAACTGATCGAACAATCATCGATCCTGGGTAAAGGATAACGATTCTTGATTGTTATCTTATTGAGTTCACGGTAATCAATGCATATCCGCATGATCAGTCCTTCTTTTTAACGAAAAGGATAGGAGCTCCCCAAGGCGAAGAGCTAGGTTGGATAAAACCTTTCTCTAAAAGTTCGTCCAGTTGGGTTCTAAATTCTTTCATCTTGGTTGGTGCTAAACGGTATGGAGCTTTAGCTATAGGAGCTGCTCCAGGTATGATATCAGTTCAAAATTCTACCTGCCTATCAGGAGGTAGGCCAGGTAATTCTTCTGGGAGCACGTCTGGCTATTCAGAGATGATAGGTATATCTTCAATCTTCGATTTAGGTCCATCAACGGTGACTTGTGCCATATAGATGACACATCCTTTCGTCATACATCTAGATGCTTTAAGCAAAACTACTTTATCCGGCAATCCAAAGTATTTGTCTCCATGAATGGTGAGGATTTTACCAAACGGGGATTTGAGTTCAATGAGTTTCTTATCACAGGCAATGCATGCTTGGTTATGCGATAACCAATCCATGCCTAAGACTACATCGAATCCCGCTAGTTTCATGGGTAAAAGAGAGACAGGGATAGAATGATTTTTGATGGTTATGAAGCATCCGTCAAGAATGGAAGAAGAAGTTTCTATAGTTCCATCAGCGAGCTCTACTTCATAGGTTATGTCTAGAGTTCTTACGGGAAAGTTTAATAGTTCACTAAACTTATGATCTACAAACGATTTATCGGCGCCCGAATCGAAAAGAACTCTAGCAAAAGTGTCGTTGATAAGGAACATACTTGTTATAACATTGTTATCCTTCACTGCTTCCCTAGCATTCATTGAAAGGCTCTAGCAGTGGCTTTCTTTGCCTCTGAGGTTTTGGGTTTACCCTCAGCATTTGCCTTTGGGCAACTTGTTTTGATGTGGCCCTTCTCACCACATCCAAAGCAAGTAGCATCTTTTATGTTTCGGCACTCATGTGACGATGCCCAGTCTTCTTGCATATATTGCATTGTTTCGGTTTCTGATCTAAGCGACATGTCCGTAGTGTTGCTTTCCACACGTTTTGCACGTGGGTTGTCGCTCGACTTTTGATTATCCTTACTAAACCCATGTTTTCCTTTCTTGTTAAATTTCTGGGAGTTTCCATCCTCCCGTTTTTGCTTCCCATCATTGTCAGTCTTAACTGACATTTGCCTCACATAATCTTGTGTGAGGGAGAGGGATAGTTCTACAGCAGATTTGTAGGTGCCAGGCTGCACCGCCTTAACCATACTCCTGATTTCAGGAGCTAGCCCATTATGAAACGTGCGATACGTTTGGGCTCCGGGGTGACTAAATAAGGCACTAGCCTTGGAGAGAGAGTTGTAGTCGGTAACAAATTTCTGACAATCCATGTTCTTCATAGTCAGATTTAAGAAATCTGACTCAATTTTCTCTACCTCATGGGGCGGACAATAGGTATCTTTCACCAAGTCCACAAACTTGGACCAACTTAAGTTGTAGAGATGAACTTTACCTGTAGATTGAACCAAGGCTTTCCACCAGATAAGGGCATCCCCCTTGAATGACTGAGATACATACTTAACCATATTTTTATCAGCGCAGCCGCTGATATCCACCACCGTCTCCATCTCGTCCAACCATCTCAAGCACTCAACAACTCCTTTTTCCCATTAAAATCACAGGGTCTACAAGACACGAAGTACTTGTAGGAACAACCATCGCCATCGACATTCGGCTTCTTAGGATGTTCATCACTCTTTTCTATACTCCTCACATTCGAGGAATGTGCCTCACTCTTTTTCGTCCTTGAGTGGCTAGGCTGAGTTTTAGGTTTAGAGACGGTCTTAGAGCGAGAAGCGCTCGACTCTGATCGGTGATCAGATTTGTCCTTTAAGGCCTTTCCAATCTTTGTGGCAATAAGTTCTCTCAAGTCATTCTTACTTATGATGATATTCTCATTGGCGTCGTCACCGATGCGTTTGCTATTTACTTCGTTTGATTCCGCAATTATTGCAAATTTTACTTCTAAATTCTGAGATGAATTTTGTTAGATGCTATGGCGTACCCTTATTCACAACATGGTTCCATGACCATACGGAATTTTAAATATTAAATGTGGTATACTTATATATAACCTAGGTCTCAAAGGACCATCACATAGTCCAGAATATATCAGTTAGTGCGTCATGCGTCACTACTGTATTATTGCTCATTGGCTTTACACTACTATTTAGTGTTTGAACATTTTAGCCAGGATCTAACTTAATCACTTAGGCGATAGGGTTTGACACAGAGAAATGATAAATTCAGAAGTTGAACATTGTTCACCTTTACTAGACAGAAGGCTACTTCCGAAATTTTCATTTGCCAATCTATTATAGCCATTGGCTGATGGATTTTTGGGTTAATATAGCGGATCAATAACTCTTGAATAAAATCATGATGATTGATTGGATGAAGTAAATAATAATAGGAAATTTTACTAAAAGGAACATTACAAAATTGCCTAATATATAGGACTTAAAATAACAAAAATAGTTCACGCAGGAACTTAACAGAAATAACAGTGTCCACGCAGGGACTTTTGGAATTTAAATTACATATATGAAAATACAAAGTTAGTCATCCTTCCTTCCTTTTACGGCTTTGTAAAGCTTCTTGATAAATTTCGTTGTTTTCTTCTCTGATTTCTTGACCTGTTGTCGCATTTCCCTTACTTGATCCAAGACCTCATTAATGGCCTCGAGTGGTACTTGTGGTTGGGGTTGCCGCTGAGGTGGAGGTGGTTGCGGCTGAGGCGCAACTGGATACGGATATCCATAAGGTGGATACCCGGTAGAGGTATAAAGAGGTGGGTAGGAAGGGTAAGAGGAATGATAAAGATTATTATGAATAATTGCATCATAATATGGATCTTGCTCTAAACCATGGTGAATGTAATTATAAAAGGCAGGAGGGTCAACAGTGTGAAACCCTGATGGTCCTGTATATGCAGGTATTGGATTGGCAAAATCCGGCGGTGGTAGAGGTGGTTGAGGCAAAGGCTCAACAGCTGGTTGCGGCGGGGGTTCCGCCACTGGCGAGGTGTTTGAGGGTCCACCCATTTGTGGGTCCTCAGGGATGATGGGGTAAGAGGGTGGCAAAGGTGGTAGCGAACCCGACCTTTTACCAGCACGTACTGACATACGTGCTCCACGCCTTCGGCGTGGTTGTGATGATGATTCAGGTAGTGGCTGAGGTTGATCCACCTGTTTCATTTCAACATCCTCTTGGTGAGGATGGGGTGATGGGTTTTGGTGTTGGGGAGTGCTATGGTATGAGGGCGTGTTGACGAACACATATTGTGCCCATCTTTGGTCAAATTCATCGGGACCTCTAAATGGAGATCCTGCCACGGAGTTCGAGCCGCTAGACAGCTCAATAGGATGACCATACGATCCGGTTTGCGAGAATTCCTCCGTGTCGGAATCTTCCTCCATATGTGTGGGTGAGTCAACTGGAGGGGTTTCTGGTGCGGGTTGGTTGACTGGGTTATCGAAATAGGAGTTGAAGTATTCTTGTTGGGAATGAGAGTTTGAATGGTGAGATTGATGGGAATGGTGAGAATGGTAGGAATGCTGAGAATGTGAATGAGGCGGGGAGTATTCATGTGAGATCGAATGTCGGTAAGGTTCAAAGGGGGATGAAGAATCTTCGGATCCTTCGTAAGGGTTGTTTTCAGGTAAGTTGGCTGCTCCAGCTAAAGAGGGTCTGTATGGTGGCCTGAAGGATGGCCCAGTGAAAGATGGTCCAGTCATTGAGTGTCCACCCCTCATGGGTCCTTTACCCTTTCCTCCACGTCTAAACTTAGGTGGCATTGTTCCTGTCTCAAAAACAAGTTAAACAAAATACAAGCTAGAATAATAAGATGGAAATGATTACACCTAGGTCAAAGTCTAGACTCGAAAGTCTAAGAGTAGAGATATGTGTTAATATGTATTCTCGAGATTAAACACAAACGGCTGGTGTTTAATTCACTCGAGAGTTGGCTTTGATACCAACCTGTCACACCCCTAATTTCCACGTGTAACCCGGTGGGCCCGGTTAGGAATATCGTGACGTAAGTTGATATCATCATTACCAAACAATACAATATAACACAACGGAAGTCTGGATAATTAGTATTACAAACGTTCGAATGTTCAAATTCAAAATAATAAATACAACGCTTGTAACTGGATCCACAGGCGGATCAAAATGTGAATACAAAAGGAAACTTCACAGACTAAGGCCTTCTAAGCAAAGGGTTGCAATTCCTCTTAAGCTTCGCCGAGCACTTCCAGCCTAATTACATATACTTGTCACATGCGCTTAGTCTTTTGAAAATACGTCAGTTTTCACTGGTAAATACTTTAACTTATTTTCCCTTATAAGGGCTTGGGATACGGTATACTAATACCGCATGGTTGGATATGGGATCAAAGACCAGTGAGTCGGGAATTCAAATAATCCATTTTAATTCGTATTGCTTAATATTAAAGATTGGGGGTTAAAACGACCGTCCTGGATATCCACGGCTCATTTAATTGCAAATGGCCACAACCTAAGCACAGGGTGTAGGCATACACCCGTCAGATGCTAAAATAAAGTATTACCCATTAGGGGTGCACCTATTAAAGGTGTTGAAGTGGCGTGTCGATTAATCAGGATCCCGACATAGTTTTGGGGCTCTAAATGTATTATTAGCATGTAAAACTGATAACATGAAATTATTTATCCCAATTTATTTATAAAACAAAGTACCATTGTGTACACTATGTTTTCGAAATGTTTTCAAAATGAGTCGGTTAAATGTATTTACCAGTGAAAACTGACGTATTTTCAAAAGACTAAGCGCAGGTGACAAGTATATGTAATTAGGCTAGAAGTTCTCGGCGAAGCTTAAGAGGAATTGCAACCCTTTGCTTAGAAGGCCTTAGTCTGTCAAGTTTCCTTTTGTATTCACATTTCGATCCGCCTGTGGATCTAGTTACAAGCGTTGTATTTATTATTTTGAACTTTGAACATTCGAACGTTTGTAATAGTAATTATCCAGACTTCCGCTGTGTTATATTGTATTTTTCGGTAATGATGATATCAATTTACGTCACGATATTCCCCAACAGGGCCCACCGGGTTACACGTGGAAATTAGGGGTGTGACATCAACACAGGTAATACATAGGGTTTTAATAATATAAGTATATTATTATTTGGTATATAACGTTACATTTATTCAACCCGTACATTCACAAGGTTCTTGAAGATATAACGTTTTATTATTTGCTATATAAAATTACATTATTCAACATGTGTAATAAACCGGGTTTAAAGATTTATTGTTTTATTATTTAGTTTATAAATTATATTTATTCAACCCGTATAATACACGGAGTACTAACCTAGTCTATACTATATAATAAAGTAAACTTATGGGCAGACACATGTTATTCATTGGAGCTATCTATTTTGTTGTTTTCCCGCCTATCTCTCATCCTTCTCCTATTTGATTATAGATACTTATTTTTTATAATTAAAGATATTTATTATCACCTCCTTAATTATAAATACTTTTAATTAAAAATATTCATTATAAATAGATATTATTTTTATAGTTAAAAATATTTATTATCTCCTCTTTAATTATAAATACTTATTTTTTATAATTAAAAATATTCATTATATATAGATATCAATAAGTGATAATGCTAAAATTCAAAGATATATAAATTCACATAAAATTATCTTTAACTTATATCAATAAATATTAACACATTTGATTTTTTATTTTTCGCCACAAGCTTTTTTTTTAAATTTCTCTCATCCTCACTTATTTACATGACATATATTATTCCTACATATTTTTGTGTGTTCTATTAGCGAAGAAACTATCTGAATAATATATTCAGATAATAAATTAGATTAGATATTAGTTGGTATATAATATATCCATACAAAAATACAAATAGATCGTTTTGTCAATCAATATATTGTTAAGTATAACGAGTTATTTATTAATAATAATTTCAATGATTATTGCTATATAAGTGTTTTATTTTCTTTTTTTCTTATCTATTATATATTAGATATATCTTTTCTTAACTCTTTCTTTTGTTTTTGTGCTTATTAATAATTATTTAATATTAACTTAATTAAATCACGTGTAACATGTAAGTTTCTAAACATATTAATAAATAATAAAAAATAAAGTAAAATGTTATGACTTATGTAATACACAAGTTTTTAACTTAATAATAAATATAAAAACAAAGTAAAATGTTTTAGAAAGTATATAATACATCAAAGTTCATTTCCAAAAACATATATTGATAAATGTGTGTGTTAATTGATTATATTATTTTTATTCAAGCCGTGTGATACACGTGTTTATTTATTCTTGCAATGTATGAGTTTTTAAGATTTAACTTTTTTATTACTTAGTATATAGAATTATATTTAGCCAGCCTGTGTAATACACGGGGTTTTAACCCAATATTCATATAATAAAAACTATATTATACGAATTCTTTTTAAGGTAGAATGGTTGATTAGGAAGTTTGTTTGAATCTCATTTTCATGTTAAAAATTTCTTACATATTTTTTTACGGTGGATGATTAATCACATCAATAGCTAAAAGAACCAAAAACTTGGTTGATGATGTTCGATACCCTTATTCTAGGTTTCATAGTATGATTTTGAAGGGTTTAAAATTAAACTACGTGTCAAACCTTTTTTCAAAACCTAAAGCAAATTGTTGTGAAGTTGAAACTGGATTACATCATGAGTGTGCAAATGATTTAGGTATTTTAAAGCAATTTGCTATATTTTGATTGAGATAAAAGTTAGTCAATTTCATTGGTGGTAGAGTGTGGAAATGTTTTAGGTGCTTCAAAGCGATTTGTTACATTCTGATTGAGATAAAAGTTTGTCAATTTCATCATGGTAGATGAAATTACGTTTTTGGTAGAATGATTCTGCCCTTGGTAACGAAAGTGAAAGATAGAAATGTCACTAATTACATTTTCAATATTGGTTAATACTGGTCAACAGATCATTAGTTATCCAATTTTTTCTGATCCAGGAGTAGGATTAAATACCTAATAGTTTCAACAACATAGGAAACGATCTTGACCCTTAATCACATTATTTTAATGGTTAAGATTAGTTTGTTAGGACTTAGTAATTACTTGTACACTAGTAAAAATGTTAGTAAGGGTAGAGGGGTAAAATTTGTAACATCCTAACCGACGGCGGAATACGCCGAGGTGTAGATAAATTGTTCATAACTCATATCACTGTTTAAAAAGTGTTATATATTTAATCATACTCAATTAAAGATTCAATACAAGAATAAATTGTCACAAGTAATCATAACAAAATATGAAATAATATTCCCTGATTTATTTTAATCTAAGCCCACATTTCCTACGTGAATCATTATGCTTGTCTCATACTGCATTTCTTGTATCATGTATAAAATAATGAGTCAACTAACAAGTTGGCGAATAAACATATGTTTAAATATGTGAATAAGATCATAGTGAATTATAAATGCATGATCAAATATAAGCATAGAATAAACGAATTTTGCAATGATTAAATCTACTTGACAAGAATAAAAAAGATTAACATCATTCGATACCTAAATGCCTCGGGCGGGTTTTCAAACCCATAGAACTAGTATCTACTTCATTAGGCTTGGTGTTATTAGTGATCAAAGCATGTATAAAGAATAACACTAAAAAAGAATAAGTTTAACACACATCATCAATTATCACATAGAATGAATTCGCATAATTTGAATAAAAGAATAAAGAGTTTAAAGTATAAGTATACGTGATACACCCCAAAACATAAAGTGAAAAAGGGGCTATGAATACTCACATATTACAAAGATAACCAAAATGCAACTTAAGATAAGTTGTAGCGTTTTGGAAATAAATTCCAAAAAATCATCCTAACAACATATAATATTTACAACTATGAATAAACGTATAGAACGAATACGATGGAATGATGATTTCTAGGTTCGTACTATTTAGAAGATTTTTAGTTTAAGTAATAAAATGGTTTGAATGTCTAAATAGACGAATAATGACAATATTAGCAAAAAGAATACATCCAATATCGACTAAAAAATATAATATACTGTATATATAGGTTGGTTAAGAATACATGAAAATATCTATATAGTCCATACTTGTTTCTAATGATATTGAAAATATATAATAAGTCTAAAAGTTGATAAAGATGTAAACTTATAGATTTATAAAGATAGGTTTAGTTACAAATATGAATAAATATTTTTAGATGTTATATATGACTAAGTAATGTGTCAAAATATATAATAATGTTTGTAACGTCTAATAGTCCATAATTAGTCTAAAAACATAAGTGTGTTTGTGTGTGTATTGTCCAATTTGTCTTGAAAAATACTTATGTCTAAATGTATCAATTTTATTATTTTAACCAAACAACTTAAAGTCTAGTATTAACTTTATTAAGTCTATGATTAAAAATAATATTCTAAGTTGTCTACATCCAAAAGCACAAATATACTTTAGCAAAATAATATATTTTAGCATTATATGTATATTGTACAGAACATTGAATCAATATAGTAAAGACTACAATTAAGTTAGTAAAATTATAATAAAAATTACTAATCTAAAATGGTTAACATAAATTTCTAGCAATAAAGTATACTAACAAAATAATAAGATCAAAATCCAGATTATAGCAAAATAAATCCTATAAAAATATGTAAACAAGATTAACATCAACGCTACTGAATTTGCATCATAAAATGGGTCTAATATCATCATGGATTTGGTTAATTTGATCAATTTAAGAAAATATATAAAATCCCCAATGAAGAACCCTAAAATTCATGAAATCTAATCGAACTACATTTTCCTTCTATCAATATAAATTGTTAGAGGGATTTTGTAGAGCTTAAAAAATTAAGTGGAATAGACTCAGGGATTATCTCATACGGCTGAGAATTGAGTTAGAACTGGTTGAAATATGATTGGAGCCCTAGAACTTGTTTTTCGAAATCAACAGAGAATTTAAATGTTTGGGATGGCGTTTTTTCTTAGAGATGATAGAAAAGGCAATAAGAATATGTTTATGATTCAATTTCTATGAAAACATGTTTATGATTACAAGTTTGAATTATGAATTAAGGGTCTTGAATGAGAATCATAAATTTAGTGTTTATCGATGAATTGATGGAGTGTATTGACTAGGAATGATGTCTAGATACATATGAAACGTTTGGAAACCAGAAACAAGTCGTAAAACTCGAGATTAAATCAAATTGAAGGCTGCAAATGGGTCCAAATTGCGACATGAAACGTTCCTACAGGTGCTCCCCCGTGTGTCGCGTGAGGGCCAGATGGCTCCTCTGCTGGCGCGTAGCCCTGGGCTTTAACCGGATCAAACACGCATCTCCATGCGTCGCGGGACATACGACATGCTTTTCCGCATGGCGCAGAGGAATAAAGAATTTGGAAATTTGTTTTTTTTTGTCATTTTTAGCCCCTCAAGTTTGGTTTAGACTACATATGCATCGTTTAACGAATATTACAGATAAGATAACGTGTATAAGGTATGTATGAATTAACAATACAATAACATAAGTCTCAACATGAATAACAAACATAGAATATTCGAATTTTATTGCATAAATAAAGGATCTGAATGACAAATGGATATGAAAACAAGTCGGGCCACAAATACGAAAACGCGTCGGGTTACAGATATGGACAATCCAAGAGTGTCACAAAATTGATATAGCCTACTATTGTTGATTTTTTTTTCAAATTCCCCCAATTTTTTTGAATGTCCATAACAGTTTTATACGACGTTACATAAAACAAAAAATATACCACAAAATCGAGTATTCTTTTCTCTTAAATTTGAATATAATATTGCTATATTTTTCTAACTTTTTTTAATTAACATGTTACGTAATTAACAATGTCTATATTCCCTACTGCATCACACATGCCCTTTTAATCTGTTATTTATGTATGATACATTCTTACTATATTAGAAAAAATGAAAAAAAAATGTACCTACTTAAGGATGGTTACTTTCAATATGCCAAAGAAATTATCATGCTTTTCTAGGTTCACCGTTTTAAATTGGAATTCAAAGACCTTTTGGGACTAGAAAAAATGGACTTAAATTGTAACTTTATATACATAAAAAATCAATTATACTACAACAAAATGATCTATAATAGCAAAATGATATATTTTAAATTGTTAAAAGAACCGTGAGGCTATTTTAGCATTTTTTTAATTGGATTTAAAAGATTAGAGTTTTATATTGAGTTTAGTTGTGAACCGGGTGAAATGACAAATGAGTTTAATTGTCTAAATGTGCCTATATTGAGTAGGAATGTTAATGATTTTAAAAACATATTGGGTTTTAAATTTAACAATAGGTTTTTGTTTGAAAACCTATATATAAGGCATATTAAAAAATAAATAAATATTCAGCCTTCGGAAAAGTCGACCCTGGATGGTTGCCCACCCGCCCTTGGCCTGGGCCTGCGTTGTTTAAAACGGATGGTTCTTTAGCTAAACCACCACTTGATTCAATTTGAAACATTTTAACCTAACTATTTGGAAAATTCAAAAATCTCAAAAGACTGTTCTTGAAACCAAAATGACAATTGGGGTTAAACGATTTTATCATTTTAAGTCGAACAATAGACACCAAAGTTTAAATTATTATTGGCAAAAAAATTGATAGGCCCAGCTGTCACATACCTGATTTATGTATGGTTCCGACCCTACATATTAAATAAATATAAGTTAAAGCTTTTTTATAAAATTGGTTATTAGTTGTTTTTTATACAATTACACTTAACACATTAATTAACTAAAGAAATAGTTATTAGTCGTTTACAGAACATTTATAAATTATTAACTATTTAACTTTAAAGGCTAGATTAAATAATAAATACCAACAATGCTATGCTTCACCACATATTGGCATTGAAATGTTTACAGGTTGGCAATCAAATTACTCATATTAATGATTAAGAAAACGGCTACATAATTAATAACGACCTATTAAGAATAAGGTGACAAAGAAGCTAATTTTAAGAAAATAAGTAAATAATATTGTTTTTGCTTGTGGGTGATCTATGCATAGCACAAGTCAAACTTTTTTATGCTCGTTAAGACCTAACAAACTCAATTTACATGATATTAAATTATTATTACATACATCAACCTATTTTTTTTAAATATCATATTTTTTCTAAAAATGCGTTAATATTCAGTTATTTTCATTATATTTTTTTCTTCAATAAACTTTAATTTTATAATAAACCATATTTTTACAGGATAAATAAAATTTTGTATATAATTTATTTGATTACGAATACATTTTTTATTGTTTTTTATTTAATATTAAGTTTTAATAACTTGTTTGGATTTTTTTATATAATGCTATTTTAACGACCTTGATTTTTGTTTAAACATGCGTTAGTATATGTGTGTGTATATATTTGGATTTATACATAATTAAGCTTTTCCAAATTAACAATTCTTGTTGTTATTATAATAGAAAAAATAACATAGAGTTTATAACTTTTGAAGAAGAATAATATCATAAGATATATTATGAATTCAAACTTCCTATACTAATAAGTAAAAATCTTTTCTAGACACATGTCATTTTCTGGTGCTTTCTCATCTTATTTTCCTATTTATATCTCATATTAAATAATAATAATAATTTTAAACAAAATTAGATAAGAATAAATATTTATTTTTCTATAAATAATTTGAAACAAAAAATTAGATAAGGATAAACATTTGTTCTTTTTATATAATCACAAAGTTATATCCCGAGTATTATGAGTAGATATATATATAATTTGGAGTTCGGTGATTGAAATTATGGTAAATTAGGAATCAAAAGTTCCTGTTTGACATATACTTAATAATTGTATTATTGTTTTTCTTTTTCACAAGAATAAATAATTATTCTAGGTCTAGGGTATATGCTTATATCTAATTATATGTGTTTTTAGATGCATCGCTATAATGGTTTGAACTCACCATTATAGTTGCATAATTCTTTCAAGTGTCAAATCTAGACAACTTAGTTTCACATTTGTAATGGTAGGCTACTGTTACAATTAGTTTGAATCCATAAATTATCGCACATTGCATCAACGTTTAGAAATAACACCATTTTTAATTCTCGATTTCATGGGATGAAATATATAAAACGCATGGGTCGATCTCCACCTTTTTGTACCGTAAACTCTCTTGAATATAAATTTGAGACGAGTGTTTTATGAACGAAATAAACAAATAAGCATGAAGTGCGTAAAACTAACTAAAATCATTGTATCTCATAACTTCAATATATTATATGTGTTTTTTACCTAACAATAAATAAAAAAATCAAACTAAAATGTTATAAAAAGTAAATAATACATCAAAGCTCATTTTTAAAAGATAAATCTTGACGATTTTATGTGTTAACATATGACATCTTATTTTATTCAACATGTGCAATACATGAGTTTTTATAAACATATATTTTTTTATTATTTATTATATAAAATTATATTTATACAGCCTGTGTAATACACGAGATTTATAATTATTAAAAAAGATATATTAGACAAATAAATTATGAAACTTAATGGAAGTTATATACATTTTTAATTCAATAATATAAAAGTCCTTCTAAACTATTCAACGTAATGGATTATTGATGCAAATATCTTGTTCAAGATTTTAAATGTTTTTTTAAAATATTAATCCATTCACTCTCGTATTTGTTTCTAGACCTACAAATGATAATTATGAAATATCAGTTAGCGTCCGTTTTGTCAAAAGATACGAAAATATAGGATAAGTTTACTGTATTTAGAGGTACTAAGTTAGAACCACATGTATTAACGGGCTGAATAAAATAAATATACTTAATAATGAAGATTTAAATATTATAAAATAATTTTTGTGATAAGATATTATTGATTTTTTAATTAAAATCTAAATTTGAATTTGAAAGTAATATATTAGTAAACTTAATACGTAAACCTAAAGTTAATAACAAACCCGACCGTGAAATCTAACCAATGATCATTTTAATCGATTTCACGGTTTTTAATCGAATTGTAAACACCCTTAATAATAACTAATAAGGATAATTTGTGTTTTTTTATAATAAGTTATTGAAATAACTTTTGAAATAATGTAAAATCACAAAGTTTGAAATCCTTTTTTTAATAGATGAAGATATAACTTAATTAGTTTTATTATATATCTAGAGCTTGAACCTGGGTTATAAACCTGGTTAAATCAGTATTTAAAGACAACAAATATACTTTATATACTTTACATATTATAAAATCATAATTTTCCGCTTATCTCTTATTTGTTTAATGTTTCATTTCTTAACTATTCCTTTTTATTTTCTCTTCTTATTAATAACTATTTAATATTTCATTGATCTAACTACGTGACCCCGTATGTATAGAATCCAAAAGAGAGTAAAATAAGAGAGGAAATAAATCTTCGGCTCACTAAATTATAACATAAAATGATAATGATAATAATAATAATAAATAGTAATAAAAGTACTTTATGCAGTTTGATAGATAATTTGTAGGAGCATATTTATCAAACACCATGATAGCGTTAAGGGTATAAGCCGGTTATCTTTTATGCAGTTTTGTTTGTGTAACGTCTTAATTATAGAACAACAACAACAACAATAATAATAATAAAATCATGAATGAAGTGAATTTTCTTTAGTTGAAATACAAAAGAAAAACATAACCTTAAGAATATTAATAATATTATAAAATTTTAAAGTAATCGAATGAATTCAGTTAGGAATATAAATAATATTTGAAGCTAAAAAACTTATTTATAATTATAGCTTATCATTTATCGAAATATATAAATAATATTTAAACATAAAGAATACGTAAAATAAAAAATAAAACTTATCTATAAACATAAAGAATACGTAAAACAAAAAATAAAATTTATCTTAATTATGACTTATCACTTATTAGTTAGGAAATATACAAATAATATTAAATCTAAAAGATATTAACAAATTAGGTTAAAAAAGAGCGGGAAAATAATTCCAAGGATGCGTAGTAATACGGCACATGTCTCCCATAAAATTTACTTTATTATATAGTAAATTAACGTGAGAATGAGAAGGGAAGGGGAATTTTTCATTTTTTTTAAATTTTCTATGTAGGCAAACCTTTATTTTTGTACTTAAATCTATAAAAAAAAATATTTTATTATTACTCTATTAGAGTTACTGTACAAATTTATTTATTTATTTTGTTTTCAACTAAAAATCATTTTTATATAGATGAAAAAAAGTCTTCACCACTCATGTTTAACATGTTAAGACCCATTTGTAATTTATCATCACATTAAAAATATAGTAATCTTGTTTTTAATTATAATTGTAATTGCATCATTTTAAACATTACTGTATGAAAAGATAAACCTTGTAATTACACAATTTTATGAATTTGATGTAAAATATATAATCCAATTCTTAACTTCTTATTATTATACACTTTTTTTTATTGAGAAAATGTATGCTTTTTTCTTTTAAATTTTTATAGGACCAGGGGTTTCCAAAAAAAGTGATTAACTTAACTGCATAATGTCACCGTCATCTATATTTAATATCTGACTATTAATAAAAATCATGATAAATATGATATGTATTTAATTTAATAAATAATTCATTACTTCAATATGTATTTAGATGTTATATATTTTTTAATTAAAATTATTTTAAGGCAAATATGTGTAACACACGGTTTTTTAACCCAAGGACGTGTAAGACACAAGTTTCTAACATAGTAAAACGATATGATCATACAATAGGGAAGGAACTAGATATGTTGTTGGGTTCATGTTGCATATTTAATTATAATTTAAGTATATCGTATTTCTCATTTCTCCTTTACAGATAGAATGCATATAACGGGTTACACCTACGCTCCGCGACAAGAGGTGGATTAATTTTTAACAAAATTTAGATCAAAACGTAAACACAGAAGTAAATATATGTTAATAAAAAAACCTACAACTAAAATATAAAAAAAAAGAAAAATATGTTTGCTTTAAAAAGTTAATAATAATACTTAAACAACTCATGGAAAATAAAATTTTAAAATCAAGATTGTGATATTTAAAGAAAACTATAAGGGAAGTAAAAATGAAAACAAGACGTAAGGGTTAAACATGTATACTAGTTATATTATAAAGGATGAATACAGAAAACAAATTAAGACGCACCACATATGGGTTTTATACCTTGGATCTATGGGTTATGTAGCCACCATTAACCACTTCATCACTTTGATCATTTGAGTTGATATCAAATAATATTGTATAAAAAGAAATATCACACGTGGAGGAAAACCATTTGTACGGTTACTATTCATGGGTTGGCCTTTTATGTGAGTGTGTGTATGTGTATGTGTATTTTGTCTTAACATAGTTGGTAGGTTGAGTTTTGAGTATCATACACATAACCGTAATGATCGATTGAACCTTTATTTGATCAAGTATTCGCTTCCATAGAGGGTTTGATAGATAATCAAAAGTATAAACGGTAACCCATCCCGCAAACTGCTAAACAAAATATTGAAGTGTGTTTTAAATGGAAGAATTAACCTATTTGTGATTTTATTTGGGTTTCAACGAGATGATAATTGTAGATATTTAATGGCATATTTTCTAAAATATACAAATTTGTTTATAAATTTGTCTTAGAAGTTAGAAAAATTTTAAAGTATGTAAAACGTCAAAATTCGTATAATATACAAAAGTTGACTAAAAATATATATAAGTATGATCAACACAAAAGAGTTTTTTCGTAAAAAAGAATACCCCATTTAGGGAATAAGATGCATGAATCTCCTGGGACATACATGCCTAGGTGATGCGAGCGTCTACGAGATTTACCCACCCAATAATGGCATATGCACCCCCATGGTAAGATGAACAACTTGCCTAACGAATATGGTATGCCACGCGTGGATGATATGTCTATAGTCATTCTGGGAACACACCCAAAGGAAGATCGTTTGCCACAAGAACATGTCAAGGGTAAGAGTAGCCTGTCTTGATGATACACTATAGAGGCATAAAAATATACCATAATATACATATTAAAAGCTAATGATGTCTTTCTTAGTAAGGCTTAACTGTATAACCGTTTTTAAAAAAGTTTTGTCATGAATGGTTCGAGGTCTACAAGACACTTGACCAATTAACTAGAGCCACATGGAGATTACAAGTTACTTTATATAGCGTTTTAGACACATAGCATGACAACTTTAGGAGGTTTTGCTTAGCATGAGGTGGGTGTTACTTTACAAGGATATACCTATCGAGTCTATTGTTTACAAAACCTATGTACATATCAACATATTTTATAGGAATTTTACTTGTGTTTCAAAGATAATCATATATGTATATGAATCAAGGGGTCGTTACATTGTTGTGAGGAAAAATTATTAGGTAAGAGCTGTTTAAGTCTGGACTCATTGATGTTTTGTGTGATTATTTTTACATATGTCTTACATACTTACGACAACTCTTATACTCTAGATGTATACTTAAAAAAGAATAGATTTTCAATAAAGATTGTTATTATAACATAATTGTGTGCCTTGTATGCCAAAATTTCAAACACGTAAGAAAGAAAAGAGTCATAATAAGAAACAAGATCAATTATGAATGTGTGGATAGTATAGGAAAAAGGGACCATAGAATGAAAACGATAAAGAAAAAGATTTCTACACTGATATGATATTATAGGCAATGTTCACACAAGATAGTTTGAGGTACCAAAAGTGGAATCACCAAACGTAACAAAAGTGAACACACACACATGGACACACTAAAAACCATGCATTCAAACGTGGAGTCACATACATGCAGCACAGGCTCCATTGACATAAGTGGTGTCAACATAATAATGGAACGTTTTGGTGTACCTTTATGTTGGTCAGTGTTGTAGGTATTTTTACAGACAGGTCTTCCATGCACCTTCACAGTGATGGACTGACCGCTTTATGGTTTAAAGATAAAGTATTTTATGATTAAGTCATTAGGATAAAAATAAAGAAAAATTCAAACCACGTGAAAAGAAAGGTTAAGATGCGTTTTGCATAAATTGTAGAGATAAACATGAAGAAAGATGTATATAGCATAAGTGCAACCACAAAGATGGCATAAGTGAAGTTACTATTAATAAGACAATTAAACTTGTGATAAGAGGTTTGATATGATAATGTGCTTTGCATGAACACGAGGTTCGTATCTCACAATAAAGACATGGTAGTAATATGAATGTGATTCAAACATGATATAATCAAGAAAAGAATATATATATATATATATAACATTGCATGATGATATCGACGAAGATATATCTTTGTTCGATTTACACACGACAAGATAAAGACAAATACTAGATTATTGGTGGTGAGCAATTCAATTTTAGAAAGGAACGATCGTACTTTTTTTGGTTGTTTGATTAGGATAAACCTTTATGATTGTTCGAGTTTCAAAGATAACACTTAGGGTTTATACTTATGTGTACATCACATATACTTTGATAAATATAAGATGAACAACGGATGTGATCTAGGGTGGTTAATAAAAGATAATGTAGTGATCAAGAGTACAACACATATAGTTAATATCGGATAAGATTTCATAGTATTTATTATATAATTAACATGTATAGTTATTGTTCTTCTTTAACATTGATAAACCCTCTTTGCTAACAATCTACTATCATCAATGACTACACTTCTTCGATTGTCACCCATCTCAAGCTACCACTCATCTTCGACTTCCACTTATACTTGTTTATGCAAAAAAGTTCACACATACACATAACATCCACCCCTTCTCTCCCAATAAACTATCACCCTTCCTTTGCAATCAAACCTTTATCCAATAAGTATCACTAAAACGCCTAGAATTACCAAATGTGACATAAGTGGCGGTTTAGATACACACGTTGAGAGTCATGCATTCATATGTGGAGTCACATGTAAACATGCTCCATTGACATGAGTGGAGTTTAGCGTAATGGTTGAATGTTCAGGTGCACCTTCACTTTGTCGATGTAGTAGGCATTTCCCGCGTATAGTCCATCAATGCACACTGGCAACCTCTATATGATAGGTGAATAGCATGTGGGCTTACCCTTGTGTATTTAAAAGATAAATATAAATTATTTATACGATTACGACATTAATATAAGATTCAAACCACGTGAAAATGAAGATTAAGATTAGTTATATATATTATGATGAGGTAAACACATGAATATAAATATGATAGAATATGATAATAGTTGATGAAAAGATGCTTAGTTATCTTTTAAGACAAGTCTAGCAAAACTACAACCATCAAGGTGACAGAACTTTAGTCACATTGTATATGAAAATTAAAGATTGCAACTTGTTAAGAAAAATATGATAATTAAACGTGTGATACGAGGTGTGATATGATCACGTGCTTTGCATGAACACGATGTACATACGCCAATATACAGATATGCATTTTCAGTCAAGTAAACATGATAGAAAAAAGGCAAGTAAACATGATAGAAAAAAAGATATAACATGGCATGATATTATAAACATATAAGTATCTTTGCATGATTTAGACATGATAAAAGAAAGACACAAGATTATTGGTAAACACTTTACATGTAGAAAGAAACAATTCTTATTTTCATTAAAGTAACCCTTATGTTCACTCGACTTTCAAAGCCAACACTTATGTTTCTACTTACGAGGTGTATATCACAAACACTTAGATTCAAGAAGCGAAAGGGACGTGACATGCGGTAGCTAACAAAGAGGAAGTAGTGCCAAGATATATTATTTATAACACTTGGTTAATATTGCAATAACTTATATTAGTGCCTATGATATAATTAGGGAGTACCATGTAAGGGGCGGACACATGTTACTAGGAGTAGCCCCCGCTATCACTTGACGCTCCGACAATAGTGTAAATTTAATTGATGTTTTTTTCGATTTCGTTACCCCTTTTTATATAAAACGTTGCCCCTATAAAAATTTTCTAGATCCGCCACTGACCATGTAAATAATTATCTAAACCTTTAGTTTGATACGGTATTTCCACTAGTATCTATACATATAATAAAGTAAATCAATGTGTGACACATGTATTCATTAAAGTCATATATTTTTTATTTTCCCGCCTCTCTCTCCAACTTATCTAATATGTTAATTAAATAAATAATAAATTAATATTAAATCTTATCCAGTTTTGAATTTTAATATTTCTATAATAAAATAATATCCTCAAATTTGAATTTAAATTTCTTATTAAACTTTTCGTAATAATTTAAAGTGACATAAGATCAAATCTAAATGAACACTTTTTTATCTCTTGGTCGTTTTTACTATTTTTTTTCTTATTACTTTTATATTTTATTTTATTTTATTTTCTATATCACTCTTATACCAACTATGGATTACATCTGTCTATATTTTATTTGTATAAAAAAATTAATGTGTAATATATATTTTTTTCTTATTTCATTGTTAAAAAAATTGTGATATCGATTTTATTACATAATTTATAAATTAAATTGTCGGAATTGGTACCAACATTTTATCACTTAAATAGCTATGAATCGTGCATCGAGTATATCCGTTAGTTTTTTAAGATAATTTTTTTATTTGTTATATAAAATTAGATTTATCAACCCGTGTAATCCACGAGGTTTTTTTAGAGATGTATTTTTTTTATTATTTACTATACAAGATTACATTTATTCAGCATGTATAATACATGCGGTTTTTAAAGATACAATTTTTATATTTTTGGTATATAAAATTAGATTTATTCAACCGTGCAATACACTGAGTTTTTTTGAAAATGTTTATTTTTTATTATTATTTCATATTCAAAATGACAATTATTCAACCTATGTAATACACAAGATTTTTAAAAATACACTTTTTTATTATTTGGTATATAAAATTACATTTATTCGACCTGTACAATACACGTGGTTCTTAAAGATATAATTTTTTTCGTATTAAATATATAATATTACATTTATTCAGCCCAAGTAATAAACGAGGTTTTTCAAGATATATTGTTTTATTATTTACTTAGTACATAAAATTAAATTTATTTAACCCATGTAATACACGGGATTCTAACCTAGTTATTGATATAAAAGAAAAGAGTTTATATTTGTTAGAATATGAGATGGTTACATTTGTCAACCTAATATACAACAATACGATAGGAATTGTCACGTATCATACTAATCACTTTTTATATTATATTGTATTAAATTATATCATATATTATTATTATTAATTATTATTATATATTATTAAATTATATTATTATTATTATTATTATTATTATTATTATTCAACCATATCAGGATGTCACACATCTGTGATAACCATTCAACATACACAACATTTTTCCCTCCTCTCCCCCAAAAAAATATCTGTCACCATTAGGTATTAAATGAAGTTTATGACCATCGCTAGCGAAATGGGTTAAACCCTAACCTATAATTATAAAACGACAACCTACTAGAATGCTACTGATTTATGTTCTTTGTGTTCATCGATCCTCCCTAAAATACCTTGGTAATTTGGGTAAATCATTCGTAAACATGGAACGTCGACAATGCAAAACTAAAAAAAAAACTGATGTCATATCAACGTCTTGTGACTTTCATGTCAACTTATAGGAAAAATGGTATTAAATACACGTTTGTTTCACTAAATGATAAAATTAAAAATTCATTACATACATTGATAATTTTAATATAATTTGTTACATTAACATAATTTTGTTTAACACTAGCAATATAACTAGATAAATTCATAACTTTATACTCTAACATCACATTTTCTTTAATTATTTTTATTTTTAGTGATCATTTACAACTTTTAACCAAAACATTTTGAATACATGATTATATTATTTTTAATTTCATTACCAGCTAGAACATTAACAGCAATAATCTCATTCTCAATTTATCACTTTTCCACGTTTGATTACACCTCCAATATTAAATAAATTTTCTTTGATGCCCTAAATAAAAACCCTTGTTTATTTTAATCATTTAAAATTAAAAAAAAAACAAATCTTTGAATATAATTCCATTCCTAATTCGACACAAACATTAAATCTAAAATACCATCATAATGAAAATCATCAAACATGAAATTTAATCAGTGTAGATTCATTGTATTCATCAATATTACTATCAATAATATTATATCTAATATTAAGATATTAATATATTAACAATAATACCATAGCATGTAATATGTAATACGTAAAAACATTATCTCCTATGACAAATATCTTGAAAATTTAACGTTATGGTATGAATCTGGCTTGTATTTTTTGAAATCTACATTAACGGTATAATTATTTTTTCTATAAATTCAATTGAGTTTGTTGCAAAACTCACAAATTGACAATGTCTGGAAGCAGTGCTCAGTGCAAGTCCTCAGCCTCCGGCAGTTTACCAGACAGCTTTCCGGACGGTCTCCGGGTGCTTGTCGTAGACGATGATCCAACTTGTCTCATGATCCTAGAGAGAATGCTAAAAAAATGCAACTATGAAGGTACATAAAATCACAAATTACATCCACATTTCTGATTTGAAAAAAAAAAAACAATTTTCTGCTAGGGTTTGTTGTGAAATTTTAATAATTTAATGCAACAATTTGACATTTGATTCTGGTTTTTTTTTATGAAATTTATGTTTGATATGTTTTACTATATTTATAGATTGATACAAGTGTTTATTCATTTGCAGCAATGATGTGCAATAAAGCGGAGACTGCTTTATCATGGCTTAGGGAAAAAGACAATGTGTGTGATATAGTTTTGAGTGATGTCCATATGCCGGATATGGATGGATTTAAGCTCCTCGAACACATCGGGCTCGAAATGGATCTTCCTGTCATCAGTAAGTAAACAAACTCGTTTGGATTTGATCGTGTTTCTCGCGTTTTAGTGATGATTTATGAGCTTAAATTTGTGTTATCATGTTTGAATATTGGTTGAATTTGCATAAGTCAACCACTATTCATTAAATATTTTTTCGTGTTCTTTGAACACTTTTAAGGTTTAAAGTTTAGGGTTTTAATATAGTCATTTTTATAGTGATGTCAGCCGATTACAACAAAGAAGTAATGAAGAAGGGTATAAATCACGGTGCATGCGATTATATACTCAAACCCATTAGTATGGAGGCGTTGCGCGCTCTATGGCTACACGTTTTTCGAAGGAATCGAAAGCAGAAAGATTTTGAGCCGTTAACAAGTGCTGATGATGTTGACCAACGTCAGAAGGTTCCTAGAAGATGTTGCCAATTCGTCTTCTGGAAAGGAAGGGCATAACTCAAAAGATGCAAAGAGAAAAGAACACGAGAATGGGTCTGAGGAACGAGAGGAGACTTCTTCTTCGAAGAAGCCTCGTTTCGTTTGGTCTATCGAGCTTCATCAAAAGTTTGTAGAAGCTGTTCATAAGCTCGGGCTTGATAGTAAGGCATTTTCTACCCTTGTTTTTGTTAAATATTATTACTTTGATATATAAACCCTAAACCATAAACCCTGAACTCTAAGTACAGAAACTGTTCCAAAAAAAGTCTTGGAGCTGATGGATGTTCCAGGCATAACTAGAGAAAATATTGCGAGCCATCTTCAGGCAAGCTAACACCCACCATAACCCCTTCAAATTTTACATCATTATTTATAATTTCAAGTTTACATATGTTCTTTAGAAAATTTGTTTAATGTAAATACTTGGTGCAGAAATACCGTCTTTATCTCAAACGACTCAACGAATCAAAGCATTCGAGTTCAGTCGATACCTCATTTTTGGAGACCATCAATCAAGGCCATGACCTTCTGGCGTTAGGGGATAGGGGTCCGCACTCTGCTCAATACCTCACGCCACTCCAAGCTTCGGTTCTTGATCGTTTAAACAACTCAAGATCTTCCATTCCTATGCCGCTCGTTGATCAAAGAAACACATTTAGCTTTGAGAATCCAAGATTTTATGGCAATCCAACAAATATGGAACCAAATCAGTTCATGGGCTTGAATCAAGCCAACCAATATGTATTCAATTTTGTTAACAGTCAAGTATTGGGGCCAATGGCTGGTCAAGGCCAGGGTCCAAGTACAAGTCAACCTGTTTTTCCTAATGGAATGTTGACACCTGGTCCTGGATCAAGCATATCAGGTGGTGGGATTGTTCCAGGTTACAACTTTTTCCAAGATGCAAACCAGATCAGGCCCGAAACAGGCTCGGCAAACATGACCTTCAGCGATTGGTTGGCTCATTCTTCTAGCCAGAACATGAGGCTCCCCGCACCTTTTGCAATCAATGACGAAAGTGGGACCCATCGTAACGGCTCAGGGGAGAGCCAAGATGACATTCTGAGTGCACTTCTTGATTTGGTAGTACATATACATGTTCTTTAGCATTAATCAAATCTTTGATGTGCAATAACCTATGTACAGTGACTTAACCCGATTGTATATTTCTGTAATGCAGTCGCAAGGAGGCGTGGGACAACCGGAAGATGATCTTATGTTTGACGGGCCGTATGCTTTTGATGATCTTCCCGGAGCACCATAGCCATTTTTACAAGTTCTTTATAAGCTAGTAATATGTAGTAGTGTTTTGTTTAATGTTTGTTTGTTTGGCAGAGAGCACTGTGTGCATAGGCATATGCACATGAATTTTTGAATGTTTTTATAGGCAACATATTGCTGGTAAAAACATCCAAAAATTCAAATTTTGTTGAAGTGTAGATCTGTTGTTTTTCTAATGTTGGTTGTATGCGTATGGATTTGTTTTGAACATTGAGGTTTTTTGTTTGTTATAATCATTTGTGGGTTGTTTGTGTTATTTCTTAAATAAATATTATATGATACATTTTAGATAAGCTTACAATTAATGTTTTAGCACAGCCAGTTGTTAATTAACGTTTTCCTTTGAAAAAAAAAAATACTTGAATTATTTAACTTAAGAAACGCTCATATAAACTTATAATGATTTAGCACAATCGAATATTCTTAACTAATGCGTTTCTATTCACAAATAGTTAAACTATTTAATTCTTGAATACCTTTATATAAATTACTTACACTATTTTATTACAAATGATTCTTAACTAATTAATGATTTTTTTTACAATTAATTAATGTGTTTCTTACACTATTTTATAATGTATTAACACGTTCGGTTCCTAATAAATGTGTTTCTAACCACAAATAGTTAAACTATGTAATTTCATAGGAGACATTTTATACAAACTTACAATACATTAGCACAACTAATTCTTAATTAATCTGTTTCTTTAACAAATAGTTGGCCTATTTAATCTTAAGACCAGCGACGCGCGCAATCGATTCTTAATCAATCTGTTTCTAGTCACATAGAGTTGAACTGTTTAATCCTAGAAGACATTTTATATAAACTTACTATGTTTTAGCACAACTGATTCTTAACTAGTTTGTTTCTTTTAGTATGTAGATGAACTATTTAATGTTAAGAAATCTTTTTGGCATATTAATATACTACCTATGAAGATTTGTTCTTCGAACGATTTTAGAGGAAGATACAACGTTTTAGCACATCCGATATTAAATTCATGTGTTCCTATCCACAAGCAGTTGAATTGTTTATCTTAGAAGATGTTTTGTAGAAACTCCCATTGTTTTTTTTCTTGAATTGTTTAAATTACAAAAATTCATCTTCGCCGGAGTTCGAATTCTTGATCTTAAAGAGAGTAACACTACAATAACACCTAAAACTCTAATAGTTTTATCAATTATACCTATTTGTTACCATGAAGAAGAAAAAAAGCCTCCCATTGTTTTAGTAGAACTTATCCTTAACATTAATGTTCCTTTCAACAAAAAGTGGAACTATCTAATCTTAAAGAACCGTTTTAATATAAACTTAATATCTTTTAGCACATTTGGTTATTAAATATTAACTAGCAACTAGATACAAGAGCGTTGGGGCGGATATATTGCAAATATCGAATAAATTAGTCCAAACGTTATATGATGCGTTAATGATATGAAATTTTTTAAGTTGAGGTGTAAAAATAAAGTAACAGTGCAAGAGATAAAAATGAAAAATTTTAAAACTTGAGGGGCAATAGCACGAGTAAAAACATAAAGTTTTGAAACTTGAGGGGTGGCGATGGTAAAAATGGAGTAATAGTGCAAGGGATAAAAAAATAAAGTTAAAAACTTAAGGAGGTGGTGACGAAATTCAAACTTGAGGGTTAAAAAGTTCACTGGGGCAAAAATTTAAATTACCAAAGTATGGGCAAAAAATGTAAGTTTCAAAAGTGAGGTAATGTGCTTGATATGGTCTACTAAAAACTAACCTAAACACTCTAGTTAAACTTTCAAAATTGTAGCACAACTAGTTGTTAATTATTTTGGTCCTTTCATCAAATTGTTGAAATATACACTCATAGTTTGATATGAACTTACAATGTTTTAACACACTAGATTCTTAGTTAATTTGTTTCTATTTGCAAATAGCTTAACTACTTGGACATCTTATATAAAGTTACAATGCTTTTGCTTAACTATTCTTAATTAAATTTGTTTCTTTTAACAAGTAGTTAAGTTTTAGACGGTCCTTTAATAAAGAATGAGATTGTCGAGTGGTATAAAAGGAAGAAAAATAAACTCATGTTTTTCAAGATTGATTTTGAAAAGACTTATGATTCGTTATCTTGGAAATGTTTGTTTAAGATTATGGAGTTTGTGGGATTTGAGAAGAAGTGGATTTCCTGGATACCATGAGTATCTGAGCTCATCTAGAATGTCCGTTCTAGTTAATGGTAGTCCAATAATAGAATTTGATATGCAAAAGGGAACCCGACAAGGAGATCCTTTATCTCCTTTCCTTTTCATTCTAGCTATGGAAGGTCTTCATGTTGCTTTGGATGATTCTATAGTGGCGGGTGTTTTCAAGGGTGCTCAAATTGGTAATGGTGGAGAATCTCTTTCTCACTTGTATAATACGAACGATGTTATGTGTTTCGATGAATGTCGGTATACAATGTCAACAATATTGTAAGAATCCTTAATTGTTTCTATTGTGTTTCGGGTCTAAAAATTAATCTCACAAAGTCAAATTTATATGGGGTTGGTGCGTAGTATGAGGAAGTCTGTAAGTTGGCTTAGATTATGTGTTGCCTTCTTGGTAAATTACCTTTTTTATATTAGGGTTTATTTGTTGGCTCTAAGATGAAACATGTTGGAGAGTAACAACCTTTTATTGAAAAAAAAATTTAAAAACGGATTTCGTCATTGTTAATGGGTCTTTTATCTATTGGTGCTCGTTCGTTATTATCTTCTTCGGTTCTTGGTAAGTTGGAAGTTATTATTTTCCGTCGCGTGTTGTGCCGAAGGGGGTTCTAAACAAGTTGGAAAAAGTTAGATCTCATTTTTTTCTTGGAAAAAATTAGATCTCGCTTTTTTTTCTGGATTTTAACGAAGATGAAAGAAAACTCATTGGGATTCTTGGAGTTGTATTATGGCAGCTAAAAGGAAAGCTGGTCTAGTGATAGGTTCTTTAGAGGCTTTCAATAAAGCTTTGCTTCAAAAATGGAGGTGGAGGTTTGTTTCAGAGGGCATTAGTTTATGGACTCGAGTTATAGCTTGGATACATGGTCAGTCTTCTTCTCCAAATCATCTTAATCCGAGAGGTACATGAACTTCGGTTGATCTAACATATGTAATTCCTTTGTTAAGTTAGACGAAACGGGTATTATTCCTTCATTAGCGTTGAAAGGGTTGTAAGTAACGGTAGAGATACCAAAGTTTGGAGTGAATGTTGGATTGAAGACACTTTATTGAAATAAAGGTTTCATTGTTTTTATGCTTTGGAAACTTATAAGTATTGTACGATTGATCAACGTATTGGTAGGATGAACTGGAGTTGACGTCGTTCGATCAGAGGTGGACCTCAAGAGGTTTAGTCTGAGTATCTTATGTCTATTATTTATTGGATTCCTCGGTGTTATGGGAGTGATAAGTGGATTTGGTTTTGTGGTGAGACGAAAGATATTACAATTAAAGGGGTTCGATATCTAATTGACCGTTATATATTTCCAACAGGTGCTTCTATTCAGCTTTTATGGCTGGAAATCGAAGAGATTGACTAAAATGCTTTAAATATTCGACTTAGGATTTTTCCGGATTTAAGAGGTCTTCACGCGTCATGAAGGCCTAACTAGCCTTCTTGGAAGGGCGCGAGAAACAAAATAATCAGGCCTCCATTTTTCTAGGCCGGTCTCTTGGCGCGTCATCAAGAGCCTTCTTTTAAACTTCACGTGGCGCAAAGACAACCTTTTTCTAATTTTTCATTTTCTTTACCGTTCCTTTTCCCGTGTGTGTGTTTCTTCCGTGATTTATCCTCGATTTCCGCTCCTTCTATGCATGAGAACTTGTAAAAACATAAATAAATAAATAAATAAAAGCTAAAAACTAATAAAACTACTAGCTAAATGAATAAAAAAACATACTAAAACCGTAAGGAAAACAATGTGTTTTGCAATACATCAGGTGGTAAAAAAATAAAAGTCTATGGGCCAAAAATATAAATTATAAAACTGCAGGCTAAAAATGAAAATAATTCAAAGTTAGGGGGTGTTGGTGAAAAATGCACCGCCACTTCCCTGTAAGATATATATAAGAGTTAAATGCTTGGTTGGTCCCTGTGGTTTGCAAATTTTGCAGACTTGGTCCTAGTGGTTCACTAATTACACACTTGGTCCCAGTAGTTTCAAATTTTGCACTCGGGTGGTCCTTACCACTAACCTTTGTTAGATTTCTCAGTTAAGTATATGCAAAATTACTATATTACCCTTGAAATAATAAAAATAAAAAAATATAAAAAAGAGGGGCCCACTACTCGTCTTCTTCCTCACTCCATCTCTCTCCACCGTAACAACCACCTGCATATCGTTAGAACCTTCAATCCATGTACGAATATTCCATATTTTTGCACCAAAACAGAAAGTTTATCACATTTATGTTGGCAAATATCAATGTGGTAACATAATTAATACGATATACGATCACTCTTAACAACTTCCATAGCCATTCATAATTCATATGCTCGGTAACTATATAAACTGACAAAAAAAACAATTGGAAACAAGTCTGAATTAAAACTTAGTGTCACAAATTTCAGATGGGAATTTCCTTGTTTACAAATTCATGTTATGCATCAATCGTACGCCTGAATTTCAGGTTAAACCCACCCCTAATTTCGATTTGAACATCAACGGATCTAGTGTTCCGCCGTGTATCTGGTGACGGTGGTTGAACAACGAATCGTTGCTGGTTTGTTGATCCAGAGCAGATCAGGGAGAATCGGGAGGATAAGGATGAAATCCGTGGTATGCCAGAACCCACCTCCACAACATTAAACCCGTCGTACGGCTCCACAACGTTAAACCCACCGCCTAAAATCCGCCACCACTACCCACCGTACGTCGTCGTTTAAGGAAGACACCTCACCATTGTTGAAGAAAATCTTAGGTTTAAGGATCTTGAAGGTGTTGGTAGATTAAAGGATCTTGAAGCAATGGAGAAGACACATCTCGAATTGGGTTGTTTATTTCAGCAATCAAGCTTTCAGTTTCTATTCAATTTCTAGATTCTATCAGCACGCCTAATTGAAACTGCTTGGAACCTCTTTGATTGAGCATTTCAAAGGCCACACAAACAAGAGCATAACTGATCATTTCTCAGGACAGTAGATGTAGAGAAAAATGGAGAAAATATAGACAAACAAGGGAATAAAATCACAATGATGATCAACTTAGGAAGATAACAGTTAGTTATAAGGACTTGAGTGAAGGATACTCAGAGCATTTGCAAAAATCAATCCAATTGCACCAGCCGACCGAATGAGCAGAATGTTGAGGATGACATAAATAGATGAAAGAGAGAGATGGAGTGAGGAACACTAGATTCGTTGTTCAACCACCGTCACCAGATACGCGGCGGAACACTAGATCCGTTGATGTTCAAATCGAAATTAGGGTGGGTTTAACCTGAAATTCAGGCGTACGATTGATGCATAACATGAATTTGTAAACAAGGAAATTCCCATCTGAAATTTGTGACACTAAGTTTTAATTCAGACTTGTTTCCAATTGTTTTTTTGTCAGTTTATATAGTTACCGAGCATATGAATTATGAATGGCTATGAAAGTTGTTAAGAGTGATCGTATATCGTATTAATTATGTTACCACATTGATATTTGCCAACATAAATGTGATAAACTTTCTGTTTTGGTGCAAAAATATGGAATATTCGTACATGGATTGAAGGTTCTAACGATATGCAGGTGGTTGTTACGGTGGAGAGAGATGGAGTGAGGAAGAAGATGAGTAGTGGGCCCCTCTTTTTTATATTTTTATATTTTTATTATTTCAAGGGTAATATAGTAATTTTGCATATACTTAACTTAGAAATCTAACAAAGGTTAGTGGTAAGGACCACCCGAGTGCAAAATTTGAAACTACTGGGACCAAGTGTGTAATTAGTGAACCACTGGGACCAAGTCTGCAAGATTTGCAAACCACAGGGACCAACCAAGCATTTAACTCTATATATAATGTGTGTCTATTCACGGATGGTTCAACTATTTAGTTTTAGAAGGCGTTTTATATAAAGTTTCAATATTGTAGCACAACCAACTGTTAATTATTTTGTTCCTTTCAGCAAATCGTTGAAATATATATATTCATATGTTAGTTTTAATATGAACTTACAATGTTTTTAACACAATAGATTCTTAGTTAATGTGTTTCTTTTTACAAATAGCTTAACTACTTGGACATCTTATATAAAGTTACAATGTTTCTGCTAAACTATTCTTCATTAAATTTGTTTCTTTTAACAAGTAGTTAAGTTTTAGACGATCCTTCAATAATGAATGAGATCGTCAAGTAGTTAAGTTTTAGATGGTCCTTCAATAATGAATGAGATTGTCGAGTGGTATAACAGAAGAAAAAGAAACTCATGATTTTCAAGATTGATTTTGAAAAGACTTATGATTCGTTACCTTGGAAATATTTGTTTAAGATTATGGAGTTTGTGGGATTTGAAAAAAAGTGGATTTCCTGGATACATGAGTGTCTAAGCTCATCCAAAATGTTCGTTCTAGTTAATGGTAGTCCAATAATAGAATTAGATATGCAAAGGGAAATCCGACAAGGAGATCCTCTATCTCCTTTCCTTTTCATTCTAGCTATGGAAGGTCTTCATGTCGCTTTGGAAGACTCTATAGTGTGTGGTTTCAAGGTGCTCAAATTGGTGATGGTGTTCTCGTGTATTTTATGCGTACGATGCTATGTGTTCCGTTGAATGTTGGTATCCAATATCAGGATTTTGTTATGGCTGATTACGGGTTGCCTTATAGGTAAATTACCTTTTTCATATTAGGGTTTATCAGCTAAGATTACGGGTTGCCTTACAGGTAAATTACCTTTTTCTTATTAGGTTTTATCTGTTGGCTCTAAGATGAAACATATTGGAGTGTAACAACCTCTTATTGAAAAAAGTAAAAAACCAATCTTGTCATGGTTGATGGGTCTTTTATCTATTGGGGCTCATTTGCTATTATCTTATTTGATTCTTGGTGCGTTGGGAGTTCATTATTTTTCGTTGTGTGTTGTTCCGAAGAGAGTTCTAAACAAGTTGGAAAAATTAGATCTCGTTTTTTTTTCTGGGTTTTCATGGAGATGAAAGAAAAATTCATTGGGTTTCTTAGAATTGTATTATGGCAGCTAAAAGGAAAGGTGGTCTTGTGATAGGTTCTTTAGAGGCTTTCAATAAAGCTTTGCTTCAAAAATGGAGGTGGAGGTTTGTTTCAGAGGGCATTAGTTTATGGACTCGAGTTATAGCTTGGATACATGGTCAATTTTCTTCTCCAAATCATCTTAATCCGAGAGGTACATGAACTTTAGTTTCTTTGTTAAGTTAGACGAAACGGGTATTATTCCTTTATTGGCGTTAAAAAGGTTGTAGGTAACGGTAGAGATACCAAAGTTTGGAGTGAATGTTGGATTGATGACACTTTATTGAAATTTAGGTTTCATTGTCTTTATGCTTTCGAAACTTATAAGTATTGTACGGTTGATCAACGTATTGACGGGATGAACTGGAGTTGGCATCGTTCGGTCAGAGGTGGACCTCAAGAGGTTTAGTCTGAGTATCTTATGTCTATTATTTATTGGATTCCTCAGTGTTATGGTAGTGATAAGTGGATTTGGTTTTGTGGTGAAACGAAAGATATTACAATTAAAGGGGTTCGATATTTAATTGACCGTTATTTATTTCAAACAGGTGCTTCTATTTGGTCTTATTGTCTTTCGAGGAAAGATAATATTTGGGCATGGATGGTACTAAAGAATAAGCTTCCTACCAGAGATAATTTGAAAGATAAAGGTTTTGACATTCTTTCATTGTTATGCCATTGTTGTAATATCGAAAATGAATTAAACTCTCATCTGTTTGGTGGATGTTTGGTGGCTAGACATATTTGGGACCGAGTTGGGGTTTAGCTAGGTCTGCCCCTTCCGGTTGCTGCGTCTTGGTTTCATTGATGGAATGGCTCAAAGGTTTTAGAGTGCATTATAAAAAGAAACTTGTTATTGGGTCTGTTTTGTTCTTGACATGGTGGGCTATATAAAGATTCAGAAAGGACATGATTTCTTTTTGACAATTGACCCCTGGAAAAGGCTATCTTTGATGATATCATGCATTTACATTTTTAAGGTATAGTATTCTTAATCGTAAATGCAAATTTTCGTGGACCGAGTGGGTCATAAGCTCGTTTAAGTATATGTAATTATTTTCTTTCTCTAGCTTCTTGCTAGAGTTTTTATTTTAGTAATATCCAATGTTTAAAAAATCCATTAAATGGACTTGTAATGTTTTAGCACATTTAATATCTAATTCTAATTAAAACAAAAAACCTTTTAAATGGACTTGTAATGTTTTAGCACATTCAATATATAATTCTTAGAGATAATTCTAAATAATAACACATGATATCTTTTCTTCAACTTCATAATTTTATTTATATTTTTAATTTTCAAAGATTAATACATGAATATCATTTATTATTATCCTTAATAATAAGTGATTCTAAATCAAATCTCTTATTCTAATATTTAATATTTTATATCTCTTGTTCTAATTCTAATATCTCACTATGATGACAATATTATATTACTTAGTATATTATAATTAATGTAATAAATATAAAGGTACATACATAATAGGAGCATCCAATGTTTCTCGTATGCATTTTAATTACATAGTATTTATATATATATATATAATTATATATTATAATATTTGTATACAATATAAACTCGTTAAAACTTGAAAACCTTTGAAATAGCATTAAAAATATTAAAATCACTATATTAATAATTAATAAATAAATATAATAAATCATATTAATAGGATAAAACGATAACGATCTGGTACAAGAAATACAATATTTGGTTGATGATGGACGTAAATTCCACTGTATTAAACCAAACAAAACTTATTGATTATAATTTAATTCAGTTTCTTATATAAATGGTTGATACTTAGTCATTAACTCATTATTCTAATTCAAATCAAACACATTTTTCAAAATTCAACGAGTGTAGTACACGGGCTATTGTGACAGTGTTGCTGATTAACATAGAACAACTTGTGTGATAACTTCAAATTCGTTGTGTGAACTGTCACATGGTTACAATAATACGCTAATATGCCAATTATATATGAAGTTTTTTTTAAATTATATGATTAAATCGTTTTTATTATACAAACTCGTGTATTACCCGGGTCGATAATCTACTTTAATTATACAACAAACATGATAAAATATTTATTTTCGAATTAAATAATGTAAAATTAACTAACAACCAATATTATTGGTTAAAAAAGTTAGTACAAGCCACGCTTTGCGGCGGGTCATAGGAGGATGCTGACAAAGATGTATTTATTACATCACATATCTAATATATTGATGATATATTATATACCATGTAAGTTTTAATCTAAGCAACGACAAAATAAGTAATCAACATGGTTAAGTAAACATGTCCAGAGTTTAAAGTAGGTTTAACTATAATTACAAGGTAAATAAAAAAATTAAATTTGTTACCTGGTATATTGAATGGTAAATATAGACCATGTAGAATTTAATCTAAATGGCAATAAAAATAAGCAAGTAACACAATTAAGTAATCATGTCAAGATTTAAAAAAATTAGATTTAATTATGATAAGTTAAATAAACAATAATTAAAACAAAAAAATAAACTTATAAAAAGATACAAGAACAAAATAACTTTATTTAACATGAGTCGTATCATAACTCTATTAAAGTTTGGGGGTCGAAATGTAAATCGTTTACAGAAAAATATTTATTATTGAACTTCTGTATATAAATCTATTAAAGCTCAGAGTATAAACGTAAATCGTTTGTAAAATTAGAACCATTAGCGTTTAGAGATCGTATGGTGACGTTTTTAAAATAAAGGGATATAAACACAAACTAAGTAAAAAAACAATAATATGGTAATCTTATAAAATAAAATAATCTAAAATGAAGCAAAAAAACAATAATATGGTAATCTTATAAAATAAAATAATCTAAAGTAAAATGAAGCAATTAAAAGTTGTAATGTTCACGTTGTGAAATGTTATTGTATAGAATAAAGTAAATTACAAAAATCGTCATTTATGTTGACACTAGATTGCAAAATGTGTTCTTTAACTTAAAAAATTACAAAAAAACGTACTCGATGTTTGCAAACCTCTATATTATGTCATTTATCTCTAATTTAGTTATTTCTCATTGTTAAGTGGGTGTGAAATGACCTAAATACTTTTATTGTTAAATAAATAACTAAAAAGTTAAAAGAAATATAATTAATATTTAAAAATTTATGTATGACCCACCACCCACCCCACCCTCTTCATCTTCCCCGATCTTTACCACCTCCACCTTTCACCACCACCACCTCACCCCGCCAAAAAAGGCCAAATAACTGTCACACCCCGACCCGCAGGGGAATAAGAGTCGGGGCATAATTGGGTTATCACCAAAGCTCATGATGTTTACTAATATGTTTCATATTTATTAAATTCAAAATTACATCCTCAATATTCCAAACAAGTTCATACAATTACAAAGAAAAGTAACTAAATAAACAATCTAAAGTCTAAACTAATTTATTCTTCTAAGCCATCCTATATGTTTCTTGCTGCAACTGGATCACCTGTATCATGTGTAAAAATGAGGGTTTTTGGGTCAACAAAAGTTGGCGAGTGAACCTTGTTAGAAAACATTTATTATAGATTTCTTGTTATAATTAATATGGAAAAATTGTGCAATAATCATATGTGAGCAAACGTTAATAATCATACAATAACAAACAATAACAAACCACCTTGCATGAATATATGACATGAATGACAATGTATATGTTGGCAACGTCACGTTCACGCTCATAGGTAATGGGGAACGGTTCCGCTCATAGGTAATGGGGAACAGACGGCCTATGATGAAATGTATGTGCGATCAAGGCTCAATCAAACGGAGCCGATCGTATGTTGGCAACGCCTCGTTCACGCTCATAGGTAATGGGGAACGGCTCACGCTCATAGGTAATGGGGAGCGGCGGCCTATGATAATGTATATACTGAAAATGATAAATTTAATCTAAACATTAACCACACAAACAGTTGATACATAATGAATACACATTTGATCATTGATATGATGGATGCACAATTGTTTAAATGAAATAAATAATATGACACATGATACACCCCAAAAATGTGATTAAAACGGGGAATTTGTAGAGATTCACTCAAATTTGGTGCGTTCGTTTGATGATGTTGAATGCGCACGAGTTTAGAGGATTGATCGACGAGGATTAACTAACCTAAATAATAACGAAAAGGTACGGTAAATAAGTGGATTTTATTAATAATTTTAATAGGATTTTTAGATATATTTTTGTGAGTTTAAGACTATTTTCTAACTTTAAAAACATTATTTTTAAGTATTTTTAATTGATTTTTAAATTAAATAAATAAATAAAAATATAAAAAAAGTGTTGACTTTTTGGGTTGACCGTTGACTATTGACTTTGACTTGTTGACCGGTTCGGTCGTGTATTTATTTGTGCTGAGTGAGGTTCGAACTTGTGACCTCCCGTACGCGTGCACGCAGCTCTACCAACTGAGCTACGTGTCTAACCCGAAATATTTCTGTTTTTAATTATATTTATATACTATTTAATTTATTCAAAATTCATTTATTCTTAAAAAGGATTTTAATTCTATCGAACCGGTGTGCATAACAGGTCTAAAACCCGGGACCTGTTGTTTAATGTTGCACACAGTCCACCGCTGGACTCAGGTCCTCGTTTCGACTCCCAGCGTACCCTTACAATTGGAATACGACTCCGTCTTAAACGTTTTTCTCCGAAGTCCATGATCTCTACTGGTCTTTCAATGAAATGCATAGATTCATCGATCTGAATATCTTCCAGGGGAATATGGAGGTTTTCATTGGCGAGGCACTTCTTTAAGTTTGATACGTGGAATGTGGGGTGAATTCTGTTGAGTTCTTCTGGTAGGTCAAGCTTGTATGCTACAGGTCCTACTCTTTCGAGTATCTTGAAAGGTCATACGTAGCGTGGTGCTAGCTTGCCCTTCTGGCCAAAACGAACTACTCCCTTGCACGGTGATACTTTTAAGAGTACATGATCACCAATGTTAAACTCCAAAGGCTTTCGTCGTTTGTCTGCATAACTTTTTTGACGACTTTGTGCCGCTAGAAGATTGTTTCGAATTTGATGGATCTTGTCTGTTGCTTCTTGAATTAGTTCTGGACCGGTGATTTGAGCTTCTCCAATTTCGTGCCAACATACTGGAGATCGGCACTTACGACCATATAAAGCTTCGAAAGGTGCCATGCCGATACTTGAATGATAGCTGTTGTTGTACGAAAATTCAACTAATGGTAGATGAGCGTCCCAATTTCCCTTGAAGTCTATGACACATGCTCGAAGCATATCTTCAAGAGTTTGGATGGTGCGTTTAGATTGTCCATCAGTTTGAGGATGATAAGCGGTACTAAGGTCTAGTCGTGTACCCAAAGCGGCTTGTACGGCTTGCCATGTTCGTGAAGTGAAACGACCATTACGATCTGAAATAATGCTTAACGGTACACCATGACGGCTTACGATCTCGCTGATGTAGATACGAGCTAACTTTTCATTCTTGAAGTCCTCGCGAATCGGAATGAAGTGAGCTGATTTTGTAAGACGATCAATGATTACCCTTATAGTGTCATACCCGCCAGAAGTGCGAGGTAACCCGGTAATGAAGTCCATGGTTATGTTTTCCCACTTCCATACAGGTATTTCAGGTTGGACTAGAAGTCCTGGGGGTCTTTGATGTTCAGCTTTTACTTTGGAACATGTAAGGCACTTGGAAACAAAAACAACAATATCCTTTTTCATTCCAGGCCACCAGTAGGTGTATCGAAGGTCTTGATACATCTTGTCGACTCCTGGGTGTATAGAGTATCGTGTTTTGTGCGCCTCATTCATAAGGAAATCACGAAGGTTATTGTGATCGGGAATCCATATGCGATCTAGATAGTACAGAATACCGTCGGATTTAGTTTCAATTTTAAGTTCAGCTCCACAAGATAGCTCATTGCGTACGTCGTTTTCTGTTACAGAAACATGTTGAGCTTCTCGTATTTGATCTTTGATGTCGGTTATGATTTTATGCATAATAATTTTGAGGGAATTGATACGTTTGAAATGATAAGGTATGTATCATAAAACAAAAACTTCAACCATGACGATATTTAAACCTACACGGAACTTCTCATAACCTCCTGGTAATGCTTTTGATCCTTTGCTAAGAATACTTATATATAGGAAGTACCAGCGGCGTATCCACCATATTCTTGTCAAATTTTCGTTGGCTTTATCAGTAAATCATGACCAGTTCTATGTGACTCTAAAACATAAACAAACACAACAACCAAAGCTTGAGTCTCAATTCTGAAAGGATACATGACTGAATGATGACAGTACCTCTCTCATTTGTTATGATGAAGGGGTCAGTCTATGTAAAAGTGAGACACAACCCAACTTCTTTAAATGATGAGATTGAGATACGTCGAGATGTATGATGATATGAATGTTAAATCAATGAGTATAAAACAAAACTGTAATATCAATTCGCATTAAAATTCTTGGATACATAAATTCCCAATTTTACAACTGGGATACGGAAAGATTGAGATAACATAAAGAAAACATTAAAACTAGACGATCGGAGTTGAGTCTTGATTCTTGGTGAGGAAAACTAGTTGGGTGATTCGTTTGGGCCGTTATTATTTTCAACAGGATTGGCGTTGATGTTGTAAGCTCTTCCTCTTGCAGGTGGTGGAGCTTGGTTAGCTTGATTCACCGGATTTGCTTGAGCTTGGGCATGAATGATGTTCACCAAGCGTGGACAAGTGTTTCTAAAGTGGTTTGGGTCTCCACAGTTGTAACAACCCCGCATAGGTTGTATCATGGGATAGTTGGGTTGGTAGTAGGATTGGGCTACATGTTGGGTAGGTGGTAGTAGTAAAGGTTGTTGGGCTTGACCCACTATCTGATGGTGGGTTTGGGTTGAGGGCTGATGGCGGTTCGTTCGCTGAAGTACGCGACAGGTTTGAATGGTGTGACCTGCGCGACCACAGCCGGTGCAATGCTGGCAGGGATGATCAGGAAAGTGATGGTATTGGCAACGGTTGCATTTTGGGTATGGGCCGGAGTATGGCCTTTTATATGGTGCAGGTGAGGGGGCAACTTGAGTGATGGGTGCAGCAAGGATAGGGAAATTTGTTTGTGTGACAGCAAAGTTTCTGGTGTTTCGGTTCCTTTTACCAGTAAACTTCGAAGAGGAGCCAGATGGTTTGAAGTTTGAGCCTCAATGGGGGCTTTCTTTTTCTCCTCTTTGAATTTACCGTTCCGAATGCGATTTTCGGTAAGTTCGGTAGCTAGTTCCATTGCGGCTTCAAGTGTCGCAGGCGAAGTGCTTAGAACTGAGTCTTGAATTTTTGAGGGGAGGCCTCGAATGTAGTGTTCAACCAAGCGGTACACTGGGGTGAACAAGTTGGGGATCATTTGGTTCAATTCTAGAAACCTTTTGTTGTAGGAAGTATGATCTCCTTCCTTTTGTTTTAACGAGTGGAATTCATCTTCCAACTTCTTGATTTCGCTTCTTGGACAGAAGCGTCTTGTCATTATTTCCCTTAACTCTTCCCATGTTAAGGCCATAGCATCTTCGACTCCTCTCTTACCCTTCTCTGTGTTCCACCAGGTCAGGGCTACTCCAAATAGTCTCCCGGTTGCGTAACGTACCTTGCGATCCTCGGGACAATCGCAATTGAGGAAGGTGTTTTCCATTTCCTCAAACCAGTGGAGGAGAGCAGTGACACCTTCGGTCCCTTCAAATTTCGGGGGATCGCAAGACTTGAAGTGTTTGTAAGAGCACTTTTTGGAGGGAGGGTTGTCGGCGTTCTGGTCCTCTTGATGGGGAGGATTGTTGGGATTTGCGGCAAGAGCTTGTTGGACTTGAACTACGATGTCAGGAAGCACCGCGGCCATTTGTTTTGCGATTTGGGTGGCCAAGCGTTCGTTTGACCTTCCTGACCTTCTACCCCCACGTTGTTGCCTAGCCGACATCTACAGGAATATACATAAGAAGATTGTGAGTTTAAGGAGTCTTTTTAGGTGTCATGTGTCTTAAAAAAAATAAAATGACATAAACATCAATAATGCAACTACATCCATAGGATGTCTTGGGTTTGCTCATGTTTGGGCCTCCAATGTCCCCCATACCTTCACCTGTATAGTCATGTGGGCCCCCATGACTATTGGCTTAGTAGGATTCACATTGGTATTGGCGGTTTAACACTCGCATCACCCGAATGAAAACCATGAAATATGTTTGCGAGATGTATGGTCGGAGGGTGACCAGGTGTAGACACAATGATAACTCAAAGTGGGGTTAGCTCACACGATGTTTGGTATAGCATGCTTTGGCCTAATAGGTCCTTCGTACTCTCATCGTTAGTCCCCAGGTAGGCAAACTGGTCCTTTATTTTGGATTTATACGAATGCCAAGCTTAGACAGGACGTTCCGACTACCGGTACTTGTACCCTTCCAGTTACTACATGCCCGTCATGAGAACTCACTTTGATGTGATTTGAAAATACAAAAATCGTTGCAAAAGTCATGGAAATTGTGTGGTGTGTGCTCTCATGGATATGATATGTTATGAGAATATGATTCATGATAGGCATTGTATAATAATATGTACTTATGAACATGCTTGCATAACATTGAATGTAACAATAAACATAAAGCATATAAACATCATGAATTTTGCATGTAACACACAAACAATTTAAAAATTATAATCAACTATAGTATAGGCTCTAAGGGTCTAATAACATATCCTATATCCCTATAGTCATGGCACTGATACCAATCTGTCACACCCCGACCCGCAGCGGAATAAGAGTCGGGGCATAATTGGGTTATCACCAAAGCTCATGATGTTTACTAATATGTTTCATATTTATTAAATTCAAAATTACATCCTCAATATTCCAAATAAGTTCATACAATTACAAAGAAAAGTAACTAAATAAACAATCTAAAGTCTAAACCAATTTATTCTTCTAAGCCACCTAAATTTTTTCTTGCTGCAAAATGGATCACCGTATCTTTAAAAATGAGGTTTTTGGGGGCAACAAAAGTTGGGGAGGAACCTTGTTAGAAAACATTTATTATAGATTTCTTGTTTTAAAATTTAAAAGGAAAAATTTGGGAATAATCATAGTGACAAAGTTTAAAAACAACAATAAAAAACAATAACAAACCACCTGCATGAATATATGACAGAAAACAATGTAATGTTTGGGAACGTCACTTCACGCTCATAGGAAGGGGGAAAGGTTCCCTCAAAGGTAATGGGGGAAAAAGGGCCTATATGAAATGTATGTCGATCAAGGGCCCAAACAAACGGAGCCGACGTAAAATTTGGGAACGCCTCGTTCACCGCTCATAAAGGAAGGGGAACGGGTCACGCTCAAGGTAATGGGAGCGGGGCCTATATAATGTAATTCTGAAAAATAAATTTAATCAAACATAAACCCCACAAAAGTTGATACATAAGAATACACATTTGATCTTGATATGAGGATGCACAATTGTTTAAATAAAAAATAAAAAAACACATGATACACCCCAAAAAATTTATTAAAAACGGAATTTTAGAATTCACTCAAATTTGGGGTTCGTTTGAGGGGGTTGAATCCCACAGGTTTTGAGGATTGTCCCGGGGGATTAACTAACCTAAATAATAACAAAAGGTACGGGAAAAAAAGTGGGATTTTATTAATAAATTTAATAGGATTTTTAGATATATTTTTGTGAGTTTAAGACTATTTTCTAACTTAAAAACATTATTTTAAGTATTTTTAATTGATTTTTAAATTAAATAAATAAATAAAAATATAAAAAAAGTGTTGACTTTTTGGGGTTGACCGTTGACTATTGACTTTGACTTGTTGACCGGTTTCGGTCGTGTATTTATTTGTGCTGAGTGAGGTTCGAACTTGTGACCTCCCGTACGCGTGCACGCAGCTCTACCAACTGAGCTACGTGTCTAAACCCGAAATATTTCTGTTTTTAATTATATTTATAATACTATTTAATTTATTCAAAATTCATTTATTCTTAAAAAGGATTTTAATTCTATCGAACCGGTGTGCATAACAGGTCTAAAACCCGGGACTGTTGTTTAATGTTGCACACAGTCCACCGCTGGACTCAGGTCCTCGTTTCGACTCCCAGCGTACCCTTACAATTGGAATACGACTCCGTCTTAAACGTTTTTCTCCGAAGTCCATGATCTCTACTGGTCTTTCAATGAAATGCATAGATTCATCGATCTGAATATCTTCCAGGGAATATGGAGGTTTTCATTGGCGAGGCACTTCTTTAAGTTTGATACGTGGAATGTGGGGTGAATTCTGTTGAGTTCTTCTGGTAGGTCAAGCTTGTATGCTACAGGTCCTACTCTTTCGAGTATCTTGAAAGGTCATACGTAGCGTGGTGCTAGCTTGCCCTTCTGGCCAAAACGAACTACTCCCTTGCACGGTGATACTTTTAAGAGTACATGATCACCAATGTTAAACTCCAAAGGCTTTCGTCGTTTGTCTGCATAACTTTTTGACGACTTTGTGCCGCTAGAAGATTGTTTCGAATTTGATGGATCTTGTCTGTTGCTTCTTGAATTAGTTCTGGACCGGTGATTTGAGCTTCTCCAATTTCGTGCCAACATACTGGAGATCGGCACTTACGACCATATAAAGCTTCGAAAGGTGCCATGCCGATACTTGAATGATAGCTGTTGTTGTACGAAAATTCAACTAATGGTAGATGAGCGTCCCAATTTCCCTTGAAGTCTATGACACATGCTCGAAGCATATCTTCAAGAGTTTGGATGGTGCGTTTAGATTGTCCATCAGTTTGAGGATGATAAGCGGTACTAAGGTCTAGTCGTGTACCCAAAGGGGCTTGTACGGCTTGCCATGTTCGTGAAGTGAAACGACCATTACGATCTGAAATAATGCTTAACGGTACACCATGACGGCTTACGATCTCGCTGATGTAGATACGAGCTAACTTTTCATTCTTGAAGTCCTCGCGAATCGGAATGAAGTGAGCTGATTTTGTAAGACGATCAATGATTACCCTTATAGTGTCATACCCGCCAGAAGTGCGAGGTAACCCGGTAATGAAGTCCATGGTTATGTTTTCCCACTTCCATACAGGTATTTCAGGTTGGACTAGAAGTCCTGGGGGTCTTTGATGTTCAGCTTTTACTTTGGAACATGTAAGGCACTTGGAAACAAAACAACAATATCCTTTTTCATTCCAGGCCACCAGTAGGTGTATCGAAGGTCTTGATACATCTTGTCGACTCCTGGGTGTATAGAGTATCGTGTTTTGTGCGCCTCATTCATAAGGAAATCACGAAGGTTATTGTGATCGGGAATCCATATGCGATCTAGATAGTACAGAATACCGTCGGATTTAGTTTCAATTTTAAGTTCAGCTCCACAAGATAGCTCATTGCGTACGTCGTTTTCTGTTACAGAAACATGTTGAGCTTCTCGTATTTGATCTTTGATGTCGGTTATGATTTTATGCATAATAATTTTGAGGGAATTGATACGTTTGAAATGATAAGGTATGTATCATAAAACAAAAACTTCAACCATGACGATATTTAAACCTAACACGGAACTTCTCATAACCTCCTGGTAATGCTTTTGATCCTTTGCTAAGAATACTTATATATAGGAAGTACCAGCGGCGTATCCACCATATTCTTGTCAAATTTTCGTTGGCTTTATCAGTAAATCATGACCAGTTCTATGTGACTCTAAAACATAAACAAACACAACAACCAAAGCTTGAGTCTCAATTCTGAAAGGATACATGACTGAATGATGACAGTACCTCTCTCATTTGTTATGATGAAGGGGTCAGTCTATGTAAAAGTGAGACACAACCCAACTTCTTTAAATGATGAGATTGAGATACGTCGAGATGTATGATGATATGAATGTTAAATCAATGAGTATAAAACAAAACTGTAATATCAATTCGCATTAAAATTCTTGGATACATAAATTCCCAATTTTACAACTGGGATACGGAAAGATTGAGATAACATAAAGAAAACATTAAAACTAGACGATCGGAGTTGAGTCTTGATTCTTGGTGAGGAAAACTAGTTGGGTGATTCGTTTGGGCCGTTATTATTTTCAACAGGATTGGCGTTGATGTTGTAAGCTCTTCCTCTTGCAGGTGGTGGAGCTTGGTTAGCTTGATTCACCGGATTTGCTTGAGCTTGGGCATGAATGATGTTCACCAAGCGTGGACAAGTGTTTCTAAAGTGGTTTGGGTCTCCACAGTTGTAACAACCCGCATAGGTTGTATCATGGGATAGTTGGGTTGGTAGTAGGATTGGGCTACATGTTGGGTAGGTGGTAGTAGTAAAGGTTGTTGGGCTTGACCCACTATCTGATGGTGGGTTTGGGTTGAGGGCTGATGGCGGTTCGTTCGCTGAAGTACGCGACAGGTTTGAATGGTGTGACCTGCGCGACCACAGCCGGTGCAATGCTGGCAGGGATGATCAGGAAAGTGATGGTATTGGCAACGGTTGCATTTTGGGTATGGGCCGGAGTATGGCCTTTTATATGGTGCAGGTGAGGGGGCAACTTGAGTGATGGGTGCAGCAAGGATAGGGAAATTTGTTTGTGTGACAGCAAAGTTTCTGGTGTTTCGGTTCCTTTTACCAGTAAACTTCGAAGAGGAGCCAGATGGTTTGAAGTTTGAGCCTCAATGGGGGCTTTCTTTTTCTCCTCTTTGAATTTACCGTTCCGAATGCGATTTTCGGTAAGTTCGGTAGCTAGTTCCATTGCGGCTTCAAGTGTCGCAGGCGAAGTGCTTAGAACTGAGTCTTGAATTTTTGAGGGGAGGCCTCGAATGTAGTGTTCAACCAAGCGGTACACTGGGGTGAACAAGTTGGGGATCATTTGGTTCAATTCTAGAAACCTTTTGTTGTAGGAAGTATGATCTCCTTCCTTTTGTTTTAACGAGTGGAATTCATCTTCCAACTTCTTGATTTCGCTTCTTGGACAGAAGCGTCTTGTCATTATTTCCCTTAACTCTTCCCATGTTAAGGCCATAGCATCTTCGACTCCTCTCTTACCCTTCTCTGTGTTCCACCAGGTCAGGGCTACTCCAAATAGTCTCCCGGTTGCGTAACGTACCTTGCGATCCTCGGGACAATCGCAATTGAGGAAGGTGTTTTCCATTTCCTCAAACCAGTGGAGGAGAGCAGTGACACCTTCGGTCCCTTCAAATTTCGGGGGATCGCAAGACTTGAAGTGTTTGTAAGAGCACTTTTTGGAGGGAGGGTTGTCGGCGTTCTGGTCCTCTTGATGGGGAGGATTGTTGGGATTTGCGGCAAGAGCTTGTTGGACTTGAACTACGATGTCAGGAAGCACCGCGGCCATTTGTTTTGCGATTTGGGTGGCCAAGCGTTCGTTTGACCTTCCTGACCTTCTACCCCCAGTTGTTGCCTAGCCGACATCTACAGGAATATACATAAGAAGATTGTGAGTTTAAGGAGTCTTTTTAGGTGTCATGTGTCTTAAAAAAAATAAAATGACATAAACATCAATAATGCAACTACATCCATAGGATGTCTTGGGTTTGCTCATGTTTGGGCCTCCAATGTCCCCCATACCTTCACCTGTATAGTCATGTGGGCCCCCATGACTATTGGCTTAGTAGGATTCACATTGGTATTGGCGGTTTAACACTCGCATCACCCGAATGAAAACCATGAAATATGTTTGCGAGATGTATGGTCGGAGGTGACCAGGTGTAGACACAATGATAACTCAAAGTGGGGTTAGCTCACACGATGTTTGGTATAGCATGCTTTGGCCTAATAGGTCCTTCGTACTCTCATCGTTAGTCCCCAGGTAGGCAAACTGGTCCTTTATTTTGGATTTATACGAATGCCAAGCTTAGACAGGACGTTCCGACTACCGGTACTTGTACCCTTCCAGTTACTACATGCCCGTCATGAGAACTCACTTTGATGTGATTTGAAAATACAAAAATCGTTGCAAAAGTCATGGAAATTGTGTGGTGTGTGCTCTCATGGATATGATATGTTATGAGAATATGATTCATGATAGGCATTGTATAATAATATGTACTTATGAACATGCTTGCATAACATTGAATGTAACAATAAACATAAAGCATATAAACATCATGAATTTTGCATGTAACACACAAACAATTTAAAAATTATAATCAACTATAGTATAGGCTCTAAGGGTCTAATAACATATCCTATATCCCTATAGTCATGGCACTGATACCAATCTGTCACACACCCCGACCCGCAGCGGAATAAGAGTCGGGGCATAATTGGGTTATCACCAAAGCTCATGATGTTTACTAATATGTTTCATATTTATTAAATTCAAAATTACATCCTCAATATTCCAAATAAGTTCATACAATTACAAAGAAAAGTAACTAAATAAACAATCTAAAGTCTAAACCAATTTATTCTTCTAAGCCATCCTGTATGTTTCTTGCTGCAACTGGATCACCTGTATCATGTGTAAAAATGGGGGTTTTGGGGTCAACAAAAGTTGGCGAGTGAACCTTGTTAGAAAACATTTATTATAGATTTCTTGTTATAATTAATATGGAAAAATTGTGCAATAATCATATGTGAGCAAACGTAAATAATCATACAATAACATACAATAACAAACCACCTTGCATGAATATATGACATGAATGACAATGTATATGTTGGCAACGTCACGTTCACGCTCATAGGTAATGGGGAACGGTTCCGCTCATAGGTAATGGGGAACAGACGGCCTATGATGAAATGTATGTGCGATCAAGGCTCAATCAAACGGAGCCGATCGTATGTTGGCAACGCCTCGTTCACGCTCATAGGTAATGGGGAACGGCTCACGCTCATAGGTAATGGGGAACGGCGGCCTATGATAATGTATGTACTGAAAATGATAAATTTAATCTAAACATTAACCACACAAACAGTTGATACATAATGAATACACATTTGATCATTGATATGATGGATGCACAATTGTTTAAATGAAATAAATAATATGACACATGATACACCCCAAAAACGTGATTAAAACGGGGAATTTGTAGAGATTCACTCACATTTGGTGCGTTCGTTTGATGATGTTGAATGCACACGAGTTTAGAGGATTGATCGACGAGGATTAACTAGCCTAAATAATAACGAAAAGGTACGGTAAATAAGTGGATTTTATTAATAATTTTAATAGGATTTTTAGATATATTTTTGTGAGTTTAAGACTATTTTCTAACTTTAAAAACATTATTTTTAAGTATTTTTAATTGATTTTTAAATTAAATAAATAAATAAAAATATAAAAAAAAAGTGTTGACTTTTTGGGTTGACCGTTGACTATTGACTTTGACTTGTTGACAGGTTCGGTCGTGTATTTATTTGCGCTGAGTGAGGTTCGAACTTGTGACCTCCCGTACGCGTGCACGCAGCTCTACCAACTGAGCTACGTGTCTAACCCGAAATATTTCTGTTTTTAATTATATTTATATACTATTTAATTTATTCAAAATTCATTTATTCTTAAAAAGGATTTTAATTCTATCGAACCGGTGTGCATAACAGGTCTCGAACCCGGGACCTGTTGTTTAAAGTTGCACACAGTCCACCGCTGGACTGTGTGTCTAACCTGGTTAAAACACTTGATTTTATTTCTCTTATATACTAACTGGAAGTTTCCATATTTGGGTTTTATAAAAAGTCTGAATATTGTGACGAATCGGAACAAGGACAGACTCGAACCCGGGACTCTATGATTCAAATGCACACAGTCCACCGCTGGACTGTGTGTCTAACCCGGTATATAATCCGATTTATATTAAATTTATACACAAACTGGACTTCATCTTCTCCGTTAAACAATACAGACAACGATTATTCTACTGATCTTGTTCAATTCAATTAACGGACATATAACAGATTAAAATGAAATGGATAAAGAAGGTTTTGGAAGTGAATGTACCGGAAATATGATCTTTCTCAGAACTCCGGCGAAGTCGTCGGCTCTGTTTTATGAACTCCGTCTGAGCGGACCAATTGACAGTCTTGATTAACAAATTGTGAAATTGAATGACTAAACAAGAGTTATCAGAAGGTTTAAATAATTATACCGTTTCACAGCGAAATTTAGAAATTTTCAGAAGTTTTCCGGCGATTGCAGATTATCCGGTATCGTCGTCTGGGACCGATTCTGATTGAAGGGTTTGAGTTAGTAACAGTCTAACAACAGATAGAAGATGAAAGAATTGAGAAATTTACCGTTTTGATGAAAGATACGGTTTTCCGGCGAAAGTCCGGCGAGTTCAGAAAGCGTTTCCGACGAACAGAAAATAGAGCGAAAGTGAAATTGGAGGTTCTGTGAGTGTTTTTGAGTCGTGAGATGATGATATTGTTGGTGAAAATCAGTAAGTAAATGATTTCGGTTATTAAACCCGAAAATCATAGGAATTCAAGTTCAATAAAGGCTGAATTGATTGAGATCGTGCGTCGTAATGTTTTCATCGGTTATAACCAGTAATATCAACACTCAAACGTCTGGAAAGTTGAAAGTCGATTACCGGTTTCAGTTTGGCTCAAAACAGATGACTTCACAGATGAACTTATGTTTTATTTGTTTCCTAGATTACACAAAGACATCAAGTGGCGGAGTGGTTAAGTGTTTGATGTTAAGGTTTTCCGGCTGACCCGGGTTCGAAACCCGGCAGCCCCTTTTTATTTTTATTTTCTAACAATTTTAATTTCCATATTCTAAAATGTTTATTAGTTATGTATTGTTTAAAATTAAAATAAGCATTAAATGAGCAACAAAAATTTGAAACTGATTATCCGATTAATAAACGAAGCGGGTTTGGAAAACCCGTTTTTCTACGGATGTTACATAACTGTCATAGAGGTAGTGTATTGAAAAATTTACATACATTTTCAAGATGTAATCAACCTGAACATTGTGGTCATCCCAAAAGGAAGGATCCTCAACAAGCTCAAAATGCGGAACCTCAGCAGCTAGCAGCTCCCCATTTCCACTCGAAATCCTTCTCCAAACCCTAGAAACACCCCAACCCCTTTCTCCAGTACTCTGAACAACCCTAGGCCCGGTACGCGCCCCCAATTGAGCAACATTAGTCCTTGAAACACTCCTAGTTGGCGTACTATTCGCTGAATCAAACTTCCTACGGTTCAAACTCGAACCAGCACCAGCATTTAATAACTTATCCTTAATTCCACCCTGATTCAAAACATCATGAATAAATTCCTTCAAAAACTGAGACAAATCCGGAATCGTATCCAACGGCGTCCTCGATATCAGTATATCGACTGAAATTGACGAAATCTTCTCGAAATGGTTCTCATTTCCTTCAACTTGACTGTTTTTCGGACAACTTTTCACCATTTTTGAATCAGAAAAAGCTCGACTTGAATCAATAGCGATGAAATTCACGGATTTAGTGGGGAAGTTTTGTAGCGGAAAGGTGGAGGGTGAGATAGTGGCGTTTTCCCGGCGGGGTGAGGTGGTGGTGGTGAAAGGTGGAAGTGGTGAAGATGGGGAAGATTAAGAGGGTGGGGTGGGTGGTGAGTCCCACATAAATTTTTAAATATTAATTATATTTCTTTTAACTTTTTAGTTATTTATTTAACAGTAAGGGTATTTAGGTCATTTACACCCACTTAACAATGAGAAATAACTAAATTAGGGATAAAGGACATAATGTGTAAAGGGTTGCAAACATCTAGTGCGTTTTTTGTACTTTTTAAAGATAAATGTCACACTTTGCAATCTAGTGTCAACATAAAGGACGATTTTTGTAACTTACTCTATAGAATATAATATGCATTTAAAGTAACTTTCAATATTCTTTTACATAATTGTCTTGTAAACCATTAGGGTTAATCATAGAAATATAAAATTAGGTAATAAATTAAGAATCCTTGGAAAAAGTATAAAATCTTTGGAAAAAGTATAAATAAGTATCTAGATACTTTAATTTCATATTTAGAACCATGGAATCTTTTTGGTAACTCTAAAATATTAGGATGAGTTATAGTAAAAGGTGGTTTAAGTCAGAGTGAAAGTGTTTAAGGAGAATGCTAGTGGAAAAGATAATTTTGTCCATTATTAAAACACATGCAAGTCACATGCCTAGAAACATGCACATGTAAGTCGCATGCTAATTCTTCCTCAATTTTTTAAACGTCCGTAACCATTTTATTCGTCATATGCTTTTAAAAAAGTTATAACATAAAATCAAGCGTCTTTTAATATTCAATATGAGTACCATATTGTTATACTTTTCAAAAAAAAATTTGAAAACCTGGTTGTTTATTACAAAATGGACATAATGTAAAAGAGACAATGGAAAAGTAGAACAAAAACGCAATCGATGAAAACATATAAAAGACACAATAGAAAACACACTAAAACACAATGAGTATCGAAATAACATTGTGTTATAAGTTTTGATAATAACACAATGTATATAAACCTTAGTAAAAACGTAATGACCAAAACTCAGTTAAAAGATACCATGACTAGAACCTTTAACACAATGCAAAAAAAACCCAATAAAATATTATTTTTATTTTAATTTTATACAGCAATATCGTACTCATATTAAAGATAAAATGTGCTCATTATTATGATGATTTTTTCTAAAATGCCGTATGAAAAAGTTATGGACTTTTTAATTGATGAGGAGAATTGACATATGTCTTGCATGTGAATAGAGAAAGTCAATAAAAGTATGATTTTCTTTATGCGATTCTCTTATTTTCTTTTCCAACAAATTTCAACCCTCAATATATAAGATTAGTGGCCTAAAATCCTTCTTATTTATTTGGTCCTTTGTATTTAATCCCAATCCACCTAAAATCTTAGCACGAACTGTATAACCTAATCTCATACATACACCTAATCTAGCCTCCCTTTCCCTCTCCTCTGCCATATCTAACTTCTCATGAAAGTTAAATATTAGAGTTCTATTGAGTCTTTAAGGTTCAACGGTACGAGATCAGACTGGATTATTGTAATCGTGTGTATAAAGTACAAATTTATGTTGAGGAGGGTGGGGAGGCCCCTATTTGATTTTGTCCAATTAACTACTATATTTTCTTCTCTTAAAACAAAAGACCAAATAAAATTAGACCCTTTACAATTTGGAGTCTTAGATTCATATTTACGACGTATTCCGAGTTTAATAAACAAAAGAAAAGAACAGATAATGAATCAATAAGAGAAAAGAAAGGGAGTGAAAAAAAATATTTAATTAACTATCGTGTTCACGAGTTCGAAAGAAATGAGAAGAAACGTCAAGATTTTATATGTTAAAAATCATTTCCTTCCAAACCTCTCCTATTTAGAAGGATGTAAAATGACAGAAATAAAGATAAGTTTTTCTTTTATTTTTCTTGATTTCCTTCAAAAAAAAATTCTGAAACACAATTTTTTTATTGACATCGTTAAATGAAACTCGGGAACACAACGTTAATATATAATTGTAGTTGTCTTTATATGAATCACGAATGATGTTAGAAGGTTTGTGATGTTAATATTTAAACATTTTGTGTTGTACGTTACTTATTTGCATATTATGTTAGAATGTTTGTGACGTGTTATAAAAGAAGGATCTAAATATCTAATACTTGGGATAAAATACAGAGATTTTCTATATCGTGAAATTGTGGTATTAGTAGTGTTTACACCAAAACATAGAAAAATGTGAGGATCTACTTAATCCAAATCAATATATATTTGATCGAATGCTATCATTGATGCTTGTAGACTTTCTTCGAAATTTACATTATTATTACATTATAACGAGGAACTTTGTCAATTGCTAAAAGGATATATTTCTTTTTTGAACGGTAGCGCAACTGGATTTCCAGCTGACTCCAAAGGGCCAGCATATGCTCCTCACCCCAAGTTCGAATCCCTCCAAGAGGTGCTCTCCCATATTTACATAATTTGCACTTAGTAGGAATCGAACCAGCATATGCTCCTCACCCCAAGTTCGAATCCCTCCCAGAGGTGCTCTCCCATATTTATATAATTTGCACTTAGTAGGAATCGAACTTGAGACCTCCCCAGGAGGAAACCACTTAGTGGAAAACCCCCTGACCAATTGGGGTATACCATATTGGCTGCTAAAAGGATATATGTATTTCCAAGTATAAAAAAGATATTTCTAATTGTTTTGATAAATAAGTTCTAAATTACAGTTTTAAAGAAAATGGTTGCAATGTGAGTAAAATACTAAAATCAGTTGATACACATGGGCTTGTTAACAAGAGATTTGTTGATCTTGTTCATGTGATGAAGAAAAAAAATCTTTAGCCCATCCACTTGACAATTTACTTGCTAATGGATACTCCACCAAGCTACAAAAATAATCTCCTCAATAACTACTCTTCCCCTTGATAATGTTGAGCAAATTTAACCATAAAAATAATCGCCTCAAAAACTTATCCATTTCGAAACTTCCAGCTACTCCACCAACCATCTACCATTACAACAAATTTCATTTCATTAGCAATAAACATTCACCAAAAATAGGATCCAAACATTCAACCATACCATAACAAATCAGACACTCAATTTGTTGAATGTCAAAACCTCTTCTACTTAAATTTAGACTAGTCGGAAGACGATCCAAAACAATCTCCAAACATGAATATTTACCTTACCCGGAATATCCATCTAGTGACTTGTCTACCATTCGGACTATTGGCTCCACCCAAAATTAAGCAATTAGCATGTTAAATGCTCAATACTAATTTGATTTTGTGTTTTATCTGCATTGATGTTACACAATCTGAGGCTAACGAATATGTTATCACGAGCTCTTCAAAGCAAGTGTCAATAACGCTCAGGAAGCAGTTTAATCGGTGGAAATGGGTAAAGAAAAGTTATAAGAGTTTAGAGAAAGTAGATTTAATTATTTTAGTGAACATCTTTTCATTTTGTAGAAAACATGATATTCAAATCTTTGACATGAAGTAAAAATTTCAATGACACAAGTAAAAGGCAATGGTGCACTCCACATCAAACAATATTATTTACAAGTTTGATTGCTTTAATATTATGTCAACATGGAAGTCAAGAGTTCAATTAGTGACCACTATAATGGAATTAACATGGAATTACTCTAAGATTTGACAGCTTTGAACACGGTCACTCATCTTTAAAGTTTGGTGTATCAAATTTAATATGATTGTGTGTTTTATCATTATGTTTTTTATAATGCATGGAAAATGCTCATGTGCATTAACTTGAATTGTACATTTATAGCGTGTGAAAATAATGAAATTGCTAAGTTGAATGGTATTGCCGGTATTCCTAGAGTGAATGTGGAAGTAACGGAAATCTTTCTTTTCCTTTAGTTTATCTATTATTGAAGCTAGCATTACTTTTGCTCGTTACAACTGCAAGGTTGTAGAGAGGTTTTCGGCAATGACATTTCTAAATTCAAATTTATGCTATCCATCGGTGAAGATTTTTGAACGCTTGTGTAGCTTGTACTGTAAAAAAAGCACTGGAAAATGTTAACGAATGAAATTGTAATTTCCCGTTCCCATGTTATGATTATAATTTTATTATGATTTTACCTACTATGGAAAATATTGGAAAAGTAGTAGTGTATGTTTTATTATATATAGTGAAGTTTATTGTTAACAATTTTAACAAAGTTTGTTTTTTCTCTAAATGTGTTCTCCTCGTAAGAATAATCTTAATCACAGTGTTTATATCATCTAATAGCTAGGATTCATGTTGTATGTGTTATATAGTAGTTTTCAAACTCTCATAGGAGGGGAGGTCTTTAGTTCGAATTCCACAGATGACATGGATTAAAGAAATTTGTCGTTCAAAAAAAATAATACACACAGTTTTTTCTCTTCTTTTTTTTCATTTAATGTCAAGTTATTTATAGAAAAATAAAACTTCCAAATAAATTTTGTTTGATAATTATTAAAATAAAAAAAATGTTCACTTTTGTTACTAGAAGGCTTATTTGGGTTGCACCCACCTATGAATGTCTACATACAACAAAACATCAAATGATATATATTCACCAAAAGCGGTATACTTTTTTCTTTGATTGAGATTGATGCAAAGAAACAATTATTGGATTACCTTTTCTAAAGACATTTTGGAATTTAAATAAAATAAAATTGTAATCAATAATTTGGTAATGTGATATATAATGAAGAGTAGTTATTAATATTTATATCAAACTAGGGGGAAGGGATGCAACCAGATAACCCAAGCAAAAACCCATGATACATCACCTACCTGATTAACCCAAGCAGAAATCACGTGTGAAGGCCGATTCAAAACCTCATTTTCATCACCTAAAACCTGCAAAAACTAACTTAAAACCTGCAAAAAAAGTCATACTCTAAAGAGACACTGATACAACCCGACCCGTCAAGAACAATTGATACGTGCATACTTCTCTTGACCCATCTGATTATTTCCGGTTTATTTATTAAAGCACATGTTGTTTCTAAGTCAAACACATGCAACATGACCATGTCCTCCACTACTATGTTATTTGCTTTTATTCAGCACCAAATTCTTCCATGTTTTAGTTGTTGGTAGTTTTCTTTATTTTGCTTATATTAAGTGTACATAAATTGCATGAATGAATAGGGGTGGACTTAGTGTATAACAAGGGGCAACCCCGTTACGGCTTGGCGCTCCAGCGGTAGTGTAAAACTAGTGTAAATTTTGGAAAAATTTGACGTTTTTTCGATTTCGTTACAGTTTTTTATAAAACGTTACCGCTTGGCGGATTTTCTAGATCCGCCAGAATGAAGTAGAGAAAATTGTTGCAAAAGTCTTCTTTTCTTCATCTATATTCTTTATTCTTTGGAGCCTAACCCACTCTACGGGTCTATCTCTTGGGATATTAGCCATCTCAAATCAGCTTTATATCAGACAACCCTGATTGTTAACCATCTCCCGTTTTCACATCCTGATTTCACTACAAACTGCCGGCAATAGTATTCCAAATCAGGTAGTAGATACCCGACATCACTACTCGAGAACCCTCCAACCCCCTAAAATGTATTTTGATACATGACATTTTTCTAAACTCAAATAATACATATATATGTGTTTTGACGCCGTAGTTTTTTTAAATGGTAAGATATCGTGTTGACTAAAAGCAATGTTTTAAAAACCGGTTTAAACCGGCCGGTTGAACCGGTTAAACCGGATGCTTGGCCGGCACGAATCATACAGTAAACTAAGGAAACGGCAAAGAAGTTGTATCGTCGGTAAATTGGGTTATATCGGTATACCACCGTCGGTAAATTGGGTTATAAGGTTTAACCGGTATACCGGTACCGGTTCATACTGGGCCAAAGGTCAAAATTTTGAAATTTTAATTTTTAGGTGCCTAAAAATGTGACTATTTTCTTAGTTAAAGTTTAAAACTTAGCGCCCACAATTGACAATTCACATCGATCAAACTTGTTCCTCACTCAAAGATAAAAAATCATTGGGTTTTTCAAATTAAGTTATTCAACTGATCATCTAGGTTTACCTTCTTTTGACTTTTGTTTAATCGTTCATGTCGTTAATTGTTATAGTGTTTGCTAATTGCTATATATGAGTATTTCATCATGAACTTTTGGATACTTTTTTGATTATGGATTAACTTTTGGAATATTTTTTTATCAAGAATGATGTAGTTTTGGATTATTTTTTGAGTTTAATAATATTTATGGATTTATAAAGTTAATTAGTCCACACGGTTGAACCGCCCGTACAACCCGGTTCAACCGGTTGAACCATTTCCAAATCTAAACCGATACGATTAAAATGCCGGTTTTTAAAACATTAACTAAAAGTCGATATCTAAGATTTAATTTTCTTATTCATCTAACATTTTTTAAAAAGAAAAATATACATAGGTCCATTGTTGACACTATAAATTTCATTTACGACTTTAGTTTGCACCATTTAACCTTTTTACTTTTTTTTTTCATTTATGAGTTCTAATTTATAAGATTTTAGTTTAATTCATTTACGTCGTTGCGTTATGTTTTATTTTATTTATATCTTAGCGTAATCTAAAAAACTTTGTTGTATTTTATATACTATATATTACATACTACATTAAACATGGTTTAATTATATATATAATATATATAAACATGTAAAACGGTGTATATAAACACACTATAAGTTATAAAAGCATTATAAGTTAAATATAAACTAAACAAATTATTAAAATTGGTCTCCTGACATTTGGGTTTCCATGTTGTACAAGTAAAAACAAATAAAGTTTGATTTTGGAACCGAAGTTCTCAAATTCGTAAGTGTGACAAGGCTAGGATGGAGAAAATGTTTGCTATCATACCATCATTTTGATACCTTATCAATAGTTCACTACTAGAAAAAAACACTTTTTTTGACACGCATTGCACGTCATGAAAGTGTAATTATGACACGCAAAAGAGTGTCGTTGATTGCGAAGTCATAAAATTAACATGACATGCATTTGTGTATCATGTTTTTATGACACACATCAATGACACGCATTTATGACATACTTTAATGCCACACGTTTTATGACACTCCTTAATGACACACGTTCATGACACACATTCATGACACATATTTATGACATTCGTTACGCGTGTCATGTTTTTAATTATTTAAAAAAATGTTTTTATTATTAAATTTACTAATTTACTTTTAAAAAATTAATAATTTACGCCGGATATGTATATAATATAAAAACAATAAATCTATTTCAAAAAACAAATACACATATATATACGAAAACAATCCATTACATAATCATCTGTCAAGTATATTACAAATATGTTAACGTTAACAAAAAAATTGTTTGTCAATACATTCGTCAACACCTAAAATATGGTTTCACTTAAAAATAGAGGTAGCCGCATAAATCAACCAATCTTCGCAGATGCCATCCATATCCGCAACCGATTATTCCTCTACTCTTCCCCTAACCAAGACCAAATGTGACACCTTGTGGCGAATTTTTTTTTCTTTGAAGCAATTTCCAGACAGCAGGGCCCATATTAGCAACAAACCAAGCCAGGCTTCTCCGGTAACTATGTAGAACATGAACAACCTACCTGCATTAATAGTCGTAGCGCGGTATTGGTGGGTAGCGACGGAGATAGTGGCGAGTGGTGGCAGTGGGTGCCGGCGAGGGAAGAGGTGGCGGCGGCGAGTAGTCGCAGAGGTGGCGGCGGTGGGTGACGATGCCGGGTGGCGACGACATTGGTGAGCGATGGTGTGTAGTGACGACGATGGTGGGTTGTTGTTTTGTTAATGAAGGGTGAAAGAGATAATGAAATGGAACAAAAAAACAAGGGGATGGATGGATGATTTTGAGGGTACGCAATGCCTTATGTAATGGGTGATTTTATTCCCTCGACAACCAAACAATATTTTCTTCATTCTCTCAGAATGGCCCATTTCCCATCTCATTCATGCATACATAATGCTAAGGGTCTGTTTAGTATGGGGTAATAAAAAGAACAAAGGAATGAAATGGATTATTACTATTCCATGGTGGCAGTCATGGAGGGTGGCGGCGGCTGTGGTCGGCGGTGATGACGAGGGTGGCGGTGGTGTGCGGCAGAGGGTGGCAGCAGGTGGTGGCGGTGACGGCGGGTGGTAGCGGCGACGGCGGGTAGTAGCGGCGACAGTGGGTGGTGGTTGTGGTCGGTGTGTTCAGGGTGGGGTGGTACCGGTAGTCAACAACGGCCGGCGGTGGCTGTCGGTGGTGGTGGTGGTGATAAAGGGTGAGAAGGGAATGGAATTAAAAAAAACAAGGGGAGTGGATGAAATGAATTTAAGATTTTTAGAAGGAATCGAATGTCTCTCATGTAATGGATGATTACATTACCTTAAACAATCAAACATGTTTTTTTCATTCACTTTGTTAAATGTTAACTTATGAATTAGTTAAACATATTCTTTTTGAAAGGTTGATTGTATAAACATAGTTGTAATAAACTAACATCAAATTAAATGAAGATAACATTACAACTATTGTATCAAAAATTTGTATATCTGGGATTAAATTTCAACTCGACCAATTCAACTATATTTTCATATACCTACATGAGATCTAGAGAGAAGTGTAAAGCTTGTGTGTTCACACATCACAATAAATTCACACACTTTTTCAGTATTTGCGATTTTAGTATTTGATCGGCTAGGAGTTACACTACTTCATTATTTTTCGGAATCGTCCGAATCACAACCTCTATTTTTTTATAGTTAGAATCGCAATGTTGTTGTGTGTGGGGTGATCGGGTGGGAGCTAGGCTTTTTAAGGGTATGTGGGAGCTGAGCGGGAGATTATGAGAAACCAGGTTTATCGATTAGATTAATTAAGGAATTTAATTTAGAAGATATAACATTAGATTACTAAAAAGATGACACAAAAAGAGTGTCATAATGTTTTTTATGACGTTAAAAAGATGACACACAAAAACGAGTGTCATAAATTTATTGAATTTTGTAAAATAATGACATTTTTTTCTTGACACACGATTTTGAATGTCTTAATATGAGTGTGTGTCATTGTTCGCGTGTCAAGATAGATCTTGTGTTTTTTTATGACACTAAAACACAAAAAAAATGTCATAAGTATATTGAATTTTGTAAACCATGACTTTTTCTTTTGACACACGCTTTTGAATGTCATAAAATGAGCGTGTGTCATTGTTCGAGTGTCAAGAGGTTGTATTTTCTAGTAGTGGTTATTGTTACGGGTAATAACAAATATTTTAGGTGTAAACTAGTCAAGTTATCCGTGAGCTACTTAGATTGGCTAATCTTTTTTAAAATAAGCTGAGCTTAAATGAGTTCGAGCCGATCCTAAAAATAAGCTAGTTTAGTAGATGAGCTCGAGGTTTACTTATCGAATTCGAGCCGGCTCGCAAGCGTAAACAAGCCTATTATTAAAATAATTTTTATTTAACATATTAAATATATATTTAAATAATAATAAATATTATTTAAAAATTATGATAAAAACAACTATATATAATCCATAAAATTACAATTATAACTAACTAGTATTTTGACCCGTCGTGTTTTGCGGTGGTTTTAAAACTAAAAGTAACTCAAACTTATACCCTCAAATATATATTTGATCCAACTCGTTTTCTAACAAAATTTACGTCAAAATGTAGACCAACTGAAAACACATACGAAAATAAGCACGAAAACGTATTACATCTAACTTAACTCATAACCAGAAAATTTACATCGAAACGTAAGCCAATTTGAATTTATACCGAAACGTACTTAAAAATAAGCACGTAAGAAATAGTGTTCTTTACGTTAAAGAATGGTATCACGCGTTGCGGCAAGGCGAAACGTAAAGTAACTCGAATTTATACAGCCTAGTGAAAATGTATTATATTTTACCCGATCGTTTCCGAACAAAACGTAGAACAACAAAAACGTACATAAAAATAAGCATGAAAACGTATATTATATTTGACGCACTACATAAAAATAAGCAAGTAAAACTCGAGGGAGATTAAAATGATAATTTACAATGTTTTTAAAAAGTTGAGGGGTGTAAGTGATAATGCTAAAAGTGAAAGGATTGAATACACAAAAGAAAAAAAAACTATAGGTTGAATGGTATTGTTGTAAATTTAGTAAAGAAAACCAATAAAAAATAGAGTGCTTAGTATTCACATCCTGTCCACCAAATTTTGTAAAGGTATATATGTTACAGATAGTGGTTACGAGAGATTGTGAGGGAAGGGGAGAGAAAATGTTACTATTAATATGTAAATATGAAAAAACATTAATCATCCAGATAAATTTTTTAATATTTCTAGAAAAGTATTGTTAATGATAAAAATATAAAAGAAAAGTATTATTTAATTAAAAAAGAAAGAAAAAAATAGTAACTTTTAATTAATTATAAAGATAAAGATGATAGATATGATATGAATGCTCTACACTACTTCTAAGAGACCCTTTTTGTTATATTGAATCATATATATAAATTAAATTAATTAATGAATAATAAACAAGCCAATCTTAGCATTTAGAAACATGGCTCAAACTGAGCTCGAGCTCTCATAAAAAGGAGCTCGGGCTCGGCTTATTTACAATCCTAGTTATGAGTGTTATTTTATTAGAAACGTTCATTTGTTACATTTGATACATGTGTTTAATGTTTTTATGACTAACTGGACAGCAAATTCGTTATCTTTGGTCTTTCTGTTCCGCTATTCAGATCATATGGACAGGATATAAGAACGTGGTGATGACATAAATAAAATAAAGTGTGTGTACACAGACATGCATATACAATTTATAGTAATTCCACAAATAAAAGAAAACGTGTGTGTACACAGACATGCATATATGTTTTGACGTGAGTTTGCAAGTGAACTAGAAAATATGATTTTGACGGAAAAAAACAATTTCAGACACAAAAACCCATTTCATTGTTAGGGGCGGATCTACCTTCTTAAAAGGCAGAGGCGTGGCTTAGTGTAAAGTGAAGGTGCACTGCCCTCCATGTTTCAGTTAAAAGTGTAAAAAATTTATCGTCTGAAAATTTTAAAATTATATAGGATCGTCCCCCCAATTATTTTGCCTAAATATTTATATAATATATAAATTGGGTCCCATGACTTTCTGCCCCTTCGGAACTTTTGGTCAAGCTCCGCCACCGTTAAAAGGGTAACCTTTGTTGCCCCTTGACGCTTCCGGGAATAGTGTAAATTTGAAAAAATTTTGACGTTTTCGATTTCATTACCATTTTTTCTTCTAAAACGTGTCCCTATAATAATTTTCTAGATCTGTCAACCGATAGCCAATCAGTTCAAACGGAAACTAATGGACCCGGATTCCTTGTTATATCTAATCCAATCCGGTTCTAAAAACAAGTGTTTTTATCAAAGAAACCTATTTTTTTCCCACTTTACGAGTCGTGCATGCCATGTGAGTTGTGACTTGCTTTATGACTTGAATAGTGGTGTTGGAGTGAGTCATCAGAGTGTGAACTCATTACTCAGTGTGTGAATATACATACATTTGACCAAAACAGCCTGGAAAATTATCTTTTATTAATTATTCTATCAAATTACCACTTTTCTAAACTATTCTATCAAATTACCATTTTACACCTCTTTGAGTGAAAATTACCACTGCTTATACAAATGTGGCAAGGGCTCGATGTCTTGTTTGGATTGGTTTTTGTGGGACTAATCTTGTCATAACTAAAAGTTGAAGGATATTAAATGGTTTAATTTATTTTTAGTAGGAAGATTTACTAACTTCCTAAGATATCATATACAAATTATCAACCAAAATAAAAATACTAATAAGTCTCACCTTTTAAGTTCGGTTAGCTCGTGAGTTTAGAATGGTTCACGGTGCAATCCATGATAATATTTGCAACCTTTAACGACATTTCACATAATTTAACTAGGATCAAAGCTTAAGATCTCCACTTTTAGGGTAACATTTCAACTACTAACGTCCTAATATATCATGTATAAATTATCCAACCATTAAGATATCATATTGATAGCACCGCAAGACATCAATTTACGCATTATTAAACTTAATGTTGAAGTTCTCGTATCTTTTGGTTGATTTGAAATTGGTGTGAGGTACTACCATTACTTCAGTTCTCTTTGCACTCACAATAACCATGATCTTTAGTTCTCTTCTCACCTTTTAAGTTCGCGAGTTTAGGATGGTTCACGGTGCAATCCACGATAATATTAGCAACCTTAACGTCATTTCACAAAATTTCACTAAGATCAAGCATAATATCTCCATTTTTTGGCTAACGTTTCAACTACTAACTTCCTAAGATATCATGTACAAATTATCAACCAAAATAAGAAAAACACTAAGATATTCTCACCTTATAAGCGCGCGAGTTTACAATGGTTCACAGTACAATCCACGATAATATTTGCAACCTTTAACTACATTTCACGAAATTTCACTATGATCAAGCATAATATCTCCTTTTTGGCTAACGTTTCAACTACTAACTTCCTAAGATATCCTTAAGATATGTTTGGTTCTTCACATATAAATATTGCTCTTCGTGTCTTCATGTGCATACAACTGATCATCTTACCCTTCAATGTCTCAACTGATCATCAGACCTTACCTTAGCTTTGCTATTGATAGGATTTACTGAGCATGATGATAATACCGAACTGTATAACCGACATAACTGGTTTTTAAAACATTGGATTAAACACCGCCCCAGGGGTGTTAAGGGTGTAAGTGTGGTAACGAACCTTAGTCTTGTGTATGTGAATATTGATGTAATATAAATTTTTCAGCAAATTAAACAAATTTATGTGGAATTGAGCGTGAATCTACTCAACAACTGAAATTGGAAAAAGGGAAGTGAAATGAAATAAAAGTTTTGATAATAAAGTCAATAAAGTGAAAAAAGTTGGTTCACCTTTGGAATTATAGGAGTTTCTCGATATTTGAGGTATTTTGTCCTCATTTCTTTTTCAAGATCAAATTACCATGGTAGAAAACATAGGGCTGATACAGGTTTGAGTGTATTGATTTCTGATCATTACAAAGACGATAAATAACCAATTCTTACAAGTTATTTTAGTGGTTAGTCATTTGATTTCTTTTCTTGAGATCCTCAAGTTCAACTTCCACTAGCATCACTTTAAAGGACATTGGTGGTGTCAATGAAGTTTAGAGCTACACCTCTCTGGAGGTCGCAAGTTCAAAACCGAGCCAAACCGGGTTTTACCGCAGTGGGCCCTCGGGCGGGAGGGTTTTCCCCGGGACTGGTGGCTGGAGTATCATCCAACTCTGACTATTATGGAGGTGGGGATGCATTTGCTTCATTGAGGGCTTCCTCAAGATGTTTCTCTGGTTATTTAGTTGGCCGTTCAAAAAAACTAAACAACCACTATATATAAGTTATACAGGGTTTATATCTACAGAAAGAAAGTTTGTCATGGGTTATAATTGAGAAGCCATAATGAAGCCTTGATTCACGGTAGTCTCAGTATGCTCTATAGAGCATAGCAGTATTTTCCTTTTTTTTATTTCTTTTTAACACTCCCCTCAAGTTGAGTAGTAGGGTTATCAATGCTTAACTTATTTAGACAATCGTTGAAGGCCTTCCCATTCACTCTTTTGTAAGTATGACTGGGAGTTGCTCCTTTGACCGCACAAAAGGAAGCTCTATAATTCCACCTTCTGATTTTTCTTTAATGAAGTGTCGGAATTCACTGTGTACGGTCGTATTGAATTGGATTTTCAGAAATATGGATTGCATCTTTGTTGTCACACATAACCCTACTGGCCTTTTTGGGAGGAAAACCGATGTTTGACAGAATTTTTCATATCCATAAGACCTCTTTCAAGCCCTGTGTGATTCCCTGAAATTCAGCCTCTACACTTGATAATGCAACGACCTTCTGTTTCTTACTCCTCCATGTAACAAGATTTCCTTCAACAAGAGTAAAATACCCTGATGTCGACCATCGGTTCCCTTTATCCCAGCCCAGTCCGCATCAATGTAACCTAAATGTCTAGATGTTAATTTGATGTAAATGCAACTCCATGACTAGTTGTACCTTTGAGGCAGTGGAGAATTCTTCGAATTGCTTCCATATGGGTTACTTGAGGTTGATGCATGAACTAACTAACCATCCCCCTACATGGTCTATATTAGGTCTAGTATGAGCAAGGTATATTAACTTACCTACCAGCCGTTGATATCTCTCTTTATTTGCAAGTACCATATGTAGTTTATGGTTAACTATTATTGGAGTTTCTGTAGGTTTACAATCAACCATTCTTGTTTCGGCTAAGAGAACCAAAACATACTTTTTTAGGCAAATGAAGATTCCTTGTTCGGATCTCAGTACCTTAATTCCAAGAAAGTACTTCAGCCTTCCTAAGTCCTTTATTTCAAATTCAAAGAAAAATTTTCTTTTGGACGAGTCATTTCTTCCATATCATCTCTTGTGATAATCATGCCATCTACATATATAATTAAACAGGTCACATAGCCATTTTGAAACACCCGGGTTCTCATGGATCAAAATCAAGGTTTAAAACATAAAATTTACAATCCAATTTAAACTTTGACACATCATCCAAGTGAACTTGATTAAATATACAAAATACACAATTTTAAACAACTACAAATCCAACATCTTTTAGAAAATTTATAAACACAAGTTGTTAAGTAAGGATCATCAACACCATGACCAAAAGATAATAAAAGTATTTTGACCCATCTACAACTTTAAAGTCCGGAAGCATGTTGCGAGCAAAATGGAGTGTGTTCTTCCCGAGCGTAGCACGTCGTTTAAGGTGTGGATTTACCTACATCACAACCACAGGAATCAAAACTATATATATACATGAAAGTTCATTATACAAATTTTATTAATTTGACCCGTTCGCAATTATTCACTTACATAGTCATTTTCTTTCATCACATTCCAACTTGACGACCCGTCATAACGGTCAAACACATGACCAATCGTCATCATTACATTCTAGCTTATTGGACCCATTTGTAATGGATAAATCTCATACTCATTCATTAATATTACATTCTAGTTGTTTGATCCGTTCACAACGAATCAAAACATAACCATTCTATTTACATAATCATTCTAGTTCGTTCGACCCATTCGCATTGGATCTAATTCATGATCATATCTTTAACAAACTACTACTACAATATATAACACTGAGAAATGTTACAAACAAGCTTTTAGTTGTACAAGTAGCGTACCTCGGTCTTGACCTCCTTGTTGCTTCGAGTGACTTGAACCTTCTTCTTTTATACCTATACATAACCATTCGCACTTAGAATTCATTTCTTATGCTCATTTACATACATCATTTAATAAGACACCATATATTTTAACGCCTACTTCATAACACATTCAAATCATGACCATTACATAAGGCTTATGACTAATATGGCTGAATTCTTAATTAAGGCATTTCATCAAACACTTGGTGTGCATAACATCAACAAATAATAAGGTACAAGTGTTCAAAGCATGGTTCTACTAATTCATTCTTAGATTATCAAAGTCAACCAAATTTTGTACAACAATCATTCCAATCAGTTTCATCTAAAAATTATTCATTAATAACAATTCTCATACTTAGCCATTACACTAACATGCACATCATTCATCCATGTTCTTCACAATATCCCTAAACCAAGTGGGTTATATGCTTCAAATCATACGAATAACCGAATTCAAACAAAATACTTGTTATATTGTGTAATCCTAACTCACGATTACACAATTATTCATATTACTTCAAGATTGGGTTGAAACCCACTTTCTACAATTCATCATTTTCAGAAATTCAACTTACCACTTTGATGAACAAGCTTAGATGATTAAGATTTGAGTTCATGCATCTAATTTGGCTTCATATAACCTTCTAATTTTGTGTATTTGAGAACAACAAGGGTTGTTGTTCTTGCCCTTCTCCTGGTCGACCTCCAACACACACACACACTGAATGTGTGAAGTGTGTGTTTTGTTTTAATTAATATAACTTTCATTCATTTATTCAACTTTAGTCCCTTTAGTTCTAGGTTTTATTTTATTAATGCACAACTTTCATTCTTCTTTGTTATCATCTCATTTATTTAACTTAATTACTTAACTAAGGTTATCGTATTACATTCTTAGAACTATTTTAAGATAAATAAATAAATTGCATATTTCAGGGTGTTACAAGTCTACCCCCTTAAGATAGGTTTCGTCCCCGAAACCTAGACACGTACCAAATAAAGCCGGATAGTACTTTCGTATTTCATCCTCCGGTTCCCAAGTGAGATCCGACCCCTTCCTGTGTTGCCATTGAACTAATGTGATATCTGTGGCGATCCGAGCATGTAACAATATCAAACAAGTTATCAATGAATAAAATTTTATGTTCTATTTGTGAATATTTGTTTATTTATTTTGATAATTAAACACATTCGATTCTTGCACGATTTCGAACTCTCAAATCGCTTCTGTAAGCGAAACCGTAAACCGATTCGCAAACAAAAACCAGTTTAATGTGACATACACTCTGGAACAATGAAACAAGCCAAACATACCTTAATTAACCTTTACATAACTTAGAAATAAGTTTTGAAGGGTTTGGTATGTCAAAAACAAGTTTATTCGATCACAGGGACTATTTACGGCAAACTACGAAAGTCTACTGATTCTCGTAGAAACTCACATTCCGGAACAAGATCATAAGCTAAACATACCCTAAATACCCTTAACATAGCTTAGAAATAAGTTTCGAGGGCTTCGGTATGGCAAAATCACGCTTTTGAAACTTCAGGGGCTATTTTGCAAATTCTGTGAAACTATGCCTTTTCGCGTATTTCGCTATCCGGAACATGTACGCACATCCAAAAATATTTGAAATCATTAAAATCTTGTATTTTAGTGATTGGAATGCAAAAAATATCATTCGTTACGCTTTTACGGTCGCGCACGCGTTCGTTACAATTTTCGTCGTAATTAACCGAAAACCGCAACCGTACGACCAAACAAACCGACGAAGCATTTTTGAGCACATTTCAAGTTACCTATACTTTATTGTCCTTATAAAGCTTGAAAATGTGGTTAATGGGTGTTAAAAGTGCCAAAACGCGTCAAAAACAAGTTCAGTGGCCATTTCTGCCAAATTTGAAACTTCCGCCCCTGCAAGGGCCTTACGGACCGTCAGGCAAAACCCCATACGGTCCGTAAGGGGTCCCCAACTCATCAGAATTGCTAAATCAAGGTGGCAGCTTCTTGTTAAATGCCTTGTTGACTCACCAAACGAATTTGCCACATTGCCTTCTGTATTTGACACCTAAGGGACACTAATCAAGTTCATGGATGACACATGGACACTTTTCATGATCACATGAACCCAATTCAAGTATAAAAACCATGGTGTTATTCATTCTTGAACTTTTGCAACCATCTCTTTTGTCCCATTCTGCTTCAATCCGAATTTGGCAACCATCTTGGAGCTTTCTCTGGTGTTCTTGATCAATCTTTAGTGTTTGTAAGTGTTCTCTTTCATGCTTGTTTCAATTCTTGTAGTTTAATTGGATTAAAAGTCATAAAATTTGACTTTTCTTTGACTTCCAGAATTGACCATGAATTGATCAACTTAAAATCCAATTGAACCTTGCAATATGATGGTAATCAAGATGGTTAGGATCCCTATTGATCATACCTACTGATTTCTATCATTTCTAGTCATTTTGACAAGTCAAAGTTTCGGTCAAAATGCGATAAATGCGCATTTCATGACGGAACTAATTTCGGGCGTCAAAACAGTTTGTTTTTATGCCAAAACTCTTTTATAAACTTATTTAAACATGTCAAAACATGTCTAAATCGTCACTCTTATTTTAGTGCTTGTTTAGAGTCGAAAGTAGAACGGTTTGACCACCGGTTTGACTTTCGAATCTGACCCGTTTGGTTGATCTTTGAATCCAACCAAATACATATTTATGACCATAATTATAAAGGAAATAACCCTCTGAGGTTATACCTTATGGTCATGTCATTTGGTTAGTGTTATGATGATTAGTTGATATAATCTTCAATAATGACCAAAATGCCCTTTTTGAAAATAAATCAACTAAGAGCATATGTGACATAAAAATTGACATACAATCTGATGTAACAACAACATTAAACATATTTTGGTAATTAGGAATTATCATAACACATATCTAACCATCCGAATGCGTTGTTACGCAAATGACGCGTTAAAGTGGCTTAAACTAACTTAACAGGTCATAAATTGTCAAAAGCACTTAAGAATCTTTCCAACTTAGAATGTTAACTTTATTAAACCATTTCGTATGAGTTCCAATACTCATTTGGTTTTTAAGGTCTCATTCTATCCGATTCTCCGATTTCAAGTCCCGATATTTACACAATTATCCGGTTATAGGACACGCTTGTTTTCTCGGACTTTTGAGCTTGTTTGATCTTCGATTCAAGGTTACAATAGCAATCACATGTGAGTACATAGCTCCCCTCTTTTATGTTTTGCAAATATTTTGGGGTGATTCATATGTGCTAGTTTGTTTTCAAGCTTTCAAAGTACAAATGCTTTGGTTTATATAAACAATACGATTTCGATAATGTGAATGAACTTGTTGGTGCATTGTATTCATAACAAGAATGAAATTCATTAACAATGACCAAGCCGACCAGTAGTAAGTTAAGGCGCCTAGGACTGACAATCCCGTTACCAAAATTTCCGGGATTTGTGGGGAAGTTTGCGAAGCGACTGAAACTGTATTTGTAACAAACCCTTTGGTGGTTTGTTATACGATTAAGGGACCCCATGGGTGGTCTCGAACAAGTCAACAAAGGTTTGAATGTATTCACGAAATGACCAAAAGTTTTCACAATTAAAACGATGAACGATGGTTTATAACAAGGAACGATGAACGATTGGTTTATAACAAGGAACGATGAACGATTGGTTTATAACAAGGAACGATGAACGATTGGTTTATAACAAGAATAATGAAAAAAGGACGATTGGTTATAATAAGTGATTTAGATAACAGTACGTGTGTAATGTGATATAAGCACGGTGGATACGCCGCTGGTACTTCCTATATATAAGTGCTTTTATCGTATTACATTCGTGGCGATATTTGCATCACTCGAACAAATGTTTTCAAACGATGTCACGCAACGATTTCAATTAAAGATATAAACCATACAAGTTGTTTCAATACGATTTACTACTCGGATTTACGAAACAAATGTTTTGATCGAGATTTATGGCTTCAGTCTTTTATAAACTATAACTAACTTGTGTTAGATTGGTTAGTTATCATTGCAATATCAAATACTTTTCGATAACAAGGTTTTCAATTAACGACTCTAGTAGTCTGACAAGGTATTGCAATACATATTCAAAGCCATAAACTTGACACACTCACAAAACCTATGTACTCGCCGGCATTCTTTTATGCTGACTCGTTTTCACATATGTTTCAGGGAACAATGCTTGATGATACTGATGCATGCTCACGTAGGAATGGGCTTGGACTTTAGGGCCTTAAAAACAAGAAGGACAATCTAAATGCTTGTTTGCTTGTTTAAGTTTGTTTGAAAGTTCTAAAACAATATGACAATATAATCTATGTTTAATATCCAATAAAACGAAATATGAAATACCATGTGTTGTTGAAACAATCTGTTAACGTGACTCCCCAAGTGTTTCCGCCGCGTGTTGTTTTACGTGATTTGGGGTGTTACAGGTTGGTATCAGAGCACTGGTTATAGGGAATTAGGTTATTAGTAATGCTTTGCCCTGGACTATAACCTTCCTAGGACCCTAACGCGAGTCTACTTGTGTTTAGATTTAAAAACACAATACAATCACCTATCCTTAGGTGATTTCCAAAACAAATTCATAAATTACAGACTCGTTTTGAAAATCAATCATCTATCCTTAGATGATTTGTTTTTGGCTTTAAGCCTTCAAAGTTTTCAAAATCTCGTCAAAGTTTGGGTTTTAATAATGTGAACACGTGCAATCTGGAAGGGTGGGTGCCTGTATCCTGAGTTTTCTGTCTAAGGCTAGAGTGTTCGTACAAATCCACTTAATCGAACCAGTCACTCTTACCTGGGAACTCTTGAGGTGAGTGTCGACTTATAAGCTAAAGCATGTCTTCGCGATACATTATAAGATCCATTTACTTTGATTAGTCACCGTGCGTCATTGTGTGTTTTGGGAAACAAACAAGTGACCACCATCCTTATGTTTCGTCGATATTTTGATGCCTCTATTGATTTTTTTTCCGAATGTCAATCTCACATATCTTTCATCATGTTTCTTTTCTAGAATGCCTCCTCGACGTGATACAACTCAAAATGCCGAAATGGCAGCCATGATCGCTCAACAAATTGTTGTCGTACTCCCGAACCTAGTAACTCAAATGAATCAAGCGAACAACAATAACAACAACAACAATAACAATGCTCCAGTTCTGTGCAACTACAAACAATTCTGTTCGGCTAAACCACTTCAGTTCACTGCGTCTGAGGGAGCTACGGGACTCCTGCAATGGTTCGAGAGTCTTGAAAGCACGTTCCGATTTGTTCAATGTCCAGATGAGCGAAAGGTCGAGTTTACATTTAGTGTGTTCAAGAAACGAGCTTTGACATGGTGGAATGGTATTATGAGAGATAGAGGTGCCGAAGTGGCCTTAGCTCAAACTTGGGGAGAGCTTAGGGCTCTAATGATGAAGGAATTATGTCCTCGTCATGAGCAGAGGGCACTCGAGAATGAATTTCATGATCTTAAGCAAGACAGTGGTGAGAGTCGTGCTTATACCGACCGATTTGAGGAGTTGAGTTTACTTTGTCCTTCGATGGTGACGCCTTTGGACAAGGCGATTGAGAAGTACATTGATGGTTTGCCTGACACTGTTCAGGATATTGTTACTGGAAGCCACCCTACATCTGTTCGTCAAGCCATTGAACTGGCTGCTACTCTGACTGATTCTCAAATCAGAAAGGGGAAGCTTCACCGCAAGGGTGACAAGAAACAATCTGACAAAAGCACTCAAGAGAAATAAAAGGGGAACAAAACCGAACCATCCAAGAGGTCTAAGAAGCGTAAGTCTTCTCAAAACTTTGCTGTGACCACACCACCAGCACCAACTGCTCCCCAAAACCAACCAGCTCAACCTCCTGCAAAGAAACCTTATGTGGGAACTGCACCGCTTTGCAATCGATGCAATGGTCACCATCAAGTTCAGATACCGTGTCGACAGTGTACTACCTGTGGAAAACTTGGTCACTTGGCGAATATTTGTCGCTTTAACCCAAACCCAACGGTTCAGAACCCTGCTCAACCACAAGTCAATCCTACTCGACCTCATTTCCCGCCTGGTTCCTGTTTCAATTGTGGTGAAATGGGTCACTAAAAGAACAATTGCTCGAGACTAGCCATTGCAAACCCAGCACGTGAACATGCCTTTAACATCAATGCCAATGAAGCTCGTGCTGATAACGAAGTCGTTAATGGTACGTTCTTTGTTAATGATCATGCTGCTACTGTTCTTTTTTATTCGGGTGCTGATAGAAGTTTTGTATCACTTGCCTTTGAGCCTTTGCTTTCGATGCCTAGAACTAAACTAGGAAAGCCCTTGTCAGTCGACATAGCTAATAGTGAACCTCTCGTACTTGATTCCGTCATTCGTAACTGCCAGTTGAATCTCAATAACCATCTTTTTCCTATCGACCTTACGCCAATGCAACTTGGAAGTTTCGATGTTATTATAGGAATGGATTGGTTAACCAAGCACCATGCCGAAGTTATTTTCTTTGACAAGATAGTTTGAATACCTCTTCCTTCTGGTGAAATCTTGGAAATTCATGGAGAGAAACCCGCTAGTAACATAAAACTCATGACATGTACACAAGCCCAAAAGTACTTACGAAAGAATTATGTGGCGTTCTTGGCACATATCGTAGAGGAGAAAGTAAAGAACAAGAGTATTCAAGATATTCCTGTTATCCGAGACTATCCTAAGGTTTTTCCCGAAGATCTACCTGGCTTACCCCCGACACGTCAAGTTGAATTTCGAATTGATCTAGTACCTGGTGCCAACCCAATAGCCAAATCCCCTTACCGTCTTGCACCGTCAAAATGCAAGAGTTATCGAAGCATCTACAAGAGTTATCTGACAAAGGTTTCATTCGTCCGAGCTATTCTTCGTGGGGTGCTCCTGTTTTATTTGTGAAAAAAAAGGATGGGTCTTTTCGAATGTGTATCGATTATCGCGAGCTCAACAAACTCACGATCAAGAATCGATATCCCCTACCTCGCATTGATGATCTGTTTGATCAGCTTCAGGGTGCTACATGTTTTTCGAAGATCGATCTGCGTTCTGGATATCATCAGCTTCGTGTTCACGAGGAAGATATTCCTAAGACTGCTTTTCGCACTCGATACGGCCATTATAAGTTTACCATTATGCCTTTCGGATTGACAAATGCTCCAGCTGTCTTCATGGACTTGATGAATAGGGTTTGTAAGCCTTATTTGGATAAGTTAATCATTGTTTTCATCGATGACATCCTTATTTACTCTAAATCTCGAGCCGATCACGAACAACATCTTTGTTTGATAATGGAACTTCTAAAGAAAGAACAACTATATGCCAAATTCTCCAAATGCGAGTTCTGGTTGAAAGAAGTCCAATTTTTAGGTCACATTGTCAACGAGCAAGGTATTCATGTGGATCCTTTTAAAATCGTAGCAATTAAGGATTGGAAAACACCCACTACTCCCACAGAAGTTCGCTCATTTCTTGGTCTTGCTGGTTACTATCGACGATTTATTGCGAACTTCTCAAAGATCGTGGTTCCCCTCACTACTTTGACTCAAAAGAATAGGCCATTTGAGTGGGGATCTAAACAAGAGGAAGCTTTCCAAACTTTGAAATTAAAACTCTGTGATGCTCCTATTTTGTCTTTACCAGATGGCAATGATGATTTTGTGGTTTATTGTGACACGTCGAATCTAGGCCTTGGTTGCGTTCTCATGCAACGGGATAAAGTCATCGCATATGCGTCAATACAATTGAAAATCCACGAGAAGAATTATACAACTCATGATCTTGAGTTAGGAGTTGTTGTCATTGCTCTCAAATTTTGGAGACACTATCTTTATGGAACGAAGTGTGTGGTTTTCACGGACCACAAAAGTCTCCAACACATATTCAATCAGAAGGAGCTGAACATGAGACAACGATGTTGGGTCGAGCTTCTAAACGATTACGACTGCAAAATTCGCTACCATCCTGGTAAGGCGAATGTTGTGACTGACGCGCTTAGTCGTAAAGAACGTGTCAAGCTTCATTGTGTTCGAATTCGATCCGATATCCAAACACGTATTCTTGAAGCCCAACGCAATTGTGTAACCCAAGGTTTGTTGAAAGACGAACTACCTCATCAACTCGAACTTCAACTCGAAACGAAAGACGATGGATTACTCTATTACATGAACCGTTTGTGGATTCCGAATCAACACAATCTCCGTACTCTATTGATGGACGAAGCACACAAGTCTCGTTATTCGATTCATCTTGGTGCTACAAAAATGTACAAGGATCTCCGTACCCAGTATTGGTGGCCGGGTATGAAGAATGACATTGCCTTGTATGTATCTAAATGTTACTTGTCTCAAAGTCAAGGCCGAGCATCAACATCCGTCTGGTTTATTGGAACAACCAGAAATACCGGTATGGAAGTGGGAGAACATTGCGATGGATCTCATCACTAAGTTACCGCGCACATCTAGAGGTCATGATGCAATTTGGGTGATCATTGACCGTCTAACAAAGTCAGCACACTTTGTAGCGATTTGTAAAGATTACTCTGCTGATAAACTTGACAAGATTTATGTTGATGAGATTGTGTCTCGTCATGGTGTTCCTTTGAACATCATATCTGACAGAGATGCTCGGTTCTCATCTCGCTTTTGGAAGACTATGCAATCTGCAATGGGATCCAAACTCAATCTGAGCACTACTTATCATCCTCAAACGGATGGACAATCTGAGAGGACGATTCAAACACTGGAGGATATGCTTAGAGCTTGTGTGATCGATTTTGGTGGTAGTTGGGATTCGCATCTACCGTTGATCGAATTCTCCTATAACAATAGTTATCATGCCAGCATCAACATGGTGCCTTTCGAAGCTTTATACGGTCGAAAATGTCGTTCACCTGTCTGTTGGAATGAAGTTGGAGAGTCTCAGCTTACTGGACCTGAACTCATCCATGACACAACCGAAAAAGTCAAGAAAATTCGCGATAACCTTCTGACAGCTAGAAGTCGTCAAAAGAGTTACGCTGACAAGCGACGTAAGGTATCCCCTTGGAAAGGAGTGGTTAGATTTGAAAAAAAAGGAAAACTTACACCACGATACGTTGGACCATTTAAGATCATTGAAAGAATTGAATAGGTGGCCTACCGACTTGAGCTACCTCCTAAACTAGGGAATATTCACCCAACATTCCACGTGTCCAATCTAAAGAATTTTTAGCCGATACAAATCTCCATATTCCATTCAATGAGATTCGCATTCATAATACTATCCACTTTGTCGAAAAACCGGTGGAGATTATGGACCGTGAAGTCAAGAAACTCAAGCGAAGACGAATTGTGATAGTCAAAGCTCGCTGGGAATCCAAACGTGGCCCAGAGTTTACTTGGGAATGAGAGGATCAAATGAAAGCGAAATACCCACATTTGTTTTCACGAGTTTCCTCTAATTAAATATCAGGACGAAATTTCCTGAAGTAGGGGAGACTGTGATATCTGTGGCGATCCGACCATGTAACAATATCAAACAAGTTATCGATGAATAAATTTTTATGTTTTATTTCTGAATATTTGTTTATTTATTTTGATAATTAAACACATTCGATTCTTGCACGATTTCGAACTCTCAAATCGCTTCTGTAAGCGAAACCGTAAACCGATTCGCAAACAAAAACCAGTTTAACACGACATACACTCTGGAACAATGACACAAGCCAAACATACCTTAAATAACCTTTACATAACTTAGAAATAAGTTTTGAAGGGTTTGGTATGTCAAAAACAAGTTTATTCGATCACAAGGACTATTTACGGCAAACTACGAAAGTCTACTGATTCTCGTAGCAACTCACATTCCGGAACAAGATCATAAGCTAAACATACCCTAAATACCCTTAACATAGCTTAGAAATAAGTTTCGAGGGCTTCGTATGGCAAAATCACGCTTTTGAAACGTCAGGGGCTATTTTGCAAATTCTGTGAAACTATGCCTTTTCGCGTATTTCGCTATCCGGAACATGTACGCACATCCAAAAATATTTGAAATCATTAAAATCTTGTATTTTAGTGATTGGAATGCAAAAAATATCATTCGTTACGCTTTTACGGTGCGCACGCGTTCGTTACAATTTTTGTCGTAATTAACCGAAAACCGCAACCGTACGACCAAAGGAACCGACATCCAAAGCATTTTTGAGCACATTTCAAGTTCCCTATACTTTATTGTCCTTATAAAGCTTGAAAATGGGTTAATGGGTGTTAAAAGTGCCAAAACGCGTCAAAAACAAGTTCAGTGGCCATTTCTGCCAAATTTGAAACTTCCGCCCCTGCAAGGGCCTTGCGGACCTCAGGCAAAACCCAATACGGTCCGTAAGGGGTCCCCAACTCATCAGAATTGCTAAATCAAGGTGGCAGCTTCTTGTTAAATGCCTTGTTGACTCACCAAACGAATTTGCCACATTGCCTTCTGTATTTGACACCTAAGGGGACACTAATCAAGTTCATGGATGACACATGGACACTTTTCATGATCACATGAACCCAATTAAAGTATAAAAACCATGGTGTTATTCATTCTTGAACTTTTGCAACCATCTCTTTTGTCCCATTCTGCTTCAATCCGAATTTGGCAACCATCTTGGAGCTTTCTCTGGTGTTCTTGATCAATCTTTGGTGTTTGTAAGTGTTCTCTTTCATGCTTGTTTCAATTCTTGTAGTTTAATTGGATTAAAAGTCATAAAATTTGACTTTTCTTTGACTTCCAGAATTGACCATGAATTGATCAACTTAAAATCCAATTGAACCTTGCAATATGATGGTAATCAAGATGGTTAGGATCCCTATTGATCATACCTACTCATTTCTATCATTTCTAGTCATTTTGACAAGTCAAAGTTTCGGTCAAAATGCGATAAATGCGCATTTCATGACGGAACTAATTTCGGGCGTCAAAACAGTTTGTTTTGATGCCAAAACTCTTTTATAAACTTATTTAAACATGTCAAAACATGTCTAAATCGTCACTCTTATTTTAGTGCTTGTTTAGAGTCGAAAGTAGAACGGTTTGACCACCGGTTTGACTTTCGAATCTGACCCGTTTGGTTGATCTTTGAATCCAACCAAATACATATTTATCACAATAATTATAAAGGAAATAATCCTCTGAGGTTATACCTTATGGTCATGTCATTTGGTTAGTGTTATGATGATTAGTTGATATATAATCTTCAATAATAACCAAAATGCCCTTTTTGAAAATAAATCAACTAAGAGCATATGTGACATAAAAATTGACATACAATCTGATGTAACAACAACATTAAACATATTTTGGTAATTAGGATTTATCATAACACATATCTAACCATCCGAATGCGTAGTTACGCAAATGACGCGTTAAAGTGGCTTAAACTACTTAACGGGTCATAAAGGGTCAAAAGCACTTAAGAATATTTCCAACTCAAAATGTTAACTTTATTAAACCATTTCGTATGAGTTCCAATACTCATTTGGTTTTTAAGGTCTCATTCTATCCGATTCTCCGATTTCAAGTCCTGATATTTACACAATTATCCGGTTATAGGACACGCTTGATTTCTCGGACTTTTGAGCTTGTTTGATCTTCGATTCAAGGTTACAATAGCAATCACATGTGAGTACATAGCTCCCCTCTTTTAGTTTTGCAAATATTTTAGGGTGATTCATATGTGCTAGTTTGTTTTCAAGCTTTCAAAGTACAAATGCTATGGTTTATATAAACAACACAATTTCGATAATGTGAACGAACTTGTTGGTGATTGTATTCATAACAAGAATGAAATTCATTAACAATGGCCAAGTCGACCAGTAGTAAGTTAAGGCGCCTAGGACTGACAATCCCGTTACCAAAATTCCCTGGTTTGTGGGGAAGTTTGGGAAGCGACTGAAACTGTATTTGTAACAAACCCTTTGGTGGTTTGTTATACGATTAAGGGACCCCATGGGTGGTCTCGAACAAGTCAACAAAGGTTTGAATGTATTCACGAAACAACCAAAAGTTTTCACAATTAAAACGATGAACGATGGTTTATAACGAGGAACGATGAACGATTGGTTTATAACAAGGAACGATGAACGATTGTTTATAACTAGGAACGATGAATGATTGGTTTATAACAAGAATAATGAAAAAAGGAAGATTGGTTATAATAAGTGATTTAGATAATAGTACGTGTGTAATGTGATATAAGTATGGTGGATACGCTGCTGGTACTTCCTATATATAAGTGCTTTTTATCGTATTACATTCGTGGCGATATTTGCATCACTCGAACAAATGTTTTCAAACGATGTCACGCAACATTTCAATTAAAGATATAAACCATACAAGTTGTTTCAATACGATTTACTACTCGGATTTACGAAACAAATGTTTTGATCAAGATTTATGGCTTCAGTCTTGTTATAAACTGTAACTAACTTGTGTTAGATTGGTTAGTTATCATTGCAATATCAAATACTTTTCGATAAAAAGGTTTTCAATTAACGACTCTAGTAGTCTGACAAGGTATGCAATACATATTCAAAGCCATAAACTTGACACACTCACAAAACCTATGTACTCGCCGGCATTCTTTTATGCTGACTCGTTTTCACATATGTTTCAGGGACAATGCTTGATGATACTGATGCATGCTCATGTAGGAATGGGCTTGGACTTTAGGCCTTAAAAACAAGAAAGACAATTTAAATGCTTGTTTGTTTGTTTAAGTTTGTTTGAAAGTTCTAAAACAATATGACAATATAATCTATTTTAATATCTAATAAAACGAAATATGAAATACCATGTGTTGTTGAAACAATCTGTTAACGTGACTCCCCAAGTGTTTCCGCCGCGTGTTGTTTTACGCGATTTGGGGTGTTACAACTAATACTTGCTTGATTTCCTTGTTGCGAAGATTCTTCACTTTGAAATCTTTTATAGCTACCGGCCTCTCGATGTAATTCATCCTTTCATCTACTTCAATGTCATCAATAGGTACATGAGCCGTTTCATCCGCAAGGCACTTCCGTAATTGTGACACATGAAACGTCTTGTGTATTCCTTCTATGTTGGGGTTAATTCCAACCGATAAGCTACCTTTCCAACACGAGCTATAATCTTAAACGGTCCGATATATCAGGGGACCCAACTTTCCTCGCTTACGGAATCGGATTATGCCTTTCCACGGGGATACCTTCAACAATACTCGGTCTCCTTCTTGGAATTCAATAGGGCGTCTTCTTTTATCTGCATAGGACTTTTGTCGATCTTGTGCCGCTTTTAATCGAGCTCTTACAAGGTCAATCTTTTCATTAGTTATCGCAACTACATCCTTAGGAGCGAGTTCTCTTTGTCCCACTTCCCCCTAACATACGGGAGTTCCACATTTCCTACCGTATAACATTTCATATGGAGCCATTCTAATGCTATTGTGATAGCTCTTATTGTACGAAAATTCCACCAAAGGCCAGTGGCCGTCCCAATTCCCACCAAAATCCATAACACACGCTCTCAACATATCCATGAGCGTTTGGGTGGTTCGCTCGGACTGACCATCCGTTTGGGAGTGATAGGCGGTACTGAAATGTAGTTTCGTACCCATTCCCTCGTGAAACTTTTGCCAGAATCGAGATGTGAATCGGGTGTCTCGATCTGACACGATGGATACAGGTACTCCGTGACGAGATATAATCTCGTTTATATATATTTCCGCCATCTTTTTCCGAGGGGAAGGTTTCCCGGATGGGTAAGAAATGTGCGCTTTTGGTGAGGTGATCTACAACCACCCATATGGCATCATGACCTTTCTTTGTTTTAGGAAGTTTTGTTACGAGATCCATTGTCAAATCTTCCCATTTCCATACTGGAATTTCCAAAGGTTGTAACTTGCCATACGGTTTCTGGTGTTCCGCCTTCACTTGTGAACAGGTTAAACATTTCGCAACATATTTGACAATGTCTCGTTTCATTCCGGGCCACCAATAATCTTCCTTTAAGTCTCGGTACATTTTTTTCGCGCCTGGATGTATCGAGTATCGGGACTTATGAGCTTCCTCAAAGAGCAACTCCTTCACATCCGCATTATTTTTTTTCGGCCATACCTTGTTTTAATCCCATTCTCGTTTTCCTCTAACTTGTGTGTGAATACTTTAGTTCTCTCTTTCCTTGGTCATCCGCATTTAACGACTTGTGTTGAGCTTCTCATATAGTTTCGAGGAGGTTAGGTGCGACTACCATTTTCATTGATTTTACCCGAATTGGGTGCGGGTATTCCTTTCGACTTAAAGCGTCTGCCACCATATTAGCCTTCCCGGATGATAGTGGATATCACAATCGTAATCTATGATAAGTTCTAACCATCTCCGTTGCCTCATATTAAGATCTTTTTGCTCAAAGAAATACTTGAGGCTTTTATGATCTGAGTAGATTGTGCACTTCGTTCCATACAAGTAATGCATCCATATCTTCAAGGCGAACACAACCGCTGCCAACTCCAAATCGTGAGTCGGGTAGTTACCCTCATGCTGTTTTAGTTGCCGAGAGGCATAGGCAATGACCTTACCCCTTTGCATCAAGACGCATCCCAAGCCTTGATGCGAAGCATCAGTGTATACAACCATATCTTCTGTACCATCAGGTAGTACTAGCACTGGTGAACTCGCAAGTCTTTCTTTCAAGGTCTGAAAGGCTTTCTCTTGATCCATACCCCAAACAAACTTTTCATTTTTCTTCGTTAACTTAGTCAAGGGCAAGGCTATCTTAGAAAAATCCTGAACGAATCTTCTATAGTAGCCAGCTAAGCCCAAGAAACTTCTTACCTCGCTTGGGTTATTTGGAGAAACCCATCCGTCACGGCCTCCACTTTAGAGGGATCCACAAGGATACCCGCTGCATTTATTACATGGCCAAGGAACTGTACCTCTCTTAGCCAGAATGCACACTTAGAAAATTTTTCATATAGTTTCTCCTTACGGAGTGTCTCGAGTACTTTGTGCAGATGATGTGCATGCTCAGTTTCGCTTCGGGAGTATACTAAGATGTCGTCAATAAACACTATTACATATTTATCCAACATGGATCGGCACACCGTATTCATAAGGTCCATAAAGGCGGCTGGGGCATTCGTCAACCCGAAAGACATTACTAAGAACTCATAATGCCCGTAACGTGTCCTAAATGCGGTCTTTGGTACATCCTCCTCCCGTACTCTTACTTGGTGATAGCCCGAACATAAATCGATCTTTGAACCAGCTTGCCCTTTGAATTTGGTCGAAAAGATCGTCGATCCGGGGCAAGGGACAATGATTCTTAACTGTTAACTTGTTTAATTCTCGGTAATCGATGCACATGCGCATCGAACCGTCTTTCTTCCTTACGAATAAAACCGACGCTCCCCAAGGTGAAACACTTGGGCGTGTAAAACCCTTATCGAGTAACTCTTGTATTTGAGTCATTAATTCTTTCATTTCGGTTGGGGCCAATCTGTAAGGAGCCTTGGCTACCGGTTTGGCTCCCGCATTCAGCTCGATTCTAAACTCCACTTCTCGCTCGGTGGGAGTCCTGGTAATTCTTCCAGAAATACATTCGGAAATTCATTCACAATCTTAACATCTTCGAACCTTGGATTCTTCTGTTCGGTATCTATTACACAGGCTAAAAACTCCTTATTCCCATTCCTTACATACTTGATGGCTTGAATGATAGTGCAAAGTTTTGGCTCCACGTTCCTTTCTCCTTGTATGCTTACCCACTTTCCCCCGGGTGACAGGACATAAATTTTCTTTCTTTCACAATGAATTTCGGCATGGTATCGGGTTAACCAATCCATACCTATCACGACCTTGAATTCCCCCAAAGTCATCGGAATAAGGTCATGTCAAACTCTTCATACTCTATAATGATCTTACAATTCTTACACACTTCGTATAACAGATAACTTTTACTATCGGCTATCTCAACTTCCAAGGGTATAACCATCTTTTCAGTTTTAAAAGAGGGGTGCAACGTGAATTCATTAGATACAAACGACCTACTAGCTCCAGTATCAAATAACACATACGTAGGTATCGAGTTCAGTAAAAATATACCTGATACGACATCTGGATGAGCCTTGGCTTCTTCAGAAGTCATCTGAAACATTCTGCTCCGAGCCTTAGGAGCTTCTTCCTTCCTTCCTTCCTTGCCCGTCTTCTGTTGAAGCTTTGGGCATTCGGCTTTGATATGACCCGGTTGAAAGCAACTGAAGCACGTTCTCGAGGGGTTAGGACATTTATAATACGGGTGTCCTTCTTGACCACAATTGTAGCATCCTTTCTTACCCATTAGACATTCTCCCGTGTGTAGCTTTCCGCAAGTCTTGCATTTGGGAATACTACTCTTTGCTTTTTCCTTCTTACCATGATCTTGAAACCTTTGTTTCTTTGCCGAGCTTGGGTTGGTGGTCTTTTCCAATGATCTCTTCTCACCCCTTTCCACTTGTCGTTTCATCTCAATCTCCTATCTCGGGCCCAATTGATGAGCTCCTTTAGGGTTTCACATTTTGAAGGTGATGAACTCTCTAAACTCCGCCTTTAACATGTCATGATAACGATTTATCTTCATTCTTTCCGACTTCAGAAAATCTTGACAAAATTTCAGTTTGTCAAGAAATGTATTAGTGATCTCATCAATCGACTCATCCTTTTGTCAAAGACGTAAGAATTCTTCTTGAATTCTATCAACCGTGATTGTTGGCAATGATATTTTATGAACGGCTCCATAAACTCTTGCCATTTTAAAGCTTGAAGCTTATCCTCTCCCAGTTCTTTACATTGGGCATCCCACCAATCCTTAGCTTGAAGTTGAAGTTTACCCGTAGCAAACATTACTTGATCCTCTTTCTCACGTCGACTACGGACAAAAACGGCTTCCATACTAGAGATCCACCTTTGGCATTTTATGGGATCAATTTCCCCATTGTATGTGCGGGGTTACAAGCCATGAAGTCTCTGTACGTGCATCTACGAGTTCCCTTCTTGTTTGGTGACTCACCTATTAGTTCCTTTATTTCTTCAGTTTACTTGTCATCATAGCATCGATCGCTTCTAACACATTACTTTCTACTTCTTGGGCTAGTTTGGGTAGGTTTGCTTGTATAGCCTTTGCCACTTCCTCGGAAATTTTCTCATTCAATGCTTCTTGTCGTGCCATTTCTTCACTGTTCAAGTCTCTATCATCTGCCATCTACACAATCACAACCTTCTTTTATGAACATTCTATGATCTATAGTTAACTGCATACTCGTACATCCTTTCTACCGTATGGCCAAAAACGACTAAGGAACATTCGAATGTAAATCATAAGATTGGTTTACTTAACATTTCACACATTATCATTCATTCTTTCGAAACATTTTGTTTCCGACATGCCTTACTAAGTCAACCTATGTTTACATACTCTTTTATTCGCATTTGTCGCCTTTCAGGACTATTTAAGAGTACGTGATAGGTTTCGAGGGTACGGGACTCGTGACTGGTTAAAATAACAAAAACCAGCGTTTTTGGGCCAGTGAGGGGCGTCGGCGACGCCCGTGCATCGCGACGCACCTGGAACTTCGCATCGGAAAAATAATCGCGTAGGCAGCAAAATTCCGCGTCGGGAGCAGATGGGTGCGTCGCGACGCCCCCCCCCCCCATCTTCCAGACGCTGATTTGCTTCAATTTTGTTCATACGACTCGTTTTGGAACCCCGTTTCAGCCCAAACTGACCTGTGACGTCCCGAAACGTCCCGTAATGTCCGTAACATCCCGTACCCATCCTTTAACATTCCATAATCATCCCGTAACACTATAAAACATTATTCATTCAACGAATTCACATAAATTTTAGAATACTTACTTGCTTTGCGCCTCGGAGCAAACACACACTATGCACGAGCTTTCGGTTTGAGTTCAAGCACCTTAGATCTTGTACTTGAATCCCTCAAACCTTGGATCTGATACCAACTTGAAACACCCTGGTTCTCATAGATCAAAATCAAGGTTTAAAACGTAAAATTTACAACCCAATTTAAACTTTGACACATTATTCCGAGTGAACTTGATTAAACATACAAAATACACAATTTTAAGCAACAACAAATCCAACATCTTTTAGAAAAGTTATAAACACAAGTTGTTAAGTAAGGATCATCAACACCATAACCAAAAGATAATAAAAGTATTTTGACCCATTTACAACTTTAAAGTCCGGAAGCATGTTGCGAGCAAAATGGAGTGTGTTCGTCCAGAGAGTAGCGCGCCATTTAAAGTGTGGATTTACCTACATCACAACCACAGGAATCAAATATATATATATACATGAAAGTTCATTATATAACTTCTATTAATTTGACCCATTCGCAATTATTCACTTACATAGTCATTCTTTTTCATCACATTCTAACTTGACGACCCGTCATAACGAGTCAAACACATAACCAATCTCATCATTACATTCTAGCTTATTGGACCCATTTGTAATGGATAAATCTCATACTCATTCATTAATATTACATTCTAGTTGTTTGATCCGTTCACAACGAATCAAAACATAACCATTCTATTTACATAATCATTCTAGTTCGTTCTACCCATTCGCATTGGATCTAATTCATGATCATATCTTTAACAAACTATTACTACAATATATAAACATGAGAAATGTTACAAACAAGCTTTTAGTTGTACAAGTAGCGTACCTCGATCTTGACCTCCTTGTTGCTTCGAGTGACTTGAACCTTCTTCTTTTATACCTATACATAACCATTCGCACTTAGAATTCATTTCTTATGCTCATTTACATACATCATTTGATAAGACACCATATATTTTAACACCTACTTCATAAGCACATTCAAATCGTGACCATTACATAAGGCTTATGACTAATATGGCTGAATTCTTAATTAAGGCATTTCATCAAACACTTGGTGTGCATAACATCAACAAAGCATAAGGTACAAGTGTTCAAAGCATCGTTCTACTAATTCATTCTTAGATTATCAAAGTCAACCAAATTTTGTACAACAATCATTACAATCAGTTTCATCTAACAATTATTCATTAATAACAATTCTCATACTTAGCCATTACACTAACATGCGCATCATTCATCCATGTTCTTCACAATATCCCTAAACCAAGTGGGTTTATGCTTCAAATCATACGAATAACCGAATTCAAACAAAATTCTTGTTCTATTGTGTAATCCTAACTCACGATTACACAATTATTCATATTACTTCAAGATTGGGTTGAAACCCACTTTCTACAATTCATCATTTTCAGAAATTCAACTTACCACTTTGATGAACAAGCTTAGATGATTAAGATTTGAGTTCAAGCATCTGATTTGGCTTCATATAACCTTCTAATTTTGTGTATTTGAGAACAACAAGGGTTGTTGTTCTTGCCCTTCTCCTGGTCGACCCCCGAACACACACACACGCACTGAATGTGTGAAGTGTGTGTTTTGTTTTAATTAATATAACTTTCATTCATTTATTCAACTTTAGTCCCGTTAGTTCTAGGTTTTATTTTATTAATGCACAACTTCCATTCTTTCTATGTTATCATCTCATTTATTTAACTTAGTTACTTAACTAAGGTTGTCGTATTTCATTCTTAGAACTATTTTAAGATAAATAAATAAATTGCATATTTCGGGGTGTTACACATGTCTTCTTTTGAAGAACAAGGTGTGATCTCCATTACTTTGTTTGTACCCATAATTTTTCATTGCACAATCGAATTTACCAAACCATGCTCGGGGAGAATGTTTCAACCCATATAGAGATTTCTTTAGTCGACATGCCTCCTTTCCCCAGAAGTCTATCGTGAACCCTAGAGGAGCCTTCATATATACTTTCTCTTCCAACTCCCCATTAAGGAAAGCGTTTTCAACATCAAATTGACGAAGGGGTCATCCTTTATTTGCTGCCACAGAAAAGAGAACTTTAATTGTGTCGATCTTGGCAACTGGAGAGAAAGTTTCAGAGTAATCAATTCCATAGGTCTGGGTATAACCTTTGGCTACTAATCGGGCCTTGTATGTCTCAATGGTTCCATCTGGCTTATACTTGATAGAAAAAACCCATCGACATCCAATTGTTTTCTTTCATGCTGGGAGAACACACTTCTCGCATGTATTATTTGTCGCTAGAACTTCCATTTCAGCTTCCAGAGCTTCTTTCTAGTTTCTTGTATTCAGGGCTTCTTTTATAATAGTTGGTATCTGTTCAGAGTATAAAGCGGAGGCAAAAGCTTTACTTTATTTAGATAGGTTTCCTATGGCTATGTTAGCCATGCGATACCTTGACTTCTTAGCTTCTTTTTTTCTGGAGAATACCGCTTTGGTGGGACTCCTCTATTGATTCTTGGAAGGAAGACATACGACCCTGTAGTTACTTCTTCTGATGTACCATTTGATATCCCATTTCAACTTGTTCGGTTGTTGACTCATGGTTTTCATGATTAGTAGTTATAACTAGATCAAGATTAGGACTAGTTTCAAGATATGGATTTTCAAGGTTTGAAGAATTACTTACCTCTTCTTGGGTGGCACTCTTTAGTGTCGTGGTGGCTCCTCAGTGGATGTTTGAGGTGTCATTGCTTCATTTGACGACGGAAACTATTTCAACCAACTCAATGTGTCTTCATTTTCCTTCTCCCCCAGACCACTGTGTTGCGAGATATAAAAGTACTTTGTTTCTAAGAAATCACAGTTCATAGTAGTGGTCACATGCGTCTTTTGGGATTATAGCATCGGTATCCCTTTTGGTTTACTCCATAACCTAGAAATACGCATTTCTCAGCACGTGGCCCAGGTTTAGACCGGTCGGAGCTTGGAATATGGGCAAAAACATAACACCCAAAAATTTGAGGTTGGAGGGTAAGTGGTGGAGGTAGTTTCGTAAACGTGGATAGAGTATCTAAGGGAGTTTTGAGGTCGAGTGCTTTGGTTGGTAACCGATTAAGGAGGTAAAGACTATAGCGAGAGCTTCAAGCCAAAAAGATGTGGGAACTTTGGACTCGAGCATAAGGGCTCGAGTCATTTCCAACATAATGCGATTTTTCAGTTCCACCACGCCATTCTGTTATGAATGCTTCGGACAACTGGTTTGATGAATCATACCCTTAGGTTGTATGAAATTTATCTCACCTTAGAAATACCACTAGACTATAATCTCATGACAAAGTTATCTGTATAAGTGAAGTTATTTACTGAGATGTATTATAAGTTTGGGTTTACTGCTTCTAAGATGTATTATAAGTTTGGGTTTACTGCTTTTTTTTAACGGCCAACAAACGCATTTTATTAAATTAAAACTGGATTAACATTGTTAACCCCAGTCACCAAAGAATACAGCAAAAAAGAAACATACAGAGGAACTAAAATTCCCAGCCACACCAAAACTAGAGACCCATACAATTTATACTAAACCCACACCATTGTTCCCATGTTAGTGCCACCATTCTTGCTCGGTTCTTAAACCATAAGAAACTTATCGCCTTGATTTCCTCGATCACTCTCCCGATCCTCGGCTGCTTCCGATTGAAAACAAGTTCGTTACGGACCCGCCATGTGCACCAAACAACTGCTTGCATGACCAAATATATCACTTTTTCCACCTGTGTGAACCTCGAACATGACTATGCAAATATACCAGGTCACTCATTTCTAATAAAAACATGGAACTTATCTTGACCCATCCGCTAACCTCATCCCATAGTTTCTGCATAAACGACATGCAATAAAGAGGTGCTCGATTGTTTATTCATCGTTCCCACAGATCGGACAGTTAACACTAGGGACATGAACATTACGTTTTTGAGTGCCACGAAGGTGCAGCTGCCCAAAAAAACCCTCCATAGTAGGAAATTTACTTTGAGAGGTGACCAGTTATTCCATATATATCGTTGCCCGGTCCCGCATATTGCTTTTCCTGCATCAGACGCCTAAGACTCTTCACCAAAAAACACCCAGCGTCATCTAAGGACCAGGCCCAGCGATCCGGACCAACGTTCAGTGATACCGAATTCAAAATTCCCACAAGTTCCCCTAATTCGTTAAATTCCTCAGGAGTATTAAACATTCGCTTCCAATGAAAATTCAGTATTACAGACCCGTTTTCAACGTTAATCCTGTCCGCAATACACACATGACGACTGGATTCCAGAGCGTATAAAGCAGGAAATTTTTGCTCCAAAGGGATGTCCAAAACCCATCTGTCATGCCAGAAAGATATGTCCAACCCGTTCCCCGGTAATCCCCGAAATAAATCGGGGAGAATAATATTAAAGATCGAAAGGTCGTGATTTAACTTTGCCACCTGTTTCCATATACCTGGGAGCGATAACTTACCGGGAATAAAACTCCACGCTCTGCTATTGTTATGAAATCCCCAAATAACTTTCCTCCACAATCCATTGCGATCCTCTTTAGACCTCCACCACCATTTGGCGAGCAAGGCGATGTTGGTTTCCCGAAGCGCATGAATCCCTACGCCCCCAAATCTCTCGGAGCCAAAATATCATCCCAAGCCACCTATAACATCTTAGCCGCCTCGTCGGTTCCACCCCATAATAAATCATGTCTCAGTCGTTCTAATTCCTTAATTACTTGGATTGGCACTTTGTAGATCGAGAAATAATAAGTCGGAAGCGAACTTAATACAGACTTGATTAGTGTAATCCGACCACCGTAAGATAAGGTGGTTGCTTTCCCAACCGATAAACGTTTCTTGAAAGTATCAATCACGGGCTTCCAATGCTTCACTAAGTTCATATTTGCTCCAACTTGGAGCCCCAAATATTTAAATGGGAATGACCCTACCTGACATCTCAAAATCTCCGCAAACTGTAGGACTTGATGACCATTCACCCCGACCCCATACAAGCTACTCTTTGCAAGGTTCACTCGTAAACCGGATGCAAGATAGAAACACTTCATGATCCGTTTAGGTTACGGACATTTTCTTCCGACCATTCCCCCAAGAACACCACATCGTCCGCGTACAAGAAGTGAGACAAAGTTAGACCGTTTGAACCGTACGTAAGACCTTTAAAAAACCCAACGTCACAAGCTTTCTTTATTACCCCGGACAAGGCCTCCATGGCAATAATAAAGAGGAGTGGAGATATAGGATCCCCTTGTCTAAGGCCCCTCCCGCATTGGAACTCTTGGTAGGGGACCCATTTACTAGAACCGAAGCCCTAGCCGAGGATACTATCGCCATAATCCAAGACCTCCACATAGGATGGAAGTTCATTTGCTCCAATATTGAGTCAAGAAAGCCCCAATTCAAGGAGTCATACGCCTTTTCCAAATCCACTTTAAATAACATAGCCTCATTTTTGGTCCTTTTCAACCACGCCACAATTTCATTCAACATAAGCGGACCATCCAATATACTCCTATGCGCAAGGAAGGCCATTTGCTCCTCCGAAATGAGCCGGTGAGTGACCCCTTTTAGCGGTTCGCTAAATCTTTTGAAATAACATTGTTTATACAACCCACCAAGCTAATAGAACGAAAGTCGGAAAGACCCGCGGGGTCGCTAACCTTGGGAATTAGTGCGATGAATGACAACATGCTCCCTTGATTAAAAAATGGGTTGTAATAAAATTCTTCGAACATTTTCATAAAGTCAGTTTCCACCCCGTTCCAGCATCTGCGGAGGAACCGAAATTAATGCCACCTGGCCCCGGCGCCTTGTCCCCGTCACAATCCCACACCGCATCCTTGACTTCCGAAAGTGTGAACGGTCTCACTATATCTTCAGCCTCCGGAACCGATAACACAACAAGATTAGGGCAACTTAGAGTCGGACGACTTCCCACCGGCTCTTTAAATTTTTCAGAAAAGAACGAAAAAACATAATCTTTTACTAACGGAGGAGCCGTCGTCCACACTCCGTCAATTTCCAACCCATTTATCCTATTACTGCTCGTATTAGCATTGATTATCCCATGAAAAGACGAAGTATTCTCGTCCCCATCGATGGCCCACCTTGTTCTCGACTTTTGTTTCAAATCCAGGGATTTCAACCTATCGAACTCTTTAATGACACTCCTGCACTCGGCTCTAATGTCAAGCTCATCAGCCGTAAGGGTTCTTGATTCTGCGAGAATCTCCAAGTCATCTAACATCTTCACTTTACTTACATACAACCCACTACAACCTGCCTTATGTTTAGAAACCCACTCCTTCACCCTGAACTTCAACCATTTCAACTTAGTTGCAACCCGTAAATCTGGCGGACCTTCGAATCTGAATCTTGGGCAAAGGCCCATGAGATAATCCAACAAACCCAGCAGTTCCAACCAAGAGTTAAAAACCCTACATGGAATTGGACCATAATCTGTGGGGACAGTAGATAAGAAAATCGGGGAATGGTCAGAGACGAAGTTCGAGAATGCTACCAGTGAAGCCGTTGGCCATAAGTTCATGAAGCCCCTACAAACCAAGGCTCTATCCAATTTACTCATCTTCTTCCCGTTATCTGAGTGGTATGTGAATTTTCGCCCCCCCCCCTCCCCATACTGTACTCCAAAAGATCTGCCCTAGAGATAAACTGGTTAAATTGTCACACCCCGACCCGCAGCGGAAAAGGTGATCGGGGCATGATTGGGTTTTCATCAAAGCTCATGAGATTTATTATAACGTTTCATATTTATTATTACAATTTAAAGGGAAATCATACAATCATAATTACAACATGTTCTACACATCTTTCTAGACTTCATTATTTTCTTCTAAGGCATTTCCTATGTTTTCCTTGCTTCATCCTATTCACCTGTATCATGTGTAAAATGGTTTTTGGATCAACAAAAAGTTGGCGAGTGAATCCTATGAAAAACATTTAAACAAGTTTATTGAATTGATTATAAATAAAGTGCGTAACCACATATGAGAAAATATAGATGTAAACTTATTCACAAATCACTTAATATTAAATAATGCACACACATACAATAATAGGTTGTTTTGAGGCACGCGTTGCTCAACTCGTCTCCCACGAGGAACTGATGGGCCTAATGAATGAGTTTTGAGGCACGCGTTGTTCTACGAACTGATGGGCCTAATGAATGAGTTTTAAGGCACGCGTTGTTCAACTCGTCTCCCACGAGGAACTGATGGGCCTAACAAATAATTTGCATACAACTTGACAATATGTAATACATAACTACAAACAATATTTACATTCTAAGTTTAAATCATAATATGGTATGGCACGAGTTTGAATAAACGAATTAGTTTTAGTGACACATGATACACCCCAAAACGTGTAATTAAAAAGGGGAGTTGTAAGATTCACTCACATTGGGTGCGTTTAGTTGATGATGTTGAATGCGCACGAAGTTGGATTTAACCACGAGTGAAACTAACCTAGATAATAACATAATGGTTCGGTAAATAAGCAGATTTTATTAATCAATTTTAGTAGGATTATTGGATATATTTCTGTGAGTTTAAGGCTATTTTCTAACTTTAAAAATGTTATTTTTAAGTATTTTTAATTGATTTTTAATTTAAATAAATAAAAAAAATGTTGACTTTTGACCGTTGACCATAAGCGTTGACTGTTGACCGTTGACCGGTTTTATCGTGTGTATGTATGCGCCGGGCAGGACTCGAACCCGAGACCTCCCGTACGCGTGCACGCAGCTCTACCAACTGAGCTACGTGTCTAACCCGAAATATTTCTGTTTTTAATTATATTTATATACTAATTAAGTTAATCCGAAAATCACTTATTTTAAAATAAAGATTTAATGTAACGACTCGGTGCTCTCCACAGGTCTCGAACCCGGGACCTGTGGTTTAGTTTGGCACACAGTCCACCGCTGGACTGTGTGTCTAACTTGGTAAATATTCTGATTTTTATTATACTTAACATCTTACTGAGTTAACCCGGTTCGGTTTAAAAAAAAGGCATTTTATTACAGCGAATGTGTGTGTGATAGGAATCGAACTCGCGTCGTGTGCATATTGTTTGCACACAGTCCACCGCTGGACTGTCTGTCTAACCCGTTCAATAAACTAATTTTATTTAATCTTATAATATATCTGAACTTCGTCTTCTTCGCTTAAGATTACTGATTATGATAATCCAACTGATTTATGTCTAATCCGATTAACAAGCTTTATAAGTAATTGAAAGGTAATGAATGGAGAGAGTTTGGGGGAAGGATGTACCGATCAGCGTCTTTCACAGAACTCCGGCGAAGACTCGTCGGCTCTGTTTGTGAACTTCGGCTGTTATAATCAATTAACAGTTCTGTTCGATTAGATATGATATTGAGGTACATAAACAAGGATTTACAGAAGTTTGGATGATTATACCGATTCCCAGCGTAAGATTAGAAATTTCAGAGGTTTTCCGGCGAGAGCTGAATATTCCGGCTACGTCTCTGGGATTGATTCGGATGGTTGGATTGAAGTTAGTATCAGTCTAACAACGGATTGAAACGGAAAGAGTCGAGGTATTTACCGTGTAGATGAAATCTTGGTTTTCCGGCGACTTGCAGAGATTTTCTGGCGAGTAAAATTACGTCGAGAATTTGTGTGATTGTGAGCGAAAAGGTTATCAGAAGCTTGTGGGTGTATTTATAGGGAAGAACATCGATGAATTTAGTCTGATTACCGTCTTGATTCGTCGGTCAATAATTTTTCCGGCGGTTATGACTGATGTCGCGGACTGGACATCGGTTATAACCGATGCAATAGTTATTATACGCGTTAAGACACAAGAAACCGACAGAGAAAGGCGAAATCGTCGGGATTTCCGACGACTGCGAATTGGGCGCGTCGATTTGAAATCGAGATTTTGATATTTGAATTAATTGTTTTGATACATTTCTAAAGAACACAAGTGGCGGAGTGGTTTGGTGAATGAGAGTTAAGGCTTGGCTGACTCGGTTGACCCGGCTGACCCGGGTTCGAATCCCGGCAGCCTTGTTTTATTTTTATTTCACTATTTTTAATACATTTTCAAATATAAATTTTATATTCTAATATACTTGTTAATTATGTATCGTTTAAAATTAATTTGAGCATTAAATACGCAACGAAATTTTTAACTGGCTGTTCGGTTAATAAACGAAGCGGGTTTGGTAAATCCGGTTTTTTTACGGATGTTACAGTATCCCCTACTTTTTAGAAATTTCGTCCCGAAATTTAAGTAGTGACATATTTGTCTAAAAAGGATGGTGTTTAGTTTGACAGTTACATACTTAGAAAGGGGTAAGAGTTTAAATTTTGTTTGACGCGGTAACGTTCCTTGTAAGGGTTGAGTACCCTGCTACAGGAATCGCTTTTTGTTGCCTACGGTAAAAATATTGATAAGCAGAGTTGATTCACTGAGTATGATTTCATGCGCAAGAGTTTTGATATGTTTGGAAAGATAAGGTTATATCCTAAAACAAAACTTCTAATACTACAACCTACATGGAACTTCTCATAACCGCCTGACAATGCCTCTGATCCTTTGGCAAGAATACTTATATATAGGAAGTACCAGCGGCGTATCCACCATATTCTTGTCAAATTTTCGTTGGTTTTATTAGTAAGTTATGATTGGTTCTATGGTGTGACTCTAGAACATAAATAAACACAACAACCAATGTCTGAGTCCTAATTCTGATAGTGTACATGTTTGAATGGTGACAGTTCCTCTCTCGTTTGCTATGATGCAGAGGTTAGTTTATGTAAAAATAGAACACAATCCAATTTCTTTAAATGATGAGATGATATGAATGCTAAATCAGTGAGTATAACACAAACTTCAATCAAGACAATACTAAATCCTACATGGAACTTCTCATAACCGCCTGATAATGCCTCTGATCCTTTGACAAGAATACTTATATATAGAAAGTACCAGCGGCGTATCCACCGTATTCTTGTCAAATTTTCATTGGTTTTATCAGTAAGTTATGATTGGTTCTATGTGACTCTAAAACATAAATAAACACAACAACCAATGTCTGAGTCATAATTCTGATAGTATACATGTTTGAATGGTGACACAATCCAATTTCTTTAAATGATGTGATGATATGAATGCTAAATCAGTGAGTATAAAACAAACTTCAACCAAGACATTACTAAATCCTACATGGAACTTCTCATAACCGCCTGATAATGCCTCTGATCCTTTGACAAGAATACTTATATATAGTAAGTACCAGCGGCGTATCCACCATATTCTCGTCAAATTTTCATTGGTTTTATCAGTAAGTTATGATTAGTCCTATGTGACTCTAAAACATAAACAAACACAACAACCAAAGCTTGAGTCTTAATTCTGATAGTATACATGTTTGAATGATGACAGTACCTCTCTCGTTTGTTATGATGGAGAGGTTAGTCTATGTAGAAAATGGAACACAATCCAATTTCTTTAAATGATGAGATGATATGAATGTTAAATCAGTGAGTGTAAAACAAATTTCAACCAAGATATTACCAAATCCTACATGGAACTTCTCATAACCGCCTGATAATGCCTCTGATCCTTTGACAAGAATACTTATATATAGGAAGTACCAGCGGCGTATCCACCATATTCTTGTCAAATTTTCATTGGTTTTATCAGTAAGTTATGATTAGTCCTATGTGACTCTAAAACATAAACAAACACAACAACCAAAGCTTGAGTCTTAATTCTGATAGTATACATGTTTGAATGATGCAGTACCTCTCTCGTTTGTTATGATGGAGAGGTTAGTCCATGTAGAAGTGAGACACAGCTCAACTTCTATAAATGATGACACTGTGATATGTCGTGAGGTATGATGATATGAATGTTAAATCAATGAGTATAAAAACAAAACTGAAATAGTAATTCGCATTAAGATCCTTGGATAAATTTCCAATTTAAAATTGAGACACGTGAAAATTGAGATAACATAAAGAAAAACATAAAACTAAGCGGTTGGAATTGAATCTTGATTTTTGGTGAAGGGGACTAGTTGGGTGGTTTCGTTTGGGCCGTCATTATCTTCAACAGGATTGGCGTTGATGTTGAAAACTCTTCCTCTTGCTGGTGGCCTAATGGTTGGGTTTTCTTGATTTGATTGGTTAACTGGGTTTGCTTGAGCTTGGGCGTTTATGATGTTAACCAATCGAGGGCACGTGTTTCTAAAATGGGTAGGGTCGTCACAATTAAAACAAGCTCGAACATAAGGTAACATGGGGTATTGGGGTTGTTGATATGTTTGGATCATGTTTGAGTAGGGGGTGAGATTTGGTTTTGAGGGGTGCGGCAAACCTTGCTCAAATGACCATAGCGTCCACAATTCGCACATAGTCGACAAGGTAAGGTAGACGGATGGTGATAAAAACAGGTGTTACATTGAGGGTGAGGTCAAGTAGGTTTCTAGTGTGGTAAGTTGAGTTGGTCTGATTGAGTTGGGTGTACTTGGAGTGTTGGTAGCTTGGAGGGGTAGGCTTGTGAGTGGTGTTGCGTTGGGAGACAGCGAAAAGTTGCCCATCCCGTTTTCTCTTAAAAATGGGTTGAGAAGGGGATTCGGTTTGGGTGGAGTTTGAGGTTTCAGTCGATGCTTTATCCTTCTTCTTCTCCTCCTTGAAGTCTTTGTTGCGGATGCGGTTCTCGGTGAGCTCTGTAGCTAACTCCATTGCTGCTTCCAAGGTTGCAGGTGTGGTACTTATTACAGAGTCTTGAATCTTTGAAGGAAGACCTCGAATGTAGTGCTCGATCAATCGGTAGAGGGGAGTGAACAAGTTGGGAACCATTTGATTTAACTCGAGGAATCTCTTGTTGTATGTGGTGTGGTCGCCTTCCTTTTGTTTCAACGAATAAAACTCATCCTCTAATTTCTTGATTTCGCTCATTGGGCAAAACCGTCTTGTCATGATTTCCTTCAACTCTTCCTAAGTCAAAGTCATAGCATCTTCAACACCTCGTTTAGCCTTCTCTGTATTCCACCAAGTAAGTGCTATTCCAAGCAAACGACCGGTAGCATATCGCACTTTGCGATCATCGGGGCAATCGCAATTTAGAAAAGTGTTCTCCATTTCTTCAAACCAATGGAGGAGAGCGGTGACACCTTCAGTCCCTTCGTATTTTGGAGGGTCGCAGGATTTGAAATGCTTGTAGGTGCATTTAGTGGTATTTGGGGGAGGGTTGATAACATTTTGATCTTCTTGGTTGACAGGATTAGCGGTAAGGGCTTGTTGGACTTGAATTATAATGTTGGGTATTACGGCAGCCATTTGAGCGATTTGAGCAGCCATGCGCTCGCGGGCTTTTCCTGATCTCATCTTTCTACGAGCGAGGCTAGAAGACATCTACAAGGAATACATAACAAGAGTATGAGTTGGATGTTTTAGGGATCAGGTGTCGTATTTAGGAATGAACATTTATAAAATAGATATAAAATAATAAATCTACTACATCCATAGGATGTCTTGGGCTTTGCTCGTAATTGGGCCTTGCATGCCGCCATACTTCACCTTCATAATCATGTGGGCCCCCATGACTACCGGGTTTTTCATATGGTTCGCATGTGTTAGCCTGGTTACGTACACTAAAACCCGGAGAAAATCGAGAAATATGTATGTAACGTATGATATTCGGAATGTATCCAGGTGTGGACACGGTGACACCTCAAAGTGGGGTTAGTTCGAACGGCGTTTGGTGTGGCATGCTTTGGCCTAATAGGTCCTTTGTACTCTCATCGTTAGTCCCCAGGTAGGCAAACTGGTCCGTTATATTGGATTTATACGAATGCCAACCTAGACAGGACGTTCCGACTACCGGTACTGGTACCCTTACAGTTACTACATGCCCGTCGCAAAACTCACTTTGATGAGATTTGAAAAATAAAAATGCGACAAAATCTTGAATAACGAAAGTATGAAGATGATTTGAATATGTATGATGAATATGTATGTAAGTATGTATGTTTGACTGTAAGTATAATCCACTATGTATCACAAAATGTAGTATCGGAAGTGTTTGCATGCATTTGTGTATGTAATAAATATGAAAGAAATAAACATCATGAGTTTGCATATAACCACATAAACAATTTAAAATCTAATCAACTATAGTATAGGCTCTAAGGGTCTAATAACCTATCCTATATCCCTATAGTCAAAAGCTATGATACCAATCTGTCACACCCCGACCCGCAGCGGAAAAGGTGATCGGGGCATGATTGGGTTTTCATCAAAGCTCATGACATTTATTATAACGTTTCATATTTATTATTACAATTTAAAGGGAAATCATACAATCATAATTACAACATGTTCTACACATCTTTCTAGACTTCATTATTTTCTTCTAAGGCATTTCCTATGTTTTCCTTGCTTCATCCTGTTCACCTGTATCATGTGTAAAATGGTTTTTGGATCAACAAAAAGTTGGCGAGTGAATCCTATGAAAAACATTTAAACAAGTTTATTGAATTGATTATAAATAAAGTGCGTAACCACATATGAGAAAATATAGATGTAAACTTATTCACAAATCACTTAATATTAAATAATGCACACACATACAATAATAGGTTGTTTTGAGGCACGCGTTGCTCAACTCGTCTCCAACGAGGAACTGATGGGCCTAATGAATGAGTTTTGAGGCACGCGTTGTTCTACGAACTGATGGGCCTAATGAATGAGTTTTAAGGCACGCGTTGTTCAACTCGTCTCCCACGAGGAACTGATGGGCCTAACAAATAATTTGCATACAACTTGACAATATGTAATACATAACTACAAACAATATTTACATTCTAAGTTTAAATCATAATATGGTATAGCACGAGTTTGAATAAACGAATTAGTTTTAGTGACACATGATACACCCCAAAATGTGTAATTAAAAAGGGGAGTTGTAAGATTCACTCACATTGGGTGCGTTCGGTTGATGATGTTGAATGCGCACGAAGTTGGATTTAACCACGAGTGAAACTAACCTAGATAATAACATAATGGTTCGGTAAATAAGCAGATTTTATTAATCAATTTTAGTAGGATTATTGGATATATTTCTGTGAGTTTAAGGCTATTTTCTAACTTTAAAAATGTTATTTTTAAGTATTTTTAATTGATTTTTAATTTAAATAAATAAAAAAATGTTGACTTTTGACCGTTGACCATAAGCGTTGACTGTTGACCGTTGACCGGTTTTATCGTGTGTATGTATGCGCCGGGCAGGACTCGAACCCGAGACCTCCCGTACGCGTGCACGCAGCTCTACCAACTGAGCTACGTGTCTAACCCGAAATATTTTTGTTTTTAATTATATTTATATACTAATTAAGTTAATCCGAAAATCACTTATTTTAAAATAAAGATTTAATGTAACGACTCGGTGCTCTCCACAGGTCTCGAACCCGGGACCTGTGGTTTAGTTTGGCACACAGTCCACCGCTGGACTGTGTGTCTAACTTGGTAAATATTCTGATTTTTATTATACTTAACATCTTACTGAGTTAACCCGGTTCGGTTTTAAAAAAAAGCATTTTATTACAGCGAATATGTGTGTGATAGGAATCGAACTCGCGTCGTGTGCATATTGTTTGCACACAGTCCACCGCTGGACTGTCTGTCTAACCCGTTCAATAAACTAATTTTAATTAATCTTATAATATATCTGAACTTCTTCTTCTTCGCTTAAGATTACTGATTATGATAATTCAACTGATTTATGTCTAATCCGATTAAGAAGCTTTATACGTAATTGAAAGGTAATGAATGGAGAGAGTTTGGGGGAAGGATGTACCGATCAGCGTCTTTCACAGAACTCCGGCGAAGACTCGTCGGCTCTGTTTGTGAACTTCTGCTGTTAGAATCAATTAACAGTTCTGTTCGATTAGATATGATATTGAGGTACATAAACAAGGATTTACAGAAGTTTGGATGATTATACCGATTCCCAGCGTAAGATCAGAAATTTCAGAGGTTTTCCGGCGAGAGCTGAATATTCCGGCTACGTCGTCTGGGATTGATTCTGATGGTTGGATTGAAGTTAGTATCAGTCTAACAACGGATTGAAACGGAAAGAGTCGAGGTATTTACCGTGTAGATGAAATCTCGGTTTTCCGGCGACTTGCAGAGATTTTCCGGCGAGTAAAATTACGTCGAGAATTTGTGTGATTGTGAGCGAAAAGGTTATCAGAAGCTTGTGGGTGTATTTATAGGGAAGAACATCGATGAATTTAGTCCGATTACCGTCTTGATTCGTCGGTCAATAATTTTTCCGGCGGTTATGACTGATGTCGCGGACTGGACATCGGTTATAACCGATGCAATAGTTATTATACGCGTTAAGACACAAGAAACCGACAGAGAAAGGCGAAATCGTCGGGATTTCCGACGACTGCGAATTGGGCGCGTCGATTTGAAATCGAGATTTTGATATTTGAATTAATTGTTTTGATACATTACTAAAGAACACAAGTGGCGGAGTGGTTTGGTGAATGAGAGTTAAGGCTTGGCTGACTCGGTTGACCCGGGTTCGAATCCCGGCAGCCTTGTTTTATTTTTATTTCACTATTTTTAATACATTTTCAAATATAAATTTTATATTCTAATATACTTGTTAATTATGTATCGTTTAAAATTAATTTGAGCATTAAATACGCAACGAAATTTTTAACTGGTTGTTCGGTTAATAAACGAAGCGGGTTTGGTAAATCCGGTTTTTTTACGGATGTTACAAAAATAGAAAGCGTTAAGGGCAACAAATTCCGAGTTTAGTCTCTCTTCTGGACATCAGACCTCATTAAAGTCCCGATGAAGACCCAATTACCCGTCATCCCATTTTTCACCGCCAACAAATCATCCCAAACATGTCTTCGTGCCAAAGGGTCGTTAGGAGTACATACATTTACAATATTCAGAGGTTCTCCAGACACACAGAGGCATCCGTATACGACCAGGAAGTATCTGTGCTTGAAAACCCCCAATTTGTGAAACACTGACGGGTCCCACAGGGATACTACCCCCCCCCCCCCCCCGACGCACCCACTGCCTCCACTACCTCAAACTCAAAAGCTGCTCTTCCCCAAAAACAACTGAAAAATCGCTTGCTTGATTCACCGGTCTTTGTTTCCTGGATTGCAAAGAACTGAGCACCATGGGTTGTCTTCAACCCTTTAATCCATTCCGCCTTTCTAGAGTCCCCGACTCCCCGCAAATTGATTGAGAGAATATTCATTGGGGAATGGTTGAGTCACCTTCACCATTAATTAAAACGTTCACATCCTCCTCGAATCCTGAAAGTTGGAAACCAACTCTAGACCCGACTCGAACAGTATGCTCAGCTCAGAAGCAGGGACCGGGGAAACCGGTCGAGAAAGATCCGGGTTGGCAGAGTCACCGTCAACCAGCCCCGCGTCGCCGTAAGCCTCCGCCGCCGGTGAATAGGTTGGTGCCACCCCGAACTGCCATCGAAAACCATCCTGAGAAGCTTGTCGCTGGGGAATAACATTAAGAGGTTGGAATACAATGGAAGGGCATGGGTCCTCTACAGGGAATAAACGACTGGATACTTCACCCTCGTCATGGGCCTTAGAGACATGGCTTCTACATGCCCTAGATCTTTTCCTAGACCTTATGGGAAGGTCCACATCCATACCAGAGTTAGGCCCAACAGAGAAGGACTAGCCCACTTTGTTTAGGTCGGTGCTTTCACTTGTGGGACCACCAACATGATCTTTTGTTGCATTACCCACGTCTACTGCACGTGTATCCTCTTCCCTAAGAGGCGGTTGATGTAATTCCCCATGCAGAGACTCTTGGAGAACCCCATACAAACCACCCACCGGCGCTGATTCATCTTTCGAACTACCGACATCCCTGTTCTGGTCTTCTCTGGTTAGTTGATTATTCCGATCTTCCCGAAATTCCCCTTCTTCCAATTGGTCGTCTACCCCATTCACCGATTCAACCGATATGACCGGGCTCACTGGCACCGGTGAAGATAATGCGGACAAAATTGATGTGAACCACCCGTCGTCCACTTCCGATACCCCTACTTGGAACCTGCTACCCTTCTAAACCAGATCAATCTCCTCTTGAATTAGCTTCTTTTGACCCGTGAGAACATAACACCGGCCAAATGAAACATCAGTGGTGGTCCAGGAAAAATCTGAGTGTTTCACTATTTTACCAAAGAATTCCCCTAGCTTGTCGTAGACGGAGCAATCCCTCAGCTTTAAAGGGACACCTACCATCTTAAGACAAACCAAGCGGGACAGGCTTGCTTCCTGGCCTTCCCACAGGTCTACCTTTGGGAAAAAGTCTCGCCATAAATCCACATTTTCAATGAACCTCCTCACCTCTTCCCTATCTTTGAATACCACCAGAAACTGAAGTCCAGCAACATAAGAAATAGCTGCACCCCCATGGCCACCTCTGTTAAGCATGGCACGGAGATAGCTCACCGCTTTTGGGTCCACTAGTTCCCCTATCACCGCTCTACCCATGCAATGCTTCGGGTACAAGTTGATTTCTACCTCAGCGATAACTTGTTTGCGGCGGTTTTGTCCCACTAACGCGTCACTATAGGACACTCCAGGAACCACATTTACCGGCTGCCATCTCTTCGTCGGAATCGGATTGTCGTTGTTGAGTTGCTGCTGTCGAAATGGAAGCTCTGCATTGTTTGGGAACATCTTGTGGTCCTTGTCGAATTTTGCAACCGTTACAGTGAGCTTAGCTTCAAAGATCGTAACTGTATTCATACCTCTCAAGACCTCTTCCACATTCTCCACCCCGGCGTACCTCACAAATCCGAAGAAATTACCCCTCGCGTCCCTTTTTTTCGCCACCTACGCATCCTTGATAACCCCATGTGGTTGGAAAGCCTTCCACAGGAGAGATTTCGACACGTCCCAGGTAGATTTGTAACAAAAAACGTGGGGACAGGCTCTTTGTATTTCTGGTACCGGACCTCCCTCCAAGGCTCCTCCCTCCCTCTCGTCATAACTTTTGAGAGTAAAGGCGTGATTACTAACTTGCGTGATTTTTAATTCCCGCTGGGTTTACTGCTTAACCGAAGTAAAACTTACCATGGTCACCTTTTGTTTATGGGATAATAAAGAAAAATGACTTGCGTCTGATTTTAATTCTCTCTTTCAAATTGAACCACATGCGTACATGACGCTCCGGTCCAATGTTGCCAGAACCACCGGCTTTAATAACCACGTGTGACTGTTTTATGATTCTTCAACTCCAATGTAAATACATTGTACAACTTACAACTCATACACAACTCACCATTTCCCCTATAACAAATACAATCATAGTATATTATATATCTATAATAGATAAAATAATACGTTTACAGTTTACTTATTTAATTGAATCCCTTAACTTTTGTAAAGAAATTTTACAAAACAATATTTATTATTAATTGTTAATTCAACTCCATTAAAATGCATATATTTGAATTAAAATAAGATATTTGAATGATATGTTTTCTTTTTATTGGACAACACCTCAATTTTTAATTTACCCTAACTTTTGTAAATTAAAATAGTATAAATTGCTATTTATTATTAATCGATGAATTATATTTGAGTAATTATTGGACAACACCCCAATTTTTAATTTACCCTAACTTTTATAAATTAATAGTATGAATTTGAGTAAACCTTAATTTTCATCCATGTGCTTTGCGGATTTTAACACTATTAGTCTAATAGTTTAAAAATTGCATTTATCATTCAATAGTTTGTATAGTCTAACATTCTTACAGCTATCTAATAAAATGATGGACTAGAAGTGTTAGAATATGCAAACCATTGGATGATAAATATAATTTTTAAACTATTAGACTACTAGTGTTAAAATCAGCAAGTGTTAAAATCAGCAAATTACATGAATGAAAATTTAGGTTTACTCATTAAATTTCATTGGAGTGCATATCAAGAATAAAAATAAGAAATTTGAATGATTTATTTCTTTTTATTACACACCATAAATGCATAAATTGTGGCCTAGAAATTCTTCTGGAGACATCCATTTTTAATTCCTTATAGTAAAATATGTCAATTTAATTCCTTATAGTAAAATACGTCACTACATCAATATTTTTTTATAACAAATGTTTATCGTTTACTACCTCAAAGATAAGAAGTGCCAATGTGCCACAACCCTTTGCACATACATACCGCTCCTCTCTCCCTCCCTCTCTCTCTCTCCCCCTCTCTCTCACACACACACATGATGGTCAAGAACAAGAAAATCAAGATTTTGATCTTGTTAATGGTTGCATCTCATCTCACACTTGCAACAAAATCTAACTCAAACTCAAACTCAAACTCAAACTCAAACTCAAACACATGGGTTGGTTCAAAGTACCAAGTAGAATGCACAATGTGTGCCGCTTGTGACAACCCATGCAACCAACCCACCACCTCTTCACCACCACCACCGTCACCACCACCACCATCTCCACCCAAACCCTCCACACCCATCTGCCCTCCACCGCCCAAATCCACCGGAACCGGCGGATCCGGATCCGGCTACTATTACCCACCGCCATCAACCACCCAAGGCCCTTACTACACCTACCCACCACCGGCACCATACAACAACAATGATAATAATAATAACAACTACCCTACACCACAACCACCCAACCCCATTATGCCTTACTTCCCTTACTACTACTACAGTCCTCCGCCGCCGGCACCCTCCGCCGCCGTCTCACTTTCCGGCGCCACCACTCTTTTCTTGATCAACTTTTTTTACTTTTTCTTTTTTTAAATTTTATAGAATTGAAAGTGAAGAATAAAGTGTTAGTGCAAAAAGATTACACAAGATTCGAAATTGATGAAACCCAGAAGTAACCATCAAGGATTTGTGAATTTACGGAAGAATTCATGGTGATCATGATGTTGATGATGATGATAGTTGAAAGTGGAAAGAAGGGTGGTAGTCTGTAAATTCCTGACAGTTTATGTCTGTTTTGGTAATTTGTTATGTATTTAGTTTTAAATAGTATATTCATGAGTAATAAATGATAGCACGATGTTTTTCAGAACTATTGATCAACATGTTTTATATTGTATGGATTATTACAATTTAGATGTGGGATGATTTAGTTTTTTTATATATATTTTTATATTATATTTGGAAGCAGCCTCTTCATCTTTAGCGACAGAGATAAGGTGTGATTACATCTCACTCTTTATAGATCTCGTGATGAGTTTTGTCATTTGTAAGATTTACTGGGTATAGTGACTGGTGGTAGAATTTTTGTGTTAGCAGGGTAGGGTTTGCTATTCACAAGGGGATTCGACGTAGCTTGTTGTCCGTCTACCTACCATTAGTATGTAATCGTCTTTGTTTATTATTCAGTATATTTATCTTAAGCAAAAAAAATTATATGTTTTGTGGCTAGAAGTTATTTAATTGTGTGTTGGTGATTGAGCTAATTAAATTATTATAAGTATTAACTTTCCAGATCAAAAGTTTATTGCACCATATGCTGAAAAGAGATTTGTACATGTTACTTTTATTATAGTGCATATGCCCCTTTATTCATAACACATGAATCTTTAAAATTCGTTGCATACAACTTCTTTGTTTTTTTTTTTTTTTTTGTTACCTTCAAGGTATTCACCCTTAGGCTTCAAATTTATCAATCGTCAATATTCATTTGATCGCACTTGGTGACGGTGTCTGTCTTATAATATTAGCATAAAATATTCTCTGTGTTCATGATGTTATCATGTACTGTTTTTAAAATATTTTTAAAACGTGTCCTTGGCTTTACTAACTTCAAGTACTTTCACACATGCCCTTCAAATCTATCAATCTTTGGTTGAAAGTGTTAAAAGAGTTATATCATATGGGCAGGGTATCTTGAGACCATATACTCAATATTTATATTCATGGTATACGTGTTTTCTTAATGTGTGCTTTGCTTTGCTAGTTGACCTAATGTTTTTTAAAACCCTAAGCAGACATTAGCATACTTTGCTTTGCAATCCACATCGGACTCAATATTTTTAAAGGCCCTAAACAAACTAATCCACATCGGACTCAATATTTTTAAAGGCCCTAAACAAACTAAAAAGTCAGAGTCGCAAGCATTGGCAGGCCCCAAACTATCCACCTTGCAAATTGCATAGATTAGTGTATCCTCCTTGCGAATTGCGTAAATTATATCTTAAAGACTCTTGAGGAGGTGATGTGGTCTATTGGTCATTTGGTGGCCCAAATAACAAACAATTAAATAAACATGTTGTCCAGACACTATATAAGCTCAAACAATTATTTTAAAACTGTGGCCCTAAGTCCTAGCTTTCCCTCTATTGGAACGGTCACGTCCCTCTTGTTTAGGGGAACCTAGTGTATAACAAGGGGCACCTCCGCTACGACTTGGTGCTTTGGCGGTAGTGTAAAATTAGTGTAAATTTTGAAAAAATTTGAAGTTTTTTTTATTTCGTTACCGATTTTTAAAAAACGTTACCGCTTAGCGGATTTTCTAGATCCGCCACTGCTCTTGCTACCTTCAAGGCACTCTCACGCATAGGGTTCAAATTTATCAATACCATAAGACAAGGGCTGTAAACGAACCTGAATAAATCCTTGTTCGTGTTCGTTCGTTAAGGATATGTTTACGAACCGGTTCATGAACACTTACCAAACTAGATTTTATGTTCATGTTCGTTCGTTAAGGATATGTTTACGAACGGTTCATTAACACTTAACGAACTAGATTTTATGTTCGTGTTCGTTCATTAAGAAAAGGAACGTGTTCACGAATGGTTCACAAACATAAACGAACACAGATAAAATCGGTGAAGATGACGGTGACTAGAGGTGAACGGTGAGAGGGACCGACGCTAGATCTTAAAGCCTTAGTCGTTGAACGAAAGTCAATAATACTTTTTGATGTGAATAATGAGAGGAAAGTGAGCGATGCATAAACAAGGTGGAGATAGGGGTTCCAATTTTATTTGTTTGGGTAATGAGATAAATAAGAGTTAAAGAATATAAAAAGTTTAAATAAATAAACAAAGGCTAAAAAATCTTTAATTAACAACATAAATAAACTGTAACATCCATCGAAAAACGGGTTTCCAAACCGCTTCGTTTATTAATCAAATATCCGATTATAAAATTTCGTTGCGTATTTATGGTCAATATTAATTTTAAACAATACATATTTAATAAACATATTAGAATTTAAAAACTATAATTATTAAAAAGTAAAAATAAGTGCAAAAAAAATAATATCAAGCTGCCGGGTTTCGAACCCGGGTCAGCTAGTTTATCAAACAACCACAACACCACTCCGCCACACGCTGTCTTTGTTAACACAATGAAACAATTAATACTTATAATAAAACTCAAAACTCAAACTCAGTAATCAGCACGCCCAATTCGCAGTCGCCGGAAATACCGACGATTTCGCCAATTGTCGACAATTTCCTTTGACTAAACGCGTGTATTAACCTCGACATCGGTTATAACCGATGTTTAGTCCCCCAATTCAAGTCGTAACCGCCGGAGAAAACCTTGACCACGAATCAAGATCAAATTCGGACTCGATACATTCTGCTTCTTCCTATAAATACACACCCAAGTCTCTGGTAATCTTTTCGCTCAAAATCGCACAATTTCTCGAAGTATTAGCACCCGCCGGAGATATTCTGCAATCGCCAGACTTTCGCCGGAAAACCGAGAACTTACATCAAATCGGTAAATTTCTCGACTCTTTCGTCTTCAATCCATTGTTAGACATATACTAACTTAAATCCTTCAACCAGAATCGGTCCCAGACGACGTTGCCGGAAATTCTATACTCGCCGGAAAATCTCTGGAAATTCCGAAATCACGCTGTGAATCGGTACAATCATCTAGACCCCCTGATATCTATTGTTTAGTAACTTAATTTCACAACTCATCGATCAAAACTGTTAATTGATTCAATCAGACGGAATTCACAAATCAGAGTCGACGACCATTGCCGGAATTCGGAGAAAAAAACATTCTGTTCGGATTAGTTTTTCCTCGTCGATCAAATCCCAAAACTCGTGCGCATTCAACATCATCAAAAGAACGCACCCAATGTGAGTGAATCTCTACCAATTCCCCGTTTTAATCACATTTTGGGGTGTATCATGTGTCGCTTAATTATTTATTATTTTTAAACACTTGTGCATCCATCATATCCATGAACAAATGTGTATCCAATATGTATCAATTGTTGTGTGGTTTATGTTTAGATTAAATCTATCATTTTCAGTACATACATTCCATTAGGCCCATCAGCTCCCCGTGGGAGACGGGTTGAGTACAGGTGCCTCATTCGATCGGCTTCGTTTGATTGAGCCTTGATCTCACATACATCATCATACATTTCATACGATCGGCTCCATTTGATTGAGCCTTGATCTCACAATACATTATCATTCATGTCATTTACTCATTCAAGGTGGTTTGTGATTGTTTGTTTATATATGTTTGCTCACATATGATTATTGCACAATTTTTCCATATTAAATACAACAGGAAATCAATAACAAATGTTTTTAACAAGGTTCACTCGCCAACTTTTGTTGACCCAAAATTTCCCCCATTTTACACATGATACAGGTGATCCAGTTGAGGCAAGAAACACATAGGAAGGCTTAGAAGAATAAATCAGTTTAAGCTTTGGATTGTTTTATTTAGTTTTCATTTCCTTGTATTGTATGAATTTGATTTGAACATTTAAGTTGTAATTTGAATTTAATAAATATGAAACATTTTAGTAAACATCATGAGCTTTGGTGATAACCCAATTATGCCCCGACTTTTATTCCGCTGCGGGTCGGGGTGTGACATAAACGAACATGAACGAATGTTCACGAACACATAACCGAACGTTCACGAACGAAATTGAACGAGCGAGACATCTGTCCGTGTTCGGTCATTTAACTAACCGAATTAAATTTCTTGTTCATGTTCATTCACTAATTATATGAACTAACATAAACGAACTTCCCGGTAAACGGTTCACAAACTGTTTGATGAACGTTTCATTCGTTTACAGCCCTACATAAAACTATGCTTTTCAAAGTAGGGGCCCTAAGTCCTAGCTTTGCCTCTATTGGAACGGCCGCGTCCATACTACTACCTTCAAGGCACTCTCACGCATAGACTTCAAATTCATTAATACCATAAGACTATGCTTACTAGTTAAACTTTGTTGTTTTCATAAATTTTTAGACAACGATATGTTGCCATCTTTATTTTTAGCCAATCTCTCTAACCCCCCCCCCCTGACGTAGTCGTCGCGGTTAACAGGGTAACGCCTCCTCCAATTAGCACATGAACATGCTAAGGTGAACATGGGATCACACCACTACACATGGTTTGATGTTACCTTTGGTTTTCAGATACTAGATATCGGGCATAACAGATATTTCTTTGCTTTGCCACCTTCAAAATGTGTAAATCTTTTTACATAATTTCAAAATGTGTCCTTCGCTTTGCCACCTTCAAGGTACTATGTCATGACCCCTGACCCCACCCTGGGCGGGAGTCGTGAGCAGACGCAAGTGGTACCGGGTGTCAGGAAATTTTTTTAGAGTTTTCAAAACACCATAGTTTTCATTTCATGAACTGTGGGATTAACCCGTATTTACATAAGGATTTCCAAAAGGATAAAACCTTGATTACAAAACACGTTTTATTCAGCTTTACATAATCACTTATTTAAGCTTGAGTGCCTCATAGCACTTTTCCTTCTCTTTACAGTAAATTACCTGAAACGCGTTTTAAAAACATTTGGTCTGCGAAAAATACCGGTGAGTTCATTCAGGTTTAATAAAAAGATACAATGTTAAAGTTGCAGCATTAAGGGTTTTTACATTTTTTTATATCTTTTAATTACTCAAATCAGTATTTGTCACACACTCAATTCGGTGACTTTGGTCATATTACTATTGGCTAACTCTTTGTTCAATAGCAACATTGGACTAGTAGTGTATACAAAACCCACATACCGGCAGTAATATCAGAATACAAAAACTTAATCACTGTAAATACAACTTGGAAATAATTAGGGTTTTGAAAGCATTTGATAAAAGATAATGACTCACAATGTTGTGAGAAAAAGAAAAGAATGACTCACTTTGTAGATTTTGGTTATCGGTAATAGCCTTCTGGTTTAAATCTTGAGTTCCTAATAAAACAAACAATGCAACACGTATTAGTGTATTAACCCATTTCAATTTTAACGATAATCACGGGATCAAAACCTCAACGTGATGACAAAGTATAGCCTTATTAATGCAGCACTTAAACATCCGTTGAATTGTTTATGGATCAATCAGACAGGTATCGTACCAGTTTTTCGGGTTAACAAGCTGAGTACGGGCAGAGGTTTGGAACTTCGGGTATAATAGTAGTATTATACCATTTATTGAGAGAGAAAGAAAAGAAACTGAGCGAGTTGAACTGTGTAATGAATGTCCAATATATAGTTGTAGTGAATGTCCAATATATAGCTGATTTCAGGGCGTCTCGCACCCCGCGAAGGGTCAGGGCCTCCCTGTCGCGGCCCGCGAGGGGGTCTAGCTAGAGCATAGGTGGCTTGACTCATGGGGTAGGTTTGACACGTGGGTGACACATGGCCGACAGATGTCTCTGGCGGCTTGTAGGTCTCTCGCGCCCCACGACGGGCTCCTTGGAGTCTGTCACGGCCCACGAGAAGCATAAATAATCTTTATTTTTGATTTTTCATGCTGGTTTTCGTCATGCACGTTTGGGGTTTCGATCAGGGTTCGTTCTAGGTTGTTGTTTTTTTTTTGGTGTTGTTACATACTAGGCCTCGGAGTCTTCAATCTTCAAGTGATAGTGTGTGTTCTCTTTTATTAATGTCATCTGGGTAGGGTATCTAGAGACCTTAATGTAACCTTTGGTATTTTTCTATTCCTCGTAGACAGATATTTTTAGTCATATATATCTCATTCTAGCATTTAAGTTGAGTGTAAAGGATGTCTCTAATGTTTAATTATACACTTTTAAGTTCAGTCCTTGGTTTTCAACGGAGTCTTTTTTACTACAAACGATTTTCATCTCACTAAGTTGGTAATAATCACCAAATCATCTTACTGATATGGTTAGATAAATTTTTCGAATTTGTAACGATTCAAACACTTGTGTGTTAATTTTGTGGTTTAAAAGCAACAGGTACTTACCAATTACATCAATCTATAACCAGATATCACTATGTAATTTCTATGTATAAAATACGTGAGAAAACTACCTTTAGAGCACCTACAACACCCCGAGTTTAGGGCATTCTTGAGAGTAATTGGTGTGCGATAGTGTTACTTATGACTTGGGGGTGGTTTAGGGGGTTCAACTAATAGGGATTATGCTTTTGTGAAATAACGGGGTCGAACGAGGGTGGGGCCTGGGTTGTTTTAACATGTATCTTTAAAATATTTTACACACACGAGTATGGGTTTTGAATTCATGACTATAGAAAGAAGTGTTGAAAGGTTTAGAGAATTGAGAGAAGGAAGAAGTCTTAATTTTCAGGTTCAGTTGGGTTTTCAGCCTTAACCGAAACCAAAACCAAAACCAAAATGTTCGGTTTTTAAAGTTTCTTAATTTATCGATTTTTGGTTAATTGGTTTTTTTCTCGGTTTCGATTTAATTAACCAATATTTTATAATGGATTTGGACTTTAAATGCAAAAGCCTTAATAAATATCGAAAATAATAAAAACCTATAGGTTTGGTTAGGTCTTAAAAAATATCAAAAAATAATGAGCCACTACTTTCAATTACTTTGGCATACAAAAATATTACAGCAACATAACATCTTAACCACTAAAAAGTTGTGGAACACAAGAAAACATTAGACACATACAATGACCAAAACCGACCAACAAGTTTTGGTTAATCGGTTAACTAAATTATTGGTTAATTGTTCGATTTGGTTAACTTAGCTCAATGAAGTGGGTTAGTTCAGTTATTGTTCAGTTTGTTTTTGAACAACAATTATATATTAATATAACGACAAGCAAGAAGCTGAAAATAAAAACGGTCCTAATTACAAACTCATAAGATCATACAAATGTCAAAATCTACCCAATTGCTCCACTCCAGGGAGACCACCGACGTCTTGTGTTTGACCCAAAGGAATGTCTCTATCTTAATAACATCCACAATTTTCTGCACTGGCATCATTTTCCCGTTGAATTCTTTCTCATTGCCAGCCAACCAAACCCTCCACTGTAAAACCCTAAAAACGGGTTTTGTAATTAAACCCCGTTAATGTTAAAGAACGGGTAAAATACCATCAATGGTAAAAAAATGACCGAATAAGTGTTAGGATTTTAAATAATCAAAGCTAACGCTAATTAAAGTGAACAAATATTGTGTAGTAAGTAAAAGTTTATAAAAGGCTCGGTGAATGGGACTTAAATTAAATCGGGTTGTCAAACACCCTAAATTTAATTAAATTGACTAGGAATATCTAAACCTAGTTATGATAATAGCTAATTGCTAGTAAGTGCTATATGGGCGTTTAAAACAAAAACTAAACTTAAGGGACCTCAGATGTCAAAAAGGAAACTTGAGTATTAAAACAAAAAAAATAGACACAAGACACACAAAGTGTGTGTATGTCGATCATCAGGTGAAAGAAAAAGGGAGCAACCCTAGTTCATCCAAGATCTTCAAAATTGAAGGGAAATTGGAGCTCAAACCCGTGCATGAACATGAATTATCGATCACCTAGACTAGGGGATCATAAGGTATGTTTAAAAACCTAGATTTGCGAAAGTCATGATTTGAGACAAGTAGAACACTTGCAATTAGGTTGTTGGATTACGATCCAAAGATGAAATTAAGTGTATATGTATGCTTGATTTCGTTAGATATAAAGAAATTATGAAAAATATTGATGTAAAATTTCTTGTAAGTGATTAACAAGTAAATTATGAAGTGGGTTTTGATAATATAACGAATTTGATGATATACTTATGTTTAGAATCATCATACATGATATTAATAAGAAGATACGTGAACAATTTATGAGTTTGAGTATATGTTCATACTTGCCATGAAATGGGTTTTTGTATGATATGATGAAATTGATGTGATATTCATGTTAAATGATGTTTAAAATCATCAGGTAAATATATGAATGTTTAAAGTCTTTGGTTAAGTTTGATGTTTGAGTAAATTCCATATATATGATACAGTGGGTTGTTTCCTAGTGATGAAACAATCCCAAGTTCTTGTATAATGATGGATAGATTAGCATATGATGGTAGAAACTAGGTTAACTTAATGTTAACAATTGCGTGAACTTGGTTGGGGAATGTAGTTAAAATAGTGGCCTAAGAATAACGCCTATCGGGTATTTAATGAAATGCCTAAATGAGTTTGTTGAACTTAAATTGTGCATTTGCATATGTTAATATGCAGTTGACTTTTAAAATCAAACTGACCTATAATAAGATCGAATGATAATTTTGGTATAACATCTGTAAGGTGGAATAGTCGTGATAAATGATGACTAATCTAACCATCTTGCGAATTATAAATGATAGTTTGACGCTTGACAAGCTAGGTGGAAGCTTGGGAAGAAGCAGGTCAAACGGATCAAGTACGAGGGAAAAAGCATGATGGGATGCAAGGTAAGTAAAGCTTACATCTTTGAAGTAGAACATCTACTTATGTATTGATTAAGAACAAGGTTATCTAGTATTTGAAATGATTCTTTGAAATACGACATTCCGACGCAAATCGATGCGGGTCGGAACAAGTGAAAATGGTAAGAAACCATATTTGATGGTAAAAAGGGTAGAAACGGTAATTTGGTCAAGTATTTACGAATAAACAAGGATTTTGAAAAGACACTTTATGGTGTAAGTCATAATGGGTCAAATGAATAAAAAAATTAGTTTTAAGCAATACGACCCTGTGGTACGAACCATAACGGGTCGAACGAAATAAATGGTAAGTAAATATTATTTTTACAATAAACAATGTTTGGTTATATCGATATGTTAAAAGGGCGAGCCAAGAAATAAGTAAAACGGACAAACGGGTCAAATGGTGATGTTATCACCATTTGAAAATGATATTTAATATTTCGTTTGTTTGTGGGTATGCACTGCCATAAATTAGTATATAGAATTGCAAAGCATCACTAACCGGTTAATACTTAGACTCGCGCTAGGTACGTGTAGTGGTCATGCCCTCGATGAGGGTTTGCGGTACGACTAAAGTTAGTCGAGTTAGGGGTGGACACTAGATCACCTCAGGTAAGGTGTATCTAGCGTGTGGGTAAAACTGTCATTGGAGTAGAAGACATGTTTATAGCGAAAAGTGCATTTGAGTGAGTTTATAACACTAAACAATGGGAAACTTTTATGTTTTTAAGAACATAAGAATTTTTAAATGGAATACGTGTTAAAGGTGTTTGGTTGGTCAAAATAGGCTTTTAAAAGTCCTCGTCGTAAAGAGGACTAAAGTTGACCAAAACGCCTTCGAATTTACAAACCAGGAAAACGTCCCTTAAGGATAGTTAACATGAGTTTTATAATTAAGTAAACCCTTTCGGTAGGGTAAAAGTGAAAGACATAAGCCTTTTTGGTTTAATGTTTCCTAATGGGTCTTTTTTATAAATTGTCAAACCGAATGGTAGAATTCATAATATTTTATTTTACCACATAAAATCAACCACAAATATAGTTGTCGTGGAAGATAAAAGAAGTCTTAGTGTGGAAATATGAGGTAAGGAAAGAATTAGCGAGATTTAAGCTCAAATGATAAATCGCTTAACGGATCAAAATGAATATGCGCAATAACTGGGTAATGGTTGCGTAATTCATAAAAATTATGAATCCTGGTTAAGGATTTCTAGTTAAATATGTAGGTAAACATTTTACGAACATTTAGAAACAAGTTTCGAGTGAAACGAATGAAAATTGAATAAGTTACGGAGTTTTCGTAACAAAAACGACAAATTTTGACAAGGGCTGCAGCAGCCCACCGTAAGCTACGATGGCCTACCGTAGCTTACGGTAGGTAGCTTCTGTAACAACCAGAATTCATGTACCGTAAGCTATGGTACAAGTCGTAGCTTACGGCAGGGTAATTGTGAAAAATTTTGTTTTTGTTGTTTTGAGCTTTCGGGATTATAGATTAGTTAGAAACTCCATATAACTAACGCATTTCATGATTTATGAAATGTAGGTAATAGTTTGAAGTACCGGATGATGATCAAACTCAATGAAGAAACCGATCAAGTTAAAGCTTTCGCATTATATCTAGGCGTTTAAGAAACTATTCATCGTTAATATGTCGAAATGTTTTTAATATTTATGAAGTTTTATGAAACTCATAATTTTAACGGACGTGTATTTGTATAAATGCTTTATATGCGAAATTTTTATGAAATTTCAACTTATTAAGCAAGGGTCTTTCATCCACAAGCAGTCGAGCGTCACCATATGAGTAACCTTCTTCCATCTTTTCGAACCCACTTGGGTCTGAATATACTGCGGTAATTGGCTAACCTAGGTGCAAAGCGAAATCTTCATCCACCTAAAGACACTCCACCAAACACTTCTTGCCCAAAGACAAGAAACAAAGATGTGATCACTTATTCCATTTCCAAACCACACCTGTTACTAGGGGTGAGCTTGATATCAACCGGTACTAGTATCAAAAATCTCAAGTAATGGGTATCGGTGCCATGTTATAACCAAAGCCAATTTAGATGCCACCTTCCCATTTTTTATACTTGTCCATTCGGCAATGATTTTACCTGTCTATTTTGTATATGTTTATATAGTGTGTTTGACATGGATTTGACTTCAAATGAAGACTCAACTTTATGATGTTTTAATATGTACATATGTAGTTCTGTACATATACTATGGATTCGTTTATGATGATATATTTTATAAATTACCACCATAAAACAGAAAACGTAGTCATGTGTTGCTGTAAATTGCCAACATTTAAAACAACTAGATCAAAACTCATTTTAAAATGAAGAAAAAATTATTTATAATCATGAGAAAATTTATAATTTTGATTTGAAAATATAATACACTGCGTTTAATTTTGCGCATACGGTAGAATAGAATAATTTGGTATAATTTAAGAGTAACTAACATTCGCCATTCAAAAAAAACAAGTCACTCATTTCATCATTTGGATTATTCACCATAAAAACCTAAAACTACATTACTTTTTTTTTCTTGATCAAGCAAAAACAGAACCACAAGATAAAGCCATTAACAAAATTGCAGCTTCTTCTTCTTCTCCAACCATCCTTCTCTTCTTTGTCACCCTTGATCTTGGTCTCTGCAACACCATTTCTGAACCATACACCATTAACCTCTTCTTCAAACACATAGTGTTACTCTTACTGGTGGTGGTCAACTCACTAGTTTGACTATCACCACCAAATGCAGTGGTGGTTTTCTTTGGTTTTTTATCATCTTTTTGTGTACCCATTGATCCACTTCTCTTCTTCCTGCTTCTGATCCCACATGCATTGCATAAAGACTGCATAATCAAGTTATTCAAAATCAATTTAGAAAAAATAAAAATTGGAACAAACTTTATATGTTTGTAAACGAGAGATCGGCTTATAAAAAGCCTAAAACGCGCTCAAGTTTAAATTGAAATTCAGTTAATAAACAAGCTTGAGCTCGAACTTCACAAACAGAGCTTAACTAGGCTCGTTTGTCTAACAAATTTGTTATTTATATAAAAAAATTACTTTCTACTAAAAATGAGATTGCATTGTAAATTCTGCTGTAAATAAATATGCTTAAAATAACTAAATGAGATACATTTGATAAATAAATAAATAAAATCTTGAGTAAACTTCAATTTACGTCTTTGTGGTTTGCTGATTTTAACACTTTCAGTCCGATAGTTTAAAAACTGCATTTTTCATCCATAGTTACTCAAAAATTGAAGTTTACTATAAATAAAATTAAACAAGTCAAATTTAAACAAAACTAAAGTTTTGATTTATTAAAACAAGCTAATAAATGCTATTATATATAAAATATGATTAAAAATAGAAATCATATATATGTTATCATATAAAAAAATCAAATTAGTCAAATTTAAACAAGCTCCGGTTTTCTGAGTTTCTAACAAACTCAAAACAAGTCAAACTCGAGCTTCCTTATTTAAACAAACCTCCCGTTTGCACCTCTAGAAAATACCAAACATAATATTATTAGTATACCTTAGGTCCAGCTGGACCCCCTCTCCAGAGAGGCGTTTTAGTGGTCCCACAATCCACACAACTTTTGATCAAATCACCACCACCGTCCGATGAACCCGATCCACCTCTTTCTGGACTCATCTCACATTTCATCATCTCATCACACTCAGAACCCTAAAAACCCAAAGAAAATATATATAAAATAAAATAAATAAATAAAACAATCAATCAAACCACAAAATCACAAAAAAAAAAAAATTCAACAATTAAACTAAATATAACAAGAAAATCACTAACCTTATCACTTACATCCCCCATTTCAAACCGATCGATAAACCAAACGCTATTTTTCTAACGATCAGCTCAAAATCACTAGAAATTAGACAGAAATACACTGATCGAAGCCGATTTCTACACCGATTGATGAAATTCAAATGCTAAAACCACTGATCAATGACCGAATCGAACTGATGGAACAGTTTGCTTCAAAATCATGCAAAAATGGTGAAAATTGGGTGAAATGGAACCGGATTTGTTCAGAGAAGATGAAGAACAAGTTGATTTGAGTGTTTGGATCACGGATCGATCCAGAAAATCTCTAATGTAGTGATTTGTAGAGAGAGAGAGAGAGAGAGAGAGAGAGGAGAGAAAGTGAGAAGAAGTTGTAGCGGCAAAATGAAATGTAAAAGATTTTAAGGTGTGGAAAACCTAGAGGCGGTAAGGGTGAAATGACGAAACTGTCCCTGTCTGAATGTTTTTGGACGTTATATGTTAACCCGCCAAAACTGAAAATTACCGCCATAGTTTTTTTTTTTCTATTTCGAGCAAAAAATACAAAATTGTCCATGAATTTAGACATACTTTGCCAATTCAATCCATAAAAGAAACCTTTTGTATTTAGAGTATGTGAGGTTTATTTTATTGTTGTTTTCATCAAATTGACAAATTGGATTATAATGTTCTGATAATTCATTTTTTTGTCGTTTTCCTTATTTAAATGAATGGTACAATCGTCATTTTATGTCATATATTTTAATCAGGGGCGCAGCTTAAGAGGGCCAGGGGCGCCCGACCCTCCGAACTTTTCGCTCTTAGTGTTATATATGTAGTTTTCGTATAAAGTTTTTTTTGGTGTTTTCAACTCCAGGTTCTACATAAATTTTTGGATGTATACGTTTTCGACCCCCCCACCCCCCCCCCCCCCCCCCCCCGCACCCCACCGTCGAAAATGTCAAGCTTCGCCATTTATTTTAATTGAATTAGGAAAATGACAAAAAATATGTTAACAGAAAATTATAATCGGTTTGCAAATTGAATAAAAATAACAACAAAATAAAATTTTATAGACCAGGTACAAAAGGTTTCGTTTATGGACTGAAGTGACAAAATAGGTCTAAACTCAAGGACATTTTTTACATTTTACTCTTTATTTTGTATGATTTTGTTAGCGGTACTGTAAAAAAATATATGATTTTGTTAGCGGTACTATTTTAAAATGTTCCGGTATTTTTAAAATCTTATAATAAAAATGTGGAGCGTGGATTGGGTGTGCGCGGCTGCATGTTTTTGAAATTAGGGTTTTGTGTTTTGGGTTGGGAAATGGGAAGATCTGGCCGTTGATGTATGATATGCCTTTTGATCTAACGGTTTTGATGATTATTTTGTTATGAATTGAAAAAAGTAATTTAAATTTTAAATGTCACCTTTTTTAAGAACATGTTCGAATAGCTATATTTATTTAATGGACACATTTTCATCGAAATCATTTTTGTAGGAACACGTTGGGACTCCTTTAACCTGGTTGGTACGTACGATATATAAGACTAAACGCAATTTAGTTTGATTAAAAAAATTGTGATTATAAGACTAAACGTAATTTAGTTTGATCAAAAAATTGTGATTGTAAAATGAAAAGGTTGCAACAATTTAGATTAACATTCGAAAACCATAAAAAGGGAAAATTACCCTCGTGTGATATGGTTATTGTTTTTATTGTAGATAATTATACGTATAGGGGAAGGTTCATTGGGGAACACTAAAAAGTGGGAACAGTGGGGAACCGACTCAAACGAACTCCGATTGAACTAATTCCAGCGGCGTTGGAATCGGCTCGTCGAACCCTAACTAGGATCTCTTAATCCTAAACCATAAATCCTAATCCCTAAACCCTAAAGCTAAAAATAAGGTTAAAACCTAAGCTAAATCGTAAAATCTAAGCTGTAAACCCTAAAAGCTAAACCCTGAACCCTAAAGCTAAACCCTGAACCCTAAAGCTAAACCCTAAAACCCTGAACCCTAAATCTAAACCCTAAATACTAATGATTAACCCTAAAGCTAAACACTAAGGCTAAACCCTAATATAAGACCCTAAATCCAAACCCTAATATATTTAGTGTTTAGGGGTTAGGATTTAGAGTTTAGGGTTAAGAGATACTAGTTAGGTTTCGACTAGCCGGTTCCAACGCCGCTGAAATAAGTCCAATCGGAGTTCATTTGAGTCGGTTCCCCATTGTTCCTCACTTTTTTAGTGTTCCTCAATGAACCTCACACTATATGTATATTTCGTAACAAACTATATGACAAAAATAACCCTTGTCGGAATCAAAATGATATTGGTTTTGCTAATTTAAGTAGTCATATAAACTTTAATAAAAAAACACATAAGTCATTCCTTCCAAATTGATGTAAAGAAAACATCTAAGCAAACATAAACGAATGTCTAAATTCTAGGTTACTTAAATAAAGAGATTTTTATATACTTTTCTCTCCTAAGAGAACTTATTATATATTTTCCCAAACAAAAAAACAATTACAAATTTCCTCTTTTTCTGTGAAATTACTCAATTAACCTTGATTATTCTCATAATCTTCACAACACTAAATTAGGGTTTCCATCATTTCAATCGCTCCCAATTAGAAAAAGTCTCAGACTTTTTCGATTTATCCGTACACAATTTCATCTATTCCAGGTAGCATTGCATTTACACAACTTGTTTTCATAAGTTGATTTAATCCTTTTTCAACATGCTTTTTGTTTTTTACTAATAACTAGGGCTTGTATTTAGTTGTTCATCCTGCTTTTAGTTATATTTGATGTTAAGATTGGATGCGATTTATGGTTTTTGTATGACCAATTCTGCATTAAGGTTGTTATATTGAATTGAATTTTGTATCATGAATAATGTGTTATGGATCTTGGTTGTGTATTTTGGTAGCCTCTCATGTTCAATACACAGAAACTAATAATATAAAACTTTCTACTTACAACTTACAAGTATGTATAAACTTTCTACTAAAAATATAAGAGTTCGAATATTCCTTTATAGTTTTTATGCAGAAAGTTTCGTATCTTTTTGCTACAATTTAATGTAATTTTTTTACACGACCCGTTTTTATACTTGAATACTCGTGTTATAAATCTTTTTATACCCGTGTTAAGTCAACCTCTTTAATTTCAGGAATTCATAAAGCATTTTAGAAATTATTTTAAACTGAATACTATATGGACTGAAAGTAGTGTTTAAAGTGTAACTGGTTGAGTGATTAGAAATCTTATAATTTTACATATGTAACAAGTAAAAGAGAACAAGGAAAGAGAACAAAAAAATTGTGATAGTAATTAGTCAAAATTGAGCTATTGATTTTGAATTTTTTGGTATCGTATTTTTACTTCTTAAATTTTACAAAACTTTATGTTTTTTTTAGCACAATTGATTATAAACAAGTAAGGATTTCATTCTTGAAAGTTGGTGTTTTTTAGAAAGAGTATGTCACACCCCGATTTCCACGTGTATTTCGGTGGGCGCGGTGGGGAGTATCGTGACGTACAGTTGATATCATCATAGCCAATTACAACACAGAGCAACACAGCGGAAGGCTTGGAGTAAAATATAAACTATTACAAACCATGAAGTATCCAGATTCGAAACATAAATATATACATACAAGGTTTGTAATATGATCCACAGGCGGATCGAATAGTATACAAAATGAAAACAGACTCTACAGGCTCAACTCTAAGGTTGCAACTCCTTAATGTCAACACCCCGCAGCTTCCGGCCTATTGTGTACTTGTACATGTATTTAATCTTTGAAAATACGTCAGTTTACACTGGTAAATACTGTCAACCGACTCATTTTGAAAACCCTTTTGAAAAATGATTTAGGTGCATTAGCACATTTTGTAAAATAACTTGGGACAGTACAAATGACCTTGTATACAGATTTACATGTCAGGCTTTTACATATGGGGCCCGGTACAGAAACCGAGACATGATCGACCGACACACCACTATGAACTTTCACAAAGAAAACAGTTAGCAATTTCCCAGTGTATGCCTACACGCCATGCTTTAGTTGTGGCCACTAATACTTTAGTGAGCCAAGGATATCCCGGACACGGTCAAGCCCACCCCAATGTTTGAGTTTCAGACAAAACAGATCAAAACCGGGTTATGCAATTTTAGTTAAATATCACAACTGGATAAAACATAATTTCCATACCCGACCAAGCGGTAATAATTTACCGTATCCCAAGTCCCGTATAGGAAAAATAGGTTAAGAGTATTTACCTGAAGTTAAGTCTTCGTGATGTCAACTCAGCCGTAGATCAAAGCAAGTACAGGTACAATTTACCGGAAGGCGTTTGGTCTAGATTGATGGTAATTATTAACGAATATTAGAATGCTAACGGGTCCTTACTTAAGTCTTAGACTTGAACCGGTTAGTCTTACGTTAAAACAATACAATACGATACGCTAGATTAAGCGGTGACCGGAATAGGATGTTAGCTGGACCCGACAAGTATATAAACTTGTCTAATATGGGTAAACCAACAACATTCTGGATTTTGATAGAGGAATGACAAAGTTAAACCCGTTTCGGTTTAAGTACGTAAATTAACCACGTAAGCTTAACCGAAAGCACATAGAAGAAACCGGGTAACCGAGAGAGTCATATACAAGTTCATATGGATACATGTTTAAAATATGTTACAAAATCAGTAGCTTTGCAAAAGATAGGCCTGATGTATATTTAAAATCGAATTATGCCTTACAAGGGCATTTTGGTCATTTTAGAGTTTATAAAAGATGTTTAAAATGAATCTGATGTCAAGGTTGTTAATATTCTGTAACAATACTTATTTTATAATTTTATAAAAGTATGATATCAAATATATGTGTGTTTGACGATTTTGAAATAATCTATGTCCCGTAAGGGCATTTTTGGTAAATTCACACATAGCTTGAAGTCAAAATTTGAATTCTGAGTTCGGGACTTGTACTTACTGTTAGGATGTTGAAAATAAATTTATAAATCAGTAGGTAACAAGTCTTGGCTCATAGTTATGGTTTTAAACCGTACTATGCGCCGAAAATGCGTAAAAGTCGCTAAATGGCATTATATTCGATCGTTTAAGATAAACTGAGGTTAGGACCTGTTTTATATACCAAAAAATATGTCATTTAACTTACTACATTAGTAGGTTTAAGTTTTGATTACAAAAAGATTGATTTAAGTCATTTTTTGTAAAAAGGGTAATTTGGTCATTTCTTGGCTTTTAACGAATCTTAGGCCTTTACTCAAGTAATACTTTGAATAAACATCCCAATATGTCCTACTTGTCATATTATATCAGTAAACATTTCATTTTATGATAAAACAATTTTTAATCTTTCTAAAATGCCGAAAAGGGCAATTTAGCCTTTTAAATGCCATAAACGTATCTTTTGCGAAAACTTAGATTATAATCAGATTCTTGACACCAATGTAATCAAATTATGTTTACAAATCAGTTATGTTTTATATTTACATGCATGGGTGTTTAAAATCATAATTTGCACAAAAAGGACCTTTTTGCAAAGTTTATGTAATTTTTAGCGGAACTTGTATGTAAACTCAGATTTCTAATGAATCGAGTAACGAAACTTTAGGAGGTCATCCTATACTTAAATATGGTCTTACAGTGATCAAAATTCAGTAACCAAAATCGCTAAACCGGGTCAGAAGCGAAAGTCAATGAAAAGTCAAATATTGCGACTTTCGGTTGCGAACCGATGCTAGACCAAGATTATGACGAGCCGAATTAGTTTATATAAGTTTTAACACTTATTTTTAAGTTTTTTATACATCAAGACATATTTTATAACATTTACATGATCATTTATGGATTTTTACAAAACTGGACAGTTTGACTTTCTTTGACTTTTAGCTTGACTCGTCAATTGGTCATGAATTCGTGGTAATCTGGAGATGCCCTTTTGAGGGATTAATACCTCCATCATTACAATCACGTAGCCACTTTCGTTACGCATAATGGCTAGGTAATCATGGACTTAGATCAAAGTCAAGGCGTAATTACGACGAGACTTTGATCTAGGCTTAAAACTTAATGAAATGACTTAGCATGAGATTGGAACACTTACTCAAGGTCCAGAGATTATTAAGATCAATGAAAAATGCTTGAAAGATGCCTGGAACTCTCTGATTAATCTTGGTGAGCTTTAATGGTGATTAAGAACAAGTTCCAACACCAAGAATGCTTTTATAAATGGTTGTAGATGTGTCTGGGAGTGATACCAGGGACGAGTATTAAGGTTCTAGGACGTGGGAAGCATGCTAGGGAAAGAGCTAAAACTCGAAAAAGGTGGCAGAACAGGCTGCTGCCACCTTTCTGCTCGCTGGCAGGTCCATGTGGACCGTATGGCATTCGCCTTGCGGTCCGTATGGGCCTCTAGCGCCCACAGTTTCCAGATGCCATGCGGACCGTATGGCTTTAGCCTTGCGGTCCGCAAGGCCTTCCAGAAAAATGGAAATTTTGACATTTTTTTTGCATTTTGGCCCCTTTGACTTGTTCCAAGGCATACGAAGATTATTATTGAGCATTTCAACGACTTTGGTCCCTCCTGATTCAGCACACGGCACACGAGGATTACCGGGGCACGTGTCAGACTTTAATTGGACGTAAAAACACGAGGTGTTACATCCTCACCCCCTTAAAATAAATATCGACCCCGAGATTTTAATCAAACAAGTATGGTACTTTTGCCGCATAATGGACTCAACTTCCCAGGTATATTCGGGACCTCGGCGAGCGTCCCATTTGACCTTCATAATTGGCACGTGCTTCCTGCGAAGCTTTTTCACCTGCCAATCTTCAATCGCAACTGGTTTCTCAATGAACCGCAGGTTTTTATCAATCTGCACGTCTTCGTGAGGCATTCCCAACGATTCATCGGCTATGCATTTCTTCAGATTGGAAATGTGGAATACATCATGGATTCCACTGAGCTTTTCCGGCAATTTCAACTTATACGCCACGGATCCAATGCATTCGATGATTTTCAAACGGTCTGATGTATCTTGGGCTTAACTTGGGCGCTTCTTTCCAAAGCGCATAATGTAACATCCGTAAAAAACGGATTTACCAAACCCGCTCCGTTTATCAACCGAACAGTCAGCCAAATTTTTTCGTTGCGAATTAAATGCCCAAAATAATTTTAAACGATCCGTAATCAATTATTATGCGGGGATATATATTTAGTTTTTGAAAAACTGATAAAAATAACAAAATAAAAATGTTTTAATCATGCCGGGTTTCGAACTCGGGTCCATACCGGTTCAAACAAAGATTTATCACTCAGCCGACCAACCACTCCGCCGCTTTGATTTTATGTTGATAACAAGAAACATTTAATTCATATATTAAAGTTCGGTAATCAAATTCAGTAATTTGCGCCCAAATTAGCAGTCCCGACGACTTCGTCGTTTAATTACGTTTTCGCTCAAAATAACCGAAGTCTTAACTCTCACAACGGTTATAACCGACATATGAACCCGCGACATCAGCTGTAACCGCCGGAGAACGGCTGACTTCGAATTGAGACCGAATTCAGACCCCATTCATCTCAATACTACCCTATAAATACACCCTCAACTCGCCAGAAACCTTTCACACTCAAATCGCAACCTTTTCTCGGCGAAAACTCACTCGCCGGAAATTTTTATTACTTCGCCGGAAAACCGTATCAGTAATCTCTGAGCTTTACTGAACCCCCTAAACCTTTACCGAAGTCACCCACACCCTTTGTAAGCTTTCGGAGGACTCTCTGCTGCAAGATACTGTCGCCGGAAAAAGATTGCTGTCGCCGGGGTTCTGCCGGAAAACAGAGGAGAAACAGCCGGTATTTCTCACGCCTAATTCCTTCCCTTTTTACTTTTATCTCGACTGTAATTGATCATAAAACACTAAAGAAACTTGAATCAACATTCGAATCCGTCAGTCGTCACTTCCGGTGAAAACCAGTGAAGAAGACGATGTTACGGTAATGGTTAAGTATAATTAAAATCAAGATAATTATCGGGTTAGACACACAGTCCAGCGGTGGACTGTGTGCACTTTTAACGCTAAGGTCACGAGTTCGAGTATTGTTCCTCCACACGCTGCCTTAATAAAAATCCCTTTTTTTCGCAAAACTGAACCGGAGTGTTTTGGGTATATGTTAAGTATAATGATAACCGAGTTTATAACCAAGTGAGACACACAGTCCAGCGGTGGACTGTGTGTACGCTAACCCACAGGTCCCGGGTTCGAGACCTGTGGAGCGCACCGGTTCGCTAGATTAATTCGTTTTTAATAAAGGAATTCTGTTTAAATTCTAATTAATGTATATATATAATTAAAATCGGATATATGACGGGTTAGACACGTAGCTCAGTTGGTAGAGCTGCGTGCACGCGTACGGGAGGTCTCGGGTTCGAGCCTCACCCAGCGCACAATAATATGCCTTCGAACCGGTCAACGTTAGTCAAAGTCAAACGGTCAAAGTCAACTGTAGCAAAAATAAAATATTTTTTTATTATTTTTATTTAATTATTTTAATTAAAAATCAATTATAAATACTTAAAAATAACATTTTTAAGGTTAGAAAATAGCCTCAAACTCACAAAAATACACCCAACAATCCTACTAAAATAGATTAATAAAACCCGTTTACTTACCAAACCGTAATGCGATTTATCTAGGTTTAATCTCACTCGTGGTTAAAACCACTTCGCGTGCATTCAACGTCATCAACCGAACGCACCCAATGTGAGTGAATTCTTACAAACTCCCCTTTTTATTCATGTTTTGGGGTGTATCATGTGTCGTGTAAACTAATTCTCTTATGCAAATTTGTGCTATACCATTATATGAACTAAACTAGAATGTAACTATTATTGGTTGTGATATATTACATATTGTCAAAGTTGTATGCAAATTATTTAGGCCCATCAGTTCTTCGTGGGAGACGAGAACAACGCGTGCCTTAAAACTTATTTATTAGGCCCATCAGTTCCTCGTGTGAGACGAGAACAACGCGTGCCTCAAAACTCATACATTAGGCCCATCAGTTCGTAAGAACAACGCGTGCCTCAAAACTCATTTATTAGGCCCATCAGTTCCTCGTGGGAGACGAGAACAACGCGTGCCTCAAAACTCATACATTAGGCCCATCAGTTCGTAAGAACAACGCGTGCCTCAAAACTCATTCATTAGGCCCATCAGTTCCTCGTGGGAGACAAGTCGAACAACGCGTGCCTCAAAACAATCATTTGGTGTTTGTATGTTCAATATTCAATATTATGTGTTGTGTGAATAAATTTACATCTACATTTACTCATATGTGGTATGCACATTATTTATAATCAATTGGATAAACTTGTTCAAATGTTTTTCCATAGGATTCACTCGCCAACATTATGTTGATCCAAAAACCTTTTTTTACACATGATACAGGTGGACAGGTTGAAGCAAGGAAAACATAGGATATGCCTTAGAAGAGAACCAAGAAGCTTAGATTGATAGTTAGAACATGTTGTATCATTTATTGTAAATTTCCATTAAATTGTATTAATGAATATGAAACATATAATAAATGTCATGAGCTTTGATGATAACCCAATTATGCCCCGATCACCTTTTCCGCTGCGGGTCGGGGTGTGACACATAACGCCTTTCCAAGGCGACACCTTTAATAAAACCTTGTCCCCTACCTGGAACTGAAAGGGTTTTCGCCTCTTATCCGCATAACTTTTCTGCCTATCCCTGGCAGCCTTGAGACGGTTACGAATTTGTAAAATCTTATCCGTCGTCTCCAGTACAATCCCCGGTCCTGTTAGTTGAGCTTCCCCAATTCCGGCCCAGCATACGAGCGTCCTACACTTTCTCCCGTAAAGAGCTTCAAACGGGGCAGCTTGAATACTTGCATGATAGCTGTTATTGTGGGAGAACTCGACTAGAGGTAAGTGTTTGTCTCAACTTCCTCCTAGATCTATTACACACGTGCGCAACATATCTTCCAATGTTTGTATAGTACGTTCACTTTGTCCATCTGTCTGCGGGTGGTATGCAGTACTAAAGTTCAAACGTGTGCCCAAGGCTTGCTGAAAGCTCTTCCAAAAATGAGAAGTATACCTGGTGTCTCTATCGAACACAATGGATACCGGCACGCCGTGTAAGGATACAATCTCATCTACATACAATTTTGCCAACTCATCCGAACTGTAAGTTTCTTTAATGGGCAAAAAGTGTGCCGATTTAGTCAACCTATCCACGATTACCCATATTGCATCATTTCCATGGTTTGTCTTTGGTAACTTGGTAATGAAATCCATTGTTACACATTCCCATTTCTAAATGGGAATTTCCAATGGTTGTAGTAGTCCTGACGGTTTCTGATGCTCGGCCTTAACTTGCGAACACGTCAGACATTTAGCTACGTAAGTAGCTATAGAATTCTTCAGTCCTGCCCACCAATAGTTAGGCCTCAAATCTTTATACATCTTATCACTACCCGGGTGAACGGAGTATTTTGAACTATATGCTTCTTGGAGAATTAAATCCCTAAGTCCTCCAAATACTGGAATCCAAATTCGTCCACAGAATCTAAGTATTCCGTCACATCCTGGTGTGAGTTGTTCCACAACTTTGCCCAATTCTTCATTTTGAAGATTTGCCTCTAACAAGGCTTGTTTTTGCATATCCAAAATCCTTTCATTTAAGTTGATCTTTATTTCCATTCTTTTGGCGTTAACCCGGATGGTTTTAACCCTTTCCTTTCGACTCAAGGCATCGGCAACCACATTTGCCTTACCTGGGTGATAACGGATCTCACAATCATAATCGTTAAGCGCTTCCATCCATTGTTGTTGTCGCATGTTCAAGTCTTTTTGGTTGAATAAATGTTGGAGACTTTTATGATCAGTGTATATAATACACTTCGTTCCGTACAAATAGTGCCTCCATAACTTGAGCGCAAACACCACGGCACCTAATTCCAGGTCGTGCGGGTGTAGTTTCTTTCATGAACCTTTAACTGTCTTGATGCATAAGCGATTACCTTACCTCTCTGCATAAGCACACAGCCCATCCCTGTGTGTGATGCGTCACAATAAACCACAAAATCTTCGATTCCTTCAGGTAAGGTTAGCACAGGAGCATTACTTAGTTTTTGCTTCAAAACTTCAAAAGCCTTTTGTTGTTTCGGACTCCAATTGAACTTAACATCCTTGCGAGTCAAAGTAGTCAGGGGCGTAGCAATTCTTGAGAAATTTTTGATGAATCTTCGGTAGTAACCAGCTAATCCCAAAAAGCTACGAATTTCAGATGGGGTCTTAGAAGCTTGCCAGTTCATAACGGCCTCGACCTTAGCGGGGTCTACTTTAATTCCACGTTCACTGACAACGTGTCCTAAAAACTGAACTTCACGCAACCAAAACCCGCACATTGAAAACTTTGCGTAGAGATTCTCTTGTTTTAACAATTCCAGGATACACCTCAAATATTTCTCGTGGTCAGCCTGGCTGCGAGAATAGATAAGTATGTCGTCTATGAAGACAATGACAAACTTATCCAAGTACGGTTTGCAAACCCTATTCATCAAATCCATAAAAGCCGCTGGTGCATTCGTGAGCCCAAAAGGCATCACTAAAAACTCGTAGTGTCCATACCTTGTTCTAAATGCCGTCTTCGGAACTTCTTCTGTACGAACCTTGAGTTGACGATATCCTGATCTCAAATCAATCTTTGAGAAGTAGCTCGCTCCCTGAAGTTGATCAAATAAATCGTCGATCCTGGGCAATGGATAGCGGTTCTTGATTGTTAACTTATTTAGCTCACGGTAGTCAATGCACATTCGCATTAATCCATATTTCTTCTTTACAAACAAGATTGGAGCTCCCCAACGTGAGGAACTAGGTTGAATAAAGCCTTTTTCCAGTAATTCATCCAGTTGGGTTCGTAATTCCTTCATTTCTGTAGGTGCCAATCGGTACGGAACTTTTGCAACAGGAGCGGCTCCCGGTATGATATCGATTATGAACTCTACCTGTCTGTCTAGAGGCAGACCAGGCAAGTCTTCGGGGAAAACATTTGTAAATTCAGAGATTACGGGCAGGTCTTCAATCTTTGGCTTTGGCTCGTCAATGGTCACTTGTGCCATATAAATGACAACCTTTCTTCAAACACTTTGATGCTTTGAGCAACGATGTTTTTTCTGACAATCCATGGTACCGGTCTCCTTGTATGGTGAGTGTATCTCCAGTTGGGGATTTGATCTCGATGAGTTTCTGGTTACAGGCTATATGGGCTTGGTTACTAGACAACCAATCCATACCAAGAACTACATCGAATCCCGCCAATTTCATTGGCAGAAGTGAAACAGGAATGGAATGATCCTTGATGGATATGGAGCATCCATCTAGAATCGTAGAAGCGGTCTCAATCGTTCCATCAGTGATTTCTATGTCATATGTTACGTCAAGAGTTCTTACAGGCAAGTTTAATAAGGCACTAAACTTATGATCTACAAATGATTTATCGGCTCCTGAATCAAAAAGAACTCTTGCATAAACATCATTTATAAGGAACGTACCTGTTATCACATTGTCGTCAGTCACGGCCTCCTTAGCTTTCATCTGGAAAAGCATGAGCCCTTCCCTTCTTCGACCCATCATCCTTAACAATGTCATCTTTCCTATACTTAGGGCAGTTGGGTTTGATGTGCCCCTTCTCACCACAATTGTAACAAATGGCTTCATTCAAATCTTTACAATCAAGGGCCTTATGCCCTGACTTCTTGCAAATCCCGCAAGGCTTGTCTTGAGATTCATTACGACATGCACCAAAATGTCGTTTGACACCTAGGCCTATTGTCAGACCCATGGCGATTCTTGTTCGACCCAAACTTCCTATTCTTGTTTGGCCGATGAAATCGGTCGTCTTCTCTTTTTCTCTTCTCGTCTGCTTCAGACTTGATGGATCGCTGCCTCTTCAAGTCTTGAGTGAGTGCTAAAGCTAGTTATTCTGCAGATCTAAAAGTTTCAGGCCTCGAAGCCCTGACATTCCCCTTGATCTCTGGTTCCAATCCACCAATAAAACACGCGATGCGTTTGGATTCAGGGGTAATCAGATAAGGTACCAATCTCGACATGGATTTGTAATCAGACAAATATTTCCTGCAATCCAAATTCTTCATTTGCAAACCCCAAAATTTGTTTCAATCTTTTCCACTTCGTGAAGTGGACAGTAAGTTTCCTTTATCAACTCAACAAACTTTCCCAGCTCAAATTATACAAATGAACTTTCCCAGATGACTGGATCATTGATTTCCACCATATCAGAGCATCACCCTTGAATGACTGTGCAACATACTTCACCACATCCCTTTCCGCACATCCGCTAATCTCTACAACCGTCTCAGTTTCATCTAACCATCTCAAAGTTTCCACTGCTCCCTTTTCTCCAATAAAATCTCGCGGCTTGCAAGACACAAAATACTTATACGAGCAACCGTCCTTTGAAAACTTAGTCTTTTTCTTATATTCCTTTCTCTCTCTCCTCACATTTGAGGAGTGTTCCGAGTATTCCTTCTTTTCCGAAGAAGGTTTTGAGTGTTTTTTAGTGGTATGTTTGGAGGAGTGCTTGGACGAATGTTTAGAATGTGAAGCACTTGATTCTAATGGCTTATCGGCACGATCCTTTATTGCCTTTTCAACTTCCGTGGCAATGAGTGCTTGAAGATCTCCCTTGGTTATAACGATGTTCTCATTTGCGTCATCCTCCTTTCTTTGACTATTCACTTCGTTAGAATTCGCGATCTTGCTTGATGAAACTATAGTATTAATAATTTGAATTAGTCATACATCCTTGATGACTTGCAACGTATGGTATAGCATAACAAAGCCATACAAACTTGTCAATTTTATGGGGGTGTTTAAATATGGCACAAAGGCCTGTCACAAAGGACAAAAGAATAGCGTCAAGAGCTAGCCTCAATGTCTTGGTTTACAAAATGCCAAGATCACAAAAGAATCGCGAAGTTTCGAGGTTCGAACGTAGTTTTACTACCTCGAGACAAGGAGTCGTAGACTACAGTGTCGTTTGTCACTAATGGACATAAATATAGCTCGTAAGCATCACAAAACTAATGGGTGTTAAGTAAAATGATCATTATACTGATGGTTGATGATGATCAAAATGGATCGTGTAGGTTTGGATGTAGTCCATTACCTAGACGGCTCGTGTGGTTCCTCAAGTCACACTTACCAGGATGTTAATATCTTGAATATATTAATTTTTAGAATAAAACTCTTAAAATGATTTAAATAACTAGTCCAGATCAGGCAGACTAGGGACGTTTAGAACGTAGTTCACCACCTCTGGATAGAAGGAAAAATCTCAACCTTAACTATCATGGTAGAAAGCCATATAACTACTGTTTTACCAATTCGTGTGACCTAATCACCTGGCGGGCGTAAATCATCAAGAGGATATTTTGGAAATATTTTGCAGATCATAAATTTCGAATAAAAATCGAGACGATCGCTTGAACAACTTGGTGAGAGGAATACATAATTAAAATTCCAAAATTCCACTAATAATAATAATGCGATACAATGGTGTAATAAAGGAAAAATTGTCCTCGCAGAGACTATACTTGAAATAATTAAAATGTCCATGCATGGACTAAATAAGACTTATCTACGCATGGGACTTAATTTAAAATAACAAAATACAAAGATAGTTATGAATTTAATCCTTTTCCCTCTTAGCTTCTTTACTAGCCTTTTCAACAGCTTGTTATTCTTCTTATTGTCCTTGGCTGCTTGTTCCTGAAGTTCCTTGACCTTTTCTATTGCTTCAGTAAGAACTTCCATTGTTGGCGGTGGTTGTTGCAGTTGCGTTTGAGGTTGAGGTTGAGATGGTGCAACCGGATGTTGATACCCATAATAGCGATATCCGCCTGGTTGATAAGGATAGGGGTTAGGATAGTGTGCATTTATGGCCATTTCTAGATACGGATCATGAAGAGGTACATTTTGACTATGGCTATGCTCCGGCCAGGTGGAATGCTCAAATAGATTGTACCCAAATGGGTTTGAATAAGAAGGGATAGGGTTATCAAAACCCGTTGGTGGTAGTGGTGACGGCTCACTTATAGGAAATGGTGGTTGTGGCTCAGGCTCAACAGTTGGTTGTGGTTGGTTCTCCATAAAAGGTGAAGTATGTGAGGGTCCACCCATTTGCGGGTCCTCGGGAATAATAGGGTAAGGGTTAGGTGAGAGTGACCCTACTCTCGGTCCTAGGCGCACTGACATGCGCACCCCACGTCTTCTTGGAGGTGGAGGTGGTAGTGGCTGCTCTACTGGTGGTTCTTGTGATGGAGTGTGGTAGGATGGAGTATCATGAATCGAATGAGTATTGTAGAATATGTATTTTCCCCACATTTCCTCGTAGCTATCAGCGTAATGATGAGGGGTTCCATTGTACGAGTTAGAACCACTGGATATGTCAATGGGGTGACCCATCGATCATGTTGCTGGCATTTCGGGTTCTGAATCTTCCTTCATAGGTTCCGGAGAATCTTCTGGGGGAGTTACCGAAAGGGAATGAAGGTGTATGTCGATGTTATAGTATTCTTGAGATGAATGGGAGTGTTGGGGTTGTTGGGTATGGTGTGAATGTTGCGAATGATGGGAGTCTGACGGTGGTGAGTATTCATGAGGTAGGTTCGGGTATGGCTCCCATGGTGACGAGGGATCATCCGATCCTTTGTAAGGGTTATATACGGGGGCGTTAGAAGGCCCTTGCTTCGAGGATCCACTCCTCATCAACCCCTTTCCTTTTGCTCTTCTCGTAAATTTAGGCGGCATTGTCCTGCTTCAAAGATAAGTCAGAACATAAAACAAGACAAAATAATATCAAAATAAGGTAATGAATAATCCTAGGTCATAGCCTAGACTCGAGAGTCTAAGGAATGTGTTACTGTGTCATTTGAGATCAAACATAAAGACTAGTGTTGAATTCCCTCAAACGTTGGCTCTGATACCAACCTGTCACACCCCGATTTCCACGTGTATTTCGGTGGGCGCGGTGGGGAGTATCGTGACGTGCAGTTGATATCATCATAGCCAATTACAACACAGAGCAACACAGCAGAAGGCTTGGAGTAAAATATAAACTATTACAAACCATGAAGTATCCAGAGTTCGAAACATAAATATATACATACAAGGTTTGTAATATGATCCACAGGCGGATCGAATAGTATACAAAATGAAAACAGACTCTACAGGCTCAACTCTAAGGTTGCAACTCCTTAATGTCAACACCCCGCAGCTTCCGGCCTATTGTGTACTTATACCTGTATTTAATCTTTGAAAATACGTCAGTTTACACTGGTAAATACTGTCAACCGATTCATTTTGAAAACCCTTTTGAAAAATGATTTAGGTGCATTAGCACATTTTGTAAAATAACTTGGGACAGTACAAATGACCTTGTATACAGATTTACATGTCAGGCTTTTACATATGGGGCCCGGTACAGAAACCGAGACATGATCGACCGACACACCACTATGAACTTTCACAAAGAAAACAGTTAGCAATTTCCCAGTGTATGCCTACACGCCATGCTTTAGTTGTGGCCACTAATACTTTAGTGAGCCAAGGATATCCCGGACACGGTCAAGCCCACCCCAATGTTTGAGTTTCAGACAAAACAGATCAAAACCGGGTTATGCAATTTTAGTTAAATATCACAACTGGATAAAACATAATTTCCATACCCGACCAAGCGGTAATAATTTACCGTATCCCAAGTCCGTATAGGAAAATAGGTTAAGAGTATTTACCTGAAGTTAAGTCTTCGTGATGTCAACTCAGCCGTAGATCAAAGCAAGTACAGGTACAATTTACCGGAAGGCGTTTGGTCTGGATTGATGGTAATTATTAACGAATATTAGAATGCTAACGGGTCCTTACTTAAGTCTTAGACTTGAACCGGTTAGTCTTACGTTAAAACAATACAATACGATACGCTAGATTAAGCGGTGACCGGAATAGGATGTTAGCTGGACCCGACAAGTATATAAACTTGTCTAATATGGGTAAACCAACAACATTTGGTTTTGATAAAGGAATGACAAAGTTAAACCCGTTTCGGTTTAAGTACGTAAATTAACCACGTAAGCTTAACCGAAAGCACATAGGAGAAACCGGGTAACTGAGAGAGTCATATACAATTTCCATATGGATACATGTTTAAAATATGTTATAAAATCAGTAGCTTTGCAAAAGATAGGCCCGAGGTATATTTAAAACCGAATTATGCCTTACAAGGGCATTTTGGTCATTTTAGAGTTATAAAAGATGTTTAAAATGAATCTGATGTCAAGGTTGTTAATATTCTGTAAAAATACTTATTTATAATGTTATAACAGTATGATATCAAATATATGTGTGTTTGACGATTTTGAAATAATCTATGTCCCATAAGGGCATTTTTGGTAAATTCACACATAGCTTGAAGTCAAAATTGGGATTCTGAGTTCGGGACTTGTACTTACTGTTAAGATGTTGAAAATAAATTTATAAATCAGTAGGTAACGAGTCTTGGCTCATAGTTATGGTTTTAAACCGTATTATGCGCCGAAAATGCGTAAAAGTCGCTAAATGCCATTATATTCGATCGTTTAAGATAAACTGAGGTTAGGACCTGTTTTATATACCAAAAATATGTCATTTAAGTTACTATATCAGTAGGTTTAATTTTTGATTACAAAAAGATTGATTTAAGTCATTTTTCGTAAAAAGGGTAATTTGGTCATTTCTTGGCTTTTAACGAATCTTAGGCCTTTACTCAAGTCATAATTTGAATAAACATCCAGATATGTCCTACTTGTCATATTATATCAGTAAACATTTTATTTTGATGATAGAAAAAATGTTTAATCTTTCTAAAATGCCGAAAAGGGCAATTTAGCCTTTTAAATGCCATAAACGTATCTTTTGCGAAAACTTAGATTATAATCAGATTCTTGACATCAATGTAATCAAATTATGTTTACAAATCAGTTTATGTTTTATATTTACATGCATGGGTGTTTAAAATTATAATTTGCACAAAAAGGACCTTTTTACAAAGTTTATGTAATTTTTAGCGGAACTTGTATGTAACCTCAGATTTCTAATGAATCGAGTAACGAAACTTTAGGAGGTCATCCTATACTTAAATATGGTCTTATAGTGATCAAAAGTCAGTAACCAAAATGGCTAAACCGGGTCAGAAGCGAAAGTCAATGAAAATTCAAATATTGCGACTTTCGGTTGCGAACCGATGCTAGACCAAGATTATGACGAGCCGAATTAGTTTATATAAGTTTTAACACTTATTTTTAAGTTGTTTATACATCAAGACATATTTTATAACATTTACATGATCATTTATGGATTTTTACAAAACTGGACAGTTTGACTTTCTTTGACTTTTAGCTTGACTCGTCAATTGGTCATGAATTCGTGGTAATCTGGAGATGCCTTTTTGAGGGATTGATACCTCCATCATTACAATCACGTAGCCACTTTCATTACTCACAATCGCTAGGTAATCACAGACTTAGATCAAAGTCAAGGCGTAATTACGACGAGACTTTGATCTAGGCTTAAAACTTAATGAAATGACTTAGCATAAGATCGGAACACTTACTTAAGGTCCAGAGATTATTAAGATCAAGAGGAATGCTTGAAAGATGCCTGAACTCCCTGATTAATCTTGGTGAGCTTTAATGGTGATGAAGAACAAGTTGCAACACTAAGAATGCTTTCATAAATGGTTGTAGAAGTGTTTGAGAGTGATACCAGGTGTTAATGGACGAGTATTAAGGTTCTAGGATGTGGCAAGCATGCAGGGAAAGAGCTAAAACTCGACAAAGGTGAGAACGGCTGCTGCCACCTTTTTGCTCGCTGGCAGGTCCATGCGGATCGTATGACATTGCATTGCGGTCTATATGGGCTCTGGCGCCCACAGTTTCCAGATGCCATCCGGACCGTATGGCTTTAGCCTTGCGGTCCGCAAGGCCTTTCTGAAAAATGGAAAATTTGGCATTTTTTTTTTGCATTTTGGCCCCTTCGACTTGTTCCAAGGCATACGAAGATTATTATTGAGCATTTCAACGACTTTGGTCCCTCCTGATTCGGCACACGACACACGAGGATTACCGGGACACTGTCGACTTTAATTGGACGTAAAAACACGAGGTGTTACAGAGTAACAAGTAGAAAAATTAGGAAATACTACATGAATTGGAGGAATATGTAATTGATTGAGGGTATTAGAAAGGAGAAATATGTGAAATTTTATTTAATTGTTCATTAAGGGTAAAATAGTCACTCATTAAGAGTAATTTTAACGAAAAGGAGAAATATATAATATATGTGGGTTAGTGAGAGAAAATATGTAATTGAATTTTATGCTTGGATAAATATGTAATAAGTCAGCTTAGGAAGGGAAATATGTAAAAATCTTAAATAAAAGTATCACAGTTTTGTTTAGAATTGACATGTGGAATGATTTATGTTTAAAAAATGATAGTGTCTAGATTCTAGGTTATTTAAATAAAAGTGTCACAATTTTGTTTAGAATTGACAGATTTTTGTTTAAAAAATTGTTGAGTGATTTTGATGGAAGAAAAAACATAACTTTTAAGGGTTTTTTAAGGTATTTGATTTTTCTTATCTATTATAACTTTTAACATATAATGTTTTATAAAATTACCAAGTATGACGCTTCAATGTACGTCTTTTTATCTATATCTTGATATAACTTTTTTTGAAGCCGAGTTGTGAGTAGTGATGTATAATTAAAGCATAAACATACATGTTACCAAAGCCACATCATATTTAGTTTTTTTTATATATAATTTCACATTGTTTACCTTTTTGTTATTTTAATAATATAATGTAATGCTTTATAAAATTTTTAAAACACACAAGTTTTGCTAATTATTAAAAGGGACAAATATAATTGTTTTTTTTTGTTCTTTATTGTGACAAACCGAACCTAATCAAAGTGGTACCGTGTTAGTACCACGTCGATTTTGACTGAATATCGCTACTAGTACTGGACTATTGAAATCGTTACCGATACTTGTTTTTATAGTTTCCATTCAGTTAAAACATGTGTTAATATCCTTGTGAGCATAACATAACTTTTTTCGGCGTTCTCTTTTGGTGCTATGCTGATTGCGGGTACCGTACTGAACCGAATCGATTGCGACCAAGCTCCAGTCGCTATGACACGCTGGAGAATTCCACTATTTTTAATACATTTTTAGAATGATGCAACTTATGATTCTCATATTTTTTATAGATGTGAATTTTAATAACCCAATTTTTTGTAATTAACATTGAAATCAGATGTTCTGATTGTAAGTATAGATTATTATCAAACAATGAATTATAATTTCAAATACTAAAATCCAACTTGTTTTATCAGGGGTGGTGATCATTGGCAAAAGATAAAGCCTTTAAACATCTTGGAAGGGGGGAAGGTCTTGAGTTAGAGTCCCAAAGACAATAGGAATAAAAGAAACTTGCCATTTAAAAAAAATCTGGCTTGTTTTAATTTTATTATTTACTGATGGAGAATTAGGGTAGACTAATAAGATAAGATGACAAAACGATAACTTGGATACCTTGATAGATCGTGTACAAAACACTTTCCTTGATTAACTAACAATTTGACCCTAATTGTTTGGGTTACACGAATTTTTAATCCACGGTGATCTATCAATACAACCTTTGATTTAATCCACGAATTGTTTATGGGGTTTAGAATTCTTATGCTTAAAAAAATAAACCTAATATAATTATAATTCTTTTCTTTTAAAAATAAAAAAGAAAGATGATTGTGCTTCATGCGACGTTTACCAATTGGAGCATCTTCAGCGGTTGGTCCGTTGGAAAGGTTTGCTCAACAGGCTGGTCCATGGATCCATGACACTATTGGAGTTGCTGACTATGCACGGTTTGGAGGTGATGAAGTCCATTCAAGCGGACTGGTCAGATGAGAAGGTGGGCCCCTTTTTATGGGATTTGATTAGAGATGGGCATAATCGGGTTTTATTATTACCCGGAACCGGTTCCAACCCGGACCCGGTTCTGCTTGGATGTCATTGGAACCGGGTATGGTGTGGAACCGGGTCCAGTTCCTACCCGGGTTCACACCCAAGAATATGGAACCGCGTAGAATCGGGTACGGGTATTATGGAACCGGGTATGGTGCGGAACAGGTTTCTGATAGTATTGGGAACCGGTTCCTGACAGTCAAACCTGCCATTTTACTGTTCAGAACCGGTTCCTGACAGTCAAACCTGCCATTTTACTAATGGGAACCGGTTCCTGACAGTCAAACCTGCCATTTACTGTTCAGAACCGGTTCTGATAAATGTTACCGTTGGAACCGGTTCCTAATAAATGTTACCGTTGGAAACCGGTTCCTGATTAAAAAATCGGTTTTTTTTGTATATAAACCCCTTCCTACTTACCATTTCTAAACTTAACACTCACCATCATCAACTTACAAAATCAATCAACTTCTAAGTTCTTGCAAAATACCTATGGCATGCAACGACGAAGTTGTTAAGGTCTTAGAGACGAAAAGAAACCTAGCTATATGGAAGAATTTTGATCTCTGTTTAATGTCCGACAGCCACGAGATGGCTAGATGCAAAGATTGTGAAAAATTTATGAAGGCCGCAGCCAACTCAACCCTTAAGAAACACACTGAGCGGCATTGCCCATTGACGAAGGCAAAGAAAAATGAGACGGGAGAAGATTTCGGCACCGGTTCTTCAAATGTTTGATGTAACCGTTTGGTTTGGTGTTTTAATAAAGTTTGTGTAATGTTTCTTTCTATTGTGTTTGTTATGTTTGATTTTTATTATTAGTTACATTGATAAATAAAAATAGTAACAATAATCGGTTAAAATTAAAAAACAAATTAATCGGTTACAATATATAAAAAAAATTAACCGGTTACAAAAAAAATAAAAACTTACTCATTACCGGTTCCAGTAAGATTTTATTTCTTTGATCGTTTACTAGAGGCATGTGCAACACTTTCTGATGAGTTTCTCTTAGGTGCGGGTACCTCGGTACAATCGTCGTCCGAATCGTTAGTCTCCACTTCTTCGTCCTCCTCTTCGTCAACAATTTTATGCTCTAACTCAACTTCATCTTCTAGACTAGTTTATGTTGAACACGATCAACGGCATCCAAATGGTCCTTTAAGCATATTGCCATCTCTAGCGATTCCGGAGTTAGTCTTGTTCTTCTAATTGACAAAACCCTGCCACTAAGAGAAAACACACTTTCCGAAGCTATCGTGGAAGCTTGGACCGTCAGTATATCACGAGCCATGGTGGCTAGAATCGGGTATTCGGATTCTTTCGATTTCCACTATGCCAAAAACATCAAATTTCCTATACTCCTTGGTGGTCATAGTAAGAGAATACTGATTTTTTTTATATCTCCCAAGTTCACTTGTTGGTTCACTACCCCTTTGTTGTCTAGCGGTCTCGTCTCTAACGACATTCAACATGGTTATAAGTGGATCCTCGTTTGTTTCATCGTTGGAGGCCGTGGACCGAGACTCAAACAAATTTGTATGATTTTTTTCACTGCATTTTTTAAAATAATGATCATAAAGTTTGGCCATACACTCATTGAATATTTTTTTTGTTTTTGCTTTTAAAGTTGGATCCTCCTCATGCATATCCAACTTGTCATAAATTTCATCAATTAAAGCTTCAACACCCGGTACGTTTTATAAATATTTTCTCCCGTATGAGGAGAAGGAAACTCGTCAAACGCAATCGTACGCTTCATCATTTGCCATGTATTGGGATCAACCCAATGAGCGGTGACACATATGTACGATTCCGGTAAACCATGTGGAGCCGACCACACATCACTAGTTAGGTTTACACTAGTTTTTAAATTCTTAAAAAAACAATTAAATCTTTTTTAGCATTTTCCCATAAACTTAAACAAAGACGTTTTAAAGTGCGACGACTTACATGTTTATAGCGAGGTTGTAGCGTCTCCCGAATAAGATTAGTAACATCGGGGTCGTCGAAGTGTCCAAACGGCAACGCTTTTTGTATCACCAACTTCGCCATCCGATCGCGAGCTAATTTTTGCTCATAACGAAAAATGGTACCATCTTTGGATAGTGAAACTTGACCGGATGTCATTTCCTTTAAAGCTTTGCAATACTTGTTAATATGCTTCGTTAACGTTGAGTTTGATTCCTTGGCTAATAACGATCCACAATGTTTACATTGAGCTTTTTGCGAGCCGTCACTCATCTCGACCAACTCCCAATTGCTCCAAACTTCCTTATTGCGATTATGAGACAATGTTCCAACCACATATGGAACCGATTGATCTTGAGGAACATTGTTAACAGATTGGGAAAGTGCGTTTTTGGAACTCTTTGAGGCCATTTGTTGATTAGAATGTGAAAAAGAACAAGAAAGAAATGTAACAAGAAGAATAGATATGAGAAATTTTGTGCTAAACAATAGATTTCTAAACAATATATATAGAATCGGTTCCAACGGTCAGGAACCGGTTCCAACGGTAACATTATAACGGCTATAACCGGTTCCAACGGTTACATTATAACGGGTATAACCGGTTCCTTCTAGAACTGCATTTCGGGTACTGGTGGAACCGGGTACTAGTGAAACCGGGTACGGGTAGGAACGGGTACGACCCGATTCAAATGGTAAAATTGTGGAACCGGGTTGGAACCAACGGGTATTTTGAACCCGGAACCGGTTCTACTTAATGTCGGGTAAGAACTGGAACCGGGTCTAGTTCGGTTCTACCGGTTCAGGTTCGGAACCGGTTTTTATGCCCATCTCTAGATTTGATTGAATTAAAAAACTCCTTATGTTTAAAAGAAATAAAACTAATATAATTACAATTCTTTTCTTTTAAAAATTAAAAAATCTAATATAAAGATAATACAACTAAATTTTTTTTATTAAATTAAAAACTTTTCACATACCACATAATTAAACAAAAAAAATCACACAATTAAACCTAAACAACATCAGATTTAGATTTCTATTGCACTCGTATTAATTCCAATTTTACAAAACGGCAAGTGATACTAAATCACCAACATATACCACTATAGGATGAAATATTACTACTGCTAGAGGATAAATTTTAAATCTACTATTTTCCTTATTAATTTAAATGATATTTCGTCACACCCAAACAATAAACTATTAATTTAAATGTAACAATAAGAACAATCCCCCCTACCCCTCCCAACAACTTTGTGGGGCGGGGGTATAGCTGTGTTGCCAGTATTGCGGGACGAGAGACGTAAAAGCGTGCTAAGTAGTAACCAAACGATGATTAAAACAGGAAACAACGTAAAATAAAATTATGAATTTCTAATACCGAGTGACTCACGTGACGCAAGCCATAAACGAATTCGAATGTATAACAACATGTATTAAAAATCCGTAAGGGTAAAAGAAAACTTGATGGACCAAATATGACCACCAAACACTGTACTAAATAGCACCCAAAACAACGACCAAACTCAAAAAGAAGCGTAAAACAAAAAACTAATATAAAGAACTAAACTTATTTAATTCTGCCACAAAATTGTAACAAAACCAAAGTTTTATTACCAAAAAAAAAATCCTTGAAGTTTGCTATACATAAAAGACAAAACAAAAAAAAAAGAAAAAAAAGGTACTATCTCTCATAGTGTTGTAAATTTATAAGTATACTATATAATAAAAGAAACTATTTATAGGGCATTTGTCATCATATTAGGCCATGTCTTATAGATAATTATTATTTTAGTTTTAATATCTTCTAATTAATTATAGATAATCCTTCTATTTAATATTATTTAGTTTAATGTCTTACGGATAATTATTATTTAGTTTAATCTCTTTTAGTTAATTATAGATAACTTTCCTACTAAATATTATTTTGTTTAATCTCTTCTATTTAACTATAGATAATTATTATTTATTTAAATTTAACGTATAATTCTCATCTATAACTCTAATAAACTTTAAACTTTTACCATAGTATATATAATGCTAGACATAAAATCGAAAAACATTTTGGATAGCATCAATAACTTAAGACATAATAATATAATTATATGTATAAGATGCACTTTATAATAAAATCATACCAAACAAAATTACAAATATAAATTCATTGATTTTACTAATAATAACAAAGTCTTAGTTATTTTTAATTAGATTTATTACGGGTTTTTTTAAATATAATTTATATATTATCACTCAAATGGCTGTTTATTTGTTTCTTGAATAATATGTTTGACCACCGTATCTTCTTTTCAATAATCATCTCCGCAATCACCATATCTATCGCGTACCGAGTATATCCATTAGTTTTTTTAAATATATTTTTCTTATTATTTGGTACATAAAATCAATTTTATTCAAGTCGTGTAATACACGAGGGTTTTTAAAGATATAAATTTTTTTTATCATTTGGTAAACATTACCACATTTATTCATCCCGTGTAACACACGTGGTTTTAAATAGATAACTTTTTTATTATGTGTTATATAAAATTACATTTATTCAACCCGTACAATATGGTTCCTATATAATTCTATTAACACATAACATTTATACAACCCGTGAAATAAAGGAGGTTTTTAAAAGAGATATTTTGTTTTATATTTAGTATATAAAATTTATTATTCAACATGTGTAATACACGGGGGGTATAACCTAGTTAATAGATATATAGAATAGAATTGTTACCTGACATCGCGATCGTAACATCTATGATTTTATTTGTGTTTGTTAGCTAAGGGTACATATAAGATTACAAAGTTTTGTACAAATACACAACTCTAGAAATTAGAATTACTTGTTATTACAAACCCTAATAAATAAGTACAATAACCAAATTTTAATCTAGTTAAAACGGTTACCAACACGATCTTTGTAGGTGATGTTTTTATCAACTAGGTCGTTTTATACTTGTAACCCCACTTCTGAAAGATACGTGAAAGCATATCAAAAAAATAAGCAAGTGAACACATGCTTCGTGACAGAACATCAACAGTCCAATCTTTGTATGTCTTTTTCGGAAGATGAGTTTGATCTGATTGTAATAAACTCGATAAATGGCTTCAGTTAATGCAAAAGATGTGATCGAATCAGATTCTTCGGCTAATATACCTTGCTCTGTCAGACATACTATATCGTATGCACCTGTTAATACTGGTATCCCCAAATAACTACAATTTTTTATTCGACAATTCAACCTTTCTATGGGTTGTAACATATCGCCTTGTGTTAGGATCAAAATTGGGTCGACATCTGATATTTATAAAAATAAAACTTGTAATTAGAAAAATAATATATTTGTAGCTAAATGGAACAAAGTTTTGACATCGAGTGCAACAATTTTACCCGTACGTATGTGATATATTACCACAACACATGCAAGTAAGACATACTTTGTACTTGTGTTGGTGTTTTCCCTTTTAGACTGACATTATTAAACATGAGATAAAGTTACTTTAATACTTATACATCATAACTAAATGTAAACCTCAAGTCGTCGCCGATAACAACCGTTCAACATAGATTTCACACGCACTAAAACATATATTATCATAGGTTCATATTCGACAGTAAATCATATCCATACATGGTCAATACCTGTAGGATACCTAAGTACTCTCTTTTTGTCAGATTCACGAGTATTTTCACTGGTACTGGGGATCCAAGTTTTATGAATGTATGTGGTTAAATCTTGCCTTTGGGATTGTAGTTACCCAAAATCATCTGTAAACTCGCTTAAGAAAACTTAAAATATTAAATATCCAAGCAAATTTCTAACCACTCCATATTTGATTAATAATCATTAATTTATAACTACTTTGAAATACTTTTTATAATTTTGTATATTATACAATATAGTAATAAATCTATTTGAATACGAGTAAGCTTGTATGGATTGGTATTGAGTTATCGTAAACGTATCATTTAATACAATATACGTCTCAGATCTATAAAAAAATCATAAGACTCTTTGTTATCTTTATCACTTATTTTTTGTCATTTTGTGTCACCTTAGTACCACGTGTGCCTGAACACCACCCGTAGACAGCGTTGTGGCTGGCGGCGGGAGGAATTCCACTGGCGTGGGGGCAATTATGTGGTAAGGTGAAGGCTCTTAATTGGTGGGTGTAGTTTAGGTTTATTTTGGTTGGTTGAAGTTTATTTTTTTAAAAATTTTTTTCCTCTTCCACGCCATTTCCCACCCATATTTTTTCTCTACATCACAATACTAACTCGGTTGCCACATGACGTTCATGTCTCCCACACCGTGTGATCTTACGGGAGAGAGAGTTGAAGAAAGATGGTCTTGGTGATGTGTTATTGCAGTACCGGAGAACATTACCCCAGCCATGCAAACGACATACAGAATTGTTTAATCTATCATATTTAAAAAAAAGTATGGGTACATTTTTTCTTTTTATTGATATAAAAAATGTTTTCTGAAATATTTCAAAAAAAGTATGGGTACAATTTTTTTCTTTTTATAGATATAAATGTTTTCTGAACTACTTAATCCTTATATTTCAGACGAATATGTATTTAATTAAAAAAACTAATAATTATATTAGAAAACAACATAGTCAGTTAAATTTAAACTAGTATTAACTAAAGAGTGTCAATTGGATTGATTCTTTCCGTTGGCGCTCAATGTCTAAGTGGTATTGGTGATTATCCTTTGAAAATACAGTTTGATTAGATGATATTTAAGAGTAAAAATTATTGATAAAAAATGTAACATCCGTCAAAAAACCGGATTTACCAAATTCGCTCCGTTTATTAACCGAACAATCAGTTAAAAATTTCGTTGCGTATTTATTGCCCAAATTAATTTTAAACGATACATAATTAATAAGTATATTGGAATATATAATTTATATTTGAAAAAGTATTAAAATTAATGAAATAAAAATAAAACAATGCTGCCGGGTTTCGAACCCGGGTCAGCCAGGATTCCAAAGCCTTAACACACACACGCTCAACCACTCCGCCACTTGTGTTTCTTGTTCATTACTAGAAACAATTAATTCAAATACACAAACTCGAATTCAAACTGACGCGCCCAAATCGCAGTCGTCGGAAATCCCGACGAATTCGCCTTTCTTGGTCGGTTTCTTGTGTCTTAACGCGAATAATAAATACTGCATCGGTTATAACCGATGTCCAGTCCGCAACTTTGGTCATAACCGCCGGAAAAATCATTGACTTTGAATCAAGACTGAAATCCGACCCCATGCGTCTCGATTCCTCCCTATAAATCCACCCACAACTCACTGGTAGCCCTTTCGCTCAAAATCGCACAAATTCTCGACGTATTTTCACTCGCCGGAGAATATCTGCAAGTCGCCGGAAAACCGAGACTCACATCCACACGGTAATTCATTCGACTTTTTCTGTTCCAATCAATTGATTAGACTGTTACTAACACAAATCCACCATCAGAATCCATCCCAGGCGACATAGCCGGAATATTCAACCTTCGCTGGAAAATCTCTGAAATTTCTGATATCGCACTGTGAATCGGTATAACCCTTCAAACTCTTGTCAATCCTTGTTTAAGTACCTCAATTTCATAATTAATCGAGCAGAACTATTAATTGATCCTAACAGCCGAAGTTCACTATCGGAGCCGACGGACCTCTGCCGAAGTTCTGTGAAAGACACAGATCAGTACCTCCTTTCCCCCAAACCCTCTCCATACATTTCCTTTCAATTACTATTAATGTTTGAAAATCAAATTAGACATAAATCAGTCGAAACATTTGGACTTTGTTTTTCTGGGTAAAGTTAACGAAGAAGACGAAGGCAGGTTATAACATAAGTTTAATTAAAATCAGTTTATGAACGGGTTAGACACACAGTCCAGCGGTGGACTGTGTGCAAACAGTTTCACATACGTCGCGCGTTCGATTCTTGTCCCAGCCTTACTCTCTTGTTATAAAAATGCCTTTTTAACTGAACCGGGTTAACTCTCAAAACCATGTTAAGTATAATAAAAACCAGATTATTTACCAAGTTAGACACACAGTCCAGCGGTGGACTGTGTGCACGGTAACCCACAGGTCCCGGGTTCGAGACCTGTGGCGAGCACCGAGCGAGACATTAAAATCGTTTTTAAAATAAATGATTTTCGGATTAATTCAATTAGTATATAAATATAATTAAAAACAGAAATATTTCGGGTTAGACACGTAGCTCAGTTGGTAGAGCTGCGTGCACGCAAACGGGAGGTCTCGGGTTCGAGCCTCACCCGGCGCACACAATTACACAATAAAACCGGTCAACAAGTCAACGGTCAAAAAGTCAACATTTTTTTATTATTTTTATTTATTTATTTTATTTAAAAATCAATTAAAAATACTTAAAAATAACATTTTTAAAGTTAGAAAATAGCCTTAAACTCACAAAAATATATCCAATAATCCTACAAAAATTGATTTAATAAAATCCACTTATTTAGCGAACCATTATGTTATTATCTAGGTTAGTTTCACTCGTGGTTAAATCAAACTTCGTGCGCATTCAACATCATCAACCGAACGCACCCAATGTGAGTGAATCTTACAACTCCCCTTTTTAATTACACGTTTTGGGGTGTGTCATGTGTCACTAAAATTAACTCGTTTATTTAAACTTGTGCCATACCATATTGTGATCTAAACTTAGAATGTAAATATTGTTTGTAGTTATGTATTTTATATTGTCAAGTTGTATGCAAATCATTCATTAGGCCCATCAGTTTCTCGTGAGAGACGGGTTGAGCAACGCGTGCCTCAAAACAATTTATTATTGTATGTGTGTGCATTATCTGATATTAAGTGTTTTATGAATATGTTTACATCTATATTTACTCATATGTGGTTGTGCACTTTATTTTATAATCAATTCAATAAACTTGTTCAAATGCTTTTCATAGGATTCACTCGCCAACTTTTTGTTGATCCAAAAACCATTTTTACACATGATACAGGTGAACAGTATGAAGCAAGGAAAACATAGGAAATGCCTTAGAAGAAAACAATGAAGTCTAGAATGATGTTTAGGACATGATGAAATTAAGATTGTATGTTTCCCTTTAAATTGTAATAATGAATATGAAACGTTATAATAAATGTCATGAGCTTTGATGATAACCCAATCACGCCCCGATCACCTTTTCCGCTACGGGTCGGGGTGTGACAGATTGGTATCAGAGCCATGACTATAGGGATATAGGATAGGTTATTAGACCCTTAGAGCCTATACTATAGTTGACTAGATTTTAATAGTTTATGTGGTTACATGCAAACTTATGATATTTATTTGTTTCATATTTGTTTATACTTACAGTCAAACATACATACTTACATACACATTCATCATACATATTTCAATGTTCACATATTCAAATCATCTTCATACTTTCGTTATTCAAAGATTTTGTCGCTTTTTTCATTTTTCAAAATCTCATCAAAGTGAGTTCTGCGACGGGCATGTAGTAACTGTAAGGGTACAAGTACCGGTAGTCGGAACGTCCTGTCTAGGTTGGCATTCGTATAAATCTAATATAACGGACCAGTTTGCCTACCTGGGGACTAACGATGAGAGTACAAAGGACCTATTAGGCCAAAGCATGCCACACCAAACGTCGTTCGAACTAACCCCACTTTGAGGTGTCACCGTGTCCACACCTGGATACATTCCGAATATCATACGTTACATACATATTTCTCGATTTTCTCCGGGTTTTAGTGTACGTAAACAGGCTAACACATGCGAACCATATGAAAAACCCGGTATTCATGGGGGCCCACATGATTATGAAGGTGAAGTATGGCGGCATGCAATGCCCAATTACGAGCAAAGCCCAAGACATCCTATGGATGTAGTAGATTTATTATTTTATATTTATTTTATAAATATTCATTCCTAAATACGACCCATGATCCCAAAAACATCCAACTCATACTCTTGATATGTATTCCTTGTAGATGTCTTCTAGCCTCGCCCATAGGAAGATGAGAGCAGGAAAATCCCGCGAGCGCATGGCTGCCCAAATCGCTCAACAAATGGCTGTCGTAATACCCAACATTGTAGTTCAAATCCAACAAGCCCTTACCGCTAATCCCGCCAACCAAGAAGATCAAAATGTTATCAACCCTCCCCCAAATACCACTAAATGCACCTACAAGCATTTCAAATCCTGCAACCCTCCAAAATACGAAGGGACTGAAGGTGTCACCGCTCTCCTCCATTGGTTTGAAGAAATGGAGAACACTTTTCTAAATTGCGATTGCCCCGATGATCGCAAAGTGCGATATGATACTGGTCGTTTATTTGGAATAGCACTTACTTGGTGGAATACAGAGAAGGCCAAACGAGGTGTTGAAGACGCTATGACTTTGACTTGGGAAGAGTTGAAGGAAATCATGACAAGACGGTTTTGCCCAAGGAGCGAAATCAAGAAATTAGAAGATGAGTTTTATTCGTTGAAGCAAAAGGAAGGAGACCACACCACGTACAACAAAAGATTCCTCGAGTTAAACCAAATGGTTCCCAACTTGTTCACTCCCCTCTACCGTTTGATCGAGCACTACATTCGAGGTCTTCCGTCAAAGATTCAGGACTCTGTAATAAGTACCACGCCTGCAACTTTGGAAGCAGCAATGGAGTTAGCTACAGAGCTCACCGAGAACCGCATCCAGAATAAAGACTTCAAGGAGGAGAAGAAGAAGGATAAAGCATCGACTGAAACTTCAAACTCCACCCAAACCGAATCCCCTTCTCAACCCATTTTTAAGAGAAAACGAGATGGGCAACTTTTCGCTATCACCTAACGTAATCAACCAATTTCACAAGCCATACCCATCCAAGCTATCCCAATCACTCAAGTAGCACCCAACTCAACTTACCCAAATAAGAAACCATACCTTGGACCTCACCCTCGATGTAACACCTGTTTTTATCACCATCCATCTACCTTACCTTGTCGACTATGTGCGAATTGTGGACGCTATGGTCATTTGAGCAAGGTTTGCCGCACCTCTCAAAACAAAATCTCTCCCCCTACTCAAAAAATGATCCAAACCTATTAACAACCCCAATACCTCATGTTACCTTATGTTCGAGCTTGTTTTAATTGTGGCGACCCTACCCACTTTAGAAACACATGCCCTCGATTGGTTAACATCATAAACGCTCAAGCTCAATCAAACCCAGTTAACCAAGCAAATCAAGGAAACCTAATCGCTAGGCCACCAGCAAGAGGAAGAGTTTTCAACATCAACGCCAATCCTGTTGAAGATAATGACGGCCCAAACGAAACCACCCAACTGGTCCCCTTCACCAACAATCAAGATTTAACTCCAAACGCTTAGTTTTTATGTTTTTCTTTATGTTATCTCAAGCTTTGTTTGATTGTGTTTGTTTATGTTTCAAAGTCACATAGAACCAATCATAACTTGCGGATAAAGCCAATGAAAATTTGACAAGAATATGGTGGATACGCCGCTGGTACTTCCTATATATAAGTATTCTTGCCAAAGGATCGGAGGCATTATCTGGCGGTTATGAGAAGTTCCATGTAGAATTTAGTATTGTCTTGATTGAAGTTTGTTTTGTACTCACCGATTTAGCATTTATAGCATCTCATCATTTAAAGAAATTGGATTATGTTCCATTTCTACATAGACTAACCACTCCATCACAACAAACAAGAGAGGTATTGTCATCATTCAAACATGTATACCATCAGAATTAAGACTCAAGTTTTGGTTGTTGAGTTTGTTTTAGAGTCACATAGAACTAATCATAACTTACGGATAAAGTCAATGAAAATTTGACAAGAATATGGTGGATACGTCGCTGGTACTTCCTATATATAAGTATTCTTGTCAAAGGATCAGAGGCATTATCAGGCGGTTATGAGAAGTTCCATGTAGGATTTAGTAATGTTTTGGTCGAAGTTTGTTCATCATACATTTCAACGTATATCAATTTCATCATTTAAAGAAGTTGAGCTATGTCTCACTTCCACAAGGACTAACCTCTCCATCATAACAAACGAGAGAGGTACTGTCACCATTCAAACATGTATACTATCAGAATTAAGACTCAAGCTTTGGTTGATTGTGTTTATTTATGTATTAGAGTCACATAGAACTAATCATAACTTGCGGATGAAACCAATGAAAATTTGACAAGAATATGGTGGATACGCCGCTGGTACTTCCTATATACAAGTATTCTTGTCAAAGGATCAGAGGCATTATTAGGCGGTTATGAGAAGTTCCATGTAGGATTTAATAATGCTTTGGTCGAAGTTTGTTCATCATACATTTCAACGTATTTCAATTTCATCATTTAAAGAAGTTGAGTTATGTCTCACTTCCACAAGGACTAACCTCTCCATCATAATAAACGAGAGACGTACTGTCTGTCACACCCCGACCCGCAGCGGAAAAGGTGACCGGGGCATGATTGGGTTATCATCAAAGCTCATGACATTTATTATACGTTTGATATTCATTAATACAATTTAATAGGAAGTTTACAACCATAATTACATCATGACCTAACATCAATCTAAGCTTCTTTGTTTTCTTCTAAGGCATTTCCTATGTTTTCCTTGCTTCATCCTGTTCACCTGTATCATGTGTAAAAGGGTTTTTGGATCAACAAAAAGTTGGCGAGTGAATCCTATGGAAAACATTTGAACAAGTTTATTTAATTGATTATGAAAAAAAGTGCACAACCACACATGAGTAAAAATAGATGTAAACTTATTCATAAATCAATTTAATATTAAACAATACACACATGAACAATAAAGGATCGTTTAGAGGCACGCGTTGCTCAACTCGTCTCTCACGAGGAACTGATGGGCCTAATGAATGAATTGCATAACCATGATAATATGAAAGACATAACTACCAACAATATAAACTCAATAATACACACATGAAAAATAATGGATTGGTTTTGAGGCACGCGTTGCTCACTCGTCTCTCACGAGGAACTGATGGGCTTAATGAATGAATTTCATATAAGTTGTCAAAATGAAATACATAATCACAACAATATAAACAATCTAAGTTTAGATCACGATATGGTATGGCACAAGTTTAAATAAACGAGTTAATTATTTTGTGACACATGACACACCCCAAAACGTGTAATTAAAAAGGGGAGTTGTAAGATTCACTCACAGTGGGTGCGTTCGGTTGATGATGTTGAATGCACGCGAAGTGGTTTTAACCACGAGTGAAATTAACCTAGATAAATAGCATTATGGTTCGGTAAGTAAACGGATTTTATTGATCCATTTTAGTAGGATTGTTGGGTGTATTTTTGTGAGTTTAAGGCTATTTTCTAACCTTAAAAATGTTATTTTTAATTATTTTTAATTGATTTTTAAATAAAATAAATAAATAAAAATAATAAAAAAAATTGATTTTTTGCTACAGCTGACCGTTGACCGTTGACTTTGACTTTGACCGGTTCGTATGCGTGTATATGTGCGCTGAGTGAGGCTCGAACCCGAGACCTCCCGTACGCGTGCACGCAGCTCTACCAACTGAGCTACGTGTGAACCCGAAATGTTTCTGTTTTTAATTATATTTATATATTAATTAGATTAATCCGAAAATCAATTTATTTCTAAAAAGATTTTACTGAATCGGACCGGTGCGCTCCACAGGTCTCGAACCCGGGACCTGTGGGTTGAGTTAACACACAGTCCACCGCTGGACTGTGTGTTTAACTTGTTATATAAACCGATTTTTATTATATTTATATACAAACTAAACATTTCCATTTCTGTCTTATTTTAAAAAGTTAGATAATTGTCCGAATGCAGTAGACCGGACTCGAACTCGTGACGTGTGATTAAACATACACACAGTCCACCACTGGACTGTGTGTCTAACTTGGTTATTATTCCGGTTATCATTAAACTTAACATATATCAGTGGTGACTCCAGTTCGGTTAACATAAAAGACATTTTTATTAAGGCAGCGTGCGTGGGACAAGATTCGAACTCGAGACGTTAGTGTGTTTAATGTGCACACAGTCCACCGCTGGACTGTGTGTCTAACCCGAGTTATAACTTGATTTTAATTAAACTTATATGTTACCGAAACTTCGTCTTCTTCGTCAGTTTTAACCAGAAACGATGACTGACTGGTTCAAAGTTTTTAATCATGTTCGTTAGCGGTTATCAGTTAATTAAAGGTGATATATAAATAAAAAGGAAGAGAAATTAGTCGTAAGGTATACCGACTGGACTCCTCTGTTTCTCCGGCTGAACTCCGGCGACAGCAACAGGTTCCGGCGTCGTGTGTCTTGCAGCAGCGAGTCTTCAGAAAGCTTGAAAAGGATGTGGGTAACTTCGGTATAAGCTCAGGGGGTTCAGTAAGGATCAGAAGTGAAGGGTTCGGTTTTCCGGCGATGAGCAGAAGTTTTCCGGCGAATGGAATTACGTCGGGTAAAGGTGCGGTTTTGAGCGAAAAAGCTTGCAGAGGTTTGAGGGGGTATTTATAAGGCAAGTCGTCGATGAATTTGGTCCGATTTCCGACTTGATTCAAAGTCATTACATTTTCCGGCGGTTATAGTTTGTGTCGCGGACTCAGGCGTCGGTTATAACCGATGTCCTAGTAAATGTTTACGTTATAACTGAAGAAGTCGTAAAATATTGGTGAGTTAGTCGGGATTTCCGACGACTGAAATTTGGGCGCCGGTTTTTGAATTCGGAAAACATGTTATGAATTAATTGAGTCTAACAATTACCAAGAAACACTAGTGGCGCAGTGGTTGGAGAGTTGAGTGTTAAGTTGTGTTGACCGGCTGACTGACCCGGGTTCGAAACCTGGCAGTGCCAAATCATTTTTGTTTTCTTATTTTTAACAGTTTTTCAAAAACTAATTATATATTCCCATATAATAATTAATTATGTATCGTTTAAAATTATTTTGGGCATTAAATTCGCAACGAAATTTTTAACTGATTGTTCGGTTAATAAACGGAGCGGGTTTGGTAAATCCGTTTTTGACTGATGTTACACTGTCACCATTCAAACATGTATACTATCAGAATTAAGACTCAAGCTTTGGTTGATTGTGTTTATTTATGTATTAGAGTCACATAGAACTAATCATAACTTGCGGATAAAACCAATGAAAATTTGACAAGAATATGGTGGATACGCCGCTGGTACTTCCTATATATAAGTATTCTTTCCAAAGGATCAGAGGCATTATCAGGAAGTTATGAGAAGTTCCATGTAGGATTTAGTATTGTTTTGGTTGAAGTTTGTGTTATACTCACTGATTTAACATTCATATCATCTCGTCATTTAAAGAAATTGGATTGTGTTCTATTTCTACATAAACTAACCTCTCCATCATAACAAACGAGAGAGGAACTGTCACCATTCAAACATGTATGCTATCAGAATTTGGACTCAGATATTGGTTGTTGTGTTTATTTATGTTCTAGAGTCACATCATAGAACCAATCATAACTTACTGGTAAAACCAATGAAAATTTGACAAGAATATGGTGGATACGCCGCTGGTACTTCCTATATATAAGTATTCTTGCTAAAGTATCAGAGGCATTGTCAGGCGGTTATGAGAAGTTCCATGTAGGATTTAGTAATTTCTTGGTACATTGGTTGTTGTGTTTATTTATGTTCTAGAGTCATATCATAGAACCAATCATAATTTACTGATAAAACCAATGAAAATTTGACAAGAATATGGTGGATACGCCGCTGGTACTTCCTATATATAAGTATTCTTGCTAAAGGATCAGAGGCATTGTCAGGCGGTTATGAGAAGTTCCATGTAGGATTTAGTAATTTCTTGGTTGAAGTTCGTTTTATACTCACTGATCTAGCATTTATATCATCTCATTATTTAAAGAAATGGGATTATGTCATCAATCAAACATGTATACTATCAGAATTAGGACTCAGACATTGGTTGTGGTGTTTATTTATGTTCTAGAGTCACATCATAAAACCAATCATAACTTACTGATAAAACCAATGAAAATTTGACAAGAATATGGTGGATACGCCGCTGGTACTTCCTATATATAAGTATTCTTTCCAAAGGATCAGAGGCATTATCAGGAAGTTATGAGAAGTTCCATGTAGGATTTAGTATTGTTTTGGTTGAAGTTTGTGTTATACTCACTGATTTAACATTCATATCATCTCGTCATTTAAAGAAATTGGATTGTGTTCTATTTCTACATAAACTAACCTCTCCATCATAACAAACGAGAAAGGAACTGTCACCATTCAAACATGTATGCTATCAGAATTTGGACTCAGATATTGGTTGTTGTGTTTATTTATGTTCTAGAGTCACATCATAGAACCAATCATAACTTATTGGTAAAACCAATGAAAATTTGACAAGAATATGGTGGATACGCCGCTGGTACTTCCTATATATAAGTATTCTTGCTAAAGTATCAGAGGCATTGTCAGGCGGTTATGAGAAGTTCCATGTAGGATTTAGTAATTTCTTGGTACATTGGTTGTTGTGTTTATTTATGTTCTAGAGTCATATCATAGAACGAATCATAATTTACTGATAAAACCAATGAAAATTTGACAAGAATATGGTGGATACGCCGCTGGTACTTCCTATATATAAGTATTCTTGCTAAAGGATCAGAGGCATTGTCAGACGGTTATGAGAAGTTCCATGTAGGATTTAGTAATTTCTTGGTTGAAGTTTGTTTTATACTCACTGATCTAGCATTTATATCATCTCATTATTTAAAGAAATGGGATTATGTCATCAATCAAACATGTATACTATCAGAATTAGGACTCAGACATTGGTTGTGGTGTTTATTTATGTTCTAGAGTCACATCATAAAACCAATCATAACTTACTGATAAAACCAATGAAAATTTGACAAGAATATGGTGGATACGCCGCTGGTACTTCCTATATATACGTATTCTTGCCAAAGGATCAGAGGCATTGTCAGGCGGTTATGAGAAGTTCCATGTAGGTTGTAGTATTAGAAGTTTTGTATTAGGATATAACCTTATCTTTCCAAACATATCAAAACTCTTGCGCATGAAATCATACTTAGTGAATCAACTCCGCTTATCAATAATTTTACCGCAGGCAACAAAAAGCGATTCCTGTAGCCGGGTACTCAACCCTTACAAGGAACGTTACCGCCTCAAACAAAAAAAAAATTTACTCTTACTCTTTTTCTAAGTATGTAACTGTCAAATTAAACACCATCCTTTTTAGACAAATATGCCACTACTTAAATTTCGGGACGAAATTTCTAAAAAGTAGGGGATACTGTAACATCCGTCAAAAAACCGGATTTACCAAACCCGCTCCGTTTATTAACCGAACAATCAGTTAAAAATTTCGTTGCGTATTTAATGCCCAAATTAATTTTAAGCGATACATAATTAATAAGTATATTGGAATATATAATTTATATTTGAAAAAGTATAAAATTAATGAAATAAAAATAAAACAATGCTGCCGGGTTTCGAACCCGGGTCAGCCAGGATTCCAAAGCCTTAACGCACACGCGCTCAACCACTCCGCCACTTGTGTTTCTTGTTCATTACTAGAAACAATTAATTCAAATACACAAACTCGAATTCAAACTGACGCGCCCAAATCGCAGTCGTCGGAAATCCCGACGAATTCGCCTTTCTTGGTCGGTTTCTTGTGTCTTAACGCGAATAATAAATACTGCATCGGTTATAACCGATGTCCAGTCCGCGACTTTGGTCATAACCGCCAGAAAAATCATTGACTTTGAATCAAGACTGAAATCCGACCCCATGCGTCTCGATTCCTCACTATAAATCCACCCACAACTCACTGGTAGCCCTTTCGCTCAAAATCGCACAAATTCTCGACGTATTTTCACTCGCCGGAGAATATCTGCAAGTCGCCGGAAAACCGAGACTCACATCCACACGGTAATTCATTCGACTTTTTCTGTTCCAATCAATTGATTAGACTGTTACTAACACAAATCCACCATCAGAATCCATCCCAGGCGACATAGCCGGAATATTCAACCTTCGCCGGAAAATCTCTGAAATTTCTGATATCGCACTGTGAATCGGTATAACCCTTCAAACTCCTGTCAATCCTTGTTTAAGTACCTCAATTTCATAATTAATCGAGCAGAACTATTAATTGATCCTAACAGCCGAAGTTCACTATCGGAGCCGACGGACCTCTGCCGGAGTTCTGTGAAAGACACAGATCGGTACCTCCTTTCCCCCAAACCCTCTCCATACATTTCCTTTCAATTACTATTAATGTTTGAAAATCAAATTAGACATAAATCAGTCGAAACATTCGGACTTTGTTTTTCTGGGTAAAGTTAACGAAGAAGACGAAGACAGGTTATAACATAAGTTTAATTAAAATCAGTTTATAAACGGATTAGACACACAGTCCAGCGGTGGACTGTGTGCAAACAATTTCACATACGTCGCGCGTTCGATTCTTGTCCCAGCCTTACTCTCTTGTTATAAAAATGCATTTTTAACTGAACCGGGTTAACTCTCAAAACCATGTTAAGTATAATAAAAACCAGATTATTTACCAAGTTAGACACACAGTCCAGCGGTGGACTGTGTGCACGGTAACCCACAGGTTCCGGGTTCGAGACCTGTGGCGAGCACCGAGCGAGACATTAAAATCGTTTTTAAAATAAATGATTTTCGGATTAATTCAATTAGTATATAAATATAATTAAAAACAGAAATATTTCGGGTTAGACACGTAGCTCAGTTGGTAGAGCTGCGTGCACGCAAACGGGAGGTCTCGGGTTCGAGCCTCACCCGGCGCACACAATTACACAATAAAACCGGTCAACAAGTCAACGGTCAAAAAGTCAACATTTTTTTTATTATTTTTATTTATTTATTTTATTTAAAAATCAATTCAAAATACTTAAAAATAACATTTTTAAAGTTAGAAACTAGCCTTAAACTCACAAAAATATATCCAATAATCCTACAAAAATTGATTTAATAAAATCCACTTATTTAGCGAACCATTATGTTATTATCTAGGTTAGTTTCACTCGTGGTTAAATCAAACTTCGTGCGCATTCAACATCATCAACCGAACGCACCCAATGTGAGTGAATCTTACAACTCTCCTTTTTAATTACACGTTTTGGGGTGTGTCATGTGTCACTAAAATTAACTCGTTTATTTAAACTTGTGCCATACCATATTGTGATCTAAACTTAGAATGTAAATATTGTTTGTAGTTATGTATTTTATATTGTCAAGTTGTATGCAAATCATTCATTAGGCCCATCAGTTTCTCGTGAGAGACGGGTTGAGCAACGCGTGCCTGAAAACAATTTATTATTGTATGTGTGTGCATTATCTGATACCCATCAGTTTCTCGTGAGAGACGGGTTGAGCAACGCGTGCCTTAAAACAATTTATTATTGTATGTGTGTGCATTATCTGATATTAAGTGTTTTATGAATATGTTTACATCTATATTTACTCATATGTGGTTGTGCACTTTATTTTATAATCAATTCAATAAACTTGTTCAAATGCTTTTCATAGGATTCACTCGCCAACTTTTTGTTGATCCAAAAACCAATTTTACACATGATACAGGTGAACAGGATGAAGCAAGGAAAACATAGGAAATGCCTTAGAAGGAAACAATGAAGTGTAGAATGATGTTTAGGACATGATGAAATTAAGATTGTATGTTTCCCTTTAAATTGTAATAATGAATATGAAACGTTATAATAAATGTCATGAGCTTTGATGATAACCCAATCACGCCCCGATCACCTTTTCCGCTGCGGGTCGGGGTGTGACAGATTGGTATCAGAGCCATGACTATAGGGATATAGGATAGGTTATTAGACCCTTAGAGCCTATACTATAGTTGACTAGATTTTAATAGTTTATGTGGTTACATGCAAACTTATAATATTTATTTGTTTCATATTTGTTTATACTTACAGTCAAACATACATACTTACATACACATTCATCATACATATTTCAATGTTCACATATTCAAATCATCTTCATACTTTCGTTATTCAAAGATTTTGTCGCATTTTTCATTTTTCAAAATCTCATCAAAGTGAGTTCTGCGACGGGCATGTAGTAACTGTAAGGGTACAAGTACCGGTAGTCGGAACGTCCTGTCTAGGTTGGTATTCGTATAAATCCAATATAACGGACCAGTTTGCCTACCTGGGGACTAACGATGAGAGTACAAAGGACCTATTAGGCCAAAGCATGCCACACCAAACGTCGTTCGAACTAACCCCACTTTGAGGTGTCACCGTGTCCACACCTGGATACATTCCGAATATCATACGTTACATACATATTTCTCGATTTTCTCTCGGGTTTTAGTGTACGTAACCAGGCTAACACATGCGAACCATATGAAAAACCCGGTATTCATGGGGGCCCACATGATTACGAAGGTGAAGTATGGCGGCATGCAATGCCCAATTACGAGCAAAGCCCAAGACATCCTATGGATGTAGTAGATTTATTATTTTATATTTATTTTATAAATATTCATTCCTAAATACGACCCATGATCCCAAAAACATCCAACTCATACTCTTGATATGTATTCCTTGTAGATGTCTTCTAGCCTCGCCCGTAGGAAGATGAGAGCAGGAAAAGGCCGCGAGCGCATGGCTGCCCAAATCGCTCAACAAATGGCTGTCGTAATACCCAACATTGTAGTTCAAATCCAACAAGCCCTTACCGCTAATCCCGCCAACCAAGAAGATCAAAATGTTATCAACCCTCCCCCAAATACCACTAAATGCACCTACAAGCATTTCAAATCCTGCGACCCTCCAAAATACGAAGGGACTGAAGGTGTCACCGCTCTCCTCCATTGGTTTGAAGAAATGGAGAACACTTTTCTAAATTGCGATTGCCCCGATGATCGCAAAGTGCGATATGCTACTGGTCGTTTATTTGGAATAGCACTTACTTGGTGGAATACAGAGAAGGCCAAACGAGGTGTTGAAGACGCTATGACTTTGACTTGGGAAGAGTTGAAGGAAATCATGACAAGACGGTTTTGCCCAAGGAGCGAAATCAAGAAATTAGAAGATGAGTTTTATTCGTTGAAGCAAAAGGAAGGAGACCACACCACGTACAACAAAAGATTCCTCGAGTTAAACCAAATGGTTCCCAACTTGTTCACTCCCCTCTACCGTTTGATCGAGCACTACATTCGAGGTCTTCCGTCAAAGATTCAGGACTCTGTAATAAGTACCACGCCTGCAACTTTGGAAGCAGCAATGGAGTTAGCTACAGAGCTCACCGAGAACCGCATCCGGAATAAAGACTTCAAGGAGGAGAAGAAGAAGGATAAAGCATCGACTGAAACTTCAAACTCCACCCAAACCGAATCCCCTTCTCAACCCATTTTTAAGAGAAAACGAGATGGGCAACTTTTCGCTGTCACCTAACGTAATCAACCAATTTCACAAGCCATACCCATCCAAGCTATCCCAATCACTCAAGTAGCACCCAATTCAACTTACCCAAATAAGAAACCATACCTTGGACCTCACCCTCGATGTAACACCTGTTTTTATCACCGTCCATCTACCTTACCTTGTCGACTACGTGCGAATTGTGGACGCTATGGAGATTTGAGCAAGGTTTGCAGCACCTCTCAAAACCAAATCTCTCCCCCTACTCAAAACATGATCCAAACCTATCAACAACCCCAATACCCCATGTTACCTTATGTTCGAGCTTGTTTTAATTGTGGCGACCCTACCCACTTTAGAAACACATGCCCTCGATTGGTTAACATCATAAACGCTCAAGCTCAATCAAACCCAGTTAACCAAGCAAATCAAGGAAACCTAATCGCTAGGCCACCAGCAAGAGGAAGAGTTTTCAACATCAACGCCAATCCTGTTGAAGATAATGACGGCCCAAACGAAACCACCCAACTGGTCCCCTTCACCAACAATCAAGATTTAACTCCAAACGCTTAGTTTTTATGTTTTTCTTTATGTTATCTCAAGCTTTGTTTGATTGTGTTTGTTTATGTTTCAAAGTCACATAGAACCAATCATAACTTGCGGATAAAGCCAATGAAAATTTGACAAGAATATGGTGGATACGCCGCTGGTACTTCCTATATATAAGTATTCTTGCCAAAGGATCGGAGGCATTATCTGGCGGTTATGAGAAGTTCCATGTAGAATTTAGTATTGTCTTGATTGAAGTTTGTTTTGTACTCACCGATTTAGCATTTATAGCATCTCATCATTTAAAGAAATTGGATTATGTTCCATTTCTACATAGACTAACCACTCCATCACAACAAACGAGAGAGGTATTGTCATCATTCAAACATGTATACCATCAGAATTAAGACTCAAGTTTTGGTTGTTGAGTTTGTTTTAGAGTCACATAGAACTAATCATAACTTGCGGATAAAGTCAATGAAAATTTGACAAGAATATGGTGGATACGTCGCTGGTACTTCCTATATATAAGTATTCTTGTCAAAGGATCAGAGGCATTATCAGGCGGTTATGAGAAGTTCCATGTAGGATTTAGTAATGTTTTGGTCGAAGTTTGTTCATCTACATTTCAACGTATTTCAATTTCATCATTTAAAGAAGTTGAGCTATGTCTCACTTCTACAAGGACTGACCTCTCCACCATAACAAACGAGAGAGGTACTGCCACCATTCAAACATGTATACTATCAGAATTAAGACTCAAGCTTTGGTTGATTGTGTTTATTTATGTATTAGAGTAACATAGAACTAATCATAACTTGCGGATAAAACCAATGAAAATTTGACAAGAATATGGTGGATACGCCGCTGGTACTTCCTATATATAAGTATTCTTGTCAAAGGATCAGAGGCACGGTTATGAGAAGTTCCATGTAGGATTTAGTAATGTTTTGGTCGAAGTTTGTTCATCATACATTTCAACGTATTTCAAATTCATCATTTAAAGAAGTTGAGCTATGTCTCACTTCCACAAGGACTAACATCTCTGTAACGCATCGTATTTTATTATTTTTCTAGATAATAATAATAATAATAATAATAATAATAATAATAATAATAAACAAAATAAATTCGACGTTTTATGAAACTTGTACTTGAAATCGGATCTCGTCGGTACGTTCGGGCCACTCAAAAACGTTAGAACGGGTTAACAGGCTTTGGCCCAACACACCACCTAAACCTAACTAAACCATAAACCTAATTACAACTAAATAAACACCACACCCTCACACTATACACACACCCGCTCATCTCCCTGCTCCCCCCTTCTCCTTTCCTGCCTGCACACAACCCCTCCCATCCCCTCTCCCACGCTCTCACTCCTCCCTCTCGCTGACAAAAGCACGGCAGCAACACCACCACCATTGGTGGCAGCGTCGCCAGCCAACAACATCAACATCGGTGGCGGCGGCACAAGCCGCGACGGCAGGGGCGGCAGGAGCCGCAGCAGCGGAAGACACCGGCGGGGCTCCTTCTCTGGTTCTGTTCTCTGACGAAACACCCCTCACCCTCGTCTCTCTCACACTCTTCCCGTTTCCCCGATGTTATAGCTGATGCGACGGCGCATCAGAGACGCAGCAGTAGTGGCGGCGGCGGCTCAGCCACGTTCAAGCTCGTCTGAGTTCGAGTCTTTGCGTGTTCCCGACTCAGGTTACAGGTATGAGCTCGACTCCTAACTCGGTTCTTAACTCAGTTCCCGCGTTCGGTTTCCCCGTTTCAATTTCAGTCTTGTTTTGTTATTTCAGTTGACTCGGTTCAAAAATACGAGGCTCGGGTTCATTTGGTGCGACACGGCTCAGATTCGGTCCGGTTGGACCTGGTCAAAGCTCGGGTCTGGTCAAGCAGTCAAACAGTCCACGGATCAGCTCTGGGTCGAATCTCGGTTCAGTCAAGGTTAGTCTCGGTTCGGGTCTTGGTTTTGCTTCTATTTCGAATCCCGTTAATTCTTTTCTTTCGGCAGGTTACGATTCGTTTCGGTTCAGTTCATGGCTCATGTTCAGCGGGTTCGGGTCTCGGTGCAGAGGTTCGGGTCAGCAGTGAGTCAATGACAGTTTTGGCTTCGGTTCGGGTCTCGTTTGGTGTTCGGTCAAACCTGGTCAACTGTGGTCAAACAGTCAACGGGTCAGCTTTGGTGTCACTCGGCTCAGTCTCGGTTCAGGTACAGATTTAATATTTGGTTCCGTTTCAGTCTTGTTTCGGTTTGAGTCTAACACGAGCTTGGTTCAGGTCAAAATGACGGCCTGGGTCTCTCGGTTAAGATTCGTGCTCGGCTTCGAAGTTCGGGTCAAACCCGGTCAGATCTGGTCAAAGCTCGGGTCAAACCTGACAGGTGAAGTGCTATAAGCTTAACGACTCTTTTGTTCATATTATTCATGTTCATGATTATCTAAATACGAGACTGAACTTTTATAACTTGAAATATAAAATATAAATATAAACACATATTGTATTGCTTTTGGTGCGTTTTGAAAACATATAATCGACAAATTGCTTGTCGGGATTGTCCAAAAAACAAGAGGAAACTCTGCCCAATTTTCGACTAATATATATATTTATTTATTATATCTATCGACGAGATATACTTATTCGTTACATCTTTCGACAATATATATATTGATTTATTATACTTCCGGCAATATATATATTTACACCTTTCTGCTTTTCGACAAAATCCATTTAATTATTATATCGTTCGACAACATATTTAATTATTATTCTTTTCGACAAATAAATATCTATTTAACGACAAGATATAAACAGTATTCTTTCCGACAAAATAAATATATGTTATATACTTTTCGAAAATGATACTTCTCTAACGACAATGTATATATATAATATGTGTTTCCGACGAACAATATATATATTTAGCTACTATTCTTTTCGTTAACATGCATATATATCTAGTAATCTTTTTCGCCAAAATATATAAGTACACATCTATTATTCTCGTCGACAAAACATAATAACTTAACGAAGGAATATATTTATCCAACTGCGAATATCTATATATCTTTTATACTTTTCGCCAAAAATATATATATTTTTATTGTATTATTTTGATAACACTTTTTGACGAATTTAACTTTAGAGTCGTTACATAAATTCCGTGCTAAACGTACACGTATCTTCAACTCCGATTCGATTATTCATCCATGTTCGTTGTCATTTAAGGTGGCATTGGTGTCCCCTTTCTCCCACTCATCAACTCGTCGTGGAATTTTCAAAGAAGACTTAGCAATTTTGTGAGTACACTCGACCCACATTTGTTTATATCACTTTTTGGGTGTAACATGTTTCCATATACAAAAATCACAAACACTTAAACTTTATGAAACGCACAAACAATCCTATACACATGACTACTTGAATCGTATACTTGTTGCTTGTCTGGGGATAAACGTTGTGCTATGCTTTAGTCATTAACTATTTTTAGTCTTTGTTTGACATGCTTAGCGCTATAGGAATTCACGCATCCACCTCCATCGTGTTATTCGTGAGGTCATGTTAGAACATCGTGATTGCATTACGGGTTTGATTATTAGCATTGCATGCCTTGATATTGCTCTTGTATAGATTTGGTTGCCATGAGGATTGTTAAAACTTTATTCGTATACGTATGCTATGCTTAAACTTGTGTACTCGCCTTTGCTTTTGCATTGACTTTATTTTAAAACATGTTACAGGTTGAAGGAGATGACGCTATGAAAACAATATAGCAAGGACTAGATACACACAAATTAGACGTTAGGTTTAATGTCGACGTATCAATTTTGTTATGACTTTGCAAATGTTAGGTTGTTCTTTGTTTTGTTACATTGATGTATTTGACAATTCTTGTGAAATGAAATACGGTTTAATTAATTATTGTCACTTAATAATGTTGTGAGCAATGAGCAATCTCGTTTTCGTCTCATCCCGATGTTTCCGCCATCGGTTGGGGTGTTACACTCTCCATCATAACAAACGAGAGAGGTACTGTCACCATTCAAACATGTATACTATCAGAATTAAGACTCAAGCTTTGGTTGATTGTGTTTATTTATTTATTAGAGTCACATAGAACTAATCATAACTTGCGGATAAAACCAATGAAAATTTGACAAGAATATGGTGGATACGCCGCTGGTACTTCCTATATATAAGTATTCTTGTCAAAGGATCAGAGGCATTATCAGGCGGTTATGAGAAGTTCCATGTAGGATTTAGTAATGTTTTGGTTGAAGTTTGTTCATCATACATTTCAACGTATTTCAATTTCATCATTTAAAAAAGTTGAGTTATGTCTCACTTCCACAAGGACTAACCTCTCCATCATAACAAACGAGTGAGGTACTGTCACCATTCAAACATGTATACTATCAGAATTAAGACTCAAGCTTTGGTTGATTGTGTTTATTTATGTATTAGAGTCACATAGAACTAATCATAACTTGCGGATAAAACCAACGAAAATTTGACAAGAATATGGTGGATACGCTGCTGGTACTTCCTATATATAAGTATTCTTGCCAAAGGATCAGAGGCATTATCAGGCAGTTATGAGAAGTTCCATGTAGGATTTAGTATTGTTTTGGTTGAAGTTTGTGTTATACTCACTGATTTAACATTCATATCATCTCGTCATTTAAAGAAATTGGATTGTGTTCTATTTCTACATAAACTAACCTCTCCATCATAACAAACGAGAGAGGAACTGTCACCATTCAAACATGTATGCTATCAGAATTTGGACTCAGATATTGGTTGTTGTGTTTATTTATGTTCTAGAGTCACATCATAGAACCAATCATAACTTACTGGTAAAACCAATGAAAATTTGACAAGAATATGGTGGATACGCCGCTGGTACTTCCTATATATAAGTATTCTTGCTAAAGTATCAGAGGCATTGTCAGGCGGTTATGAGAAGTTCCATGTAGGATTTAGTAATTTCTTGGTACATTGGTTGTTGTGTTTATTTATGTTCTAGAGTCATATCATAGAACCAATCATAATTTACTGATAAAACCAATGAAAATTTGACAAGAATATGGTGGATACGCCGCTGGTACTTCCTATATATAAGTATTCTTGCTAAAGGATCAGAGGCATTGTCAGGCGGTTATGAGAAGTTCCATGTAGGATTTAGTAATTTCTTGGTTGAAGTTCGTTTTATACTCACTGATCTAGCATTTATATCATCTCATTATTTAAAGAAATGGGATTATGTCATCAATCAAACATGTATACTATCAGAATTAGGACTCAGACATTGGTTGTGGTGTTTATTTATGTTCTAGAGTCACATCATAAAACCAATCATAACTTACTGATAAAACCAATGAAAATTTGACAAGAATATGGTGGATACGCCGCTGGTACTTCCTATATATACGTATTCTTGCCAAAGGATCAGAGGCATTGTCAGGCGGTTATGAGAAGTTCCATGTAGGTTGTAGTATTAGAAGTTTTGTTTTAGGATATAACCTTATCTTTCCAAACATATCAAAACTCTTGCGCATGAAATCATACTTAGTGAATCAACTCCGCTTATCAATAATTTTACCGCAGGCAACAAAAAGCGATTCCTGTAGCCGGGTACTCAACCCTTACAAGGAACGTTACCGCCTCAAACAAAAAAAAAATTTACTCTTACTCTTTTTCTAAGTATGTAACTGTCAAATTAAACACCATCCTTTTTAGACAAATATGCCACTACTTAAATTTCGGGACGAAATTTCTAAAAAGTAGGGGATACTGTAACATCCGTCAAAAACCGGATTTACCAAATCCGCTCCGTTTATTAACCGAACAATCAGTTAAAAATTTCGTTGCGTATTTAATGCCCAAATTAATTTTAAGCGATACATAATTAATAAGTATATTGGAATATATAATTTATATTTGAAAAAGTATAAAATTAATGAAATAAAAATAAAACAATGCTGCCGGGTTTCGAACCCGGGTCAGCCAGGATTCCAAAGCCTTAACACACACGCGCTCAACCACTCCGCCACTTGTGTTTCTTGTTCATTACTAGAAACAATTAATTCAAATACACAAACTCGAATTCAAGCTGACGCGCCCAAATCGCAGTCGTCGGAAATCCCGACGAATTCGCCTTTCTTGGTCGGTTTCTTGTGTCCTAGCGCGAATAATAAATACTGCATCGGTTATAACCGATGTCCAGTCCGCGACTTCGGTCATAACCGCCAGAAAAATCATTGACTTTGACTCAAGGTTGAAATCCGACCCCATGCGTCTCGATTCCTCCCTATAAATCCACCCACAACTCACTGGTAGCCCTTTCGCTCAAAATCGCACAAATTCTCAACGTATTTTCACTCGCCGGAGAATATCTGCAAGTCGCCGGAAAACCGAGACTCACATCCACACGGTAATTCCTTCGACTTTTTCTGTTCCAATCAATTGATTAGACTGTTACTAACACAAATCCACCATCAGAATCCATCCCAGGTGACATAGCCGGAATATTCAACCTTCGCCGGAAAATCTCTGAAATTTCTGATATCGCACTGTGAATCGGTATAACCCTTCAAACTCCTGTCAATCCTTGTTTAAGTACCTCAATTTCATAATTAATCGAGCAGAACTATTAATTGATCCTAACAGCCGAAGTTCACTATCGGAGCCGACGGACCTCTGCCGGAGTTTTGTGAAAGACACAGATCGGTACCTCCTTTCCCCCAAACCCTCTCCATACATTTCCTTTCAATTACTATTAATGTTTGAAAATCACATTAGACATAAATCAGTCGAAACATTCGGACTTTGTTTTTCTGGGTAAAGTTAACGAAGAAGACGAAGGCAGGTTATAACATAAGTTTAATTAAAATCAGTTTATGAACGGGTTGGACACACAGTCCAGCGGTGGACTGTGTGCAAACAATTTCACATACGTCGCGCGTTCGATTCTTGTCCCAGCCTTACTCTCTTGTTATAAAAATGCCTTTTTAACTGAACCGGGTTAACTCTCAAAACCATGTTAAGTATAATAAAAACCAGATTATTTACCAAGTTAGACACACAGTCCAGCGGTGGACTGTGTGCACGGTAACCCACAGGTCCCGGGTTCGAGACCTGTGGCGAGCACCGAGCGAGACATTAAAATCGTTTTTAAAATAAATGATTTTCGGATTAATTCAATTAGTATATAAATATAATTAAAAACAGAAATATTTCGGGTTAGACACGTAGCTCAGTTGGTAGAGCTGCGTGCACGCGAACGGGAGGTCTCGGGTTCGAGCCTCACCCGGCGCACACAATTACACAATAAAACCGGTCAACAAGTCAACGGTCAAAAAGTCAACATTTTTTTATTATTTTTATTTATTTATTTTATTTAAAAATCAATTCAAAATACTTAAAAATAACATTTTTAAAGTTAGAAACTAGCCTTAAACTCACAAAAATATATCCAATAATCCTACAAAAATTGATTTAATAAAATCCACTTATTTACCGAACCATTATGTTATTATCTAGGTTAGTTTCACTCGTGGTTAAATCAAACTTCGTGCGCATTCAACATCATCAACCGAACGCACCCAATGTGAGTGAATCTTACAACTCTCCTTTTTAATTACACGTTTTGGGGTGTGTCATGTGTCACTAAAATTAACTCGTTTATTTAAACTTGTGCCATACCATATTGTGATCTAAACTTAGAATGTAAATATTGTTTGTAGTTATGTATTTTATATTGTCAAGTTGTATGCAAATCATTCATTAGGCCCATCAGTTTCTCGTGAGAGACGGGTTAAGCAACGCGTGTCTTAAAACAATTTATTATTGTATGTGTGTGCATTATCTGATATTAAGTGTTTTATGAATATGTTTACATCTATATTTACTCATATGTGGTTGTGCACTTTATTTTATAATCAATTCAATAAACTTGTTCAAATGCTTTTCATAGGATTCGCTCGCCAACTTTTTGTTGATCCAAAAACCATTTTACACATGATACAGGTGAACAGGATGAAGCAAGGAAAACATAGGTAATGCCTTAGAAGAAAACAATGAAGTTTAGAATGATGTTTAGGACATGATGAAATTAAGATTGTATGTTTCCCTTTAAATTGTAATAATGAATATGAAACGTTATAATAAATGTCATGAGCTTTGATGATAACCCAATCACGCCCCGATTACCTTTTCCGCTGCGGGTCGGGGTGTGACCAAAAATATTATTTTGGTTGATACATTATGTACATGTTCGCGTCCAATATGTTAAGTGTTGATGGCTAGCTCAAGTAGTGACGGATCCAGGGGTTCCTGAAATTTTCTAGATTCATCACTGAGCTCAAGGCTACTTTGATGTTTAAAAAAACGTATTTTTATTACAATTTTCATTTTTAGAAGTTTATTAACTAAATTCTCTTTGTTTTATATTAAAAACAAAGGTTGAAAAGCGTTAACATTTTTATGGTTAAAAGATCATTTTGTGATGAAATAAAAAGAAACAGAAAAATCTATAATAACACTGTAAAACGTGTAATGATTTAACAAAATATTTATTAGTAGTTTATTACTATCTTCATCTTTTATTTTTTTTTAAAAAGTGACTAATATGTTGGCAATGAGCTAGCCCATTACGGACAGTCTTATTCTTATCTCTTGTTGTAGTTTTTTTATAACTTTTTATATAACTAATATACACTGAATCAATTATTTATTTTAATATCATGTTTGTTAAATATATACACATTTATATATTTACTAATGGAATAAAAAAGGTGACATTATATGGATGGTTAAATGCATCCATCCATTTGACTTTTTTACGTGTGTCGGGTACAATAATTTTTTAATTGGTTGTTAAAAATAATAAACTTAATTACGTGTGTCGGGTACAATAATTTTTTAATTGGTTATTAAAAATAATAAACTTGAATATTTGTACGGTTAATATTATATTATATTACTATACAAATATAATGTTTTTTTGTGAGGTAAAAATGTAAAATATATTGACACAGATATTTCAGTTTGTTTTGGAAATCCGAAACGATAATATTTTGTACATATGTGATGTCTTTTTGTGGTAAAAATGTACATTGCATATACCAAAAAAGCAGCAGCATAATGACCTTACGAGAGAGGACATAGATTGTGGACACACACAGCAACACCACACGAGGAGTTGTGTATTCCCATGATCCATTTTTCTTTATCTCGTCCTAACGGGACGAGATGAGTATAACAGATGTTACGGTAATAATAATAACAATAATAGCAATAATAATAATAATAATAATTAACATTACTTACTTGATGTCTTTATGAAAGGACAACGAAAGAGCGATTTGAGAGCTATAACCGGCTTAAAATCACCACCACAGAAAAAAGCCTTGTAGACGTCCGTCAAATCCGCCACCACCATCACATAATTCACCCTCCGCCTCACATACCCATCGTAACACGCATATACGCTCACGTCAACATCCTCCTCACCAAAGCAACACACCTCATTGTGGCGGACGCCATCACTCATCCACCTTGTCACCTCCTTTAAACATTCGTCCATCCGGTTACAATCTAACCCCTAGAATCATACACGCAAAACCCATTTCGTGTAGACGTTAACACATTATGCTCTTCAAGAATCATCGTAGAATAATTCGACGCTTCATCTGCTATATATCAACATGTCAAACAAATATTAGAGTGTGTATGAGTCAGCCGTTAACGAAAAAACCCTAAAATATGTAAATGTAAACAATGTGAACAACATACTTGAAGTTTGAGTAAATGGAATGAATCCAGATCTGCCAACAACACTATACATAAGATTGATATGAGTTGAGACTTTTGCGGAACCAGTCCTAACCACCAACCCAAAATCTCCAGATTTGTAGACCATGAGTTTGTGTTTAAGGTCATCAACTCCATGTTCACTTATCAAACACAACCTCTCCATTTCTCTAAACACCTTCACTATGGATGATGATGATGATGGTGATAATGATGATGATGGTGTTGTTGTTGATGATGATGATGATGATGGGGGTTTGAGGGATACATCATGGGATGAGAACTCTGGGATTGATTTCCACCAACAAAAGGGTGATGGTGATGATGAAGAAGAGTGAAGGTTGGTCATGGGTGTTGGTTGAGTTGAGTTCCTATGTTTTTGGACGTTGTAGTAGAACATGTTATTTTATAATTAGTCGCACGTTTGAAATATTTATAAAAGTTGGATTAGATGTGTGCGGCTGTACGTGGTTGAAGCTAGGGTTTCGTTTTTAGTTTTGGGTTGGGGAAATCCATACCCATGGTTTTTCTACTTTTAAATTCCTTTGATCTAACGGTTGTGATGATCAGGACATGTGTAGCGGTCCTAGCCTAGGGCGTGGGAACTACACCACATCGGTCACAAGCAATAAAATCGCACCTTTATGTGTAGCAGCTAGAACCATAGTTGCAAAAGTCGATAGCCGCTCCCTAGTTGGTCGATCGGGGAGTTGAGAGTACTCGTGAAGTACCCAGGCATGTTAAATTGTAAAGAAATTAGTTTTCGGAAATTAATTATATATCAAATTACATAAATCTACTAATATTTATAACAAAATACGTGAAAATAATATTTATTCTTAATATGATAGGCATAGAAGTTATGTTTTATTTTTTTAAGTAAAACTCGACCCAAATTGACCTACTAGATCAGATTCTGTACCGAGGTTAACCGCGTTTGATCGATTCCGAGTAATTAGGCGGACTTGAAGAAAGTCGCCTCGGCAGCCTACCTTGTAGCGACTACTCGAGAGTACTCGGGCTTGGAGACCTTGTTTTACAACCATGGGTAGAACCATGCCTTGCCCTTCCACACCAACTAGCGTAGTATACATGCCTTAATAGTGTTGCCACTAGGTTGCTGACTTGGATCGATCCACACTTTCGGACGTGAACCACCACAGTTGGTCTTATATTTGGGCTAGGATTGATAGTTAACGTAAGCGATACTTCAACCAAATTACATTTGTATTTGAGTTTCAGGTTGGATGGGGTATTTATAGATATACCAAATTCATGGAAGGAAAAATGGCATAGAGAGAAAATGTGAACTTTAAACCCACAATATGGGTAATATGAAGTTGTTAGTAGGAGTGTTTACGGTTGGTTTGATCAATTTTGATGAAAACTTTGGGCAGAATACGGTAACTACAGTTTTGAGAAAGTACAAACCAAACTATCATGGTTGGTTCATTTGGCATAACCGTTCGGTTTTCACGATTTAGCTTTGCTGGTTATAAACAAAAGAATTCTTTTGATTTAAATATTTGTATTAAAATTAATAAAAGACTAAATTGCATTTCACATCATTTTAACTCTAATGAAGTCGCAAACGTTTTCCTTTAACTATGGAACACTTTATGTCCTTTATGTTAACACTTTTATGCACATTTCGTCCTTTTACCCTAACCTAGTTATTTATTAAGTTAAAAATATAATCATTGCCACTCATGTGAGGGCAAAATGGTCATTCTACTTGTGATAAATAAATAGTAACATAAAGGTCATTCATAAGATTGTTCAAAGAAAAAAAGGTAAAAAAGAACCCCTGTGAAATACTTCCATAATGGTTGGTAGATGCCGTAAAAAATAGTAACATAAATGACATCCAATGTAATTTTCGTAGTTAAAGGATAACGCTTACAACTTCGTTAAACCTAAATGACATAAAATGCAATTTAGTCTTAATAAAATGTAAGCTTAAATCATGAATCATAAAGAATTAAATAATAAATTTAAAAATGTCGGTTTCAAGTTTCACATCTTAAACTGTCAAACTGTTAAAACCGATTCGTACATATCTCAACTATTTTTAAACACCCCTAGCTCATAACAGGGCCGGCTCTTGGGCGGGTCAACCCGTGCCGTCGCACGAGGCCCAAATTTTCAAAGGGCCCGAAACATTTTTATAAGCTATTATATATATATATATATATATATATATATATAGTATATGCATCCATTTATTATAGAACAAAGTGTTGGTGGTAGAGTGGAAAACCATCTCAAGATAATGTAAAGGTCTCAAGTTAAGTCTTTGCTCTATCACCAATGTTTTTTTAATTTCCACCATAATTTTGGGCCCAATTATTTTTGTCGTCCAAGGCCTAATTTTTTTTTTAGAATTCTTAGGAACGGCACTCTTAATAGCACCCGACCTTCAAGCTACTAATTGAATTTGCAGTGTTTATGAGGCCAATAAAAGTGAGCATATTTAGAAGAGTATTATTAGTTATGGTTACTAATATATATAGGTCACTAAACATGATGTTTTCATCAGAAAGCCTACTTAAATGATTAAATGAATTGAAGTTGTTCATAAGAATCAGTTTTGTGATTATATACCTTCTTCAAATAGGAAACATTATAGGCGATATATTATTAAAGTTCGCAAAGACATTATTTCCATGCACAATAATTAAGTAAGCTATTCAAAAGTTCGCAAAGACATTATTTCCATGCACAATAATTCGTAGCTGTTCAAATAGGAAACATCATAGCCGATATATTATTAAAGTCCACAAAGATAATACAAAATAATTCGTAGCTAGTTGTGACACCCCAACTGATGGTGGATTTATTGGGCGCGACACTAGGCGAACCAGATTGTCTCATGAGAAATTCCATAACACTATTTAAGCGACAATATTTAAACGTTCAATATCCCATACTATTAACATATAATCCTCAAATAACATTACAAAATATCAAGATTCTCATAACACGAATTCAAGTTCGATATTCCTTAGATTTATTACAATGCGTTTCTAAAGTAAACCTAAGTCCATTTGCATCCAAACGTAATCCTCAACATGCCACATATGTTAAAATAAAACGTCAATACAATTAAGTAAGGGTGAGCATACAGGTTTGCGTACATAATAGAAATAAAAACGTTTAGCATACACCGCATGACATACGTAGAGTTGTGAACTATGTAACTACTCAGATTCATACAAACCACCAACCGCGATTGATCGAGGCATGCGAACAAATGTCCACATCCTAAAAAGAAAATAAATGCGAAATAAAAATGTGAGCTTTAACAACCCCGGGCCTCGGGTGGCGGGTCAACCTCTAGTATACTATCATGTTAAGGGTGACGTACAAGCAATCAAGCAATACATACAATTCAGCAGATTTCACGTATAGTCATGTAATTCAACAGGTTGCGAATAAGCATTTGAGATTTGTGTGATGTGTTTTGATATACGAATATATGTGACACCCAAAAGGGCGTTTAAGCGTAAAAGGGTTGAAGTATACTCACTGTCGGTGCGTTTTGAGAGACGAGATGGGATCTGAGAGGAGTTGTGGAGAGTGCCGGATCAGCCTGTAAGCGAAACAGAAGTGCATCAGTCTTCTGAATTGCTGAAACGGTTAACGGTTTGAGAGAACAGAAGACAAGTTCGGCGAACTTGTACTTGAAGGTACAAGTTCGGGCGAACTTGTATGCCTGAACTTACTGTGAGCACAAGTTCGGGCGAGCTTGTCAAGTTTCCTAAGAAACTAGACAAGTTCGGGCGACCTTGTCTTTCTTGGTGAGTGGTGATACAAGTTCGGGCTAACCTGTCCCGATTCCTTGGAATCAGTACAAGTTCGGGCGAACTTGTGTTTATTTGTTGGAGAATTGATCAAGTTCGGTCGAACTTGGTCACCAATCTGGTGACAAGTTCGGGCGAACTTGATACTTTCCGAGCGAACTTGACTGTTTTGGCTTCAAAATCGTGCGTTTTCGCGTCGTTTGCTGAGGAATCGAGTGTCCATCCCTCCAACCTTAAGCCATGAGTAAAACTTAGGCTAGAGAGGTCTTTTGGAGTGAGTTTAACCATTTTACAGAAACTCCGGCTAATCCGGGCGAACTTGAAGGTTCGTACGGGTTAGTCCAGCTTGTGTAAAGTGACGATTTCGTCCTTGTGCTTCCGGATCTGATGATCTTGCTTAACCAGCCTCGTTCCACTTCAAAGTGAACGAAACATACGTCATTAGTCCGAATATTGTGTGAAAATCGATGTTTTAAAAGGTTTTACTCAATCTAAAGTAGATTAATCTAAGAGTAGATCTAAGTGAAAAAAACAGAAGTTTTATAGAAAAAATGAAGATTTTCGTAAACAGAAGAGATTTGATGAAAACGAAGGCAAAGCCTTGTGCCAAAATCGTTGTAAAGTGTTGTTGAACGTTGTTGTAGTTGAAAACGGTTGAATCTTACTTAGAAAACAAAGGGTTTCGTTTTGGAGAGCTCCAGGCGAACTTGCAGGAAGTTCAAATGAAGAATGGAGCTGGGTATTTATAGGTGGAGTGAGAATGGGATGAGTAGACATCAAGTTCGGGCAAACTTGTACTAAGTTCGGGCGAACTTGCTACAAGTTCGAGCGAACTTGTTTGTTTTGCTGAGTTTTAAGACAAGTCCGGGCGGACTTGTGGTTTGTGATGAGTTCAGGTGGCCTAGGCAAGTTCGGGCGAACTTGTCTTATATACAAGTTCGGCCGAACTTGACCTAATGGTCAAGTTTCGTTCGATTATTTCGCGTTATGAATTCGTTCGGCGATTCGGGTCGTATTAGATGGGTATATTAAGCGTGTGCAATTGATTTAATAGTGCGATTTAACGATTCGTGCGTGTGAGAGCATTGTGATAGCGATTATTACCATAACATAAACAAATATAACAACATAAAACATATTTCCACATAATTAACTGTGTTTTGCGATGCGATGAGATAAGCGATGCGATGGCACAAGTGTTTATTAACAATAACACACTCGGCTCGTATAGTAGCATAATTACTTGTGATTGCGATGAATTTGCGATTAATAAACGATTAGATGCGATATAATTGTAAATAAACATATTTAATTAACATAACTTTCTCATAATCGAATCTTCGGAGTACAATAGAAACAAAAGAAAATAAAATACAATAACAACGAATTCCCGATTTGTTACAGTCTCCCCTACTTTAGGAAATTTTGTCCCGAAATTTAAGTAGTGGCCGTAACAAAGAGATGCGGATACTTTGCCTTCATGTCACTTTCCAATTCCCAAGTGAACTCTGTACCGCGTTTGCCTTCCCATCGGACCTTCACGATAGGGATGCGAGAGCGTCGTAATTTCTTAGTTTCTCGGTCCATGATTTCGAGAGATTTTCCATGAAATGGAGAGTCTCGTTGATTTGTAGATCTTCGAGAGGTACATGGAGATTTTCTTTAGCTAGCATTTCTTGAGGTTTGACACGTGGAAAGTCGGATGTATGTTGTTAATTTCCGCCGGTAGTTCGAGTCGCTAGGTTACTTTACCGATTCTTTCCAAAATCTTAAAGGGACCTACATATCAAGGCGCTAGCTTCCTTTCTTTCCAAAGCGGATCATCCCTTCCAAGGTGCAACCTTTAGGAGGACGTGATCTCCCACTTCGAACTGTAGGGGCTTGCGGCGTTTATCGGCATAACTCTTTTGACGACTCCGAGCTTTCAAGAGATTGTCTCTGATCTGGAGGATCTTGTCTGTCGTTTCTTGAATCAGCCCAGGACCGGTGATTGTGCTTCTCCGATCTCGTGCCATGCAATAGGCGATCGACATTTTCTTCCATACAGTGCCTCAAAAGGAGCCATTTGAATGCTGGTATGATAACTATTATTGTACGAGAATAATTACCACTAAATCTATGATGCACGCACGAAGCATGTCTTCAAGGGTGCGGATCGTGCGCTCAGTCTAACCATCGATTTGATGATGAAAAGCGGTACTGAGATTGAGAGTAGTACCGAGAGCGGATTGAAAAGTCTCCCAGAGACGTGAGTAAAGCGACCGTCGCGGTCAGAGATGATGTCACGAGGCGTCCCGTGTCGACAAATGATTTCGTCGGTATAGATTCGGGCTAATCATTTCGACCTTAAAGTTTTCTCGTATAGCAATAAAATGCGCGGATTTAGTAAGACGATCAACGATAACCCAAATGCTATGTGACCAGAGGAAGTGCAGGGAAGTTTTTTAATAAAGTCATAGCTATGCTCTCCCGCTTCCACATCGGGATTTCGGGTTGTTCGAGCAAGCCAGAGGGCCTTTGATGTTCGGCTCTAACCTTCGAGCAAGTTAAGCACTTTGAGACGTATAAGGCGATATACTTTTTCATGCCCAGCCACCGTACTTAGGACGAAGGTCCTGGTACATCTTGTCGGCTCCGGGGTGAATGGAATATCAAGATTTATGAGCTTCGGTCATTAGCAATTCACGAAGGTTATCACGGTTGGGAATCAAAATGCGTCGAGATAGTAATAAATACCATTAGGTTTAACAACGAGCTGAGCTTCCGCACCACATTTCATTTCATCTTGCAAGGTATTCTCGTTAAAACAAGCAAACTGAGCGAGCGAATCAAAATTTCGAGATCATTCAAAGCTTGAGAGTCACGAACACTATACACATAGCTTCGTCGACTTAGAGCATCGGCTACGACGTTTGCTTTGCCGGGATGATAGCGTATCTCATAGTCGTAATCGTTGAGAAGTTCAACCCATCTGCATTGGCGCATATTCAGTTCCTTTTGATTAAAGATATGTTGTAAGCTCTTATGGTCGGTGAAGACCGTGCACTTAGTACAGTAAAGGTAGTGTCAGCCATATCTTCAATGCAAAAACAACTGCACCGAGTTCGAGATCTGGGTTGTGTAGTTTTTCTCGTGGATCTTGAGTTGTTGAGATGCGTACGCGGTAACCTTGTCTCGTTGCATGAGAACAAAACCAAGACCAAGATTAGAGGCATCGCAATAAACAACGAAATCGTCGTTTCCGTCGGGAAGAGCGAGTATGGGAGCGTTGCATAACATACGCTTGAGAGTTTGAAAGGCTTCCTCTTTTTGGAATCCTAAACGAAAGGTTTGTCTTTATGAGTTAAAGCGGTAAGCGGAATGGCGATTTTCGAAAAGTCGGCGATGAATCGACGGATACCCGCCAATCCGAGAAATGAACGGATTTCAGATGCATTTTTCAGCGTAATCCAACTCTTGACAGCTTCGATCTTTGTAGGGTCGACGTGAATTCCTTGACTATTAACGATATGGCCGAGAAATTGGACTTCTTCGAGCCAGAATTCACATTTAGAGAACTTAGCATAAAGGCGATTTACTTGAAGGAGTTCGAGGACTAAACGGAGATGGAGCGCGTGTTTGTCTCTCGACTTTGAGTAAATCAGGTTATCATCAATAAACACGATGACGAAATGATCTAAGAAAGCTTTACACACACGGTTCATCAAATCCATGAAGACCGCGGGTGCATTGGTAAGACCAAAAGGCATGACCACGAATTCAAATGGCCATAACGAGTACGAAAGGCGGTTTTTGGAATATCTTCATTCCAATACGCGTAACTGATGATAACGGAACGTAAATCGATCTTAGAAAAACAAGTAGCACCTTGAAGGTGATTAAACAAGTCGTCGATTTGGGGAAGAGGATAGTGGTTCTTTATCGTGAGTTTGTTAAGCTCACGATAATCGATGCACATTAGGAACGTCCCATTTTTCTTTTTCACGAAAAGAACGGGTGCGCCCCATGGTGAAGTGCTCGGGCGTATGAAGCCTTTATCAAGAAGCTCTTGAAGTTGGCTAGATAGCTCACGCATTTCTGATGGTGCGAGACGATAAGGAGCTTTAGCAACGGGTGTAGCACCGGGAACTAAATCGATACGGAATTCAACATCACGAGTAGGGGTAAACCAGGTAAATCGTCGGGAAAGACCTTAGGAAATTCACAAACAACGGGAACGTCTTTAAAAGTTTTCTTTTCTTTCTTCGGGTTCACGATATGGGCTAGAAAAGCAACACATTGCTTTCGCAAACATTTGTTTGCTCGAGTACATGACAAAAGCATCAACTTATTTGAGGGAGTTTCACCATAGACATGGAGTTGATCACTATTTGAAAGAGGGAAACGGATCATTTTATCGAAACAAACGACTTCAGCATGGTTTTCTCGAAGAAAATCCATGCCTACTATATATCGAAGCTACCTAACTGCATAGGTATGAGATTGATCGAGAAGATGTGGTTGTTGAGATCGAGAGTACAACCACGTAGGACGGAGTTAACAGCAATGGTTTTCCGGTGGCGACTTCCACATCGAAAGTCTTTGGGAGTTTAGGGCGTTTACATTTTAAAACCTTTTCGAATTCTAACGATACAAAACAATTATCAGCACTAGTATCAAATAAACATGAAGCATAAATACCATTGACAAGGAACGTACCATTGACAACATTGTTGTCGTTCTGAGCCCGGCGATGATTGAGGTTAAAGGCTCGTCCACGCGCAGCCTGTTGTTGTTGCTGAGGCTGTGGTGGTTGATGCTGTTGAGGCTGCTGCTGCTGCGGCTCTTGCTTGACGGCACGGTTTGGGCAAGCATTGCTGAAATGATTTGGGTCACCACATGTGTAACATGCACAAGCCTGAATTGCTGGTGCTGGCGGTGCTTGGTTAACGGGAGCAGCATTGATAGGAGCTGGCGGAGCTGCGAGAGTAGGAGGAGCTTGTGACGAGGACCAGTACGGCAATGCGCCGTAAATAACCATAAACATTGCAGTTAGCGAAAAAGCGGCAGTTTCCTCCAACTGCGTGATGATATGTGCATTTAGAGCACAGTAGGTGAGGTTCTGTGTACGCACGCTTAGCAGCTGGTGCATTTGGAGTAGCGGCTTGGCGAAGCTGAGAGCTTGGAGCGGGAACCATAGCGCAGTTCTTGTTGTTTCCCTTGCGCTTGCGATTCTGGTCACTTGTTTTGGGGACTTGAGGTGGAGCAGTATCGATGCTTGGCTCAGTGGTAGCTTGGCTGAGATTCTTAGTCGAGTTTTTGAAATAACCAGTTTGAACCCGTTTGTCATTGATCTCAAGGGAGATCTAGTAAGTTTCCTCGATGGTAGTGGGTCGAGCTGCTTGAACAAAGTCGGCTACGCAATCTGGTAAATCATGGAGATACTTCTTAATTGCCTTTTCGGTAGTATCCACCTGACCTAGGCATATAAGGCTAAGCTATTTGAAGGGAGCGGTGAGACCAGTATTGTCACCATCATTCTGCTTGATACCCCAAAACTCATTTTCCAACTTCTGGATTTCGTGAGGTGGGCAGAACTCTTTGATCATTAGCTCCTTAAGTTCTTCCCACGCGAGAGAGTAAGCTTCCCCTTTACCGCGTTGTTGCGCTTGGAAGTCCACCAGTCAAGTGCCCTTGACTGAAAGACTCCAGTGGCGTTAACAGTGAGGAGATTTTCAGGGCATCTGCTTTGTCTGAAGGTGACTGCAATCGAATCGAACCAATGAAACAACTTGGTTGGTCGTCTTTGCCGGTGAATGCTGCAGGACCGCAGGCTTTAAACTGCTTGAAGCTGAAGCGGGATTTTGGAGCATCATTCTTGGAATTAACTGAAGAGTTGCTGCTTGCCGCATGTATCTCGCTGACGATTTGCGGGATCACCTTAGCCATTTCTTTGGCTACAAGAGAGGCGATGCGTTTGTCAGTGTTGTTGTGCTGAGCGGTGCGGTGAGTGTGAGATCCCATTGATGCCATCTACATAAAGGATTTAATTGGATGACATTCGATTATAGTAGGTTTATGTTTAAAAGTTTATATTATTATTATTAGTCAAGGCAATTAAAACACGTAGGCACATAAGCACATAGCACATAAGCACTAGTCACATAATTCACGTAAGCATATACTTTGCACGTATTCACCTTCTTATAAGTACAGTGTAGCGTGTTCGAGATGCGATATGTAAGTGAAATAAGCAAGATAAGCGAGTAATACTGCGTATGAGACACGCATGGCCTCATGAGCGTATGCGGGTTGAGCGATTAGTTTTGTTGGTAAATTAATTAGCGTTTTAGATTGCGACAGTTGTGCGAGTAGTGCGTATTTTCGTAAAGCGATAAAGCGAGAAATCGATAAAACGAGAAATCAATAAAGCGAGAAATCGAATAAGCGAAAATCCTCAAAACATAAATAACAATAAATTCGATGATGCGTAAATCGATGATAATAGGCTTAATCAACTGGGAGCGTCCTGGGTTTTGAGACAACGACTACCTAAAGTGGTTCGAAAATTCTCCGAGTTCGAACACACGATTTGGCCTAATAGACAAATGCTCTCGCCGTACAACGGTTAACGGCATTTATCCTTCCAGTTACGTCCAGTTCCGAGTCATCAAAATAATCGAGACTTTGGTGAGATTGAAAATCGAGGAGCAAACTAGTTATTAAGATGCGGGTTTCACCCCTAACTTAACAACCTCATTCCTAGTTGTGGTTATGCTCACCGATCAAATTGGGAGTTCCACTAGATAGAAATGGATATTTCCGTCGAGGTTTGGATATCACTCCTAACTCAACGATGGTATCTCGTGCGAGAGAATGCGTGGAGTGAGTGATCTTATCGGGAGTTCTTGGTTTTCACACCTAATCCCGACACAATCACTCGTCTGTGTTATACGAGCGTTCTTCACGTGTGTTGTGGTTGCTTTAGGAAAAGCAATGTTTAAAAGTTCGCGTCGAAGGGTTTTGATCAAGTTCGGGCGAACTTGGCATCAACCTGATGACAAGTTCGAGCGGACTTGTTTAATCCCAAGCGAACTTATTGTTGTTGAGGGGACAGACAAGTTCGAGCGAACTTGGTCGAGTCCGGGCGAACTTGATCAATTTCAGGCGAACTTGATCAATTTCGAGCGAACTTGTCCCCCAAGTCCGGGCGGACTTGTCTGTTCGTATTCGTTTTCGGCGTTAATCGATGCGTAGCGGTCTGATTTGGCGTCCTAACTGTAGAGTAAGTCAAATATGGCAATTCTACCTAATTCCCTACGGGTTATGGCTCTGATACCAATCTCTCACACCCCAACCGATGGCGGAAATCATTGGGGCGCGGCACTAGGCGAACCAGATTGTCTCATGAGAAATTCCATAACACTATTTAAGCAACAATATTTAAACGTCAATATCCCATACTATTAACATATAATCCTCAAATAACATTACAAAATATCAAGATTCTCATAACACGAATTCAAGTTCGATATTCCCTAGATTTATTACAATCGTTTCAAAAGTAAACCTAAGTCCATTTGCATCCAAACGCAATCCTCAACCTACCACATACGTTAAAATAAAACATCAATACAATTAAGTAAGGGTGAGCATAAAGGTTTGCATACATAATAGAAATAAAATCGTTTAGCATACACCGCATGACATACGTAAGAGTTGTGAACTATGTAACTACTCAGATTCATGCAAACCAACAAATCGCGATTGATCGAGGCATGCGAACAAGTGTCCACATCCTAAAGAGAAAATAAATGCAAAATAAAAATGTGAGCCTTAACAACCCCGGGCCTCCGGGTTGCGGGTCAACCTCTAGTATACTATCATGTTAAGGGTGACGCACAAGCAATCAAGCAATACATACAACTCAGCAGATTTCACCTATAGTCATGTAATTCAACAGGTTGCGAATAAGCGTTTGAGAGTTGTGTGATGTGTTTTGATATACGAACATATGTGACACCCAAAAGTGCATTTAAGCGTAAAAGGGTTCAAGTATACTCACTGTTGGTGCATTTTGGGAGACGAGACGGGATCTGAGAGGAGTTGCAAAGAGTGCCGGATCAGCCTGTAAGCGAAAAGAAGTGAATCAGTCTTTCCAAATTGCTGAAACGGTTAACGGTTTGAGAGAACAGCAGACAAGTTCGGGCGAACTTGTACTTGAGAAAAGTGGTTTACTAATGTGGAAGTCGGGCGAACTTTTCTTTCTTGGTGAGTGGTGATACAAGTTCTGGCGAACTTGTGTTTATTTGTTGGAGAATTGATTAAGTTCGGTCGAACTTGGTCACCAATCTGGTGACAAGTTCGGGCGAACTTGATACTTTCCGAGCGAACTTGACTGTTTTTGGCTTCCAAATCGTGCGTTTTCGTGTCGTTTGTTGAGGAAATCGAGTGTCCATTCCTCCAACCTTAAGCCACTGAGTAAAACTCGGGCTAATCCGGGTGAACTTGAAGGTTCGTACGGGTTGGTCCAGCTTGTGTAAAGTGACGATTTCGTCCTTGTGCTTCCGGATCTGAGATCTTGCTTGACCACGCCTCGTTTCTCTTCAAAGTGAACGAAACATACGTCATTAGTCCGAATAGTGTGTGAAAATCGATGTTTTAAAGGTTTTACTCAGATCTAAGAGTAGATCTAAGTGAAAAAAACAGAAGTTTTATAGAAAAAGATGAAGATTTTCGTAAACAGAAGAGATTTGATGAAAACGAAGGCAAAGCCTTGTGCCAAAATCGTTGTAATGAACGTTGTTGTAGTTGAAAACGGGTTGAATCTTACTTAGAAAACAAAGGGTTTCGGTTTTGGAGAGCTTCGGGCGAACTTACAGCAAGTTCAAATGAAGAATGGAGCTGGGTATTTATAGGTGGAGTGAGAATGGGATGAGCAGACATCAAGTTCGGGCGAACTTGTACCAAGTTCGGGCGAACTTACTGGGGAATGCTACAAGTTCGAGTGAACTTGTTTGTTTTGCTGAGTTTTAAGACAAGTCCGGGCGGACTTGTGGTTTGTGATGGGTTCAGGTGGCCTAGGCAAGTTCGGGCGAACTTGTGTTATATACAAGTTCGGCAGAACTTGACCCAATTGGTCAAGTTTCGTTCGATTATTTCGCGTTAAGAGTTCGGTCGACGATTCGGTTCGTATTAGATGGTTATATTAAGGTTGCAATTGATTTAATAGTGCGATTTAGCGATTCGTGCGTGTGAGAGCGTTGCGATAGCGATTATTACCATAACATAAACAAATATAACACACATAAAACATATTTCCACATAATTAACTGCGTTTTGTGATGCGATGAGATAAGCGATGCGATGGCCAAGTGTTTATTAACAATAACACACTCGGCCCGTATAGTAGCATAATTACTTGTGATTGCGATGAATTTGTGATTAATAAGCGATTAGATGGATATAATTGTAAATAAACATATTTAATTAACATAACTTTCTCATAATCGAATCTTCGGATACAATAGAAACAAAAGAAAATAAAATACAACAACAAATTCTCGAGTTGTTACACTATTTAAATAGGAAACATTATAGCCGATATATTATAGGGTGTGGTCATGACCCTTATGATCACCATGACCCTCCACATAAGCGCCATGTCACCTACTTCTAATCCATAATCCAAAACCACCACCCTAAGGGTGTGGTCATGACCCAAACCACTATTATCTTAATTTTAATATATTTTTGTGAAAAGGAAATGACATGTTGAATAAGGAAAGTAGGCTCGTGGTTGCCATGGTTTAATCCATGAGAATCATGGTGGATGTGGCAAGGGGATGGTGTAGCAATCCATTAATGGTCCTATATGGCGATTGATGACCCAACCATGACCCAATTGTTAAAGATGACTTTTTTTAGGCTACCTTACTCTTTAAATTGTATAGCTTTGTTGCCTCACTCCGGCCTGCAAAGACATTGAAGAAACACCAACGTCTAAAGCAAGAGGTTTATTCTTATGGGAGTGGTCTCGTCAAGAATGGTTAACCCTTAATCTTTCCTCGTGAATAATCTAGGTTTGATCTGCAAAACAAAACACCATGAGACTCCTTACAAGGAGGAGATGCGCGCGCAGGGGGGGTCTCATTATAACCATCCGGCATGAGAATAAGTATTGTTTAAAAAGAGTAAACGAGTGAGTGTTAAGAAAAGAGAATGAGAGAGCCGATCCTTGAACCTGGAGGTGAAGTTCTGTATTTATAGCCGAAGTGGGAGAGGAGAATGGTGGCTAATGAGCCTTGATACAGCTGTCCTGGTCGGCAGATATCCTTTTGGTCTCCTCCGTCAAGACAGGAATTGTCTGCAGGGTGGATCGACGTGGCACCATATGCTTGGCACTGCCCAACGTACCCTTTGTTGACCTGCCATCAGGTGTACCATGGAGATCACGTAGTAGGGTCTGACGACGTCTGGTTGGTGCCACGTGTCTTTTCTATGTACATGTTTGTCCCTTGTATTATTTCTCCAGCCACGTAGGTGTAAACATGTATGGGTGTTCCCATGCAAGATATTCTAAGATTGGAAACGTGCTACCTGTGTCAGTTGTGGTTATGATCGTGTGCCGCATAGTTGACTAGGCTATTTAGGACCATAACTCTTCAGACGTATTATTTCGAATACACAATAATTCGTAGCTAAAAGATGAACTAAGAGTTTGCTGATATGTTGTCACGAATAATGTGTTGCTCGTTTGTTTCTTTGATATGATTTCAAGTATCTTTCAATTTGAAATCATATTCCATTTATATTATTTCTTCCTTTATAATTTATCAAATAACTTTTGTAAGAAGGTTTCACTGTTTTTTTAGTGGTTTCATTGGTTAGTGGTTTTCATAAACCAATGGGTTGATGCCACGTGGTATTCATTATTTTTTTATTTATATGTACAAGTCTTAAAGCAATGTGTAGAAGCTTATATTGCATATAAATATTTATGTTTTCTTCCCTTAGACTGTTATTAAAAGGAAAAAAATTTTGTTGAGTATTGATACAAATACCAAATAACCTTATGGTTTACTTTTAATTTTAATAAACCATGCACTTTCAAAATTTATATAACTATTATTATTGTTGTTGTCGTTATTATTTAATATATTTTATAAATTCAAAGCCGGTTGAGTTGCGAGTTAACACGCCACAAATTTTCATTTGTTTTAACGGTATTGTCGAAACACGCTTCACCTTTTTACATAAGATTTCGGATATCACGAACGTTTTTGCTATAACGTGTGCGTTTACATAGAAGTTTTTTTAAATAAACTCTTGAATTAACGCGTGAAATTTGTATTTGTTTTTAACGTATCCGTTGTAACGCACAGGTTTTGAAATACTTTGTATTTGTTTTTAACGGATTCATCGCAATGCACGGATCATAAAATACTAGTTACATTATCTAAACATTATTTAGAAGGGTTATTCTTTTAATTTATCATGTAGTACCGTAGGACGATTTTCAAGATAACTATAGGTATGAGAATATATTATTTTCAGGCTCCGCTCAACCGCTCAAGGAGGAGTGAAATAAATCAAGCGTTTTGAGCCTTTACTTCCATAGGACCCCAAATTAAAGCGTTTTGGGCCTTTACATTATATACATGTGATTATAACTTTAAGATTATAGATATTTAGGTTTATGATCTATAATTATTTATACAAAGAAATAATATATGAATCATAGGACCTAAAGCATTTTTTTCTTTTATATTTAAGAAAACGGCCGTAATTTTGTTATTCACTTTGAGCCTACCATTATATTAAGCCGGCTTTAATAACATTTCAATCGCATCTAAACAAAACACATTATGTATATATTAAATTAATTAATTAAAAACTAAAAATAGAAACCAATTAATAGTAACTTTAATATTATAATATTATGTAACATCCGTCGAAAAACGGGTTTTCAAAACCCGCTTCGTTTATTAATCGAATATCAAGTTATAAAATTTCGTTGCTATTTATGATTTAATTTTGATTTTAAGCAATACATAATTAATAAACATTTTAGAATTTAGAAACTATAATTGTTAAAAAGTAAAAACAAATTAAATAAAAAGGAAATAACGCTGCCGGGTTTCGAACCCGGGTCAGCCGGAAGAAACAAGCAACACTTAACCACTCCGCCACTTGACTCGTTTGTGTAATCAATGAATCATATAAAACTTAAGTTCCACCGTGATTTCATCTGTTTGCGCCAAGAACTGAAACCGCTCATCGGCTTTCAGATATCCAGAAACCTTTGGTATGTCGCGAGTTTCTGAGTATAACCGATGATTCAATGCTAGTTACAACCCACGTTCTAATCAATTCAGTCTTCAATGCCTCGATTCATATGATTGTTGAAGATTGAAACCGAAATGAAATTTACTTTCAATTTACACTGATAATATCATCGCCTCATAACTCGAAAACACTCGCAGAACTCTCGATTTCACTTTCTGTTCGTCGGAATCGTTATCTGCTATCGCCGGAATTCCGCCGGAAAACCGAGACATTCATCAAATCGGTAAATTTCTCGATTCTTTCATTTTCAATCCATTGTTAGACTTTTACTAACTCAAATCCTTCAACCAAAATCGGTCCCAGACGACGTTGTCGGATAATCTGCACTCGCCGGAAAATCTCTGAAAATTCCGAAATCACGCTGTGAATCGGTACAAACATCTAAACTCTCTGATAATCCTTGTTTAGTCACTTAATTTCGCAACTAATTGATCAAAACCGTTAATTGATCCGATCAGACGGAATTCACAAAACAGAGCCGACGACCTTTGCCGGAATTCTGAGGAAAACGTTTCTGTTCGGTACATTCGATTCCTTAACTTTTTTTATCCATTAAATTTCAACAACTTATATGTCCGATGAATGATTTAAACAAGAACTGTCGAATATCGGTTGTCTGTGTTTATAAATGAAGAAGACGAAGGCGATATGTGTATAAGTTTAATTAAAACCGAATATTATACCGGGTTAGACACACAGTCCAGTGGTGGACTGTGTGCAAATTTAATATCATGGTCCCGAGTTCGAGTCCTAACACGCTGCCCGGTTCTTACAAATTTCCAACCATTTTTAATATTGATATATATTAAGGCGCAGATAGTAAATAAATGCAATTAAAATCGCATATCATTCGGGTTAGTCACACAGCCCAGTTGGTTGGGTTGTGTGCAATACAAGGCTATGGACGCGGGTTCGAGTCCAGGCCCTCACACCGGTTCAATGATTTAAAAACCTTTTTAAATTAAATAGAATTCTGAATAATCTAAATAGTATATAAGTATAATTAAAATCAGAAATATTTCGGGTTAGACACGTAGCTCAGTTGGTAGAGCTGTGTGCACGCGTACGAGAGGTCTCGGGTTAGAGCCTCACCCAGCGCACACATAAGTCACAGTCCGACCGGTCAACGTCCCGGTCAACGGTCGACGGTCCAAAAAGTCAAAAATTTTAATTCTTTTTATTTATTTATTTAATTTAAAAATCAATTAAAAATACTTAAATATAATATTTTAAAATTAGAAAATGTCCTTAAACTTACAAAAATAAATCTAGAAATCCATTTACTTACCGAACTATTTCGTTATTATTTTTAGGTTAGTTTTCCTCGTCAATCCAATTCCAAAAACTCGTGCGCATCCAACATCATCAAACGAACGCACCCAATGTGAGTGAATCTCTACCAATTCCCTGTTTTAATCACATTTTGGGGTGTATCATGTGTCGCTTATTATTTATTACATTCAAACATTTGTGCATCCATCATATCCATGATCAAACGTGTATCCAATATGTATCAATTGTTTGTGTGGTTAATGTTTAGATTAAATTTATCATTTTCAGTACATACATCATCATAGGCTCATCTGTTCCCCATTACCTATGAGCGGAACTGTTCCCCATTACCTATGAGCGGAACGTGGCGTTGCCAACATACGATCGGCTCCGTTTGATTGAGCCTTGATCTCACATACATCATCATAGGCTCGTTCGTTCCCCATTACCTATGAGCGGAACGTGACATTGCCAACATATACATTATCATTCATGTCATATACTCATGCAAGGTGGTTTGTTATTGTTTGTTTATTTACGTTTGCTCACATATGATTATTGCACAATTTTTCCATATAAATACAACAAGAAATCAATAACAAAGGTTTTTAACAAGGTTCACTCGCCAACTGTTGTTGACCCAAACTTCCCCATTTTTACACATGATACAGGTGATCCAGTTGAAGCAAGAAACATCTAGGACGGCCTAGAAGAATAAATCAGTTTAGATTTTGGATTGTTTATTTAATTTTCCTTTCCTTGTATTGTATGAATTTGGCTTGAACATTTAAGTTGTAATTTGAATTTAATAAATATGAAACATTTTAGTAAACATCATGAGCTTTGGTGATAACCCAATTATGCCCGACTCTTATTCCGCTGCGGGTCGGGGTGTGACAAATTGGTATCAGAGCCATGACTATAGGGATATAGGATAGGTTATTAGACCCCTAGAGCCTATACTATAGTTGATTAGAATTATTTAAATTGTTTATGTGTTATATACAAAATTCATGATGTTTATATGCTTTATGTTTATTGTTACATTCAATGTTATGCAAGCATGTTCATAAGTACATATTACTATACAATGCTCATCATGAATCATATCCTCATAACATATCATATCCATGAGAGCACACACAACACAATTTCCATGATTTTTGCAACGATTTTTGTATTTTTTTTCAAATCACATCAAAGTGAGTTCTCATGACGGGCATGTAGTAACTGGAAGGGTACAAGTACCGGTAGTCGGAACGTCCTGTCTAGGCTTGGCATTCGTATAAATCCAAAATAAAGGACCAGTTTGCCTACCTGGGGACTAACGATGAGAGTACGAAGGACCTATTAGGCCAAAGCATGCTATACCAAACGTCGTGTGAGCTAACCTCACTTTGAGTTGTCATTGTGTCTACACCTGGACACCCTCCTACCATACATCTCGCAAACATATTTCATGGTTTTCATTCGGGTGATGCGAGTGTTAAACCGCCAACACCAATGTGAATCCTACCAAGCCAATAGTCATGGGGGCCCACATGACTATAAGGTGATGGTATGGGGGACATTGGAGGCCCAAACATGAGCAAACCCAAGACATCCTATGGATGTAGTTGCATTATTGATAATTATGTTATTTTTATTTCATTTGACGACACATGACACTAAAAAGACTCCTTAAACTCACCATCTTCTTATGTATGTTCCTGTAGATGTCGGCTAGGCAGCAACGTGGAGGTAGAAAGTCAGGAAGGTCAAACAACGCTTGGCCGCGGTGCTTCCTGACATCGAAATTCAAGTCCAACAAGCTCTCGCCGCAAATCCCATCAACCCTCCCAATCAAGAAGACCAGAACGTCGACAACCCTCCCTCCAAAAAGTGCTCTTACAAACACTTCAAGTCTTGCGATCCCCCGAAATTTGAAGGGACCGAAGGTGTCACTGCTCTCCTCCACTGGTTTGAGGAAATGGAAAACACCTTCCTCAATTGCGATTGTCCCGAGGATCGCAAGGTACGTTACGCAACCGGGAGACTGTTTGGAGTAGCTCTTACCTGGTGGAATACAGAAAAAGGTAAGAGAGGAATCGAAGATGCAATTGCCTTAACATGGGAGGAGTTAAGGGAAATCATGACGAGACGTTTCTGTCCAAGAAGCGAGATCAAAAAGTTAAAGGATGAATTCCACTCGTTAAAAGCAAAAGGAAGGAGATCATACTTCCTACAACAAAAGGTTTCTAGAGTTGAACCAAATGATCCCCAACTTGTTCACCCCAGTATACCGCTTAGTCGAACACTATATTCGAGGCCTCCCCTCGAAAATTCAAGACTCAGTTCTAAGCACTTCGCCTGCAACACTTGAAGCTGCTATGGAACTAGCTACCGAGCTTACCAAGAATCGCATCCGAAACGGCAAATTTAAGGATGAGAAAAAGAAAGCCCCCATTGAGGGCCAAACTTCAAACCATTCCACCTCCTCCTCAAAGTTTGCTAGTAAGAGGAAACGAAACGGCAGAAACTTTGTTGTCACACAAACAAACCTCCCTATCACTACTGCACCCATCACCCAAGTTGCCCCCTCATCTGCACCATATAAAAAGCCATACTCCGGCCATACCCAAAATGCAACTGTTGCCAATACCATCACTTTCCTGATCATCCCTGCCAACATTGCACCGGCTGTGGCCGTGCAGGTCACACCATCCAAACCTGTCGCACACTTCAGCGAACGAACCGCAATCAGCCCTCAACCCAAACCCACCATCAGATAGTGGGTCAAGCCCAACAACCTTTACTCCTACCACCTGCCCAACATGTAGCCCAATCCTACTACCAACCCAACTATCCCATGATGCAACCTATGCGGGCTTGTTACAACTGTGGAGACCCGAACCACTTCGGAACACCTGTCCACGCTTGGTGAACATCATCCATGCCCAAGCTCAAGCAAATCCAGTAAACCAGGCTAACCAAGCTCCTCCACCTGCTAGGGGAAGAGCTTTCAACATCAACGCCAATCAAGCTAGGGCTGACAACAACGTGGTTAACGGTACGTTTCTCATTAATGGTAGTTATGCATCCATGTTATTTGATACTGGCCCGGATAAGAGTTTTGTGTCCTTAGAATTTGAACCCATCCTTAACCAAACTCGTGATAAACTCATGGAATCCATAACGGTAGAAGTTGCTGACGGAAAACCGGTCTCATTAAACTCTATTATACGCAATTGTACTCTCACCCTAAACGATCACGATTTTCCAGTTGACCTCATTCCTATGAAGTTGGGAAGTTTTCGACATTATAATTGGTATGGACTGGCTCAGTCAACATCATGCTGAAGTAGTATGCCGCAAAAAGTTCATTTGCATTCCTCTTGCAAACGGTCAGACTCTACGAATCTTTGGAGAAACCCCTTCGAAAGGACTCAAATTAATGTCCTGTCTTCAAGCCCGAAAATATCTCCGCAAGAATTATGTCGCATTCCTAACTCACGTCGTCAAAAGGGGAACCAAGGAGAAGAAACTCGAAGACATCCCAGTAGTAAAAGAATTTCCGCAAGTTTTTCCTGACGACATTTCAGGACTTCCTCCCGTGAGAGAAGTCGAATTCCGCATTGATCTTATACCTGGAGCTACACCAGTTGCAAAATCTCCTTATAGGTTAGCCCCATCCGAAATGAAAGAGTGGCCAGTCAACTGCAAGAGCTGACTGACAAAGGATTCATACGTCCTAGCTCATCGCCTTGGGGTGCACCTGTCTTTTTGTGAAGAAGAAAGATGGAACGTTTCGCATGTGTATCGACTACAGAGAACTCAACAAGTTAACGGTCAAGAACCGCTACCCATTACCTCGCATGATGATCTTCTTGACCAACTTCAAGGCGCCACCTGTTTTTCAAAAATCGACCTACGTTCTGGTTATCATCAACTCAGAGTACATGAAGAGGACGTCCCAAAGACCGCCTTCCGAACTCGTTATGGTCATTACGAATTCATGGTCATGCCATTTGGTTTAACCAACGCCCAGCTGTCTTCATGAATCTAATGAACAGAGTCTGCAAACCCTATCTCGACCGTTTTGTCATAGTCTTCATCGACGACATCCTCATCTACTCAAAGTCTAAGTCTGATCATGAACGACACCATCGACTCATCCTTACACTATTAAGGGCAGAAAAGTTGTACGCTAAGTTTTCGAAATGTGAATTCTGGTTAAGGGAAGTACAATTCCTTGGACACGTCGTCAATGACAAGGGAATTCATGTTGATCCCTCAAAAATCAAGGCAGTGCAGGAATGGCAAGCGCCACGAACCCCTACCGAAGTAAGATCATTTCTTGGTTTGGCTGGTTACTACTGCCGTTTCATTGCAAATTTCTCCCGTATTGCTGTACCATTCACGGCTTTGACTCATAAAGGAAAGCCCTTCATATGGGGACCCAAACAAGAAGAAGCCTTCCAAACTCAAAAGCAAAAACTCTGTGATGCACCTATTCTCACACTTCCTGAAGGTTGTGATGACTTCGTGGTTTATTGCGACGCGTCAGGGCAGGGACTAGGCTGTGTACTGATGCAAAGAGGGAAAGTGATAGCTTATGCTTCTAGACAACTCAAAATTCATGAGAAGAACTACACCACCCACGACCTAGAACTTGGAGCCGTTGTGTTCGCTCTTAAGATATGGAGACATTACCTCTACGGTACCAAGTGTGAAATATACACTGACCACAAGAGCCTCCAACATATCTTTACCAAAAGGAGTTGAATATGAGGCAACGAAGATGGGTCGAACTTCTTAATGACTACGACTGTGAAATTCGGTATCATCCTGGCAAGGCAAACGTGGTGGCCGATGCGCTCAGTCGAAAGGGTTATGCGAACTCCATTCGTCTTCTATGTTCGCAAATCATAACCGACATCAAAGATCAAATCCGAGAAGCCCAACATGTTTCTGTAACAGAAAACGACGTACGCAATGAGCTGTCTTGTGGAGCAGAACTTAAAATCGAAACCAAATCCGACGGTATTCTGTACTATCTAGATCACATATGGATTCCCGATCACAATAACCTTCGTGATTTCCTTATGAATGAGGCGCACAAAACACGATACTCTGTACACCCAGGAGCCGACAAGTGTATCAAGACCTTCGATACACCTACTGGTGGCCTGGCATGAAGAAGGATATCGTTGTTTTTGTTTCCAAGTGCCTTACATGTTCCAAAGTAAAAGCTGAACATCAAAGACCCTCAGGACTTCTAGTCCAACCTGAAATACCTGTATGGAAGTGGGAAAACATAACCATGGACTTCATTACCGGGTTACCTCGCACCTCCAGTGGGTATGACACTATATGGGTAATCATTGATCGTCTTACAAAATCAGCTCACTTCATCCCGATTCGCGAGGACTTCAAGAACGAGAAGTTAGCTCGTATCTACATCAGCGGATCGTAAGCCGTCATGGTGTACCTTTAAGCATCATTTCAGACCGTGATGGTCGTTTCACTTCACGAACATGGCAGGCCGTACAAGCCGCTTTGGGTACACGATTAGACCTCAGTACCGCTTATCATCCTCAAACTGATGGACAATCTGAACGCACCATCCAAACTCTTGAAGATATGCTCCGAGCATGTGTCATAGACTTCAAAGGGAATTGGGACGCTCATCTACCATTAGTTGAATTTTCGTACAACAATAGTTACCACTCAAGTATCGGCATGGCTCCTTTCGAAGCGTTATATGGCCGTAAGTGCCGATCTCCAGTATGTTGGCACGAAAATTGGGGAAGCTCAAATCACCGGTCCAGAATTGATTCAAGAAACGACAGACAAGATCCATCAAATTCGAAACAATCTTCTAGCGGCACAAAGTCGTCAAAAGAGTTATGCAGACAAACGACGAAAGCCCTTGGAGTTTAACATTGGTGATCAAGTACTTTTAAAAGTATCACCGTGGAAGGGAGTAGTTCGTTTTAGCCAGAAGAGCAAGCTAGCACCACGCTACGTAGGACCTTTCAAGATACTCGAAAGAGTAGGACCTGTAACATACAAGCTTGACTTACCAGAAGAACTCAACAGAATTCACCCCACGTTCCACGTATCAAACTTAAAGAAGTGTCTCGCCGATGAAAACCTCCATATTCCCCTAGAAGATATTCAGATCGATGAATCTATGCACTTCATTGAAAGACCAGTAGAGATCATGGACTTCGGAGAAAAACGTTTAAGATGGAGTCGTATTCCAATTGTTAGGGTACGATGGGAGTCGAAACGAGGACCCGAGTTTACTTGGGAACGTGAAGACTCAATGCGCAAAAAATACCCGCATCTTTTTCCTGTTACCACTACTACTTAAATTTCGGGACAAAATTTCTAAAAGTAGGGGATACTGTGTCATCCGTCGAAAAACGGGTTTTCAAAACCCGCTTCGTTTATTAATCGAATATCAAGTTATAAAATTTCGTTGCGTATTTATGATTAATTTTGATTTTAAGCAATACATAATTAATAAACATTTTAGAATTTAGAAACTATAATTGTTAAAAAGTAAAAACAAATTAAATAAAAAGGAAATAAGGCTGCCGGGTTTCGAACCCGGGTCAGCCGGAAGAAACAAGCAACACTTAACCACTCAGCCACTTGACTCGTTTGTGTAATCAATGAATCATATAAAACTTAAGTTCCACCGTGATTTCATCTGTTTGCGCCAAGAACTGAAACCGCTCATCTGCTTTCAGATATCCAGAAACCTTTGGTATGTCGCGAGTTTCTGAGTATAACCGATGATTCAATGCTAGTTACAACCCACGTTCTAATCAATTCAGTCTTCAATGCCTCGATTCATATGATTGTTGAAGATTGAAACCGAAATGAAATTTACTTTCAATTTACACTGATAATATCATCGCCTCATAACTCGGAAACACTCGCAGAACTCTCAATTTCACTTTCACTCTAACTTCTGTTCGTCGGAATCGTTATCTGCTATCGCCGGACTTCCGCCGGAAAACCGAGACATACACCAAATCGGTAAATTTCTCGATTCTTTCATTTTCAATCTATTGTTAGACTTTTACTAACTCAAATCCTTCAACCAAATCGGTCCCAGACGACGTTGTCGGATAATCTGCACTCGCCGGAAAATCTCTGAAAATTCCGAAATCACGCTGTGAATCGGTACAAACATCTAAACTCTCTGATAATCCTTGTTTAGTCACTTAATTTCGCAACTAATTGATCAAAACCGTTAATTGATCCGATCAGACGGAATTCACAAAACAGAGCCGACGACCTTTGCCGAAATTCTGAGGAAAACGTTTCTGTTCGGTACATTCGATTCCTTAACTTTTTTTATCCATTACATTTCAACCACTTATATGTCCGACGAATGATTTAAACAAGAACTGTCGAATATCGGTTGTCTGTGTTTATAAATGAAGAAGACGAAGGCGATATGTGTATAAGTTTAATTAAAACCGAATATTATACCGGGTTAGACACACAGTCCAGTGGTGGACTGTGTGCAAATTTAATATCATGGTCCCGAGTTCGAGTCCTAACACGCTGCCCGGTTCTTACAAATTTCCAACCATTTTTAATATTGATATATATTAAGGCGCAGATAGTAAATAAATGTAATTAAAATCGCATATCATTCGGGTTAGTCACACAGCCCAGTTGGTCGGGTTGTGTGCAATACAAGGCTATGGACGCGGGTTCGAGTCCAGGCCCTCACACCGGTTCAATATTTAAAAACCTTTTTAAATTAAATAGAATTCTGAATAATCTAAATAGTATATAAGTATAATTAAAATCAGAAATATTTCGGGTTAGACACGTAGCTCAGTTGGTAGAGCTGCGTGCACGCGTACGAGAGGTCTCGGGTTCGAGCCTCACCCAGCGCACACATAAGTCACAGTCCGACCGGTCAACGTCCCGTCAACGGTCAACGGACCGTCAACGGTCCAAAAGTCAAAAAATTTAATTCTTTTTATTTATTTATTTAATTTAAAAATCAATTAAAAATACTTAAATTTAATATTTTAAAATTAGAAAATGTCCTTAAACTTACAAAAATAAATCTAGAAATCCATTTACTTACCGAACTATTTCGTTATTATTTTTAGGTTAGTTTTCCTCGTCAACCAATTCCAAAAACTCGTGCACATCCAACATCATCAAACGAACCACCCAATGTGAGTGAATCTCTACCAATTCCTCGTTTTAATCACATTTCGGGGTGTATCATGTGTCGCTTATTATTTATTACATTTAAACATTTGTGCATCCATCATATCCATGATCAAACGTGTATCCAATATGTATCAATTGTTTGTGTGGTTAATGTTTAGATTAAATTTATCATTTTCAGTACATACATCATCATAGGCTCGTCTGTTCCTCATTACCGATGAGCGGAAATGTTCCCCATTACCTATGAGTGGAACGTGACGTTGCCAACATACGATCGGCTCCGTTTGATTGAGCCTTGATCTCACATACATCATCATAGGCTCGTCTGTTCCCCATTACCTATGAGCGGAACGTGACATTGCCAACATATACATTATCATTCATGTCATATACTCATGCAAGGTGGTTTGTTATTGTTTGTTTATTTACGTTTGCTCACATATGATTATTGCACAATTTTTCCATATAAATACAATAAGAAATCAATAACAAAGGTTTTTAACAAGGTTCACTCGCCAACTGTTGTTGACCCAAAATTCCCCATTTTTACACATGATACAGGTGATCCAGTTGAAGCAAGAAACATATAGGACGGCCTAGAAGAATAAATCAGTTTAGATTTTGGATTGTATTCGAGAACAAATTGCTAAAGTTGGGGACTATAGCTGTAATTTTAAAAATGTAGGGACTAAAGGTGAAATCAAAGCAAACCACAAGAACTATCCGGGCATTTTTCTCCTTTTTTAACTTTAGTGATTTCTTTTTAGTATCACGGGTTGGGATAAGCTTGGTGTCAACCGGTATTGAATCGGTACTGGTTAAGTTGATACATTTTCATATTTTTCTTAACTTTAATGATTTTTTTTGTATCACGGATTGCGAAAAGTTTGGTGTCAACGTGTATCAAGTCGGTACTTGTATCGAAAATACTGATACGATCCTGTTCGGTAATGGTAGATGAAGGTAAAAGTCGGCACCGACCTGGTACAGAAAACGCAAAAAGTCGGTACCTAATTAACATTGAAAATGTTTTTGTTCGAGAAATTCGGTACTACTACCCGGTGCTACTTGCTCATCCCTTATCACGGGTACTGTACGAACAACAACGGTATCGCACAACTTTTTTTGTTGATTTTCTTCAACTTTTAATGATTTCTTTTTTTTAGTTTCAGGGGTAGAAATGAGCTTGGTGCCAGCCGATACCGAAACAGTACTGCTACCGAAATACCAGTTACAGTACCGGTATATGAAGGTAAAAACGGGTACCAGTAACGCCAAAAGTCGGTACCGAATTGGTACTTAAGATCTTTCGGTTAAGGAAATTCGGTACCGGTACCCACTACCATTTGCTCATCTCTGACCACGAGTTTCATACGAACATCATTACCATACAACTTTTTGGTTGATTTTCTTTCGGTTATCTTTTAGTGTTTTTTCTACATTTCTTTTTATTCTTGTCAGCGGTTTCGTGCGCAACACGCTCGTAGTGATTTCAAAACACACGTAAACACATACAAAAAATTCTTTTATTCTTGTCAACGGTTTCGTGCGCAACACGCTCGTAGTGATTTCAAACACACTAAACATACAAAAAATAAAGAAGTTCGTTGCAACGCGACGACTTCTTAAACCTTGTTTAATTTAAAAGCTAATTCAATCCGATTAACATATACATTTAAATGTCACAAACAAGAGGAAAATGCCCATGCTTCTCGGCAGATTTGAAGTGTAAATACCGCGAGAATTTTAATTTTGTAACGCTCGTTTTCGACAACTTTTACGTTAGCATTAACCTCGTGAAATGAGTACAATGAAAAGGAATTACAAAATAAGTATGTTTTGACGCTACATTTGGAACAAAACAAATCTCAATTTTTAAAAGTTATAGCCCAAAATTAACTATAAATAATCAGAATTATTAAGAAAAAAATAAGCATCAAGAAGTTAACGGACTGGTTTTGCGAAAACTGCTTTAGCAATGTGCAAAACAAATAGAATATAGAAACATATGGAGTTTTGTACAAATAAATAACTTTTCAATTTCAATCTAGTTAATATATAACACATTTTTATTGTAATGTTTTTATCAAACTACGCCATTTTATCCTTATCACCCCATCTTTGAAAGATACGTGAAATCATAGCAAAGAAACAAGCAAGTGAACACATGATTCGTGACAAAAAATCCACGATCCAATCTTTTAATGTCTTTTTTGGAGGATGTGTTCGATCTGACTGTAATAAAGCTCGATATATGGCTTCAGTCAATGCAAAAGATGTGATCGGATCAGATTCCTCGGCTAATTGCTCTGTTAGACATACTATATCGTATGCCCTGTTGTTACTGGTATCCCCAAATAACTACAAATTTTTATTCGACAATTTAACCTTTCCATGGGTTGTAACATATCGCCAGTGTGTCAGGATCAAAATCGGGTCCACATCTGATATTTGACATAAAATTCAAAACAAGTAATTAGAAAAATGAAATACATTAACGGGAACAAAGTTTTAGCATCAAGAGGAACAATCTTTAAAGAAATAGTCAAAAACTATTTACGGGTTATATTTTAACTGTTAATTTTAAACAGTAAAATGTTAGATAATCTCACAATCTGTGTTTTAATTTGTTCAGTAGATGGTCTAATTTGTTAAAATCTCAATCGATGGTCGGGTTTGTTGAATTAAATCTGGGAAACTCAACCCATTGCACTCGATTTTTTAATGTGTTTAAACATTGTATAACACGTCACATCAGTCGCACCACATGCGTATCATGGAAGTCGCATCGTGTCGTTGTACCTAATGTGATCTCATTAGCGCATCACGCATTATGCGCTTCTTGGGTGCAATTTAAAACCAAACCGTAAAGACCCAACACTCAACATATGTGGCTTCCCAAGTTTTCCCATTGGTGCTAGGTATCCCAGTTTATGAACTTGTTTGTTACATGTGACCTATTGGGATTCCCGTGACCCAAAATCAATCTCACGTAAAAGAGTAAAATGTCAAAATGGTCCCTGAGTACTATGTCACTTTTGTCACTTTAGTTCAAAAATGAAAATTGTTATATGTGGTTCCTGAGGTTTTATTTTTGTTGCCATTTTCATCCGGTTAACAAACGGGGTTAGAATTTTCTTAAACTTCTACCCCCTTTTTTGTCGTTTACCTCATTTAATTAAAATATATTATGGCATAAAAGGACAATTATACCCTTCATTAAATGAGGAAAACGACAAAATAATGGAGAACTTAACAGAAAATTCTGACCCAGTTTATCAATTGGATAAAATAACAACAAAAATGAAAACTCAGAGACCAGATATAGAAGGTTTCACTTTTTGACTAAAGTGACAAAAATGGTTATCAGGGACCATTTTAATTACTCCACGTAAAATATTAAATAGTTGAAGTATAATTTCATAAATTTAATAGTTTCTAGTTTCTTTAGAATAATGTTTATTACCTTAATACATTCACTTTCAATGCAACTAAGCATATATAAAACTGATTTCTAGTGATCATACTGATATAACTTAATACTATATTTATCCTATACCTCCTAAAAGATTACAAGAACACTAGTAATAGCTATAGTAATAAGCATTAGTTAACAATACTAGTACTAGTAATAATGAATAATAAGCATTACTTACTTGATGTCCTTATGGAAGGACAATGAAAGAGTGATTTTACAGCATCAACTGGCTTAAAATCTCCACCACAGAAAAAAGCTTTGTACACGTCGGTCAAATCGGCCACCACCACCGCATAGTTGACCCTCCGCCTCACAAACCCATCGGAAGAGCATTTAAAACTAACTCCGACGTCATCTTTACCAAAGCGACATGGTTGATTGTGGCGGACGCCATCCTTCATCCACCTCGTCACCTCCTTTAAACAATCATCCATCCGGTTATAATCTAACCCCCTTGAATCGTATATGCAAAACCCATTTCGTGTAGATCGTAACACGTTATGTTCTTCTAGAATCATCGTTGAATAATTTGATGATTCACCTATTATCAACATTATAAATAAAGATGAGTCAATTCAAAGAAATAGCGTTGAAACGCTATACAAACACCACTGATTTCCATACGGGTTGTATGTCATATGACATGTATGAGAAAGCAAAAAGATCATGTCGTATGACAAGTGAAAAATAGTCATGTGGGTCGTATGACATATTGACAAGCAAAAAATAGTCATATAAGTTGTAAGACGGCGAAACCATATTGCCCGTATGATGTTTTTTACTCACACTAGACAAAATCATACGGCCTGTGTGACGTATGACCATTTTCGCCTTGTCATACGACCCCCATATTATGTGGTGCACTCACACAAAATTGCCTAGCGTGATACCCACAAAGTCATACGGACCATATGACCATTTTCAGCTTTTCACCCTGATACAGGGGAGCCTTCTGATGTGGTGCACTGACACAAAATTAACTAACGTGATACAGCCTATACGACCATTTTTTTCCCTGTCACACGGCCCGTATGATGTGATGCCCGATGCCCTTGCACAAAAATTACCGATGTAACCACTAACAAAGTCATAGAACCTTATAACCATTTTTCGCCCTGTCATACAACCCATATGATGACGTCACCAGGTATATCTATAGCAAAACCAGATTAATCAACCAACCAACAATCTAATCTACTTATCAAGCATCAAACCAACATAAAACATGTAAATCTAAACACACCTGAAGTTTGAGAAAATGGGATGAGACCAGATCTACCAACAACACTATACAACAGATTAATAAGTGAGCTTTTACCAGAACCACACAACCCAACCAACAAAACAGTAATCATTGGAGGAATATCCACATCTTCCTTCTTAACTCCACCAACTGGGATCCAAAAATCACCAGGTTTGTAGATCATGAGCTTGTGATTAAGATCATCTGCTCCATGTTCACTGATCATGCACAACCTCTCCATTTCTCTAAGCACCTTCATTATGGATGATGATGATGATGGTGATTTGATAGATTCATCTTCTGTTGAGAATTCTGAGATTGATTTCCACCAATAAAAAGGTGATGAGTCTTCATGTTCATGAGGTTCAGTCATGGGTTCAGCTTCTTTTTGACAATTTATTTGTTTTTTTTTTTAAAGTTTTTTGAGCTATTTTGTGGTATGGGTTTGAAGATATCTTGACTAGTTGAGTTTTTAAATATATGTTGATTTAAATGGTGAAGTAAATTACAGATGAAATGGGAGTTTGATATTATTTGAATATTTATTGAGGAAAGAATAGTGGATAGAAACCAATATCATGTAACACATGGTACATAATTAATGTTGGTAGTTATTTGGCAAAGCATAGTTTTAAATTTATTAGGTAAGGGGTGTTATCATCTTTGTTGTAGTTGTAGAAATTGAGATGATTTTTATATATTTGTTATTTTTATTTTCAGATATTTGGGTGTGAAAATCTGACATGATTTGGAAAAGCGACACTTTGATACGATATTTGAGAGTTTAGGTTGTGTCTAAATAGGTTTAGATCTGTTTCAAGACAATCATGTGAACACGAGTACCTAAATGGGTCACGTTTGGATCGACTTAGTTGGTTCAAAGGCTGATATGTTTCAAATGCGTAACTTTATACTTTTTTTTCAGTTTGTTTTATGCAATAACCTAAACTGATTATGTATCTATTACAAAGGTTGATTGTAACAATTTCCTATTCATTTATACCTTTTGTTGTAAATTCAAAAGTTTAGAGTATTAACAATTTAAATTAAATTAAATCTCAGGTTGTGTTTATGTCAACTAAAAAAACTCGTGTTGTGTTTGAGTTCATTTCTTTGACCCGACTATCCATGTACACGGCTCTTCTAACACCTACAATATCATTAGGTGTAGAAAATCTGGTTAGAACTTACTTACAAGCTAAGTAATTTTCGGTGGTGTTTAAGTTTGATTCAATGTAGCCATTTGAATGTCATATGTATTATTGTCCGAAACAATAAAAACGAAGATTGCATAGTGTCGTCTGAATGTATTATCATAGTTTAATTCTTTTATTAATAATCTTCATATTATAATAGTTAATTATAACGTTTAAAGAGAGATCAAATAAATTTCAATGGTTAGCTAGGGCTTTGTATATAAGACCATCCGCAAGGGAGCAACGGCCCATCTAGGTGGCATGGAGGTCGGTGTGGTGGGGCGGGAGACGGGAGGCGCGAGTGTGCTCACAGCATGGAGGAGGTTTGTTTGGTGGGGTAGATTGGTTTTTTCTTTTTTTAGTTTTTTTTAATTATTTTAATAGGGCGTGAAAGAGGGGGGTGGGGGGTTGAAACTATTGTAGGTGAAAGTGAAAGAACATATGGAGGTGTCAGTGAGGTGGCATGCATTTATGACATGACAATGACGTGAAGTGAAAGAGGCGTGAAACGGTTGCAGATAGCCTAAGTTTCAATGAGTCATTGCTTGCACGAAACATCACCTCGCTCCACCCACAAAGTAATACGGGTGATTGGTTAGAATTCTCTCCATGGTTATAAAAGATGTGGTTGAGCTTATAAAAGGTGAAGTCTGGTGGGGAGATAAAATTTGTTTCTGGGTAGATCCTTGGGTGGCTAATCAGGCTCTTAAGTGTTCTATTCCCAAACTTCTTTCATATTGGAAAAAAATAGTTACAAGATTGTTTGAAAAGAGTGGATGACATAGTGAATTGGAAGTGGAAATGGAAAAAGACAATTTTGGATCAAGTAGAACTAGCTGAGCTGGAGGAATGTGTGAATTTGATTAGAATTTAGAAGTGTGACCTTGACGAATGAGTCAGACCGTAGGTTATTGGTACTCGACTGAAGGTTTCTTGGTGGCATCCATGAAAAAGACATTGTCAGCCTCAGTTGTTACAGCAGCCCCGTTCGTGGTTCAGCGGAATAATTGGGTTCCTAAAAAGATCAATATTTTTATGTGGCGAGCAGAGAAAAAGATGATTCTCGTTGTTGACGCTTTGATTCAAAGACACGTTCTAGTGGAGAATGGTTTATGTAGATTATGCGAAGATAGTGAGGAAACAGTTGATCATTTATTTACGCCGTGTCAGTTTGCATCCGGGTTTGGCAAGGCGTGAGTACATGGTGTCACATGCCTCCAATTTATGCTTTTGAAGTTTGATATTTGTGTTTGGCCCATAAGAATCTTCAAATGGAAGCTCGCAGAAAGAAGGTGATACATGGGATATATTGTTCTTACCACTAGTTGGTTTATCCAAAAGGAAAGAAATGAAGTTGTTTTTTTTAGACAAGAAGGCAAGCGTGGTTAATGTAGTAAAAGATATAAAATCTTTAGCTTATCTTTGGACTAAAAGACATCCCCAATTAACAATCTTTCATGGAAAGATTGATGAGTTCTAGAGTTATAATTCCATTGGTTGTATTTTTTTAGTTTTTTGCTAGTATTTGTTTAATGAAAGTCGTAATTTAAAAAAAATTGTAGTTATAACATGAGTGTCCTCTAAATATGCCATTAACTAAAGGGGTTGCACGCCGATGGTACCAATGTGTAACAGAAATGAGTAGCTTCCAATAAGGTTGAGGGTCCTGACCCTATTGTGACAAGATACATAGATTAGATATAGGAGTGTGATTAGTGGACGTGTGAGTTAGATATTTAGAAAAATAAAACTTACACACTGAGTAACGATATATATGTATTTTGTACAAACATACAATATATATGTATTCTTTGAACATTTTTTACACCTAAGTACCACTTAACTTTGCACATAAACATCATACCACTAGACCACTATATAAAATCACGACTCAAGCTTTTTGGACCCTAATCGTATAATAAAATTGAGCCCATTTTCGCTATTTTGTTTGCTTTCAATCCATTGATTCCTACATATTTTATATAATTGTCTGTATGTATAACTTTATACATATAATTTCATTTTTAGAATGCTGAAAAATGTGGGCTCAAAACCATTAATTTAATTCACTCCCGTGAAGCCATACCGCTACGCCACTATGGTATACAATGGGTATGGTTTGTCGGCATGAACTTTGTTTTGTTTTTACTCTCTTGAAGCTATAACTTTTGTCATCCATGATTGTGACTCATGTGGTTGCAATTGCCTGCTCTGATTTGGAATAAAGTAGACCAAATTAAAATATATTCTAGATAAAAAGAAAAAGATCATATAAATGTAGCATCATGCTTTAAATTTAATCCATTTCCGATTTAACTTTCTTCTACTTTTTAGGCACGGTAATTAAGTTTGACTATTATTTTATACCACAATTAAAATATTTAAGATTACATTTAAGTAATCAACTTATGTGTTAAAGTTATTCTAAAAAACTTTTAAAAATAAAAAGTGTACAAATACACAATAGATCGCAAAGATGACACAACGTTGAGCAAAATATAACACAATAGCACAAAATAACACAATGTCGAGGAAAAATGATACAATGAGTCGTAAAAAAGACACAATGACACAAATATAGAAAAGATACAATGATAAATAAAAGATACGGTGATAATAAACAAAAATTCTAAAATCTACAACCAATAAATCCAAAATTGAAAACTTAAAATCTTACATTGCAGAGTTCGATGAGACAGTTTCAATGTCGTTTGAATGAGGTCAATCGGAGTCCATTTAGTACCCTATGTACGACTTCTTATTTTTAGGAGCCATTGTATTTGATATAGGGGATGTTTGGCATGGAGTTTTAAGGCGCTTTTAAGAGCTTCTAGCTTTAAGCTTTTAAGAAAAAGCCTACTCAATAAAAAAGTCTTGTTTGGTTAAAGGAGCTTGAAGTTTTTGGTTAGGAGCTTGAAACTTTTGGTTAAACGCTCCTACTAGTAGCGTGTAGAAGGAGCTACAAGCTTTTAGGGAAAAACGACTATTCTAACCTCCAAAGATAATAAACTTTTTAATTATCTTTTTTAAGTTATGTCCATTTTGTCATTTTATACATTTTATTAAAAGCTTCAGCTACTCTTCCAAACACCTAAATATATCTAAAAAGCTATAGCCATCAGCTACCAGCTACAGCTACCAGCCATCAGCTTCCAGCCACCAGCTTCCGGCCAACAGCACCTGCTACTTTTGCCAAACATACCCATATAAGGAAACATAAAATTTATTTTCTCTAGTGTTCGCTTATGTTTTACTTTTAATAAACAATTTCAAATAATTATGTTTTATTTCTAATAAACGATTTCAAATAATGTTACATGTCACCATCACATTCTTTAAAAAAAGTAGTTTTTAATGAAAATCGATTTTTTTATTTTTTAAATAAATTAATATCAATATATCATAGAATAACAACATTACTTATTTTAAAATTCTTAATATCATAGAATAACAACATTACTTATTTTAAAATTCTTAGCTTGATATTCGCCCTTATTTCAAATATATATGTAAGTTAACCAATATTTTGGTTAGATACAATCTGCTAAACCTTCTCACAAAATCTGTTCTCACTTTAAATATATCTTTAATTTATAATTTAAAATGATAATAATATTTTTAGATTAAATCTTAGCAAACATTTTTTCATGAAAATCATTTATATTATATTTATAATAATAATGATATTTTAAATTAAATAACCATGAAAATGCAGAATTTATATGATATGATTGAAAATTGAAACGAACTTTAAGTTAGTAGAATGAATGATCAAATTTAAATTAAAGTATGAGTTTAAATATTTTTCATATTTATATAATATTATGTGATCAGTAATTATGAGTTATTATTAACCCACTATTAATTTGCATAATTCTTTTCTCTCTATTTTACACTATTTAATTTCTTACTACTTTATACTATACAAAAGGTTTGGTATAAACGGTGAAGCATTGATAATTTTCTCTTTATTAGCTTAAAGATCCTCTATGAAACATTAGTTTACATTGAAAGTCCTCACTGCCTTCTTCATTTTGATGAAACAAATAAAAAAATTTAAATAATATATTCTTATTTATTTAATGGAGTAAATTGCGTTTTTGGCCCATGTGGTTATATCACTTTTAGTATATTAGCTCAAAATAGGATTTTTTTTTTAACATATGTGCTTCTATGGTCTCTATAACTAACTATTTTAGCCCTTGAGTTTAACTCAACCCCAAACTTTGGTTAATTATTTATCACATGGCAGACACATGATGGGTATAATGTAATTTCTTCTCCCCTTTAAATATCAAATCATTACAGATTAACAAATTATCACTTAATCTTCAATCTCAAATCCTACTATAACAAAAACACCAATCCACGACTAACATTCATAATTTCACATCAATCTAAAATAATATCTTCAACTCAAAATACAATTAAGAAAAAAAAAAACAGATTCAACGAGGATTTTCATAGCCTTTAAACATAGAGCTTTGACTTCAGATTCTTCTAATGGATCACACTTCTTGAGCTTCTCAATTTGCTTGTCTAGGTCTGACATCGCTCCTTATGCCATGTATCTATATACACAGAAACTATAGACGGGAATGGTAACCGCTAATAACTAACTGCAGCTGCCCAACAAGTGGGTGCCACATGGCACCCAGTATAGTATTTTTCTTTCTTTTTATGCAAGCGCAATGTTTTTTATATATATATTTGGAAACAAACTTTTAAACAAATGACCATAGTGGCATGGTGGTGAAGACAACGGCTATTAACTATTGATACACGGGTTCGAATCCATTTAAGGCAATTTCCTTATCTATTTTTCTTTCCTTTTAAATTAGGATTGCCTAAATTAGAACCCTTACTTTAATAATTTACATTACTACTTTTAAACTTTAAAATTTACTTTATACTTCTCAAACTTAATAAAGTTTTTTTTTAATCTTTTCCTTTTGGTTTTGTTTACATTTTTCAAACTTTCTTAAAGTTTGGATGTAATGTATTAATACTGTGATGAACTAAATCGATAATGAAAAATGCAAAAATTATAATGTAAAAAACGATGCCGCAACGCGCGCCAGCGACAAACTAGTTGGTATAACAAATTCTATTAGACTACCCGTTGTCGCTTACTTGACAACCCGGATTTAGCATTAATATTGCGACACATGGAGCTGACTAGACACCTACTCATCACCTTGCTCACTCGCTCTCCCCTCACTTGAGCCTGTTGTGGTTAACATCTGATCGCCCAAGCAAACCATACCCCAAAACACCCGCTCACTCAGGCTACCACGCTCACTTTGGCCACTCGTGTTGGCGCTAGACTAACTACGTTGTAGTGCTCGCGAGCCAGGTGGCAGATGACGTGGCTAGAGCCGGGTGCTCACACCTTCCACAACATGCAGCCTTAGTAATAATGTATGTAAGCTAATAATAATAACCATATAACTTTTATTTGGTTTTAAATTTACAAGGATGCTCTACGTTTTGGTATAAATTTGGTAAATTTACAGATTGCAATGCGTGTGTGATTCAATGTTTTACGTCAATTTTTTTCCGGTTTAACAACTCTGTCGGAACATGCGGTACTTAAGTGGAGTTAGTTATCATTTTCTATATTTTACAATTTGGTCTATTTTTGCGAACTAGCACGTTGTAATGCGTGTGCGAGGTTCATCGTTTTTACGTTTATTTTTGGTTCGATTTAATAGTCGCACCACAGCGCGTGGGTCAAAAATACTAGTTATAATAAATAGTTCTAAAGGACAAACCATTAGCTAGAGTGCTAAGGGTTTGTTCCTGCTTATTATTTTTTAGTGCAATTTTTTATTGCAACCCATGCTTTTTAGTATATTTACTATACTTTGATTTAACTTCTTCCTAGCATACAGTTTAGTCCTTGATTTGGGAAAGTTTTTTCATACGTTTTTTTTTTTAACGGCTAACTTCTAAGAAAGCGACTAGCAAGAAATGGTTGGAATAGGGTGTCCTTCTGGTTGTAACCTGATGTTAACTGTTTTGTTCCTTTTTCAATTCACTTCACATCTAAAGAAATGGTTGGAAGCGACTTTTTACATGTAATGTTAGTTTCGTGGCAACGACGCACGTTGTTAGTTATTTACCCGCTTTTACACCCCACCGCAACGTGACCGGTCTTACTACTAGCTTTATAATAATATGCAAAAAGTAAACCTCATATGTTTGGGGTCGCAGACAGCGCTGGATAGGCCAATCTCACCATCTTCAGTTCCAAAAAAAACCTATCGTCCGTAAGCTCCACTGCACTAAAATCCGATTGGTATTGGATTCAAACTTTGAACTTTAGAGCTGTGGTGTTTCCTCAAATCATCACTTGCCCTACAATGTCAGTTGACCCTCATTGAATATTCAAATATATGGTAATTTCAATTTCAATCTTGTTATCGACCAAATATTTTAATGAAAAAAGTTGTACATGGATATTGTCCCTAGTGAAATATTTCATAGTTAAATTATTGCTAAAGGATCTTGTGAATGTGTCATGTGAATATGATATTGGTTTGTAATCAGGGACGACTCAAGTGAAGGCGTAGGCGGGCATTTCCCTTAAAAAATAGTGTATTATAGGCAAAAATCCCGATGACGCTCTTTGAAAGTTTGAGTGGAACCATCGTTCGCATCCCAGAAAATAATTCTTGGCTCCACTACTATTTGTATTGATTTCATTTTTTAATCGTAAAGAAGTTTTAACATAGTTTTTTTATAGCCGTTTTATGCTTCCGCATTGTATTTTATAAATACATTTTAACCACGGGTGTCAGCCCAGTGGCCAGCCTCACCCATTCCAAACGGGAGGACGCGGGTTCGAGTCCAGCTCGGCCCGAATAATCCTGCTGGCTAGTAACCGCCAGGCAGCTATGGGCTAAGCTAGCTTGGGGAGGGAGAACCCTCCCGCGGTTCAGGGGTACCGTGCATTTACCCTTTTTTATAAATACATTTAAAAATTTGACATATAATAATACACAATATTTATATTCGTATTCCATGAAAAAAATATCATATATGTACTTATCAAGTTATGTAAAATGTCACACAATCTACTTTACTTTATTTCATGTCAACTGAAGTAAAAAAAAAGATTTTATAAATGTCAATTTAAGTAAAAAAAGAACATAATATTATATAGTATCTAAGTATCAATTTCATTTTATTTATATCAAATGTAACAAAAATACCTGTTATTAACAAATGATTATGTAGATCTCACGTGACAAGAAAATGACCAAAACTCTTATTAGAATACGTCTACGTCTTTTCATAACCAACAAATACATTCAGAAGTGTGAGAACTACCTAATGAACTATACATCGGAAATAATCAAGGTAGTGAAAGAGAGAAAACGTAATAGTTACATAATCATCTTATGTATCACATTCAAATAATCATGTACAAATATTAATATGATTTTGGCAATTTTCAACAAAGTTCTTAGTTCTGATTTAACACTCAGACAACTCACCTTAACCACATCGTTTAATCTTGGAATTCTTACTTATCTTTATACTCTTTGCAAAGTTACAAGAACTTTGATTACATAAACATATATAGAGATGGGCATAAAAACCGATTCCGAACCCGAACCGGTAGAACCGAACTGGACCCGGTTCCAGTTCCTACCCGACATTAAGTAGAACCGATTCCGAGTTCAAAATACCCGTTGGTTCCAACCCGGTTCCACAATTTTACCATTTGAATCGGGTCGTACCCGGTTCCTACCCGTACCCGGTTTCACTAGTACCCGGTTCCACCAGTACCGGAAATGCAGTTCTAGAAGGAACCGGTTATAGCCGTTATAATGTTACCGCTGGAACCAGTTCCTGACCGTTGGAACCGGTTCTATATATATTTTTAGAAATCTATTGTTTAGCACACAATTTCTCATATCTATTCTTCTTGTTACATTTCTTTCTTGTTCTTTTTCACATTCTAATCAACAAATTGCCTCAAAGAGTTCCAAAAACGCAAATTCCAAATCCATTAACAATGTTCCTCAAGATCAATCGGTTCCATATGTGGTTGGAACATTGTCTCATAATCGCAATAAGGAAGTTTGGAGCAATTGGGAGTTGGTCGAGATGAGTGACGGCTCGCAAAAAGCTCAATGTAAACATTGTGGATCGTTATTAGCCAAGGAATCAAACTCAACGTTAACGAAGCATATTAATAAGTATTGCAAAGCTTTAAAGGAAATGACATCCGGTCAAGTTCCACTATCCAAAGATGGTACCATTTTTCGTTATGAGCAAAAATTAGCTCGCGATCGGATGGCGAAGTTGGTGATACAAAAAGCGTTGCCGTTTGGACACTTCGATGACCCCGATCTTACTAATCTTATTCAGGAGACACTACAACCTCGCTATAAACATGTAAGTCGTCGCTCTTTAAAACGTCATTGTTTAAGTTTATGGGAAAATGCAAAAAAAGATTTAATTGTTTTTTTAAGAATTTAAAAACTAGTGTAAACCTAACTAGTGATGTGTGGTCGGCTCCACATGGTTTACCGGAATCGTACATATGTGTCACCGCTCATTGGGTTGATCCCGATACATGGCAAACACAATAGAAAGAAACATTACACAAACTTTATTAAAAACACCAAACCAAACGGGTTACATCAAACATTTGAAGAACCGGTGCCGGAACCTTCTCCCGTCTCATTTTTCTTTGCCTTCGTCAATGGGCAATGCCGCTCAGTGTGTTTCTTAAGGGTTGAGTTGGCTACGGCCTTCATAAATTTTCCACAATCTTTGCATCTAGCCATCTCGTGGCTGTCGGACATTAAACAGAGATCAAAATTCTTCCATATAGCTGGGTTTCTTTTCGTCTCTAAGACCGTAACAACTTCGTCGTTGCATGCCATAGGTATTTGCAAGAACTTAGAAGTTGATTGATTTTGTAAGTTGATGATGGTGAGTGTTAAGTTTAGAAATGGTAAGTAGGAAGGGGTTTATATACAAAAAAATAACCGATTTTTTAATCAGGAACCGATTCTGAACAGTAAATGGCAGGTTTGACTGTCAGGAACCGGTTCCCAACAGTAAAATGGCAGGTTTGACTGTCAGGAACCGGTTCCCAACAGTAAAATGGCAGGTTTGACTGTCAGGAACCGGTTCTGAACAGTAAAATGACAGGTTTGACTGTCAGGAACCGGTTCCCAATACTATCAGAAACCGGTTCCGCACCATACCCGGTTCCACACCATACCCGGTTCCATAATACCCGTACCCGGTTCTACACTGTTCCATATTCTTGGGTGTGAACCCGGGTAGGAACTGGACCCGGTTCCACACCATACCCGGTTCCAATGACATCCAAGCAGAACCGGGTCCGGGTTGGAACCGGTTCCGGGTAATAATAAAACCCGATTATGCCCATCTCTAAACATATATTTCTTGAACTTTGTAGATCAATATCATAATTATATTTGAAATCAAGTCTCTACATGATCAAATTAAACACTCACACAACTCACCTTAACCACATCGTTTAATCTTGAATAAACTTATCCTATTTAGTCACTAATTTATATTAAAAAAACTACTTTATGTTCATCAGTGTTTGTTTATGTTTAGTTAATTATATTCATTTTTGTTTGTTCAATTATGTTTATTTGTGTTGTTTATATTTGTTAAATTATGTTCGTTAGTTTATTTCTTTATGTTCAAGAACTGTTTGTTTCGGTTAAAACTAACACGAACATGTCCATTTTCTTAATGAACAAACATGAACAAAAAATGTGTCCGTTCATATGTTCGTGTTCATGCTTTCTTAAAGTTAAATGAACAAACACGAACATACCTCTATTCGTGTTCGTTCGGTTTATTTTACAGGCCTAGATAACCCTAATTTCAAAAAATAAATTAATGACACCCTAAGAAATCAATAATAAGACGTTAAAAACCAAGCCATACCATAAGAAATCAATATCATCATCCCATGGGGAAAAAACATAAAATATAACATTACAAATATGAAATATAGATTCAACATCATATGAATATACACTCACCCCTTTAATACCAAAACAAACGACCCGTACACGACGATCATTCATATCCACCTCGAACATTGTTCCAAAACATTCAACGACTCGAGGTAAAGAAAAAACCAAACAACTGCCCACCCCAAACTCCGAACCCGTTCCTTTATTGTACCTGGACCGCCATTTATATTCCCTTGACCCGACTACACCTGACATGGACCCGACTACACTTGACTGACCCAAACGGACCTTGACCCGACCTGACCAGACTTGAACTTTGACCCAACCCGACATACCTTTGTGATTACTTTCAGCCGTTAAAATTGAACCCACCAGGTGGAACTTTGAGCAGTGGGACCGCCAAAGTTGAAACCAGGCTGTGAACCATCAACCACGGGCTCCTCTTCTTCTTCCAACCAATAAGTCTCAAGAATCTTAACAGCTTTCTCATAAATTTCATTGTTGTCGTGAGACTGTAAGTTTTCGATCTTTTCTAACCCTTCGGCATCGTCTATCAACTGGGCGTAGTAATTGACTCTCCGGTGTTACCCAAGTTCTTCTCGGCTTCACCCACCTTTAAGATGTTCTCAAGCCCTTCTAAACTCACCGTCACGATCCTTGGATCCGGACACACGAGGAGATCACACAGCGGCTTGATACAACCCTGATTAACCAAATACCTACAAATCATAGATTTTTATTATTAATCATAAGTTCATAACTAACACATCTATTAGAGTAAAATGTCATTTTCTTTCATGAGGTTTGGCCAGTTTTGCGACTTTATCCAAAGGCTTGTTTTTCCACATCTCTGGATCCAAAAGGTTTGAAATCTTGCCATTTTCATCCAGCTCGTTAACTCCATCCATTTTTCTCCGATAACTAAAGGGTATTTCCATTTTTTTTTTAACTTAAAGGCAATTTGGTCGGTCCTTTTCACTTTGTGTGAAAAGACCGATACCCCTGAAAAAGACCGAATTGCCTTAAATTAACTAAAAAAGGCGAAAATACCCTGACTTACCGTATAAAAATGGATGGAGTTAACGAGCTGGATGAAAATGGCAAGATTTTAAACCTTTTGGGTCTGGATGCGGAAAAACAAAGCTTTGAACAAAAGTCGCAAAACTGGCCAAACCTCAGGGACGAAAATGGCATTTTACTCCATTTATTATTTACAGAAAGGTTTAAAGAAACAAATAAAAACGTTAAGGATGAAGCCAACCCGGCCCGTTTCAACGTAAACACATTTTGACCCGTTAACGGTTAAGCATACATAGGATCTTGAATTTATAAAGCATGCAAAAGATATAACATACTTGATCTGTTCATTAGTGCCACCAGAAGTGGCGTTTGAAATCGCCCATGCAGCTTCTTTCTTTATATCAAATTCAGCAGTCTGGAGGAGATGAACTAGGGGAGCGATTAACCCAGCTTCAATTACCGACTGATAAAAAAAAGTCAAATCGTTAAAAATGATTTTACTTGTGATAAAACAGTAAAAGGTACAAAAAAGATAAAGATGCAAGATTCGTATTGTCACCTGGATTTGCTCTTTGTTTCCAGCAGTTATGTTTGAGATCGTCCAGCAGGCTTCTTTCTTAATGCTCTTTTTGTAGTTATTGGTCAACAAACTCAGCAGGCACGGGAGTGCACCATGCTCAATAATACTCTGCATAAAACATCATCGTTATCCACACATACAGCTAGCAATAACTTAGGATAATAACTGGGGTAAGAATCAGTAACTTGCAAGGACAAGTTTGAATATGTAAACGAGTCAGCTCAAATTATTTTATTTTATATATATTAATTTTTATTTTAAATGTATTATAATAAAAATATGTGGAAGGGGGTTGAAGTGTGTAACATTTTAAGTTTATTTAATCAATAACATATAAAAATATGAGACAATAAACAAAAATTATACATACAATACTTCTAATATGTCTTTCAATCTTTAAAATATTTAAAAAAAGTTAATAATAATACATATAGATATATGTTTAATTTTTATTTTATTTTTGTTGTTATGTTATCAATATTTGTAAAAAAAAAAAAGAATTAACTAGCCGGCTTGATTTGGCTCGAGCTGGCTCGAAAAATTTTACGAGCCGAGCTCGACTTTTCAGCTCAATAAAAATGAGCCGAACCGGCTCGATTAAGATCTAGCTCGAGCTCAACCTGGCTCGGCTTGACTCGGCTCGATTACAGCCCTACACGTCATTTTGTGTATACCAGTGTATTTGAAATTTGTAAGCAACGATCAATGACTGAATAACTACTCAAGACTATATAAAAATTCGTTGTGGTTATAAATGTTTGTGATGCAAAGTCTAGCACGTTAGTACCTGAGTCTGCATATCATCACCAGTCACAATGTTGCCAACAGTTCGTAGTGCAGGAACGAGAACCGAAGGAGACGGGTGCCTGGAATATTATTAACAGTTAATAATTAATATATAATCATTTTAATCAAGACTACAGGTATTAATTAAGCAACAATGATAATCAACATTAAACACAACTCACAAGAGAAGCTCAACGAGACGTCTGCAGACACCAGCCTCAATGACAGCTTGAATTTTGTCGTTTGTACCGTCCGAAAGATAGGAGAGAGCCCAGCATGCATCAGTCAACACCTCTTCATCGTTTGAATGAACGAGACGCTCAAGGGCAGGTAGTGCTGGTTTTGTCTGCAAATCAAAAGGTTCGTATCATTGTATCGCTTAATAGAATACCCGTAGAGGTGGATATTTCAACCCATTAATTTAACGGCTTTGACTTAGGGTCTAACTAAAACTTTGTTAAACAGACTAAAAGATTACATGTCTTTTTTATAATCAAATTTAATGCATTAATCAATACTTTAAAATCTCAAAAAAAAAAAAAGACAACACGCTTGCAGGTCACCCAAACGCGTTTTGACCCAATACCAAACCCGTTCATCTAGCCATCTCTAAATAACACTATAATGTATTACAAACTATGCAATTAATATCAGTCATTGCCCCTCTACAAAATACCGGTTCTGATATTATCGGCGATACTGACCGATATTGACCGGTATTTTGGATGCCTTGGTTGATATGGACTTGGAGGAAAATTTCATGGCTTACCATTAGATCATGTTTCAAATATTGGCACTTTTGAGTTTTGATATTACTATTAATATTATATGTATGTATATCTATAACTTCTGCATGATATTAAAATTACCAATATCCCACCACGATAACCTATATCTCAAGTATCAGCCCTTGACCGATATTTGATTTTGGACCGCATTAACTGCATAGATAACAAAAGGAACAGTAAACCACCTCCTCAAAAGAGGGTTGTGGTTTCCCCCGACAGAAATTCGATAGTGTCCATGTAGCGTTTCTCAGCATGGAAAGCTTTGCATGCTCGTTTAACTGAGCCAGCAGTGGACGCAGAGCACCTTGACCAAGAACAAGATCTCGACACCTTGGTGAATCACCAGCTACATTTCCCAACGCCCAAACAGCCTAAAACAATCAAAAACAACCAAAAACGGTCATATACTCATATATAGAACAAACATCTTCATCTTTTACAAGTAATATACGTTACCTGTTCACGAACGTCATCACTTGGAGAAGCAAGAAGCTTAACGAATATTGGAACAGCCCCGTGATCAATTACAACCTTTGTATTCTCAGAAGTTCCAGAAGCAATGTTTGTAAGTGCCCATGCAGCTTCAAACTATTCATTGAACATTATAAGCAAATAGAAATAACAGTACAAAATGCAGCGTTCAAGGCCTAGGGGTGAGCAGAAAACCGAAAAAACCGAACCGCACATAAAACCGGGAAAAACCGAACCAAAATTACGGTTCGGTTACGGTTTTGCATTTTACGAAAACCGAAAAAAAAACCGAACCGAATAACCTAAAGTACCATTTTTTAATGTTTGTTATATACTGATTTAGGAATTATTAACTTTATTCTTAAATGTTAAGTATTTAATATTATAATAAAAACATTAACATGTTTATATATCTTTGAAAGGGTTTATCCATTGCCTACAAGAAATAACAAAATTAACATAAAAATTAAATGATTTTCAAAGTATTATAAAAGTAAATGTCTTAATAAAAACTTTGGATAAACAATAAAAGAGATTAGAAGGCTAGGTTTATGTTAACTTAAACGTAAAGATCTAAAAAAGATTCTTAAATCTTTGATTATACTTTTTATTTTTGAATCTTACGTAATTTGTTTCAAAAACCGAAAAACCGAACTGAATCATTGCTAAAATCGAAAAAACCGAAACCAAAAGGTTTTAAAAACCAAAAACTGAACATTTCAGATTCGGTTTTGGTTTTACCCGAAAACCAAACCGACCCGTGCACACCCCTAGTTCAAGCCAAATGTTCAATATAATGCCAACCTGAAGCTGTGGAAAATCCTCTCTCATCAAGAATTCGACAAAGCGTGGTACCACACCGGATTGTATAACTTCCTCAATTGGTGGGCTCCGTTCTGTGAAACGAAGGTTAAGTCGATTGTATATGTAAGGTTAAGAGATGGTACTTGTGACTGGAAAACGAAATATCTACCTATTGAGAGCAATTTACGAAACTGGGTAGTTGCCTCAAGCTGCATGTTGTTATCAGTTGAATAGACTCCAGCAACCATAGAAGGAAGGCTCTCTAACTGCAATGTATCAACGTTTTAACAGTTCAGACAATAATACAAAAAGATGTAGCAAAATCATCAGTAAGCTTTCAACTGGATACAGATACTGAAAGAACTTCACATGAAAAACTTCAAACATGCACACCTACACTGTAAACCGTACCTATAGATTGCAACTTTCTAAACCTAGCTCTCTCGTTTCAGTTGCGGGGATAACTTCTTCTATTTACACCAATGGAAAACTAAAGATCTAGGAACCCACTCACAATTACATGAACCAGGCACATCCAAAACTTACATAAAAGTTTTCAAAAGATTAATACATATATAATACATAGAGGCGTGATGATAAGACTTCCTATCAACATATACTCTTCTACATGGACATAACTACTAAACTTTAAATTGTGTTGGAACTAACAAGTAATACATGTTTATAAGCTCTAACAAAACTGCAAAAAACTGTACTTGTATATACATGTATAAAATTATAAACCATAAATGAATTTGCAGAGCATACGATAAAACATTAACAATTGATTAACCTATAAGTAGCATAAACACAAATGTAAACATCCACATTAAACTCATGACCAATCAAAGAAATTTCCAAGTCATTTACACACACAGATAAAATAACTTAATGAACACCATCATACACATTAATGATATGATAAAACTTTCACATCAGTTTTCATTTTTGAAGATGAGAAAGGACATGAACCTCCAACTACCTATACTATCACCAAGGGGTGTGCTCAAAACCATTAGAACTATTACATAGGTTCAGCATCCACGATATCATAAACTAATAATAAGAATGTTTTCATGTGTGCATACCAAACAGGGAAGACAACAAACTACATTAGTATATTCCAACCACAGTTCACATACTAACCGATTGATTAACATACACATATCAAGAGACTTGCACCCTATTTAGCCCTAAATCATTTCCTCCACCTAACCATACCCTAACAATCCTAGTTTCACCACAACATCATGAGGTTATACACCTATATAACAACAAATGCATATAGGGCCTGTCAAACTACCTAAACACGTCGAATCGCGCTCCGTAAAAACTTAATATATACTCTCACTCTCAAAACCCTAACCTAGTGTATACACACAAAACTTCAACAACCAAATCCAATCACTCTAATTCATTTACAATCTCATCAAACTAGCATCATCAAAATCACAATCACACACACAAATATGATACACACATATGATCACTTGCACCATCAGCAATCAACAGATCCTAATTACAAACCCTAACTACACGCATCTGATCCCAAACTCACTAACACCTTACATAAAACCAGAATCATACAATCAAATCAAATACAAAAGAGTAAACCTTCTTCTCGATGGTGGAAACCGGCACCGGAGCACCGGTAGCCAGCGGCTGAGCAGACGGAAGCACTTGACGCTTCTTAAGCAAGTTCTCCTCTCGCTTATTCTTCCGGATCTCGACCATATTATCCTCTCTCCGGCGCCTTCCTTCGTCCGCATCGACGGCGACCTTGTAACGGTTCCGGCGAACCTCGGTTCTGGCGTTAGGTCTCAACGACATGGTGATTAAACCCTAGAGAGATGAATTTGAATGTAAAACAGGGGAAGTGAGGGTGTAGATGCACAAGATATAGTATATACCTTGCGATTTGGGAGAGTTGAGAGAGAGAGATTTGATTATTGAGGGGGGTTTGGTATTGGATTACTTTGATGGTTAAAACAAAATGGAAGTTTGAGTTTGCATGTTTGGTCCTCTTGGTTTGTGGAGTTTTACAATTGTGGTGTGAAGTTTGAGTTTTATCATCTTCACTTGCTCATCATGTTTTAACCAAAAAGTCATTAGCATGAATAATGTTTAAGTGCTTACCATCCACTCAAAACTTTTTGATATTTATGATCAAGAAACAATCAAGCTGGATAATAATAATAAAAAAAATGTAATCTTTCAATAAAACTGATAAAACTTACAATCTTTTGAAAGTAATCCTGAAACTGAGTTCCTGGTCCAATTCTGACGTATCTCTATTCTTACCCAAAGACTCGTCATTGACACTTTCCAATCCGCTTTGCGTATTTTTTGAGCTTGAGGCGGTGGGACTGAGCGTGTCAACCCTGCTATATGAAACTTAATCATTTTAAAGGAAGAAGTATATGCGCGAGCTAAAGATTTCGTTGATTCACGACCCTGGTTTCATGATTAATAGGGTTTTGATTGACAGTTATACTATTATCAATCAACCTCAAAGGTTCAGCCATGGTGAATTGCATGGATTCAAAGTGTGGTTGAAACGCTGAAGATTTGTGTGTTGCTATGATACATAAATAAATGATAGATTGATTTGGGATTTGTGCATGGTGGTCGATCGAATAAAAATGAGCATGAGGGATTGTGGAGTGATGACAAAATGGGGTAAGTTTGGGGGAAGATGAAAGGTACAATGATTTTAGTTAAAAATGTCCGTCAATAGTGCAACCTTAATAGGAGGCTCTACATTAACTTTGCTACAAATTTGAAATTGGAGAAGATAGATGGGGAACCTGATGTAGGATAAAAATACAACTTTCTTTTTTTAATTGTAAGGATAGGTGGAAATAAGGATGTTGTTATGAATTCTCAAGTCCTAATTGATAATCAAACAAAGAACACTAAGCAAATGCAATAACTCTTCAAGAACTTTTATTATAATTATATGCGTCATATGCAACATAAAATATTGTATTAAATATGGTGTAAAATCAACCCTAATTAGTACTAATATTGGAAAAAGTGTGTTTCTTTGTATATTTTTTATTTTCAGGCTTAAAAGAGCTTAATTGTACAAAAAAAAACAAATTAACCACGAAAACCAACATAAGTATGAAAGACGGGAATACAACACACTATAACAACCCTCCGAACTTCACCCAAAGACCAAAAACAACGAATCAGAAGTCTGGCACGGGGTCGTGCCTTGTCAGCATGGGGTCGTGCCCCTTCAAGATTCCATATCAGAAAAAGACAAACAGAAGCAGACAAGAGACACGGGGCAGTGTCCATTGGACACGGACCGTGGTCAACTTCTAGATTTGCATATCTAGGATAGTACAACAAGTATAATGGCCACGGGGTCGTGCTGTTGACACACTGGGCCATGTAGCAGATTGATCTGACATAAGAATTAAATGAAGACAGAGAAGAAGGAAGACACTGGGCCGTGTGAAGGGTCTATTTCCAACTATAAATAGGGGTGTTTGGTTTCATTTCAAGTCATCTCTTGGCAAACCATTTATCTCACACCTTCCACCACTCCACCATCATCTTCCACCACAATCATTAGAGTTTAGAGTGTGTAGTAGTCTCGGGATCCAAGATTGATCGTAAGATCCTTTATCAAACTATGGCCATGCTTGGCTAAACTCTTACATCACTTGGTGAAGACGAAATCTTTCATGCATCACTTTTGGTTTCCAATCTTTGGTCAACTTTTTAATTGGGTATGTATTGATGATTTTAATAACTAGTTTTTTATATTGAAAGTGAATTTTATCCTATCATTTCTTCATGTTTTGTTGATTCACTCATTCGTGTCTTTACGGTTTATATAAAGCGCGTTAACTGCTTGAAAGGGGATTAGAATGTTGGTTTGGGTAAGATTCTTGCCTTATTCAGTGTATATATCCTGCGAGGACTTGAGTCAAGCTTATTAGGACTTCCCTTGAGGCAGATAACATCAAATCAAGGGAAGTACGAACGGCTTGACTCCCTTATAAATAAACTACTATTAATACTTTAAACCGGCCTTGCGGGACTGTATCCCAACTGACTCGGACCAATATGGCCGAGGGTAGCGTTTGCCTCCAAAAGAGTGACATGCCACATTTTGCATTAATAACTTACTTAATTATCTTTCAATATTCCGGCCTTTCGGGACTGTATCCCTGCTGACTCAGACCAATATGGCTGAGGGTATTGTCGCCTCCAAAAGAGAGGCATGTCATTTTAACCAAGGTAATCTTTTTAAAAAACACAAATGCGAAAATCATCAAATGATACATGAAAGATAATTCGGAACAAGTGATTCTTTCTTGCTTACTTGTTTCTTTTATTTTTCTTTTGCTCATTTAAATTAATAGTAAAACCTTTTCCCAAAATTTGAGTTGATTAGACGTTGACGATAATCCGGTATTAAAAACTCTTGTGTCATTGGACGACCTCGGTATCTTACCATCACTATACTAGACTAACGATGGGTGCACTTGCCCTAACGTGTTATAGAGAGTGATAGTGTTATATCGTATTTTATAAATATAGCGCTTGCATAAACAAGTGAAAACTACCTAAAATATATCAAAAATTATACTCACACTCCATCACGTTATATAACCAAGAAAATATAACTCAAAAAACTTGATTACAATAACTCACGAACCACAACTCGGTATATCTCTAGTCTTTAGTCTTAATAATGTCTAACCCTAACACGGTTTATACATGCTAACCCTAACTTGGTGGCCAAAACATTGTTGAGGCATTGTGACTCTTGATATGCAAATGAAGTTAAACGATAGGTTGCATGTGAAACCTCACAAGAGGTTCACTAGTGGCGACTAGTCAGTTTCATGACTCGTCCAGACTACAATATGTTGTAATTGGTGTTTGGGTTGTATAGGTTTCTAATGGCCAAATTAGAAAGCCCATAAGAAACCTTCTAACATTATATATAGTTATGACCTCCTCATTTGTAGGTGGTGATTGGGGTGAGTCACCAACCCTATGTGTGCTCACCTATTGTTGGACGGTGGCGTTAATACAAAGATGTAAACTCTTTCGGTATGTAATCCATGTCGATTATCAATGAAATTAGTTTCCACATCTTCTATCTTGTTCATTTTTGTTGTTTGTTTGGCTCATACCACACCCAACTCGGTTTTTTGATGAATCAAAGGAATGTGAGTTTGTTTAACGATCCGTGTGCACCTATAGACATTACCATATTAATTAAAGAACAATTAAGAAACCAAACCAATTATGACCGACTTGTCAACATTAATCACCCAAGTTCATCAACCTGTGACTTGGTCTCCTTTGTCACCCTTTTCCCGTCAGGGACTTGCAATAAGTTGGGAATTACCGCCAACATTCACACCCTAATTTCCGACTCGAAATATGTCGGCCTTTAACTCCAAACACGTTTTCCTTGCATTAGTTCTCTAGGAAATCCCATTGATCTTTTCTCTATGTTTTTCGGCTCCTTCCTACTCGAACATTCTTTGATAGTTGCGACCTTGTACTTGACTAGTCCTTTGTCGATGACTCGTCCTTTTGTCATAAGAACTCGCACCATCATTAACTCGGCTTCAATCTTGAGCAAACACTAGCTTTCTTGGATCATTACACGCTCCCATAGAAATAAGGCTTTTATTTGATTTAAACCACAATCAAACTTATACTTGTTTAACCCAACAATATCCTTGATTAAAACAAACTTGTTTAACCAAAGACTTTGAACCTTATTCGTACAAATCAAGAACATTAAATAAACCTCCTTATCGATTTAAAACAAACGCAAAACAATTAGTCCTGAATAACTTTTCAAAACCGAACTGTCTACTCACAAATTTCTCTCGTGAACACAGTCAAAACATAATTCGTTTAACCTGAATAAACAATAAAAAAAACCTAAATTAAACCCACTTGTTCAACCCAAACTAAAATAAAACTCAATTGTAATTGTTCCTTCTTGAATTGCAAGCCAGCAAAAAAAACCAAACTCAGTCGTTCGATAAAAAAAAGTAGCAACCAAAAACAATTAAACCACCTTGTTTATCTCATTTAATTGTTAAAAAAAATCATAACCTTCTATGAACAACAAATTCAACTCAACTCGTTGACTTTTGGGTTATTTATATTGCCTTTAAATAGTTGCTCTCGAAAGAAAAAATAAAAAACATATTATGTTCTCACACAAAACCTTGTTTACAACAAAAAAAAAACACAATTTTGTTTATTTTTATTTTTTTCAATCGTAGTTCACATTAAGGAAAGAAAACACCTGTTTGACTTTTTTGTTTCTTCTTGTTCTTTGATTCGCTACTCACAAAACGGAATATTCTTACAAGTAGCCGGTTAATTCTCAGATTTCCAACTTAAACCCAACACAATCATAAAGTATTATGTAACACCGGTCGGAAAAACTCCAATTGATTGTTTTCCTTTAATCGCTGAAAACGATGACTCTGTTACCGTCGTAACTCCTTAGCCGCCGATCAATTCGAGAACGTGTTTGATTTTGACGATTGAACTTGGCTCTGATACCAATTCAAGTCCCAATTGATTTATATAGGCTAACCCTAACTTGGTGGCCAAGACATTACCATACGAACCATACCACACTTTAGGAAACTAAACAAATTATAAGCGACTTGTCAACATTGATCCCCCGAGTTCATCAACTCGTGACTTGTCTCCTTTGTCACCTTTCCCATTAGCGACTTATGATGAGTTGGGAATTACCGCCAACAAATCTATATCTGTATCTATACTATATAATAAAGTAAATCGATGTATGACACGTGTCACTCATTGTAGGTATCCAATTTTGTTTTTTCCCGCCTCTTTTTAATACTTATCTATTAATTAAATAGTAGTTAATATTTAATTTTATCCTACTTAAATATAAATACTTATTTTTTTATTAAAGACTATACTTTGAGATAAATGCCTTTTTTCAAAAACATTTATCCAAACAATTATAAATATCTTGAATCAGAACAATTATAAATAAGTTGAAGAGTCATTGTAGGCATCTAATTTTTGTTTTCCGCCTCTTTTTAATACTTATCTATTAATTAAATAGTAATTAATATTAATTTTTATCCTACTTAAATATAAATACTATACTTTGAGAAAAATGGCTTTTTTATTTCAAAAACATTTATCCAAACAATTATAAATATCTTGAATCAAAACAATTATAAATAAGTTGAAATAAGTTGAAGTATTTATATGTTTCCATGCATGCTAGCCGAACTCTTAATTTTTCTAGAAAGTTTGGAAATTTTAAACACACTTTTAATGTTTTGTTTTTGAAAGTTTAGAATTTTTAAATACATAGATCATGATTAAGTTCCAAAAAACTTAATTATTAATTTTACAAACGAATTATATTATATTATATATTATTATATTATATATTATATATTATATATTATATATTATATATTATATATTATATATTATATATTATATATTATATTAAAGAACAACATAGTGCTACAGTACACACACTACCCTCTGCTTTAAATTTAATTACAGAAATGTCATGATATATTTTGCATGTTGGAACTCAATTCCTTATACAAATGTAAAGGTTATTTAGGTAATTTCATTCATATCAAATGAAGAGAATAGTAACCTTGAATTCTTTTCATTTCATTTATGGGTTTCAACCCTTTAATTTAAACTTAATTAAAAAAATATCATTGTGTATTTTGTAATATATTGGAACCTAATTCCTGTAGCTAGCCAATGTTATAATATAATATATATATATATTAAGTATGAAATTAATAGGATATACAACAGTGATGATTTGAACTTACAATTACACAATAAATAGCATACGCATTTAACTAAATATTTTTATTTTTCCTTTATAACTTTCGTTCGTCAGCACCACAACCCCACCACCATTTTTTAGTTTGTTCATGCAGGTCGCAACATCACATCGTAGGAACCACGTCGCCCTTTTTTTATTCTATTTGTTGCATTTTATTACGTTTTTTAGTTATTTTACACATTTATATTTTGCAACTTTATATCGGCCTTTACCGTTTGGTTCGTAGATGAATTTCCCGCCGCAACGCGCGGCAGGAAAACCCTAGTTTAATATGAAATTAATTATAATTTTCTTTTACTTAGAAGTTTCATCAACTTTAATGGAGATTATGAGGTTGACAACTTAACTTAGCATTTGATATTCCTTAAAATTTGATTCATCTGGATCATATTTGGATTAAAGTATACAATATCAAGGCTTTATCGGTGGCTTTTAAGTTTGATTTATCATTCTGATCACATTATTATTACGATAAAAGTTAGCTATATATAATGAATATTGTTAACTACAATATATATATATATATATATATATAAGTTGTCACACCCCGACCCGCAGCGGAAAAAGGTGATCGGGGCATGATTGGGTTTTCATCAAAGCTCATGACATTTATTATAATGTTTCATATCTATTATTACGATTTAAAAGATATCATACAATCAAATCCTACAAGTACAACATGTTCTATACATCTTTCTAGACTTCATTATTTTTCTTCTAAGGCAATTTCCTATGTGTTCCTTGCTTCATCCTGTCCACCTGTATCATGTGTAAAAATGGTTTTTGGGTCAACAAAAAGTTGGCGTGTGAACCTTGTTAAAAACATTTGATATTGATTTCTTATTGTATTTAATATGGAAAAATTGTGCAATAATCATATGTGAGCAAACGTAAATAAACAAACAATAACTAACCACCTTGCATGAGTATATGACATGAATGATAATGTATATGTTGGCAACGTCACGTTCCGCTCATAGGTAATGGGGAACGGATGGCCTATGATGATGTATGTGCGATCAAGGCTCAATCAAACGGAGCCGATCGTATGTTGGCAACGCCACGTTCCGCTCATAGGTAATGGGGAACGGTTCCGCTCATAGGTAATGGGGAACAGACGAGCCTATGATGATGTATGTACTGAAAATGATAAATTTAATCAAAACATTAACCACACGAACAATTGATACATATTAGATATACATTTGATCATGGATATGATGGATGCACAAGTGTTTAAATGTAATAAATAATAAGCGACACATGATACACCCCAAAATGTGATTAAAACGGGGAATTGGTAGAGATTCACTCACAGTGGTTGCGTTTCTTGGATTGATGATGAATGCGCACGAATTTGGATTTAACCACGAGAGAAACTAACCTAAATAATAACATAATGGTTCGGTAAATAAGTGGATTTTATTAACAATTTTAATAGGATTTTTAGATTTATTTTTGTGAGTTTAAGGTCATTTTCTAACCTTAAAAATATTATTTTTAAGTATTTTTAATTGATTTTTAAATAAAATAAATAAATAAAAGAAAATAAAAATTTTGACTTTTTGACCGTTGACCGAGCGTTGACCGTTGACCGGGCCGTTGACCGGTCGGACCGTTTTTATTATATGCGCTGAGTGAGGTTCGAACTTGTGACCTCCCGTATACGTGCACGCAGCTCTACCAACTGAGCTACGTGTCTAACCCGAAATATTTCTGTTTTTAATTATACTTATATACTATTTAGATTTATCCAGAAATCATTTATTTTAAAAAGAATTTTAATTATATCGAACCGGCACATGACAAGTCTCGAACCCGCGACCTTGATTTAAATATGCACACAGTCCACCACTGGACTGTGTGTCTAACCTGGTATAATTTCCGAATTCAATTACATTTAACTACTGATTTCAGTTCATCTTCTTCATTAACCCGAAGCCCAGTACATAACCCGCCTGACATCGATTTTTAGACGATTCTGGGTGATTGTTCAAAGATTCGTAACATACAGAATGATAGATAGAGAAGTTAAAGGAATATACCAACTAGAAGTAAAAGCCCGGTTTTCCGGTGAAAATCTCCGGCGGGTGCACCAAATTCCGGCGATGTATTTCTTGCGACAGAGACTCTACAGGGAGTTTAAGGTGAGTGTGGGTGATTTCGGTCCGAGCTCTAGATGTCCTATTTATAAGGTAAGGCAACAGTGGGATAGGTTCTTCGGTTTTCCGGCAAGTATCTGAGAATTCCGGCGAACACAGATAAATTCCGGCGACTTGCGGCGACTTCTTCAGAGTGTTTTAGCGAGAGTTTAAGAGAGAGTTTGAGAGATTGAACCGGTTGGATTGAGGAATTTGGCCCTGTATTTATAGGCTGCTATGGTGAGATTTGAATTTTGGTTAACTCGGCGGTTATGACTGAAATTGGGGCTAGACATCGGTTATAATCGATGTCGTCGACGGTTATAGCGTTATAGTCAAAAGGAATAATGGCTGAACTCTCGGATTGCCGGATTTTCCGGTGATTGCGAGTTCCGCCGCGCTGAAGTCCGGATTTTGATTTCGAGTCTTAGTTTAAATATCATTCATTTCAGTATTCTAACAAAGAAGTCAAGTGGTGGAGCGGTAAAGTGTTTGTTTGGTTATATGCGAGACCCGGGTTCGAATCCCGGCGTCTCCTGTTTATTTTTTTATTCCGTTTTTATTATAATTATAAATTGTGGTTTTTAAATTCCAATTTATTTATTGATTATGTATCGTTTAAAATTAAAATAAACAATATATACGCGACGAAAATTTTGACTGACTATTCAGTTAATAAACGAAGCGGGTTTTGGAAAACCCGTTTTTTGACGGATGTTACATAAGTAAGTAGGAGAGAGGCGTGAAAACAAACAAATATGTATTAAAATTAACTTAACAGGATTTATAAATTTCATATCAAAGTTCATTTTTTAAAACATGTCTTAACGACTCAATGTGTTAATAGATGACATTTAAGCCGTATGATACATGGTTTTATTAAGTTCGTGCAATATGCATGTTTTTTAATCGTAATTTATTTTTATTATGAAATATATAGAATTACATTTATTTAACCCGTGTAACACACGAGGTTATAACCTAGTGCTCTTATATGGTAGAGAATTTCCCATCATCTCTCTTGTTTCCCATCTTTAGAAGATTATAAGAAAAGTAAATAAATTCACTCTACATGAGACTTCATATGTAAGGGTACATAATACCCTCATATGTAAGGGTTCATGTTCACCCTCAAATTTAACTAAATCACACTTTTTCCACGACCTATCTTACACTTTCCTCTCAAATCAACAATAGGCCCTACAAAACCTCCTAATAAACTTTTTTATGCAATATAGACGTATAACATTATTTTAATGCACTTTTTTACCTTTTGTATATACATAAGCGTTATGTCACCGTCTCTAATCTTTCATCAAAAACTATTACTATAAGGGTGTGGTCATGACTCAAACTACTATCCTTTTATTTTTAATTAATTTTTTAAAGTGTCAAAATCTAAAAAAATAGAAAAGGTGGCCCGTGATAATCGTGGTTCAATCCACGCTAACCACCATAAATCATTGAAGGGGTGGTATAACCTTTCATTCATGTTCCTATATGACGAATTATGTTCCAACCATGACCCACACACCCTTCAGCCTAATAAGGTCTCTTTCACGTAGATATATAATAATACTATTAGATTAAAACATAGGAGGAATGGCCGGCTTCATTCGATAAGTCCTTTGTTACTTGCCCCTATCTAAAATGGTCGTCTTTGTGAACCATACAAATCTACTCACCATCAAAATAGATATCAAGTGAAATTCAAGATGATCCGATCATTGTAGTACGATTAATCGTACCCTTGTAAGTATGCCACCCAACATTATTAGATCAATATGTCAACAATCTAACATGACAAATAAGAAGATTGACACCGTTAACACTCAAGTATAACACTACTGGGACATGGATATATTTGTGAATTGATAAGTTTCATAAGCGAAACCCAAACCCGTCTACAAAACAACTACACTAACCACGACAAAAAAAAAAAAAAAAATAGATTGCACTTGATATTAAGAAATTCTTCAATGTGCTAGGGGTAGACAAATGATTCAAAATGAAGTTAGCTACTTATAAAAACTAGAATTGATTCCCCGCGTTGCGGAGGTAGTTTGTTGATGTGATTTAAGTGTACGTATTTCTTTTTCGTAATTGCCTTTGAAAAGAAAATAATGAGTGATTACATTTCCAAACCATTAGATACTTTCAAAGTTGTTTGAGAAATTAATTGTAGTCGGATCTCATGATGTATTAATACGGTTGAACCTACATCTTACCGCAATCTTGTATTTATTACTCGTAGTTGGATGTTATGGACTGTTTCAAATCAAACTTTTCAATAAATTAGACTTGTAGTAAATATACACACCACACAAATACTAAACTCATATGACTTCATATAAATTAATTCTATTTTTTATTTTTTAGTTCAATTTTAATTATAAAATAAGGATGTTACCTTAAAAGTATAATTTATTAAATAAATACAGAAGTCATGAAAATTATAATAATATTAATTTAGTTTTTCATATAAAATATGTATTTTTTAATGAGATGACATTACCTTTAATATTATTGGATAAGATTATATTGACGAGTCACCTATATGTCAAAATAATTTTAATGTAGCTAAAAGTTTCTTAAATTATATATATAATAATAGGGGGAAAATCGGGGGACACTGTTCACCCCTATAATTTTTTAATATTTTTTAAAAAGTGGTTGTGAGTGGAGTGGAGAGAAAATGTAATGATAAATGTATTAAAAAGTATTATTTAATTGAAAAGAAGAGAAAAAAGATAGTTGCTTTTAGTGTAATATAGGATAAAAAATGGGGGGTTGAATGTGAATGCTCTTACACACCTAAGCTTAGATGTGACACCTCTCAAAACTAGGTAGTTTTGATTAATTTATGTAATTTTCTAATTTAAATCTTATTATATTTCTTTATTTACTCTCTATCTTCTTTCACCAAGTTCATATTTACCAATTCATATCTATCTATTTCACCAAGTTCATATTTTACCAATTCATCTCCTATGTTCTTTGTTTAGATTCTTTCTTTTTATCCATATCGATTAAAAGCATTGCATATAAAGCTTTCGTTGTGAAAAACAATGAATTGTTTACAAACCAAAGCCTAAATTAGTTTGAAGGGGTGCAAACCAAATACTATATCAGTTTAAGTGGATGGGAGATGCTGTGCACAACTGTAGAAATTCAACTCCCAACTCACAAAATTATTCATAATTTTCGATTCATGAATTGGTTGCACACAATAGTAGCAATGTAATTTCCAAATCACAATAATTTTAATACTTCTCAATTGAATTCATTTAGCACATACATAAAATAGAGTTCCTAAATCTCAAAAAATATTCATAGTTTTGTGGGATTGAATCTACGGAGCCATTGTACGATTAAACATATAATTGTTCAATTGTTTTTCAAATTCAAAAGGAAGTAGTCAAAGTTTGTTATAATGGATTAATTTATTTTTAGATTTAGTTTGGAGATAAAATTAATCAAAACTACCTATTTTTGAAAGGTTTCACATCTAAGCTTAGGTGTGTATGAACCCTATATTCAACCCTATATTCTCTTTCCTCGTAACGATAATAATAAGTTGGAGAAAGATGCAGAAAGTTGGTTTCGTGGATGAGTTTCTTCATATGATTGAGGCCTGCCCTTTACACATTAATCATGTTGTTGTGTCTGGATTGATCATGTCAATCGGGCCTAACCAAAAGCCCATTCAAAGTTTCAATGTTTAATAGAAAAATAGTGAAATATGATTTTTGTTTTGGATACTAGAAAGTACACTTTAGAAAAAAAATATATTAATTAATTAAAGAAAGCTATATGCAGAGATATGAGAAAACACCAAACTAACATCTCTTAAAAAGACCCAGAATAACTAAGTTACAATCAGTGGCGGACCCAGAAAAATATTGTTATGAGGGGCGTATTTTCGATCGTAAATACTACTTTATTTAGTTCGGGTCGGGTCAGGACAGGGCACATAATAAAATTAACAAAAATGAAATTTAAAACACATAATAAAAATAACAAAAATCAAATTTAAACACATAATAAAAATATGTTAATTGTCATAGAAATCTATAAAAGATATACAACTAACTAAATAAAATGTATTCCAACGTAAACAAAAGGTGTTCTTTGTTTTATAATATTTTATAAATTTTTTGTTTGAGATCTTCCTACCCAACATCTATATGAATATTATTTAGCTATTCATACATTTTTAAAAAGTAACATAAAATATGTGATAAATTTTATTTTAAGTAGTCGTAAATCCTAAATTAAAATTAAAAAAAATAACGAAGTAAAAAAATATAAAATACCTAAAAAGTTATATGCATACATTACAGTTGTTCAAAAATAAATTAAGTAAAACTTTAAAAGTAAAGTACACAAAAATAAAGTACAAAGCTCTATTACCTGGGGTTAGGTGTGTATTTAGAGGTAACTTCCTACACCAGTTTCCAATTTATCTTTTATATAGAGATTTATTTCATCTTCTTCAACCTTCATTCTTTCATATTTGCAGAGCCTTTGCGAAAAAAGTATCACACTTCATCATTCTTCTTTGTTTTCTCTTTAGTGAAGAGTTCATGGGTTCGGTGTCAAAATTTCATGAGGTGCGGTCAAATATACATCGCAAATATACTAGTATAAACCAAAAATTAATGGGGGGCGGCCGCCCATCCACGGGTACACCTAGGTCCGCCCTGCTTACAATAAAAGTTAATTTTGTGCCCGTAGAAAAATATAACTTGTTTTTCAAACTATGTTAAAATTCTTCTTGAAAACTTGATTAAAATAGATTGCTTAATTTCATATCTATTAATTTGCAAATAAAAAAAACAAACATTGTGAGAGCATTTTACTATTCAAATTTTTACTAATCTTAACCTCTAAACTATTTTTTACACATCACGCCCCCTCAAATATATAGGCTTTAAACCTTTTTTTAATACTGTTTTAGGTTCTTTTTTACGTTGGTTTATTATCGTTTCAACTTAGTTAGTCATTTTTATGATACTTTTTACGTTTCGGTCTATATTTTATGAGTTAACACGCTACACAAGTGTGTGGTTTAACGTTTTTACATTTCTTTTTTTGGCGGGTTAACATCCTGTAGCAACGCGTGGGTTCTATGTCGACTTAGTTATGCTCATCTACATTTTACGTTTTGGTCTATTTTTTGTGAGTTGACACTGCTTTTTTTACGATAATGTTTTACGTTTCGGTCTAAATTTTGCGAGTTAACACGTTGCGCGCGCGTGTGGTTCAACACTTTTATGTCTATTTTTGCGGTTTAACAATCCCGTCGCAATACGCGGGGTTCTAAGTCGACTTAGTTATTCTAATCTATGTTTTACATTTTGATCTAACTTTTGCGAGTTAACATGCCACCATGCGCGTGTATGGTTGAAAGTTTTAACAACTACTTTTTGTTTGGCTTAATGAACCCGACACATAGCACAAATCCTTAATACTTGTTTTGATTAAAAATTAAAGACTCTGGCTGGTAAGATTTAGTGCAACATAATTTATATATTTTGTTGAATTTTATAAGTTGGTATTTAGCCTAACTACATTAGTACTTAGGGATGTTAAACGAGTCGTCGAGTTAAGCATGAATATACATAAACCCGAAAATCATGTCACACATTAATTGAAACATACAACACATATTTATGGATTGACACAACATAACTCATTTACCTAAATATTTTGTGAAAATTAATACTCTAAAATCACAAGTTTACCATAAAAATACATATATTTATAGAACAATTACGTTTAAGCTATATTTTTTACACCATGGAATTTGGACTACAGTTACCATCGGATCCACTCTTAAAGCCTTTTATGGGTGAAATAAGAGGCGGCGACGAGGGTGTGTAGGGAGGACCACTGCGCAGGCCTGTGATTTTGAGGGTCACGTGTTTTTCTTTTAAAAAAAATCTGATATATTAAGTTAATTTAAAAAATAGTATACCCATACCAACTCTAATATAGGCTCATTCACAAAACAATTTTTATGGTTTAGAAGTTAGCTCGTTAGCATCAAGTATTGTAAGCCCAATACCATTTGATTTTGAAAAAAAAATATTAATAATAAAACATTACGAAAGACCATATTTTTCAAGCTCGAACAGGGTATAGATTTCTCAGAGACGTCACTCGATAAAATATCAATAAAAATTGCAAGCATAAAGTTTTTTTTACTAGAAAATTTGGATCTGAACCTTTTCCATTATTTGACATGGATGTCTACGGGTGTTGCATTGTAGTACTAGTGGTTATATACATTAATGAAAGTTAGATCAAGGACGTCAATGTCATTTTCATTGAAGTTTGTGTTTTCAGTATTCAATTGTTCATCAACTTATTATATCTCTTCAATATTTACATCTGATGTTGACTGTGTTATATCTTTATCAACTTGTATCGCTTAACTATTTAGGGTGGAAGGAGTGTAGCGGTGAGTGGATGTGGGGAGTGGGGTTTACCGAGTGGTAAGGGGATGTCACCCTCTATTCGGTGAGTGATGAGCGGTGTGGACTTGGGTTTAGCAGTGACCACTCATCGAAAGAGAAGAGAGAGGTAGAGGAGAGAGAGAGGAGGTTAATGGTGGCTCTCACCTTTTTTCAACCATTCACAATTTATTTTATTTTTAAAATGTTTGCCACTCTTCATGTGTTTTGAACACTCCTGGTGTTTAAGTGTAAATTGAAGAGTGAATGGGGAATTGAGTTGGCATGATATTATTGGTTAAAAAAAGTTTACCACTCCCCATTTGGGAAGCACTCCTTCCACCCTTACATCTAAATTGAAGAGTGAATGGGAATTGAGTTGGCATGATATTATTGGTTAAAAAAAAGTTTACCACTCCCCATTTGGGAAGCACTCCTTCCACCCTTACATCAACAGTTAAAGATTTGGGTAGTCTGTAATTAATAAGAAAATGAAAAGGGACCGGAATATTTTTAAAAAATAACAACCTTTAGGGGTTGATGCCTCGGTGATGTGGCGTACTTGACTTTAAAGACACTTCAGAAGATACAGATACAGATACACTCGATGAGAACTTGTGCAAGGTTTAGCGTAAAATCGTGCTAAATGATGGGAAGCGTAGCACCGTGAGAGTATGTTAAATTGTGTGGGGACTACCACACAACGGTAATATTATTGTTTAATAATTTTTTCTTTAAATTATTTAATACTCTACATATATATACACATGCTTTACAATGTCTTTTTCCCACACAATCTCACTCTCAAACCTCAAATTCTCCTCATCTCTTCAATTTTATAAACTTTCTAAAACAAAAGATGTGAACAATAACCAAATTGAAACTCACCAAATACCTCAAACACTCTGGACTCTCAACCCAACATCAACCCGAACAGTCTGCATAACCTTCCCAATGTTTTCACCGGTTCTTATCAGCTGACGGTCGAAGTACCACTCTATGCACAAGCACAAGTACAAGCGACCAATTTTTATTATTAATAAGCTCAAAATGTCACACCCTAACCGATGGCGGAAACATCGGGGCGCGACACTAGGCGGACCATATTGTCTCAAGAGAAATTCCGTAACAACTAATCATGATAATATTTTAAATAGTCAACTTCCCATACAATCAACCAATATTTCACGTTCAATCATTACAAAATATATTATCTCTTAAAAACATATCAAGTTCGATCTTCCCTAGATTTATTACATGAGTTTCTAAAAGCTAACCCTAAACCAAAATGCACCAGTAGCAAATATCTTCAACATATCAAGGTCGAAGAGCACATCGTCCAACGACGTAGCATCATCTTATGGCGCTTTGGATGCGCGATCACGATATAATTTAGAAGATTCGGACGATGAGTTTGAGATTCCGGATGAACCGGTTGAACTAAATCATCCTCTTATGGCGCTTTGGATGCGCGATCACAATTGTTTTATAGACTCTGTTGTAGTAGTAACATCTGTCTTGGCAAACCTCTGTTTGTTAATACTAAACATTTGCTCAGGCCTAAACAGATGTTTGGTCTTCTCATCAATGCTTTATTCTTCAATAGAGCTTTGAACTTTATCAAACTTTCTTTCTTTATCAACAAAGCTTTCATCTCTTTAATCAGATCTTTGAGTCTTCAAACAACTCTTCTGTTAGTGTTCAAGATTCACTATCTTTGGGAGGAGTTGATCTTCATGACTTGTTTTATTCTTGATCAAATTAGCGTATTTTGGCTTTTGTAATAATCTATTCTTATATGGGTTCAAAAATCTCCCCTAGAACAGATGATGCCAAAACTAAACTTTATTTTGATCATTCTTTATTCCTCATCAACTTTTCTCTTATCTGCTCTTTCAACTGCAATTCAAACTTTATAGAGAAAGATCTTTTAGATCCCTTTCAAGTTCAAGACACAATAGGTCTTGTAGATCTTCAATTTCCAGCCAAAACACTATTCATAGGGATCTTTTTAACTTCTCCATTTGCTCTTAGCAAAGTCAATTCATGGATGTTACTAAAGATACACTCCTATAGATGTTCATCAAGAGAATGAGTTTGACACTTCAACCTATAATGAGAAAGAGAAGATAACAATTAAGCAATTAAGTGAGATGAAGAAGAAGGCAAATGTTGAAGAACACAAGCCTAATCTTCCGTATCTTAAGCACCAATTGAAAGAGAAATTTGAGAAATAATATGACAAGTTTCTTGAGATATCCACGAAGTTGCATATTAATATCCCATTCACAGAATCATTGGCCCAAATGCCTAAGTATGCAAATTTTTTGAAAGACTTACTTACTAACAAAAGAAGTTAGAATATCTATCTACTCTGACCTTAAATTAAGAATGTTCGGCAGTCTTGCAGAACAAGTTACCACAAAGAGTAGTAGATCCGGGAAGTTTTACTATTCCTTGCTTAAAAGGAGATCTCTTAGTTAGCAATGCATTAGCTGATCTAGGTGCAAGTGTGAATCTGATGCCTTATTCATTATTTGATAAGCTTGATCTAAGAGAGCCCACTCCCATTTGCATGAGTATTTAGTTAGCTGACCGATCAATCAAGTATTCAAGAGGAATTATGGAGAATATGTTGGTGAAGGTTAAGAAGTTTGTTTTTCCAGTCGACTTCCTTATCTTAGATATAGACGAAGATGATAATGTACATCTTATTTTGGGACGACCGATTTTTACTACGGCCAAAGCTATGGTTGATGTCTTTGAAGGAAAACTTACTTTAAGATTTGATGAAGAGATGGTTACTTTTGATGTCAAAGATTCGATGAAGTATGTTAAGGAGCAAGATGACTCGGTTTACTTTATAGATTCCATCATGGCTCATGTTGGAGAGTTCTTGCATGAGATACGTGGCGGAGACCCGTCTGACACACAACTCTTAGATGCTAATATTAGAGATATATCATTCTCTGATTTAAATGATAGTACAGAGCTATCTAGAGCTTTATAGATTGAAGAAGAGTTAATTGAAGATAGTCAGGATAAAGTATGTGAAATCCTAGACGTAAAAGAACCAGAGTAAAAAACTTCAATAGACAAACCACCCGAACTAGAGTTGAAGGAACTTCAATCGCATTTAGAAAATGTGTTTCTCGATGATGCAGGAAAACTCCCAGTTATCATATCCTTTAAGCTAGAAGAAGAAAATAAAGAAAAACACCTCGCTGTTCGAAAAAATCCACAAGCCAGCTATTGCTTGGAAGATTATGGACATTGAAGGAATCAATTACACTTACTGCACTCAAAAGATTTTGATGGAAGAAGAATAAAAGCAAGTAGTGCAACCTCAAAGAAGGTTGAACCCTAAGAAGCAAGAGGTAGTTAAAAAGAAGATTCTTAAACTATTAGATGCTTTTTTTAATATGTCTCATCTATAATTCTAAGTTGGCCAGCCATGTTAAAGTTGTTTCCAAAGGGTGGAATGACGGTTGTTGCTAACGAGAAAAATGAGCTTATTCAAACTAGGACAGTGAAAGGATGACGTGTGTGCATAGATTATAGAAAATTAAATTACGCTACATGAAAAGATCACTTCCCATTACCCTTTATAGATCAAATGATTAAATGACTAGCTAGAAAAAGACGATTTTAAGGATACTTTCAAATTCCAATCCTTCATGAAGACCAAGAAAAGACAACATTCACTTTCCCGTTTGGAACTTTCGCATACTGACGCATGCTGTTTGGGCTGTATAATGCCCCAACCATATTCCAAAGGTGCATGAAGACGATTTCCATAACATGATTGAAGATTCCTTGGAAGTTTTCATGGATGATTTTTCTATTTTCAGAGATTCTTTTGACCACTTTCTAAATAATTTGGAAAGAATGCTAATTTGTTGCAAGGAAACCAAACTGAAATTAAACTAGGAAAAATGCCACTTTATGGTCACTGAAGGCATTGTTCTAGGACACAAGAGTGATGGCCTGGAAGTAAACAAAGAAAAGATAGACACCAATGCTATGCTTCCACTTTCACATCTGTGAGAGCCATTCATAGTTTTCTAGGGCATGCTGGATTCTATAGACACTTTATCAAGGATTTTAGAAAGATTGTAAGACCGATGACTTACTTTTGGAGAAAGACACCACTTTCGTCTTTGGTCCAGAGTGTATCAAGGCCTTTAAAACGCTAAAACAAAAGCTAGTAAAAGCTTCAATATTGGTAGAAGCTGATTGGAATTACCATTTGAGCTTATGTGTGATGCGAGTGACAATGTAGTCAGATTTATGTTGGCTCAGAGGAAAAATAAACATTTTCACATGATATACGATGCTAGTAAAACTCTCAACCACACTCAAGAGAATTATATGACCACTGGTTTTTTCTTTTGACAAATTCCGCTCATACTTGATTTTTTCCAAGACTACAATTTATAACAACTATTCTGCCTTAACATACCTATTCAATAAGCAAGATGCCAAAGCAAGGTTAATCAAGTGGATTTTGCTTCTTCAATAATTAGATACAGAAATTAAAGATAAACGTGGAGCTGAAAACGTTGTAGCTGATCACCTGTTTAGGTTAGAGAATCCTGAATTGTAGCAATGGATGAATCCAAGATAGATGATGCTTTTCCACATGATTTCATGATCTACATTCAGTCTAAAACTAATCGTGATATGTGGTTCGCTGACTATGCTAACTACTTAGCAACAAGACATCTGAAAGCTGGGATGGCATTCTATCAAAAGAGGAAATTCTTCAATGATATAAAAGATTATATTTCGGAAGATCCTAACTTGTTTAAAGTAGGACCCAATCAAATAATCAGAAGATGTGTTGATGGAAAAGAGACTAAAGATATTTTATTTCATTATCATTGAGGATTGACAAAAGGACACCATGGAGTTAACTTTACTGCAAAGAAAGTCTTGTATTGTGGATTCTTCTGGCCCAAGTTATTCAGGGATGCATAAGAGTAGGTTAAAGATTGTGAAGCTTGTCAACAAGCTGGTAACAGCTTTCGGTATGAGAAGATTCCTTACACCAAAATTCAAATATTTGAGATATTGGATGTCGGGGTATTGACTTTATGGGGCCATTTTCGAATTCATAAGAGTATAAGTATATCTTGGTTGCGATAGATTACATGTCAAATGGGTCAAAGCCTAGGCACTGCCCACCATTGATGCTAGAGTAGTTGTAAAGTTCTTAAAGAAATATTTTTCCAGGTTTGGTACACCAAGAACACTAATCCATTATAGAGGTATGCGTTTCTGTAATGCGCAAGTGGAAAAAGTGTTGAAGCGCTATGGGGTAACCCATAGACTTGCTACTCATTACTGTTGATGCACTTTGTGTTCGTCACTTGTCGAATAGGCTAGATAGAGCGTGTGTTGAATAGTGTATAGGTTAGAATCGAACACACTACCAAGTTCGGACGAACTTGTCATGCCTAGGACAAGTTCGGACGAAATCAAGTTCGTACGGACTTGTCATGTCTAGGACAAGTTCGGCCGAAGTTTACTTGTCAAATGGACAAGTTCGCCCGAAGTCAAGTTCGGACGAACTTGACCATGACACATTTCATCCGAACTTGTTCCACTATATATAGGTGGTGTGTGTTCATTTGTTGTTTAAGTTTTTGCAATCCCTACGGGGAGGTGCTGCCGGATTCTCTCAAGGAACTCCGGCAGCTGGACAAGATGTATGGTCTTTCGGTATGAATGAAATACGACTTCCACTGCACTCTACTTCTATTCCATTCTTAATAACATTCTACCGAATCGGTTAGGTTCACACACTAACTTCCGTCTAGAACCGCCTGATCACGGACCTTCAATTGGTATAAGAGCTACGGTTATCACCTACGCTCATGAATTTGGACATTTATGGACATTAGGAGGGGTTTTAGACGTAAATTATCAAATAAACATACAATCCACGGACAAAAAGTAAAATTGAACGGATAGGATTGTTAGAAAACCATTTTCACCCAGATCTATGGTGGAATCATCTCGAAATTCGAAGAAATAAGGATTCTGGATCAAAAATGTTAAAAAGTATGGTTTTGGAGGCCAACTTCGCCCGAACTTGTTATGTTGTGACCAGGTTCGCCCGAACTTTCATGCATTGACCAAGTTCACACGAACTTGTACTGTGGTGACCAACTTCACCCGAAGTTGTGTAAGGATGGACAAGTTCGGCCGAAGTTGATCAAGATGCCTAAAAAAAGGCATGAAAAATTTTGTTGATCGTTTTGACGAGACGAGTGTACAAAAAAAATTGGTGATAGAAATTTTTTGAGATTTTAACGTTTAAATCGGCACATTCGGGGACACTGTCTAGAGCTTCAGAGTACAGATTTGGTGATACGGTCACAAAATTTTGAAGATGATAGGAGATTAAATTGATACCGGTGCATAACGTTGACTCATATGGTGTCGTGACTCGTAAGTGGGCCTAAACGTTAAATCCGCATTTGATGAATACTGAAAATTCCGGATTTGAGGGGAAATTTCAGTGAAAATTTCAGTATGGTCAGAATTTGCAAAAATGAGGGGAATAAAATTTTACAATATATGAAGAAACCAACATTTTTGAAATTCGTGACTCTGCAACAGTATCCGGGTGGTTACCGATTGCAGATTAACCGGGAAATGCAGAGGATCGAGATTCATTGGTGATCTCAAGTTGATGTCTAGTTTGAAAGCGAGTGGTTTCATAACTGAGTCTTGGAGGAGTTTTTTATCAGATTCTAAGGTCATGGTTGTGGATTGACACCTGAGTCGTGCGTATTTTGCGGGTGCAATACGATTGCCTATCTTTAACTCTGCTTTGCATATGAATTATTGACTGGCCTAACCGCCAGGAGATAAGGATGCTTTGTAGTTTCAGTTGCCCCGTGGGGTACGTGGTACCATGATTAAAGAGGATGATTTATGGGATCGGATCTTTCAGAAAGCTATGTACCAGTTGCTGACAAAAGAGGCTATACATTTGGGATTCCGTGATCACAGGAAGTTCAGAGTTTTCAGATTATGATACAGGTTGATGCTTAAGGGATGTAGGATTTAGGTCCTGATCTTCGATGTGGGTTGACGCATACACGACTGCTTATCATTAACTCTGCAAAGCAAATGAACTGTTTTGATCAGGTAAGCCAGAAACAGGATGTTTTGTAGTTTGAAGGCGCCAGATTCAGCGGAGATAGCTATATATCTGTCATTGTGACTGAAGAGGAAGAATGTGATTCTGATTACGGACGTATGTTTCTCAGATTTGATGCGTTACCAGATGATTTATGTCCGATGAAGACTTGCTGATTGAGCAGATTACCGATTTCCTGATCAATCTTTCAGGAGTATACTTAACTGTGATTATGGAAATCGGGATTTCAGATTTTTGAGGGTATTCGTTGATTTGAAGTTTTCAGGTGCGGTGATTTAAAGTTTCTATCAATTGCCGGTTGAGTTTTTGATATATTAAGAGTGTGCGGAATAAACTCTCGTTGCTCAGTGCTTATTCAAAAACTAAACTCGGATGTGGTTATGTCGGAACAGAGAAGTAGCTCCATTGACTTACTTCGATGTTGATGATTATTCAAGAAAAATTGTCGGTAAGTAAATAAGAGGAGGTCGGAAACCATGCAATCAAGGATCTGAACTGGAGTTTTCAGCGGAATTGAATGTTGATAATGCAAGCCCGGATCATCAATTAATGGGGAATTTGTTGACGCGTCTCGACGACATCGACAAACACCTTGATTGAAGTTGTAGAATATTCAAACACGGCTCAGAGTTTTGAAGATCAAGATTAAGCTTCGACAGTAACGAACAAGGGGGAATCTGTTGATGCACTTTGTGTTCGTCACTTGTCGAATAGGCTAGATAGAGCGTGTGTTGAATATTGTATAGGTTAGATAGAACACACGACCAAGTTCGGACGAACTTGTCACGCCTAGGACAAGTTCAGACGAAATCAAGTTCGGACGAACTTGTCATGTCTAGGACAAGTTCGGCCGAAGTTTACTTGTCAAATGGACAAGTTCGCTCGAAGTCAAGTCCGAACGAACTTGACCATGACACATTTCATCTGAACTTGTTCCACTATATATTGGTGGTGTATGTTCATTTGTTGTTTAAGTTTTTGCAATCCGTACGGGGAGGTGCTGCCGGATTCTCTCCAGGAACTCTGACAGCTGGACAAGATGTATGCTCTTTCGGTATGAATGAAGATACGACTTCCGCTGCACTCTACTTCTACTCCATTCTTAATAACATTCTACCGAATCGGTTACGTTTACGCACTAACTTCCGTCTAGAACCGCCTGATCACGGCCCTTCAATTACCATCCTCAATCTAGTGGACATGTAGAGGTGACCAACCGTGGTATAACAAGGATATTGGAGAAAACGCTAGGCAATAATAGAAAGGAATGGCCAGAAAAGTTTGATGATGCATTATGGGCATTTAGAATTGCTTATAAAACCCCTATAGGCACTACACCATTTCGTTTAATGTATGGGAAGGGTTGCCATGTGCAGGTTAAATTGGAGCAAAAAGCTTATTAGGCTTTAAAATAAGTGAATTTTGATCTCAACCAAGCTAAAGAACACTAGTTACATCAAATAATCGAATTAGAAGCGTTAAGGAATCAGGCTTACGACAATTCAAGAATTTACAAGGATAGAACGAAGAAAATACACGATCATCATCTGATAGGTAATAAAGAGTTTAAGTGTGTGGATTGTGTTCTTCTCTACAATTCAAGGTTAATGTTGTTTCTAGGAAAGCTGAACTCAAGATGGACATGACTGTTTGTAGTAAAACATGTTTACCTTTAGGGAGCGGTCGATCTGACAAATGAAGGAGGTGAGACGTTCAAAGTCAATGGACATAGGTTAAAAAAGTACATTGACGGTCCTAATGATATTAATGAGGTGGAGGAATTCAATCTTCACCCTGTGCTTTCAAAGTAATGAACATAAGTTTATGTCTGGCTGAAGAGGCTTAAACTTAGCACTTCTGAAAGACAACCCGAGTATAGGAAATTATTCTACTTATCTTACTACACAAGGAGAGTTAAATTGAAAAGTGTACGACTCGTACCTAAAGCCTGCCAGGCCCACTTATGGATTAGGCTAGGGTACAACCGTACACTAGAAACCCTAGTACGACCCATATGTTTTAGAACCAACCTAAGCTTACCAAAACTTATAAATTGAGGACTTGTAACCCTAATTCTCTCATTTTAATCACCTACATTCGAAAAATTACAAGTTTCTAAAAGGTTTTGAGCATGGATAACTACCAGGTTCAGGTTTATTCATTCTTTTTTCTTCGGTTTCTTTTGTTTAAGTCTATTATGATTGTATCAGAGGTGTTTCAGTAAAAAATTCCGACAAATCTTAATAAAAACAAGCACTTTAACTGATACTAAATCCTTAATCATAGAGTGCTTCGCTCGATCATAATTGTTGGGATGGAACCCTAACAAAGGAACAGATGATATCAAAGCCAAATACACTATCCGAGCTTTGGTCCAACTATCAGAGGTTACAACCTCTGATCTACCTTTACACTGCTTTCAGTAAACAACTGCTCCTATCATATGATCGAACAAGAAGCAAAGGTCTGATAGAAGAAACAAGATTAGAGGATAGAGATTAGTGCTGAGACTAGTTATAGTTTATTCAATGTAACAGTGCTATGCACTAATAGTGTTAGTTTAGCAGTGTTTTAGTTGGTTATGATTTTGTTAGCTGTCACTATCAACCATGACGTCATAAAAGATGCTCAGTGGTTAGATAGTTAGCATAAATAGCTAATCGATGTAACAGTTAAACTTGTCTTCCTGAAAAAGACCAATTCGCACTTTATCTTCTACATTTCTTACTATCAAACGATTGTAATTGGCTAAGGGGGAGTTTGTGAATCACATGCGAGTTTACCAACTTGAAAGCATGATGATGATGAAAACAAACGACCGATTGCTTGTAGTAAAAGTTTTCCATTAATTCCGTTGCATATCTTTAAAATTCAATCCATTTTCCATCTTTAGAAACAAAAACTACAAATGATTCAAACTTAGATCCTGACAAAAATCTGACCCGTACCCATGGAAAGGAGTACGACTCGTACCCCTGTTGACAACAGGTAGTTGACTTTGTTTCTTCTGACATAATGTTCTGGAAGATTCCAAATTTTTACGACCCATACTTGCTCTGAGGAGTACGACTCGTACCCATGTATTCTGATATATTATGTTGATTTGATTCAATTTATTGCAGAAGGGTAAAGACCTGTATGAAGTTCCATAGAAGCATGGAAGAGGACGCCCCAAGAAGGTTCATCATGAATATCCTGCCCCTTACCCTGTGAACACTAAATTTAAGTGTACTCTGCTAATATGATCTACTTAAAGGACAAAATCAATACCCAAAGACAGATTGCTGATTATCACATGCACATTTTTCGTAGGATAATTTATGTGGAAATGAGTCTCAAAGATTTGAGAAGTGACATATCTGGAATGTTATTTGGCATTCACCTAGTACCTGTCATGACACCACAACCTACTGAGAAGTTCTACAAACCATATAACTCCTTGTCCTTTTATATGAAAGCAACATCCATTTGTGAAGTGGGAGAGCCTTATGCTAAGAACCAGTTTCACATGTTCTACTCCCCACCAGCAAGTTGGAGCTTATTACAAGGCAAGGGAAATTATAGATGTTGATGCAGAATTAGAGAAAGAAGAAAAGGAATAAGATCCAAAAAAGACTTCTATGCACCTGTTGATGATCAAGAAGAAGACCCAAGAGAAGGCATTGACGATACCAAATGATTAAAAGATGATTGCTAATTATTTACCATTTTAGTTTTTGGATTTGGACCTTTTTCCTATTTCTATGTTTTGTTTGTTTGTTTCGTATTTGCTTTCATTTGTGTGGTTTGTTTGAATCATTGAACTACGTTTATATTTGGTTACTAAATGCGTGATTAGTTGTTTAAATTTAGCCTTCATATTGTTATTGTGATATATAATATTTCGCTAAGTATCAGTGTTATGTGGAAATCCAAGATCAAGTGCGCAATAGTTGAGTTGTATTTGTTTACTGCCGCTCTTTTGCAGTTATCAGTGAAGTTTCCAAATCCTTTACTTTTCCACTTTGCTTTTAATTTTGTACATTAAGGAAAATGTACATTTTAAGTGTGGGGATGGGGAATTGTAACTTAAAAGTGATATACATTTTTTGAAACTTCTATTAAGTACTTAGTCAAGAAATTTAGACTTTGCAATGTTTTAAACCATAGTTTTCTAAAACAAGGAAAAGAAGTACTTAGTTAGTGAAAGAACGCCTATTAGACAATTATGTCAATGCATACATATCGGGAACCCTAATCCTTTCGTTTAGGTGAGTGATTTTGAGCCTTTTGTGTGTATATATAATTACTACACATATATGATTAAGGCAAAAGTATTATAATTTTAAGCCGTTGTTTAAAATGGTGGTGGTGGTGACCCATTGTCATGAAGAGAGAGAGAGAGTGTGTGTTATGAGAGAGAGGGAAATAATCATTTATATTAATTTGTTTAAATATTTTTTTCAAATAATAAGGCCAAAAGACAATTATACCCTCATGTGTAAGACATGTGATCTGATTCAACGAGAAAAATGGATGTCCGTTAACGAAAGGGACATGGCGTGTAAGGTTTTTAAAACGTAAAATATGATTTCTGACAATTTTAAAAGTAAAGGCCATCCACTTAAATTGTTATAAACATAAAGGACGAAAAGTGTAATTTACCCTTAAAAATATTTACGAGTAAATTGTCATTTTAGTCCCTAAGGTTTGGCCCAAAATAACACTTTAGTCCAAATAGTTTTTTTCTCCTTTAGGTCCCTAACATTTCCTATTTTTTGTCATTTTGATCCAACACCTTACTCCCTTAAAAAACATTAGTTAGCTCACACTAAGTAGTTTGATACTTGCCATTTTCATCCAAAACTCATTTACAAATAAAAAATAAAAGAAAAACATTAATAAATATATATATATATGTGTGTGTGGTGTGTGTGTGAGTAAATTACTTTTTGAGTCCCTATGTTTTAGTGGTTTTAACCACTTGAGTCCAAAATCAAAAAAATTAACTCTCTGAGTCCCTAACTGTTCATTTTATAACGTTTTGAGTCCCTGTGTTTAAGTGGTTTTAACCACTTGTGTCACACCCTGACCCGCAGCGGAAATGATAGTCGGGGCATGATTGGGTTTTCATCAAAGCTCATGACATTTACTATAAAGTTTCATATTTATTATTTCTCTTTAAAGAAGAAGTTAGAATAAACATACAAACACAACATGTTTCAAATACATTTTCATTCAAATTACAAACTAAAGTACAATTACAAAGGAAAGCAAAACTAAACGTTCATTCCAAGGCATTAACTTGTTTATTCTTCTAGGCCATCCTATGTGTTTCTTTTCTCAACCGGATCACCTGTATCATGTGTAAAATAGGGTTTTGGGTCAACAAAAGTTGGCGAGTGAATCTTATTTAAATATTTGAAGGATTAGTTATGTTGGTTGTATGAAGAAAATTGCGCATAACCAAATATGAATAAACGTAAATGTAAATTTAATCACAAAACACATAATATCAATTAATGCACAAGCACACACACCAAATGATGAACAATGAGATCAAGGCTCAATCAAACGGAGCCGTTCTAATGAGGCACCTGATGCTCAACTCGTCTCCCACGAGGAACTGATGGGCCTAATGAATGATTTGCACACAACTTGACAAGAATGTAAACACGTATCACAACAAACAATATTTACATCATAAGTTTAGGTCATATAATGGTAATAACACAAGTTTGAATAAACGAAATAATTAAAGCGACACATGATACACCCCAAAACATGAATAAAAAGGGGAATTTATAAGGATTCACTCACAGTGGGTGCGTTCCTTGATGACGAAGAATGCGCACGAATATTATGATTCAACCGACGAGGAAAAACTAACCTAAATAATAACGAAATGATTCGGTAAATAAATAAACTTTATTTGAGATTAATATTTTTAATTAGCGCTCTTAATGGGATTGTTAGATTTATTTTTGTGAGTTTAAGGAAATTTTCTAACTTTAATAATCTTATTTTTAAGTATTTTTAAATAATTTTCCAATTAAATAAATAAATAAAAAGAAAATAAAAAGGTTGACTTTTTGACCGTTGACCGTTGACCGGTCGGACTGTGTTTTTATATGCGCTGAGTGAGGTTCGAACTCGGGACCTCTCGTATATGGCACGCAACTCTACCAACTGAGCTACGTGTCTAACCCGAAATATTTCTGATTTTAGTTATATTTATATACTATTTAGATTATTCAGAAATTATTCAATTTTTAAAAAGGATTTAAACTGTCGAACCGGTGTGAGAGTCTGGAATCGAACCCGCGTTTCAAGTGTTGTGTTGCACCCAGCCCAACCAACTGGGCTGGGTGTCTAACCCGATATATATTGTAATTTTATTATACTTAACATCTTACAGCGAGTTAATATGGTTTCGGTTTTAAAAAGAACATTTTTATTATTGTGGATAGGGTTGTGTCAAGGATCGAACTCGGTATCGATAGTATGAAATGCACACAGTCCACCGCTAGACTGTGTGTCTAACCCGTTTAAAATACCGATTTTAATTATATTCATATACGACTCGATGTTCATCTTCTTCATTAATTCGGAATTGAAAACAGATTTGCTAAACATTTTGATTTTACTGATCTACTGTTTTAGATTTAAACAAATGAACTGAATAAAACTGACAGAAAAGATTAAGAATTCATACCGATGGAAGTTCCGGTTGGATTCCGGTAATGTGCAGAAACTCCGGCGACTGAAAGAAATTCCGGCGAAGTTTAACTTGCGACAGAGGCTCTACCAGAAGTTTGAGGTGAGTGTGGGTGACTTCTGTTTGAGCTCTAGAAGTCCTATTTTAGAGTAAGGCAATAATGGAATGGGTTCGGTTTTCCGGCGAGTGGATTTTGGTGATTCCGGTGGTTCTCCGGTGGGGCAGAGCTCCTTTCAGGCGACCGAGTTTTTGAGAGTAAGTTAGAGAGTAGTTGAATTTCGGTTTTTGGAACCTGTTCGCGTGATTTATTCTCGGTTAAATGTAAATGGGTTCGAATTCGGAAAGAGTTGACGCGGTTACCATCAGTTATATCCGTTTGAAATCAAACAGAAACCTCTACTCCTTTAATTCCATGAATTGATCTTGACGATTGATTCGGAGTTTGAAATTGGATTGCAGGTTTCTTTATAAGTTATCTGTTTTCTAAATAAATCACCAAAGTGTGTGTAATGTAGTGGTATGTTTTGTGTGTGTACAAGCGGGAGACCCGGGTTCGAGACCCGGCTTCCCCATCCTGTTTTCCTTAGTTAATTTTCATTAATTTTTATTATTATTATTTATTATTAATTGTGGTTTTTAATCTCTAAAATATTTATTAATTATGTATTATTTTAAATAACCGACACGTTAAATACGCAATGAACTTTTAACTGAATAATTGATTGATAAACTGTGCGGGTTTTTGAAACCCGCTTTTCACGAATGTTACAGTATCCCCTACTTTTAGAAATTTCGTCTCGAAATTTAAGTAGTGGTATGTTTGACTCGAAGGGAGGGTGTTTTAATTTGACAATTACATAATTAGAAGAGGGTGAGAGTTTAAATTTTATTTGAGGCGGTAACGTTCCTAGTAAGGGTTGAATACCCTGTTACAGGAATCGCTTTTTGATGCCTAAAGTACGAAAATGCGGAACATGGATAAACAGAGTTGATTGACTAGGTATGATCTCACGCATAAGAGTTTTGAGGGAATTGATACGTTGGAGAAGATAAGGTTATATCATAAAAACAAAAACTTCAACCGTGACGATATTAAAACCTACATGGAACCTCTCATAACCGTCTGACAATGCTTTTGATCTTTTGACAAGAATACTTATATATAGGAAGTACTAGCGGCGTATCCACCATATTCTTGTCAAATTTTCATTGGCTTGGTCAATAAGTTATGATTAGTTCTATGTGACTCTAAAATCTACAAACCATAAACAAACACAACAGTCAAAGCTTGAGTCTTAAATCTGAATGAATACATGACTGACTGATGACAGTACCTCTCTCGTTTGTTATGATGAAAGGGTTAGTCTATGTAAAAAGTGAGACACAACCCAACTTCTTTAAATGATGAGATCGAGGTACGTCGAGATGTATGATGATATGAGAGTTAAATCAATAAGTAATGGTATAAAACAAAACCGTAATGTCAATTCGCATTAAAATTCTTGGATACATAAATTCCCAATTTATAACCGGGATTCGTAAAGATTGAGATAACATAAAGAAAACATTAAAACTAGGCGATTGGAGTTGAGTCTTGATTCTTGGTGAGGGAAAGCTAGTTGGGTGATTCGTTTGGGCCGTTATTATCTTCAACGGGATTGGCGTTGATGTTGTAAGCTCTTCCTCTTGCTGGTGGTGGAGCTGGGTTTGCTTGATTTGCCTGGTTGACTGGGTTTGCTTGAGCTTGGGCATTTATGATGTTAACCAATCGAGGGCACGTGTTTCTAAAGTGGGTAGGGTCGCCACAATTAAAACAAGCTCGAACATATGGGAACATCAGGTATTGGGGTTGTTGATATGTTCGGATCATGTTTTGAGTAGGGGGTGAGGCTTGGTTTTGAGGGGCACGACAAGTTTTGCTCCAATGACCATAACGCCCACAATTTGCACACAGTCGACAAGGTACGGTAGATGGATGGTGATAAAAACAAGTGTTGCATTGAGGGTGAGGTCCAATGTAAGGTTTCTTATTTGGGTAAGTAGAGTTGGGTGCTACTTGAGTGATTGGGATGGCTTGGAGGGGTACGGCTTGTGAAGCTGGTTGATTGCCTTGGGTGATAGAGAAATTTTGCCCATCTCGTTTTCTCTTAGGAGTGGATTGAGAAAAGGATTCGGTCTGGATTGGGTTGGAGGTTTCGGTTGATGCTTTATCCTTCTTCTTCTCCTCCATGAAGTCTTTATTTCGTATGCGGTTTTCGGTGAGCTCTGTAGCTAACTCCATTGCTGCTTCCAAAGTTGCAGGCATGGTACTTATTACAGGGTCTTGAATTTTTGAAGGAAGACCGCGAATGTAGTGCTCGATCAAACGGTAGAGGGGAGTGAACAAGTTGGGGACCATCTGATTCAACTCAAGGAATCTCTTGTTGTATGTGGTGTGGTCGCCCTCCTTTTGTTTCAAAGAGTATAACTCATCTTCTAGTTTCTTGATTTCGCTTCTTGGACAGAAACGTCTTGTCATGATTTCCCTCAACTCTTCCCAAGTCAAAGTCATAGCATTTTCAGCACCTCGCTTGGCCTTCTCTATATTCCACCATGTAAGTGCTACCCCAAACAAACGACCGGTAGCATATCGCACCTTGCGATCATCGGGGCAGTCGCAATTGAGAAAAGTGTTTTCCATTTCCTCAAACCAATGGAGAAGAACGGTGACACCTTCAGTCCCTTCGTATTTTGGAGGATCGCAGGATTTGAAATGCTTGAAGGTGCATTTAGTGGCATTTGGGGGAGGATTGACAATGTTTTGAACTTCTTGGTTGATTGGGTTGACGGGATTAGTGGTAAGGGCTTGTTGAACTTGAACTACGATGTTGGGGATTACGTCAGCCATTTGTTGAGCGATTTGGGCAGCCATGCGCTCGCGGGATTTTCCTTATCTCATACTTCTACGAGAGAGACTAGAAGACATCTACAAGAAATACGTATCGAGAGTATGAGTTTGACGTTTTAGGTGTCATGTGTCGTATTTAGAAATGAACATTCACAAAAACAAATGAATAAAATAAACCTACTACATCCATAGGATGTCTTGGGCTTTGCTCATGTTTGGGCTCCCATAAGTCCCCTTACTTGGCCTTGGTAGTCATGTGGGCCCCCATGACTACTGGGCTCTGGTAGGGTTCATATTGGTGTTGGCCTGTTAACACTTGCGCCACTCGAATGAAAATCGCAAAAACATGACAGCAAAGTATGAGGTCGGAGGGTGTCCTGGTATGGACACAGTGACAACTCAAAGTAGGGTTAGTTCGAACGACGTTTGGTGTGGCATGCTTTGGCCTAATAGGTCCTTCGTACTCTCATCGTTAGTCCCCAGGTAGGCAAACTGGTCCGTTATATTGGATTTATACGAATGCCAACCTAGACAGGACGTTCCGACTACCGGTACTTGTACCCTTACAGTTACTACATGCCCGTCGTAGAACTCACTTTGATGAGATTGAAAAAAAACGAAAATTGCGACAAAATCTTGAATAAAGGAAATATGAGGATGATTTGAGTAGGTGAACATTGAAATATGCGTGATGAATGTATATGTAAGCATGTTATGTTTGACAATAAGTATAACTCATTAAGTATCACACAATTTGATAGTGAAAGTGTTTGCATGCATTTGTGTGTGTAATAAATACGAAACAAATAAACATCATGAGTTTGCATGTAACCACATAAACAATTAAAATCTAATCAACTATAGTATAGGCTCTAAGGGTCTAATAACCTATCCTATATCCCTATAGTCAAAAGCTCTGATACCAATCTGTCACACCCTGACCCGCAGCAGAAATGGTAGTCGGGGCATGATTGGGTTTTCATTAAAGCTCATGACATTTACTATAAAGTTTCATATTTATTATTTCTCTTTAAAGAAGAAGTTACAATAAACATACAAACACAACATGTTCAAATACATTTTCATTCAAATTACAAACTAAAGTACAATTACAAAGGAAAGCAAAACTAAACGTTCATTCCAAGGCATTAACTTGTTTATTCTTCTAGGCCATCCTATGTGTTTCTTTTCTCAACCGGATCACCTGTATCATGTGTAAAATAGGGTTTTTGGTCAACAAAAGTTGGCGAGTGAATCTTATTTAAATATTTGAAAGGATTAGTTATGTTGGTTATTTGAATAAAATTGCGCATAACCAAATATGAATAAACGTAAATGTAAATTTAATCACAAAACACATAATATCAATTAATGCACAAGCACACACACCAAATGATGAACAATGAGATCAAGGCTCAATCAAACGGAGCCGATCTAATGAGGCACCTGATGCTCAACTCGTCTCCCACGAGGAACTGATGGGCCTAATGAATGATTTGCACACAACTTGACAAGAATGTAAACACGTATCACAACAAACAATATTTACATCATAAGTTTAGGTCATATAATGGTAATAGCACAAGTTTGAATAAACGAAATAATTAAAGCGACACATGATACACCCCAAAACATGAATAAAAAGGGGAATTTGTAAGGATTCACTCACAGTGGGTGGGTTCCTTGATGACGAAGAATGCGCACGAATATTATGATTCAACCGACGAGGAAAAACTAACCTAAATAATAACGAAATGATTCGGTAAATAAATAAATTTTATTTGAGATTAATATTTTTAATTAGTGCTCTTAATGGGATTGTTAGATTTATTTTTGTGAGTTTAAGGAAATTTTCTAACTTTAATAATCTTATTTTTAAGTATTTTTAAATAATTTTCCAATTAAATAAATAAATAAAAAGAAAATAAAAAGGTTGACTTTTTGACCGTTGACCGGTCGGACTGTGTTTTTATATGCGCTGAGTGAGGTTCGAACTCGGGACCTCTCGTATATGGCACGCAGCTCTACCAACTGAGCTACGTGTCTAACCCGAAATATTTCTGATTTTAGTTATATTTATATACTATTTAGATTATTCAGAAATTATTCAATTTTTAAAAGGATTTAAACTGTCGAACCGGTGTGAGAGTCTGGAATCGAACCCGCGTTTCAAGTGTTGTGTTGCACCCAGCCCAACCAACTGGGCTGGGTGTCTAACTCGATATATATTGTAATTTTATTATACTTAACATCTTACAGCGAGTTAATATGGTTTCGGTTTTAAAAAGAACATTTTTATTATTGTGGATTGGTTGTGTCAAGGATTGACTGTGTGTCTAACCCGTTTAAAATACCGATTTTAATTATATTCATATACGACTCGATGTTCATCTTCTTCATTAATTCGGAATTGAAAACAGATTTGCTAAACATTTTGATTTTACTGATCTACTGTTTTAGATTTAAACAAATGAACTGAATAAAACTGACAGAAAAGATTAAGAATTCATACCGATGGAAGTTCCGGTTGGATTCCGGTAATGTGCAGAAACTCCGGCGACTGAAAGAAATTCCGGCGAAGTTTAACTTGCGACAGAGGCTCTACCAGAAGTTTGAGGTGAGTGTGGGTGACTTCTGTTTGAGCTCTAGAAGTCCTATTTTAGAGTAAGGCAATAATGGAATGGGTTCGGTTTTCCGGCGAGTGGATTTTGGTGATTCCGGTGGTTCTCCGGTGGGGCAGAGCTCCTTTCAGGCGACCGAGTTTTTGAGAGTAAGTTAGAGAGTATGAGCGAATTCTGAAGGGAATTCGTCTGGTATTTATATGGAAAAACAGGGAATGTTGAATTTCGGTTTTTGGAACCTGTTCGCGTGATTTATTCTCGGTTAAATGTAAATGGGTTCGAATTCGGAAAGAGTTGACGCGGTTACCATCTGTTATATCCGTTTGAAATCAAACAGAAACCGCTACTCCTTTAATTCCGTGAATTGATCTTGACGATTGATTTGGAGTTTGAAACTGGATTGCAGGTTTCTTTATAAGTTATCTGTTTTCTAAATAAATCACCAAAGTGTGTGTAGTGTAGTGGTATGTTTTGTGTGTGTACAAGCGGGAGACCCGGGTTCGAGACCCGGCTTCCCCATCCTGTTTTCCTTAATTAATTTTCATTAATTTTATTATTATTATTATTTATTATTAATCGTGGTTTTTAATCTCTAAAATATTTATTAATTATGTATTATTTTAAATAACCGACACGTTAAATACGCAACGAACTTTTAACTGAATAATTGATTGATAAACGGTGCGGGTTTTTGAAACCCGATTTTCACGAATGTTACAACCTGACTCCAAAATCAAAATACAAGTGTTATAAAATTGGACTCAAAACCTATAAAATGGGTGCTTAGGGACTCAGAGCGTTAAACTTTTTAGTTTTGAATTCAAATAGTTAAAACCACTAAAATATAGAGACTCAAAAGTAATTTACTATCTCTCTCTCTCTCTGTATATATATATATATATATATATATATATATATATATATATATATATATATATATAATATTAGACAAAAGATCAACTTCAACACGGTTATCGTACAAATTGTACGAATGACATGTAAAAGAAAAAAGGGAGGTGACATTTTTTCGTAATTATTTTGTTAGTAAAGTAATTATCTTAATGAATTAGTAGAGTAATTATGATACATCTGTAGTACGAATGAGCTCGGTACCGACCGGTACCGGAACCGAAAGTACCGGTACCGAAAATCCCCAAAAGTGGGTACCAGTACCGGTACCGAATATACCCAGTTCGGTTCGGTACCGGTAACGGTATTTGAGGGTAAAAACCGGTAAATACCGGTACCGTACCGGTACCAAAAATGTTAAAAGTCGGTACCAAATCGGTACCGAAAACATACCTGGTTCGGTAAATTCGGCACCGGTACCGGGTCCATTTTGCTCATCCCTAATCTGTAGAGTAATTTTGAATTTTATGTAGTTTGATGCACTTGTAGAGCAATTTGAATTTTATGTTGTTTGATGAACTTGTAGAGTAAATGTGTCTGTTATATTTTTTAATGAACTGGTAGAGTAATTTTCATGTACTTGTAGAGTAATTTGAATTGTATGTTATTGGATGAACTTGTAGAGTAATTGCGTATGTTATGTTATTTTGATGCACTAGTAGAGTAATTATGATACACTTCTAGAGTAATTTGAATGACTAGTTGTTTGATGCACTTGTAGAGTAATTTTGAATAATATCTTGTAGTAGTGTATTAATGATGAACTAGTAGACTAATTATGATGCACTCGTAAAGTAATTTGAGTTGTTTGAAGGACTTGTGGAGTAATTGTGTCTGTTATGTTATTTTGATAAACTAGTAGAGTAATTATGATACACTTGTATAGTAATTTTGAATTTATGTTATTTGATTCACTTGTCTACTAATAGAATATAATTACGAAAAATGTCACCGCCTTTTTTTAATTTTCCATGCCATTCGTACGTTTTGTACATTAAGCGTATTTGTACGTAAACTTAACTCTATAATAATAATAATATAAAAATATATAAAAAATAAGGTTATTTTTAAAATATATAAAAACACACACACACATACATATAGGGAAAGAGTAAAATGAGAACCACATTGAGTTGTGAGAACCATGAGAACTAGGTCTTTCCAAAGTTCTTTTTTAAAAAATTTCTCAATTTTTTTTAAAAATCATTTGTTCCAGCAAAATTATAAAAAATAGCAAAAAATGTCGCATGCAAAGATTTACATCAGATGTAAAAAAAATTCATCGCCATAAAGAAAATTTACATCAGGCGTAAATAAAACTTACATTAGACATAACTACCGACTCGACAATTTTGTTCGGTTTTTACAGATGTGTTTTATAAGATCTTCATCTACGTTAGTGCAAAAAATGGTGGCCCAACTCGCGCGGGAAGTAGGAGTTCTCATGGTTCTCACAAATCGTAGTGGTTCTTAATTGAACCGAATCCCACACAAATATACATATATAACACCACCAATCTCTCTCTTATCCACTACAACAAACACCGTTTTCACCTCCATTTATCACCACTCACCACTACAACCACAACCACTCACTGCCAGAACCGTCTAAAACCACCACCTTCTAATACAACCACTACCTCCACCATTGCCTCCACCCCCAACACACCTCAACCTCCACCACACCACCATCACCTCCACCACACAACCATCATCACCAGCGACGCAACCACCCCTACCACAACCACCACTCGTTTAACCACTTACAACCTGATTCAAATCTCCATTGGACCCCCAAAAGTACCAACAACTTTCCAAACCCCCAATTTCACACATTTCACACCAAACCCTAATTTCAAACATTTGACAATTCACAACAATTTACTCTTCACCTGTCGGTCTCCTAGTCAAACCACTGGCATTAGTCCTCACTACCTGAGTGACGCAAGCCCGACGATGAAGATCTCCCAGTCTTATCCCCTTGTTTTGTTTTTTTTTTTCCGAAATTGGTGTAAATGATTTGATTGTGTGGGTTTTTCCAGGTCGAGGTGGAGGTGGTGGTAGTGGTGTGGTGGAGGTGACGGTGATGTGTGTGGGTGTGGGTGTGGTGGAGGTGACGGTGGTTGTGTGAGGTGGAGGTTACAGAGAGAACGAGAGAGAGATAAAATAACGTGTGCGTGTATATTATTTTTATATTAGTCTAATATTATTATTTTTATATGTAAATGAGTTTTGGATGAAAATGGCAAGTACCAAACTATCTAATGTGAGTTAACTGGAAATTTTTAAACGGAGTTAGGGTGTTGGATCAAAATGACAAAAAATAGGAAACGTTAGGGAGGGTCTTAAAGGAGAAAAATAAACTATTTAGACTAAAGTGTCATTTGGGCTATACCCCAAAAACTAAAATGACAATTTACTTTATTGAAATACATCAAACTCCAATTTTTTTGACGAAAAATGTTAGAGTAATCTTTACTCCTAAATTAAATCAAATTAATCAAGTCAAACTCTAGTTATTTTAATTTTAACTACTGAATTTAATGAAAAAAATATAAAAGGAAGCAAAATGTCTTTAAAGTACAGAAACAATAACCTAGAGTACAAGGTAATTTGTGGTGGACCATCTACCTTGATTCTGCAATCCTGTGATGTTACCATTACCACTTCTAGTTGTTGTACATGTATGTAAACAGAATACCATTCATGCTATACCATCAAATATACACAGAATTAAATCTTTTAATTTTGTGTTTCCTTCATATATATGTGAATTATATCATATTTATGATATGAGTAAACGAGATGTTTTGGCTTAGTTTCAAGAAAGTCAAATCTGCGAGAGTGGAACGAGATGAAACTATATTTGCTCCTCCATCAATTTAAACTATAATTATTAGTACATTTATATATAATTTCACATGCACCTCTCAAAAGTTGTATACTATCATGTTTGTAAAAAGAATTATAATTTTAAAACTTGTGTAACATCACATTCTTATCTTTATTTTTTTAAAGTTGCAAGTTATATGAATTATATCATATTTGTGATATGATTGTGTTATATATATATATATAGGATAGGGTAAAATAAAAGTCTATACGAATTGTGAGAACTTAGAGAACTCGGCCTTACGAAAGGGTTTTCAAATATTTTTTTTTACCAAAAATCATAAAAACAATCAACTTTTCAAAAAAAAAAAAAGGAAAAAAATTGTTTTTTTTTCATTTACGGCTGCCGTAAATGCTGTAAAAAGTGATGTTATGCTTATGTCATCACTTTTTTACAGCTACTATAAGGGGTCGAAAAACATCACTCGAAATATTTTTTTATTAGTTTTTTACTGCAGCTTTTCTAAATTTTAATCTAGGGGTGTGAAAAGAGGGGCAAAAGTCGTACGAGAAGGTCGAGTCCTCTAAGTTCTCACAACTCGGAGGGGTGTATATATATATAGGATGAGGTTATTGTAAAAAAATGTTTTTTGTGAGAAAGGTAGGAAAGAATCTAAATCATTAGATCTTTAATCTAATGGTTGAGATCTTGATGCAATCTTGTAAATAGTGTAACAATTAAAATAATTAATTTCTCAGAACTCGAAGGGCTGTGTGTGTATGTTATATATATATATATATATATATATATATATATGATCATGAGAAAACTAGTTTAAATGAGAAAACAAAAAAACTAACTAAAAAAGCAAAAAAAAACATATCAATTTTTTTGATTTTTTTAATAAAAAATCGCTATATATTATATAAAAAAAGTTTGAAAAAATAAAAAAAAAACATATAACGCACATGTGTAACATATACATATAATTGCACACATGTGCAACATATACATATAATGCACACGTGTAGTACACATATAGTGCACATGTGCAGTACAAGTTTTTTTTTTAAAAAGTTTTTTATACATAAAAAACAGCGATTTTTATAAAAACATGTAAAAAAAATTTGTATGTTTTTTATGCTTTTTTTAATTTACTTTTTTAGTTAGTTTTCCAGTTTTCTCATATATATATATATATATATATATATATATATAGGGGATGGGTAAAATGAGAACCAGCTCCAGTTGCGAGAACCGTGAGAACCATTTCTAATCATTGGATCTTAGATTATGGATGGGTGAGATTAAAAGTAATTAAAATTAATATTAAATTCTTTTGTCTTAGTATATTTTTTATATTTTAATGCCACAAGGTAGTTTGGTAAATTGCTTTTTTTGTCTATTGTATTTATTGTTTTTATTACATTTTGTTTTATTATATTTATTTTTTTATTAAAATCAGAATTTTTTTATTAAAAAACATTTTGAAATCGGTTTTTTTTAACAAAAAACGATGTTTTTAAAAATTTTTTTACAAAAAACATTTTTACGAGCCGTTTTTTTTTACGTTTTAGTTTTTTTACGCACCGTTTATTACGCGCCAGTTTTTCCGCCCGATTTTTTTACGCGCCGTTTTTAGGCCCCGTTTTTTCGCGCCGTTTTTTATGTGCCGTTTTTTAGCGTCGTTTTTTTACGCCTCGTTTTTTACGACTCGTTTTTTCGCGCGCCATTTTGCCTTTCTTTACGCGATGTTTAAACTTTTTTTACACGCCGGTATATAAACTTTTTTTACGCGCGGTTTTAAACTTTTTTTACACGACGGTTCAAAAACTTTTTTTACGCGCCGGTTCAAAAAACTTTTTTTACGCGCCGGTTTACACTTTTTTACCCGCCGGTTATAAATTTTTTTACGCACCGGTTTAAAACTTTTTTACGCGCGGGTTTAAACTTTTTTTACACGCCGATATAGAAACTTTTTTTACGCGCGGTTTAAATTTTTTTTACGCGCCGGTTTAAACTTTTTTACAGCCGATTTACACTTTTTTACGCACCGGTTTAAACCTTTTTTTACGCGCGGTTTAAAACTTTTTTTACGCGCCGATTTAAAACTTTTTTACACGCGTGTTTAATTTTTTTTACACGCCTGTAGAGAAACTTTTTTACGCGCCGATTTAAATTTTTTTACGAGAGGTTTTAAACTTTTTTTACGCGCCGATATAAAACTTTTTTTACGCGTGCATTTTAAACTTTATTTACGAGCAGGTTATAAACTTTTTTTACGCGCCGGTTTTAAAACTTTTTTACGCTGGTTTTTACGCGTGCATTTTAAACTTTTTTTACGCCGGTTTTTACGTCTCGTTTTTTACGCCCCGTTTTTACGCCCGTTTTTTTCACCCATTTTTTTCGCCCCGTTTTTAAACTTTTTTTTACAAAGTTTTTATAATTTTTTTACAAAATAATAAAAAGAGGAGAGAGAAATTGAAAAGAGAGAATTGAAAAGACTTTAAAAGTGACTTTAATTGTAACATCCGTCAAAAACCGGGTTAACCAAACCCGCTTTGTTTATTAACCGAACATCCAGTTAAAATTTTTGTTGCGTATTTAATACTCAAATTAATTTTATACGATACATAATTAATAAATATATTAGAATTTAAAATTTATAATTGAAAATTTATTAAAAATAACGAAATAAAAATAATATGCTGATGCCGGGTTTCGAACCCGGGTCAGCCGGGAACCTCAAAGTCTTAACTCACACACATCCTACCACTCCGCCACTTGTGTTACTTGGTGAAATACTGAAACAATTAATACTTAATATAAAACTCGAAGTCAAAATCTGTTACTCAGCGCGCCCAAATCACTCTCGCCGGAAATCCCGACGAATTCGTCAATCAGTGATGTTTTCTTTTGTCATAGCGGATGCATTTACACCAACGCCGGTTATAACTGAAAAACTTTAATGTCACTCGTTCAAATCATCAAGCCGTAACCGGAAAATGTTGAATTCGAAACCGGAAATGCAATTAAATCTGAGTTATGCCTTATTCATCAGTTGAGCTCGCGAGTTTATCAAAATTACACTCTCCATTTCGCTCAGAAAACCTCGCCGCAGTCGCCGGAATCCTCTGCAAATTAACCGGAAATTATCGCCGGAAAACCGAATTCATTCCATCCTTTCTGCTTACTCTAAAATAAGATTTTTAGAGCTCATACCGACATCACCCACACTCACCTTAAACTCCCTGAAGAATCTTTGTCGCAAGAAATACATCGCCGGAATTCTCTGCAAGTCGCCGGAAAACCGAGACTCACCTCAAAACGAATCAATCCCAGAAGACGTTGCCGAATATTCAGCTTTCGCCGGAAAACTTCTGGAATTTCCAGAATCACGTTGTGAATCGACGGAGTGCACAAAACAGAGCCGACAAATCCTTGCCGGAGTTCAGAGAAAGACACCTGTTCGGTACATTTTTTCCCCAAATCCTCTCTGCTCATTACCTTTCAATTGCTTATAATATTCGTTAATAGAATTTAATCAAGAAACAGTTGGTTAACCGTTGTCTTTGTTTTGAACGAAGAAGATGAGTTCGAACTAGTGTATAGGATTAATTAAAATCAGAATAATAAACGGGTTAGACACACAGTCCAGCGGTGCACACAATGAACATACGTCTCGAGTTCGATCCCTATCACGACCCTATTCTCGGAAATAAAAATGTTTTTTTAGAACTGAACCGGATCTACTCGCAGTTAGATGATAAGTATAACAAAAATCAGAATATTAATCAGGTTAGACACACAGTCCAGCGGTGGACTGTGTGCAACACTAATCACAGGTCCCGGGTTCGAGACCTGTTGACGGCACCGGTTAGATACAATTAAATCCTTTTTAAATAAATGATTTTCGGATTAAATTAAATAGTGTATAAATATAATTAAAAACAAAAATATTTCGGGTTAGACACGTAGCTCAGTTCGTAGAGCTGCGTGCACGCGTACGGGAGGTCACGGGTTCGAGTCTCACTCAGTGTAATAATATTCACAACTGAACCGGTCAACGGTCAACGGTCAACAGTCATGGTCAACGGTCAAAAGTCAACATTTTTTATTATTTTTATTTATTTATTTAATTTAAAAATCAATTAAAAATACTTAAAAATAACGTTTTTAAAGTTGGAAAATAGCCTTAAACTCACAAAAATATATCCAAAAATCCTATTAGAATTATTAATAAAATCCACTTATTTACCGTACCTTTTCGTTATTAATTAGGTTAGTTATTCCTCGTCGATCAATCCTCTAAACTCGTGCGCATTCAACATCATCAACCGAACGCACCCAATGTGAGTGAATCTCTACAAATTCCCCGTTTTAATCATGTTTTTGGGGTGTATCATGTGTCTTATTATTTATTACATTTAAACTATTGTGCATCTATCATATCCATGAACAAATGTGTATTCAACATGTATCAACTGTTTGTGTGGTTATTGTTTAGATTAAATTTATCATTTTCAGTACATACATTATCATAGGCCGCCGCTCCCCATTACATATGAGCGTTGAGCTGTTCCCCATTACATTATGAGCGTGAACCAGGCGTTGCCAACATACGATCGGCTCCGTTTGATTGAGCCTTGATCGCACAGACATTTATCATAGGCCGTCCGTTCCCCATTACATTATGAGCATGAACGTGACGTTGCCAACATATACAGTTTCATTCATGTTATATACTCATGCAAGTTGGTTTGTTATTGTATGTTATTGTTTGTTATGTTTTGTTATTGTATGTTATTGTTTGTTATGGTTTGTTATTGTATGATATTGTTTGTTATGGTTTGTTATTGTATGTTATTGTTTGTTATGGTTATTGTTATTGTATGTTTATTTACGTTTGCTCACATATGATTATTGCACAATTTTTCCATATTAAATACAACAATAAATAAATAATAAATGTTTTCTAACAAGGTTCATTCGGCAACTTTTGTTGATCCAAAAACCATTTTTACACATGATACAGGTGGACAGGATGAAGCAAGGATCACATAGGAAAATGCCTTAGAAGAAAAATAATGAAGTCTAGAAAGATGTATAGGACATGTTGTACTTGTTTGATTTGATTGTGTGATCTTCTTTAATATTGTAATAATAAATATGAAACATTATAATAAATGTCATGAGCTTTGATGAAAACTCAATCATGCCCTGATCACCTTTTCCGCTGCGGGTCGGGGTGTGACATTAATGAGGAGAGAGAGATGATTTGATAGTTTTGATTAAATGACTATAATATTCTTTTGGTTGTCATTATCTTATTGGTAGAGAGTGGTTCTCGCGGTTCTCGCAACTCGGCTTGGTTCTCTCTTAACCGATCCCTATATATATATATATATATATATATAGAGAGAGAGAGAGAGAGAGAGAGAGAGAGAATAGGTAAAATGAGAACCACCTTCAGTTGAGAGAACCGTAAGAACCACTCTCTAACCATTGGATCTTTGGAGATGAATGGATAAGATTAAAAGTATTTAAAACTAACATGAAATCCGTTTTTAATATTTTAATATTAAAAGGGTAGTTTAGTAAATTTGTTTTTTTGTCTTTTTGTAATTATTGTTTTTATTACTTTTTTGTCTTATTATATTAATTGTTTTTTATTAAAATCAATTTTTTTATTAAAAACATATTAAAAGCAGATTTTTTAACAAAAAAAACAATTTTTTTTCAAGATTTTTTTTCAAAAAAACCATTTTTACATGCCGTTTTTTGAAGCGCCGTTTTTATACGCCCCGTTTTTACGCCCGTTTTCCGCCCGTTTTCCGCCAATTTTTTACGTGCCGTTTTTACCCTCGGCTCTTTTTTCGCGTTGTTTTTTACGGCCCGTAGCCTTTTTTACGCCCCGTTTTATTTACGCGCCGTCTTTTACATCCTGTTTTTTACGCCCCGATTTGTTTACGTGCCTTTTTTACGCCTCATTTTTTACGCCTGGTTTTTTTACGCGCCGTTTTTATGCGCCCCGACTTTACGCGCCTTTTTTAAAGCGCATTTTTACGCTACGTATTTACGCGCCGTTTTACTCCGTTTTTTACGAAGTTGTTTTTTTACGGATAAGTTTTTTTACGAAAAACATTTTTGTTCGAAATTTTTTTTACGAAAAGCCTTTTTTATATATTGAATACAAAGAATTAAATATATTTTTTTGAATCTCTATTTTCTTTTGTAAATGTAAAAATAAGAAAAAGAAAAATATGAGAAAAAAGAAGAGAAAAAGAAAGAAAGAAAATTGATAGAACTTTAAAAAAAGAAGAGAGAGAAATGATATGACATTAAGAGTGAAAGAGTATATTGCCCTTTTGATTTAATTTGAATATAGTTAATGTGTTAAAATTCTATTGGATGATAGGAGTTCTCATAGTTCTCGCAACTGATGGTGGTTTTCTCTTGAACCGAATCATATATATATATATATATATATATATAGGATGGGTAAAATGAGAACCACCTCCAGTTGTGAGAACTGTGTGAACCACTTTTTAACCATTAGATCTTAAATGATGGATGGATAAGATTAAAATTAATTAAAAGTAATATTAAATCATTTTGTCTTATTATGTTTTTTATATTTTAATATCAAAAGGGTAGTTTGGTAAATTTGTTTTTTTTTGTCTTATTTTATTTATTGTTTTTATTACTTTTTTGTTTTATTATATTTATTGTTTTTATTAAAATCAGAATTTTTTTATCAAAAAAACATTTTGAAATAGTTTTTTTAACAAAAAACGATGTTTTTCAAGATTTTTTTATAAAAAAACATTTTTTACAGCCGTTTTTTTTACGTTCACTTTTTTTTACGCGCCATTTTATTACGCGCCCGTTTTTACGCCCGATTTTTTACGCGCGTTTTTACGCCTCGTTTTTACGACTCGTTTTTTCGCGCCGTTTTTTACGCGCCGTTTTTTACGCGCTGGTTTAAACTTTTTCTACACGCCGGTATATAAACTTTTTTTTCGCCGGGGTTTTAAACTTTTTTACGCGCCGGTTTAAAAACTTTTTACGCGCCGTTCAAAAAACTTTTTTTACGCGCGTTTACACTTTTTACGCGCCTTATAAACTTTTTTTACGCGCGAGTTTAAACTTTTTTACACGGCGTATAAAAAACTTTTTTTACGCGCGGTTTTAAACTTTTTTTACGTGCCGGTTTAAAACTTTTTTACGAGCCGGTTTACACTTTTTTACGCGCCAGTTTAAACCTTTTTTTGCGCGCCGGTTTAAAACTTTTTTACGCGCGGGTTTAAACTTTTTTAACACGCCGGTATTGAAACTTTTTTACGTGCCGATTTAAAAAAAATTTCGGGCGGTTTTAAACTTTTTTTACGCGCCGGTATAGAAACTTTTTTACGCGCGCATTTAAACTTTTTTATGCGCAGGTTATAAACTTTTTTTACGCGCCGGTTTTAAAACTTTTTTACGCCGGTTTTTACGCGTGCATTTTAAACTTTTTTACGCCGGTTTTTACGTCTCGTTTTTACTCCCGTTTTTTCACCCGTTTTTTTCGCCCCGTTTTTAAACTTTTTTTTATAAAAAGTTTTTTATAATTTTTTTTACAAAATAATAAAAGAGGAGAGAGATATTGAAGAGAGAAATTGAAAAGACTTTAAAAGTGACTTTAATGAGGAGAGAGAGATGATTGATGGTTTTGATTAAATGACTATAATATCCTTTGGTTGTCATTATCTTATTGGTAGAGAGTGGTTCTCGCGTTCTCGCAACTCGGTTTGGTTCTCTCTTGAACCAATCCCTATATATATATATATAATATATATAATATATATATATATTATAATATATAACACCTGACTTGTGTTTATATCTTATGTTTATTGTATATAATGATTCCTAATATTTCATTATTTCTTTTAGTGAACATGTTATAACTTTAAAACTAGCTCAAGTTTAACACTGTTAGTTCAGCTTAAGACGGATATAATGTGGGACATTTGAGGGCGAGTATGAAATAGCAGAGAACTTTGAAGAAGACGTGTAGAGGCAAGGTTACCATCCCTAATGACAAATTAACAACCACCATGTCGACACCATTTTGTACAAAGTGACACTATATTTGAACTTTTAGCCACTCATTTTGATCAAGTCGAGTGAAAGCCAATCTCAGTTATATTTCGGGTGATGAGTTAAATCTCAAACATAGATGGTTCTAAATAACCACTATCGTTACCACCAACATCAACTAACATCATGAGGTGGTGTCACCTTTATCATGTTTCGTCACATTTAAGCACAATGAAATGTCTTATTGTCTACACTTGAAACCTAGACCATCCATGATCCATCATGATAAAAGCAAAACATGACCTACCAAAAATTTTGAACCTAAGTTTGGTGGGACACCTGTGTGTGTACTTGATAACTCAAGTATTGAAAACCTAAAAGCATTAGACATGGAGATCAAAACATACACACACCCTAGACATGAGAATCTTGTACTTTGAAAAGCAACCATTTGATGTGTAATGTACTACATAAATTCCTTCTTTTGTCTTATAAATATTCAAATACTTTTCTTTTTCTTTCATGTAGCCTTTGTAGTTACTAGTTCTAGACTTGTAAATTTACATCATCAAATTGCTAACAATGCATTAGTTAACAAATGAGAAAACTTCATTTAAATTATCGATTCACATATATGTTTCTCCGTCGCGTAGTTTTAAAAGCAGAATGGGATAGGGGCCTATTGGCCATACAATTGAAAACAACTATATGAATACAATGGACTTTGGTACTTGAATACCGTACTAAATGAACGAAAACCTTGAACTCATCTATATAGTTAGGGTTGTTAATGTGCTTTTTAGATATTGAAAATGAATGATTGAAGATTTGAGGAGGGTATAATAGGCTAATGAAGAAACATTAGAGGCAAACCTAAGATGATGATGATGTGAGTTCAAAAGAAAAATTATGTCCTTTCATTGCTTTCTTTAAACCATGTCCTCTCTATAGGGAAGACAATCAATGTCAGTTTAACCCTCACCCTTACCCCCACATACATTTGTTTCTCATTATCTTCTGTCCTGTTCATTCTTGGGATAGCTTTTTGTATAGTTAAATATTATATATTATATATTTGAGTTCATGTGTTCTTTCACTTTTTTGATATGAAATTATAGGAGACGTTGGATTTTACTTTGTATGTTTAACATGGAGCTTGTGCTTTGAAGTGATAGTCTCGTACATTTCGTGTCTCCTGTAATTATTTGGTCTTGTAGACACTTATTTTATTATTGTGGTATGTATAATATTGATGGACCAAATAGGAAATAACTGCAAATTAATATATAGCAGTGAGAATTTGGTCGGTATAAGTTTGGTTTGTTTTTGTACAGGTACGATACATGAATTCAGTATAGCAATCAACATATGTTTTACATCGACTGGAAACCATAAAATAAGTGCAAATTAAATGATAAACTGTATATTATTAATAGGAACTAATAATGCAAAAATAGATGATAAATTAAATATTATTAAAAAACCTTAATAACAACTTAATTAAAAAAACCTTAATAACAACTTAAAAAGACCGTTTACTTTTTTTATTTTATTATTGTGGTATGGATAATATTGATAGAACCAACAGGAAATGCTTGTAAATTAACTAGCAAGAATACCCACTTTATATAACGGGTTTTTGTTCAGTATCGGTTCTGTATGTACGACTCTGACACTCGGTATAACAGTCGAAAGAAATACATTCAAGGGGATGTCAATACGTGTTTTATAATAATCAAAAACCTTAAATTGGAATTTATAATGTTTTGTATTGTTGTGGCTCATTAAACCACCAAACAAAATTAACGCTTTCAAAACTAAAAAAGCTCTTAACATTATAGAATATATTTTATACAGATACAATTTAGAAAATAAGCAATTTAGAAAACTAAAATGACATCAAATAATAAATAAATTAAAAGTTTGATTTTATAACTTTAAGGTTATTTTTTTAAAACAAAAGGTCTAATTTGTATTATATATATATATATATATATATAAGGTACAATTTATCAATGCATGAAAATAATTAATTTAGAAAACTAAAATAACATCAAATAATAAATAAATTAAAAGGTGAAATAAGGTATTTTTTTTAAAATAACTAAATAAATCAAGAATTATAATTATAATTATGAGAAAATATGTAAATTAACTTTGATTTTATAAATTTAAGGTCATTTTTTAAAACAAACAAAAGGGTTAATTTGTATATAAAATATTAATATAATGGCTAAGTGAAAAGAAATCAAATCAAGAGAGTTTAATTTGTATTTTAACTGTTAATAAAAAGGCCTAAGTGAAAAACCTACCCAGAATCAGGGGTGGTGATCCCGGACAAAGTAAATTTGATTTTAACAAAATAAAAAAGTTACCCAAAGCATGTGTTACGTATTGCCTTTTCTTATATAACGTTTTCATTGAAAATTACTTTTAACAAGATAAATACGCTGCACACCGTGCATGTTAAGTTTCATTGAGAAGTGTATAAAAGATTTTATTAACAAAATAAAAACATAAATTTATTGAGAATGCAATGAGACGCTCTATAAAACACTTTTTTTAATAAGAGATTGATTGACATAATACTCGGATGGAGGTGGGCTGGGCGGGTTGGATTGGGTGCTTATGTGTACACCGTTGTAACGTAGGCAAATTTGGTGTGTGGATTAATTTGCGAGCTCTACAATCCGAAAAGGAGAAAGCCGAATTGAGAGTTTTAGAACCTAAGATAGTGTCCGCTTCCTTTTGGGTTAGATTGGGTTGAAATGAATTGAAATAAGGTGAGAAAATATTATTAGATTGATTGTGTTCCAGGTATAGTAGAATGAGGTAAGAGTGTCACCTCCATTCTTAGTGACAAATTTTAGTTGTTATAGTACGCTTGCGCATGCGCGCACACATATATATGTGTATGTGTGGATTTGTTTAAAAATATATTCAATTTAAATAGTGAATGAAAATAACCAAAGAATACTCATTTGCATATAGAGTTAGAAGAAAATGGAAAAAAATGTGATTATGCGTTTGGATAATGTTTTCTTTATAACAGTTAAAACAATAGATACAAGTGTTTGTATGACTTTTACAATTATGTAGTTACAAGTTTCTATATATATAGAAGTGTTGTTTAATGGAGTGTATAAACATGTAGGTGTGTGTATATATATAAGTATGTAAATACAGGGGAAAGTCCTAGTACACAATATTCTTAAGCTAAAAACGATGAGACAATATTCTTAAGCTAAAAATGATGAGATATAAAGTGTTGACATCTAACAAACAATGTTGATATATATTGTGTTGTTGTGTTTGTTACATATCGACACTTTGATATTTGCATATCAACACTTTGTATTCATATTAGCGTTTTACTTTTCACCATTTTTAGGTTAAGATTTATTTGTATTGGATCTACCCCTCAGCAAACATATGTTTAACATATATTACTTTGTGAAAATTTTAACATATTGATTAAACACAAAAAAATACATATATTCTTATAATTATAGCAAACAGAAAATAGTACTATTGATCAACAAGCACTTACAATCATCAATAGTTGCAATATGAATCAAATAATTTCAAGAACCTTGTTCATTATTTACTTTTCATGTGTTTCAAACAGTACCGATGATAAACAGAATATATTTTACAAGCCACTAGCATATATTAACGTTTTAGATAATGTTAAAGAGTTCAAATATATTTAAGTTCAAATATTGTGATGATTGATAAAAAAAGGAGTGTAATGTTTAACACATTTTAAATTTTAAATCTACATTTGTATATATACATGTAGGGTTAAGTTATTCTACAAATGAGTCTTAACATACAAAACACCCTTAATGTAAGAAGTGAACGGGGAAATTTTTTTTGAATTTTTTCCCTACTTATTAAGCATGTCTTTTAGTCACATAATTAAAAAAAATCGTGGTTTTACACTAGTAGAGTAATTATGTAATTTTGTAGAATAATTATAATTATCCTACAATAATTACTCTATTATAGTAAAATCACGATTTTTTATACATTTTGAAATTAAACATCAAGAGTAGGAAAAGGCAACTAAAAAAAATTATCTCTTTCGCTTCTTACGTTAAGGGTATTTTATATGGTAAGATTGATTTGTGATTGATCTTTAAACTATACATATATACAATGTACGTATGTGTGTTGGTTTACTGTCTACCACCGGCACTAACCGTCATCGTCCACCATCGCACACCGCCATCCATCATTGTACATCGAAGGCAAAGTTCCACCGTAAAACACACCCTAAAACTGTTGTTTGAAGTTAGCTTAATAGTGCCTGCAGGAAACTAAACTTTTCAGTAAAACAAAGATACTATTTGTACGTACGTAATATGTACATTTAAAATATTACCACAGTATCATTTTTATAATGGGGACAATAAGATCATATTAAACAGAGAACGTATAATCACATGGACAACGATGGAACATATAATCGGGTCCCATTAACCCTTTCTGTCAAATATAAAAAATTATATACGTTATTTCTTTTAAAAGAGTAAATATTAAGAGAACACAAAGCATATAAATATTTAGATCGAACACCACTACTCACACACACATATATATTACAATAAATATTACGAGAAGTCAAAAACACATATAAATATATAGTAATTCATTTTCTAAATCTTAGTTTTTTATAATTAGAAGGAAATGAATAGACATGTAAATTCTATTCTTGTCTCCTGAAATTAAAATAAAATAAAATATATATAAACAGATTTTCCTTTATTTATAATTACATAATAAGTCATGTCACATAGGTAAACAGTAAAAAACAAAAAAACAAAAAACATTATTTGAGGGTCTTTGATACATGTATAAGCATACATATTTGTATATTAGGACACAATTACTAAAATTTGAATCATTAATCGAATTATTTAGTTTAATTTATTTTGTTCTCGTAACAATTTAGTCATCAACCTCATCTTACACACACATATATAAGGTTAGGGTAGTCATACGAGTTTGTGAGAACTTAGAGAACTCGGCCTTATGAGAGGTATTTCCAAAAAAAAACTTTTACTAAAAATCCTAAAAAATCAACTTTTCCGAAAGATTTTTTTTTTCATTTACGGCAACCGTAAATGCTGTAAAAAGTGATGTCATGCTTATGTTATCACCTTTTTTACAGCTGCTGTAAGGGGCCGAAAAATATAACTTCGAATTTTTTTACGGCAGTTTTTCTAAACATTTTAATCTAGGGGTGTGAAAAAATAGGGACAAAACTCGCACGAGAAAGCCGAGTTCTCTAAGTTCTTACAACTCGAAAGAGTTTCCCTTAATCTTGATCATGTATATATATACATACATACATACATATAATATATATATATATATAATATATATAGTTTCCACTTCAAATAAGAATTAACAACCTTTGCATTCTATTATTATTTGTTTAGCCATACACAATGGGAGAGAGCTCATCACCACAAAGAGGGAGAAACTTGAGTGACATGCTTGATCAAAACCCCTCACTCTCTTCCTCCTCTTCCGTAATGAAGCTATTCGGCGTCTCCGTCAGCGACGGCAGCATAGCTCCACCGACCCCTCAACTAGACGGCGACAACAAACGGTTCGAATGCCAGTACTGCAGAAGGGACTTCGCCAACTCTCAAGCATTAGGGGGCCATCAAAATGCACACAAGAAAGAACGACAAAGGTTAAAAAGGGTGCATTTCATGAGCAACCATCACCGGCGGTTTGCGGCACCAGTGACCATAATTAACGCAAGATCTGGACAGTTCCAGCAACCACATATGGCAGTTGTGGAACAGTATATCCCACAACCGCCACCACCACCGCAGGTGCTGTCGGGTGTTCCGTTGAGGTTTCCGAACAGGTTTTACGTAGGACAACCGCCGCAGTTCAACTCGGTTGGTCCACATTCATCAAGGATGATTGAAGGAGCAGATGGTAATGGTGATGGAGTGGATGTTGATCTGCATCTTTGATCATTGTAGGTGCTGAGGCTTTTTATGTTTTTACCTTTTTTATTTCTTCCAAATTTTAATTAATGTTGGGTGATTAATATATTTTAATGATTTAGTTTTGTTTTAAATGATAATTTCATGTAATCTCTCTAAGTTGGAAATAATAAGTACTATTTATTTACCTAAAATTAATATTTCTAAGGGCAATCCCGCTACACGTACAAGGCTCTAGATTCCATCCAGTTCCCGCGCATCAGGGTACGGTCTCACGACGGTCAAGAAGTCAACCTTGGACATAGCCTCAAGCACGGTGGGTTTACACGTTAGTTTCTTTGCCATTCAAAAAAAAAAAAAACAATTCGAGCCTAATATGCTTACCCTACATTTCTTCAAGATGTTGATTCTGCGGCTTGAATGCATGACCTCAAATCACATCACAACAATCTTACTATTGCTCCAAGGTTCGCCCTTTAATAATTTCTTAATTAGAGTATCTAAATAACAAACAAATGATTACTTTTATTTAACTAATAATTTGGAGCCATGATAATTAGGGTAAACATTTAAAACAATATCATTTTTCTACACATTATTGTTGGTACGCAATATATTTTAAAACATATTTTATTATTTAAACAACTTCTAATACTAACATTAATAAAATAAGTTTTAAATGTTAATCCTAGTATAAAGTTAGACCCTTCTGTATTGTTTATTAATCCTTACAATTAGCATAATTGTTCTATCTAAACTTATCATCGAGATAGCAAATTTAGTGTTCATGCCATAATTTTAAGAAAAGAAAAGGAGATACTTTCTTTTGGAGAAGAAAAAAAGTATATTAAACTACACCTAGAGATCATATTCTAGTTGAGTGGAATTGGGTGCATGCATTATGGATCAAGTACCCAAGCAACCATGGATTCATTTAGGATGCTCAAAAATCGAAAACACGATGATGTATTTGTTGATAGCTCGCAACTTATTTGGATGTGACAATGCCTAGAGTATGAACTTTTTAGACACCTTAACATTTCTCTCACTTAAATACACGTAATTGTGAAAGCCTAGTGAAATCATTACCCGTAGTATCCGGGTAATAAAAGCCCATCATATTAGCCCACAAACGCGTAGCTAGGCCCCCAAAATGAGCTCGTTAAGAAAACCTCTAGACCAACCAAATGGTGTTTGGGAATCAACCAATTAGGTTCAAAAGGAATGAGCCTAGTCTAATCATGGAATTCTATGGTTAAACTAAGCACTGAATGTTTACTCATCAACAAGATTTAAAAGGAGACTAATCATAAATCCTCTCCTCGATCCAACATTTAAGCAAGAAGAATGACGACAATGTCTCGTCGCCAATGTCTAGAAGAGGCGAAACGAGTATATTTGCATATAATGGTAAGATCCCACATTTAGCGAAGGACGCCAAGACATAGGGGTTAGCAGAAATTGATTAAAAAAAACGAATCGAAACCGAAAAAAATTAGATTTTAAGTTTGTATTTTATAAAAACTGAACCGAATAACCCAAAAAGTTATTCTTTTAATATTTGTTATATGTTGATTTAGGAATTATTAATTTTATCTTGAACGTTTATATTAAGGCCATGCATAGTCGGGGGTTATACAGGCGCTATATTGGGCTATAAATGCCCAGAACCCCCCACCCCCACCCCCGCGCGCGTTATGGAGGGTTATGAACATGGTCGTGATATGCATAGCGGCACTGTAACGTCTCGCTTTTCACAGCTTCATTCATACAAGATACTTGGTTATTCAATCACGAAAATTATAATCATTCGACGCTTCATTATAAATTTTACCCTTGTTATCTACTTTGTGACATTAAACTTTTATAAACTTGTCATTTTTACCAAGTAAACACTAGCATATGATGTCCATACTTCAAAAATACCATGCCACAACTTAATATATGTTAATTATGTAATAAATGACATCGAATAAACAATTATATATCAATTAACTAACAAAAATAAAATAAATAAAAAGTGGACAACTCACTTTTAAGGGTGTGTTCGGGTTTGTTTCAAGCCTTAATGCCCACTAACCTTGTCCAAAGTACAACCCATTGAAACCCTAATCTCTTCCATATATAATAAACACTTCCCCACTCCTTATTCCACTTTTGCAAGCCTCCAAACACTTCAAAAACCCTCCCAAACTCAGCTGAGTTTCAGCCACGTTTTTTAGAGTTCCATCCATAAAAAATGAGTTTTAACTCACTTCCACTTCAATTTTCTTCTTGTTTCTTCTCTACAACACTTGGATAACCTCTAAGAAGGTTCTCACAAGTTTGCTTGGGCAAACTAAGGTGAAACCTCACCATTTTTTAGGTCCAAAGTGCACCTAAATTCTGCTCATTTTTATCTTCATTTTCGAAAAAACTCATGTTTTCTTCATACATTCCTATGTCCTTATGCCACTAATCAAGACTATGATTATGAGTGCTTAAAAACAAGGTTGTAACATGTAAATCCAGAGGTTTAATACTTATAAAATTTCTGTTTTGATAGAGTTTTAACTCACAAGTGATGAACAAGTCTTGAACTTGAAGATTGTGTGATTATATGTTTAGCTTGGGCTATCCTACTTAAAAATCCACACATCACTTGATGTTTTCCTAGATTAGTTGTATTTACTTCCTTCCTTATTGTATGTTCATGACTCTCCTTGTTGTCTATGGCAACAAGTGTAGTGATGAATCCAAAAGAGTCTTAAATGGATGGATAATCCTCCTACCTCATGCTTGACTTATATGAATCCAAAAGAGGTCTTAAATGGATGGTTAATCCTCCTACCCCATGCTTGACTTATGTAAATAGTACCTACACTATATAACCTATATAATATCTAAGTGACTAAACCTTGATGATAGTCTAGTGGTTATTTGTCAAGTGTTAAGTTACATCATCTAAGACCATGATACTTGTTACGATTCTAATGGGCATTTTGACCCATGAAAACATTCAAACTCTTTTGAGTTTCATAGTGTCAAGAACAAGTACTATGTGTGCTAGGTGATTACTTTTCTTATATGTCTATTTTCATACACTTTAAATTCCGAATCCTTAAATCCGAACTCAAACATCCCATAAACTCCAAACACTCAAGCCACTCATTCTCCTATTCTCACCAACTCGTTAGTACTCGGATAATCGAAAAACCATGCAAACTTGTGAGTACACTCGACCCACTTTTTGTTTATATCACTTTTGGGTGTAACATGTTTACCATATACAAAATCACAACACTTGAACTTTATGAAATGCACGAAACAATCCAATATTCATGAATGCTTTATACGTTTACTCGTTGCTTATATCTTGGACCATTCTTATGTAACCATAGTCATTAGCTTATCTTAAGCCTTCATTTGACATGTATAGCGCTATAGGAGTAACGCACCACCTCCCTCGTGACATCTAGAGCCATGTTCAAATATCGTGATTTGCGTTAACAAGGGGTTGACTAGAAATATTGCATGCCATGTATAATGCTCTCGTATAAGCTTAGTATCATGTGGATTCGTTTTAAACTTTATTCGTATACGTATGCTTATGCTTAAACTTGTGTACTTGCCTTTACTTTTGCATTGAACTCTATTTTAAAACATGTTACAGGTTGATGAGGATGATGCTATGAAATCGAAGTAGCGTTGATGCTAGATACACATATAGACGCCTTAGGTTTATTTATGTTGTATTAAATTTTGTCTTTGTTATTGTTGTTATTTGAAATTCTATGTATTGTAATGACAATTTATTTATGAAATGAAATTCGGTTTAATTAATTATTGTCACCATTAGCGTTGTGAGAAATGAGCAATCTCTCTTCGTCCCACTCCGATGATTCCGCCATTGGTTGGGGTGTGACAGGCACTACCATTGGTTTCTCTCTCTCTCATACATATATATACATACATACATCTATATGCATAACTGAAGGGGTATAACCCCACTACACACTTAAGTTATATAACCCCTCTTTCATACACATTTGTCACGTGTTGTATAACCACATCTATGGGGTTATGATGCTTGACCACTACACATGGCCTAAGAAAATTAGCATGTTTATTTATCTTTGAAATAAATCCATTGCCTACAGGTAATAACACAAAATTAACATAAAAAATAAGTAACTTTCAAAGTATTATAAAAGAAAATGTCTTAATAAAAATTTTCGAGAAACATAAAAATAGTTTAGAATGTGATGTTTATATGAGCAATATTAATTCAATTTGTTAAATATATTAACATAAATGTAAACGTATAAAAATATTCTTAAATCTTGGATTATACTTTTTTAAAAAATTTACGTCATTTTGTTCCAAAAACCGAGAAACGGAAAAAACCAAACCGAACCGTTTCTAAAACTGAAACATACAGTGATACGTGGTCGAAAGTCCGGTGTTTATCCGTATTTAAGTTTGTATTTTTACGCGGATTTGAGTCCCGAATTATCTACTTTGCTTTGGTTTGCGTTTTGCAGGTCTAATGGATTTAAGGAGCATTTGGGAGCTTTACGGGACACCAGGACGAAGCCAGGATACATGGGTGCGAAAAAACGGAAGAAATGGATAAAAATAGGTTAGCCGCGTCAGCGACTTGGCCAAAAGCCGTCGCCGACGCAATCTGAATCGATGCGTATGTCCCATAAACAGATATCTTCACGTCAAAACCACTAGTTAAGTCAGCGACGCGGGGTTCCTAAGTTGGCGACGCAATTTTAGTCGGGGGTGGGGTTCTTAAGTCGTTGACGCGGCGACGTAAAACAGCGACGCCGGAAACCCTGTTTAACCGAGATTTTGATGAGTTTTATATTATTTTGAACGTGAATGAGAGCTAGATAACTTATTCTTGGAGCCACAAACCCTTTTGAAATCCTCTCAATCATCATCCATCTTCATATCTTCAATACATCCATCACCAATCATCTCTATCACCATAACCAATCACTACCATCCATCTTCACCATATTAATCCATTCCATCATCATCATCACCAATCATCACACCACCATCCAAACCCTAATTCTCCATCCATCATTCTAAGACTCAAGATCAAGGTCATGTTCCATTCTTCCGTTCATCATCCGGTGTTCAAGTTCCATTCACCATGAGCGACTAATCCTCTCGGGTTTCACCCTGGTGTAGATTTTGTAAGCTTTTTAGGGTTTTTAACAATTGTTTTAGTATTTGAGTTGAGACTAATTGTGTTTAAACATTTAAAACTTATATCAATTGCCTTGCATTTGTATTGAATTCATAAATTGTCGAGTGAGTTATAAAATTTGACTTTGTGAAATGAATATGTGCAATTATGCTTTGTTATAGGTTAGAGTTTACATGTTCTTGGTAACGAAGTGCATTTTTGTCTGTTCTTTGTGACGTTGATAACTATCGGCACCTAAGCAACGTAACACTAAAGTCGTTAATAATCAAGTGCAACTTAATCAAGTCTAAAACGTGTGCAATTTCGAACCGGGTGCCAACCTTGTTCCAAATTATAGTTTTTAATCAAGTAATCAAGTTTTACCAATTTTAATCAACAAATTGTTTTCGTAGTGAGTAGTACATTTCAGTTAATTCGACATTCTTTCAAACCAAACAAACAATATTAATTTTACGAGAAACATAAAAATAGTTTAGAATGTGATGTTTATATGAACAATATTAATTCAAAATGTTAAATATATTAACATACATGTAAACATCTAAAAAAATATTATTAAATCTTGGATTATACTTTTTTTAATTTTACGTAATTTTGTTCCAAAAACCGAAAAAACGGAAAAACCAAACCGAACCGTTACTAAAACTGAAACATACGGTGATACGTGGTCGAAAGTCTGGTGTTTATCCGTATTTAAGTTTGTGTTTTACGCGAATTTGAGTCCCGAATTATCTACTTCGTTTTGCGTTTTGCAGGAATAGAGTTTAAGAAGCATTTCGAGAGCTTTAGAGGACACCGAGACGAAGCTAGGATCACACGGGTGCGAAAAAACGGAAGAAATGGATAAAAATAGGTTAGTCCGCGTCGGCGACTTGGCCTAAGGCCGACACCGACGCAATCTAAGTAGATGGGGATGTCCGTAGACAGAATATCTTCACGTCAATACCACTAGTTAAGTCGGCGACGCGTGGTTCTTAAGTTGCTGATGCGACAACGTGAAACAGCGATGCCGGAGACCTTGTTTGACCGAGGTTTTGATGAGTTTTATGTTGTTTTGAACGTGAATGAGAGTTAATAACTTGTTCTTGGAGCCACAAACCCTTTTGAAATCCTCTCAATCATCATCTATCTTCATATCTTCAATCCATCCATCACTAATCATCTCCATAACCAATCACTACCATCCATATTCACCATATCAATCCATTCCATCATCATCACCAATCATCACACCACCATCCAAACCCTAATTCTCCATCCATCATTCAAAGACTCAAGATCAAGGTCATATTCCATTCTTCGCGTTCATCATCCGGTGTTCGAGTTCCATTCCCCATGAGCGGCTAATTCTCTCGGGTTTCACCCCGGTGTAGATTTTGTAAGCTTTCTAGGGTTTTTAACAATGCTAATGAATAGTATATATATATATATAATAATATATATATATATATTATATATATATATATATTAAAAACACATGCTAATGGAACAATAGTTTTTTTTTTTTCTTTTCTTTTTTTCTTATATACATATTTTTTACTTTAGTGTTTTTTGTTTCTTTCGTTTTTATTACAGTAGTTTTTTTTTCTTTTCCTTTTCTTTTTTTCTTATAGTACATTTTTTAGTTTAGTGTTTTTGTTTCTTTCGTTTTTATTATTTTAATATTGTAATAATAACATCACCTAGGGATGAGGTAATGGTATCGGTATCGGTGCTGAATCGACATCAATTTACCAAACCGGGTACATTTTTTGTACTGATTCGGTAACCAGCCTTTTGATATTTTCGGTACCGGTACAATACCGGTGTTTACCAGTTTTTACCCTCAAATACCGGTACCGTACCGAGTGTATTCGGTACCGGTACCGGTTCCCATTTTCCCCGTTTTTCGGTACCGGTATTTATGGGTAAAACACCCGTAAGTACCAGTACCGTACCGTTACAGAACCGCTGACTTTTCCTCATTTTAAGTATCGGTACCGGTTCGGTATCGAATGGGTACCGTGCTCATCCCTACCGTATCGTACCGAGCATTTTCGGTGCCGGTACCTAATTTCGATGATTTTCGGGATCAATTCTTTTGGTGCCATTACCGTTACCGAGCTCATCCATATTTTAACGTGTTAGTACCGTAATAACTGAAATGAAAACAACCGAATTTTCAACGTGTGGATGTGTGGGTCCTACAATTATATATTAGATTATTTAAAATCGTTTTTTAGGACGGGATGACTATCGTTATTACGTTATTTTTATCTATGTTTTGATATTCGGTATTTGCTTGCCGTTGCCGGCACCCTTTTTTTCAGACACTGGATCCCCGCCGCAACGCGCGGAACGAAAATCAACTAGTTGTTCTAGTATTTGAGTTGTGACTAGTTGTTTTTAAACATTTGAAACTTACATCAATTGCCTTGCATTTGTATTAAATTCATAAATTTTCGAGTGAGTTATGAAATTTGACTTTGTGAAATAAATATGTGCAATTATGCTTTGTTATAGGTTAGAATTTACATGTTCTTGATAACGAAGGACATTTTTTTTCCGTTCTTTGTGACGTTGATAGTTATCGACAACTAAGCCACGTAACACTAAAGCCGTTAATAATCAAGTGCAACTTAATCAAGTCTAAAACGTGTGCAATTTTGAACCGAGTGTCAACCTTGTTCCAAATTATAGTTTTTAATCAAGTAATCAAGTTTTAGCAATTTTAATCAACAAACCGTTTTCGTAGTGAGTAGTAAATTGTCAGTTAATTCCACATTCTTTCAAACCAACAAACAAACAAAGAATTATAAAATTAGCAAGCTTCATAATTTATTCTAAATCAGTAATCATCCGAATCCTGACACAGACTACGAACTCTTCGTGGTTTTACAGCCTGACTGCCACTAACTATTTGTTTGAGGTAATAAGGAGTTATAAATTTTATCTTTGACCGAACAACGACATTTCGATCATACGGTTTCAAAAACCGAAAACCAAACATTTTGGTTTCAGTTTTGATTTGCCATAAACCGAAACGAATCAAACCGTTCACACCCTATCAAGAAGTCCTCTCGAAGAGACTTGGCCAATAAGTAATTTGGTAGTACCCTCGAGATAAAGGAAAACCCCGATTGCGACATGTACCGATGGCGAGACTAACATACGCTTATAAATTTGAATATTATAATTATGTAAAACCTTTTTAAGGAAAACAAGGAAAAGGGAAAATTAGAAAATATCTTAAAATTATTATGCAATCAATAGGTTTTTTTATTTTTTTATTCTTATTTTTTTAACATCTATTTTTTTTCCTTAAATGCTTACACATCTCAAGGATTGAACTTTGATCTTCTCATAAAAGATAATTTCACTTGAACACTAGGCTATAGCCTAAGTGGCAATCAATAGGTTTTTGAAAGGTTATCTGTAGATCCAATGGAAGAATTAAAAAAAATCTGGATAGTTTTAATGGAAAAATAAAAATGCCTCACTCTTCCTACTTTGTAATTATACATTGCAAAACATCATCTCAGCTATCAGTTTTCAAACCTTCATGTAATAAACTTGGCTAGTATTTCACAAAGTGTTCACTATTTTCAAGCTCATCTCCACTTAGCGCCATCAGTTGTCGTTGTCATAAACATTACTTGGAATGCATTTGGGATTTTTATTGTTTGATTATATGAACTAGATTTTTGTCATAGTTCTTTACGTTGCGGTAGCGACGCCTTACTTGTTTATAACTGGCGACACATTATGTGATGCGTGGATCATACGAAAACGGTTGTATCGACGTATCCAATCTAAATCAATGTAACCTATATAAGCATTGTGGTTATAAAAAAAATAGAGTCGAACCTGGGTTGGTTCGTTTAGTGAGGGTTCCACCTAACCACTACACCACTCTTACCTTTGCATCAAGACTTAGCTGTAACATTCGTCAAAAACGGATTTTACCAAACCCGCTCCATTTATTAACCGAACAATCAGTTAAAAATTCCGTTGCGAATTAAATGCCCAAAATATTTTTAAACGATACATAATCAATTATTATATGTGAATATATATTTAGTTTTTGAAAAACTGTTAAAAATCACAAAATAAAAATGTTTTGGCACTGCCGGGTTTCGAACCCGGGTTAGTAGCCGGTTCAACAACAACTTAACACCCAGCCGTTCAACCACTGCGCCACTTGTGATTTTTGTTAGTTATTAGAATCATTTAATTCATATCATGCGTTTCCGAATTCAAAACCGGCGCCCAAATCCGCAGACGCCGGAAAGTCCGAAGTTTTCGCCAATTTGCGACAATTACTCTTGACCTAACGTTTATATTAACGACGACATCGGTTATATAACCGATGTCTAGCTTTAATTCCGGGTCGAAACCGCAGTAGTGGCAAGGAAGTCAAGGGCATAAGCAGCCTATAAATACAGAACTAGTTTTCTCAATCCAACCAGTGTAATCCCTCGAACACTCTCTTAAACACTCGTTAAAACACTCGGAATCAGTCGCTGCAAGTCGCCGGAATATTTCTGCACATCGCCGGAAAACCGAGCCCTTCATTTCTAAGCCTTACTAAACCCCCTGAGCTTATACCGAAGTCACCCACATCCTTTTCAAGCTTTTTGAAGACTCTCTGCTGCAAGACACACGTCGTCGGAGGTAGTTGCTGTCGCTGGAGTTTCGCCGGAGAAACAGAGGAATCCAGTCGGTATATCTCACGCCTAATTTCTTCATTCTTTTTATTTAATCTCACATGTATTTAACCATCTGACACTAAAGAATATGAATTAATCATCGAACCAGTCGGATTTCCGATTCTGGTTAAAACCAGCGAAGAAGATGAAGTACCTGTAATGTATAAGTATAATTAAAATCAAGTTATTAATCGGGTTAGACACACAGTCCAGCGGTGGACTGTGTGCACACTAAACACACAAAGGTCTCGAGTTCGAATCTTGTTTCCACACACGCTGCCTTAATAAAGATGCCTTTTTTTTACCGAACCGGAGTCACCACGGTATATGTTAAGTTTATTAATAATCGGAATAATAACCAAGTTAGACACACAGTCCAGTGGTGGACTGTGTGTATGTTTAAATCACATGTCACGAGTTCGAGTCCGGTCTGCTGCACCGACTCGGACAATTATCTACTTTTTTGTAAATGCGGTATAAATGAAAATACTTAGTTTGTATTTAAGTATAATAAAAATCGGTTTATATAGCATGTTAAACACACAGTCCAGCGGTGGACTGTGTGTTAATCTAAACCACAGGTCCCGGGTTCGAGACCTGTGGAGCGCACCGAGCCTTGAATTAAAATCGTTTTTAGAAAAAGGATTTTCTGTTTAAATCTAATTAATATATATATATAATTAAAAACAGATATATGACGAGTTAGACACGTAGCTCAGTTGGTAGAGCTGCGTGCACGCGTACGGGAGGTCTCGGGTTCGAGCCTCACTCAGCGCACAACTATACGCATACGAACCGGTCAACGGTCAAAGTCAAAGTCAACGGTCAAAAAAAGTCAAATTTTTTTTTATTATTTTTATTTAATTATTTTATTTAAAAATCAATTAAAAATACTTAAAAATAACATTTTTTAAGTTTAGAAAATAGCCTTAAACTCACAAAAATGCACCCAACAATCCTACTAAAATGGATTAATAAAATCCGTTTACTTACCGAACCATAATGCTATTTATCTAGGTTAATTTAACTCGTGGTTAACACCACTTCGCGTGCATTCAACATCATCAACCGAACGCACCCAATGTGAGTGAATTCTTACAAATTCCCCTTTTTATTCATGTTTTGGGGTGTATCATGTGTCGCTTAAATTAATTCGCTTATTCAAACTCGTGCTATACCATTATATGATCTAAACTTAGAATGTAAATATTGTTTGTCGTGATGTATTACATATTGTCAAGTTGTATGCAAATTATTTGTTAGGCCCATCAGTTCCTCGTGGGAGACGAGTTGAACAACGCGTGCCTTAAAACTCATTCATTAGGCCCATCAGTTCGTAGAACAACGCGTGCCTCAAAACTCATTCATTAGGCCCATCAGTTCGTAGAACAACACGTGCTTCAAAACTCATTCATTAGGCCCATCAGTTCGTAGAACAACGCGTGCCTCAAAACTCATTCATTAGGCCCATCAGTTCCTCGTGGGAGACGAGTCGAACAACGCGTGCCTCAAAACAATCATTTGATGTATGTGTGTGCAATATTTAATATTATGTGTTGTGTGAATAAACTTACATCTACATTTACTCATATGTGGTTATGCACATTATTTATAATCAATTGGATAAACTTGTTCAAATGTTTTCCATAGGATTCACTCGCCAACTTTTTGTTGATCCAAAAAACCCTTTTACACATGATACAGGTGAACAGGATGAAGCAAGGAAAACATAGGAAATGCCTTAGAAGAAAACAAAGAAGCTTAGATTGATGTTAAGTCATGATGTATTATGATTGTAAATTTCCCATTAAATTGTATTAATGAATATGAAACGTTATAATAAATGTCATGAGCTTTGATGATAACCCAATCATGCCCCGGTCACCTTTTCCGCTGCGGGTCAGGGTGTGACATTACCGACGTCAAAACGTACAATAACTCGAATTTATATCGTTGAAGAAAACGTATTATATTTGACTTGATTCGTTTCCAAACACAATTTACGTCAAAACGTAGACCAACCGAAAACGTATACAAAAATAAGCATGAAAACGTATTATATTTGACTAGACCCGTTTCTGTAAAAATTAATACTGAAACGTGAACCTATATCTGTCACACCCCGACCCGCAGCGGAATAAGAGTCGAGGCATAATTGGGTTATCACCAAAGTTCATGATGTTTACTAAAATGTTTCATATTTATTAAATTCAAATTACAACTTAAATGTTCAAATCAAATCCATACAATTACAAGGAAAATGAAACTAAGTAAAACAATCGAAAGCTTAAGCTGATTTATTCTTCTAAGCCTTTCTATGTGTTTCTTGCCTCAACTGGATCACCTGTATCATGTGTAAAACGGGGGGGGGGGGATATTTTGGGTCAACAAAAGTTGGCGAGTGAACCTTGATAAAACATTGTATTAATTGCTTGTTGTATTTAATATTGAAAATTTGTGCAATAATCACATGTGAGCAAACATATATAAATAAACAATACACAAACCACATTGGATGAGTAAATGACATAAATGATGATGTATTTGAGATCAAGGCTCAATCAAACGGAGCCGATCGAATGATATGAATGATGATGTATGTGAGATCAAGGCTCAATCAAACGGAGCCGATCGAATGAGTCACCTGATACTCAACCCGCATCCCACGGGGAGCTGATGGGCCTAATGAAATGCATGTACTGAAAATGATAACTTCAATCTAACATAATTCACACAACAATTGATACATACACATTTGATCACGGATATGATAGATGCACAAGTGTTTAAATATAATAAGGAATAAAACGACACATGATACACCCCAAAATGTGATTAAAACGGGGAATTTGTAGAGATTCACTCACATTGGGTGCGTTATTTTGATGACGTTGGATGCGCACAAGTATTGGGATTTGATCGACGAGGAAAACTAAACTAAAATAATAACGAAATGGTTCGGTAAATAAATGGATTTTATTTGAGATTAATTCTTTTAATTCATAATCTTAATAGGATTTTTAGATTTATTTTTGTGAGTTTAAGGACATTTTCTAACTTTAAAAATATTATTTTTAAGTATTTTAAAATAATTTTCTGATTAAATAAATAAAAAAATAAAAAAATGTTGACTTTTTGACTTTGACCGTTGACCGGTGGGATTCAGTTTATTCATGCGCTGAGTGAGGTTCGAACCCGAGACCTCTCGTATACGTGCACGCAGCTCTACCAACTGAGCTACGTGTCTAACCCGAAATATTTCTGATTTTAATTATATTTATATACTATTTAGATTATTCAGAATTCTATTTAATTAAAAAGGTTTTTAAAATCATTGAACCGGTGTGAGAGCCTGGACTCGAACCCGCGCCATAGCCTTGTATTGCACACAGCCCGACCAACTGGGTTGTGTGACTAACCCGAATGATATGCGATTTTAATTACATTTATATACTATCTGTGTCTTAATATATATAAGTATTAAAAATGGTTGGAAATTTGTAAGAATCGGGCAGCGTGTTAAGACTCGAACTCGGGACCATGATTTAAATTTGCACACAGTCCACCACTAGACTGTGTGTCTAACCCGGTATATTTACCGGTTTTAATTTCCTTTAAATACATTCCAAACTTCATCTTCTTCAATTTATGAAACCAGAGGATCAACCCGACTGTTTAATCAATCATTCTTATTGAATTAGTTGATTGATTATTACTGATAACAAAAATAATTTAAACAGAAAAGGATTTAAGGTTGTTGTACCGAACAGTTGCTTTTTCTCAGATTTCCGGCAAGGGGCGTCGGCTCTGATTGGTGATCTCCGTCTGAGTGAATCAATCAACGGTTTTGATCAATGAGTTGTGTAATTAAGGTACTAAACAAGGGATATCAGGGGGTTTAGATGATTGTACCGATTCACAGCGAAACTTCGGAATTTTCAGTGATTTTCCGGCGAGTGTAGGAATTCCCGGCAACGTTGTCTGAGACGGATTCTGGTTGAACGATTTATGTTAATACTTGTCTAATAATGGATTGAAAACAAAAGAGTCGAGAATTTTACCGATTTGAAGTAAGTCTCGGTTTTCTGGTGAAAGTCCGGCGACTGTAAAATATCTCCGGCGAGTGCTAAAGCTTCGAGAGTTTGTGCGATTTTGAGCGAAAAGATTACCAGGGGTTTGGGTGGGTATTTATAAGGAAGAAACAACATGTATTTAGTCCGAATTTGGTCTTGATTCGTGGTCAAGGTTTCTCTGGCGGTTACGACCGCAACTGACTGTTAGACGTCGGTTATAACCGATGTCGAAGTCGGTTATAACGTTATAGTCAAAAGGAAAATGGCTAAACTCGCGGATTGCCGGATTTTCCGGTGATTGCGAGTTCTGCCACGCTGAAGTCCGGTTTTGAATTCGAGATTTAATTTAAGTATTATTTGTTTCAGTAAATACACAAAGGTGTCATGTGGCGGAGTGGTGTAGTGTTTGTTTGTTGAAGCGGCTGACCCGGGTTCGAAACCCGGCAGCCTCATTTATTTTTTATTGTCTTATTTTTATTCTTTATTAATTATGGTTTAAAATTCTAACAATGTTTATTAATTATGTATTGATTAAAATTAAAATGAACAATATATACGCAACGAAAATTATAACTGACTATTCGATTAATAAACGAAGCGGGTTTTGGAAACCCGTTTTCGACGGATGTTACAGTATCCCCTACTTTTAGAAATTTCATCCCGAAATTTAAGTAGTAGTGGTAACAGGAAAAAGATGCGGGTATTTCACGCGCATTGAGTCTTCACGTTCCCAAGTAAACTCAGGTACTCGTTTCGACTCCCAACATACTCTGACAATTGGAATACGACTTCGTCTTAAATGCTTCTCTCCGAAGTCCATAATTTCTACTGGTCTTTCAATGAAATGCATAGATTCATCAATCTGAATGTCTTATAGCGGAATATGGAGGTTTTCATCGGCGAGGCACTTCTTCAAGTTTGATACGTGGAATGTGGGATGAATTATGTTGAGCTCTTCTGGTAGGTCAAGCTTGTATGCTACAGGACCTACCCTTTCGAGTATCTTGAAAGGTCCTACGTAGCGTGGTGCTAGCTTGCCCTTCTGGCCAAAACGAACTACTCCCTTCCACGGTGATACTTTTAAAAGTACTTGATCACCAATGTTAAACTCCAAGGGCTTTCGTCGTTTGTCTGCATAACTCTTTTGACGACTTTGTGCCGCTAGAAGATTGTTTCGAATTTGATGGATCTTGTCTGTTGTTTCTTGAATTAATTCTGGACCGGTGATTTGTGCTTCTCCAATTTCGTGCCAACATACTGGAGATCAGCACTTACGACCATATAAAGCTTCGAAAGGAGCCATGCCGATGCTTGAATGATAGCTATTGTTGTACGAAAATTCAACTAATGGTAGATGAGTGTCCCAATTCCCTTTGAAGTCTATGACACATGCTCGAAGCATGTCTTCAAGAGTTTGGATGGTGCGTTCAGATTGACCATCAGTTTGAGGATGAAAAGGGGTACTGAGGTCTAATCGTGTACCCAAGGCGGTTTGTACGGCTCGCCATGTTCGTGAAGTGAAACGACCATCACGGTCTGAAATGATGCTTAAAGGTACACCATGACGGATTACGATCTTGCTGATGTAGATACGTGCTAACTTCTCGTTCTTGAAGTCCTCGCGAATCGGAATGAAGTGAGCTGATTTTGTAAGACGATCAATGATTACCCATATGGTGTCATACCCACTGGAGGTGCGAGGTAACCCGGTAATGAAGTCCATGGTTATGTTTTCCCACTTCCATACAGGTATTTCAGGTTGGGTTAGGAGTCCTGAAGGTCTTTGATGTTCAGCTTTTACTTTGGAACAGGTAAGGCACTTGGAAACAAAAACAGCGATATCCTTTTTCATGCCCGACCACCAGTAGGTGTATCGTAGGTCTTGATACATCTTGTCGGCTCCTGGGTGTACAGAGTATCGTGTTTTGTGCGCCTCATTCATAAGGAAATCACAAAGGTTATCGCGATCGGGAATCCATATGCGATTTAGATAGTATAGAATACCGTCGGATTTGGTTTCGATTTTGAGTTCCGCTCCACATGACAGCTCATCGCGTACGTCGTTTTCTGTTACAGAAACATGTTGAGCTTATCGGATTTGATCTTTGATGTCGGTTATGATTTGCGAACATAGAAGATGAATGGAGTTCGCATAACATTTTACTGAGCGCATCGGCCACCACGTTTGCCTTACCAGGATGGTACCGAATTTCACAGTCATAGTCGTTAAGAAGTTCGACCCATCTTCGTTGCCTCATATTCAACTCCTTTTGGTTGAAGATATATTGGAGACTTTTGTGGTCAGTGTATATTTCACACTTGGTTCCGTAGAGGTAATGTCTCCATTTCTTGAGAGCGAACACAACGGCTTCGAGTTCCAGGTCGTGGGTGGTGTAATTCTTTTCATGAACCTTGAGTTACCTAGAAGCGTAGGCTATCACTTTTCCTCTTTGTATTAATACACAGCCTAGCCATTGCCCTGATGCGTCGCAATATACTACAAAGTCATCGCAACCCTCAGGGAGTTTAGGATAGGTGCGTCACAAAGTTTTTGCTTTAGAGTTTGGAAGGCTTCTTCTTGTTTAGGTCCCCATATGAAGGGTTTTCCTTTATGAGTCAAAGCCGGAGTGGTACAGCAATACGGGAGAAATTGGCAATGAAGCGGCGATAGTAACCAGCCAACCCAAGAAATGACCTTACTTCGGTAGGGGTACGTGGCGCTTGCCATTCCTGTACTGCCTTGATTTTCGAAGGATCGACATGTATTCCCTTGTCATTAACGACATGTCCAAGGAATTGTACTTCTCTTAACCAAAATTCGCATTTTGAGAACTTAGCATAGAGCTTTTCAGTCCTTAAGAGTGCAAGGATGAGTCGAAGGTGTCGTTCATGATCGGATTTAGACTTGGAGTAGATGAGGATGTCGTCGATGAAGACTATGACAAAACGGTCGAGGTAGGGTTTGCATACCCTATTCATTAGATCCATGAAGACAACTGGGGCGTTGGTTAAACCGAATGGCATGACCATGAATTCGTAATGACCATAACGAGCCCGGAAGGCGGTCTTTGGGACGTCTTCTTCATGTACTCTGAGTTGATGATAACCAGAACGAAGGTCGATTTTTGAAAAACAGGTGGCGCCTTGAAGTTGGTCTAGAAGGTCATCGATGCGGGGTAATGGGTAGCGGTTCTTGACCGTTAACTTGTTGAGTTCTCTGTAGCCGATACACATGCGAAACGTTCCATCTTTCTTCTTCACAAAAAGAATGGGTGCACCCCAAGGCGATGAGCTAGGACGTATGAATCCTTTATCAGTCAGCTCTTGCAGTTGACTGGCCAGCTCTTGCATTTCGGATGGGGCTAACCTATAAGGAGATTTTGCGACTGGTGTAGCGCCAGGTATAAGATTAATGCGGAATTCGACTTCTCTCACGGGAGGAAGTCCTGAGATGTCGTCGGGAAAGACTTGTGGGAATTCTTTCACTACAGGTATGTCTTCGAGTTTCTTCTCCTTGTCTCCCTTCTTGACGACGTGAGTTAGGAATGCGACATAGTTCTTGCGGAGATATTTTCGGGCTTGAAGGCAGGACATCAATTTGAGTCCTTTCGAAGGGGTTTCTCCAAAGATTCGTAGGGTCTGACCGTCTGCAAGAGGAATGCGAATGAACTTTTCGCGGCATACAACTTCAGCGTGATGTTGGCTGAGCCAGTCCATACCGATTATAATGTCGAAACTTCCCAACTTCATAGGAATGAGGTCAACTGGAAAATCGTGATCGTTTAGAGTGAGGGTACAATTTCGTATAATAGAGTTTAATGAGACTGGTTTTCCGTCAGCAACTTCCACCGTTAGAGATTCCATGAGATTATCACGAGTTTGGTTGAGGATAGGTTCAAATTCTAAGGACACAAAACTCTTATCCGCGCCAGTATCGAATAACATGGATGCATAACTACCATTGATGAGAAACGTACCGTTAACCACGTTGTTTTCAGCCCTAGCTTGGTTGGCGTTGATGTTGAAAGCTCTTCCTCTAGCAGGTGGAGGAGCTTGGTTAGCTTGGTTTACCGGATTTGCTTGAGCTTGGGCATGGATGATGTTCACCAAGCGTGGACATGTGTTCCTGAAGTGGTTCGGGTCTCCACAGTTGTAACATGCTCGCATGGGTTGCATCATGGGGTAGTTGGGTTGGTAGTAGGATTGGGCTATATGTTGTGCAGGTGGTAGAAATAAAGGTTGTTGGGCTTGACCCACTAGCTGATGGTGGGTTTGGGTTGAGGGTTGGTTGCGGTTCATTCGTTGAAGTGTGCGACAAGTTTGAATAGTGTGACCTGCACGGCCACAGCTGGTGCAATGTTGGCAAGGAGTTTCGGGGAGGTGGTGGTATTGACAACAGTTGCATTTTGGGTATGGGCCGGTGTATGGCTTTTTAAATGGTGCAGTCGAGGGAGCAATTTGGGTAATTGGTGCGGCAGTGATAGGAAGGTTTGTTTGTGTGACGGCAAAATTTCTGTTGTTTCGTTTCCTCTTACCAGCAAACTTTGAAGAGGAGATGGAATGGTTTGAAGTTTGGGCCTCAATGGGGGCTTTCTTTTTCTCATCCTTGAATTTGCCGTTTCGGATGCGATTCTCGGTAAGTTCGGTAGCTAATTCCATTGCGGCTTCAAGTGTTGCAGGCGAAGTGCTTAGAACCGAGTCTTGAATTTTCGAGGGAAGGCCTCGAATGTAATGTTCAACCAAGCGGTACACAGGGGTGAACAAATTAGGGATCATCTGATTCAGCTCGAGAAATCTTTTGTTGTAGGAAGTATGATCTCCTTCCTTTTGTTTTAACGAGTGGAATTCATCTTCCAACTTTTTGATTTCGCTTCTTGGACAGAAGCGTCTTGTCATGTTAAGGCCATGTTAAGGCCATGGCATCTTTGATTTCCCTTAACTCTTCCCATGTTAAGGCCATGGCATCTTCGACTCCTCTCTTACCCTTTTCTGTGTTCCACCAGGTAAGGGCTACCCCAAATAGTCTCCCAGTTGCGTAACGTACCTTGCGATCCTCGGGACAATCGCAATTGAGGAAGGTGTTCTCCATTTCTTCAAACCAGTGGAGGAGAGCAGTAACACCTTCGGTCCCTTCATACTTTGGGGGATCGCAAGATTTGAAGTGTTTGTAGGAGCACTTTTTGGAGGGAGGGTTGTCGACGTTCTGGTCTTCTTGATTGGGAGGGTTGATGGGATTCGCGGTGAGAGCTTGTTGAACTTGAATCACAATGTCAGGAAGTACTGCGGCCATTTGTTTAGCAATCTGAGTGGCCAAGCGTTCATTGGATCTTCCTGACTTTCTACCTCCACGTAGTTGCCTAGACGACATCTACAGGAACATACATAGGAAGATTGTGAGTTTAAGAAGTTTTTTTTGGTGTCATGTGTCGTCAAAAGAATAAAAATAACATAATTATCAATAATGCAACTACATCCATAAAATGTCTTGGGTTTGCTCATGTTTGGGCCTCCAATGTCCCCCATACCATCGCCTGTATAGTCATGTGGGCCCCCATAACTATTGGCTTAGTAGGATTCACATTGGTGTTGGCGGTTTAACACTCGCATCACCCGAATGAAAACCATGAAATATGATTGCGAGATGTATGGTAGGAGGTGTCCAGGTGTAGACATAATGACAACTCAAAGTGGGGTTAGCTCACACGACGTTTGGTATAGCATGCTTTGGCCTAATAGGTCCTTCGTACTCTCATCGTTAGTCCCCAGGTAGGAAAACTGGTCCTTTATTTTGGATTTATACGAATGTCAAGCCTAGACAGGACGTTCCGACTACCGGTACTCGTACCCTTCCAGTTACTACATGCCCGTCATGAGAACTCACTTTGATGTGATTTGAAAAATACAAAAATCGTTGCAAAAATCATGGGAATTGTGAGGTGTGTGCTCTCATGGATATGATATGTTATGGGGATATGATTCATGATGAGCATTGTATAATAATATGTACTTATGAACATGCTTGCATAACATTGAATGTAACAATAAACATAAAGCATATAAACATCATGAATTTTGTATGTAACGCATAAACAATCTAAATTTTTATCAACTATAGTATAGGCTCTAAGGGTCTAATAACCTATCCTATATCCCTATAGTCACTGCTCTGATACCAATCTGTCACACCTCGACCCGCAGCGGAATAAGAGTCGGGGCATAATTGGGTTATCACCAAAGCTCATGATGTTTACTAAAATGTTTCATATTTATTAAATTCAAATTACAACTTAAATGTTCAAATCAAATCCACACAATTACAAGGAAAATGAAACTAAGTAAAACAATCGAAAGCTTAAGCTGATTTATTCTTCTAAGTCTTTCTATGTGTTTCTTGCCTCAACTGGATCACCTGTATCATGTGTAAAACGGGGGGGATATTTTGGGTCAACAAAAGTTGGCGAGTGAACCTTGATAAAACATTATTATTAATTGCTTGTTGTATTTAATATTGAAAATTTGTGCAATAATCACATGTGAGCAAACATATATAAATAAACAATACACAAACCACATTGGATGAGTAAATGACATAAATGATGATGTATTTGAGATCAAGGCTCAATCAAACGGAGCCGATCGAATGATATGAATGATGATGTATGTGAGATCAAGGCTCAATCAAACGGAGCCGATCGAATGAGGCACCTGATACTCAACCCGCATCCCACGGGGAGCTGATGGGCCTAATGAAATGCATGTACTGAAAATGATAACTTCAATCTAACATAATTCACACAACAATTGATACATACACATTTGATCACGGATATGATAGATGCACAAGTGTTTAAATATAATAAGGAATAAAACGACACATGATACACCCCAAAATGTGATTAAAACGGGGAATTTGTAAAGATTCACTCACATTGGGTGCGTTCTTTTGATGACGTTGGATGCGCACGAGTATTGGGATTTGATCGACGAGGAAAACTAACCTAAAATAATAACGAAATGGTTCGGTAAATAAATGGATTTTATTTGAGAATAATTCTTTTAATTCATAATCTTAATAGGATTTTTAGATTTATTTTGTGAGTTTAAGGACATTTTCTAACTTTAAAAATATTATTTTTAAGTATTTTTAAATAATTTTCTGATTAAATAAATAAAAAAAATATAAAAATGTTGACTTTTTGACGTTGACCGTTGACAGGTCGGATTCAATTTATTCATGCGCTGAGTGAGGTTCGAACCCGAGACCTCTCGTATACGTGCACGCAGCTCTACCAACTGAGCTACGTGTTTAACCCGAAATATTTCTGATTTTAATTATATTTATATACTATTTAGATTATTCAGAATTCTATTTAATTAAAAAGGTTTTTAAAATCATTGAACCGGTGTGAGAGCTTGGACTCGAACCCGCGCCCATAGCCTTGTATTGCACACAGCCCGACCAACTGGGCTGTGTGACTAACCCGAATGATACGCGATTTTAATTACATTTATATACTATCTGCGTCTTAATATATATAAGTATTAAAAATGGTTGGAAATTTGTAAGAATCGGGCAGCGTGTTAAGACTCGAACTCGGGACCATGATTTAAATTTGCACACAGTCCACCACTGGACTGTGTGTCTAACCCAGTATATTTACCGGTTTTAATTTCCTTTAAATACATTCCAAACTTCATCTTCTTCAATTTATGAAACCAGAGGATCAACCCGACTGTTTAATCAATCATTCTTATTGAATTAGTTGATTGATTATTACTGATAACGAAAATAATTTAAACAGAAAAGGATTTAAGGTTGTTGTACCGAACAATTGTTTTTTCTCAGATTTCCGGCAAGGGGCGTCGGCTCTGATTGGTGATCTCCGTCTGAGTGAATCAATCAACGGTTTTGATCAATGAGTTGTGCAATTAGGGTACTAAACAAGGGATATCAGGGGGTTTAGATGATTGTACCGATTCACAGCGAAACTTCGGAATTTTCAGTGATTTTCCGGCGAGTGTAGGAATTCCCGGCAACGTTGTCTGAGACGGATTCTGGTTGAACGATTTATGTTAATACTTGTCTAATAATGGATTGAAAACAAAAGAGTCGAGAATTTTACCGATTTGAAGTAAGTCTCGGTTTTCTGGTGAAAGTCCGGCGACTGTAAAATATCTCCGGCGAGTGCTAAAGCTTCGAGAGTTTGTGCGATTTTGAGCGAAAAGATTACCAGGGGTTTGGGTGGTATTTATAGGGAAGAAACAGCATGTATTTAGTCCGAATTTGGTCTTGATTCGTGGTCAAGGTTTCTCCGGCGGTTACGACCGCAACTGACTGTTAGACGTCGGTTATAACCGATGTCGAAGTCGGTTATAACGTTATAGTCAAAAGGAAAATGGCTAAACTCGCGGATTGCCGGATTTTCCGGTGATTGCGAGTTCTGCCGCGCTGAAGTCCGGTTTTGAATTCGAGATTTAATTTAAGTATTATTTGTTTCAGTAAATACACAAAGGTGTCATGTGGCGGAGTGGTGTAGTGTTTGTTTGTTGAAGCGGCTGACCCGGGTTCGAAACCCGGCAGCCTCATTTATTTTTTTATTGTCTTATTTTTATTCTTTATTAATTGTGGTTTAAAATTCTAACAATGGTTATGAATTATGTATTGATTAAAATTAAAATGAACAATATATACGCAACGAAAATTATAACTGACTATTCGATTAATAAACAAAGCGGGTTTTGGAAACCTGTTTTTCGACGGATGTTACAATATCGTTTAAATTGAAACGTGAATTCATACCAACATGTACATTAAAACGAGCACATGGGTAAATATTGTTTTTTTTTAATTTACGTCAAAACGTAGACAAACTAAAAACATATATAAAGGGCACCGACCTTTGAGAATGTTGAAACTAGCTGGGAAGTGAAGGGTAACACTCCAACAATACGAAGATCGACACCACTTCTTGGGGCTCACAAAACATCCACCTTCGAAGCTATGGCTCCGTATCCGGATCGGTCACAAATCTCATTTGGAGCTCCAGCTGGGATCATTCATAAATCTCCTTTGGAGCTTCGGCTTCGGAACACCTACCCGGGTTGGCAAGCTTGTGGGCTGAAAGGTTAAAGTGATGAACCCGAACATAACTCTTATATATTCGTGTCAAAGATATCGATCTTAACCCATGTAATGTGAATATGACCCTTGTAACTCATTTATCTAAATAAGTCAACCGGTTTGATGACGCAAAATCGGTTAACGGGTTATAATCAAGTTGTAAACGTGTTTGTTGGTTGACCTTATAAAATATGTTTATTTTAATTAACTAAACGGATTAAACATGTTAGTTCAAACAAACATTATATGTAGTTAAACATTTGTCAAACACTAAAATGAAATCCGAATTTGATAATTTTCCTATGGTGTCTCTGGCGGCCAAACCGGCCGGTTGTACCCGTTGAACCATCCGATAGAACTGGTTAAACCGTCCGGTACACCTAGTTGAACCGCCCTATACACCCGGTTAAACCGTTTATGAGTCAAATCCGGTACGGTATAAAAACCGAATTTTAAAACATTACTCTCTGGTCGAATAGATTTGAAATTTGAAACATTTTAGTTTTAAATGATGTAATAATGTAACCTAATGAGAAAACCATAAAAGTGTAGGCCCAAATTGTCTGACCCATAAAATTCATGATCAAAGCTGGGCTTATTTAAACCTACAGCTCATAACACATTTAAATGTACTGAGGCAACATTGAAATATCATGTACCGCGACACACTGAAGTACATCTCAACAACACCCTAATTTGTAATTTGAAATCACTCCCTCTCCCCTAAAGAGACGTTGCACTTCTTTTTTTGGCATTTTCTTGAACTCATTTCTTTTAAACATTTTCCATAAAAAAAAATTCATTAAAATAATAAAAATCCCATTTTTATAATATGATATCCATCCCATTTAAAGCTTCTTGATTTAAAACCATTAAGAGGTTCTCTTTCTCTTTCTTGAATAACGTTACAATTTCACTCAAAACTTCTGCAAGTTTGAATCTTTATACAAATTTGGTGAAACCCATTTGCAGATTTTGTTCATTTCATCTTTAGGTAAGGTTTTCAGTTTAGAATTTTGTGTCATTTGATGAGTTCTTGGATTCTTGATTGTTACAATTTCACTCAAAACTTCTGCAAGTTTGAATCTTTTTTACAAAATTGGTGAAACCCATTTGCAGATTTTGTTTGTTTCATCTTTAGGTAATGTTTCCAGTTTAGGGTTTGTGTAATTTTGATGTTTTCTTGGATTCTTGATTGTTTGTTTGATGATTTTGTGAATATACTGTTGTGGTTTCTGATTATTATAGTTGTTTATGGGGGTTTATTTTTTATGTTTGATCTTGGATATAAGTTGAATGTGATCAACTGACACTGTGTTTAGCTGTTTCGGATTTCGATCTTGTTATATTCGGTTAGGTTTGTTCATTCTTGTGATTGCTAGTTAAGTTTGCTGTCAATTTCATGGGCGAAGCTTTTAAGGGGCGGGAGGGGGCGGCCGACCCCCGAACTTTTCGCTCAGTAGTGGAGAGTATGTAGTTTTCGTATAGAAATTTTTGGGTATATACGTTTTCGACCCCACGGTTTTATAGAAATTTTAGGTCCGTTGACTTTCGCCCCCTGAGGGAAATCTTAAACTTTGCCACGACTCAATTTGATGGTATTTGTTAAGTATGAAGTCAAAGGTGAAGACCTTGAATGTATATGATTATTATAGATTGTTGTTGTGAGGGTAAAGGGAAGTTAAAGTGTTTTGACATCAAATTTGATTCGATATATTGCACCAGGATTACCCTTTTGGTTAGTTTAGTTCGATATTTTGTAGCGCATTCGACCTCAGATCACATAAAACTGTTAAGTTCAAATGGAAACTTCCGCTATTCAAAAAGGGGTAGCGGCACAACTTGTTGCCCGTTTACCATCTATCTCGATGTAAATTCATAAATATATAAATAAAGTTATGAAGATGGCGATTAGTGAAAAAAAAAGATTCATAATAGACACAGAAAAATGTTCTACAAACTAATCACATTATTGAAATTCACAGATGAATTTGGTTCTTGTACAAAGCTTTAGTAGCAGTCAACCTTAAATCTTATATAACGATATGGCGCTCAAAAACACGGGTCAAAGGGTGGCAGTGGTGGTGGTTATGTTGGTGGTTTTCTGCATCTATTTGACTGGAACGCAAAATCTCGCAAGAAGTTGTTCTCAAGCAAGTCCGAATCACCAGGTAATGAATCGATCTCTGTGATAAGCCTGTGGTTGATGGTCAAACTGGTTTAGTTTGACCCGAAACACATTTTGCACTGCATTTTTCAACTCATCATACATATATATATATAATATATATATATATATATATATATATATATATATATATATATATTATATTTTATTTTGTGTAGAACAACCGAAGCAAACAAAGAGAACCGATGGCAACATGCCCATGACTCGTTTCAATATGGTATGCACTTCTGTTTTCTACATGTCAATTCGACTTTATGAACGAAACGTTTGATCTTAAAAATCAAAGTCCACTCTTGTATCCAGATGGAAGAAGACGACATGATGGGCATTTACAGCTGTGCGACTTCAGTAACCGATGAAGACGGTTATGGCACCAAAGCTCCCGGGGTCGTTGCACGCCTAATGGGGCTAGATTCATTACCAACGGTTAACTTCTCAGACACGTACTCGAACCCGTCTTTGGACTCTCAGTCTCTCAGAGATTCATCGACAAATTACGTTAGAGATGACCCGTACTTTGAGTTGACCGACTGTCAAATGGAGACTGTTTCTAGAGTCCCAGAAATCAAACCTCAAAAGACGGTGATTGGTAGAGCGTTGAGAAGTTTCAAACCGAAACGTTACCGCCAAAGTCCGCTAAATCAATCCCCATCACGCGTAACAAGCTGTTGTCCCCTATCAAAAGCTCGGGATTCGTGTCATCGAATAATCCTGCTCGTATAATGGAAGCTGCATCGAAGATACCGCTTGTCGGGTCATCATCACCGTCACCGTCACTCTCATTAACATCTACGGTTCCGTTCAGGGTGAAAGTGTCTAGGGATCGAGTAGAGAATTCAGCAAGAAAACCGAAGATCCCCGAGTCTGCTCGAAGACCGTTAGATTCAAATGTCAAGACTCTCAAAAGTCAACAAAGTTCAGAACCGAAAAAGTCAATTTCGTTAGCGCTTCAAGCTAAGGCTAACGTTCAAAAACGTGAAGGGTTGAATCATCGAGCACAGCCCATTAAAACTCAGTCCAACACCGAGAGAAATCCACAGAAGAATCCTGTTTCTTCGAATGTATTAAAGCAGAACAATCAGAAACAGAATGGCTTAGTTGACCGAGGAAAGTCAACCCCGAAAGCTTCGAGTTCTAACGTCAGTCCACAAGCAAGAAAGCCGGTTTCGCAGAAACCGAGCCATAAAAAGGAGCCTTATTCCACCCGAAAAAAACGTTCCATTGAAGACACTAATCATAATAATAATACTAATGCTGTTCGCGATAGAAGTCATAGAAGTAACAGTAGTGATGTTGTTTCTTTCACTTTCACAGCTCCGATTGCACGCCCGGTGATCGCTAACAACGGTTTTCTGTCCGATAATCAAAGTAAAAACGCACCCGACTCGACCAGTTATGATTCAAACACATCCTCTTTGAACTGTAATGTTATTGGAGCTGATGCTTTAAGTGCTCTTTTGGAGCAAAAACTGAGGGAACTAACCGATAGTCCCGTTTCGGTTTCTCAAGATTCTTTGTTAGCAACGGAAACCGACATTGGAGAGGATTCGAATAACGGGTTTTCTTCATACAAGCCTAATGATGATTCAAGTTACTGGTTTTCTTCGAGTGATCGTTTAGAACTTACGAAGAAACATCACAAGCTCGATCAGGTATGTTGTGAACACAATAATATAAGTGTTTTGCATACGGTTATTGCGGTTTATACGTGATTATATTTGACAACTTTTGATGTTTTTATAATCAGGATTCGAGTTACGGGTTTTCTGCTAATGATCATTCAGAACTCATGAACAAGAATCACAAGCTCAATTTGGTATGTTATATACATTACTTATAGTTTATATAAATGTTTAATAATTCGATATTTTGTGATGTTTTAGGGCCAAGATCTAATGAATACAGATGATTCAAGTTACGGGTTTTCTGTTAACGATCCTCGAGAACCGATGTTTAATGACTACGCGTATCGGAAATACCTCTTTGGTAACTTTGGCAGACAACCGAGCCCGGATTCGGTGCTCGAACCATCTTTTAACACCGAAAGCTGCAACTCTTCAGACACTGCCGATAGCTGCAAGCAAGATTGGGCTTCGGTTCTAGCCCGAGAGCTAACCGCTGCAAAACTTTCACCAACCCCGAGCCCGATGGATGTCGATACCGATCTACTAGACTCAGCTTCTTCCATCACAACGGTTACCAAATGGGAACCGAGTAGTGAACCAAGTGCTCGAAAACATCGAAACCATGTTTGTTGACTTCACCATAGGCAAGACTCGAAAGATCGTGAACCCACGTGTGTTTGACCGGTTAGAGTTCGGTAGACCCAACGAAGAACCGGCTAAGTTAAGGCGTGAGCTTGTGTTCAATTGCGTGAGCGAGTGTATGGAGACGCGGTGCAGGGTGTGGGCTAAAGGGCTAGCAACAGTGAGAAAACCGGAGCGGTTAGCTCAAGAAGTGTACCAAAGAGATAGCGGGGTGGGAAGATATGAAAGATAGTATGGTCGATGAGCTCGTTGATAAGGATATGAGCGGTTGTAGCTACAAAAAGTGGCTCGATTTTGACGTCGAAGCGTTCGAAATCGGGGTCGAGATCGAGTCGCGGTTACTTGATTCTTTGATCAATGAAGTGGTTGATGATATTTTGGTTCTTTGATGGAGAATCAAATGTTTTTGAAGGTGTTTAGCATGATAATTCTTTTTTTCTCAAAACTAAGTACAAGTCTTATTGCATAAAATACAAGTCATTTGAATTTGTTCATAACAGTTGTATACAGTAGGGGCGTGTATGGTTCAGTTTAAAACCGTGAAACAGTTCAAGTCGGAGCCAAACTATTAGCCACGGTTTGGTTTTTATCTTTTAATGGTTCGGTTTTGGTTTCTAATAATTAGAACCCGTTACCAACGGTTTGACCTAAAATCCCTCAAATCCAGACCGTGGACACCCTAGTTTACAACAACACAAGACCAATGACTGCAGTGGCGGCAGTGTCGCGGCTTCCATTTGAGTGGTGGTGTGGTGCAGTGGAGGAGTCAACGAGTGAGAGAGCAGCAGCCTGTTACAATATTCACTGGTGTATTCAGGTGGCACGTGGCGTTGACCATGCTCGGTCAACCTATAAGACTCTTCACAGCTGATATATCTGCTGTGAACCGAAAAATATGATTAATTTATCATTTCCAGGAAAAGAAAATGAGTTTTGCGTGTAAGGTCAAACCTAACATGGGTTGACTTCCTAAATTAGGTGGATTTTCTTACAAATGAAACATCAATTTCTCTTGATTCGTAGTAATTTTTATAGACTTCGATCTAATTTCTAACCCATAATGAAAATTTTAAGAACTTTATGTAAACTTTATGTAAATACGCATCATTCTCGTGAAAAATGTAACATCTTGGCGTATAAATTATGTAAGTTAATATTTAAAGCAAATGGTCAAAAGATCACTTACATGTTTCTGAATGAAGCATTGAAGGGCCTTCACAAGATATCTTATCCCAGTTCCAGCGATTCCCGTTTCACTTTTCCCTAAAAGATAAAATTCATCAAAACAAAATTTGAAGCAGAAAAGAGCAAAAAAACAGCAGCATCGAAGCTCATGTCGATAACATTAATAAACAAATAACAAATTATGTCTGTCATTTAATGTTGTTTCTAGTTTAAAAAATGACATCTTTGACCAAAAATCAAAATACTGGTTCAAGGGGAGGTATATGCATCTGATCTTTACTGATGTTTGAAGTTTTTGAGGCGCACAAAAGCGACGAGGTCTAAAATTGAGGCGCGAAGCGCAAAGCGCAAAAGCGGTGGGCTTTTCGTACCCGAGGCGCAAGATGTTTATATAATTTTTTTTATATATCCCATACACATCCCATAGGTTTTTAGCTTCCTTTAAACAAAAAATAGCTATAAATAAGGCTTTTATACCATTTTACTTACATGTGCAAGTCGAAAAACCCAAGGTACAACATTTTTCTACTGTAAAACGCCTCAGATACATGAAGCGCGCGCCTCAGGCCAAAAAGCCCCCCAAAAAACCCTAAAATTTGCGCTTTTTGGGCGCTTCTTGTAATTACACAAGGCGCTGAGCGAAAAAACCCCAGAAGCTGCGCCTTATTGCGCCTGGCGCCGCAGGCGCGCTTTTTTAAACCCAGGTCACGCTCAAATACATAAAAAGGCTACCTATACAAGTGTGTGTTATGCGTAAAATTTCCCAAATTTAATGTTAGCTATTAGTTTTTGGACAAAGGTATGCATCTGAGTACCAAGACAAGCAATAAACGAAAGAATATGACTATTTTTTTAAAAGTGATATTTATTTAGAAACAGCAACTAGCAAGCAGCTACCAATGCGAAGTTTGACTTGAAACAGAACTTAACAAATCGTTTGACTACTGATCAAATGTAATAATTTCTCCTACAGACTTTTGAACAAAAATTAAAATTACGAATACCATGTAACAGAAAACACTAATCTGGATAAACATACTCCCGTCCAAAGTTGCTCGACTATTTCCAAAATGTCCAAACTACCCTTCAAAATCAACAAAAAAGGTGATCTTCTAGACCCAAATCAACATCATTGATCTTTCCTCTTGATAACAACAGGTAACTATGCAACTTTACTTGGAACATAGCTGTTAATGGTGAACAACGACAAATAGCGATAAGGTACCTATATGCTACATAGTGAATAGCGAATACACTAGAAAAAAAATATTATATGTACGTCATATCAAAATACCCTGGTATATATGCTATCTTACATGTATATTTAACAAAAAACTAAAATCCAGCTATTTTATAGCTATATTTAATTGCTATTTATATTAAAAAACAAAAAATAAAGAAATTATCGCTATCTATCGCTACAACCCTAATAGTGAGCCTAGACCTATACGCTACGTAGCGCTCTATAGCGACCGCTACACTCCCTATTGACAACTATGACTTGGAAACTTGTAATATTGCAACTTTCATGAACAGTTGAACATATGATAACTATTAATTAAAAGTTAAACAAAATATGATATAATATAATAAACCAAAGATACCTTGATACGCAGCTTGAGGTACTGCAGAAAGAAACAGCAAAGTAAGCTGCAAAGAAACTCCATGATGTACAACTATCAAAGCCAAAGGTACAAAAAGAAAAACGATAATCTTGAATCTCTTGTAAATGTCATTATAAAATAGATATAGGTTTCAATACAATTCCCTTTTCTTTATACTTGATAAACATATCCCGTGCCTCAACAAACCTACCCGACTGAACTAACGCATCGATAAACAAATTACAAGTAAAAGAATCGGGGCTACATCCATTAGCTTCCATCGATTGTAACAACTCTTTAGCTTCTTTATATCTCCCCAAATCACACAACATCTTAATAAACGCACTATAAGTAAAATTATCCGGAGTCAAACCTAAAGTCAACATCGTCACGAGGACCCTTTGTGCCTTCTCGACGTCCTTTATCCTACAAAAGTTACCAATCAAAGCGTTGAAAGAAAAAACATCCGGCTTTACCCCGTTGACTTGCATTGACTTTAGCAACGCTTTTGCTTTCGAAATATCGCCGATAATGCATAATGCACGGATCAAGATGTTGTATGTTATAGCGTTTGGATGAACACCCCAATCAACCATTTCGTGCAGACAATCGAAAGCATCGTTAATTTGGTGGGTCCTACAAAGACCGTAGATTATCGAACTAAAAGTATAAGTGTCGGGTTTTAAACAATGGTTTAATAGCATCTTAAGAAGCTCTCGGGATTCATGCATATCGCCAGTCTTGCAATGATATGATAATAGAGTGTTGAATGTAACAAGATTAGGGGAAATACGGCTTTGAAGCATGTCTAGAAAGGTTTTCATAGCTCTATCGATCATTCCCGCCTTGCAAAAACTATCGATTATCATGTTATATGAGATCACGTTTGTTAGAAGCCCGTTTTTATTGATATGATTTAGATACCGATTACCCTCCACTAATTTTCCATTCTTGTATAAAGACTCCACAAGAAGAATATAAGTACTGAACCCAAGATTCACACCTCTCGCAATCAAACCATCAACAACATCACAAGTTTCCGTTAGATCAAATCGCTTAAGTAAACATGTTATAACGATGTTTAATGTCGTAGTATTGGGAATATAACCTCTCTTGACGATTTTCTTCAAGAAAAGAACGATTTCTTTAGACATAGAGTTGCTAGAAAGACAAAGAAAAACCGCTTCACACGCTGCTACATGCAATACGCGTTCGTTTTCAATATAATCAGATAACAACGTAAAAGCCTCAAGGGATTCGTATTATGAAACACACCATTAACCAGTGATCGAAATGTAGCATCATTAGGCTTCACATTACTCTCCTTCATTCTCTCCAAAACGTTAAACGCTTCTTTGATTCTTTTCGCATTACAATACCCGTCAACAAGTATCGTATACGTGAACACATTCGGCGAATATCCCATTTCCTGCATTTGCTTCACTAACCTTAAACCCTCATCCACAACTCCAACTTTACAAACTCCATGAATCAAAAAATTATACGTAAACCTATCCGGATCGCATCTATCCACCTTCATTTGTTGAAACTTCAAATACGCCAAATCAAGCGCATTCGACTTAACTAACGCATCAATCACCGCATTATACAACCTAGTACTAGGAACAATCCCCAACACCGAAATCTGATCGAAAACTCGCGCACAATACTTAGCCAAACCTAACCGCCCCCAACTACTAATCAAAACACAAAGCGAATCCTCAGTAACACAACATCCAGACCTTCTAACAAGATCAACCAACTCCTTAGTTAACAAAACCGGCCCTTTTCGATAAAGGGTATTCGCTAAAACCCCTCGAACCGATTGGTTCTTCGCATATAACGGGTAAATATTCAAAACCCACAAATAAAAAAGCAAACTTTGCAATGGGTTTTCTTGATTTTGTAAAATACTCACTATGGTCTTAGGGTTTAGGCTAATTCTGTTGGCTTTTATCTCGGTGTTTAGCAGTAAGTACCAATCTTTTCTTGCAAGAATCTGGGAAATGTAGTGATGATCTATTATGGGTTTGTTAGATTGAGGATTGAGGGTAGAAAGATTACCTTTTGTGGTGAAATTTGAAGAGATTGATGGAGTGAAATTGGGTTGAATTGTTGATTGAATAGGTGATTTGGGGGTGGTTTGATTAGGGATGTGTTGTTCAGCCCTAGAAGCAAGAGCAGAAAGACGTCTCATTGAGGCAAAGCATGAGTCTGTCGCTGAGTTCAGGTGAGGGGACGGCGAGAGTTGAACCGGTATTATAGTGAACCCAAACCCCGTTTAAACCGGTTCAAGTAATACATGCCCTGGAAAATCCACTAGTTTTACACAAAAAGTTGGGATTCTCCGTGTTTACTGAAATCTTCACTCTACCACTGAATGAATAACAGCTGGAAAATCCACTAGTTTTACACAAAAGTTGCGTGTTTTAAATCAACCAACTACATAAAAATAACAACTGGTACGGATGTTCGGCTAGTTTCAGTTATGTTCATCACGATACCTACTATAGCTTAAGCTACCAAAAGAATAATTTATTGTGAATATCACTCTATTTGAACGAATTTTATGCTATCACGTCGATAAAGCTATAAAAACGAACATAGCACCGGTATTAATATATTTCAAAGGACGTCGTTCAGTTCGTTACGGTAAAGAAAAAATTAACTATATTTGACATGTTAGAATAAAACTTTAATCAAATCATAGATAACAATAGTTACGTTACAACGGTATATTCTTAATTTTATAAAACAAAGTATTATATTACTAAAGTAAAGATATAAAAATTAAAAAAATATGTGAGGAAGCTTTAAGGACGTGTACACTTGTTCTTCACTTATTTGTACATTACTATTATTCACAATTCGGTTTTAAAAATAAGATTTATAACCGAACATAATTAAAATAAGCATGTTGCAACGACGTATTTGTAGTTTTATACAACATCATATCTTAATAGCTATATGTGAAAAACTTAATATGCTCAAAACTACTTATACTTATAAAATAATAAAAAATTAAAAAAACTTGTGATGTGATTCGTAAAAAAAAAGTAACAAAGTTGCTTCTATTGCTTGTATCGCATGCTTAAAGCGGTTTATCTCATGAATAGTCCCGATGTGAGTTGGCACTGACCTACGTAGTGGTGCACAAAAAACGCGAATCCGGGCCCGGAAAAAAAATCTGAAACCAGGTATTATAAAACCCGGGTTTTTTTATACCCGAACCCGGACCTGACCCTACCCGTAGAGTAGGGACCAGGTATGCTTAGCTAATCTAAAACCCGAACCCAGAACCGGATTTTTGTATACCTGATTTATACCCGGTTTTTCAAAGGGCCCGGTTTTATAAATACTCGGAACCGAGTTTTATAAATACCCGGTTTTATAAAGGTCCGATTTTATAAATGTAGCGTGGGGTCGGCACGTAGTATGTTTATACTACAGTTTTGAATCTAAGTTTAACAAATTTAGCATGATTATGTTGAATACCCGATCGGGTTTTTCCCAACTCGATGCATACCCGAACTCTACCAATGCATACCCGAACCCGGAAATAGGGTATTATAATACCCGAGTTTTAGAAAACCTAACACGGACCCTACCCGAACCCGGGTATATTGGGTATACATTTTTGGTATAAAACCCAAAACCGACCCGGTTTTTCAACAAACTCGATTTTGTAAAACCCGATCCTACCCGAACCTGGTTCCATACCCGGAACCGATTTTTCAAAAAACCTGATTTGTGCACCACTAGACCTACGTTTTGTTAAGTCCTGATAAGCCCAACAAGTTAAGCTTATGAGCGTTGAGTCTGGTACCCAGCTACAAGCAACTAACCCACAGCTACAAGCCCATATCCTTGCAAGAATCCAGTAGCCCATTTACATGTTTAACATAGAGATGGGCATATCGGGCTTTTTTATACCCGGAACCGGTTCCTAACCGTACCCGGTTCTTGAATGAGTGTGAATGGAATCGGTTTTTGTAGGAACCGGTTCCAGTTTCTATCCGGTTTTAGACCATTAATACTAGAACCGATACTAACCGATTCCGGGTAGAGTTGTAACCGGTTCCTCGGAAGAACCGGTTCCTTCTGGTAATACAATGAAAAAGCTGTAAATATTGTAGGAATCGGTTTCAACGGCTATAATGCCGTTAGAAACCGATTATTGGCCATTATGATAGGTTCCAACTATATATATTCATTTCCTCCTTTCATTTTCAAGCACCCACTTCCTAAAATACATGACTTACACCTTCAAGTCTATATTTTCAAAGCTCCACAATTAAAATGGCGTGCAACGATGAGGTCGTTATGGTTTTGAAAACAAAAAGAGACCCCGCAGTTTGGAAACACTTTGTATTGTAGGATTTGTATGATTTAGCTTTCGTTTATAATGTCATGTAATGTAACCGGTTCTAATAAACATTTATGTTTTATGTATACCTTGTTACCGGTTCTAAAAAAAACTTACATTAAAGAGGAACCGGTTAGGAACTGAGTACGGACCGATTTTTTTATAAAAAGTGAAACCGGGTAAGAACCTACGGTTTTTTTTGAACCCAGAACCGGTTCTTCAATATAGCGGGTAGGAACTGAAACCGGTTCTAGGTCAAGTCTACCGGGTCGGGTTTGGAACCGGTTATTATGCCCATCACTAATTTAACAAAACAAACAAAATTAATTAATAATTTATAACACATATATTATGCCCATCACTAGTTTAACAAAACAAACAAAATTAATTAATAATTTGTAACACATAGAAATAACTTAAAAATTGACATGATATTAAATTGAATCTTTTAACATATTAACATAACATGTATACTATTGATATATAGTTCTGAATTAAACCATTCCTATGTGTGCGTATGCGTGTTTATGTGATTAAGTTCAAATGAGATGCATTAGAAAATTGAAAGAATGAGAACCAGTTTTTATTTTTTCGAATTTGCTTGATGAATAACTTATTTATGCAATGATATCTTTGCATTAACGCAAACATGTCAGGTCAAAATTGATTCACCAATGGTTACATTATATGAGGTGAATAAAATGTATTTTTACGTTTATCATGACAATTAACGGCGGACCACCTTTTATGGGTCGGGGTCCTGAGACCTCAATATTTTCTAAAAATCTAGTAGAGACGGTATGTTAAAATTTTCAGATACCCCATAAAAATAATTAGATATAACCTATGTACCCATTATGATCCTGTTTACTCTTTACTTGACAATCACTAGAAAATTGATATGCATGGTTTAAACCATGTTCGGGTCCTCAATCATCCATGGGTTATTAAAAGTGTAAAAAATATACCAAGGGGTGTAAACGTTGTCTGTTAGGATGTGTGTCAAACATCCATAACATGTTTTTAGGGTTTTATTATATTAGGTTCCTCACCTCGACATGACCCAAACGGGGTTTGACCTAAAAATTCTAACGTATGGTTGCTAAAAATCTAAATACCGAGAAAGAGGACTCTATTGGAAAAAAAATATTGGGTCTTCACTGATTACAATATCATTGTGTTCAAGTTGTGTATTTATTGATGAATGCTTTAACTTATGAATGTATTTACTAGTGAATAAAGACGTTTACTTATCTATGAATACATTGTATGTCTACAGATAATTAATTGATGAATACAAAAAAAGATTTCATATTACTTGCATATATTTCACCGTGTAAATAGATTTTCATAAGCTTATTAGACGATTACAATGTATTTATTTTCGATAGACGTTTACTTATCTATGAATACATTGTATGTCTACAGATAATTGATTGATGAATACAAAAAAGATTTCATATTACTTGCATATATTTCACCATGTAAATAGATTTTCATAAGCTTATTAGACGATTAAAGTGGTTTTATTTTCGAAAGACATTTACTTATCTATGAATACATTGTATGTCTACAGATAATTGATGATGAACACAAAAAATACTTCATATTACTTGTATATATTTCACCGTGTAAATAGATTTTCATAAGCTTATCAGACAATTAAAGTGTTTTTTTTCGATAGTTGTCAAATTTAGAGTAGCAAAAACTATATTTCTTTATGTTAGTATCAATTTTATATTTTAAGGAAAATATATTCTATTTTTCTATTCAAGACTTATTAAGTTTTAACTTCTTTTAACAATAACTTTTTGTTAAATATTATGCAAATCACACAATCCTTGGTTTTAGAAGAACCGATAGAATATACTACAATTAATTCACAACCAACATTAGAAACACCACAATTTTCTCAATTACTACAAATTCATTCCTCAATTAAAACTTTTTTTTTATTTATGAAAAAGAAATTAAAAGCATACTTTATATTGCATTGACATGTATATCATGCATTAAAACTTGTACATTACACATTAGTCCAACACCAAAAGGAAAGTTGTATCCTTAACTTAGGGTCGCTAGCAACTCCCAACATTCTTTTATTTACCTTCAACACTTCTTACTCAACCTGCAAATAATAAATTCAAAAAACAATAAATAAATAAATAAATAAAAACAAAACAAAATAAAACTCTTACATATAGAAAATTAATAAATATTATTTCATGCTTAGAAAATAGAAACTCACATGGTTGTTTCCTCCTGATATACATGCTGGTCGTCTGGGGGTAAGTGTTGACGAGGTGTTCTCTGCATTCAACCCCACAATTTTTTTTAACTAAAGAATATGTTTGTTTTTACCGTTATACATAAGATAATTACATAACTGTTATGTCAAAGGGTGAAAACAGGTAGTTAGGCTAAGTTAGGTTTGGTTATGAGTTATAACAGAACCAACAACCATTGCTTCATTTTTTATATTATATAAACGGTTGGTTTTGGTTATTAACCAATTCGGTTAATTCGATTATTGTAAAGATGACCTGTTTCATTTGGTTAGCTATTGGTTAACCGCCAGCTTTGGACCTGAGTGGATTCAAGCTAATAATAACTAATAAATACAATATATTTGGTCAAACATAATATTAGCAATCGTTTTAATTTATTACGTTTAAGAAACCACTAATATGTTAAAAATAAAAAAAATATATAACAAAACATTTTCCACATATAATGTATCCTTTATAAAAATAGTTATTAATTATTAAATATATCAACATTTATTTGCATTTGTTTATCTAAGTAAAATTTCAAGATAACCTCTAGTTTGGGCTGCAAAGTCTCTATATCTATTGTGGATTTCTCATTGATTCCTGCACCTTGCTGTAGATCAAATAGGAAACAAAAGGACCATTAGTTTGAATTAAGGCCCATTATTTGGACAAATCAAGTTGTATTTTCATTAACGGGCCATATTGACCCAAATTTACCTTGCATAAGGCCCAGTCTGCTGAATCAAAGAAAGCACGTTCCTGATCCTGGACATTACAACATCGAAATATGGTTGATGTGTTATTGTTAAGAAGGGGCGGGGCGAAGGGCGGATATAGCTTGTAGATAGGGGTAGCCCTCGATACCTCTTTACGCTTTGGCGGTAATGTAAATTTTGGAAAAAATTGATGTTTTTTGATTTCGTTACCTTTTTTTTTTTTAAAAAACGTTGTCCCTATAAGAATTTTATGGACCCGCCAATTGGTAATTTACTAATCCGAGTGTAAATGGTGCTTTTACTTGCCTTTGAGATTAGAGGCTTCTTCTTTGGTACTAATCCTCCATACTTATCTCCCATTGCCATCCCCTGTGATTCGTTTGAAAATAATTTGGTTTAATCTTAAATGAAACAATAAGTGCATGATTGGGACAACTATTTATTCGATGAAAATTTGAAAATCAGTAGATAAAAAGTAACAGCGTAAGATAGCCCTATTAATAGAAAACTTTATCGAAGCACTCACTCACTAAATCTGACCATGCATTTATTCCTACAAGACTTACTTTAAATTTTGTATTGTTTCGCTTAGAGGGTTTTAAATAGGGGTGACAAAAGTGATGGGTTGGGTAGGTTTGGGTCATGGGTTAGAATGAGTATAGGTTAAGATGAGTTTAGGTTAGGATGAGTTTTTTTTAAGAAAAAAGTCATAATGAGTATGCGTTAGGATGGGTATGGGTTAGGATGGGTTTGGGTAAAGATGGGTTTATCAAAAGGTTTAAGATGAGTTTGGGTAAATATTCAAAAAAAAATAAAAAAATTCTAAAAATAAAAAAAAATAAAAAAACTCAAAAAAATCAAAAACAAATTATAAAAAATCAAAAATTCAGAAAAATAAAAAAATCAAAAATTCTAAAAAATTCAAATAATCAAAAAAATAAAAAAATAAAAAATTCTAAAAATAAAAAATAAAATAAAATTCTAAAAATTCAAAAAAAATCTCCCAAAAAAAAATTAAACAATTAAACAAAATTCTAAAAATTCAGAAAAGATATAAAAAAATTCTAAAAAAAAAATTCTAAAATCAAAAAATTCCAAAAAAAAAATATTCTAAAAATTTTAAAAATTAAAAAAAATCTAAAAATTCAGAAAAATCTAAAAATCAAAGGTTATTTTTTGGATTTTTTATTGAATTTTTAGAATTTTTTGTTTTTTTGAATTTTTTCTTGATTTTTTGTTTTTTTTTTGAATTTATATATTTTGTGATTTTAGAAATATTTTAATTTTTTTAGTTTTTCTTGATTTTTTGTTTTTTTTGAATTTTTATAATTTTTGTGATTCTTAGAAATATTTTGATTTTTTTAGAATTTTTTTTTAGTTTTTTTGATTTTTTTGATTTTTTTTATTTTTTTGAATTTTTTTTATATTCTTACAGTTTTTATATTTTTAGAATTTTTTTGATTTATTTAGATTTTTTAAATTTTTTTGAGTTTTTTTATTTTTTTGAATTTTTTTAAATTTTATAATTTTATTTGAATTTTTTAGAATTTTTTGATTTTTTTTGAATTTTTTAATATTTATTTTATTTTAGATTTTTTTGAATTTTTTGAATTTTTAATTGTTTTTGATTTTTAAATTTTTTTGATTTTTTGTTTTTTTTTGATTTTTTTAAAATTTTTTAATTTTTTGTATTTTTTATATTTTTTGAATTTTTTGTATATTTTTTATTTTTATTTTTTTACTTTTAAAACTTTTTTGAGTTTTTGGATTTTTTTGAATTTTTTTATTTTTCCGAATTTTTTGTTATTTTTAATTTTAATTTTTTTTGACTTTTTTTTATTTTTTAGAATTTTATTGATTTTTTTAAATTATTCTGATTTTTTTCGTAATTTTTAGTTTTTATTTTATTTTTTGTTTACATCTACGAACACTTGAATAAGATTAAGAATTTGACGATGTTTCTGTTAGAGTTATATTTACCTATCTTAATACCTATCGTAACCCACAAATTATTTTTATTAGATATCTACAACCCATCCTTACCTATTCTTAATTATTTCCCAACCTCATCCTGACCATCCTTATTTTTAAAATGATCCAAAATAACCCAAAATACCTAAAGGGTTTTTATTGCCAGGTCTATTTTTAAATAATAAGAATAAACAAGGAAAGTACCCATGATTTTTGTTTTAATGTTTAACATAAACTTATTTTGCTAAGCAGGTAAACATAGTGTTTCACAAACTCCTCTCACCCTGTTATAATATGTTTATACTCTTTATTCACCATTCACCACAGTTTTCTATCTCAACGTCACATCACCATCATTCACCCCAACTCTCAACATGTTATGCCTACCATCACATTTTTTTTCCATTTTGTATACATTGAGAGAAAGTATGTTTGTGAGAAATTTTCCACACACGGAATGAAGCTTGTGTGCAGAGACCACCGATGCAGTGTTCAAGCATCGGACCATGCGTCACTTCAAGACCCGCAAAGCTACGTGAGATTATAACACATGCCTTATTTAAAAAAAAAAACTTTTGCATTTTAACTAGTTGTGTGATATTTATGAACAAGTCATTTTCCTTCCAAGAGGCAATCCACATGATACACTTGACATCTCACCAACACATGTTAGTAGCCAAACATGTGAATTTACTAAACTACCCTTACAACCTAATTGGCCAATTTGTAAAAGAAACACCATAGTTATGGACCACCTACACTATTATGGTAGGACACTTCCCACGTGATTAATTTAGTTCTTGGACCCCTAGAAAACAATAATGCAATTTTCTGCCTACAAAACTTTAAATTAGGTTTTATGCATATTACATGATATTTTGGTTCAAAATAAAAATCTAAATACTATTTTGTTTCTCTAAAACAAGCTCGTTTTTCAAAGATGATTTTGACATGTACGTGACAGAAGTAAATATTCTATAAACTATATCCCTATAATAAGAATGAAATAGTATATGATAATATGCATAATGCTATTAAATGAAAGTCTAAAATTGAGGTATGTTAATGTATACTATGATAGGTTTAGAGGTTGTTTGTTTGCTATTGAATGGGACAATTCAGACTTGAGCGATGAATCACAAAATTTCATTGTCTTAATAATAAATAATACGGTTTAAAATATTTGTTTGTCGTAAAATTATTACATGGTTAAAATCATTCAAATCTTCGATATTATGAATTTTTAACTGGAATCTATGAGATAGGTGGAACAAAAACTGACACTAAACTTATATTAATAAATAGAGTTAAGTGTCATTTACATCTATGTGGTTTTTTAAATTTTGTCATTTCAGATCAATTTCAAAATTATACCATTTTCCTCCCTAATATTCTCGAAAGTGATATTTCAGTCCAAAAAACTAACTCCAGTTAAAAGACTCAGTTAGTTTAGGGACGAAAATGACATTTTATTCTAGATTTCTTGGATTGAATTGACACGTCTCGAAAATGTCAGGGAGGAAAATGGTACAATTTTGAAATTTGGTCTGAAATGAAAGTGGATCAATCATAAGGATGTAAATGTCGCTTAACTCTAAGTGATATTACAACCGGAGTAAAATTGGTTAAAACAGTCCCATTTAGGTTTACTCTACTTCGGAATATTGAATATAAGAAAACTATATTAATGTTGTATTTATTAACTTATAAACATTATCTATCTTTAGTTATAATCAAGTACATTCACAAGTTTTAAATCATTTAGGCCTCTAAAATAATCAATATCCGTTCATTCTGTTTTATCAAGCAACCCCTAAGATGTCGTATAAGTAACACATGAACGGTGGAAATGATAAGATTACCAAAAGTTTCAAAAAATCCATATATGACTATTGAAAATTCTCATCAACACATATATGTATATATATTCATCATTACTTAACCATTATATGTCAAATGCAGCCATATATGTATATATTTAATTTAACCCATATGTAATTTGTGCAACATCATGTATCATGTGTTCAAACCACCAACTATTAAAAAGTGATTAATTTTGAAAATGACATTAAACAAATGGTTTTGTATGTATTCATTTTCTTAACCAATTATTATTAAAACATAAAACAAATGATCTTCCCCTTCTTTTTGCTTGATTTCTTTTTTCCAACATAAAAACATGATATCACGTGAAAATTAAAAATTAAAAGGAGGAAATTAATTTGAAAAATAAAATTTACAATATGATCATCACATCATATAACCATACAAAGAAAGTTTATAAAATTACCTCATGTTTATGACCATTTCTGGAGATAAGTTCCTCGTTCCTCTCATATCCTGCCATTTTCTTCTTATGGAAGTCAACAAAAAAGTCAAAGTTAATAACCAAGAATTACAAAAGAAGTACAAAGAATATAAACACAAAGATGACTTCTTTTATTTGTGGTTCTTATGTTTGTGTCTCACCTCTTTCACCAAAGAGATAGAGATAGCTAGATATAGAGAGATAATGTATGAATGTTTAAGAACTCAAAACATCAAAGTTTATTTATAGTTGTAGACCAAAAAAAGGCATCTAGGTCATGCTTAAAATAATAAATTATATATATATATATAGAGAGAAGAGTATAGAGAAAAAGAGAGAGATCACCGTCAAGAAGGAGGATAGAGGGAGCAAAGGATGAAGAAAGACTCAAATAAAAAATAAAATAAAGGGTGGGTTGTGGTTAGGAGGGAAGAGGGTTTGAGTGAGAGGTGAGATAAACATATGTATATATACGGCAATATAATAATGTTTATATTTATTTACCAATTACCAATTTCATTTAATAGGATTTATGTAAATTCTATGTTAAGAATATGAGGTGGGTGGTAGTTATATCATTTTCTTATACGAAAACATAAAAAATCTTATGTTTATCCTTCGTCAAAATTGCAAACGAATGGTGATGTATATTTTGGTAACATAATTTTTTATTGTTACTATTTTTTTTCACAAATAATTTCAAGTATTGAAGGTTTCTAAGATTTTGGTAACATAATTTTCTATTTTATTGTTACTATCTTTTTACATAAATAGTTTGAAGATTTCTATCCTAGTTTACATGCCTTTAGAATGTCCTTTGCAATTCTACAATATACTATACACAAGATCGAGGGACATGTGAACTTTCTTACACCTATCTTGATAAAGTTCTCATCGACACTAAATTAAACTACCTAATCATGTTTTGTAATTGTCAAATATCTAGTTAAATTCGATGTTAATCCATCAAGTGGAAACCTTTTGCACTTGATTAAGTAACGCGTGTTTAATGAATTCCCTCATTGATGTATAACTCAGCTCGTCAATACTTTTTTAACCTCTTATCAAGTGACCTATTTACAATTCGAGTTGCTCGTGTCACATCACCTTCCCCACTAGTTGGTTCTTCCTCATATATTGTGTAGTCCTTCATATTCGAAATGAATCTTCAAGATGGCATGAAGATTATGTTTGTAAGAAACTCTTCCCCTTCAAATCACTTCGAAAGGTTGTTCATACTTATATATCGATTCCTTGCGTACCTTTCAAATTGATGAGGAAGAAGCTTGACCATGACCTATAACACCATTTAGATAACGTTATCCAAAGCTTCCATGTAAATCAAGGCTCCGAGCCATCTATGATTGTCTTAGGAAGACACCAATACTTCACCATATACCTAAAGAATAGTATCACCACTTGTGTTGTTGTATACTCCTTGGAAGTTATTATAAATGTTTCATACTAGAAAAATCTATCCGTAACTTCCATTAGGGTAAGTATGGGTCGGTTTTTGCTTAAAATCATAACCATAACCATAACCGAGATATCGATTAATGGATAACTATAACCATAACCGACCGTTTATGACGGTTTTGATTAAACAGTTTAGAAAGTTTTAGTGGGTTGGTTATCGGTTGGGTAATCATGTATTTGGTTAGTGTAAACTGTTATTACATATTTCCATATGTTAGTATATTACATTGCATTAAAAAATATATAATCTATAATATTAATACTGATCAGTATCGAATATTTAAACAAAACGATATGGCATAATCCATAAATTCAAACAAACTTTCAACCAAAACGATACGATATAATTTATAAATTCAAAAAAAAATGTTCAACCAAAAATATTAAATATTGAAAAAAGGGTGAAAAGTCCAAAATACAACAAAGATTTTACTAGATGTTGGTTCAGTTTGGTGATGACGGGTATGGAAACATTGATAACTATAACCGACTTGCTACTTTTGTTTTTAGAAAAAAAAACAATTAACCGACCCACCGGTTTTCAATTGGGTTCGGTTTTATTAGTTAATTCGGTTATGAGTCGGTTAATTGCACACCATTTTCCATGATAGATCTACACCTTCAAAAGTAAGTGGGGATGAGATAAAGTTTAGAGCTTAATACCATGTTTGGAGATAGTTATAGATGATATATAATCAAATGATGACATCTTAGCATTTTGGGACAACAAACCTACAAGACGGATCCTTGGTTGTGTGTATTTGAACATAAAATGTTTATTTCTTTCACAAAAATGATGGGCTTTGCATCACTTGATGTTGGTACATCAATATTGTTTATTAAACGTAGTTTGACCTTGTCCCAATAACATTTATGAACATTTAACATTTATAAAGAATATCTCAACTCTCAATGCTTTCATGCTCAAGAGTTCTATAATACAAAGAGTTTGAGATGCATCATTTTCTTCAATTCTCATGAAAGTATGTTCTCTTAATTCTATATCTCCCTTCGCACCATGTTATTAAAGTATGTCATTGTGTTTACATGAGAACTTGTATAAAAAGAATGATGAAAAAAAAACACTCTATAGTCGTACAATCGGCTAAAAACTTGGTTCAAAGTTGTGTAGTCCCTAATTTGTAATTGGCCAAAAAACCTGGTCGTAAGCCGCGTTCAATTCTTCGCCAGTCAATAAAGGTTCATCGGAAGGAGACGAAGGGTTTGTACAGGGGAATACATACGCGTGAGATGGTTTGTATGGTGGAATACTTTCAAGGGACGGAGAGGATTTGCAGTGGGACCGGTTGCACGGGACGCTGGCGGGTTTGTAGGGGGACCGATTACACGGGATGCCGACAGTTTCTGCACCGTGACGTCGACGGTTCAACACGAAATGGATACCCTCCAACCATTTTATTAGATGTAGATAGAGTGAGGGTTAAATGGTTTGAGATGAGATGAGCGTGGATAAAATCTGAATGAGAATAGTGAAATTTTACAATGAAAGTGAAATGGGTGGGTGCATATATGTCACACCCCAACCGATGGCGGAATCATCGGGGCGCGGCACTAGGCGAACCAGATTGCTCAAGAGAATCCATAACAACTAATTTAAACGACAATACATAAAACGTCAACTTCCCATACAATTAACATATCATCATTCAAAATCATTACAAATCCAACAAGTTCTCAAATGAATCAAAGTTCACCGACTAGTTTATTACAAGTTTCTAAAGCATAAGACCTAATCCGATTGTAGTGATAATGTCCTCAACCTGTTACATACGTTAAAATACAAGTCAATACAATAAAGTAAAGGTGAGCATACAGGTTTAATAGAATAATAATAGCGATAAAGCGTTACGTCTAACCAACATGCAATACGTAGAGAAAGTGAATATAAGCAGCTAATCAATAACGTTACAAGCTAACCAACATGACTGCGATGTGGAGTATGCGCGATACGTGTTCCCAATAGCGAACACGCACGTAAGTAATTTGCGAGCCTTAACAACCCCCGAACCAATCGGGTGCTGAGTCCAAACTATAGTACTATTGTTGCTAAGGGTGGTCTACAAGTACACATTATTCACACATAGCAAACAAACATTCAGCGATTCACGTATAACATGCGAAAGCGGTTAGCATTAAAAACAGTTTAGAGTTGCGTGTAGCGTGTTTTTGATATAGAGACGTATGTAACACCCAAAAGTGCGATAAGGCGAAAAAGGGTTTAAGTATACTCACTATTGGTGCGTTTTGGGAGATGAGACGGGATCTGAGAGGAGTTGTGGAGAGGGCCGGATCAGCCTGTAAGCGAACAGAAGTGCATCAGTCTTCCAAATTGCTGAAACGGTTAACGGTTTGAGAGAACAGCAGACAAGTTCGGGCGAACTTGTATGCCTAGACTTACTGTGAATACAAGTTCGGGCGAACTTGTCTATCTTGGTGAATGGTGATACAAGTTTGGGCGAACTTGTCTTGATTCCTTGGAATCAGTACAAGTTTGGGCGAACTTCTGTTTATTTGTTGGATAATTGATCAAGTTCGGTCGAACGTGGTCACCAATCTGGTGACAAGTTTGGGCGAACTTGATGCTTTCCGAGCGAACTTAATTGTTTTGGCTTCCAAATCGTGCGTTTTCGCGTCGTTTGCAGAGGAAATCGAGTGTCCATTCTTCCAACCTTAAGCCACTGCGTAAAACTTAGGCCGGAGAGGTCTTTTGGAGCGAGTTTAGCCATTTTACAGAAACTCAGACTAATCCGGGCGAACTTGATGGTTCGTATGGGTTAGTCCAGCTTGTGTAAAGTGACGATTTCGTCCTTGTGCTTCCGGATCTGAGATCTTGCTTGACAACGCCTCGTTCCACTTCAAAGTGAACGAAACATACGTCATTTAGTCCGAATATTGTGTGAGAATCAATGTTTTAAAAGGTTTTACTCAGATCTAAGAGTAGATCTAAGTGAAAAAGAGAAGTTTTGCATAAAAAGATGAAGATTTTCGTAAACAGAAGAGATTTGATGAAAACGAAGGCAAAGCCTTGTGAAAATCGTTGTAAAACGTTGTTGTAGCTTGAAAACGGGTTGAATCTTACTTAGAACACAAAAGGTTTCGGTTTTGGAGGGCTCCGGGTGAACTTGCAACAAGTGCAAATAAAGAATGGAGCTGAGTATTTATAGGTGAGGTGAAATAATGGGCTGAACATCAAGTTCGGTGAAATTGTATCAGTTCGGGCTAACTTGTTACAAGTTCGAGTGAACTTGTTTGTTTCTTGTGTTTTGGAGACAAGTCCGGCGGGACTTGTTAGTTTTGAAGGGTTTTGTTGGCCTAGACAAGTTCGGGCGAACTTGTTATATACAAGTTTGGCCGAACTTGACCTAATGGTCAAGTTTTGTTCGCTGATTTCGCGTTAAGAGTTCGTTTGGCGATTCGGTTCGTATTAGATGGATATATTAAGTGTTATAATTAATATAATAGTGTGATTTAGCGATTTGTGCGTGTGAGAGCGTTGCGATAGCGATTATAACCATAACATAAACAAACATAACACATATAAAAACATAACTCCACATAATTAACTGCGTTTTGCGATGCGATGGGATAAGGGATGCGATGGCACAAGTGTTTATTAAATAATAACACACTTGGCTCGTTTACTATTTGGTGATTGTGTTGAATTAGCGATTAAATGCGATATAGATGTGACAATACGTAATTCCATTAACATAAACTTTTTCATAATCCAAATCTCGGAGTACAATGATTGAGATAGACAAAATAAACGGAAATAAATAACAAAGGAAATTTGGAGTTGTTACAGTCTCCCCTACTGTAGGAAATTTCGTCCCGAAATTTAAGTAGTGGCCGTAACAAAGAGATGCGGGTATTTAGCCTTCATGTCACTTTCCAATTCCCAAGTGAACTCTGCGCCGCGTTTGCCTTCCCATTGGACCTTCACGATAGGGATGCGAGAGCGCCGTAATTACTTGGTTTCTCGGTCCATGATTTCGACAGGCTTTTCCACAAAATGGAGAGTCTCATTTATTTGCAAGTCCTCGAGGGGAACGTGGAGATTTTCTTGAGCTAGGCATTTCTTGAGGTTTGACACGTGGAAAGTCGGATGAACGTTGTTGAGTTCCTCCGATAATTTGAGTCGGTAGGCCACTTTGCCAATTCTTTCCAGAATCTTAAAGGGCCAACGTATCGTGGCGCTAGCTTTCCCTTCTTCCCGAAGCGGACCACTCCTTTCCAAGGTGCAACCTTTAAGAGCACGTGATCTCCCACTTCGAACTGTAGGGGCTTGTGGCGTTTATCGGCATAACTCTTTTGATGACTCCGAGCTTTCAAGAGATTGTCTCTGATCTGGAGGATCTTGTCTATCGTTTCTTGAATCAGCTCAGGACCGGTGATTTGTGCTTCTTCGATCTCGTGCCATGCAATAGGCGATCGACATTTTCTTCCATACAGTGCCTCAAAAGGAGCCATTTGAATGCTGGTATGATAACTATTAAATGCGTATCTCAATTACCATCGAAATCTATAATGCACGCACGAAGCATGTCTTCGAGGGTGCGGATCGTGCGCTCAGTCTGACCGTCGGTTTGAGGGTGAAAGGCGGTATTGAGATCAAGCGTAGTACCGAGAGCGGATTGAAAAGTCTCCCAGAGACGTGAGGTAAAGCGACCGTCGCGGTCAGAGATGATGTCACGAGGCATCCCGTGTCGACAAATGACTTCGCCGGTATAGATTTGGGCTAATCGTTCGACCTTAAAGTCTTCTCGTATAGCAATAAAGTGCGCAGATTTGGTAAGACGATCAACGATAACCCAGATGCTAACGTGACCAGAGGAGGTGCGAGGAAGTTTTGTAATGAAGTCCATAGCTATGCTCTCCCACTTCCACATCGGGATCTCGGGTTGTTCGAGCAAGCCAGAGGGCCTTTGATGTTCGGCTTTAACTTTCGAACAAGTTAAGCACTTTGAGACGTACAAAGCGATATCCTTTTTCATGCCCGACCACCAGTACTTAGGACGAAGGTCCTGGTACATCTTGTCGGCTCCGGGGTGAATGGAATATCGAGATTTATGAGCTTCGGTCAATTAGCAATTCACGAAGGTTATCACAGTTGGGAATCCAAATGCGATCGAGATAGTAGTAGATACCGTTAGGTTTAACAACGAGCTGAGTTTCGGCACCACATTTCATTTCATCTTGCAGGGCATTCTCGTTAAAACAAGTAAACTGAGCGAAGCGAATCAAAATTTCGAGATTATTCAAAGCTTGAGAGTCACGAACACTATACAATAGCTTCGTCGACTTAGAGCATCGGTACGATGTTTGCTTTGCCAGGATGGTAGCGTATCTCACAATCGTAATCATTGAGAAGTTCAACCCATCTGCGTTGGCATATATTCAGTTCCTTTTGATTAAAGATATGTTGTAAGCTCTTTTGGTCGGTGAAGACCATACACTTAGTACCGTAAAGGTAGTGTCACCATATCTTCAATGCAAAAACAACTGCACCGAGTTCGAGGTCGTGGGTTGTGTAGTTTTTCTCGTGGATCTTGAGTTGTCGAGATGCATACACGATAACCTTGTCTCGTTGCATGAGAACACAACCAAGACCAAGATTAGAGGCATCGCAATAAACAACGAAATCGTCATTTCCGTCAGGAAGAGCGAGTATGGGAACGTCGCATAACATACGCTTGAGAGTTTGAAAGGCTTCCTCTTGTTTGGAATCCAAACGAAAGGCTTATCCTCATGAGTTAAAGCGGTAAGCGGAACGACGATTTTTGAAAAGTCGGCGATGAATCGGTGGTAGTAGCCCGCCAATCCGAGAAAAGAACGGATTTCAGATGCATTCTTCGGCGTAATCCAACTCTTGACAACTTCGATCTTTGCAAGGTCGACGTGAATTCCTTGACTCTTAACGATATGGCCGAGAAATTGGACTTCTTCGAGCCAGAATTCATATTTAGAGAACTTAGCATAAAGGCGATTACCTTGGAGAAGTTCGAGGACTAAACGGAGATGGGGCGCGTGTTCGTCTCTCGACTTCGAGTAAATCAGGATGTCATCAATAAACACTATGACGAAACGATCTAAGAAAGCTTTACACACACGGTTCATCAAATCCATGAAGACTGCGGGTGCATTTGGAGACCAAAAGGCATGATCACGAAGTCGAAATGGCCATAACGAGGACGAAAGGCGGTTTTCGGAATATCTTCTTCCAATACGCGTAACTGATGATAACCGGAACAAATCGATCTTAGAAAAAAAAGTAGCACCTTGAAGCTGATCAAACAAGCCATCGATTCAGGGAAGAGGATAACGGTTCTTTATCGTAAGCTTCTTAAGTTCACGATAATCAATGCACATTCGGAACGTCCATCTTTCTTTTTACAAAAAGAAGTGTCGAGCGTATGAAACCTTTAACAAGAAGCTCTTGAAGTTGGCTAGATAGCTCGTGCATTTCCGATGGTGCGAGACGATAGGGAGCTTTAGCAACAGGAGTAGCACCGGGAATCAAATCGATACGGAATTCAACATCGCGAGTAGGGGGTAAACCAGGTAAATCGTCGGGAAAGACCTTAGGAAATTCACAAACAACAGGAACGTCTTTAAAAGTTTTCTTCTCTTTCTCCGGGTTCATGATATGGGCTAGAAAAACAACACATTGCTTTCGCAAACATTTGTGTGTTCGAGTACATGACAAAATTATCAACTTCTTTGAGGGAGTTTCACCATAGACATGGAGTTGATCACCATTTGAGAGAGGGAACGAATCATTTTATCGAAACAAACGACTTCAGCCTGATTTTCATGAAGAAAATCCATGCCTATTATGATATCAAAGCTACCTAATTGCATAGGTATGAGATTGATCGAGAAGATGTGGTTGTTGAGATCGAGAGTACAACCACGTAGGACAGAGTTAACGGTAACGATTCTTTTGGTGGCGACTTCCACATCGAAAGTCTTTGGGAGTTTAGCGCATTTACATTTTAAAACCTTTTCGAATTCTAACGATACAAAACAATTATCGGCACCAGTATCAAATAAACATGAAGCATAAATACCATTGACAAGGAACGTACCATAACAACATTGCTGTCATTCTGAGCCTAGCGATGATTGAGATTGAAGGCTCGTCCACGCGCAGCCTCTGGTCTGCTGGTGGGTGCTGGGTGCGGTGGTGGCTGCTGCTGAGGCTGCTGTTGCTGTGGCTCTTGTTTGACAACATGGTTTGGGCAGGCGTTGCTAAAGTGATTCGGGTCATCGCATGTGTAACAAGTGCGGGCCTGAATTGCTGGCGCTGGCGGTGCTTGGTTAACGGGAGCAGCATTGATAGAGCTGGCGGAGCTGCGAGAGCAAGAGGAGCTTGCTGACGAGGACCAGTACGGAAATGTGCCGTGAAATGACCATTAATGTTACAATTTGCGCAAAAGCGGTAGTTTCCTCCAACTGTGTGATGATACGTGCACTTAGAGCACAATGGGTGAGGTCCCGTGTATGCACGCTAGCAGCTGGTGCGTTTGGAGCAGCAGCTTGGCGAGGCTGAGGGCTTGGAGCGGGGACCATTGTGCAGTTCTTGTTGTTTCCCTTGCGCTTGCGATTCTGGTTATTTGTTTTGGGGACTTGAGGTGTCACACCCCTAATGTCCACGTATAACCCGGGTGGGCCCGGTTGTGGAATATTGTGATGTAAGTTAATATCATCATTACCAGACAATACAATATAACACAACGGAAGTCTGGATAATTACTATTACAAACGTATGAATGTTTAAAGTTCAAAAATAATATACAACTCTTGTAACTAGATCCACAGGCGGATCGAAATGATTACAAAATGAAACTTGACAAACTAAGGCCTTCTAAGCAAAGGGTTGCAATTCCTTCTAAGCTTCGCCGAGTACTTCCAGCCTATTATGTATACTTGTCACCTGCGCTTAGTCTTTTGAAAATACGTCAGTTTTCACTGGTAAATACGTTTAACCGACTCATTTTGAAAATATTTCGAAAACATTTAGTGTACACAATGGTACTTAGTTTTATAAATAACTTGGGATAAATAATTTTCAGTTATTAGCTTACATGCTAATAATACATTTAGAGCCCGAAAACTATGCCGGATCATGATTAATCGACACGCCACTTTAACACCTTTAATAGGTGCACCCCTAATGGGTTATATTTTAATTTAGCCTGACGGGTGTATGCCTACACCCCGTGCTTAGGTCGTGGCCATTTGCAATTAAATGAGCCATGGATATCCAGGACACGGTCGTTTTAACCCCCAAATGTTTAATATCAAGCAATACGAATTAAAATGGATTATTTGAATTCCCGACTCATTGGTCTTTGATCTCATATCCAACCATGCGGTATTAGTATACCGTATCCCAAGCCCGTATAAGGGAAAATAAGTTAAAGTATTTACCTGGCTTGCAAATCTTTAATAATAAGAAAATAAACAAAGCACAACTGTAATCAAAATAAACTAGCTTGGCGACAATCTACCGAAAGTCTCTAGTCTGGAATGGATGGTATTATTAACCGATTAGCTAGCTAGCGGGTCTTTATTTAGTCATTGACTTAGACCGACTAACTTTAAGATAAAGAATACGGTATGAAACGCTAGATTAAGCGATGATCGGAAAAGAATGCATTTTGGACCCGACAAGTACTAGGACTTGTATAATATGGGTTACCATTCTACATTCTAGAATTTGAGAATATATTGATATGGTTAAACCCTGTTTCGGTTAAATTGCGTAAACTAGTCACGTAGGCTTAACCGTACGCATATATAAGCAAAACTTCACACCCTGACCCGCAGCGGAAATGGTAGTCGGGGCGTGATTGGGTTTTCATCAAAGCTCATGACATTTACTATAAAGTTTCATATTTATTATTTCTTTTTAAAGAAGAAATTACAATAAACATATAAGCACAACATGTTCAAATACATTTTTCATGACTTCTTTATTTTTCTTCTAAGGCAATTTCCTATGTGTTCCTTGCTTCAACCTGTCCACCTGTATCATGTGTAAAAATAGGGTTTTGGGTCAACAAAAGTTGGCGAGTGAATCTTATGAAAACATTTGAACGAATTTGTTATATTGGTTATAAAAAGGTACATAACCACATATGAGTATACGTATATGTAAAATTTAATCACAATAAATAATATATCAATTAATGCACACGCACACACCAAATGATGAACAATGAGATCAAGGCTCAATCAAACGGAGCCGATCAAATGAGGCACGCGATGTTCAACTCGTCTCCACGAGGAACTGATGGGCCTAATGAATGATTTGCACGCAACATGACAAAATGTAAACAAACATCACAACAAACAAACTTTACATCACACGTTTAGATCATATAATGGTAATAGCACAAGTTTGAATAAACGAAATAAATAAAGCGACACATGATACACCCCAAAACATGAATAAAAAAGGGAATTTGTAAGAATTCACTCACAGTGGGTGCGTTTCCTTGATCCAAGACGAACGCGCACGAATTTGGGATTTAACAGACGAAGGAAAACTAACCTAAAATAATAACGCGATAAATAGATAAATTAATATTTTTAATTTATGCTTTTTATTAGATTTTTAGGTTATTGGGGTAATTGATACAAATTTTTAAAAGCTTAAAAACCTTATTTTGAGATATTTTTAACTAATTTTCAAAGAAAAATAAAAAGGATTTTAATTAAAAAAGTTACCCTTTTTCTAAGGGTTGACTGGTCAACGCCGGTTCAACCGGTTTAATTATTGGTAGCGTCTGAGGTTCGAACTCGTGACCTCCTGTATACGTGCACGCAGCTCTACCAACTGAGCTACGTGTCTAACCCGAAATAACTTTGATTTTAATTATATATATATTAGTTAGGTTACTCAGAAATTAATTTAATTTAAAAAGGTTTTTAAAATTGTTGAGCCGGTGTATAGCCACAGATTCGAACCCGCGACCTTCTTCTGTGTTGAACCTAGCCCTACCAACTGGGCTGGGTGTCTAACCCAATATAATCCTAGATTATATTATATTTATATACTTGTTGTGAGGTGTTCTGAATAAGGTTTAAAAAAATGATTTTTATTTCAGAAAAGTCGGTCACATGCGTGATTCGAACCTGGGACGTGTGTAATGTGTTTGCACACAGTCCACCACTGGACTGTGTGTCTAACCTGTTTAAAACAACCAATATATTTATACAAAAACCCTTATTCATGTTCATCTTCTTCATAAAACTAGAACTCAGAACATAATTCCGACTGAGGTATGTTTAATCAGTTTAAAGTTGAAACATACTAAATAATAGATTCAAAGGATTATACCAGACACGCGTGACCTTGACTTCTCCGATGGAATTCCGACGGCGAATCGACTCCGGCGAAGCGAGATACGGAGAACAGAGAGGATATGGTGTGTTTGCAAGTTTAGGAGATTGTATGAGCGAGTTTAATCGAAATGTAGAATCGGTATTTATAGAGTATTCAGTTATTTAGAAATTTTCGGTTTCAATTTAAACATTCATTCGGACTTTCAAAACAATCATTAATTTCCGTTGGTTACATAACAGATTCATTGTTGTAACTGATGTTCAATATCAGTTACACTCGTTTCTTCAAAAAGAGCAGTTGATTGAGCTTGAATTGCTCGGATTTTGTTTCGGCTGTTACAGGCTCAGTACGGTTGCAGGTAGGCATTTTGTTTCAGATTAAAACTTAATTGATTTCGATTTATTCACAAGTGTGCGTGTGGTGCAGTGGTGTAGACTGTGTGTGAGTTTGCGGGAGACCCGGGTTCGAAACCCGGCTAGTCCTTTCAAATGTTTCTTTTATTTTTAGAGTTTATTTTTATTTTCATTTCCTTATTATTATTATTATTATCATTATTATTCTAGTTTTTAAATTCTACAATATTTATTATTTATGAAAAAAAATAACCGGCGCTAATAAGATACGCGACGAACTTAAACTGAATATTTGATTGTTAAACGAGGCGGGTTTTGAGACCCGTTTTACGACGAATGTTACAAAAACTAGGTAACCGGGTGAGTGTTACACATGTTCCATATGCCATTAAGTTTAAAATATGTTATTATAACAGTAGGTTATCAATATGTTGGACCGTTATAGTTTTAAAAGCAAACTATGCCTAAAAAGGGTAATTTCGTCATTTTAAAATGTAATAAACGAGCTTATATGTAAACTGATGTTATTATCATAAAACATTCTGTAAAAATACCTATTTTGTGATGTTATATCAGTAGGACATCAATTATATGCGTGGTTCATAGTTTAAGACCAAACTATGTCTCGAAAGGGTAATTTGGTCATTTCACATATAATTGATAACTTATTTGGGAATCTGATTTTGGGACATGTACCTACTGTTAATAATTTGAAAAAATGTTTTAAATCAGTAGGTATCAAGTCTTAATGCTCTAATATGGTTTTAAACCATATTGTGCGCCGAAATGGCGATTAAGTCGCTAATGACGATTTAAATGATATTTAAGTAAAAAACTATTGTTGTGATCAGGTTTGTATGACCAAAATATGTTAATATATATATTACATCCGTAAGTATAAGATTTTGGTTCATTAAAAAGGTTTAAAATTCGTTTAAAGTGCCGAAAAGGGCAATATCGTCATTTAAGGACATAATATGCAAGCTATAGTTTAAACTCAGTTTGCAACCTGAATAAATATGCCGAATAATCCTAATAATGATATTCATCAGTAGGTAATGAGTTTTGATGTCAAGTTAATGTTTAAATCGTTTTATGCGCCAAAAGGGCGATTTGGTCCTTTATTGACATCAAAATAAGTTAGTCATGTTTATAAATCAATACATAATTCATTTTCATGCTTATTTGTATTTAAAACAATGCTTTTGAGTATGGAGGGCATTTTAGATAGTTTGGCATATTTAGCGGAAACTTGTGTATTAACTCGGATTACTACATGACCATGTCCTATAACTCCAGAGGGTTATAGTATATTATGACATGGTCATAATGCAACTTAGGGACAGTAGCTAAGGTTGCTAAATCGGGTCAGAACTGAAAATCAAAGCAAAAGTCAACTTTCACGATTTTCAGTTGCGAACCGACCTTAGACCTGGAATTGACGAGCCGAACATGTTCCTACATGTTCTTATAATTATTACCAAGTTATTAGTGTGTCAAAACAGGTTTTATAACACCTACATTGCTAGTTATGATTTTATTCAAAACTGACCCGTTTAACTTTTTTAACATAACTTTGACCTGTCAATTGACCAAGCAAACGTGGTAATCAGGAGGTGCCCTCTTGAGGGATTAATACCTACCTTATTACGATCACGTAGCCATGTTTGTTACGAACATTGGCTGGACCATAATGGTCTTAGCTCAAAGTCAAAGCGTTTTAACGTCAACGCTTTGACATTCGCCTTAAACTAAATAAAACTGAAAAGGAGGGCCAAGAACACTTACACAATGTCTAAAGCTCGAATTAAGACTAATTAGAAAGTCCTCAAGGTCAGGAACCTCCAGATAGGATAAGAAGAGATGAAATAGAAATGAGCAAGTCCAAGTGATGCAAGGCATCACCTATTTATACTTGAAGGCTAAGAACAAGATCATGACATGTGTAGAGGCTTGTTCCCAGATGCAAACAAGTGTTTCTGGACGTGTATCAAGCAGGAGGAGAGTGGCATTTATGAGATAGGTGGCAGGGCAGCAAGCTGCCAAGCATTTTGCCTCTAGCAGTCCCTTACGGACCGTAAGGGTTATGCCTTGCGGTCCATAAGGACCTCTGGCGCCCATGGTTTTGAATTGGTTACGGACCGTAACCTTAAAGGCTTGCGGTCCGTAACCGCCTTACAGAACTTAAATTTTTGGTTGCCTTAACCATTGATGGTTACAGTCCGTAAGGACTTTCCAGAAAGGAAAAATTTTGGCATTTTGCCACTTTGGTCCTTCGACTTGTCCAACGCTCGTTCAGAGGTTATTAAAATAATATGACGGTGTCCTTAGTCCTTCTCGGCTACACGTGGCCACCAAGAATTTTCGGGACACGTGTCGGAATTTTATTGGATGAAATTTTCGAGGTGTTACATCTTCACCCCCTTAATAAAAATCTCGTCCTCGAGATTTATTCAAATAGATATGGGTACTTTTGTCGCATATTGGGTTCAACCTCCCAAGTATATTCGGCACCTCGACGGGCATCCCATTTGACCTTCACAATAGGTACGTGCTTTCTTTGAAGCTTTTTAACTTGCCGATCTTCGATCGCAATTGGTTTCTCTATGAAATGCAGGTTTCATCAATTTGAATATCTTCGTGAGGCATTGCTAACGACTCGTCCACGAGGCATTTCTTCAAGTTACTGACGTGGAAAACATCATGAATTCCACTGAGCTTCTCAGGTAGCTTAAGCCTATAAGCTATAGATCTGACACATTCGGTTATTTCGAATGGTCCAATGTATCTCGGGTTTAACTTGCCCTTTTTGCCAAAGCGCATCACACCTTTCCTAAGGTGACACTTTTAACATAACTTTGTCCCCAACTTGGAAGTGTAAAGGTTTACGCCTTTTGTCGGCATACTCTTTTGTTTGTCACGAGCTGCCTTAAGTCGATCACGAATTTGCACAATCTTTTCCGTGGTTTCAATAACAATTTCGGGTCCAGATAGTTGGGCTTTTCCAACTTCAGCCCAACACACAGGCGTCCTACATTTTCTTCCGTATAAGGCTTCAAAATGAGCGGTCTTAATACTTGTGTGGTAACTATTATTATAAGAGAACTCGATTAGGGGTAAGTGATCATCCCAACTTCCACCTAAATCGATCACACAAGCTCGAAGCATGTCCTCCAAGGTTTGAATGGTACGCTCGCTTTGTCCGTCCGTTTGCGGATGGTAAGTCGTACTGAAATTTAATATTGTGCCTAGAGATTGTTGGAAGCTCTTCCAAAAGCGAGATGTGTATCTTGTATCTCTATCAGATACAATGGATGTCGGCACACCGTGCAAAGACTCAATTTCATCGACATAAAGCTTGGCTAGTTTATCAGAATCATATGTTTTCTTAATTGGTAAGAAATGAGCGGATTTGGTTAATCTATCCAGAATAAACCAAATCGTGTCATTGCCACGCTTGGTCTTGGGTAACTTAGTGATGAAGTTCATTGTTATCATTTCCTATTTCCACACTGGGATTTCAAGTTGTTGTAGAAGTCCTGACGGTTTCTGGTGTTCTGCCTTAATTTGAGAACACGTCAAGCACTTTGCTACATGATTGGCTATATCTTTCTTCATACCCATCCACCAATAACTGGGCTTAAGATCTTGGTACATCTTGTCACTTCCTGGGTGAACCGAATATTTAGAATTATGTGCTTCTTGGAGGATTATATCTCTAAGTCCTCCAAAAATCGGAACCCAAATTCGATTATTAAACCTAAACATTCTGTCCTTTCCAGATGCTAACTGATCAATGGTGGCACCTAATACTTCTCTTGCGATATTGTCCTCTGACATGGCTTCCTTGTGTATAATTAATAGCTTCTCATTCAAACATTCTTCAGTTCAATGCTCTTGGCATTGATCCTTAAAGGTTTAACTCTTTCCTTGCGACTAAGCGCATCAGCAACTACATTCGCCTTCCCGGGATGGTATCGAATTTCACAATCGTAGTCGTTGAGTGTTTCCATCCAACGACGTTGTCTCATGTTCAAATCCTTCTGGTTGAACAAATGTTGAGGCTTTTATGATCGGTGTAGATAATACACTTTGTTCCATATAAATAGTGTCTCCAAAGTTTAAGTGCGAATACTACCGCACCCAGTTCCAAATCATGGGTGGTGTAGTTTCTCTCATGCACTTTCAATTGTCGTGATGCATAGGCAATCACCTTGCCTCTCTGCATAAGCACACATCCCATACCAGTGTGCGAAGCATCACAGTAAACCACAAACTCTTCAACGCCTTCTGGTCAGAGTTAACACCGGGGCATTGCTTAACTTATACTTTAATATCTCAAAGGATTCTTATTGCTTTGGACCCCAGTTAAATTTTAAATCTTTACGCGTTAAGATTGTCAAAGGAGCGGCTATTCGTGAAAAGTTCTTAATGAACCTTCGATAATAACCAGCCAGTCCTAAGAAACTATGTATCTCGGAAGGTGTCTTTGGGGCTTCCCATTTCATTATTGCTTCTATCTTTGCTGGATCTACTTGGATACCATGTTCAGTTACTATGTGACCAAGGAACTGAACCTCACGTAGCCGGAATTCACACTTAGAAAATTTTGCGTACAACTTTTCCTGACGTAGTATATCGAGGATGCACCTTAAATGTTTCTCGTGATCGGATTGATTATGAGAGTATATAAGTATGTCGTCTATGAAGACAATGACAAACTTATCTAAGTATGGCTTGCAGACTCTATTCATGAGATCCATGAATGCTGCGGGTGCATTAGTGAGCCCGAAAGGCATCACCAGAAACTCGAAATGTCCATATCTCGTCCTGAAAGCAGTTTTCGGAACATCTTCATTTCTAACTTTAAGCTGGTGATATCCCGATCTTAAATCAATCTTCGAGAAGTAGTTTGCGCCTTGTAACTGATCAAACAAGTCATCGATCTTGGGCAAGGGATAACGATTCTTGATCGTTATCTTATTGAGTTCTCGGTAATCGATGCACATTCACATTGACCCGTCCTTCTTTTTGACGAAAAGGATAGGAGCTCCCCAAGGCGAAGAGCTAGGTTGAATAAAACCTTTCTCTAAGAGTTCGTCCAGTTGGGTTCTCAATTCTTTCATCTCGGTTGGTGCTAAACGATACGGAGCTTTAGCTAAGGGAGCTGCTCCAGGTATGATATCAATTCGAAACTCTACATGTCTATCAGGAGGTAGGCCAGGTAATTCTTCTGGGAACATGTCTGGGTATTCGGAAATGAAATGTATTCTTCAATCTTTGGTTTGGATTCATCAACGGTGACTTGTGCCATGTAGATTACACATCCCTTCGTCATACATCTAGATGCCTTAAGCAAAACTGTTTTATCAGGCAGTCCAAAGAGTTTGTCTCCATGAATGGTGAGGATTTTACCAGACGGGGATTTAATTTCAATGAGTTTCTTATCAAAGGCAATGCCAGCTTGGTTATGCGATAACCAATCCATGCCTAAGACTACATCGAATCCCGCTAGTTTCATAGGAAAAAGAGAGGCAGGGATAGAATGATTCTTGATGGATATGAAGCATCCTGTCAAGAATGGATGAAGCGGTTTCTATATTTCCATCAGCGAGCTCTAGTTCATAGGTTATGTCTAGATTTCTACGGGCAAGTTTAATAGTTCACTAAACTTATGATCTACAAACGATTTATCAGCGCCCGAATCGAAAAGAACTCTAGCAAAAGTGTCGTTGATAAGGAACATACCCGTTATGACATTGTAGCTTTATTCATTGGAAGGCCCTAGCCGTGGCTTTCTTAGCCTCAGTAGTTTTGGCCTTACTCTCAGTAGGAGCCTTAGGGCAATTCGTTTTGATGTGTCCTTTCTCACCGCATCCAAAACAGGTAGCATCCTTAATATTCCGGCACTCATGTTACCGCTGTCTTGTTTTCTTGCAGATGTTGCATTGCTTCAATTTTTATTCCAAACGACACTGCCCATAGTGTTGTTTTCCACACGTCTTGCACGTGGGTTTGTCACCCGATTTCTGATTATCCTTGCTAAGCCCATGTTTACCCTTTTTGTTGAATCTCTGGGAGTTATTATCCTCTCGTTTCCTCTTTCCATCAGTGTCAGTCTTAACTGACATTTGCCTCATAGTCTTGTGTGAGAGAGGGGGATAACTCCACAGCGGACTTGTAGGTGCCTGGCTGCACCGCCTTAACCATACTCCTGATTTCAGGAGCTAACCCATTGATGAAACGTGCGATACGTTTGGGCTCCGGGGTAACCAAGTAAGGCACTAGCCTTGAGAGAGAGTTGTAGTCGGTGACAAATTTCCGACAATCCATGTTCTTCATAGTCAGATTTAAGAAATCTGATTCGATTTTCTCTACCTCATGGGGTGGGCAGTAGGTATCCTTCACGAATTCTACAAACTTAGACCAACTTAAGTTGTAGAGATGAACTTTGCCCGTAGACTGGACTAAGGCTTTCCACCAGATAAGGGCATCGCCTTTGAACGATTGAGATACATACTTAACCGCATTTTTATCAGGCAGTCGCTGATATCCACCACCGTCTCCATCTCATCTAACCATCTCAAGCACTCAACAGCTCCTTTTTCCCCATTAAAATCACGGGGTCTACAAGACACGAAGTACTTGTAAGAGCAACCGTCATCATCGACATTCGGTTTCTTAGGATGCTCATCACTCTTTGCTATACTCCTCACATTCGAGGAGTGCGCCTCGCTCTTTTTCATTCTTGAGTGGCTAGGCTAAGTTTTAGGTTTAGAGACGGGCTTAGAGCGAGAAGCGCTTGACTCAGGTTGGCGTTCAGACCTATCTTTTAAGGCTTTGCCAACCTTTGTGGCAATAAGTTCGCTCAAGTCATTCTTACTTATGATGATGTTCTCATTGGCGTCGTCATCGTTGCATTTGCTATTTACTTCGTTTGATCCCGCCATTGTTGCAACTTTACTTTTAAATATTGAGATGAATTCGGTTAGATGCTATGGCGTACCCTTATTCATAACATGGTTCTATGACCATACAGAATTTTAAATCTAAGATGTGATATATTTATATATATAACCTAGGTCTTAAAGGACCATCATAGGCATTTATAGATCGGTCATAATCCAGAATTTATCAGTTAGTGCGTCTTGCATCACTACTGTATTGTTTCTCATTAGCTTACACTACTATTGAGTGTTTGAACATTTTAGCCAGGATCTAACTTGATCACTTAGGCGATAGGGTTTGAACATTGTCATTTACCTAAAAGATTAATGTGACAACATTTATCACTAGAATTTAAGAGTTATCTTCCATTGAGTTTGACACAGAGAAATGATAATTTGGAAGTTGAACATTGTTCACCTTTGCTAGACAGAAGGTTACTTCCGAAATCTTCATTTGCCAATATATTTGATCATAGTCATTGGCTGATGGATTTTGGGTTAATATGGCGGATCAATAAAACTTGAATAAAATCATGATAATTGATTGGATGAAGTAAATAATAATAAGGAAATTTTTACTAAAAGGAACATTACAAAATTACCTAATATATAGGACTTAAAATAACAAAAATAGTTCACGCAGGAACTTAACAGAAATAACAACGTCGATGCAGGGACTTTTGGAATTTAAATTACACATATGAAAATACAAAACTAGTCATCCTTCATCCCTTTTACATCCTTGTAAAGCTTCTTGATAAATTTCGTTGTTTTATTTTCCGATTTCTTGACTTGTTGTCGCATTTCCCTTACTTGATCTAAGGCCTCATTGATGGCCTCGAGTGGTACTTGTGGTTGGGGTTGAGGCGGAGGTGGAGGTGGTTGCGGCTGAGGCGCAACTGGATACGGATATCCATAAAGTGGATACCCGGTAGAGGTATAAGAAGGTGGGTAAGAAGGGTAAGAGGAATGATAAAGGTTATTATGCATAATCGCATCATAATAAGGATCTTGCTCTAAACCATGGTGGATGTAATTATACAAGCCAGGAGGGTCGACAGTGGGAAACCCTGATGGTCCTGTATATGCAGGTATTGGTTTGCCAAAATCTGGCGGTGGTAGAGGTGGTTGAGGCAGAGGCTCAACAGCTGGTTGTGGTGGAGGCTCCACCACTAGCAATGTGTTCAAGGGTCCACTCATTTGTGGGTCCTCAGGGATGATAGGGTAAGAGGTGGCAAAGGTGGTAGCGAACCCGACCTTTGACCAGCACGCACCGACATGCGTGCCCCACGCCTCCGGCGTGGTTGCGATGATGATTCAGGTGGTGGTTGAGGCTGATCCACCTGTTGCATTTCTACTCCTCTTGGTGAGGATGGGGTGACGGGGTTTGATGTTGGGGGGTACTGTGGTAGGATGGCGTGTTGACAAACGCATATTATGCCCATCGTTGCTCATATTCATCAGGACCTCGGAACAGAGATCATGCCAAGGAGTTCGAGCCACTAGACAACTCGATGGGGTGCCCATAGGATCCGGTTTGGGGAAATTCTTCCGGATCGGAATCTTCCTCCATATGGGTGGGGGAGTCAACTAGAGGGGTTTTTGGTGCGGGTTGGTTGACAGGGTTATCGAAATAAGAGTTAAAGTACTCCTGATGGGAATGAGAATGTGAATGGTGGGAATGGTGAGAATGGTAGGAATGCTGGGAGTGTGAATGGGATGGAGAGTATTCGTGTGATATAGAATGTCCGAAACGTTCAAAAGGGGACGAGGAATCTCCGGATCCCTCGTAAGGATTGTAGTCAGGCAGATCAGCTGCTCCGGCTAGAGATGGTCTATAAGGTGGTCTAAAGGATGGTCCAGTCATAGAGGGTCCACCCCTCATGGGTCCTTTGACCTTTCCTCCACGTCTAAACTTAGGCGGCATTATTCCTGTTTCAAAAACAAGTTAAACAAAAAACAAAGCTAGAATAATAAGATGGAAATGATTACACCTAGGTCAAAGTCTAGACTCGAAAGTCTAAGAGATATGCGTTAATCGATATTTGTTAATATGTATTCTGATATTAAACACAAAAAGGCTAGTGTTTAATTCACTCGAGAGTTGGCTCTGATACCAACCTGTCATACCCCTAATGTCCATGTATAACCCGAATGGGCCCGGTTGGGGAATATCATGATGTAAGTTGATATCATCATTACCAAACAATACAATATAACACAGCGGAAGTCTGGATAATTACTATTACAAACGTATGAATGTTCAAAGTTCAATAATAATAATATACAATGCTTGTAACTAGATTTACAGGCGGATCGAAATGATTACAAAAGGAAACTTGACAGACTAAGGCCTTCTAAGCAAAGGGTTGCAATTCCTTCTAAGCTTCGCCGAGTACTTCCAGCCTATTACGTATACTTGTCACCTGCGCTTAGTCTTTTGAAAATACGTCAGTTTTCATTGGTAAATACATTTAACCGACTCATTTTGAAAATATTTTAAAAACATTTAGTGTACACAATGGTACTTAGTTTTATAAATAACTTGGGATAAATAATTTTCATGTTATCAGTTTTACATGCTAATAATACATTTAGAGCCCGAAAACTATGCCGGGGTCATGATTAATCGACACGCCACTTTAACACCTTTAATAGGTGCACCCCTAATGGGTTATATTTTAATTTAGCATCTGACGGGTGTATGCCTACACTCCGTGCTTAGGTCGTGGCCATTTGCAATTAAATAAGCTGTGGATATCTAGGACACGGTCGTTTTAACCCCCAAATGTTTAATATTAAGCAATACGAATTAAAATGGATTATTTGAATTCCCGACTCATTGGTCTTTGATCCCATATCCAACCATGCGGTATTAGTATACCGTATCCCAAGCCCGTATAAGGGAAAATAAGTTAAAGTATTTACGTGGCTTGCAAAATCTTTAATAATAAGAAAATAAGCAAAGCACAACCGTAATCAAAATAAACTAGTTTGGCGACAATCTATCAGAAGTCTCTAGTCTGGAATGGATGTTATTATTAACCGATTAGCTAACTAGCGGGTCTTTATTTAGTCATTGACTTAGACCGACTAACTTTAAAATAAAGATAAGGTACGAAACGCTCGATTAAGCGATGACCGGAAAAGAATGCATTTTGGACATGACAAGTACTAGGACTTGTATAATATGGGTTACCATTCTACATTCTGGAATTTGAGAATATTCTGATATGGTTAAACCCTGTTTCGGTTAAATTGCGTAAACTAGTCACGTAGGCTTAACCATACGCATATATAAGCGAAACTAGGTAACCGGGTGAGTCTTACACATGTTCCATATGCCATTAAGTTTAAAATATGTTATTATAATAGTAGGTTATCAATATATTGGCCCGTTATAGTTTTAAAAGCAAACTATGCCTTAAAAGGGCAAATTCGTCATTTTAAAATGTAATAAACGAGCTTATATGTAAACTGATATTATTATCATAAAACATTCTGTAAAAATACCTCTTTTGTGATGTTATATGAGTGGGACATCAATTATATGCGTGGTTCATAGTTTAAGACCAAACTATGTCTCGAAAGGGTAATTTGGTCATTTCACATATAATTGATAACTTATTTAGGAATCTGATTTTGGGACATGTACCTACTGTTAATAATTTGAAAACATGTCTTAAATTAGTAGGTATCAGTCTTAATGCTCTAATATGGTTTTAAACCATATTGTGCGCCGAAATGGCGATTAAGTCGCTAAATGACGATTTAAATTGTATTTATGTAAAAACTATTGTTGTGATTAGGTTTGTATGACCAAAATATGTTAATATATATATATTACATCCGTAAGTATAAGATTTTGGTTCATTAAAAAGGTTTAAAATTCGTTTAAAGTGCCGAAAAGGGCAATATCATCATTTAAGGACATAATATGCAAGCTATAGTTTAAACTCAGTTTGCAACCTGAATAAATATGCTGAATAATCCTAATAATGATATTACATCAGTAGGTAATGAGTTTTGATGTCAAGTTAATGTTTAAATCGTTTTATGCGCCAAAAGGGCGATTTGGTCCTTTATTGACATCAAAATAAGCTAGTCATGTTTATAAATCAATACATAATTCATTTTCATGCTTATTTGTATTTAAACAATGCTTTTGAGTATGGAGGGCATTTTAGAAAGTTTGGCATATTTAGCGGAAACGTGTGTATTAACTCGGATTACTACATGACCATGTCCTATAACTCAGAGGGTTATAGTATATTATAACATGGTCATAATGCAACTTAGGGACAGTAGCTAAAGTTGCTAAATCGGGTCAGAACTGAAAATCAAAGTAAAAGTCAACTTTGCGATTTTCAGTTGCGAACCGACCTTAGACCTGGAATTGACGAGCCGAACATGTTCCTACATGTTCTTATAATTATTACCAAGTTATTAGTATGTCAAAACAGGTTTTATAACACCTACATTGCTAGTTATGATTTTATTTCAAAACTGACCCGTTTGACTTTTTTAACATAACTTTGACCTGTCAATTGACCAAGCAAACGTGGTAATCAGGAGGTGCCCTCTTGAGGGATTAATACCTACCTTATTACGATCACGTAGCCATGTTTGTTACGAACATTGGCTGGACCATAATGGTCTTAGCTAAAAGTCAAAGCGTTTTTACGTCAACGCTTTGACATTGGCCTTAACCTAAATAAAACTGAAAAGGAGGGCCAGGAACACTTACACAAGGTCCTTAGCTCGAAATAAGACTAATTAGGAAGTCCCCAAGGACCAGGAACCTCCAGATAGGATGAAAGAAGAGATGAAATAGAAATGAGCAAGTCCAATGATGCAAGGCATCACCTATTTATACTTGAAGGCTAAGAACAAGATCATGACATGTGTAGAGGCTTGTTCCCAGATGCAAACAAGTGTTTCTGGACGTGTATCAAGCAGGAGGAGAGTGGCATTTACGAGATAGGTGACAGGGCAGCAGGCTGCCAAGCATTCTGCCTCTGGCAGTCCCTTACGGACCGTAAGGGTTATGCCTTGACGGTCCGTAAGGACCTCTAGCGCCCATGGTTTTGAATTGGTTACGGACCGTAACCTTAAAGGCTTGCGGTCCGTAACCGCCTTACAAAACTTAAATTTTTTGTTGCCTTACGGTCCGTAACCATTGATGGTTACGGTCCGTAAGGACCTCCCAGAAAGGAAAAATTTTGGCATTTTGCCACTTTGGTCCTTCGACTTGTCCGACGCTCGTTCAGAGGTTATTAAAATACTGACGGTGTCCTTAGTCCTTCTCGGTTACACGTGGCCACCAACAATTTTCGGGACACGTGTCGGAATTTTATTGGATGAAATTTTCAAGGTGTTACATGAGGGGGAGCAATATCGATGGTTGGCTCAGTGGTAGCTTAGCTGAGATTCTTGGTCGAGTTTTTGAAATAACCACCTTGAACCCATTTGTCATTGATCTCTGCGGGGATCTGGTAAGTTTCCTCGACGGTAGTGGGTCGAGCTGCTTGAACAAAGTCGGCCACGCAATCTGGTAAAACGCGGAGATACTTCTTGATTTCCTTTTCGGTAGTATCCACCTGACCCGGGCAGATAAGGCTGAGCTGCTTGAAGTGAGCGGTGAGACCAGCATTGTCACCACCATTCTGCTTGATACCCAAAAACTCATTTTCCAACTTCTGGATTTCGTGAGGTGGGCAGAACTCCTTGATCATTAGCTCCTTGAGTTCTTCCCACGCGAGAGAGTAAGCTTCGTCGTTACCGCGCCTGTTGCGCTCGGCGGTCCACCAGTCAAGTGCCCTTGACTGAAAGACTCCAGTGGCGTTAACAGTGCGGTGATTTTCAGGGCATCCGTTTTGTCTGAAGGTGACCTTAATCGAATCGAACCAATGAAACAACTTGGTTGGTCCGTCTACGCCGGTGAATGCTGCAGGACCGCAGGCTCTAAACTGCTTGAAGCTGAAGCGGGATTTTGGAGCATCATTCTTGGAGTCAATAGATGAGTTGCTGCTAACCGCATGTATCTCGCTAACGATTTGCGGGATCACCTTAGCCATTTCCTTGGCTACAAGAGATGCGATGCGTTTGTCAGCGTTGTTGCGCTGAGCGGTGCGACGAGTGTGAGATCCCATTGATACCATCTATATAAAGGATTTGATTGGATGAGATTCGATTATAGTAGGTTTATGTTTAAAAGTTTATTATTATTATTAAGCACAAAATCACATAAACACGTAGGCAAGTAAACACGTATCCACATAAGCACGTAAGCACATAAGCACATAATTCACGTAAACATATACTTTGCATGTATTCACCTTCTTATAAGTACAGTGTAGCGTTCGAGATACGATATATAAGCGAAATAAGCGAAATAAGCTAGATAGCGAGTAATACCGCGTATGAGACCATGTGCGTAAGCGGGTTGAGCGTTTTAGTTTGGTTGGTGAATTAATTAGCGTTTTAGATTTCGAGAGTTGTGCAAGTAGTGCATATATCGATGGAGCGTAAAAGCGATAAATCGAGAAATCGGATAAAGCGTAAAAACCATAAACTTAACACATAATTAATAAATAAACTCGATGATGCGTAAAATCGATGATTTTAGGCTTAAATCAATTGGGAGTGTCCTGGGTTTTGAGACGTTGACTACCCAAAGTGGTTTGAAAATTCTCCGAGTTCGGACACACGATTTGTCCTAATAGGCAAATACTCCCGCCGTACAACGGCTAACGGTATTTATCCGTCCAATTACGTCGTGTTCCGAGTCATCGAATTAATCAGGACTTTGGTGAGATTGAAAATCGAGGAGCGGAGTTATTAAGATGCGGGTTTCACCCCTAACTTAACAACCTCATTCTTAGTTGTGGTTATGCTCACCGATCAAATCGGGAGTTCCACTAGATAGAAATGGAGATTTCCGTCGAGGTTTGGATATCACTCCTAACTCAACGAAGGTATCTCGTGCGATATAGAATGCGCGGAGTGAATGACCTCATCGAGAGTTCTCGATTTTCACACCAATATCGACTTGATCACTCGTTTTGTGTGATACGAGCGTTCTTCACGTGTGTTGTGGTTGCTTTAGGAAAAGAAATGTTTAAAAGTTTGTGTAAAAGGGTTCTGGTCAAGTTCGGGCGAACTTGGCATCAGCCTGATGTCAAGTTCGAGCGAACTTGCTCAATCTCTGTTTGAACTTTGTTTGATGTTGCGGGGTTAGACAAGTTCGGGCGAACTTGGTCAAGTTTGCACGAACTTGATCAAGTTCGCGCGAACTTGATCAATTCAAGCGAAATTGCCCCAAGTTCGGGCGAACTTGTCTGTTCGTATGAGTTTCGGCGTTTAATCGATGCGTAACGGTCTGATTTGGCGTCCTAACTGTAGACTAAGTCGAATATGGAAATTCTACCTAATTCCCTACAGTTATGGCTCTGATACCAATCTGTCACACCCCAATCGATGGCGGAATCATCAGGGCGCGACACTAGGCGAACCAGATTGCTCAAGAGAATCCATAACGACTAATTTAAACGACAATACTTAAAACGTCAACTTCCCATACAATTAACATATCATCATTCAAAATCATTACAAATCCAACAAGTTCTCAAACGAATCAAAGTTCACCGACTAGTTTATTACAAGTTTCTAAAGCATAAGTCCTAATCCGATTGTAGCGATAATGTCCTCAACCTGTTACATACGTTAAAATATAAGTCAATACAATAAAGTAAAGGTGAGCATACAGGTTTAGTAGCATAATAATAGCGATAAAACGTTACGCCTAACCAACATGCAATACGTAGAGAAAGTGAATATAAGCAGCTAATCAATAACGTTACAGGCTAACCAACACGACTGCGATGTGGAGTATGCGCGATACGTGCTCACAAAGGTGAACACGCACGTAAGTAATTTGCGAGCCTTAACAACCCCCGAACCAATCGGGTGCTGAGTTGCTAAGGGTGGTCTACAAGTACACATTATTCACACATAGCAAACAAACATTCAGCGATTCACGTATAACATGTGAAAGCGGTTAGCGTTAAAAACAATTTAGAGTTGTGTGTGGCGTGTTTTTGATATAGAGACGTATGTAACACCCTAAAGTGCGATAAGGCGAAAAGGGGTTCAAGTATACTCACTGTTGGTGCGTTTTGGGAGATGAGACGGGATTTGAGAGGAGTTGCGGAGAGCGCCGGATCAGCCTGTAAGCGAATAGAAGTGCATCAGTCTGAATTGCTGAAACGGTTAACTGTTTGAGAGAACAGCAGACAAGTTCGGGTGAACTTGTACCTGAAGGTACAAGTTCGGGCGAACTTGTATGCCTAGACTTACTGTGAATATAAGTTCGGGCGAACTTGTCAAGTTTCCTGAGAAACTAGACAAGTTTGGGCGAACTTGTCTTTCTTGGTGAATGGTGATACAAGTTCGGGCGAACTTGTCCTAATTCCTTGTAATCAGTATAAGTTCGAGCGAACTTGTGTTTATTTGTTGGAGAATTGATCAAGTTCGGTCGAACTTGGTCACCAATCTGGTGACAAGTTCGGGCGAAATTGATGCTTTTCGAGCGAACATGATTGTTTTGGGTTGCTTTTCGGGCGAAATTGATTGCTTTTCAGGCGAAATTGTGCGTTTTCACGTCGTTTGCTGAGGAAATCGAGTGTCCATCCCTCCAACCTTAAGCCACTGCGTAAAACTTAGGCCGGAGAGGTCTTTTGGAGCGAGTTTAGCCATTTTACAGAAACTCAGGCTAATCCGGGCGAACTTGATGGTTCGTACGGGTTAGTCCAGCTTGTGTAAAGTGACGATTTCGTGCTTGTGCTTCCAGATCTGAGATCTTGCTTGACAACGCCTCGTTTCACTTCAAAGTGAACGAAACATACGTCATTTAGTCCGAATTGTAAAATCAATGTTTTAAAAGGTTTTACTCAGATCTAAGAGTAGATCTAAGTGAAAAAGAGAAGTTTTGCATAAAAAGATGAAGATTTTCGTAAATAGAGAGATTTGATGAAAACGAAGGCAAGGCCTTGTGCAAAATCGTTGTAAAACGTTGTTGTAGCTTGAAAACGGGTTGATCTTACTTAGAACACAAAAGGTTTCGGTTTTGGAGGGTTCCGGGCGAACTTGCAGCAAGTGCAAATGAAGAATGGAGCTGAGTATTTATAGGTGAGGTGAAATAATGGGCTGAAACATCAAGTTCGGGCGAAATTGTATCAAGCTCGGGCGAACTTGTTTGTTTCTTGTGTTTTGGAGACAAGTCCGGGCGGACTTGTTAGTTTTGAAGGGTTTTGTTGGCCTGGACAAGTTCGGGCGAACTTGTTATATACAAGTTCGGCCGAACTTGACCTAATGGTCAAGTTTTGTTCACTGATTTCGCGTTAAGAGTTCGTTTGGCGCTTCGGTTCGTATTAGATGGATATATTAAGCGTTATAATTAATATAATAGTGTGATTTAGTGATTTGTGCGTGTGAGAGCGTTGCGATAGCGATTATAACCATAACATAAACAAACATAACACATATAAAAACATAATTCCACATAATTAACTGTGTTTTGCGATGCGATGGGATAAGCGATGCGATGGCACAGGTTTTTATTAAACAATAACACACTTGGCTCGTTTACTATTTGGTGATTGCGTTGAATTAGCGATTAAATAAGCGATTAAATGCGATATAGATGTGACAATACATAATTCCATTAACATAATTTTTTTCATAATCCAAATCTCGGAGTACAATGATTGAGATAGACAAAATAAACAGAAATAAATAACAACGAAAATTTGGAGTTGTTATAATATACCCCCCTCTCTCTCCAATACTAAACCCCCTCTCCAATACTAAAATTTATTCACAATGAAGCATTATAACTAGGGGTATTTAACCTAGTTAATATTTGTTGATACTAGTGGAAATAAGTAGTTATGACTTACTTAATAACTAACAAAACTACAGAGATTGAAATGACACATTGTGGAAAGTGAAAAATATAAAAGATGGAAAAAAATTAGAGCAAGGTGTGTGTCGAGATTAGCAAGAGAGATAGAGGGTTTTCTTTCCAAAATCCCTATCCTAAATACAACAAAATCGTAAGAAGATTTGAGGTTAAATCCTTGCATGTTTGAAGATATTAAATCATTAGTATCATCAACACCCGAGGCAACTTAAGTGAGGCTTCAAGAAGCCGAGCCAGGAAGGAAGCACGTCAAGGGTGATCTCTAAGGTACGTAGCTACATATTGTTACGATTTATTAAGTTAATATGTTGTTAACGTTGAACGCTAACAAGAAGTTGAATGAAAGACCCTTTGGGTCTTGTGGAAATTGTAACTTAGTAAAACCATGATAAAGGACATGTAAGACCAAAGTATAAATGACCTACAGGATCATAGAAGAAGAGGTATTGCCTAGCAAGAGCTACCATGGTCACGGACCATGGTGAGAAATGGATAAACAATGGTCGCCATATAGTTTTAATGAAGACTATGAGTGGCAAACTAAACAGGTCGTTTGTGGTCTGTAGGGCCACAAACAAAGAATTGGACATGTAAAACCAAGGTATAAGCGACCCACAGGGTCGTAGAAGCTAAGGTATTGTCCACAATTACCAACTAGAATTGTGGTTATAGTTGGGACAAAAAGAGATTGATAAGAAGGAAAATGGGAGGATTGAGCTAGAATGCTCAATAACTCTTAACGGGTTAGTTTGGGTAAAACGCTGAACCAAATGAAGGAATTGGAAGTTTAAGAATCCGAGTCCGGATTATGGGAATCTGGTTTAAAGCTTGAAAGAAAAGGTCCTAAGTGTGACAATTTAGGTTTGGGCCAACTTGGGTGCAAACTTGGGAAGAATTTGAAAAAAAATGGCTAACTGAAAAACCAGCAGATACTGGCAAAAATTTAGAAAACAGGCTCCCCCACGACATGCGTGTGAGAGTCCTGAGCCCTCCGTGATGCGTGGTAGAGGTCGGTCAAAGTTTTGGTCAAAAGCCAGTCCCTTGCACCATACGAGGGACCTGGCTGTTTCTTCTGTGACGGGCGGGGCAACCAAATTAGAAAAAAATGTTTTCTTGGTTGTTTTTTTTAAATGCATTCGATAGTTTAACTTTACAACTAATGGTTTGTATGAAATCTTATGGTAGGTAACATCTATGTTTAAGCACCAGATAAAGATTAAGTCATGAGAACCACCGATCAATCACGAATACTTATAAACTTCCTCTTTTGTTTAAGGCCCGCTTGGTTATTTAAAACACGTCTAGTTATATGTAATCGAGCCATCACGATGTTCATTTTTTTAACTTTCTTTTGTGATCCATGCAGCTTAGTTAATTATATGGTTTTTTAACAAAATTTTAAATATAACTTAATATCTCTTACAGTGTAGGTTGTTTTTAACGTGATAGTGAGTATGAAAGTGAAAGTGGTATGAGGTTTAAATTTAAAAATTTAACTATCTTTTTAGCATAGCCGTTTTGTGGAATGTGAGGCCCACCCATACCCGTTTGAAGGAGTCCTCATTTTCAGACCATGGACGAGGAACCTCCAATGGCGCATGTTTTCCGTGGCTTGAGTCTAAATCATAGGATGGTGCCTTGGGGGCACCGTTAAAGATGCTCAAAGCAAGCTTACAATGACTAAGTGTATTGCACAAAGTCACAAACCAAAAAAGCTAACCTGCCTATGTTGATTACAAAACTACAAAGCACTTATGTAGGTATGCACCTTACCAGCCATCATTAAATTCTAGCAATTATTATTAGTCTTTATGAAATTAGGCAAATACTAGAAGACTATAGGTAATGGCATTATAAGGGCATGAAAAACTTTGATAATGCCTCCATATCATCCCCATGTGCATTATATGGGTATGAATAGGTTTGAGCATTTTTAGAATAATATCCAATGAGGAGGGAAAAAAAGGAAAGTAATCAAGGAAATGACACTAAGAGGAGCATTGACCGTTACAAACTTTTTGAATGGGTTTTATGATAATGATATGATGAAAAATGCCCCTTATAAGGCATTAACCATTACACATGATCTAACTGATATTTTTGCGATGAAGATTGAATAAAGTTTCTAAAGATGTTAGTCAAGTATTAATGTCAAATCAAATATAGAGACGTTTACAACAATATATATAGAGGATAAAGTTTGGTTACAAATAAGTCCGGAAATGCAATTTTCTTTATTTAAGGAATCTTTTAAGACCCTTCATTTGTTCAATTGATCTAAGATTTTTTATATAAATAAAACTCTTCTTGTACACATAAGGTACTTTCTCCTGATCAAAAGATACAGAGTTCAACTTCAAATACTATAAAGTTTAAGTATATAAGTATTTAAAAGTAAGTTACTTTTTTTAGTTAACTTATAAAAAGGTCTTTTCTCCAATGTTCTAATTAATAGTTTATATCAACAAAATTTCATGATCGTTTAAAGTATCAATAAGGTTATGCGTAATGGACATTATAGGGGTTTGAAAGTGTTTGATAACCCCGTCAGCACCATCCCTCTAGGCGTTATACATAGGGGTGAAAATAAACCGAAATAACAAACCGTAACCAAAATAACCGAGAAATCCGAACCGAAACAAAAACGGATGGTTCGGTTTTTGGATTTTTAATAACCGAAAATCTCGGTTCGGTTTCCGAATAACCATTTTCATTAACCGAAAATAACCAAATCGAACCGATTAGTTATAGTAAGGCCCACTCCATACATTTTTATGTTTAAATTTAATTGTTTAACCCATGCTAGTATTATTATTAAATTTATTCTTGAATGTTAAGTATCTATCATAAAAACATTAACATGTTTATTTATAATTAAATAATTTATCTATTGCCTGCCAGAAATAACAAAATTTTAATATAAAAGTTAAATAATTTTTAAAGAATTATAAAAGAAAAGGTCTTAATAAAAACTTTATAAAATATAAAAATAGATAAGAAATTAGGTTTATGTGACCAATAGTAATTAAAAATGTTAAATATAATAACTTAAATGAAACATCTAAGAAAAGATTCTTAGATTTTGGATTATACCTTTTAGTTTTTATTATTACATAGTTTTGTTCCAAAAACTGAACCAAACCGATGCTAAAACCGAAATCGAAAAACCCAAAACAAACAGTTTTCAAAAAACAAAAACCGAACATTTCTGTTATGGTTAGGGTTTTGGTTTATCAAAAAACCGAACCGAATCGTGCACACCCTAGTTATAGGGCATTAAGAGGGAGAGACATTTTTAGAATAATGACCAAATAAGAGAAAAAAGTTTGAATGTATTGAATAAAATGACCATTAAGGGGCATTAACCGTTACACATTTTTTTAAGGGGCGTTATGATGTAGATGTGACGAAAATGTCCCTTAAGAAGCATTAACCATTATGCATGGTCTTATGTTCAAGTTTGTAAAAAAGTAGAGTATAATGCTAAAATCGTCCATGAGGTTGTTATTATGCCAGTTTCATACAAAATGTTTTTTTTTTCTGCAACCGGGTCCAAAAGGTTTTCCAAATCTTGTCATCTCCATTCAACTGACTAACTCCATCCATATTTAATGTTACATTACCCGAGCGAGAGATTATTATTTAAGAAATATCATTAAAAACACTCTACGTTTTATTTTTCTCACAAAAGTTACTCTACAATTTTTTGCATATAAAAAACACTATACTTTTTATTTTTTCTTGCAAAAGTCATTAAACAATTTTTTTTCACATAAAATCGCTTCACATGTCAATTTGGAACAAAATTGTGATTTATTTTTGTTTTAAATAACCTGGAATAAAGTTTTTCTTCTATAAATCTCATCTTTGCACCAAATATTATAAAATCATTGCACATCAGTAATGTTAACTTTTACTTACAATATTAAACCCTTTAACTCATATCCGAATAAGGTATAAATGATCTAAAAGAAAATACACGGGAAGTGTGTTTCTCGTTCGACGCACGTGAAAGTGAAAAACATATTTGTTTGAGGGCAAGCAAAAGACAAGTGTGGGGATGTGATGCGTGGTCGAAAACCGGTGCCTTATCATGTTTAAGTTCATGTTTTTACATAGATTTTAGTTTCGAATAGCCTTCTTTGATATTGTTTGTGTTTTGCAGGCATTGACGGGTTTAAGGTGCAATTTGGAGATTTACAGAAGCTTTGGGCGGATGCTAGAGAGAACATAATTGAAGAAAATGCAAAAAGAGGCAAAACTAAGCTGAACTCTGCACCAGAAACAGTCTAAACTTCATTTTTGGCTTATCCTGAGCTAGAAAACGAGTTTCGAAGCTTATAATATATGCATTTGGGGTCGCTCGATAAGACGAATCAAAATATAAGGTTTTGAAAGGCAAGAAATGGATGCATTATCTGCTACACACCGGCTGATTAGTAAAAACGGGATTTTTTTGAGAGAAAAAGCCAATTTTGGAAAAGGGAGAGTTACACTTTATTATTCCTTCAACTCTCATTCATTTGTGGGGGGAACAAGAACACTCTCTAATGATTCCAATCATGAATATCATCCAAGAACCAAGATTTCTATTGCTAGTTCTTCATCCTCAAGTTCCGGATTCCAATCCTCCAACACCATAAGAGGCTAATCTTCTAGGGTTTCGCCCCAGTGTAGACTTTGTAAGATTTTCTAGGGTTTAAACAATTGTATTTGCTTTGATTTCGTGACAAGTTGTTTAGTATTTGAAACCTTTGATAATTGTCTTGCATTTGTTTCGAATTTTTAAATTGTGGAGTGATGATAAAATGTGATTTTGCGAAATGGTTATGTGCAATTATGCCTTATCTTAGGTTAGGATTTACATGTTCTTGGTAAAGAAGTGCACTGCGGTCCGTTCCTGCAATGTTGATAGCTTTTGGCACCTAAGCCACGTGACACTAAATTCGTTAATCACTATATGCAACTGAATCAAGTTAAAACATGTAGGAACCCTAGGTCTTGCAATTATCAAACCGGGTGTGGATATTGTTTCTGAATTATTGTTTTCAACCACTTAGTTAAGTTTTTCAATCATAGTTAATAAATCATTGTCTTAGATAATAGTAATTTGTTGGTTCACTTCGACACCTTTTTCAACCAAACAAACAGACAAAGAAAATTAGCAAGCTTCATAATTATTTTGTACACTTGTTTGTAAATAGTTTAGACAATCGAACCACTAGTGTGATACTGACCACATGTTCTTCGTGGATACGATACTTGACTTACCCTAGCTACCTATGTTAATTTGGGTTTTTGACTAATCGGGACGACACGGTCTGTCAATATTTAGTAAATGAGCCCGAGTTCGAGCCGGCTCGTGAACCTAAACAAGCTTATTATTTTATAACTTTTATTTAACATATTAACTATATATTTATATAATAACACACACACGCACACACATATCTATAGTACTATATAAAACAAATGTGATGGACTGGATTGTAATTTTACCACGCATACAAATTTTGAAGCAATGTGTACAAGAAAATAAAAGCCATTTGAAAGGGTTATAATAGGAACTAGCTCAACAATTTAAGACACCAGAGCGGCAGTACAAGAATTTTACTCATAAAATCTCTTTGCCTCCTTCAATGGCATCGTCTCTTCAAGGGATTGAATGTTTTCTTTCAGTTACAAATTGTACCAGTCGTATTAAATTGGATAAATTGAATGGGATTCAATGTTTTCTTTCAAATTATATATAACCCCTTTGACAAGGGCCGTGAGAAGGACTGTTCATCTCAAGTAGGTTAAGGGAATAAGATTGAACAAGGTAAATGTCTTCTCAATATGTAGCATGGATATGATTGTGTGATATAGATCTGCCTTTTGTTTTTTGTTGATCTCTATGTTTATGTGTGTTCTTAATTTTTATCTACAATAGTTAATGTTGATAAAGTTCAACATATATGTTTATTCATCCTATTCTTCCCTGACAACAATGGCTCTTTTTATGGTATTATGAAATCGTATCACATGCAATGGCATCAGTTGGTGTTATTATACATTTAAGGTTTTTAAATGTTGCAGGTGATCTGAAACAAATATGCGAGACTGATCTTGGGGTTTGTTTCTCAGGTCTGTCAACAAAACATGTGTTTAAGATGAGCAAGCAGACTTCTTCTTCACGTGGTTCTTATAGTCCTTTTTTACTTCATTTTTAAAAGTTTATATCCACAAAATGGAATGTTATTTATGTATATTATTTATAAGAGAAAGTAAAGTTTCCTATGTTAATTATTGTTCTGTGTAGCACCTTTTAGATATGAGGAAGCAGAGAAATCTGTATCAAACTTGTTGGTTAAATTCAAGAAAATGATTATCTTGAATTATCAACACCCAATTGATAAGGACTTTACTCTCTGAACTTTCATATAAGTTGGAGGAGCTAGATATTTTGATCTTGAGTTGGAAATTGTTACTGTGGATTTTTGTATGCTGACCATTAAACTGAATATAGTTCAAAGTGTGATGAATGGATGAGAAGAAAATTATGCTAAAAATCCACGGGGCCAAATATGTTTTTTTTTGTGGTGGATGGATATAAATTACGTGAAACCCGTCACACAACGTGCGCAAAAAAAAAAAAAAAGTACCCGTCGCAACGCGCGGGCATTCCCACTAGTTATATATTATATATATATAAACATGATCAGGAGAAAACGGCTGGAAGTGTAAAAACGATAAGAACGATTTTCAGCCACAAGATCTTTGTGATTTGTGGCTGAGATTGATGCGGTAACATTGAGCTAGATATTTTGATCTTGAGTTGGAAATTGTTACTGTGGATTTTTGTATGCTGACCACCAAACTGAATATAGTTCAAAGTGTGATGAATGGATGAGAAGAAAATTATGCTAAAAATCCACGGGGCCAAATATGTTTTTTTTGGTGGTTGATGGATATAAATTACGTGAAACCCGTCACACAACGTGCGCAAAAAAAAAGTACCCGTCGCAACGCGCGGGCATTCCCACTAGTATATATATATATATTATATATATATAAACATGATCAGGAGAAAACGGCTGGAAGTGTAAAAACGATGAGAACGATCTTTAGCCACAAGATCTTTGTGATTTGTGGCTGAGATTGATGCGGTAACATTTTTGTAAATATTGGGAACCTTACAACCAGAAGGGGTAAATTGGAAAGATTCAAACAAGGATGCACATGCTAATCACATGCCATTTCCCCATCATATTTCAATGTCCATAACTGTTTTATACATGATTATTATTTTTTTTAAAAATTACACCATAAAATCTAGCGTTTTTTGATCTTTCCAACGAGTATACTATTGATATACTTTTCGAAAAAAAGAATTGGTTTTTTTATGGCGTTTTCAACTTTGTGTTTTATGGCGTTTTCACCTGGTTTTTATGGTGTTTTTCTAAACTTTTTGTTTTTATGGCGTTTTCAACTATGTTTTATGGTGTTTTTCTGAACTTGGTGTTTTCATGGCGTTTTCATCTGAGTTTTTCCCGGAGATTTTATGAACTGGGTGTTTTATGGCGTTTTCAACTAGGTATTTTCATGGCGTTTTTATTTGAACACCCAGTTTATGTCATTTTTTTTTAATTTCAAAAGTATAGCAATAGTGTACTCGTTGGGAATATAATAAAACACTCGATTTTATGGTGTAATTTAAAAAAAATAATCACGTATAGAAAAGTTACGAGAGTTTAAAAAAGATGGTGGAATATGCATGTGACTTGCATGTGTGCATGGTCTTTGGTATGTCAGTGGCATGTGCATGAGCATTTTGACAATATTAGCGTAAGTGTAAGTTAGCATGAACGTCACATTATAACAGCGAAACCATTCTCACCGTTTTCACACTTTTAGGCGTTTCCTTATATATATATATATAAGAAATGTGCCTGCGCAATGCAGCGGGAATCATAGACGCTGCCAATGTGTGCGTTATTTGGTGATTATCCTCAACCGAAACTAAAGTCGTTGTTTAGTCTATTTTTTAATTAATCAGTTTTCGGTTAATCAGTTCGGTTTATTTGGTTAGATTGACAGTTTTCGGTTTGATTCTTTTAAGTTTGGTTAATAGCCAAAACCAAACTTGAGGTAAAACTTTTGCTTAGAAATACATAAAATGAAATTATAAGTACATAAAATGGAGGTAGAAAATATAAAATACATGAACTGAAGGTATAAAAGCTAGAAATATATGAAAATATGAATGGTTTGGCTCGGTTAATTTTGGTTAAACGAGGGTACAAAAAAATCGGTAATTGGTTTTAGTTAATTTAGGTTTTGTTTAATCGAATTACAGTTAATTTTTTATTTTTTGTTGATTTCGGTTTGGTTTCGTCTGATTTCGGTTAACAATTAAGTTATTGCTCACCATTAAACACTATTAATCACGTAAGATATCATTTTTTAAGTTAAAAAACTATAGGATTACTATACTTAAACTAAAGAGAATAAAATATTTATTTTTGTGACTCAAGTTAAGAAAAAAATATTAATGTACAAAAACTTATAAACATTTAAAAATCACCTGGGTGGTTATTTTTTTATATCTTTGTAAAATGTAATTACTAACTAATTATCTATAGTTTTGTTAATGATGAGAGAATTAAATTGTAAGTAAGATGAGGAGATTAAAGTGTAATTAGTGTTTGAATGATTAATTTACCCTTATTTTAGGTTGCACCCTAGGCATCTAAAACAAAAAAATGATATCTTAAAATGCCACTTGTTTTATGCATTATATATATACAGGGGAAATTCAGTGCAGAACACTAAATATTGCGAAAACACATATAACAAAATAAATCACCCATTTTCTCAATCCTTAAAGCCTAAAAAGTAAATGAAAATGTTACAAATGCGAGATTTATTGTTTCATACAATAGACTTCAAAACAAAATATGAAAAATTTTCAGTTTTTATATAACAAAAATTTTCAGTTTTTAAATAACCTACATTCAGCTTTTATATAACCTACACCAATGTAGGTTAAATTAACTACATGTATGTAGGTAAAACTACATGGTTTTCAAGGATGTATAATACAAATATGAATGTAACAAAGATCAAATTTAAAAAATATGAACCTTAAATCTTGAAATTTACTGATTTAGAGTTGTTATTTTTGTTCTCTTATGTAATAATATTCGTTCTCTCTCTCTCTCTCTCTATATATATATATATATATATATATAAAATCTAATAAATATAGTAAATTAATAAATAATAAACAAGCGAAACCCGAGTCAAGCTTGAGAAACTACCAACAAGTAGTCAAAGCTCGAGCTCGAGTTCTCACAAACTAATCAAGCATGAGATCGGCTTGGCCTGTTTGCACCCCTACATGAGACTCTGAAAGTTGCTAACCGACAATCGGTGGTGGTCTATGACTATGCATGGCTGTTGTGTGTTCACATAGGTTGCATATACCGAAAAATCAAAATTCGAAGGTGGTGTTTTTTTCACTCTACTAGATTACATTCTTTTATTTTAATTGAAACTAGGGTTGTACTTATTTGCGTTGCGCAGTGACGTGGTTGGAATTTAAAACGTGTAGCACATTATGACAACCGATAAATAAATTTTTAAAATTGATTAAAATAATATATTAATGGGTTATGCTATTCGCGTCGTAACTCGGCTCTGGCTCTGAACATCAAAACAATAATAAAAGCTAAAACGATATAGTAAATAAAAAAGGTAAAGATAAGGTAAACGATAGAAACTTGGTCGGTTTCGGCGTGTTCGTTATAGCAAAGAAAAAAACAGTTAAAAAATATGTTCAAAATAGTATCGGTGTGTTTGTTAAAAAATATTAAACTAAAAAAAACCTTTGCCACACTCGTTATAGTAAAGAAAAAGAAACATTTAAAAATATGTCTAAAACGTTATTAACGTGTTCTTAGAAAAACTATTTAGGTGTAGAAAAGTAATTTGGTTAAAGTAAAAGAAAAAAAATACAGTAGTTAATCTACATGGGTTGTAGATAAAAAAGTTTACACCAAATGACAAAATAGAATAAAAACAAAAAAATTGATGAACCTGTAAAACATGCATTAGATGTAGTACAATACTATTCATCTTCTCTTCCTTTATATTATACTATGGTCGTAGTTACCCGCGCATTGCGTAGCGACGCTGTTGGAATTCAGAACGTATAGCACACCATTATAACCGATAAATAAATTTGTAAAATTAATTAAAAAATGATATATTAATGGGTTGCTATTTGCGTCGTAACTCAGCTCTAAACATCAAAATAATAACAAAAGGTAAAACGATATAGTAAATAATAAAGGTAAAAATAAGGTAAACGAAAAAAGAAAACACTAGAAACTTGGTCAGTTTCGGCACACTCGTTATAGCAAAGAGAAAAAGTTAAAAAATATGTTCAAAAGAGTATCGGCGTGTTCTTTAAAACATATTAAATTAAAAAAAACTTGCCACACTCGTTATAGAAAAGAAAAAGAAAATTGTAAAAATGTGTCTAGAATGGTATTAACGTATTCGCTAAAAAAACTATTTAGGGCTAGAAATATAATTTGGTTAAAGTAAAGGAAAAAAAATACAATACTTAAACTACATGAGTTGTAAATGAAACAAATTACACTAAATGACGAAATAAAATAAAAAATAAAATTAATGAACTTGTAAATATGCATTAGATATTAGATGTAGTACAACGCTATTCATCTTCTTTTCTTTTATATTATATATAATATAATATATTATATATAATTATTTTTCTCTTTATCATATTTCATTTTATTTTACCTGTGTTCAGCTCTAATCAATTTATTTTCGGCTTGAAACAATTTCTTATGAAAAAAAGTAGTTATGGCTCTTTGTTAACTATACGAAATTATTTAACTACTAGTGGGAGTCCTCCGCACTATCTGGTGAGAATTAAGTTTTAATTGTTATCGATTCAGTTTGTTACGATACCAATACCTGGTATAATTTACGATACTAAATTCGAATATAACTCTAACCAAAAAAGAAAACCAATAATATACAGTTATAATATGTCTAAAAAGATACCGATACTAATACATGATTTTTCTAGACTTGTCGTGGTCAATTCATAATCTATGTTGTTCATTGACCATGTGTCTACTTTTGTAAGTCCCTCAATTTTTGACGTGTTGGAGCTGCCTAGATTTGTGTAAGCTAACTAAGATTTTTCACCATTGAGCTAGCTATGTATGAACTAGCAAAGGTTAAAACATCAGCGATTATCCTCACAAATGAATCACCATTCTGTCGAACAGAATTTGATGACCTGACCCACCCACCCAAGAGGAAACCCACGACTGATGAAACTCATGTCTCAACCTGAAACAAAATTTGTCTCATACGGGTCTCCAACCCATAGCCTCCCATTTGAAAAAGTATGGGAATCACTGGTTAAAACTTTTGTTGATTATCTTTACATGTTTATACTAAATTGAAGTTTATTATATTGTGATCATTATTTTTATATTTGTGTTTGAATATGATGATGATATTTTAGTGCTTCGGTAATATCATAATTATCTTTGGCTAATTTCGTTGTTGACAAGATTACTCGTTTTTTAATAAATAACGATCAAGTGCTTAGCTTTTATCGAAAACAAATATAAGTAATTATAACTAATTCAAAGGTTCTAACAACGATGTGTATGGCTTATTCATCTTATTTTATATTATCTTTCTGCATTCATGTATTAAATAATCCTTTGTTAAGATTCCAAACCCTAAACAAGAGATCTTTATAAACATATAAACACACACAAAAAAACTTCAAGTTACCTCCAAATTGTAAAGCAAAAAACCATGTCAAATCCCATATTTTTCACCATCCCACTCATTGCCATCCCTATTCTCTACTGGGTCTACACTTACCCCAAGAACAAATACAAGCAAACCAATCTTGTGCTTTATGTGCATGATAACCACACCGGCGATGACAAGTCAGCAATGACAATCGCCGGAAAAGACGGGCCCACCACTAGCATTATGTATTTCGGGACCCTTTTGGTCCATGATGCTTCAGTGACCCTAGGCCCTGATCCAGGGTCAAAAGCGGTTGGAAGGGCACAAGGTATGTACATCAACAGCCAACTTGATGGGAAGGCGTTGTACATGATCTTTTCGATCATGTTCAATGATGGGGATTATAAGAATAGCACTCTAGAGATTCAGGGAGCCGATCCTTTTGTGTTGAAGGAGAGGGAGTTTTCGGTTGTCTCGGGGACTGGTTATTTTCGGTTTGTGAGGGGATATGGAATCATGACTACCGAGTTTCTAGATATACAAAATAAAAGGGGTATTATCAAGCTTAATATAACAGTGAGACATTTTTGAAATGTTTGTTTAAGGATTTTGATGTTTTCATTTTACTTTGAAGTCTTCTTGTATTTTCATTTTTGGGCTTCAATTATGATTTAGTGGTTTTCTCTTGGGGTTGTTCTGTATTTATAGATCTATTATTACAACACATTTACACCCTGTTAACACACATACAATCAACCCACTTGATATGCTTAGATGAATGGGTTACACTTGTTCGGGTTACATGAATTTTATTGTATCGTGTTAGCTGTTAAAGATTGATATTTTAAAATGAATAAATATAGCGTTGTGTTTGTATCAATCTACTAACCCAACCCAGTAACGTTTAGGCTCTGTCTTACGAAAACAAATAAAAGAATAATCATCAATCAAAAAATTGTTTAAACGTCGGACAAATATGTAATGCATTGAAGGGGCATTAAAAATATTCAATATGTTGCTGCCTGCTAAATCTAATTGATTGCATTCGAATTGAATTGTTTATCCACGTGATAAGGTATCCCAAAACATCAACTCGAGATTCTGAGCAACATTCTTCGAGTGTGATATCAATATTGTATAATACAATAACACATTGTATTGTGTGTTTTTTTGAAGGACATGGGACGGAGTACTGCTAGGCATCTGTCTCACACACTAAAACACCCTGCCAAAAATAGTAGTGGCAAGCACGCCTCAAAAGAGTCCAAACCACAATTACAAACCCATTATGTACAAAGAATTACACCATTAACTAAGAGCTCCGAATTTACCCCTATGTTTAACTCAAAGATACCACCCCGATTTAATAGAACTCATGATGTCACACATCAACCGATGGCGGAAACATCGAGGCAGGACGAAAGAGATTGCTCATAATACTAATAGCGACAATATTTAATTAAACCAGATTGCATTTCATAAATAAAATTGTTGAGTACAACACATAGAAATCTCAAATATAACAATAATCATGGCAAAATTTGATACAACATTTATAAACCTAAACGTCTACGTGTGTATATAGTCATCAACGCTACTCCAATTTCATAGCATCATCTTCATCAACCTGTAACATGTTTTAAAATAGAGTTCAATGCAAAAGCAAAGGTGAGTACACAAGTTTGGTGATACATAGCATAAGTATGAAAAAGGTATAACTCGACTCCAAATGTTAATCGTTATGTAAGGTAAATGCTAATCATGCAATACTAGATCAAACCCCGAGTTTCCACAAAAAAATACGAGATCGAGCTTCCCTCATCACAAAAGTGACGAGACTAAAAATAAATATGAGAATCTTAACATAACCCCGACGGGTGGTTTGCTACTCCTATAGCGCTATATATGTCAAGGTGGGCTAGCTAAGTTAATGATCAAGCATGTATAATTCTATCATGTATCTAAGCATAACGAGTATTCATGTATTAAGGATTGAGCTGTAAAAGCATGAATATGTGATAAGTATTTTGATAAGTAAACATGTTACAACCCAAAATGTGTTAAAGCGGTAAATGGGTCGAGTGTACTCACGGTTTTGCTTAAAGTATTCCACTTAGAGAAATCCGGGAGCTTGTTGTAGATTAGGGTTTGGCACCTTGTCCTTCTACAAGAAGAACATAGGTATAAGTATGAGTTTAACGGGAGATTCGGATTATTCGAGCATATGTATAAGGATTCATAGTATAAAGTATAAGAATATGAAAATAGTCACTAAGGCATAACACTCGTTTCTTGACACTATGTTAACCCATATGGGGTTGATGTGATTTCGTAGGTTTTGAAACCTATTAGAATCGTAAACGAGGAATTACACACTTAAGTGATAGACTTATTATCTTGACAAGTGATTAGTTATTCATTATCAAGAGTTCGGTTTAAGGGTTATATTATAGTCCATAGTCAGTATATGTACATAATAAAACTATAACTAACAAGGATTCATATAAGTCATGGAGGAGGTAGGAGGTAGAACCATCCATTTAGGAACCTTGTATGATGTTCACCGCTTCACAAGTCGTCATAGACAACAGGGAGGGTCATGAACAAGTAATATGACAAGAATGTAAATGGGGTCACTATACCAAGTAGCCAAGTGAAATACAACCTGGTGAGCCGGCGTCGACACACGTTGAAGGCTAGACGTGGTTATGACACTTTCAATCTAGCAAACTAACTTGGGATAATGATGAAAATCATCAAGTGATGTGTGGTCTCATAGTTAGGATAGCCCAAGCTAACCAAGGTGGACACACATAACAAGTTCAAGACTTGCATCACTTGTGAGCTTAAAGCTCTTATGAAAACAGAAAGTTTGGAGTGTTTTAACACTCCTATATACATGTATAACAAGCCTAGGTTAGTCTCCTTAATCATCAAGTTAAATTTGAAGCTCAAGAACACTAGGATGGATGAATAAAACATGAGTTAAACAAGTTTTGAAAAGGTTTTAGTCACTTCAGAAAACTTTCAGCCTACTTTGGAGCCTTTTTGGTGAATACCCAGGTCTGGAAATGCCATGGCAAGTCCGTGGGTTCGAACCTAAGCCTGATCCAAGGAAGTAGGAAGAAGAATTGAAGGATTTCGTTAAGTATTGAGCAAGTTATGCTCACTTTTGTGAAGGAGGTACAAACTGCCCGAATTCTGATGTTGCAAGAGTTCTTGAGATGATTTAAGGGAGGTTTGAGAGAGATTAGGAGGTGATTAAAGTGTGAAAATGTGTGGAGGACACTTGGTATTTGTAAGGGATGAAGGTAGGGTGGTTAGGAAGTGATTAAATGGGGTTTAAGGCCATTGGGGAGAAGAGTTGCGTGTGGATTCATGCACACTTTGCGGCCAAAACACAAACTGACCCACCCAGCGGGTCTTACGAACCGTAAGGGTATCCCCTTGCGGTCTGCAAGGACTAGGCCGGGACACAAATTTCATATTTTGTTGTTTTGTTATAAGGTGACGGGTTTTGGTGTTGATTTATGGTATTTTATGGATGATTAAAGTATTATAAGCATAAACATCATGTCACAAAGTATAGGTATGTATAAAATGATCGAGATCGATTATAAACACCGCATATAATGTACGTATAAAGCATCAATAACGTGTATTAGCAAATATGTCACGTTTACGAGTATGGGCATCATGTATGCGTATGTATAATTAAGTATAACAAGTATTGAGAAAAAAGTATGTTCCATTATGATTGAAGTCTCGATTATAAACATTACAACAAAAATGCGAATACGAGATACAAAGGTTTTCAAAAATAGAAATACAAGGCTAGCTTTCTAAACATGGAAATATGAAAAAGCGAGGCGTTACACATAATCTCTCCAGCATCGCATCTTTCATTACCAGGGCGCATGATTATAGGGGTGGGGGGCGCCCGCCCCCTCGAAATTTTCGCTGAGTAGGGTTATATATGTAGTTTTCGTATAGAAATTTTTGGGTATATACGTTTTCGCCCTCCGGTTTTCGACGGCAAGCTTCGCCACTGTCTATTACCAAACACTTTATCATTTCTCGCTCACCAATGCACCAACAGGCCATCGTAATAAGGCCGTGAACCAACTTTTTCTTCTTCTTATCCATACCAGGAACCATGTGATGGTTCGGCAAAAAAAATCTGTCTCACACACTTTCTTATTGGTGTAAAAAAATTCAGAATTACGATTTTACCCCAATTAAGATATACAATTTTGCCATCATTGTAGTTTTTGACAAATTAGGATTTTACTCCTAACTAAAATTACTGTTGAAGAATGACTCAAACTTGTCCGTTGGATTGCACATGCATGATATGCTAGTTCTATGTAACAATTTCCTCCTTTGCGAAAATATCAAATCAGTTTGAATAAGGTTACTAACCATATGTCATAGTTTTCTGTTTTTAGTCGTTGTTTCTTTTTACTATAAATTGTAGGTTTCTGTCATTGTTATGCATGCACTTATCAATTTAGTGAATAAGAGAGCCAAACATTTGAGTCTTTCATATTTTTCTTGTTATTTGTGTGTGCGAGTTGCTCTAAAATACTAACAGAGTGGTATCAGAGCGGTATCAAAGCTTGGTGAGTGCTCTATAAAAAGGGGGAGATACTAAGAGAGAAAAGTTGTTCTAATTCGATCATGATAGAACAAGTGAATGCTCTTCCAATGGCTCCAACTCCAATCCGTGTATTCAAAGCAGAGGGGTACGAGTATTGGAGTATTCGATTGAAAACAATACTGAGATCTCGCGATCTCTGGGAGATGGTTGAAAGTGGAGTAAATGAAGCTGATACGGATCAAGCTCGCCTGAAACTAATCAAAAGAAAGAAGCTCATGCTATGGCAGTCATTCAATAGGTAGTGCATGATCAGTTGTTTTCCAGAATCTCTGCTGCCTCTACGACCAAGGAAACATGGGAGATACTGAAGATGGAGTTTCAAGGAGATTCACAGGTCAAATCTGTGAAACTTCAAGGTCTTAAACAGACTTTGAGAATGTCAGCATGAAAGAAAGTGAAACAATTGGTGACTTTTTTAAGAGTAATGGGCATCGTAAGTCAACAAGGTCCTATGGTGAAAAGGTTGTTGATCGTATAATTGTTGAAAAGATTTTGAGGAGTTTAACTCCTAAATTTGACTATGTAGTGCCATCCATAGAAGTCTATAATGATTTGGTTACTCTTGTACCTGTTAAACTCATGGGGTCACTGCAATCACAATAAGGGAGAATCAATATCAGAGGGCTAGATAAAATTGAAAGAGCCGATGAACAAGCTCTTCAAGTGTTCCAGGACACTAGTAGAAGCCCACAAGTTGGTTCAAGAGGAAGAGGCCGTGGATTTGGTAGAGGCAAGGGGAGAGGAAGAACTCCTGAAAAAATAGAGGGCCACAATGTTATTTGTGTAACAGATTTGGTAATGTCAAGAAGATGCGACATCTGCACATTTTCAATCCTTGTACAAATTGTTAATTGATACTCAAATGTAATCAGTTTAACACAACGTACACTCCGGAACAAGGACATAAGTTAAACATACCTAAATATCCTTTACATAACTTAGAAATAAGTTTTAAGGGTTTCGGTATGGCAAAAACATGCTTATTTGAACTCAGGGACTATTTTTGACAAACTGCGAAAGTCCGTTGGTCCATATTCAAGATACGAACCATGCGTTCAAATCCGAATATTTTTGTACGCAATAAAATCTTGTATTTTATTAATAAGAGTGCAAAAATGTCAATCGTTGTGAAATTTCGTTCATTTTCGTGTTCAATAAACCGTTGTATTACCATTGAAACTTGTTGTATTTCCCTTTTGAACCGTTGTAATATCAATTTAGTATCAATGAAATTTGTGTTGCTAAATATTGTCGTAATGTAGCGTTATGACGTTTTGAGCAATTTGTTCATCTCATAGCGATGTTTCCGCTATCGGTTGGGGTGTGACACTCATTGTTCCATGAAAAAGTTCAAGCATACAAGGATCGTGAAGGCTACCTCATCGTGAGGTACGGATATAATAGGATGGGGGATTATGAAAATTTTGAAAGCCCATCCTCATATTATCTATACTTTGGACCACCCCACCACCAGAGCAAGAAAGTGAAGCTTATCAGTCATGCCATTGTTGTGGAAACGTTCACATACATGAAGACTGTCCTGTGTTTTGGAAGGATCCAGTGTTTTGGAAAGGAAAAATAAAGTCCGGTTACAAGTCATCTTCATATCAAGAAGACTACCACTCAGAGATGGATTACCGATATGAGCAAGAGCAGGATAAAAACTATAAACCCAAGATGCCACATTTCCCATGTTACCAGGAGGAGTATGACGGTTACTATCATGAATATCCTCAGTCGGCATACGAGGACCCTCCAGCGTTACTACTGTCACACCCTGACCCGCAGCGGAAAATGGTAGTCAGGGCATGATTGGGTTTTCATCAAAGCTCATGACATTACTATAAAGTTTCATATTTATTATTTCCAATTTAAAGGAGAAATTACAATAAACATACAAGCACAACATGTTATAAACACAACATTCATGAACTCTTTATTTTTCTTCTAAGGCAAATTCCTAGGTGTTCCTTGCTTCAACCTGTTCACCTGTATCATGTGTAAAAATGGTTTTTGGGTCAACAAAAGTTGGCGAGTGAATCTTATTTAAACATTGGAAAGAATTAATTATATTGGTTATTTAAATAAAAATGTGCATGAACCAAATATGAGTAACCGCATATGTAAATCTAACCACAAGCCACATATTATCAATCAATGCACACACAAACATGACAAATGATGAACAATGAGATCAAGGGTCAATCAAACGGAGCCGATCTAATGAGGCACGTGATGCTCAACTCGTCTCCAACGAGGAACTGATGGGCCTAATGAATGAATTTCACGCAACTGACAAAAATGTAAACACGCAATACAACAAACAACATTTACATCACACGTTAGATCATATAATGGTAATAGCACAATTGTTTGAATAAACAAAATATGTAAACGACACATGATACACCCCAAAACATGAATAAAAAGGGGAAGTTGTAAGAATTCACTCACAGTGTTTGCGTTTTTAATCCTTAGTGAAAAACCACACGAGAATAAGGAGAAAATCCAATTGATAAGCGTGATTTAAGCTAGACAAACGAATGTAACAAAAAAAAAGTAAACGTTATGCTAGGCATAGCTAAATGAACGAACATGATATGTTAGCCTCGTTGAGCCTAACGAACCTCTACAAGGCTACGACAAGCCTAAAGGCGAGCCTAAACTAGGCTACCTTAACGAGCCTAATGCTCCTTAACTAGGAACCTAAACTAAACTAATTAAACTAAGAAAGCAATAAATAAATGAATATTAAAACAAAAATAAAAATAAAAAAATAAAAGAACAAAGAAAGCAAAATTACCTCGAAGAAAAACTTTACAAAATGAGAAAAGCTTGAAGGGCGGCACCTCCTCGTCGAAAGTGGAAATAAAAACTACTACACACCACACCCAAAGGGGTATTGTGCTTGTGGAGCCACCAAATTTGGTTATTCCACTTGTTTATACTCAAATTATGAGTTGCAAGCTATAAAGAACCAAGCAAGGGTATTTATAGGTGTGAAATGGAGCACAAATTGGTGATTGGGGCGATGTGGGATGACCTTAAAACAAGATTTTCGCATCTTTCAAATTAGCAACAAACACCAAACTTGTTTTCGCGATTCCGCTTCGTTATAACTCCGTTTCGCGCACGGTTTTCGCCTACGTCCATTATTTTCAGAGTACTATCATATGGAAGAGAGTAATCCAACATCCATGATGTCGAGAATTGGGCTTAAACCTTGTGTCTTGATGCGGGTCGAGGGTTATGTTCTAAAACTTGTGTTTGTGAATGCCGTTACGCTGGAGCTCAGTTTTATGCACAATTTGAACCTACTTGATCCTTAGTATATAAGTATATCTTGGAGCTTTGAATGGACCAGAATGATAGCTCAAGGATGGAGAAAGAAAGTCACCCGAAAGTCATCGTGTGACAAAACTAAGAGTACGACATGTAGAGCTTCTTTGCTATCATTTACATCTAAACCCTCCAAAACACAATGTCTTATCTTAAGGCATATATATAATGAAGTTTGGATGATAAGAAGGTTAGGATATGATGTGCTAGGTATGTTCACGAAGTCTCCAAAGTTTTTGATTAACTTAAGGAAAACCTTAGTTTTAGACCTTAGAGATATGGAGGGTTGCTTCAAAATACATGGAAATTAATTTACAAGGTTGTATAAACATGTATAAGACTATAAATCACCAGATATGATAACATGTATGATCAAAACATAGAATCCAAGACATTTTATTGCTTAAACATTAAACAAAATTACGTGGAATATGAAACGGATCGAGTTACAAAAATGGGTCGGGTTTTAGGATTCATTTTTTTTACGAATGTTACAGTCTCCCATACTTTTGAAAATTTCATCCCGAAATTAAGAAGTAACCATTTAGCCATTTAACATTTGGGTGGTAGAGGTAATTCAAAAGGGATTGCAGTGTTTAAGGATTTTGGAAATGAAAATTTTAACAAAGTTTGATGTGGTGGATTGGCTCAAGTGTTTCGTTTGTTGGCGAGACCCGGATTCGAATCCTTGGTCCGCTATTTTATATATAATTTTTAAATTCAAAGTTTTGAAATGTTATAAATCAGACCCCTTAACTCTACTATCCGAACTAACTTGGCTACCAACTCATATTACCTTAAAACTCACTTTAAAACCTAACAAAACTAACTAGATTTTATTAATGATTTTAATTGTGATATTAATTAAATTAAATTAATTAAAATCGATAAATGAATTTAAATAGAAGAGTATAATCTTTCAACGGTTATTTATTTCATGAAAATTTCCGAGGTTTAAAGGTTAGGATCCGGATTTCAAAGTGGGTCGGACTTCTGGATACCTGTTTTTTGCGGATGTTACAGTCTCCCATACTTTTAGGAATTTCGTCCAAAATTAGGAGGGAACCGTTCTTGAGGGTTAGTTAATAGGGTTTGTTATATATTGGATCTCGAGTATACTAGGTAATAAAAAATCTCAATGATGCTAAGGATATACATAACTAGGTTAGTGTGAAGTTTGGATTTTGATTGAGGCGGTAACGTTCCTAGTAAGGGATGAATGCCCTGCTACATGAATCGTTTTTTGATGCCTGAGGTGTAGAAGTGAAAAGCATTGTAACACGGAGATGGCTAACCGGATATTGCCTCATGATAAGGGGTTTTGAGAAAAATCAGAGCGTCATAATGATAAAGTTACCTCACAAAACGAAATCATCAACCACATCGTTATCAAAACTGAGATTGACACTACTTACACAGATTTACCATAACCGTCTAACAATGCTTTTGATCACCTAACAAGAACACTTATATATAGGAAGTACTGCGGCGTATCCACCATGTCCTTGTCAAATTTTCATTGGCCTTGTTATTAAGTCACGATTAGTTCTACGTGACTCGTCCTAAAATCTACAAAACATAAACAAACACAACAACCATGCTTGAGTCTCGAATCCGAAGAAAGCAAGACTAAATGACGGCGGTACCTCTCTCGTGTGTTATGAGGAAGTGGTCAGTCTATGAAAAAGTGAGACACTGCCCAACTTCCCTAAATGATGAGACGGGGTTCGTCGTGATGTATGATGACATGAATGACATGAAATTTAATTGTTGTATAAAGATTTGTGATGAAACAAATTGACATAGCGTGATACAAATTGCATTAATATGAAATAATGAAATCTAGAAACATTATTACCCAAATTGAAAACAATGGTAACTTGAATAGTTAGGACAAGAAATGGAATTTATTAAAGTTTGGATTGGGAATAAAAATAAAATAAACAACTACAGCAGAGTCTTGAGTCTTCATGATGGGATAAAGGCTAGTTAGGTTTTTCGTTCGCACCGTTGTTGACCTCAACTGGTTTGCGTTGATGTTGTAAGCTCTCCCTCTTGCTGGTGGGGGTGCTGGGTTTGCCTGGTTCGCTTGGTTAACTAGGTTTGCTTGAGCTTGGGCGTTTATAATGTTAACCAATCTAGGGCACGTGTTTCTAAAGTGGGTAGGGTCAGCAAATTAAAGCAAGCTCGAACATATGGAACTATGGGGTATTGAGGTTGTTGATAGGGTTGGATCATGTTTTGGGTAGAGGGTGAAGTTTGGTTTTTGGGGCATGCGACAAGTCTTATTTAGATGACCATAACGCCCACAATTAGCACACAATCGACAGGGTATGGTAGGTTGATGGTGATAAAAGCAGGTGTTGCATTGAGGATGAGGTCTAATGTAGGGTTTCTTATTTGGGTAAGCGGAGTTGGGTGCTACTTGAGTGATTGGGATAGCTTGAAGTGGTACGGCTTGTGGGGCTGGTTGATTGCCTTGAGTGATAGCGAAATTTTGCCCGTCTCGCTTTCTCTTAGTAGTGGGTTGGGAAGAGGATTCAGTTTGGGTTGGGTTTGAGGTTTCGGTTGGTGTTTTATCTTTCTTCTTCTCATCTTTGAAGTCTCTATTCCTAATGTGGTTTTCGGTGAGCTCTGTAGCTAGCTCCATTGCTGCTTCCAAAGTTGCAGGTGTAGTACTCATCACAGGGTCTTGAATCTTTGGAGGAAGACCCTGAATGTTTTGCTCGATCAGGCGGTAGAGAGGGGTGAAACAATTTGGAACCATTTGATTCAGCTCGAGGAACCTCTTGTTATAGGTTATGTGATCTCCCTCTTTTTGCTTTAATGAATAGAACTCGTCCTCTAGTTTCTTTATTTCACTTCTTGGACAGAACGTCTAGTCATAAGCTCTCTCAATTCTTCCCATGTTAGGGCTACAGTGGCTTCGATGCCTCGTCTGCCCTTCTCAGCATTCCGCCACATGAGGGCTACTCCATACAAGCGTCCAGTAGCATAGCGTACTTTGCGGTCATTGGGACAATCACAGTTGAGGAAGGTACTCTCCATCTCTTCGAACCATCGAAGGAGAGCAGTGACTCCCTCATTACCTTCGTACTTCGGAGGGTCACATGAATTGAAGTGCTTGTAGGTGCACTTGGTGGTATTTGGGGGAGAGTTGACAACATTTTGATCTTCTTGGTTGATTGGGTTGATGGGATTAGCAGCAAAGGTTTGTTGGACTTGAACTACGATGTTGGGAATTACGGCAGCCAATTTTTTGAGCGATTTGGGCAGCCAAGCGCTCCGAGACTTTCCTGATCTCCTATCTCTACGAGAGTGACTAGAAGACATCTACAAGGAATGCCTATCGAGAGTATGAGTTTGACATATAGGTGTCATGTGTCGCATAAAATGAACATCCACAAAACAAATGAAAAAAATAAATTTGCTACATCCATAGGATGTCTTGGGCTTTGCTCATGTTTGTGCCCCCATATGTCCCCATAGTTGGCCTTGGTAGTCATGTGGGCCCCATGACTACTGGGCTCTGATAGGGTTCACATTGCTGTTGGCCTGTTAACACTTGCGCCACCCGAATGAATATCGTAAAACATGATTGCAAAGTATAAGGTCGGAGGGTGTCCTGGTATAGACATAGTGACAACTCAAAGTGGGGTTAGTTCGAACGACGTTTGGTGTGGCATGCTTTGGCCTAATAGGTCCTTCGTACTCTCATCGTTAGTCCCCAGGTAGGCAAACTAGTCCGTTATATTTGATTTATACGAATGCCAACCTAGACTGAACGTTTCGACTACCGGTACTTGTACCCTTCCAGTTACTACATGCCCATCGTAAAACTCACTTTGATGAGATTGAAAAACGAAAACATCACAAAATATTGAATAAAGAAAATATGAGAATGATTTGAATATGTGAGAATTGAAACGTGCGTGATAAATGTGTATGTAAGCATGTTATGTTTGACAATATTTTAACTCATTAAGTATTACACAAAATGATAGTGGAAGTGTTGCATGCATTTGTGTGTGTCGCAAATATGAAACAAATAAACATCATAAGTTTGCATGTAACCACATAAGCAATTAAAAATCTAATCGACTATAGTATAGACTCTAAGGGTATAATAACCTATCCTATATCCCTATAGTCAAAAGCTCTGATACCAATCTGTCACACCCTGACCCGCAGCGGAAAATGGTAGTCGGGGCATGATTGGGTTTTCATCAAAGCTCATGACATTACTATAAAGTTTCATATTTATTATTTCCAATTTAAAGGAGAAATTACAATAAACATACAAGCACAACATGTTATAAACACAACATTCATGAACTCTTTATTTTTCTTCTAAGGCAAATTCCTAGGTGTTCCTTGCTTCAACCTGTTCACCTGTATCATGTGTAAAAATGGTTTTTGGGTCAACAAAAGTTGGCGAGTGAATCTTATTTAAACATTGGAAAGAATTAATTATATTGGTTATTTAAATAAAAATGTGCATGAACCAAATATGAGTAACCGCATATGTAAATCTAACCACAAGCCACATATTATCAATCAATGCACACACAAACATGACAAATGATGAACAATGAGATCAAGGGTCAATCAAACGGAGCCGATCTAATGAGGCACGTGATGCTCAACTCGTCTCCAACGAGGAACTGATGGGCCTAATGAATGAATTTCACGCAACTGACAAAAATGTAAACACGCAATACAACAAACAACATTTACATCACACGTTAGATCATATAATGGTAATAGCACAATTGTTTGAATAAACAAAATATGTAAACGACACATGATACACCCCAAAACATGAATAAAAAGGGGAAGTTGTAAGAATTCACTCACAGTGTTTGCGTTTTTAATCCTTAGTGAAAAACCACACGAGAATAAGGAGAAAATCCAATTGATAAGCGTGATTTAAGCTAGACAAACGAATGTAACAAAAAAAAAGTAAACGTTATGCTAGGCATAGCTAAATGAACGAACATGATATGTTAGACTCGTTGAGCCTAACGAACCTCTACAAGGCTACGACAAGCCTAAAGGCGAGCCTAAACTAGGCTACCTTAACGAGCCTAATGCTCCTTAACTAGGAACCTAAACTAAACTAATTAAACTAAGAAAGCAATAAATAAATGAATATTAAAACAAAATAAAAATAAAAAAATAAAAGAACAAAGAAAGCAAAATTACCTCGAAGAAAAACTTTACAAAATGAGAAAAGCTTGAAGGGCGGCACCTCCTCGTCGAAAGTGGAAATAAAAACTACTACACACCACACCCAAAGGGGTATTGTGCTTGTGGAGCCACCAAATTTGGTTATTCCACTTGTTTATACTCAAATTATGAGTTGCAAGCTATAAAGAACCAAGCAAGGGTATTTATAGGTGTGAAATGGAGCACAAATTGGTGATTGGGGCGATGTGGGATGACCTTAAAACAAGATTTTCGCGTCTTTCAAATTAGCAACAAACACCAAACTTGTTTTCGCGATTCCCGCTTCGTTATAACTCCGTTTCGCGCACGGTTTTCGCCTACGTCCATTATTTTCAGAGTACTATCATATGGAAGAGAGTAATCCAACATCCATGATGTCGAGAATTGGGCTTAAACCTTGTGTCTTGATGCGGGTCGAGGGTTATGTTCTAAAACTTGTGTTTGTGAATGCCGTTACGCTGGAGCTCAGTTTTATGCACAATTTGAACCTACTTGATCCTTAGTATATAAGTATATCTTGGAGCTTTGAATGGACCAGAATGATAGCTCAAGGATGGAGAAAGAAAGTCACCCGAAAGTCATCGTGTGACAAAACTAAGAGTACGACATGTAGAGCTTCTTTGCTATCATTTACATCTAAACCCTCCAAAACACAATGTCTTATCTTAAGGCATATATATAATGAAGTTTGGATGATAAGAAGGTTAGGATATGATGTGCTAGGTATGTTCACGAAGTCTCCAAAGTTTTTGATTAACTTAAGGAAAACCTTAGTTTTAGACCTTAGAGATATGGAGGGTTGCTTCAAAATACATGGAAATTAATTTACAAGGTTGTATAAACATGTATAAGACTATAAATCACCAGATATGATAACATGTATGATCAAAACAAAGAATCCAAGACATTTTATTGCTTAAATATTAAACAAAATTACGTGGAATATGAAAACGGATCGAGTTACAAAAACGGGTCGGGTTTTATGATTCATATTTTTCACGAATGTTACAACTACATTCCAAACTTGATGCTATCATAAACATGATGACGAGTCAAAGAATGAGAGTGAGGTGAGAAACAAAGCTCACGAAGCGTTGGTGATGCAAGTGGGTCAACTCACCGAGGAGTTGGCGCAACTTAGACGGGACCAAGAAATGTTGGACAGTGGTACCATGGTTGATAGTGATGTGGTGGAAGAGGTTATGGATCTTCCGGAGCCAGAAAATGAATGTCTGAACCAAATTGAAGACATTACACATACATATGAGTCAGAGCTGAAAGAAGCCCAAGTTTATCCTTACCCTTCTCCCATACTTATTATTCCAACCAACAAAGTTGGGGATGAAGATTCGGGGATAAGGAGTCGCAAGGTGGAGTTGCAAGACATTAGGCAATTTGTTAAGAAGCGGCCCCAAAGTTGTTCAATATGCATGCTGATTAAAATAAAGAGAGAGTGGATTCGGCATACTGACTATCGAGCGTATGTTGGTAACTCGGTAGGAAAATGTTCACTTAGACCACCATAAGAGGAAAATCAGGTATGATTGTTGTATATTTGTATTTTTTTACTTATTTTATTTTTTTCCTTAGTAGTTAAATGAACTTTGTGGGTGTGTTCACTATATAACCCTCACGAGACCTACTCGTCCTCCCGAGCTATTGGGAGGTTTAAAAGGGCTTGTTGCATAAGCTAAATGCAATCGTGCTTCTTACGAAAGTGAGATAGGCTTGTCGTTGTTGTACATTATTTTTCCACAATAATCAAAGTGAACTAACGTATGGCTTGGTAATGTCTTCAAAAATGGTAGAACTAGATAACTAACAAATTTTGATGGTTGTGAGAAGCATGCTGCTACACAAGGGTTGAGATTTGTAGGTACATCGTGTTCGCGAGACGACCATTTTGTCGAAGGATGAAGAGCACACGAGGAATGAGCTCAAAAATCAGGTGCATACGTTTCTTTTTTTACTTTGATTCTTAGTTAGTAATAAGTGGATTGTAAATTGTATATTATTTTCCGGGGTGAAATTTTGGGGGAAGTTAGCCGTGTCACATCCTTGTACATTTTAAAAGCTCTATTTCCACACATTGAGGACAATGTTGACTTCAAGTGTGGGATGGGGAGAATTTTTTTTCGATTTTGACCCGTTCATTTAAACACTGCACATGGAGGACAATTTTGACCTCAAGTGTGGGGATGGGGGGAAATTTAAAAAAAAATTAAAAAAAAATGTCTTTTTTTGAAGCGATCTAAAAAGCACAAGTAACTAAGTCAATGAGGGATGACACAACCCATTTGGTCTTTTGTAATGGTCAAGTTCATTTTAATAACATGATGGGTATTTAGCGGGTGGTTATTTGGGAATAATCCGCCTAAGAAACTTGAAATTTGTACGTATCACATACCTTACCCGTTGTACGTGAGATTTTGAGCCACTTTTTTACATCATATATGCATATATTTCTTTGTTTGAGTGGACCATTAGTCATGTATTGTAGAATTTGCATCTTTTGATACATTTGAGACCATTGACCGAATACAAGCACAAGAATGATTAAGGCATTAGGTAAACCTTTTCTTTTTACACCATTTCTTACCCTTACCCGAATCTATCCTTTAGTCGCCAACTTTGAGCCTAAACCTTTCGTTTGATTAATCCATTTAGCCCTTGACCATTAAACCTTTTTGATTTTAACACGTGTGATGAAAATTTGATTTTAGGTTTAGTGTTTGTATAGTTAAAAAAATAAAAAAATTCAGAAAATATCATGAAAAATAAGAGAAAATTATGTTGAGAAAAGCACAAAAAGATGTGTGGTAGTTGTTGAATAAAAGGCAAACGTTTTTGCCTAGTAATTTGTTGATTATTGTTTAGTCATTTTAGAGTGGTTGTTTGTAATAAAAATCGAATTTTCATCACTTTGGCCACTTTTAAATATCCTATTCCACACCCCTAGCCTAGCCCCGTTACAACCCTTTAAAGTCCTTTTGACTTGTGCTTACTATTTGTGTTCGATTGTGGAGAATGATTAAGTTGCAAGCCTATGCGGGTACGTGTTCTATCCGGTTTGAGTGATTACTTTAAAAGTGCTAATACATCATTAAAATTCGCCAATTTGTAAACCGAGTGGAGTGAACATTGTGAGGGATGTGTATGACTTGTGAATTTCAAGGGCGGGTTAATCTGGATAACCATTTTTATATGATTAGTCATTTATCGCTAAATGTTTTGAAAGTTCTAAAATCATGAACCGGGTATGACATTAGACCTTAGCTTACATCTCAAGAATGGGAAGTGTGTTTCTCGTTCGACCCACGTGAAAGTGAAAAACATATTTGTTTGAGGGCAAGCAAAAGACAAGTGTGGGGATGTGATGCGTGGTCGAAAACAGGTGCCTTATCATGTTTAAGTTCATGTTTTTACCTAGATTTTAGTTTCGAATAGCCTACTTTGATATGGTTTGTGTTTTGCAGGCATTGACGGGTTTAAGGTGCAATTTGGAGATTTACAGAAGCTTTGGGCGGATGCTAGAGAGAACATAATTGAAGAAAATGCAAAAAGAGGCAAAACTGAGCTAAACTCTGCACCAGAAACAGTCTAAACTTGATTTTTGGCTTATCCTGAGCTAGAAAACGAGTTTCGGGGCTTATAATATATGCATTTGGGGTCGCTCGATAAGACGAATCAAAATATAAGGTTTTAAAAGGCAAGAAATGGATGCATTATCTGCTGCACACCTGGCTGATTAGTAAAAACATGATTTTTTTGAGAGAAAAAGCCAATTTTGGAAAAGGGAGAGTTACACTTTATTATTCCTTCAACTCTCATTCATTTGTGGGGGAACAAGAACACTCTCTAATGATTCCAATCATGAATATCATCCAAGAACCAAGATTTCTATTGCTAGTTCTTCATCCTCAAGTTCCGGATTCCAATCCTCCAACACCATAAGAGGCTAATCTTCTAGGGTTTCGCCCCAGTGTAGACTTTGTAAGATTTTCTAGGGTTTAAACATTTGTATTTGCTTTGATTTCGTGACAAGTTGTTTAGTATTTGAAACCTTTGATAATTGTCTTGCATTTGTTTCGAATTTTTAAATTGTGGAGTGATGATAAAATGTGACTTTGCGAAATGGTTATGTGCAATTATGCCTTATCTTAGGTTAGGATTTACATGTTCTTGGTCAAGAAGTGCACTGCGGTCCGTTCCTGCAATGTTGATAGCTTTTGGCACCTAAGCCACGTGACACTAAATTCGTTAATCACTATATGCAACTGAATCAAGTTAAAACATTTAGGAACCCTAGGTCTTGCAATTACCGAACCGGGTGTGGAAATTGTTTCTGAATTATTGTTTTCAACCACTTGGTTAAGTTTTTCAATCCTAGTTAATAAATCATTGTCTTAGATAATAGTAATTTGTTGGTTCACTTCGACACCTTTTTCAACCAAACAAACAGACAAAGAAAATTAGCAAGCTTCATAATTATTTTGTACACTTGTTTGTAAATAGTTTAGACAATCGAACCACTAGTGTGATACTGACCACATGTTCTTCGTGGATACGATACTTGACTTACCCTAGCTACCTATGTTAATTTGGGTTTTTGACTAATCGGGACGACACGGTCTGTCAATATTTAGTAAATGAGCCCGAGATCGAGCCGGCTCGTGAACCTAAACAAGCTTATTATTTTATAACTTTTATTTAACATATTAACTATATATTTATATAATAACACACACACGCACACACATATCTATAGTACTATATAAAACAAATGTGATGGACTGGATTGTAATTTTACCACGCATACAAATTTTGAAGCAATGTGTACAAGAAAATAAAAGCCATTTGAAAGGATTATAATAGGAACTAGCTCAACAATTTAGGACACCAGAGGGGCAGTACAAGAATTTTACTCATAAAATCTCTTTGCCTCCTTCAATGGCATCGTCTCTTCAAGGGATTGAATGTTTTCTTTCAGTTACAAATTGTACCAGTCGTATTAAATTGGATAAATTGAATGGGATTCAATGTTTTCTTTCAAATTATATATAACCCCTTTGACAAGGGCCGTGAGAAGGACTGTTCATCTCAAGTAGGTTAAGGGAATAAGATTGAACAAGGTAAATGTCTTCTCAATATGTAGCATGGATATGATTGTGTGATATAGATCTGCCTTTTGTTTTTTGTTGATCTCTATGTTTATGTGTGTTCTTAATTTTTATCTACAATAGTTAATGTTGATAAAGTTCAACATATATGTTTATTCATCCTATTCTTCCCTGACAACAATGGCTCTTTTTATGGTATTATGAAATCGTATCACATGCAATGGCATCAGTTGGTGTTATTATACATTTAAGGTTTTTAAATGTTGCAGGTGATCTGAAACAAATATGCGAGACTGATCTTGGGGTTTGTTTCTCAGGTCTGTCAACAAAACATGTGTTTAAGATGAGCAAGCAGACTTCTTCTTCACGTGGTTCTTATAGTCCTTTTTTACTTCATTTTAAAAGTTTATATCCACAAAATGGAATGTTATTTATGTATATTATTTATAAGAGAAAGAAAAGTTTCCTATGTTAATTATTGTTCTGTGTAGCACCTTTTAGATATGAGGAAGCAGAGAAATCTGTATCAAACTTGTTGGTTAAATTCAAGAAAATGATTATCTTGAATTATCAACACCCAATTGATAAGGACTTTACTCTCTGAACTTTCATATAAGTTGGAGGAGCTAGATATTTTGATCTTGAGTTGGAAATTGTTACTGTGGATTTTTGTATGCTGACCATTAAACTGAATATAGTTCAAAGTGTGATGAATGGATGAGAAGAAAATTATGCTAAAAATCCACGGGGCCAAATATGTTTTTTTTTTTGTGGTGGATGGATATAAATTACGTGAAACCCGTCACACAACGTGCGCAAAAAAAAAAAAAAAGTACCCGTCGCAACGCGCGGGCATTCCCACTAGTATATATATATATATATATATATATATATATATATATATATAAAACATGATCAGGAGAAAACGGCTGGAAGTGTAAAAACGATAAGAACGATTTTCAACCACAAGATCTTTGTGATTTGTGGCTGAGATTGATGCGGTAAAATTGAGCTAGATATTTTGATCTTGAGTTGGAAATTGTTACTGTGGATTTTTGTATGCTGACCACCAAACTGAATATAGTTCAAAGTGTGATGAATGGATGAGAAGAAAATTATGCTAAAAATCCACGGGGCCAAATATGTTTTTTTTGGTGGTGGATGGATATAAATTACGTGAAACCCGTCACACAATGTGCGCAAAAAAAAAGTACCCGTCGCAACGCGCGGGCATTCCCACTAGTATATATATATATATATAAACATGATCAGGAGAAAACGGCTGGAAGTGTAAAAACGATGAGAAATTTTCAGCCACAAGATCTTTGTGATTTGTGGCTGAGATTGATGCGGTAACATTTTTGTAAATATTGGGAACCTTACAACCAGAAGGGGTAAATTGGAAACATTCAAACAAGGATGCACATGCTAATCACATGCCATTTCCCCATCATATTTCAATGTCCATAACTGTTTTATACATGATTATTATTTTTTTTAAAAATTACACCATAAAATCTAGCGTTTTTTGATCTTTCCAACGAGTATACTATTGATATACTTTTCGAAAAAAAGAATTGGTTTTTTTATGGCGTTTTCAACTTTGTGTTTTATGGCGTTTTTCACCTGGTTTTTATGGTGTTTTTCTAAACTTTTTGTTTTTATGGCGTTTTCAACTATGTTTTTATGGTGTTTTTCTGAACTTGGGGTTTTCATGGCGTTTTCATCTGAGTTTTTCCCGTTATGAACCGGGTGTTTTATGGCGTTTTCAACTAGGTATTTTCATGGTGTTTTTATTTGAACACCCAGTTTATGTCATTTTTTTTTAATTTCAAAAGTATAGCAATATATGAAAATATGAATGGTTTGGCTCGCTTAATTTTGGTTAAACGAGGGTACAAAAAAATCGGTAACTGGTTTTAGTTAATTTAGGTTTTGTTTAATCGAATTACAGTTAATTTATTTATTTTTTGTTGATTTCGGTTTGGTTTCGTCTGATTTCGGTTAACAATTAAGTTATTGCTCACCAACACACTATTAATCACGTAAGATATCATTTTTTAAGTTAAAAAACTATAGGATTACTATACTTAAACTAAAGAGAATAAAATATTCATTTTTGTGACTCAAGTTAAGAAAAAAATATTAATGTACAAAAACTTATAAACATTTAAAAATCACCTGGGTGGTTATTTTTTTATATCTTTGTAAAATGTAATTACTAACTAATTATCTATAGTTTTGTTAATGATGAGAGAATTAAATTGTAAGTAAGATGAGGGGATTAAAGTGTAATTAGTGTTTGAATGATTAATTTACCCTTATTTTAGGTTGCACCCTATGCATTTAAAACAAAAAAATGATATCTTAAAATGCCACTTGTCTTATGCATTATATATATACAGGGGAAATTCAGTGCAGAACACTAAATATTGCGAGAACACATATAACAAAATAAATCACCTATTTTCTCAATCCTTAAAGCCTAAAAAGTAAATGAAAATGTTACAAATGCGAGATTTATTGTTTCATACAATAGACTTCAAAACAAAATATGAAAAATTTTCAGTTTTTATGTAACAAAAATTTTCAGTTTTTATATAACCTACATTCAACTTTTATATAACCTACACCAATGTAGGTTAAATTAACTACATGTATGTAGGTAAAACTATATGGTTTTCAAGGATGTATAATACAAATATGAATGTAACAAAGATCATATTTAAAAAATATGAACCTTAAATCTTGAAATTTAGTGATTTAGAGTTGTTATTTTTGTTCTCTTATGTAATAATATTCGTTCTCTCTCTCTCTCTCTATATATATATAAAATCTAATAAATATAGTAAATTAATAAATAATAAACAAGCAAAACCCGAGTCAAGCTTGAGAAACTACCAACAAGTAGTCAAAGCTCGAGCTAGAGTTCTCACAAACTAATCAAACATGTGATCGGCTTGGCCTGTTTGCACCCCTACATGAGACTCTGAAAGTTGCTAACCGACAATCGGTGGTGGTCTATGACTATGCATGGCTGTTGTGTGTTCACATAGGTTGCATATACCGAAAAATCAAAATTCGAAGGTGGTGTTTTTTTTCACTCTACTAGATTACATTCTTTTATTTTAATTGAAACTAGGGTTGTACTTATTTGTGCGTTGCGCAGTGACGTGGTTGGAATTTAAAACGTGTAGCACATTAACCGATAAATAAATTTTTAAAATTGATTAAAATAATATATTAATGGGTTATGCTATTCGCGTCGTAACTCAGCTCTGGCTCTGAACATCAAAACAATAATAAAAGCTAAAACGATATAGTAAATAAAAAAGGTAAAGATAAGGTAAACGATAGAAACTTGGTCGGTTTCGGCGCGTTCGTTATAGCAAAGAAAAAAGCAGTTAAAAAATATGTTCAAAATAGTATCGGTGTGTTTGTAAAAAAATATTAAACTAAAAAAAACCTTTGCCACACTCGTTATAGTAAAGAAAAAGAAACATTTAAAAATATGTCTAAAACGTTATTAACGTGTTCTTAGAAAAACTATTTAGGTGTAGAAAAGTAATTTGGTTAAAGTAAAAGAAAAAAAATACAGTAGTTAATCTACATGGGTTGTAGATAAAAAAGTTTACACCAAATGACAAAATAGAATAAAGAACAAAAAAATTGATGAACCTGTAAAACATGCATTAGATCTAGTACAATACTATTCATCTTCTCTTCCTTTATATTATACTATGGTCGTAGTTACCCGCGCATTGCTAGCGACGCTGTTGGAATTCAGAACGTATAGCACACTATGATAACCGATAAATAAATTTGTAAAATTAATTAAAAAATGATATATTAATGGGTTATGCTATTTGCGTCATAACTCAGCTCTAAACATCAAAATAATAACAAAAGGTAAAACGATATAGTAAATAATAAAGGTAAAAATAAGGTAAACGAAAAAAGAAAACACTAGAAACTTGGTCAGTTTCGGCACAATCATTATAGCAAAGAAAAAAAGTTAAAAAATATGTTCAAAAGAGTATCGGCGTGTTCGTTAAAACATATTAAATTAAAAAAAACTTGCCACACTCGTTATAGAAAAGAAAAAGAAAATTGTAAAAATGTGTCTAGAATGGTATTAACGTATTCGCTAAAAAAACTATTTAGGGGTAGAAATATAATTTGGTTAAAGTAAAGGAAAAAAAATACAATACTTAAACTACATGAGTTGTAAATTGAAACAAATTACACTAAATGACGAAATAAAATAAAAAAATAAAATTAATGAACTTGTAAATATGCATTAGATATTAGATGTAGTACAACGCTATTCATCTTCTTTTCTTGTAAAACGTTGTTGTTTGCATGAAAACTAGTTGATTCTTACTTGGAAATCAAAGGTTTTCAGTTTCGGGAGGTTTCGGGCGAACTTAGCAGCAAGTTCAAATGAGGAGAGGAGCTGGGTATTTATAGGTGAAGTGAAAATGAGCTGGAAATGATCAAGTTCGGCCGAACTTGACATCATTTCAAGCGAACTTGGCCAGTTCTGCTTGGAAGATGTAAGTTCGAGCGAACTTAGCGTAGATTATAATAATATAATATATTATATATAATTATTTTTCTCTTTATCATATTTCATTTTATTTTACCTGTGTTCAGCTCTAATCAATTTATTTTCGGCATGAAACAATTTCTTATGAAAAAAAGTAAGTTATGGCTCTTTGTTAACTATACGAAATTATTTAACTACTAGTGGGAGTCCTCCGCACTATCTGGTGAGAATTAAGTTTTAATTGTTATCGATTCAGTTCGTTACGATACCAATACCTGGTATACTTTACGATACTAAATTCGAATATAACTCTAACCAAAAAAGAAAACCAATAATATACAGTTATAATATGTCTAAAAAGATACCGATACTAATACATGATTTTTCTAGACTTGTCGTGGTCAATTCATAATCTATGTTGTTCATTGACCATGTGTCTACTTTTGTAAGTCCCTCAATTTTTGACGTGTTGGAGCTGCCTAGATTTGTGTAAGCTAACTAAGATTTTTCACCATTGAGCTAGCTATGTATGAACTAGCAAAGGTTAAAACATCAGCGATTATCCTCACAAATGAATCACCATTCTGTCGAACAGAATTTGATGACCTTACCCACCCACCCAAGAGGAAACCCATGACTGATGAAACTCATGTCTCAACCCGAAACAAAATTTGTCTCATACGGGTCTCCAACCCATAGCCTCCCATTTGAAAAAGTATGGGAATCACTGGTTAAAACTTTTGTTGATTATCTATACATGTTTATACTAAATTGAAGTTTATTATATTGTGATCATTATTTTTATATTTGTGTTTGAATATGATGATGATATTTTAGTGCTTCGGTAATATCATAATTATCTTTGGCTAATTTCGTTGTTGACAAGATTACTCGTTTTTTAATAAATAACGATCAAGTGCTTAGCTTTTATCGAAAACAAATATAAGTAATTATAACTAATTCAAAGGTTCTAACAACGATGTGTATGGCTTATTCATCTTATTTTATATTATCTTTCTGCATTCATGTATTAAATAATCCTTTGTTAAGATTCCAAACCCTAAACAAGAGATCTTTATAAAAATATAAACACACACAAAAAACTTCAAGTTTACCTCCAAATTGTAAAGCAAAAAACCATGTCAAATCCCATATTTTTCACCATCCCACTCATTGCCATCCCTATTCTCTACTGGGTCTACACTTACCCCAAGAACAAATACAAGCAAACCAATCTTGTGCTTTATGTGCACGATAACCACACCGGCGATGACAAGTCAGCAATGACAATCGCCGGAAAAGACGGGCCCACCACTAGCATTATGTATTTTGGGACCCTTTTGGTCCATGATGCTTCAGTGACCCTAGGCCCTGATCCAGGGTCAAAAGCGGTTGGAAGGGCACAAGGTATGTACATCAACAGCCAACTTGATGGGAAGGCGTTGTACATGATCTTTTCGATCATGTTCAATGATGGGGATTATAAGAATAGCACTCTAGAGATTCAGGGAGCCGATCCTTTTGTGTTGAAGGAGAGGGAGTTTTCGGTTGTCTCGGGGACTGGTTATTTTCGGTTTGTGAGGGGATATGGAATCATGACTACCGAGTTTCTAGATATACAAAATAAAAGGGGTATTATCAAGCTTAATATAACAGTGAGACATTTTTGAAATGTTTGTTTAAGGATTTTGATGTTTTCATTTTACTTTGAAGTCTTCTTGTATTTTCATTTTTGGGCTTCAATTATGATTTAGTGGTTTTTTCTTGGGGTTGTTCTGTATTTATAGATCTATTATTACAACACATTTACACCCTTTTAACACACATACAATCAACCCACTTGATATGCTTAGATGAATGGGTTACGCTTGTTTGGGTTACATGAATTTTATTGTATCGTGTTAGCTGTTAAAGATTGATATTTTAAAATGAATAAATATAGCGTTGTGTTTGTATTTATCAATCTACTAACCCAACCCAGTAAAGTTTAGGCTCTGTCTTACGAAAACAAATAAAAGAATAATCATCAATCAAAAAATTGTTTAAACGTCGGACAAATATGTAATGCATTGAAGGGGCATTAAAAATATTCAATATGTTGCTGCCTGCTAAATCTAATTGATTGCATTCGAATTGAATTGTTTATCCACGTGATAAGGTATCCCAAAACATAAACTCGAGATTCTGAGCAACATTCTTCGAGTGTGATATCAATATTGTATAATACAATAACACATTGTATTGTGTGTTTTTTTGAAGGACATGCGACGGAGTACTGCTAGGCATCTGTCTCACACACTAAAACACCCTGCCAAAAATAGTAGCGGCAAGTACGCCTCAAAAGAGTCCAAACCACAATTACAAACCCATTATGTACAAAGAATTACACCATTAACTAAGAGCTCCGAATTTACCCCTATGTTTAACTCAAAGATACCACCCCGATTTAATAGAACTCATAATGTCACACATCAACCGATGGCGGAAACATCGAGGCGGGACGAAAGAGATTGCTCATTGCTCATAATACTAATAGCGACAATATTTAATTAAACCGGATTGCATTTCATAAGTAAAATTGTTGAGTACAACACATAGAAATCTCAAATACAACAATAATCATGGCAAAATTTGATACAACATTTATAAACCTAAACGTCTACGTGTGTATATAGTCATCAACGCTACTCCAATTTCATAGCATCATCTTCATCAACCTGTAACATGTTTTAAAATAGAGTTCAATGCAAAAGCAAAGGTGAGTACACAAGTTTGATGATACATAGCATAAGTATGAAAAAGGTATAACTCGACTCCAAATGTTAATCATTATGTAAGGTAAATGCTAATCATGCAATACTAGATCAAACCCCGAGTTTCCACAAAAAAATACGAGATCGAGCTTCCCTCATCACAAAAGTGACGAGACTAAAAATAAATATGAGAATCTTAACATAACCCCGACGGGTGGTGTGCTACTCCTATAGCGCTATATATGTCAAGGTGGGCTAGCTAAGTTAATGATCAAGCATGTATAATTCTAGCATGTATCTAAGCATAACGAGTATTCATGTATTAAGGATTGAGCATGTAAAAGCATGAATATGTGATCAGTATTTTGATAAGTAAACATGTTACAACCCAAAATGTGTTAAAGCGGTAAATGGGTCGAGTGTACTCACGGTTTTGCTTAAAGTATTCCACTTAGAGAAATCCGGGAGCTTGTTGTAGATTAGGGTTTGGCACCTTGTCCTTCTACAAGAAGAACATAGGTATAAGTATGAGTTTAACGGGAGATTCGGATTATTCGAGCATATGTATAAGGATTCATAGTATAAAGTATAAGAATATGAAAATAGTCACTAAGGCATAACACTCGTTTCTTGACACTATGTTAACCCATATGGGTTTGATGTGATTTCGTAGGTTTTGAAACCTATTAGAATCGTAAACGAGGAATTACACACTTAAGTGATAGACTTATTATCTTGACAAGTGATTAGTTATTCATTATCAAGAGTTCGGTTTAAGGGTTATATTATAGTCCATAGTCAGTATATGTACATAATAAAACTATAACTAACAAGGATTTCATATAAGTCATGGAGGAGGTAGGAGGTAGAACCATCCATTTAGGAACCTTGTATGATGTTCACCGCTTCACAAGTCGTCATAGACAACAGGGAGGGTCAAGAACAAGTAATATGACAAGAATGTAAATGGGTCACTATACCAAGTAGCCAAGTGAAATACAACCCGGTGAGCCGGCGTCGACACACGTTGAAGGCTAGACGTGGTTATGACACTTTCAATCTAGCAAACTAACTTGGGATAATGATGAAAATCATCAAGTGATGTGTGGTCTCATAGTTAGGATAGCCCAAGCTAACCAAGGTGGACACACATAACAAGTTCAAGACTTGCATCACTTGTGAGCTTAAAGCTCTTATGAAAACAGAAAGTTTGGAGTGTTTTAACACTCCTATATACATGTATAACAAGCCTAGGTTAGTCTCCTTAATCATCAAGTTGATTAGAAGCTCAAGAACACTAGGATGGATGAATAAAACATGAGTTAAACAAGTTTTGAAAAGGTTTTAGTCACTTCAGAAAACTTTCAGCCTACTTTGGAGCCTTTTTGGTGAATACCCAGGTCTGGAAATGCCATGGCAAGTCCGTGGGTTCGAACCTAAGCCTGATCCAAGGAAGTAGGAAGAAGAATTGAAGGATTTCGTTAAGTATTGAGCAAGTTATGCTCACTTTTGTGAAGGAGGTACAAACTGCCCGAATTCTGATGTTGCAAGAGTTCTTGAGATGATTTAAGGGAGGTTTGAGAGAGATTAGGAGGTGATTAAAGTGTGAAAATGTGTGGAGGACACTTGGTATTTATAAGGGATGAAGGTAGGGTGGTTAGGAAGTGATTAAATGGGGTTTAAGGCCATTGGGGAGAAGAGTTGCGTGTGGATTCATGCACACTTTGCGGCCAAAACACAAACTGACCCACCCAGCGGGTCTTACGAACCGTAAGGGTATCCCCTTGCGGTCTGCAAGGACTAGGCCGGGACACAAATTTCATATTTTGTTGTTTTGTTATAAGGTGACGGGTTTTGGTGTTGATTTATGGTATTTTATGGATGATTAAAGTATTATAAGCATAAACATCATGTCACAAAGTATAGGTATGTATAAAATGATCGAGATCGATTATAAACACCGCATATAATGTACGTATAAAGCATCAATAACGTGTATTAGCAAATATGTCACGTTTACGAGTATGGGCATCATGTATGCGTATGTATAATTAAGTATAACAAGTATTGGGAAAAAAGTATGTTCCATTATGATTGAAGTCTCGATTATAAACATTACAACGAAAATGCGAATACGAGATACAAAGGTTTTCAAAAATAGAAATACAAGGCTAGCTTTCTAAACATGGAAATATGAAAAAGCGAGGCGTTACACATAATCTCTCCAGCATCGCATCTTTCATTACCAGGGGCGCATGATTATAGGGGGGGGGGCGCCCGCCCCCTCGAAATTTTCGCTGAGTAGGGTTATATATGTAGTTTTCGTATAGAAATTTTTGGGTATATACGTTTTCGCCCTCCGGTTTTCGACGGCAAGCTTCGCCACTGTCTATTACCAAACACTTTATCATTTCTCGCTCACCAATGCACCAACAGGCCATCGTAATAAGGCCGTGAACCAACTTTTTCTTCTTCTTATCCATACCAGGAACCATGTGATGGTTCGGCAAAAAAAATCCGTCTCACACACTTTCTTATTGGTGTAAAAAAATTCAGAATTACGATTTTACCCCAATTAAGATATACAATTTTGCCATCATTGTAGTTTTTGACAAATTAGGATTTTACTCCTAACTAAAATTACTGTTGAAGAATGACTCAAACTTGTCCGTTGGATTGCACATGCATGATATGCTAGTTCTATGTAACAATTTCCTCCTTTGCAAAATATCAAATCAGTTTGAATAAGGTTACTAACAATATGTCATAGTTTTCTGTTTTTAGTCGTTGTTTCTTTTTACTATAAATTGTAGGTTTCTTTCATTGTTATGCATGCACTTATCAATTTAGTGAATAAGAGAGCCAAACATTTGAGTCTTTCATATTTTTCTTGTTATTTGTGTGTGCGAGTTGCTCTAAAATACTAACAGAGTGGTATCAGAGCGGTATCAAAGCTGGTGAGTGCTCTATAAAAAGGGGGAGATACTAAGAGAGAAAAGTTGTTCTAATTCGATCATGATAGAACAAGTGAATGCTCTTCCAATGGCTCCAACTCCAATCCGCGTATTCAAAGCAGAGGGGTACGAGTATTGGAGTATTCGATTGAAAACAATACTGAGATCTCGCGATCTCTGGGAGATGGTTGAAAGTGGAGTAAATGAAGCTGATACGGATCAAGCTCGCCTGAAACTAATCAAAAGAAAGAAGCTCATGCTATGGCAGTCATTCAATAGGTAGTGCATGATCAGTTGTTTTCCAGAATCTCTGCTGCCTCTACGGCCAAGGAAACATGGGAGATACTGAAGATGGAGTTTCAAGGAGATTCACAGGTCAAATCTGTGAAACTTCAAGGTCTTAAACAGACTTTGAAATGTCAGCATGAAAGAAGGTGAAACAATGGTGACTTTTTTTAAGAGTAATGGGCATCGTAAGTCAACAAAGGTCCTATGGTGAAAAGGTTGTTGATCGTATAATTGTTGAAAAGATTTTGAGGAGTTTAACTCCTAAATTTGACTATGTAGTGCCATCCATAGAAGTCTATAATGATTTGGTTACTCTTGTACCTGTTAAACTCATGGGGTCACTGCAATCACAATAAGGGAGAATCAATATCAGAGGGCTAGATAAAATTGAAAGAGCCGATGAACAAGCTCTTCAAGTGTTCCAGGACACTAGTAGAAGCCCACAAGTTGGTTCAAGAGGAAGAGGCCGTGGATTTGGTAGAGGCAAGGGAGAGGAAGAACTCCTGAAAAAATAGAGGGCCACAATGTTATTTGTGTAACAGATTTGGTAATGTCAAGAAAGATGCGACATCTGCACATTTTCAATCCTTGTACAAATTGTTAATTGATACTCAAATGTAATCAGTTTAACACAACGTACACTCCGGAACAAGGACATAAGTTAAACATACCCTAAATATCCTTTACATAACTTAGAAATAAGTTTTGAGGGTTTCGGTATGGCAAAAACATGCTTATTTGAACTCAGGGACTATTTTTGACAAACTGCGAAAGTCCGTTGGTCCATATTCAAGATACGAACCATGCGTTCAAATCCGAATATTTTTGTACTCAATAAAATCTTGTATTTTATTAATAAGAGTGCAAAAATGTCAATCGTTGTGAAATTTCGTTCATTTTCGTGTTCAATAAACCGTTGTGCGTTATTTGCAAAACACGTAACCATACGACCAAACGAACCGAAATCCATGATATTTCCAGACAAAATAAAAGTTACACATGTCTTAACACCTTTATATAACCTAAATATTAGGTTAAAGGGGTTAAAAATGACAAACAAGTGAAAATACAAGTCCAAGGGCCAAAATATCAAAAAAATAATAAAGACTTTGCTTCTTCACCAAGTTTGCGTGGTGAACCAGCCTTTTAATTTGGTCCTAACACTTGTTGCAATCCTAATAGTCCTTGGAGAACACTCATGACACTTGTCATGATCCTACAACACAAGAATTACTATAAATACCTAATGATTCTTCTATTTTTTTTCACACACTTCAAAACACTTCAAAGCAAAATGTGAAGTTCTTCTTTCTATCCTTCTTGGAGCTTGTTCCCAACCTTTGGAAGCCTCCTATCTTGAGTTTCGAAAGTGTTCTTCAACACGAGTAAGTACTTTTCCTAGTTCTTTCATTATTTTAGCTATTTTGAGCTAAAAGTCGAATAGTTTGGCTTCCTGTTTGACTTTCGGTTCTGACCATTTTGGTCAAGTCAAAGTTCACTTGAACTTTGCAACGTGATCGTAATCACGAAGGTATTAATCCCTTACGATTGCACCTTCTGATTACCACGTTTAATAGGCGAAGTGACGAGTCATAGCTTTATTTATTAAAAGTAAAAAAAATGCGCATAAGTGCATTTTACGACGAAACTATTTTCAGGTATTAAAACTTAAAGTTTTGATACCAAATCACTTTTATAACTTAGTTGGACATGTTTCAACATGTCTACCTCGTCACTTCTAGTTTAGTGCTTTATTTGGGTCGTATGTTGAGCGGTCTTGACCACCGCTTTGACTTTCGAATCCGACCCGTTTGGTCGATCTTAGGATCCGACCAAACACATATTTGTGACATAGTTGTATAGGGAATAATCTAATGAGGTTATACCTTATGGTTACATCGTTTGGTTAGTGTTATGGTAAGTCGCTTTTATGTTCTTTAAAAATGACCAAAACACCCTTTTTGCGCATAAATCGATTTTAAGCATATGTAACGAAAGTTTTGACATACAAACTGATGTTAGAACATTATAAAACATGTTTTGGCATATAAGACTTATCATAAGACATATTTGGCCATCCGATCATAAATTTACGCAAACGACCACTACTTTAACGAGTCATAACGGTCAAAAGCACTTAGGATCCTTTCCAAATCAGAATGTTAAGTTTATTAAACTATATCATATGAGTTCCGACACTCATATTGTTTATAAGACTTCAATTCTATCCGAATCCTCTAATTAACGTCACGCCATTAATATAGTTATCCGATATTAGACACACTTGAATCCTTGATTTCTTGAGCTTGTTTGATTATTGAAACAAGGACACTCTTGCAATCCAAGTGACATAGTTCCCTCTTTATGTTTTCTAAATGTTTTAGGGTGATTCATATGTGCTAAACCGTTTCAAGTTTTCGAAACAAAATCTATGGTTTATATAAAACACTACGATTTCAATAATGTGAACAACTTGTTGTGCGTTATCCATACATGAATGACATTCATTAGCTTTGGCCAGCCGACCAGTTTGTATGTTATGGTACCATAGATTGACAATCCGTTGCTAGGCTATTCCTTGGATTTGTGGGTAGTTTTGGAACGACATAAACTGTTTCTGATTAACAAATCATCCGTTGATTTGTTAGTCTAGTTAAAGACCTTTCAGGTCTATTAAAGATACCCCATGGGTGGTATAAGTCGAGTCACACTATTTGAATGTGTTCATTAAAAACGACCAAAAGTTTTCAACAATAAACACGAACATTAATTTATAACACGGGCGATTGATTGATCACAGGACGAATGGTTTTATAACACGGACGAATGGTTTGTAACACAGACAATTGGAATATTGGTTTATGGTAAGTGATTTAGATAACGAGACGTGTGTAAAGTGATAACAGCATGGTGGATACGCCGCTGGTACATCCTATATATAAGTGCTTTTACCATTTTACATATCGTGGCGTTATTCGAATCACTTGGACAAATGTTTTACAACGATGTCCCGCAACGATTTTCACTTAAAAGATATAAACCATATGAAGTTTACTTTTAAATCGATTTACTACTCGGTTCTACAGAAATGTTTTGGTCAAGATTCATGGTTACAAGATTTTCACAAACTCTAACCAACTAGTTTTAGTCGGTTAATTGTATTGCAATATCAAACACTTTTGATACAAGGTTTTCACTTAATGACTCTAGTAGTCTGACGAGGTATTGCAATATGTATACAAAGCCATGAATTTGACACACTCACAAAACCTATGTACTCGTCGGCATTTTATGCTGACTATCTTTTTCACATATGATGAAACTAAGCTTGCTTCACGTAGGAATGGACGCGGGCCTTAGTGACTTAAAATCAAGATAGACAATTTAATAATATTTTGTTTCTGTTTATCCCAAAGACAATGTAAACATGTTAACAACTCAATAATACAAAACTTTAAGTACCATGTGTTGTGAAACAATTTGTAACGTGACTCTCTGATGTTTTTGTCATAGTTTATTGTTTTACGTGATCGGGGTGTTATCAAAGATTGCAGGTAAAATGATGAAAGTCATGCCAATATTGCTGAAAATGAAGCCCATGAAGATGACAATGCAGCTGAAGAACCACATCTCTTCATGATGTTTATTCCTACAAATCAGTGTGCCCTAATGGCTAATGCAGGTAGCAATACAAGATCGAATTGTCTTTGGTTCTTAGGCTCTGGTTTCTCTAATCATATAACAGGAAACAAGGATATTTTTATCCAATTGGATGAGCATTTTAAGTTAACTGTTAGATTGGGGAATAAATAAGGATTATCTGTTGAAGGAAAAGGGAAAGTTAAAATAGAACTTGACAATGGTGGTTATAGATTGCTAGATGATGTCTATTATGCACCAAGTCTAGAGTACAATCTGCTTAGTGTTGGGCAACTAATGAGAAAATGATACTCTCTATTCTTTGATGATGGAAAATGTGTTATCAAGAACAAAAGTATAGGAGTCACTTTGATGATAGTTAATGTAGCAAGCAACAATATGTTTGTGCTGGATGCTTCACATTCTAATCCAGTGACTCCACGAAATCATCTCATGTTGTTAATGAAGTGTCCAATATGTGGCACTTGAGGTATGGACACTATAATTCACATGCATTAAAAGTTTTACATGATAAAAGAATGGTTATTGGCATGCCCCATATAAAGCCCTTTGGTGAATGCAATGGGTGCACATTTGGGAAACAAGCCTTGTCTCCCTTTAATTCAAAACTTTGGAGAGTCAAAAAGAAATTAGAGTTAGTATATGCTGATGTATGTAGGCCGATGCAAGTGCCAAGTTTGTCTTCCGAGATGGAAGAAATCCAAAGTGCGTTTATGACGGCTTCAGCATCGAATGCTCAAATGGTGAATCAAGTTAATATTGATAACGAGATGGGTACGTCAGTGAAGCCACCGAAACTCATGTGTATGGATGAATACGAGGGATGGAAGGAAAAGTTTACGAACTGGGTTCAGTCTACATTCTTTCACAACTGGGTTGCTGTTGAAACGGGCTACACATGGCCAAGAGATGAACTTGATAACTCTATCGATATAAGCAAGTTTTCTACTACACAGAAGGATGCGTACGTAGCTGAAAAGAAAATGATTAGTCTAATTCAAGAGCAGAAATGGTCAAGAGCAAAAAGGCGTTAATCATGAAGGAATTTGACATATTCACAATGATAAAAGGCGAAGCGATGAGACAAATGATCGAACGTTTTTGTCATTTGAAGGTGATTATGAGGAGACATGGTCTTGAGAAGACGGAAGAAGAATACTTGATAAATTGGCTGACGCATTACCAGAAGGAGAATGGACGACTTATCTCATGGTGCTCAAAGAAAGTCCAAGCTGGGAATTCTTCAAGTTATCCACCTTTATCGATAAGTTGGAGGGGCACGAGATGGAGTTGTTAAAGATTGCCAAGTCAAAGAATTCAAATGTTGCTCAAGATGTAGGGCTTTACTACAAGACAGGAGCTCAAGAGAATATCTCAAGCCCGAAGATTCAAACTGCTTTTAGTGCGAATCTGAATTACTCGAATCATTCACCACAGAGTCAAACTCAATCATATCCGAACTATGATCCGAGTCCTCAAAATTCATCATATTCGAGCACGGGGCTAACTCTTCGTATCAGAATCAGAGAATCAGAACAATCAATCAAATTCTGATCCAAATGTGTTTAAATGCAACATTGCAGTCAATTTAAGCAGCGTCGTTTCTGAACAAGTGGCCAAACAACACATGGCACTTCTTGCCACAGAATTGGAATCTTATGAAAGTTTGGTGGGCGGAAAGATTGGTAATCCAGAAATGACTGCAGAGGATTATGATCAAGTGGATGAGGAAGAGCTTGAGCTAATGGATATCAAATGGTCCTTAGCTTCGATTATTCGGAGGGTTACTAAATATGTTGCTCTAACCGACAAAGACATCGGGAATTCAAGCAACAAACTGGGTTTTGACAAGACGAAAGTTACTTGCTTCAGATGCCGACAAAAAGGGCACTTCAAAAGAGAATGCAAGGATCCAGAAGCGAGTGGCAATCAGTCCATTTGGAGGTGGCACTGATTATTACAAGAAGTCGCTATAATACAAGCCATTCCCAAAGAAGACTCAAATCGAAGTTCAAGAGAAACCATCTAACAACACAGAGAAAACTATGGTTGCTTTGAATGAAGATGATGGTTTTGACTGGAATTCATATATTGCCAAATAGACTGGAGTTTTGGTGAAACATCTTCCGAGCATGCTGTTGAAGAAACAAAACCGGAAGTTGAAGAAGTCATCAACGTGACTAAAGAGATGAATGAGGAAAACCTCACGAGATCGCAAACAAAGTGATGATGGCTAATTTGAAAAAGCTAGGTTCAGAGGTAAAAGTTGTTGAAAAAGAAGTTGTAAAAGTGCAAATCGTTGAGGTTGAAAAACCTTGCATGAAGTGTACTGAGCCGTGTCTGCAATGCACCGAAAAATCTCAAATCATAAGTGAACTCAATGTGCATAACAACAATTTCAAATATGATTATTGCATAATGAAGGAAGCTTATGATAAATTTGAAAGACGATTACGGTAGGCTTGATAAATACAACATTGAACAACATGACACAGTAAGAATGTTAAAAGCTACAGTAATGGAAAAAATAAAAAGCTATTAACGTTTACATCAATAACATTGCTGAAGTTAAACAAGAGCTTCAAGATATGAAAATCGAAACCGAAAGGGTGAGACAACTTTTGAAAAGCTATACCACGAACGCTTACGTCATCGATCATATTCTTCCAACGATTCCATCGGAAGAAGATGTTCAGAAATCAAAAGATAAGAAACGTGGGAGTTATAACAATGTTCCACCACCCCTGTGCGAAAAATATTGTCGCAAGAAAGCTGAAAGGATGTAAAGGCGCTTAATGTTGAGCTTTTGACCGAAAAGAAAAATGAGCTACCTGAGAACATTGACATAATTTACACAAACGATGATAGTGAAGCTGTGGTTAAAAACGTTGTAGAAAATTTGTTGAGTGAATCTGATGATGGCAGCTTTGAGAGCGCCAATGCAAGTTTGAACAGTTCTAATTCACAATCCAAAGATGACGATACAACATCAGAAGATAGTCTAAGTGAGGATCCTAACGTTGTCATGTACAACGTTAAGGAATCTGATAGACTATATTTCGACGATAACTTTCCGATTCGAAATGTGAAAGAAGATCAACTTGATAAATTGTTCAAACTTGTCAAAGTATCATCAGAAGATTTGGAGAAAAATGAGAAAAAGTTTTATTCTAAACCTAAAAGAGGATATAACAACTACCGAAGGAACGATGGTGACTTTCCTGAAAACAAGAGAGCGGGTTTGGGTTTGGAAGAAGAAAATGAACCGAATAAAAAAAGAAGTCACCATTTCATGAATACAAGAATAAAAAAATGAAATTTGTGTATGGGACGAGTACGGTTCATGAAGAGAATTTGATTGAAAAGCAATCAAATGATGAGTTCAAAAAGGAGAAGGAACTTCGGGATAAGGCTAAATCCGCAGGTGGAGTAAAACCCACTAGTGGACATTCTCATGATACTCGGACTTGCTTCAAATGCAATAAAGTTGGTCACATTGCTCGCAAGTGTCCGAAATCAAAGCCTGTGTATCACCGAAGACAGACAAATTCAGATGTTGAGAAACTTAAGCAACCAGGGATTGTAAAACAATCACAATTTTTAAATGAAACAATGAATCTAAAAACAAAGTGAAACCTAAAACTGAATTAAAATTTGAAAATTCAACATTGGAGAAAGGTGAAACTTCCAAATTAAACGAAAACAAAGATTCTAGGTTCTACATAAAGAAAACAAGAGTTAAATCACAATTCTGGGTTGCTAAGAAGAATACAACAACATCTGAAATTGCAAAGTCAGTTGAAGCTAAAGTCGACAAAGTGTCTGAATCAAAGGGTAAAACTGAAACTGATAAAGTTTTTCCAAAACTTTCAAAAGATAAAAAGAAAGTCAAGTTTTAAAACGTTAATGTCGATGAAGTCTTAGATGGTGACTTTGAGGATGTTTATGAAGATTATTATCCCAAACCCAAGACCAAAAAGGCTTGGGTTGCACTTTTTCACTGAGTTGTTAACATGTGCAGGGGCTCCAAAGATCCATATTATCAAAGTGGATTCTGGATAGTGGAGCATCACGACACATGGCCGGGATGAAAGCACTACTCTTTGACATCAAAGCAATTAATAGAGGGTATGTAGGCTTCGCTGGAAATCAAGGAGGCCGGATTGTAGCAGAAGGAAAACTCTCGAATGGTGTAGTGTCTTTTGATCGTGTAAACTATATCGCCGAGCTGGAGAACAATCTTCTCAGCATTCCACAGATTTGTGATAAACAGTTCACTGTTCATTTTAATAGCAAGGAGTGCATAATACTGAAGCAGGGCTTCAAGATTCTTGATGAGTGGATTCTAATGCGCGCTCCACATGAAAATGATCTCTACGTGTTAGACATAGGTGTTGCTACCACATCATCGAAATCAGCTCAATGTTTTGTCACAAAAGCCACGGAGAAGGATTCGATTCTATGGCACAGGAAGATGGGGCATATACATCTGAGGAAAATGAACTTTCTGGTTCACAACGACTTGGTTGAAGGAGTAAATCTTCAGAGCTTCCATATGACGGATCATTGTCTTGAATGTAAGAAAGGGAAGCAAATTAAGAAGTCACATCCTAAGAAGATTCTTAACTCCATAAAGTTGCTGCTTGAACGTCTACATATGGATCTTTTCGGTCCGGTGAACGTCCAAAGTATATCAAGAGATCTGTACTGTTTAGTCGTCACAGATGATTATTCTCGATATTCATGAGTTTTCTTTCAAGTGTCTAAACATGAAACGTTCGACAATCTTGTGATTCTCTTCAAGAAACTTGAAAATCTATATCATCTCCCTTTTAGACGTATTCGAAGCGATAATGGCATGGAGTTCAAAAATAACAAGATGAAATATTTTTGCAACGCCAAAGGAATTCTACACGAATTCAGTGCACCTTACACTCCACAGCAAAATGTCGTAGCAGAGAGGAAGAACAGAACGTTGATTGAAACAGCAAGAACTATGCTTGCTGACTCAAAGCTTCTTGTCAGCTTTTGGAGTGAGGCGGTTGCAGCGGCATGCTATACTTTGAATAGGGTCTTAACGGTCAAACCGGCCAAAAAGACATGCTTCGAAATGATTAACCTACGGAAACCAAATTTGAAATACTTAGAACCGTTTGGTGCACCTTGCACAGTGATTTGGAAGTCATTCGACTTGCCAGAAGAACCGTCTAAAGAAGAACTTGCAGCTCTTTATTATAATCAACAGTCGGCTAACCAAGAACAGATTCTAAGACCAATAGTGGTTAATCAACCTACTGTTGGTTCTTCAACGTCTTCTGGTGCAGGTCCGAGTAATAGTGGTGTTCCAGTTGAACAAGTTTCAGAAGCAGCAGTAACACCTACTACAACTCCAGCAAATGTTTCCACTGAACCAGGATATACTACAACAGAGCCCATTCTTTCTCAAAATCAGAATTCCAACTCTGATGATGCTCCAACTTTCGATGATGATGGAGAATCTTCCTCTGATGAAGAATCCGAGCAGATATCGAATATGTTAAACCAATATGCTGGCCCTAGCACTCAAAACGAAGCAACATCGAGTACTCCTGCAGTTGATTTGATAGTTGATCTGAATATTTCGAATTAGAATAGCACGGTTGATGTTCCTAGCGAGGAGATGCCACGATCTTATTCATATCACCCTTTAAACAACATAATTGGAGAGCTACAGACTAGTGCGAGAACGATAAACCAAATCAACAAAGCTTTAAGTTGTTTCTATACTCGAGTGGCTCCGACTCAAGATTATTGCTATTATTTATGTTTCATATCTCAAATCGAGCCGAAGACTGTGAATGAAGCTTTGGGTGATGAGAACTGGGTGATAGCAATGCAGGAAGAGTTGTTACAGTTTGAGAAACTGGGAGTTTGGAGACTTGTCGATTTACCACCTAAGAAAAAGGCGATAGATACGAAGTGGGTCTTAAAGTGTAAGAGGGATGATCGAGGTGTGATCGTTAGAAACAAAGCTCGATTGGTTGTCAAAGGTTTCCACCAGCAAGAAGGAATTGACTATACGGAAGTCTATGCACCGGTTGCACGTTTAGAGTCAATCCGCATTTTCCTTGCATTCGCTGCTTGGAAAGGTTTTAAAGTGTACCAGCTAGATGTGAAATCCACATTTCTCTATGGTAAGCTACGCGAGCAAGTGTACGTCAGCCAACCACCGGGGTTCGTCGATCCGCTGAAAAGAACAAAGCTTATCTCCTGGACAAGCCTTATACGGATTACACCAAGCCTCGAGAGCTTGGTTCGAGACGTTATCTCAACATATCGTTGGAAACGGCTTTACAAGAGGCACAGTGGATAGTACATTGTTTACCAAAGAAGTCGGAAGTCATCTAATCATCATACAAATCTATGTGGATGATATCATCTTTGGTTCAACAGATGATAGTCTTTGCAAAGAATTCGAGAAGATTATGAAGAAGAAGTTCGAAATGTCTTCTATGGGCGAAATGAAGTTCTTCCTCGGGTTACAAGTTGATCAGTTACCAGACGGCATATTCATTCATCAGACGAAGTATATTCACGATATTCTCAAGAAGTTTGAAATGGATAGCTCGAAACCGCTTTCGACTCCTCTGGCGCTGAATCACGGAACTTGTATTGACGAAACAGGAACCAAAGTGGATGATACGCTCTATCGGTCGATGATAGGATCTCTTATGTATCTGACGACATCTCGCCCAGATATCATGTATCCTACCTATCTTTGCGCGGGATATTAGTCCAGTCTCAGAGTATCGCACATGCAGATTGTGAAGAGAATATTCCGTTACCTAAAGGGATGTTCAAGCACCGGCTTGTGGTATCCAAAGAACGATAATTTTGATCTGACGGGATATGCTGATTCGAACATTGGGTCGACAAGCTGAATTCAAAGTCTACGATGGCTGGTCCCAGTCCTTCGGAACTCGATTAGTAACGTGGCAATGCAAGAAACAAACCACAGTCTCTCTCTCTACATGGGAGGTAGAATACATTTCTGTTTCCAGCTGTTGTTCACAAATCCTATGGATTCAACAACAGATGAGGAACTACGGATTGCAATTTCTTGATACGCCTTTATATGTAGACAATAAGGTAGCAATCGACATCACTAAAAATCCTGTTCATCACTCTCGAACTAAACACATAGAAATTCGTTATCACTTCATTCGTGACTGCTACGAATAGAAGTTGGTACGAATAGAAAAAATCCACACCGATGAACAAAAAGCTGATTTTTCTACCAAAGCTTTTCCTTTAACAAGATTTAAATATCTAATGAGGCTTAACGGTATTAAAAATTTGTTGACAGGTGCAGAGGCAGAGGTTGAATATGGATCGGATGACGAGTTCACGTGATCCACATTGGTTTTTTTATCTTTTAGATTAGTATTTCTTAAAAACTAAAATACAAAAATATGTTTTTGATTTTAGGGGGAGAAAATGTTTGAGAAAATAAAAAAAGATATGAAAAATCAAAAAGTACAAAAACATGAAAAAGTAAAAAGAATTTTGTGTCACAAAGGAAATGATAGTACATCAGTGGACTATCACAGTATGCTAAAGAATGTAAAGTTTAAAAAGTGATAAACAAGTCTACTGTGGATGTGTCGATAGACTTTACACGTTCAGTAAATTGTTTCCGAAATATAAACTAAATTTACAACTGCTTAAACTTGTGGCTTAACATCTCTCGGATATATGGACTTAGTACTCCAAAATTTCGTTTGAGAGATTGCCTGATTCTGAGAACGAGGTCTTTATAGATGATTGATATCTGGGGTATTATACAAGTTCTTCTGATTTTGCGAAAGCAATAGACTAGAACTTCTATAATGCTTTTGCTAAAAAAACCCCAAAACTGCATGCAAACTTGAAAGAATCGAAAGATCTAATCAATTGCAGTGCTTAAAAGATTCCTTAAGTGGAACACACCTTAAAGTCGAGCCTTCATCTCTTTGTATGTACGGTAGTACTAACCTGACCTCTCAAGGCCTCGCATAACCCAGATACAGATATCAATTACGCTATATTCACTTGTAAGATGAAATCTAGGGAATCTTGATACGGTAGTATATTCTGAGATGGGAACCATAGTTGAGTCAAGTTTCATAATTCTACCTAAAATATCTTGGAACAATTGAGAAATGTGTCGAAGTTTAAGAGGACAAACATATCGACAATCTAGGTGAATGAGTTTAAAACTTAAAGTCATCAAAAGGTCAACGGTACTGGTGTTATGTCTCAATCAAATATATGATCCTTAGACACAAATTCACAAAAATATGTCTGTAAATATGTTTGTACATAGTTTATTTGCTTTACTTATTTTACAGATTAAAACCAAAAAGATTTTCAGTGTGTTTTGGCATAAACTTGCAAAAATACAAAAAGATTTTGTTTCTACATTAGTTTCTACAAGCCAATGTTGGAGAACGGATCTTCGAAGTCTGGTAAGGTGCTAAACTGGTGGAAATCTGATTGACAATAGGCTGAGAGCTAATATTAAAATCTGATAAGAAAAAACGATTAAAAGTTCATTAATTTGAAGCTGATATTCGGAAAGTGTTGAACTTCAACAACGAAGCGAATGATCCAATGTTGTTAGATGAAAGGATGGTACGAGGTTGTTTTTGTCGCATGGGTTACAAAGGGCATGTGAATGAATCAACGTTGAAGAAAGGGGGAGTTCCGAATCCCTACAAGTTCTTAATGCACACAATTATTCATACATTCAGCCATCGAAAGGCAGGTTTAGATGATGTACAAGATTATATGGCTTGTATGGCCACAACGCTTGTCCTAAACAAGAAATTCAACTTCTCTATGCTCGTATTCACTCACATGAAGAATAATATGGAACGAGCAGGCTTGTTATGTATCCAAGGTTTGTACAGATGCTCATCAATGACAAGTTCAAGAAAGTTGCAAAAGACCCCAACGATATTGTTTATCTTAGCCATATGGATGAAGTAACAGTGAAGAAGCTTATTACTTTCCAGAAACAAGCTTCAGCGCCGACCGCAAAGCCTTTATTTGGTGCTATAGCTTCTGCTGATTACAATGCTCCACCAGAATACAAATGGCGTAAGGATGATAGTGGTGATGAGAAAGAAGTGAACGCTGAATTAGAATGGATGTCAACATTCAAGAAAAAACACAGCGATTGGTTCTTAAAGAAAGTTGTTGTTGAAGAGAAGAAGAAAACTTCCAGGAAATCAAAGAAAGTCGAAACAATTTTGATAGACGAAGATGAACCTGAAAATGTTCAAACAGAAGCTGGTTCGAGTGCTGCGGTTAACGTTGAGAGTCAAGAGACAGAGAAGACTACTCAAGAAGACGAAGTTATATCTGCGACGTCTGACAAAGACGAAGATAGTGATGATATGATTGAAAGAGTAACAAAGAAAACTATTGCAGAGACAGAGCTAGAAAAGCTAAAAGCAGGTGAAACTATTGCTGATAAGGGTTATGATGAGGAGAAACCGAAGAAAAAGGCGAAACGCGTTAAGTCTTCTGTAAAAGATACAACATTGAAAACTACTGTTTCTCCTAGTACCAAAGGCAAGAAAAGTCAAAAGCCGAAAAGCAGACGTTATGTTGGCCAAAAGAAGAAAAGCACAGAAGTCCCACAAGAACCTTCTGCTGCAAAAGAATCAGTAGTTACACAAGAACCTCCTGCGGCTGAAACGATTCAAACTACTGATATTCAAGAGACGATTGTGCAAACAGGAGTCACACAAGAACCTCCTGAGTTTGAATTGCTTGAAATCCCTATCATTATGTCTCAAGATCCTCCAACGACTTCACAGCCAGAAAGCTCGATTCTTAAAGAAGTTCATACACGAGAAGTACTCCAAAGTCTACGCCAAAGACTACTCCGAGGTCAAAGCTTTTTGGAAATATTTCTGATGAGCCAGTTAGTTTTCAAGATCTGAGTGTTTTCTTCCTAGAATCTGATGTTTAAGAATTAGAGAAAAGAGTCAAAGTTTTGGAAGATAAAGTGTCAAGAACGAAACTGAGAAAACTGTTTTGGAACAATTGGTGAAACAAAGCGAGGTTGAGAAAAAGATTTTGAACGACAAGGTGAAATTTTTAGAAGGTGATCGTGGATATCTTAAAGCTCTTATTGAAAGTATGCAAGATGTGAATGAAAGATTACAAAAAGAGATTGCAGAATTACGATCAGAGAGGGATTTGAATGATCGAAAATTTTCTAGATTGCAGAAAGTATTATCCAACAGTTTGGGGATTGATTTCTCTGTCGGATATGAACGTTAAGATTTGCAAGAGGCGAAAGACAAAGCAGAGAAAGAAATAGCAGAATAAGGTAAAGACAAGCATGTGATTGAAGGAATGCCTGAGATAACAAAGTCTATGTTTGAAGTTGCTGAAACTCCTAAAGCTACTGAGTCTGATATTATATCAGAAAGTATTCCGAAGAAAGAAACAGAACAGAAAGACGATGAAGAAGCTGCGGATAAAGATGAGGATGATGAACCTGTTGATGATCCTAAAGACGATTCCGATAAGATGATGGCAATGATGATGGTCAGGGAGGAGTTGGTTTGAAGGTTGTTGATGCAAAAGTAACAGAAGAGTTTGATTTCACTTCCTTACTGAACGACGATGCTAACATGATGGAAGATCAAAATCAGGGGGAGCAGACAGGGCAACAGTGGAAACTAATGTAGATATGACTGATGCTATAGTTGCAATGCCTACTGCTGTGAAACCTGCGAAGCCTATGATTCTAATGTTAGAACATAATGTTGAGGAAGGTGAATTTGTTCACAATTATTCGAAGGAAGATTTGGCTAAGCTGCTGAATGTTGATGCTGAAACATTTGATTTTGAGGAGGATGTGGTTAACATTGATACGTTTGAACCGAATGAATGCTGCTACAAACGAAGATCTGGTGCAGTTGATTACAACAAAGTGATTATTGAAGATTGGTCAGATGATGAAAAGGATGAAGCAGAGAAGTATGTCGGTGTGAATACAGATTGTTTTCCAACATTTGAAGAGATGTACGAGCAGTTAAATGAAGATATGTTGAAAGAAAAGATTGCAGAGTCTGTGCGAGAAGGTAAAATTCCTAAGCCTATGACTAAAGAAGAGATTACAAAAGCAAAGAAATCCTGGTTTAAAGAGATGCAGAGAGAAAGAAAGTTCCGACGTCCATTAGCATTCTTTACCAGAGATGTAGATAAGTCATTGGGTGACATCCTAAGTTGGGGTTGGTTGAAAGAGCTAAATGTCTACGCCATTAAACGAGAATATGGAGTTCAAAACTTCCAATACTTGGCTGATTTTACTACATTACCGTATTGGGATGTGGAGGAGTTAGTACAGACGAGGAATGTGAGCTATCACATGAAGTTTATTGATCAGTTATTATGGAAGATGATAAAGTTTGAAGCGATGCAGGGATTCAAGTACTGGAAACCGTTTATACCTAAGCGCCGAATCAAAACGAACAAGAAAACGGGTGCGAAGGATATAACGTTAATTATGAAGCGTCCTCGTGCGATGAAGAACATGCCCCTAATGCCGATCGAACAAGATTTCTATCCATTGTTCAAATGGTGGCAGGTTGATCCTACAATGTGCGAAGCAGTGATAGTTTTGAGGTTTGAAGAACATCTGGATATCACTAAAGAAATATCAGCTAAGGTACTTCAGAATGAAGGATTATAGGGGTTATGGAGAACGATACGCATACTAGACCCGATGTGGCTAGTAAACTGTTCGAAAGAAGATATTCGATGTCTATGCTTCAACAAGATATGTTATGAAAAACATAAGGAGGTACAAGCGATGCAGTATCAGAGGGTCATAAATGTTTGCACGCTCATGGTGTAAATTCAGGAAGGATGTGGGAATCTAGTTGTAGAGAATTAGAGCTCAAAGAGTTTCTGAAGGAAGAAAGGCGTATAGAACGATGACATGGGTAGGGAGGCGAGACTCAGACGTTTTCAGTTCATGACTAAAGTGCCACCTACTGACCAAACGCCGATTCCTGAACAAGAAAGAAGAAAGAAGCCTTACAAGAACTTCTTTGGGCGCTGCAGATAAAGATAGAGTTTTGAAGACTGATAAAGACGAAGACGATATCCAAGGGGGAGTCTGTTAGTACAGTATGTCTATGTCTTAGTCTTATATCGAGTCTGTTTAGATTGGGCTAGAATACGTGAGAAAAGGTTGTATTTATGTAATTAAGACAACAAGTTCGCCTAGAATCATAATGTGAGAACAAGTTCGGCCGAACTTGTTCAAGACAAGTTCGCCGAACTTGTAGTCATCTCAGCGAACTTGTTTGTCTATAAGTATGTGCCTTAGGATTTTCATTTGTAACTTTGACAACTTTGGCAGAATAGAGGCGAAGCTCTGTCGGATCTGGATCTCACATGTAATTGACTTTAAGATCAATAAAAGACAATTTAACGAGTAATTCTTTGTTATATGATTAACATGTCACTTAGTTTCTGCCTAATTGGACATTAGATACCAATCTAGGTTCCTGTGCTGTAAAGGAGCGATCTTACATGGATGCCGATCGAAACATAGAACCCCAAATCTCTAGCACGAATCGGCCGGTTATGGTAATTATAACTTCCCATCGCCAGCAAGTCTCTGGCATCGATATCGTTTATCTCCAACCGGATCTCAACCCATCATCACAATCTCCGATTTGGTCTTGTAAGACCCTAAACCGCCGCAATTAAACTACCATGGATAAACACCAAAAACCATCACCATTGAAAAGGATGAACATGGATTGTGGTTGTTGATAACCATACAAGTCCATCAGAGTCGTATTAACCACTCACCGACGACGCTAGTGGCGGGCCGGTTGTCAGAAACAGCTGGCTCCTCATCTCTTTGTCTCTCTCGCATCTCTTCTCTATCTAATTTAGTGAGAATCTGATGAATTCGATGATGAGTATGGAGCGTCTGATCTCTAATGGCATAGAGATAGAGAGAGCCAACGGAAAAGCTAGGATCGAGATGTATGTAAATATCTTAGGATTTGTGTATTTGACCCATATGAATACCCATATTCTATACCCACTTCCCTTATAAAACCAATATATATTTTACTTGTAAAATGTAATAATTGATTTTACACTTGCAATATGTTAATTATTTTTGAAGGTCGCGTATTTAAAAAAAAGAAACTAAAACCTAGGAGCTCAAACTCAAAAACCACAACCAAATAATAGGTCGTGTTTCATGAAACATTTCACTAATTTTAGCTTTTATTTACTATGAATATCCGTGTTACTTTACATTGCCAATTTACCCAATGGTTTATCTTCTTATGCTTTTATAGCCAATGGTCCACTTAAAGACTCAATAATTAATATAATCACTTGATTGAAATTGTTTCTAGTCTTGTCTTGCGGGGTATTTACACATAACACACATATAAATATGAACCATTTTAATGCAACCTTACACACAATTTGACTCTTTTTAATAATAATGTTTGCGTTTAGCACGTAAAGAAAAAATACTTATGTGATTATGACACTATATTCAAAAAATAACCTGCTACTTAAAGATGCATGCAATCTGAGTTATTAAATTATCTTCAACCTTGCCTCTTCAACCTTCCTCGAACAAGGTGTAAACCACCTTAATTAATATGTTCAAAGTAATAAGGTTCCACCGAGACTCTTGCTTCACTATTTAGTTCCATTAACTAGCTCTTTTAGCATTTTAATTTTAATGTTTGGTTATTTGTTAAGTAACATTATAAATACATTTTATCGTTTTCTTTATTATTTCTATGAGTATTTATGTCATTATGCCGTTAAGGTACCCGGCCTACGGGTACTCAACTAGTTATTTTTATCGTTATTTTGTTTTTAAAATCCCCGCATGATAGTAACACAAACTAGTTCAGTTACTTTTCTAGTTATAAAAACACTGGGTACATAGCTCTGTGATTAGAATACAAACTACAACAATTTAACTTTCATACGACTCATCATTTTCCAAACGATTGCGTCATATGAACTTCCAAGCGGAAACTGAGAAGATCGGTACACCACTCCAAGAAACAACAAAACATCGACCATCAGCACGAAGCGTACAACAATTCCCGCAATTAAAGTTGTGATCAACAACTTTGCTTCATTCAACGATTCACTACTCAATTCGATCTCCACCATCCCAAACCGACCGAAAAAACGTCCTCCAAACGTTAATCCCAGTGTGTCGAATCGTTCTATCATCCCCTTCAGCCGCCACAATGTTACGTATAGAGTAAGTATAGTACACAGACTCCGCCACTTTTCTGTTTCGATCATCGTCCGCCAAACAAATTGATATACTGTCGAAAAGCGCACCATAGAAGAACAAAGCGTCGATGAAACGATTTACAAACACAAGCGAAGTGTGGTTTGCTTCGACTTCGTTGACGATGGTTATACAAGGATTGATCTTTCTAATCTCTCGCATGAGATGTTCGAGGCGGTTTGGTTTCACGATAAGGTTTGATAATGAGACCGAGGAGTAGACTGCGACCTTTTCGTGGCGATCGAGTTCAAGGAGATCTATGTTGAAGTCTAGCATGTCTGCTACCATGACTATCTTGTAAGTAAATGGGATGTTCATTGATTGTGCAAACTCAGCAAGATGGTTGCATGTTTCTTTTATCTTGGACTCTGATCTTGTACCAATTGCGGTTATCTTTAAGTGCTTGAGTTGCCATTCGCTGCGGCTCGCGATCGCCTGCATCATAAGTGTGTATTGCATCCCGCTCCTAATCTTGAAATCGATTATGTGGATATGTCTCGCTCTTCTAACGTGTTCGACTAGTGTATTTATTGCACTGAACTGGCAAACCTACATTTTTTTTGAATGTGAATGGTTGATGTTTATGTGGAAATGTTGGCTATTTATAGGTTGTTTTGCGAATTTTCGGTAATTAAAATCATGTATTTTAACTATGGTGATCGTTGATATGACTTAATAACAATAAACTCTAGCTAATATATATGCTTCTAAAAATGCTCGCATTATGGTTGCAAACCTGCGACAACGGGACTTTCTTGTGAAATGCTAAGATACTCGCGTCCACGCTCATCACCGCCTTTTGAAAATCAAACATTCGCATCCTTTCTAGTCCTCCAGACGCCTCTCTTCCTGTTTCGCGATCTATTTTCTCCCGAATAGCTTCCGAAAAATAGTAAACCAATCGTTCAATGGGAGTCCCTTCATTTGAACAAGTTTTACTACACAATTCAACGAGTTCATTTGCTTCGTCAAACTGTCGTTGACCGATTTTATCGGCTGAAGCTAGAAGAGTTAGCAGATGATCAATGTCTTTAGCTTCATCATCCGACAGCCCGGATATTGAAGCTGGAAATGGATGGCTTGGATTGGATGTTTCATCTGCTTTTGAAGAAGAGTCGATGAAATGCAGTCCAGCCATCCGAATTCTTTCGATAGTAGACAACTTTTGCGATTTGCTTGGAATGTGAATGTTTTCACCCTTCAGTTTTCTTGATCTGCTTGCAAAGTCTTTAACGATCCTAAGCGAAGCAAAGGGTGACTCTTTTTTGTAGTCTTGATCTACCAGTTGGAAATCTGCACCTTTAAACACATTTTTAAAAGGTGGTGAGGTAAAATCGAAGTACAGATTATCAAGAGATCCAAGTTGATCATTGAGAGGTGGTTTCTGCTGATCTTTTTTGGTTTTGTTAAGTTCTGAAATTTCAGAAGAGGGATTATCATCTGCAAGAATGCATTTCTTTGAAGGATACATCGCTAAGTTAGGATCAAAGTAAGCATTTTTTGGTTTAAAAAGAAGAAAAATCATGCACTTCAACAATGTTAGTTGTGGTCGATTTGTTCAATGATGCTAATTCGCCTGATCAGAAGGCAGATGCTAATGAGCCTCCTCAAAACAATCAAGTACTGATCAAATTAATACGGCAACCGAAAGAATATACATGAAGACATTATGCATAGGCACTTTGTTTATTGTCTCTATGTAGGTCATGTTGGAATAATTCTGAATATGTTTATCGTCTCTATTTAGGTTAATTTAAAAACCTATTTTAAATACATTAATTTGGTCGATAATATTTACAAAAGTAAATGATCGGTGGTGTCGAAGTCACAGTCAAAAGAATTTATAATTGCTTATGGCTTCAAGGTTTAAAAGATAAATTATAAAGTTTGTAATTTCGTTTAACATATTAGGTAGACATAATTTCTACTATTTTTGTATTGATCTTAGATAAATCTATAGTCAACCACATAAATAGGGCATCTCCTGACTACATTGTCTGGGGTGAGATGATCACCACTAAATAACAATCTACATCGAGTCACACCAACTACGTTAACTAGGCTGAGATGACACCATCACGAAATAAAAAAAAAACACAAGTCATTTTTCCATTATTACAATCATATGACATTCACTAGTTAGTGAGCATAGTTTTCTAGAGTTCAAATTGAAATCAAAGTGTTAGAAAGTGATGACTAGCCAACATCGATGACTACCATAACCAATATAAAAAACATCCATCACGTAACATAGATAAAGAACCAAGCAGAATCAATCGAGAATTTCCAAGCCGAAAGGCACTCGATCGGTGTTCCTTTCCACCCGATTTTGATGGATTTACCATCCATATCAAACGTGCAATAACTTCCACAAGGAAATCTTCTTGCCGCCATCTTTGCTTGATATAAAGAAGACGCACTAAATCCAATCTCCTTCATACCAAATCGTGCAAAAAACTTCCTCCAAACATCGATATTCACATGCCTAACCGCTCTTTCTGCTCCTTCGGCTGCCACAATGCTCCGGATCCCTTCTCCTAGATACATAGATTCAGTAATGCCACGGTGTTCATCTTCCCCATCCATACAATCTTCTAAAGAATCAAACAATGCTCCATAGTGGAACAATGCTTCGATCAAGCGATTCACAAAGTTTGGCGAGTTTAGATTCGTTGCAACTTCGCACATCACCATAACACGAGGTTTTATGCTCTTTATAACCTTCATTAATGAATCTAAACGGTCCTGTTGCCCGATCATGCTCATAAACCGTACAATGAGAAAACCCCCAAGGCTTCTCTTGGATTTACTCAAGAAGATCTATGTTAAAATCTAGCATATCTTCAACTATAACCACATAATAAGAAAAAGATAAGTTTAGAGATTCTGCAAAACTCTTCAAATGATCACCGGTTTGCTTGATTTGCTTTTTGAAACCAGTCCCAACCGCGGTTATTTTGAGATGCTTGATAGGCTCGGGTTGAGATGCAAGAGCTTGCATAAGAATCATAGTATGCACGCCTTGTCTTCCGGCTCGACTACATGCACTCTTTGCACGGATACACGGTCCACTAAAGCCTGCACGCACGAAAACTGACCCGCATGATAAAACGGTAACTTTTGACAAATAGAAAGTAGTCATTGGAGAGTTCCATATTCTCCCATGCGTGTCATGTTCATGTTTCTTCCCTGGCCCGGTGAACGAGTTAATTCTCCCGGTCTCTTTATCGATCTTCTCTTGTAGTGCTTTCGAAAAACAATTGCCCAGTTTTCTAGTAGTGTGGAAAAAAAGACTCGCTATCATGGAGTCCAGTCATGCCCTGTGTCTCAACCAGATTTCAAGAGCATCTTCTGAAAGAATCGTTCTAGAAGCCAGCCAAGAAGAAGGAGAGACACGCCCCTTGCCCGATTTTTCAAAGAACTATTAAGAAGTTATACTTCAAGCTTCTTTATTTTGTAGTCTGAAGAGAACCTTAAGGCTTCAACTCTAAATGGTAGCAAGTGCAAGAACAACTCGAACAATTGATGCTTTTACAACTGGCCCTTGCTTAACTCCTTGTTCTGTAAACAGGTCGCTGGTTGATCTGACCAGACCCCATGCATGCGAGAGCCCTGCCCAAGAGGAATGCATGGTTCCCAGACGCTTCTTGGGGCGGGTGTTCGCAATCCCCCTCCCTATAATCTAAGCCTACCTCGCTCGCTAATGAGTATGTTGGTCAAGTTAATTTAATAACTCTATGCACGATTAGGTGATTTACCTTAATAACTTTTAAAACACAATTATCTAGTTTTAAATCTATAAGAAATGATTATTACTTAGACTAAACACATACATAGGCAAATATACCTATCGTTCATAGTAAAGTTTATGTAAAAACCAAGTATCGAATTCAAAGGATACAACTTTTAATAGTTAACTTTATATTACAAACTAGTTTAATTAGTCATCTTTTGTTATGCTAATCAGCCTCCTCAAAACAATCAAGTACTGATCAAATTAACACGGCAACTTAAAGAATAAACATGAAGACATTATGCATAGGCATGCACTTTGTTTATTGTCTATTTAGGTCAATGGGTCCACATGATTGCCATAGTTTTGTTAATTAAAAAATGTATTTAAACACAATAATTTGGTTGATAATATCTATACATGGCAGGCCCTGAGGGTGGGCGGGGAGGACCACCGGTCAGAGCCCTATATATCGTAGGACACGTTATTTTAAAAAAATCCGATATGTATAAATTAATAGGGTATACTCATACAAACACCAACATAGGCTCACTTCCCAAAAACTATTTTTAAGCTTTAGATTTGTTATTGGCCCATTGACATTAGGTTTAGACCTTTAGTGAGCCTAGTACCCAATTTCGTTAAGGCTTAAGGACACTTTTTTTCAAGCTCGAACAGGGTAAATGAATTCTTAGGGCCGGCCCTATATCTATAGAAGTAAATGATCGGTGGTGTCGAAGTCACAATCAAAAGAAGTTATATCTCAGACTAGGGTGTAAAGTCCGCAGAGTGTGTAGATGACAACTATAGATTAAAGAAAGAGTTCTTACGTATTTGAGAAATAGCAAACCTCACCATCAGAAAATAAAAACACAAGTCATTTTTCCAAATTGAAATCAAAGTCTTACAAAGAGAAAGAACCAAGCAGAATCGATCGGTTTCATGAGAATTTCCAAGCCGAAAGGCATTGGATTGGTGTTCCTTTCCACCCAATTTTGACGGATTTACCGTCCATATCAAACGTGCAACAACTTCCACAAGGAATTTTTCTCACCATCAACTTTGCTTGATATAAAGAAGGCGCACTAAATCCAATCTTCTTCATCCCAAATCGCGCAAAAAACTTCCTCCAAACATCGATATTCACATGCCTAACCGCTCTTTCTGTTCCTTCGGCTGCCACAATGCTCCTTAACCCTTCACCTAAATACATAGATTCAGTAATGCCACGGTGTTCATCTTCCCGGTCCATACAATCTTCTAAAGAATCAAAAATCGCCCCATAGTGGAACAATGCTTCGATCAAAAGATTCACAAAGTTGTAATTTCGTTAAGATTCGCTGCAACTTCGCACATCACCATAACACAAGGTTTAGCATTCTTTATAACCTTCATTAATGATTCTAAACGGTCCGGTTGCGTGATCATGCTCCATAAGCCGTACAATGAGAAAACCCCCAAGGCTTCTCTCGGATTCAACTCTAAAAGATCTACGTTAAAATCTAGCATATCTTTAACTATAACCAACTTATACGAAAATGATAAGTTTATAGATTCTGCAAAACTCTTTAACCGATCACCGGTTTGCTTGATTTGCTGTTCGAAACCAGTCCCAACCATGGTTATTTTTAGATGCTTGATAGGCTCAGGTTGAGTTGCAAGAGCTTGCATAAGAACTATAGTATGGACGCCATGTCTAATCGCGAGGTCGACTACATGCACTCTTTTCGCCCCGGATAGTCGGTCCACCAAAGCCTGCACGGCCGTAAAGTGCCCTACTTGATAAAACGGTAACTTTTGATAAATTGAAAGTACAGTCATAGCAGTGTTCATTATTCTCCCTTGCATATCATGTTCATTTTTCTTTCCTGACCCGGTGAGTGAGCTAATTCTCCTAGATTCTTTATCGATCTTCTCTCGTAGCGCTTTCGAAAAATAATACACGATTCTTTCAATTGGGTTTCCCGAGCTCGATGAAAAGGCATCGCACAAATCAAGAAGCTTGTGCGATCGATCAAACTGTTGTTGGGTGACTTTCTCCGAAGAAAGTAAAATATTTTCAATGAGTTGAACATCTTTATGTTGGTTCAGGTCCCACACTCAAAACATTCTCACAACACACTCACGTAATATGTATATGAAAGTGAACTTGCAGACTAAATGAAGATGGCTACTGTTGTATTCGATAATCAAGAAAAAGGGGTTCAATGTTTATTAAACAAATGAGGCTTTATATAGCCTTGTACATGCCTACGAATAAAAAAAGAATAAGAATATTATCCTAAAGAATTGGTAAACTCATGACTTATTCTACCAACACATGCAGAAACACCTAACGGTCAACTCCACCATCCTCGGTCAACCTAACTACCAACTCTAGCTTATTAAAACAACTACTAAATAAATATAAAATATTAAATGGCATGTGCTTCAACTTCATGTATCCAGCATGCAAACGTGATCCAAGAATATTCAGCATATTCCATGCAAACAGACACCTTATTCCATGCAAAGAAACGAACTCACGTCCCGTGACCCGTGACCCACGACCCACGAACAAATCAAGACCGTGACCCGCAACCCGTGCGACTCGAGTAACCCGTGAACTGAACCGATTAACCCAACACTTTTAGCTCTTGATCCGAAAGGCCCGCAAATGAACTTGGTCGAATTCGACATATCGTTTGTGGGACTCAATGAACGCGATTGTATGAACCGTTCTCCACCTAACCGAATAACCTCTTCGGTTGATATCTTACGCTCATCACTCACTTCTGAGCTAGCCAAACGGTCCTGATTCCGCGCTCTTGGTTTAATAAGATTGAAATATTCAGACTCGATGTCTTCGAGCTCCTGCATCTTATGCTCATATGAGCATAATGGTGGTGTGGTGTCAAGAAGCAAGGCATCCAACTGATGATCATATTCTTTTGAAGATGAAAACCGATCACTCAAATCATCATCTTCGAATAATGGATGTAGCTTTTCGATTTCTTGATTCGCAGCATCTCCCTTCGAGTAGTTGCAGATTTCGTTCGGTTTCTCCATGATTTTAGGGAATCAGAGGTTAATACAACCAGAAAAGGTTACAAATCGTATAACTTCAAATACAGAAGACAAGAAGAAACATACAACGCAACTGTCTAATTATCTTGTGGTAGACATTGATGTTAACGTTGTCGATGTTTTCAATATTGTTGTTGGTTTTGTGATATACAATGCTTGCTTTGGTTTATTCAGAAGATACTATCAACAGTATGGTTCTTAAAAATTGTACAGTTGTATATGAAATTCCCTTTACATGTCTACAAAGTTTTAAATAATTGTTAAAGTTTCCGGAGGCTGAAAATCATGGGATCTAATTTATATATTGTATAATTATCTAGGCAAAATAATTGGAGGGTGATCTTATATTATTTTAAAACTTTTAGACGAAAAATAAAAAATTTACACTTCCAACCGAAACATTGAGGGGGGTTTCCCACTAAGCTCCTCCCCGGGTTTTGAAGTAATAAAAATTGTACACTGTAACAATTATAGCATTCAGCTATTGCCAATTATGTTAATTACTATTAAAAGTGTTACATTACGATAAACGTATTATGTATAAATTGACATGATATACAAACACACATAGACCTAAATCCGCATACAATAGAATGTTCTAAACGACGTGATTGCTTTATTAATTGTTATATTGTGTTTTAGAATGCATTTCAAGTATATATCAAACAATTATTGAGACTAAATTTTCTTAATAGTTCATGTTGCTACAATGAAATTGGGTTAGGAGATATTATAATGTTTAGAGTGAAAAAAATTCCTCACCAAGCTTCGAACCTGCTAAAATCAACTTACTAACACCGTTAGTCTTATTGTAGGGGGGTTTTTATGCGTTCAGCTTTCGGTGTAAGAATTTTGAGTCATATAAGAAGAGGAATGAATGAGGTACGAATATGGAATGATACCGAATGTCTAAGGTCTCTATTTATAGGAGGCCCTTCTCACCTCTAGGCTCGATGTGCCCGTATGGTTAGCCATTAATAGAACACTACATTTCTTCGATGTCATCAGACTGCAATTAGCCGACCTGCTGCATGACGACTGCATGAACTTATTATAAGAACATTGAGATCTTGAGTATAAACGGGAACCAGAGGTAGAGGTGGAGATTGTGCGCTCTACGTAAGTGGAGCTCCATGCTGCAAAAATAGTTCATGTGTGGATATATTATTTCAAAACAATTTGGGTAAATTTTATTTAAAGTTATTATTTTTTTTTGGGTTATGAAATTTTTTTAGAAATTCAGTAGAAAGTTTGATGAGTTAAGTCAACAGCTTTAAACGGATGAAATAAATTTAAAAGTATGACATTCATATATTTGCTTTATTAGATTTCAAAAGACTCGGATTTATAAAAAAATATCATATACTTAAGTTAAAATTATTTGTAGAAACATTGATAGTTCAAAAGAATGTCTTCCATCTATAGAATGTAGCTAAAAGCCCAAAGCATTCCAAACTTAAAAGAAGTCAGTGGCGGACCGTCTGAGTGGGCGGACGCTTCTCTTAAAAAAAGAAATTCTTGTGTTATACAAGTATTAAATTCTTGAGCGCCTCCATTAAATTTTGCAATCGCCACCTTTAAACTTTCACACCAATAATGGTGAAATGCGAAAAGATAAAAAAATGTTGATAAGCAAAACGAAGTGTTCACAGAGCGAGAGTGAATGCGGACAAGAGGAACTTGTGGAGCTGGTGAACTGAAGACTAATAAAAGTATATATTATTATATCAACTAAAAGTTATTAATAGTTTAATGAAGAAGAAAAGAAACTTACTAAAGTTCAATTGAAGAAAGATATGAAAATGTGATGTGGTACAAACCAAATGTGAACGGGATAATCAATGTTTTGTTAATGTTCAAACTTAATTCTTTTTACCACCATTCTAATTATAATGATTTTTTTATTATTGTAATTCATATTTATTACGTAATATATGATATTGTTTGTTTGTTATTGTATCGTGTAGTTTTATATTATTGAGTAGTTAATGAGAATTAAAAGTTTAGAACATTGAATATTTGAATACAATAAGTTGTGACTGAGTCCAACAATTGTAATTATATGAAATACATATTAAATACATACACTATGAGTAACTATGTGGTATTAAGATATGTTATTGAGTTATTTACTTGAATTGGAATCATGATAAGAATTTCCGTCATTGATCCAACCCGACCTGGCCCAACCGAAAAATTATTATATAATAATAGATAAACGACCACTTAAAAATTCCCCTCTCACCCATAACAAACAACCACCGAAAGAAGTTAGGCTTTAAGTGTAATCAAAATTAATGAAATAAAAAGTTAGAAAATGTAGTGTTCTGAGTGAAATTCTAACAACTAATGAATGACAAAGATTTACTAATATGACGACTAGGGTCGAAGGTATGGTCACACTATACTATACGACTGTTTCAACAATTTTTCTACAGTTCCTCATGCAATGCAATAGTAAGATTGTTGATAACAATAGATAAACGACCGCTTAAAAATTCCCCTCTCACCATGACAAACGATCACCGAAAGAAGGCTTTAAGTGTAACCAAAATTAATGAAATAAAAAGTTAGAAAATGTAGTGTTTTGAGTGAAAATCTAACAACTATTGAATGACAAAGATTTACTAATATGACAACTAGGGTCGAAGTATGGTCACACTATACTATACGACAGTCAACAAATTTTCTGCATTTCCTTGCGCAATGCAATAGTAAGATGGTTGATATTGGTTCGTTACGATACTAGCATATGCTATAACAAACGTAGCAAATTTAATCAATAGCGTCTTAGTATTGTTATAGCATCAACACTTATTACAACACAAATAATTATAAGAAAAGGCTGAAAAAAGGTACATTACAAAAGTCGAAATGTAATAAGAAAATGGAAGAAGAGAAAAAAATGTAAAAAAGGAATTAAAAAGAAAACAAAAGGTGAAAAAGATAGGTAAACAAGAAGTATTAAATAAAAGAAAACAAAAAAGGAAACAAAGGGAGGGTAAAACAATTTTAGCTAGGTTAAACAAATATTATTATATTTATTTATATATAGGGATATTGGATTTAAATAATTCAAATTTTCATCAATTGGCCGGTAATACTCTTAACTTTCGATTTGACTACCAGCACTCCCAACTTTCTATTTATTGGTCGATAACACTCCCTAACTGACTAAACCATAACCCAGTTAGCTGATGTCAGCTGTCACGTCATAAAAAATGTCATGTCAGCTGCCACATTAGCTGCCATGTCATAAAAAATAACATGTCATTAACCACATCTGCTGCCACGTCATCAAAAAATGCCACATCAGCTGCCATGATAGCAAAAAAGGACACATCAGATGCCACATCAGCAAAAATTAACTGGGTTAGGGTCAGTTAGTTAGGGAATTTTAACGGCCAATAAGTTGAAAGTTGGGAGTGCTGGTGTACAAATCGAACTTGAGAGTGTTAGCGACCAATTGGTGAAAGTTGGGATTATTTAAATCCAATATCGCTTATATATAATAATATAAGTTTTATTTACAAAACATACGAGGGAAGTAGTGTTAGTTAAATTATGATTTTATCTCGTTTAAATTTACAGTTTTGTTATTGGTTTTGTTTTCTTCCCTCCCAACTAAATTATGGTTTTGCCTCGGTTCATATTTATAGTTTTACCATCGATTTTTTTTTTTTTTTTTTTATAAATTACGATTCTGCCCAGTGTAGAATTACAGTCATGCCATCGTTTTAGTTTTTTTTTAATTTTTAACAAAAGTAGGGTAGTGTTTTGTTTTAACTGGTTGACTTAGTGTAATTTTTATTCGTGCCAGGCGGCTGCTTGACACACGCTCATTTGTCCCGAAAAAGTACAATTTTGTCCCAGTTTAAAATTATAGCCTTTTCACCGTTTTAGTTTTTTTAGCAAAAGTATGATAGTTTTTGTTTTAATTAGTTGACTTAATTTATTTTTTTTGAGCTGGTGTTATAAGTATTATGTACAACAACCGAAACACAGACATACATGCTATGAGAGAGAAATATTCGGCTTGATGCCTCACAACGCGGGCGTGGCAATAACTAGTATATATACAAAAGGAAGATGGAGGAATAGTGCCAGGCTGCTTAGCACTCCCCATCCATACAAGAATATTACCATTTTGCCCCAGTTTAAAATTACAGTTTTGCCCTCAGTTTAAAACTATGCTTTTGCATCCGTTTCAAAATAAAATTTTGTTCTTGCCCCTACATTAAAATTACAATTTTGCCCTCAATTTTAAAAATATGATTTTGCCCCCATTTGAAAAATTACTATTTCGCCCCAGTTGAAATTGTAGTCTTGCCATCGGCTCTTTTTTTTTTTTTTTGCAAAACTCTAGTAGTGCTTTATTTTATTTGTTGACTAGTAACATTTTGTGTCAAGGAGCTCAAAATTACAGACTTGCTATCATTTTAGTTTTTTTTAGCAAAACTATAACAGTGTTTAGGATTAATTGGTTGACCCGATGTATTATATATTGAGATCGTGTTATAGGTAGTATGTATAAGTAATCAAAATACGTGCGTACATGTTATGAAACTAAGAAATATTCGGTTTGGCGCCCAATGCGGGCGGGCATAACAATAGTGTATATATATTAATAGAAACTTGGCATGAATAGTAGTTTGCCAATTTTTTTTTGTTTTTTAGTTGATAATATTTTTTAATCCAATAAGAAATTATGTTTTTAGTAATGTTTTTCTTATATTAATATTTTCTTTCATTCACTGATATTCATCTAAGAATTTGCGCTCATTAATTTTTTGAAATCTAAAAAATTAGTTGTGCTTAGTTTTTTTTATCATTTGACATTCTGGCATACATTTTATGTAAACCAGTACTGTGATTAACTATGAAACAATATAGGTATCAGTGGTATTGCTATTAACAGAGACGGTATCCAAATTCAATTTTATGCTTTTCGATCAATGTAAATCGATTAATGTAAACACGTGTTGATATCTTATGGACATATCATTGATTTATTTTTTGGTTACATGTGAATTTAAAGTGCCCACGAATAGTGATTGATTTTTCAAGTAAATCTTTTAATTTTTTTTATAAGATAGTGTTAATCAATAATTGTAATTTGATTATTTTTTCTAAAATCTTGTGTTCTTTTTTTGTATGTTTTTTCAACATTGTGACATAAATTTTATTGAAAAACAGATATTCTGCACTTATCTTACCAAACCGAATCAAAGCTAACCGAACAATATATGTACATGTACTGTTATTTATTTAGATTGTTTACTGTACCAAACAACATTGGTACTTGTACATGTATTCATTTTTACTGTAACGTTTTTGACAATGCATTTGTGCCCTTGCTATAGCGAACCGAACCTAAACTGACCAAACAACATCAATATCATTATTGTTGTTTTTGCTTTCGATAAACTGACGCCGTATCACTACCATACCCTACTGAATAACATCGCTATCGGAATAACAGTGCCTTTATTCATTTTTATTTTTTTCGGTTTTGACAACTTTTTATTTATATAACTCTGTTTGAGATGATAAATGAATATCAGCACCAGTACTGTGATGATGTGAACCAATAGATACCATTCAAACAATATTGGTTCCGGTACTGATGTTCATTTTTATATTTTTCGATTGATATAAAACACATTTTTATTTCTATAACGAGTGCATGTGTCGTACAGGTACTGTCACGAGCCAAATTAATACCGATCGAATGCCCACGATAATGTATCGCCGTAACGCATTGACATTATCATTTTAATATTTTAAGTATTTTCTTTTTATTTTTATTTAATATTATATTTATTATTGTTTTTACTAATATATAGTAATTAATAGTTCTTAGGTATTTGTTTTTTTCTTATTTTTTAGTAGTATTTTAATTAGCAATCAGTTTGGTCTCGGTTTGGTTAATTACATTATGGATATGATTCATACACTCAGTATAGAAGTCAACACGTATTTTACATCGATAAAAAATGATAAAAACAAACACCGATACAGACATTGATGTTGTTTTAACTGATCGATCAGTTCAAATTATCACAACAATACTGGTATTGATATTTATATATCGTCATAGAAAGAGTTGTATAAATGAAAAAGATTTTGAAACCGAAAACCATAATATGAATATAGGTATAAACAAACGAATAGCAAATTACAATATTTGTCCTTTATGTTTATACCAAATTACAGGTGGTGTCATTTGGCTTCAAAATTGATCGGTTTTGCACTTTATGTTTCAAAATCTTGCACGTTATGTCCTTTGACCCTAACCAAGTTAATTTTTCTTGTTAAATCTGATCACCCAAGGATATTTTAGTTGTCTTATATATTTATATAATCTTATTTAAAACAAGAGTTAAATGCTTGGTTGGTCCCTGTGGTTTGCGAAAATTACAGATTTGGTCCCAATGGTTCATTAATTACACACTTGGTCCCAGTTGTTGTAATTTTTGCACTCGGGTGGTCCTTATGACTAACCCATGTTAACTTTCTCAGTTAAGTCTATGTAAAATTACCACACTACCCTTACTATTAAAAAACAAAAATAAATAAACACCTTCTTCTTCTTCACCCTGATCTCTCTCTCTCTCACTTTCCTTTTCTCTCTCTAAAACCACAAGACCACCTTCTCGCACCTCCACCACCGCCTCCACCGCCGTCTCCTACCTTCTCCTCCCATTCACTATTTCAGGTAATTAATCTCCCTATTTTCCTAAACTTAAAACAGGGGGCCTCTTCATCATCATCTTATCTCCTAAAAAAACCTACCACCCAATAACAACCAATGACCACCACCCTCACTGCCCTCAACTAACAACCCGCCGAAAAAATGACATGGGTCGTCGGAACACCACACCAGCCGCCGCTACTGCTGCCGTCATCGTAAACCACCGCCCATCACCACAAAACCTATCGCCACCATCCCACTCCTTCAACCTCCACCGTACACCCTTCAACCTCTCTCTCTACTTCCCAGCTGATGATGCACATCGAACTGCCGGAACCTACTACCGGAAAAATGAACCTGCAACTCATCTTCCACCACCGATATGTGCATCATCGGATCCGACATCGCCGGCTCCTCCGTCGCCCCTTCGACTTCACTGCATCGTGTTTAGTTTCTGATGATTTATTTTTGTGTAATTTTGTTCCTAATTGTTTGTGCTATTTAAAAATTGAGGTGTGTTATGTGTAATTGATGCATATGTGTGTGGCGGTGATTTGGGGAAGAAGTGGTTGTGGCGGTGTGAAGCAGCAGGGGCAACGAGCTGGTGTGGTGGTTATCGGCGGTGGTGATAGCCTGCCCGGTGGTGGAGGTGTTCGTTGTGGTGGTGGGTTTCAGTGTTGGTGGTGTTTTGGTGTTCTGGGGTGGAGGTGAGAAGTGGCGGAGGTGAGACGGTGGCGGTGGGTGTTCGGGGTGGAGGTGAGATGGCGGCGGAGGTGATATGGTGGTGGTTTGCTGCTTGTTTGAGAAGAGACCTGTGAAGATATATATAACTTGGTAATAAGCAAGGGTATTTTGGTCATTTAACATGGACTTAACTGGAAAACTTAACAGATGTTAGTGATAAGGACCACCCGAGTGCAAAAATTACAACCACCGGAACCAATTGTGTAATTAGTGAACCACTAGGACTAAGTCTACAATTTTTGCAAACCACAGGGACCAACCAAGCATTAACTCTTAAAACAATAAGAAAACATATTATCTCTATTTATAAATACAAGTTAGTTCATCCTCTTCTCTCTACCCGGCCACCCCCTACGCCACCCTACCTACCACCACCGCTGTCAACACCACCACCTACACCAACCACATCCACCAATTTAACAACCCCACCACTTAAACCCCAAAGCACCACCCAAATTATTTATTTTTCTTTTGTGTTTTTTACGTGATTCTAAAAAGAAACTGTGACAACCCGTGCTTACGAGGTTAGCAAAGCATCGTTCGTTGTCGTGTTTATAAATTAATTCGTATATTTATCTTATTTATAATGACGAATGAACTTAGATGGTGAATTGATTTGTACTTATCTAATTTATATTATACAAACGAATATTCGAAGTCTAATCCATATCATGATTGAATAGACCTGAACCGTTTGAACCATGGCATACTCGCGTAACTCGAAACTTATGAGACTCGAACCATATCTTGATTGTTATATATTTTATTAGTTGAGTTGATGATTAATTATAATTTTATAATTAGTTGACTATGTAAAAAAAAAGAATATATTTATATTTATAAATATATATATTTATGTAAACAGAAAATATAATCATACATCAATTATTTGATCATAATTGGTTAATTATTATTGTTAAAAAAATATATATATACATATAATACATGTAAACAGCAAGTGATGGAGACATATATAATGTATTTAAATAGGAAATCGATGGCTGCCATTTTATATATTTTTTTTTCCTAGTTGCATCAAAACTAAACCCAAACATTGCCCACACTTTCTTTTCTTCTGTATTAATTCAACCGGCCCCAACTTGATTTCTGTATTATTAGTGCATATAATATCATAACTTCCTACACAACCCTCACTTGTGTGCGACCCAACCTGACCACCCTTCATCATTCAAAGCCGGTCTGATGTGGCCCATGTGGTGCGGCCCAATGGAATTTGCATGCCGCCTTAACACTCCATTCAGTTATTAAGTATACGTAATAGCATGAAATTCTAATAACTTCCCAAAACCCTAACAAAAAATCACAATCTGCGACTTTAGTATTCTTCTCCTTCACTGTTGGCGCAAACCCGGAATCCAAGGACCCCAAGTCTTCAACATCTAGGCTTAACCGATCTCCTTCGTCGCTAGGTAACTAGTTTTATGTTTTTTGTCGTAATTAAAAGTGATTATACATGATTTATGCGGTCAAAATTCTGTGATCAAGGCTGAGTTTTTTTTTTATGTTCCATTGATGATGGACGATATATGTGGCGTTATTGTTGATTTGATTGTTAGATAAGCGTATGTAGTGAATTGTATGAGTTCGGGGGCTAAATATGGAACTTTAGAGTTTGATTCGTGATATAAGGTATGTGTCATGGTTGTGTTTTCTGTTATGATAGTAATAATTGTCGTTAAAAACGGACTACATATGACATAGAGTTAGTAGAAATTGCCCCGTGATGTGCTATGGATGAATCACGGGTTCGGATATGTTTCGCGGGGGTGGTTTATGGTTTAACTGGTGGTTGATGATAAATCGGTGATTACATGATCTATTTTGTGATACAAACCTGCTGTGAATTATGTTTATGTGTCTCGGGTTCGCTAGTTAATCGTTTGCGGGATCGGGTAACGAGAACGGTAAGTTGTCCAATAGTTACAGCCAACTTTACTCGGCTGTAACCGGGTCAAAAGTTAACAAAGCTGATGTTTCTTGAGTCTATGATGAACTTACAGGAAATACCTTTCAGACCCAACTAGAATCGCATTTTTTCGACGTCGTTGATATTTTAAATGATTTATTTCGTTTCAAAGGTCCAGGCTGTGTTTTTCATCAGAATTTGCAGCCCATTACGAGTGCCATAACTCAACGTAGAAATTGAGTTATGATCTCAATTTTTTACTGTAGATAGCCTTAGATGTCGCCGTGAATCTCCAACTGGAATTACGTCAATCGGATAACCGAGGATTTTTAATTGAATTTTTCCGTGAGCTGCAGTCAGAAAGTGACGAATCTGATTGCTGCTTAGTAAAAGATTTTTTATAAATTTTGGGTAAAGAGTTATGATTATAAAATTTTTACACAATAATTGAAGATCCGATTGTCACGTCCTGTAAATTTTTGGGAATATTTTTGTACACAAACTATTCCGGATAACACTTCGAAAACTGTCCAAAAATGCACTATATTGCTGAATTTTTATTGAATAGTATCTTAAAGCTTTGTGACACTTGTGTTGTCGCTAAGCGATGTCGTGATAGATGCATGCATAACAATTAGTATTATATGATAAAATGTGCTATGTGCTAGATACGTGTAGGATTTGTGTTTCCGCGTGAGCACACACACTAACTCTTAAACGGTAATCATGTTACGACGTGATTGACCGGTTCCACCTCGCGTATTTCTTTCCATTATTTAATCCGAGCATTCAAAGGTGAGTTCACTACTCTTTTACAAGCATGCGTCCAGTGGGGACAAACAAACAAACTAATATCCCTGGAGGGGATACTTTGCAAACTTTTATCCCTAGAGGGATGACTACTATTCCTTGGAGGAATACTTTGTTATAACTGTTTTGTTTAATTTCGATGTTGGATAATACACTCAAATCTATCAATTTAAGTCCCATCTTACTACCGAACTAGTTGCTTGGAGGGCAACAGGGTATTAGTTGATAGCGCTATTAGGCTTGACAACCTCACACCGTACCTGGGAGGACGGGCGTGAACTAATGACCTTAACCACATGATCTCAATGTTAATAGGCATTGGGGAAGGGCAAACAAACTAACGTCACTGCGGCGTCGAGTTATTATCAACATGTCTTTAAACTAAATACAAACCGGTTTTCGTTAAACAAAACTGTGAACTCGCCGGCTTAATCGCTGAGACGCTTTTTCTGCATGCTTGCAGGTTGTTAGATATATCTTGCATGGGAACTTGCAGTCTGAGGAGTAGGAGCTGTCATGGGTCATATTGTTTGATGAAACGCCTAATGTTATGTTTTACTTTTTGAACAAAAATGGTTTTTATTATTTAAACAATTGTACATTTGCTTCCGCTGAACACATACCATTTTTAAATGCTTAATTTGAAGTTCACTTTTCATGTTGGACATGATGACTTGTTTTATATTATTACTATAGTTCGACATGATTAGTGGCTGGATCCTGCGCAGTCGCACACCTCGCGGTAGAACTCCGCAAGTGGTAATTTGAGGGTGTGACCCAAGGCACCATCCAAAAAGTCAATATGCCTTTATTTCTTCTTTGATTTTGTGCAGCTATAGAACAAAAGGAAATCAATATTACAAACAAACCCCAAGGCACCATCACAAATCAACTGAAATAAATTACACAAGCATTGGAGCTGATACCTTATTCGATCCACGTCTCACATCTTTAAAACCCCTAATTTCTTCATATTGATCCACAAACCCCTCAATTACGATGTTCCCCACATATCGAACAATCACCAACAAAATTTTATATCTTTAAAAACCCTAATTTATTAGGGTTATTATAGATTCGGTTAACTAAACAAAGGTTCAAGAGTATGAAGATCACAGGGTTTGCTTGTATTAATGTGTGATTCGAGATTGGACGAGTCAGATCCTTATAGTTGTAGTAGTAGAGGGTGGTGGCCAAGACACCCCCTCAACGTCGTTTGTTGACCAAGACACCCCCTTAATGTCATTTCCTTTAACCGAGTAGTGGTTGAGTGTTAGAGATGAGGTGGTGGTTGGTTCTCCGACCGCAAATGTGAAGGCGAAGGTGGTGGTTAGTTCTCAGACCACATATATGATGGCGAAGGTGGTGATGGTGGTGGAGGTTTTATGACAGTGGTTGAGGGTGGTGGCTGGTGGTGGTTCTTGGTGGAGGAAGGTGATGATTCGTGGTGGGGGTGGAGAGAAGCAGATAGACAGAGAGAAAGAGAGAGAGAGAGAGAGTGTGTGGTAAGAGAAAAGGTTTGTCTTATATATATTAACTTTTAGTTTCTTTTTATTAAAGGTAAAAAGACCAAACTACCCTTTTATAATCAGATTTAACAAGAAAAATTAACTGGTTAGGACCAAAGGATGTGACGTGCAAGATTTGAAACATAAAGTACAAAACCCATCAATTTTGAAGTTAAAGGACACCGCCTGCAATTTGGTAAATATATAAAAGACAAAACTTGTAATTTACTCTATTTTAAACGTTGCAAATATTTGAAACGAATAAAAGGAGTAGCTGTAGCTAAATATTCAAAATCACTACTGATGATGACATGCAGATAGGGGTTCAGACCTATCCTTATGTGTCAGACGTGTGATAGAGTGTGGGCATACACAATAACTATTCACCATACATCATACGTACCCAAGGATCAATGTATGCACCATAATATCCTATGATCAACGTACCTCACAAATATCAAATGGAGATACCAAGATATTAGCTCACGATCATGGTTGGTGTAATATCATTGATGCCACAATGAAATGCCTATAGTCACCCGCACATGTGTGGGTATGCTCACGTTCTAGAATACTAAAATTTTGAGTGGTGGCAAATTTATCTTCATGTATTTGAAGTCATATCACATGGGACCAACTTATTATCCTTTAAGGTAACATAGAATAATGAAAGTTAAATACATCTATTGTATGATCGAAGGTAATGATTTCAACCATGTGACAGCGAGCTGAAATTAGATATTAGATCACAGTTAAGCGTAAAAGTACGATATGCTTGAAGGCCTAGGCCAAATGACTTATTTTCACACCCCTTTTTGTAGTGGGCCCGTGTAACGCATCGCTTTTTCATACTTTCCATGTTTCTAAAGCTAGTCTTGTATTTCTATTTTTGGCAACCTTTGTACTCGTATTCGTTCTTTCGTTGTAATCCTTGTAATCGAGACTTGAATCATAATGGAATATACATTTTATCACGATACTTGTTATACATAATCATACATACATACACTTGATACTTCATACTCGAAAAGTGATACGCTTGCAAATACGTGACATCTATACTTCATACTCGAATAGAATTGTTGCCCGCGAGACGCTTAAGCATTTGATCGATGAATGGGAGTGAGAAATGGTCTTTCCGGGTGGCGTCATTGAGCTTGCGGTAATCAATACACACCAGCCAACCGGTGACCGTACGAGAAGGGATGAGTTCATTTTTCTCTATCACGACAACAGACATCCTCCCCTTCTTAGAGGCAACTTGAGTAGGACTTACCTAAGACGAATCGGAAATTGGGTATATCAACCCGGCCTCTATAAGTTTCAACACCTCTTTCCTAACTACCTCTTGCATGTTGGGATTGAGACGTCGTTGGGGTTGCACCACAGATTTATACTCGTCCTCCATAAGAACCCGGTGAGTGCAAAAAGTAGGACTAATCCCCTTGATATCGAACAACCTCCATGTAATAGCCTCTTTGTGTTCTCTCAACACAATCAATCAACATCACCTTTTCCTCCTCCGTCAATTTAGAAGAAATAATGATGGGTAAACTAGAGTTTTCTCCTAAAAGGCGTACTCTAAGTGTAAAGGGAGAACCTTAAGCTCTAAAGATGAAGTCTCTGCGGGTTTACTCTCGCTCTCTTCCCTAACCTCATAAAGTTCTAATGTTTCGGGAACCCAATCCGGGTCCTCCCCCTCAAGCTCATCAACAAACTCCTCCTCTACTACTCCCTCACTCACTAGATCGGCACCGCTAATGTAATCTATGCAATGATCAACGCACAAGATGAATGAATCTAGAAAGTAAACGGAATGACACGGACCACTATCATCGTCTCTACCACTCGGTTGTTGCATAGACCTATCAATCTCGAATGTGACATTTTTGTCACCCGCACGAAGTATGATCTTACCGTCAAAGACATCAATTATTGCCTTTGCGGTTCGTAGGAATGGACGACCTAAAATGATGGGTACTCACTCGTCGGCCTCCATATCTAGGATAACAAAATCTATGGGGAACACGAACCTATCGACCTTCACTAAAAGATTCTCTACGACTCCACGAGAATACTTGATTGAACGGTCGGCCAAGGACAATGACATACGTGTGGGACTGGGCTCTCCTAAACCTAGCTTTTCATAAAGAGAGAATGGCATCAAGTTGACGCTAGCACCTAAATCGGCTAAGGCGTGAGCGGGAGCAATAGCACCTCCAAAGGACATGGAATGGTGAACCTGCCCGGATCGGTGAGTTTTTCCGGCAATTTATTTAGAATAACCGCTGAACAACCCCCGGTTAATGGGATGTTTGAGACTCTCCTAGCTTATCCTTTCGTTTAAGAAGACCCTTCAAAAACTTAGCGTATTTAGGCATGTGCTAGAGAGACTTAATGAAAGGGAAAGATTGATTTTGAGCTGGGTGAACATGTCTAGGAAGTTCCCGTATTCCTTAGTGTATTTCTGTTGCTTAAGGCGGGCGGGGTAGGGTACGCGCGAATGATCTATAAGTGGTGACGCCTAACCTCTATCGGTTTCTTCTCTAGCCTACTCTCGACCTGAGGCTCACGAATCCGTGCGGTACTTGCTGGGTCTAGCCTATGTTGCACCCTCACCGGAGCGTCCATCTCTATCTCCTCGTCTACATGTTCCTCTTCCTCTACTTCTACTTCCACTCGAACTACCTCTCCCAAACTCCTACCGCTATGGGTGGTTATCGCTTTAGCTGAATGGTTCGCGGGATTGGTATGCGTGTTTCCTGAAAACTGACCACGAGGGTATCTCTGTAACTGCTTAACGATACCACTTATAGTCCTTTGAAGATCTAAAAGTGCGGACTGTTGATTTTTCAAAAGAAGATCCCGATTTTTCAAAAATTGATCCTGACTCTTCAAAAGGTGATCCCGATTCTTTAGGAGAGAATCATGCTTCGCTAGCATTTTTCGAGTGACCTGGTCCTTAACCACTAACTGAGCAAGAAGTTCCCTAATCCTCTCCAAACTACCCGTGAACCTCTACCACTAGCCTGACCCTCTTGGTTTGACCCCCCACTACTAAACTACCCCTTGAACCTGAACTCACATACTGACTTGGTTGACCTGACCCTCAACTACTATATAAACCCTGCCCCCTGCTTGGGAATTGACCTGATGGGAAACCAGTGGGGTTACCAGAAGAACGGAAGTTATTACTGTTATTTCGCCAATTGGGTTATAGTTAGAATTATTATTATTATTAAATGGATTAATGGAAACTCGGTTCTAACCTGCGATGTACTCGACTTGCTCAAGAGTGAGCGTGGGTCACCAATGGTATCATGACCTCCCCTACATACCTCACATCGATCTACTTTTTTCTTAATTTCCAACAGTTCTTTATTAAAATCTTTCTTAAGTATTTCAAGAGCAGCGGCTATCGATGAGTCCAAGCCAACTTGGTGTACCCCTCGAACGGACGAAGAGGTATTAGTCACAGGAATGGAAGTCCTGGTGGTAGAACAATGATCCATGTCGGAATGCGCAATGCTCTCAAAAGGTCATTGCATTTGGCCACTGATTTCTTTCCCATAAGGTGGCCTCCTGCAGAAGTGTCGAAACGGGCACGTGTTTCGGGAGTGAGACCATTGTAGAACTTTTCTACAAGTTCCCAATCCGACAGAACATGTTGAGATCAGCGAGAAAGCAAGGTTTGGAATCTTTCCCAGGCAAGGTGGTACGGCTCATCAGGCTCCATCCGGAATGAATGGATCTGATCACGAAGACGAGATGCTTTTGCGGGTGTAAAGTACTTAGCAAGAAAAGCATCTCGTAGACCTGCCCAAGTGGTGAAAGTACCCGCTGGCTGTGAATCGAACCATACGCCACACGGCCAACAAGGGAGATGGGATAGACCTGGAGATAGCGAGCATCAACATTTAACTCCCTCGATGGAGAAGGTGCTGCAAAGGCAGGTGATGCGGTTGATATGGGCAGGCGCATTCTCATCCTCACGACCGTGAAATTGACAAGAATTAGTGATGGCGGTTATGATATAGGATGGGATTTGCCAAGATCTATCGTTGGTGATTTTGGGGAGAGTGATGGGTGAGTTCGCACCGGTGAAACCAGTGGTGGCTTGTTGGTAAAAAGGTACGGTTGGCCATTTGGACAACGGGTGGTGGACTTTGGGGATGGGAAGGTGGTGGGGAATTGTAGGGTGATGACTTCGGTGTGAAGTCAAAGTTTGGTGGTTTAGATTGGAGAGTAGAGTCAGAAAGGGCGGAAGATGAAGGTGTAGAAGTACTAACCTTTGGACAAGAAGATGAAAAGGAGGACTTGTCCGTGGGCGACTTCAGTGGAGGTCCTTGCGAACGCGTATGGGGCATCCATTGCAAAACCGAAAACAAACAAGTAAGAAGACTCAAAAAATTATCTCTAAAAAATAAAATAAAATGACACCAAATCTATTTATATTCCTATGACTCAAACATGACAATTAGCACGTAATGATATCAGATAAGTCCAAACAAAGTGATTAACGCAATTGCCAAAGAGTCCCCGGCAACACGCCAAAAACTTGATGTGCTAAAAAGTAGTTTAATAAAAGTAACTAATTTAACCTAACTCTAGACTCTAAGTAATACTCTAGACTCACTAAAACACACTAAACTACTAACCGACAAGTGAAACGATCGACTCTAGTATAGCTAAAGCAAGTCCGGATATCGAACCCATGAGACTCGATTAAACTACGCTAATGACTCTATCTAAACTATGACTGACACGAACATAACTATTTGTTTATTTGATTGGGTGGTTTACTTAAAAATCCTAAGAATGCAATTAAAGTTAAACTAACTAGGAAAGCTAGACACGAACTTAACTGAAGGTTTTACTCAGTGGCGATGAAGACTATCATAAAGCTTCCTACTGGATAATTGATGTGACTCGGAACCGGGATCTTTAGATACTAACCCTAAGAGAAACCGAGTAGGACCCCCGACCCTTCTCAGGAAGACACCTATAGAACTCTATAAGGTTTGATATGATTGCCGGTTTGCTAGACATCCTTTTAGTTATCTAGGTTCTAGAAAAGTAACTTATTAAGATTAACTACCTCTCAGTTGGAAATCTAAAGCAACTAAGGATCTCGACTTGGCTTGATAGACATAGATTGTGGTAAAGTAACTAAAACCGATCTTCTGTAGAAAACCTAATCCTAGTGATTACCCAACTAGACCTACCAACAATCTAGTACCTCTCAGCACTACAATTAGCAGAATATTAAAACCTAATTAACTATTGATTACCGTTTCTATGGTTTATTGGCCAATTCACCATAAGATTACCCGAATCCGCTAAGACCTGAACATCAACACAACTTTGTTATATGAAAGACATTCACTGGAAATCATGTGAAACAATAAACAATTATTAATCAAATAAGAATACGCATATGCACCAAATCAATACTCAAAGTTCGTTACTTTACTAGAAAACCCAAGTTAACATCAAATAACCAATAAAAATCTAAACTTTAATAAAGGTTCATCTTCACCTAGGTAGTTTAAAGCAAATTAGCCAAGAAACATAATTGTAGAGCACATAACACAAGTTTCAAATTTAGAACTCATTATGCTAAGGAAGGAAAACGAGAAACAATGAAAACCGGTTGACAAAACTGGAAAAGTATTCACTCTTGCAAACCTAGCTCTCACACAATGATTCCGATGCTTCCTTGCCTTCAAAACACTGTAAAAATCACCCCTGGTTGCTGCTTTGATTGCCCAAATTCGTGCATAGGGTTTTTAGGATGTTAAATGTAACAACTCGAAAATTCGTTGTTATCTTTTTCCTTGTTTTTATCGCTGTACTTCTTTTGTAATCCCGAGATTCGGTTAATAATAAAAGTTTATGTTAATTAATTATGGTATTTTACGTTATTATCGCATCTAATCGCTTAATAAATCGCATCGCCTATCTCATCGCATCGCAAATCGCAGTTATTTACATGGTTTTATGTTACTTATGTGTTATGTGTGTTTGTGGTTATGTTTACGCTCGTTATCGCATCGCTCTCGCACCCTCGAATCGCTAAATCACACTATTACAACAACTATAACGCTTAACGCTTTAATTTAACGCTTAATATAACTATCTAATGCGAACCGAATAACCAAATGAACTCTTAACGCGAAATCGGCAAACGAAACTTGGTCACCAGGCCAAGTTCGGCCGAACTTGACTACCACAAGTTCGCCCGAACTTGCCTGATAACCAGGACTCCCTTGTTTCCCTCAAGTTCGCGCGAACTTGTACAGAAATGTACAAGTTTGGCCGAACTTAGCTAATCTTCCTTGAAATCTATCATGTACGCGCGAACTTGCATGAAAATCATGCAAGTTCGGCCGAACTTGTTGTCAGCTCCTGAGATTCTTGCCTCACCTATAAATACCCATGCTCCTCATTCATGCTCCCCTTGCTGACCAAGTTCGCTCAGAGCTCTCTCACTCCAAATCTCTCGTGTTCTAAGTAAGAATCGACCCGATTTCACTGCAACAACGTTTATCAACGATCTACAAAGGTTTACAACGATTTTGGCACAAGGGGCAGCCTTCGTTTTCATCAAAACTCATTCTTTTACGAAAACCTTCATCTTTTCTTCAAAAACTTCTGTTTTAGCTTAGATCTCCACAATACGAGTTCGTTTGATGATAGTAGAGACTTTCCGAACACGAGATCTGCAAGATCTCTGCTTGTAAGTGATAGATCTGAGAAAAACCTTTGAAAACCATTGATTTCTACGCAAAATACGGACTTTTGATGATGTTTTGTTCATTTTCTGGTATGAAACGAAGCATCTATCATTCAAGATCCCAGATCTGGAAGCACAAGGACGTTTATGTTGGTTTACACAAGCCGGAATAATCCGAACGAACCTCGAGCTCTCCCGGATTAGCGCACGCTTTTGTAAAACGGCTAAAACAGCTCTAAAAGACCTATCCGACCTAAGTTTGCTCAGTAGCACAGGGTTGGAGGGATGAACACTCGATTTTCCTCAGCAAACAACGCGAAAACGCAAGATTTTGGACCCGAAAACATCAAGTTCGCTCGAGAATCACCAGCTCACCAGGTCAAGTTCGACCGAACTTGAGTGTTTCTTCACCAAGTTTCTTGCAAGTTCGCCCGAACTTGCCTGGTTTCTTAGGAAATCATACAAGTTCGACCGAACTTGTCAAACCAGTAAGGTTTTCCTACATCCAAATCCTACAAGTTTGCCCGAACTTGACAAGTTTCTTAGGAAACTCATCAAGTTCGACCGAACTTGGCTATAAATCCATCCAAATCATACAAGTTCGCCCGAACTTGGCTACTACCCAACCAAGACTTAACCGTTTCAGCTTTTCGAAGACTGATCCACTTCCGTTCGCGTATGCAGGCTGATCCGGCGCTCTTCTCGACTCTTCTCAGATCTCTAATCTTACCTAAACGCACCCACAGTGAGTATACTTGACCCATTTTCGCTTTAAACGCACTTTTGGGTGTTACATACGTTCCTATATTAAAATCACATCACAAATCAAACTGTTTATCACACGCGGATAATCTGATTGTATATGCTCAATACGTGATACTAGAAACATGTGACTAGGACTTATTTTCGTTAACTTGCCTCCTTAGCTAGTATGGTACTAAAGTGTGGCTTACACCCGACGGGGTCTAGTTAGGATGGACGCGCAAGCCTTCTCACGGTAGTTAGCATGAGAAATGAGCCTCTGTTATGTTAAGTGTTTGGTGTATCATGATATGTAATTAGATTGTTTCGCAAACGCTTTCTCGATTATGCTAGTAGCACCTAAACTTGTATTCACCTTTACTTAATTGTATTGACTTGTATTTTAACGTATGTAACAGGTTGAGGATTTATAGCTTGGTTGCCTTGGATGTTGCATGCGTAGTTTAGTTTGTTTTATTTAGTTTGTTTTAGAACGGTTGTAATAAAATATAGGGGGGTCGAATTGGATTGTGTTTAAGAGATTTTGTTGGTATGTAATGGTTATTGAAGGTTTATGAGTTTGATAGTATGGGGTATTAAATGTTGAGGTTTATCTTTGAAATGGCTGTTATGGAAATTCTCTTGATCAATCTGATTCGCCTAGTGCCACTACCCTGATGATTCCGCCATCGGTTGGGGTGTGACATTAAAAGATGTTTACATAGTTTCCCAAGCTCCAAAACATGCCCAGATACGATACCCACTGCAAACAACACCCTCTCACGGCCCGCGAGAGGGAATAAATTTTGGGTCGCGGCCCGCGACCGTGTTAAAGTTGGTAAACCCTTAAGGGCCTCTCACCACCCGCGAGTGACATGTGCTTTGCTTGTCGCGGCCCACCAGAAGATGTCTGGTGCCGTTTTTCGCTATGTTTTAGCTCTCGAGCTTTCCAAAACTTGGATTCTACTTATTTTTCCTCGTTTCTTGCACTTTCCACTCTTTCTATCACCTAAGACCTGCAAAATGCGATTGGATCAAAAGTACGCATATTCTAACAAAAACCGAAACTAATACTAACTAAAAGCCGTACAAACTATACACAATAAATGATGTATTAATACATTAGCGATTGTGTAACATTACACGATTACGTATCATATGTACAAGCAATAACAAATGTTCAATTTGACCCTACATATCTAATCACGTACCATACGTAACAAGTGCAATGTCACATTATTATGTATAAGTATGTAATTATGTTATTATAATTTTTTTGGTTGTATAATGTCTTTTATGCTTATTATGTGAGTATACGGTCAATATAATTCAATATAATAAGAACTTAATTGTTTTTATGTTATCACGTGATTAGATCTGTGATAGAAGTCGTTACGTGATTATAAATGTAGTGCTACATAGATCATTTGATATTGCATGCACACATGGTATGTGATTATTAAATTGAACATTTGTTACAGTTTTTTCACACATGATACGTGATTCTAGATTTAGGTATTCATTGCTCATTTGGTATGCGATTATAGATGTAGCAGTACATTGAGAATTTGTTACTGCTTGCACATATGGTACGTTATTTGGGTATCATGTATTATGAATTACGTACTGGAACATAATCACGTATCGTAACAAAATCACGTAACATAACATTATCAGGTAACATTACAAAATCATTTATAGCTTTTAATTTTTTTTATTAAATTACAAAAACTATAAGAATAGCTTACTCAAATTAAAGAGAATGAAAATCTTGGTAATACGGTGTAATTTTAAAAAATATATATATTAGTGTGAAAAAATTTAGTCCATTGAAATTCATGAGGAAAATGGGTTTATTAGCCAACAATATTGAATTTTTCTATTTTGTCATTTTCTACGGTTGTTTCCCTTGTTTTTGGTCATGTGTATTCTACTTTTGAGGGTCATTAAATCTCAACCATAGATCTTTCAAATTGACAGTCGAACTTTTCTTCTGTTTTGTACGCTAATATTGTCTTGCACATAACCTTCAGTTTAGGATTAGGATTAAGTCTATATAAGGGCTTTGTAATGTTTGTATGTGAGGAGTTGAATAATAATAAAAGAGCGGTAGCTAGTTTGGTGCAAACATTCATCTGTTCCTCGATCCAAGCAGTAATGGGCCTTCCCTTATTTTCTTCTATAACCTTCAATAACCAACATAAAGAACATCAATCATGTAAAGGAGTGTAGGCACATAGAAAAGTATGGGTTTGGCTGAATCTGTACCAAATTTTTTAGTGCTATATATGTGTATCTGACATCGTAATCGCAAAAATTTCGGCATCGAACCCATAGAAACCTTGACACCGAATCCTTAAAAATCTTGACATTGAACCTTAGCAAATATAACAACAAACGTTAACGCACATTTCATTTAAAAATGTAACCCGACCCAAACAGGTTAACTAGATCGGACAGAAAACGTTGAAATTTAGTGACATACAATTGGCCATCTATGATCTATCCCTTAAAAATTTCCAAACTTATATGAAAAAGATCCTGACTACGCCACTGATCATGTAACATAGAGAAATATATAAACTAGAAGTACAATAAGAATTCTGACTTGCGATCCGTCTCATGAGAATTCCCAAGCCGAAAGACACTCAATCGGCGTTCCTTTCCACCCGATGACAACGGATTTACCGTCCATATCAAACGTGCAAGAACTTCCACAAGAAAACTTTCCGGCCACCAAATTTGCTTGATATAAAGTAGACATACTAAGCCCAATCTCCTTCATACCAAATCGTGCAAAAAAATTCCTCCAAACATCAAGATTCACATGCCTAACCACTCTTTCTGCTCCATCGGTCGCAACAATGCTCCTTATTGCTTCACCTAGATACATAGATTCAGTTATATTGCGGTTTTCATCTTTACGATCCATACAATCTTCTAAAGTATCGAACATTGCCCCGTAGTGGAACAAAGCTTCGATCAAACGGTTCACAAAGTTGGGTGAGTTAAGCTTCGCTGCAACTTCGCACACCACCATGACACGAGGGTTAATGCTCTTTATAACTTTCATTAATGATTCTAAACGGTCTTGTTTCGCGATCATACTCCATAAAGCGTACGATGAGTAAACACCCAAAGCTTCTCTTGGATCTAACTGAAGAAGATCTTTGTTAAAGTCTAGCATATCTTCAACTATAACCGCATTAAAAGAAAAAGACAAGTTTATAGATTCTGCAAAACTCTTCAACCGATCACCAGTTTGCTTAATCTGTTGTTCGAAACCTGGTCCCAACCGCGGTTACTTTAAGATGCTTAATCGGAAAATCAGGTTGAGATACAAGTGCTTGCATTAGAATTGTAGTTTGTACACCTTGTCGTATCGAGAGATCAATTACATGAACCCTTTTTGACCTGGATACACGGTCCACCAAGGCTGAATGCCAGAAAAATGACCCGTTTGATAAAATGGTAACTTTTGATAAATCGAAGTAACAGTCGTCCTAGTGCTCATTATTCTATCTTGCATGTCATTTGTATGTTTCATTCCGGACCCGGTCAATGGGCTGAATCCTTTGGTTTCTTTATCGATCTTCTCTCGTAAAGCTTTCGAAAAATAATATACGATTCTTTGAATCGGGTTTCCCGAGCTAGAAGACAACGTGTCACACCAGTCGAGAAGCTTACTCGATCGTTCAAACTGTTGTCGGCCGACTTTATCGGAGGAGAGTAAAAGATTTTCAATGAGTTGAACATCTTTGAGTTCTTGATCAGAAAGGCCCGAGAATGAACCCACATAAGGGTGCGTCAATATCGTCAAGTCACTCGTGGAACTCGATGAACGCAATTGTATGAATTGTTCTGCACCTAATCGAATAACCTCATTGGTTGATAACTTCCTACCACTTACTTCAGAGCTAGCCACACGGTCATGATCACTTGGCACTCCTGGTTTAATAAGCTCGGAGTATTGAGATTCGATATCCGAGAGCTCCTGCATCTTATGCTCATGTGAATAAACTGATGGTATAGTGTCTAGAAACAAGGCATCTAACTGATGATCATATTTTCTTAAAGACGAAAACGGATCACCCAGATCATCTTTTTCGAACAACGGATGTAGCTTTTCGATTTCTTGATTAACAACATCTTTCGACTTGTTGCTGAGTTCGTTGGGTTTCTCCATGATTTTGGGAAATGGGAAGTTTATGCAACCAGTATGGAATATGTATTTAAATCGTAAATTTGAATTACATGCACGTTATTATCCAATATTATCTAGTGGGAGACATTGATGTTAACGTTGTCGATCTGTTCGATATCGTTGTTACATATGATATACAATGTTTGCGTTGATTTGTTCAAAAGATACCATCAGCAGAATGAATCCTTTAAATGCAAATATGCAATGCTTCAATTTTGTTTATGGAAGAGATTTTATAGATATTAGATAACAATCAAATGTGGTCATCATAGTTCTTGTTAATAATAAACTATGTATATAAAATTCATTAAGATGGTCATCATGGTTCTTGTTAATAATAAACTATGTATATAAAATTCATTAGTAACGTATAGAAACAAAAATAAATTCCCACTTACATGTCAAAGTTTTGAAATAATAACCGGTGCGATTCCTTCGCTCCAACCCCATACGAAGGGTAGGAGGTTTAATTAAAGAAAACATTTTCTATATTCATAGGTTCCGTAAAATCTAGTTCCTTTAACTAGTACTGTATAAAAATGCATTTATCCTCTGCATTGAAGCAATCTATGATACTTTCATAGTGAAGAAAAAGGTCTAAAGAAGAATAGAGACTTGGCTAGTTGTATCACTAACAAACAAGTAAATCCTTTATGTGTTTATAAAAGGTTTTCAAAAAAATTGAGGATAATATTTTTACTCTATATTACACTAAAAACACTTATTTTTGCTATTCTTTTCAATTAAATAATATTTTATACCTTTATCATCATCTTTTATCTCTCATCTACTCACAACCACTTACAAAATATTTTAAAAAATTATAGGCTCAAATATGTAGATGAATAGTAATATTTTCTCTCCTCCACTCACAACCACTTTTTTATACTCTTTATATTATAAAAACTCTTGTCACACAATTCGATGGAATGAATGGGAATGCTCTAAGACAACCCAAAAAGCAATTGATCAGAACATGATCAATTTTATAAGCCTAATTTGGTATTGAGTATCCTCCTTGAACACATTTACATCCCCCTTGGACACCTAGGAGTCTTATTAGTCTACACCACGGTGATTTGGACTTTTTGTAGCAAGTCAAATTCGTACTAGTCGTGCAGGCTCCCATATAAATTACTTACAATTGCTCCAAGATCAAATAATGCCCATACTATTTGAAAATTACCAATTTGTACTTCTACTGATATAATGGGTGCTCTTGCATCTTAGAGTTTCACAGGAAGGGTACCCAACGCAATTGCATTCACATTTGCAGTCAAATCAATTTTAAGAAATTTGTGATGCCGTTTTTGGGTACTTCACTTTTTTAAACATTCAACATGAGTAGAAACTTAAATCAGATGTTCTTTTCATCAAGTTTAATTTAAACATGTTATGTGATATCATAAAGATTTGGTGAAGAATTGAATGTAGAACTACATGAAATATCTCTAACTATAGCCAACCATCTTAATATCTTGACAACTTGCACACATGTCGTTGACAACATCAAGATCACGTTTTCGATACTTTATTTCATTGATGAGTTTAGTTGTTTTACCTGGATTTATCCATTGAAGTCATCAAATCGTTCTCAGGCGGTTGATGCTTTACGTCACTTTAAACTGCTTTGTTTAGAACCCTTTTCTCATGCACCATCAAACATCTTAAATGTGATGGTGCTCCCAGGCTTATTCGTTGTTAGATGGCTTGATACCTTTTAAATGCTGGTATCACTTATCGTATCTCATGTCCATATACACTTAGGGTTAATGCGGTTACTCGTGCACTTTTTGTTTCATGCTCGCTTACCAAATAAAATTCGGTATGATGCTTATGCAACTACTACTTTCCTCATGCCTATCTTCCTTTTGATCTTTAACCAAATCAACTGATTCCAACGATGTTTCCATATTATCAATCATCTATGAAAGGCACAAAACAGGTATATATGAATGTTACAAAGAAAATAAATTATATATGGTGCTAACATTTATATATGAATGTAAAATATTAATGACTCTTTAACATAGTGAACATTGGCGATCTGAGCTAACACCATATCTAGAATGAAATGCAAGTCAATCTTAAGGTTTTTTTTATGCTGGTGAAACACCAAATTGACCTCTTGATATGAAGCTCCAATATTTTTACACCATAACGTAGGTAGACTAGCAAGATGTTTTGCAACTCATAAACAAAAAAAAGGAACACTACCATGAGCAAGAGTAAAATACCTCACCTTAAAATTAGAGTGGGCAACAATATGTTGTTTCATGGAACTCCTAACAGATGACAATGGATCTAAGATACACACAATAACATGTGGTGGATTGACGATAATACGAATAACAATAACATGTGGTGGATTGATGATAATACGAATAACCAACTCGGTTAACATTTGCATAAGCATGAATAGCGATGGTTGAGAATCTGGTTGCGCTTGATCACATTCTAGTGATAAACAATAGGTTTCTCAATAACTGTGAAGCCTTATTGAATACATATGTATTCTTTAGGTAAGTTAAGACAAGATAGTTTAAAGCCTTAATCGTGCTACGATATAGTAGTGGATCCTCAGTTGGCACACCAAAATATGGGGAAAGTTTCGCCTAGGAGACTCAAAAATATATAAGGGTCAATATGGACTCACATAATACCTTTGCTAGGAAAGATGAAGAGTGTCATTTGAAAATGTGACCTTAATCCCCAAGAAATGGCTATATGTACATTATTTGAGCTAAAACTAAGAATGTAAGCGCCTAACCAAATTTATCAAAAATATATGACAAGAACATAACGTGTAACTAAATCCCCAGCAATAAACAAACATAAATGTATTTGAGGCACATTAAGTAAAGCCTTATATGATGAAAGCAATAGATAGCTAGGAAAGCTAAGCGCGGTGCATAAGACCATAAAAAAGCCAATAGCTATAAGCATACATGTTGTTGGTCAATTCAAGTTAACAAATTCAGGAAGTTGTGTCGTATATACACTCTTAGAGAATTCTCCTTGAGAACGACATTATTGATGTTGACATGCTAAGTATCTCATCCTTGAAAGAAAACACCTGATACATAAGACCATAAAAAGCCAATAACAATAAGCATGAATCTTAGAAGTGAAAAGGTTTGAGAAGTAAAAAGGGGAAAGTGAAAGATGTGAAGAAGGGGAATTATCCTGCTTTTTGGTTTAGAGGGCGGATAAAATAGCAGCCATTGGATCTATCGCATATGGAAGGCCAAATTTACTTAAAGGTTGTGCGCACGGATCCAGGGTACGATTCGCCGCTAAAGGCCTCCGTCGCGGCTAAAAGTGTTGCCTCTAATGCCAAAGTATTGATCCATTATTATATCGTAGTACGGTAGAGGCTGTATATTATCTTGCCTTTACTTGACTTGTCTATAGATTACATGAGCAATCAATAAGGTTACCCAACTATTTCGAAAACCTACTAACCATCACTGTATCGCATTGAAGCACATTCATAAATTTTTACTACGGCTATTCATGCTTGTGCGGACGTTGACTGAGTTGGTTGTCCATATTATTGCCTGATGTACCACAGGTTATTGTGTGTTTCTTGGGACAAGTTTCACCGGTTGGAGTTCCAAGAAACAACATATGGTTGCTCGTTCTTGCTCACACTTTTGTTTAGCTTTGTTAGGTAGCTTTATGGTTCATAAGTTGCAAATACCTCTAGCTAGTCACCTATTTTGTGTGACAACAATGATGCTACATGTTTGGCAGTTGATCAAGTGTTTCATTAGCATACGAAACACTTTATGATTGACTTGCATTTCATTAAAGATATGGTGTCAACTCTGTGACTCAAACTTCTCTATGTTCCTACTATCGTGAAGATTACATATCTTCTAAACAAAAAGTTGTCTTCCACATTGTTTGACATTTTTCGATTCAAGTTTCGAATCGTTAATCAGGTTTAGTTTTACATAAGGCATATTAGAGCTGTTATGATTGGTTCTTGGGTTATCTTTAGCTTTTATATAGTTATTACGGTAAGTTTTGATTTCCTTGTAACATTTATGTTTTTCTCTTTTGTTTCTTTCATAGATGATCGATAATATAGAAACACTTTGTATATTTTTTTTTCATTTGTCTTCTTATAAATCTTTTAGTAGCCAACATAAGGAACAACGGTCACATAACACATAGAGAAATAATATAGAAGAACAATAAACACCAAGAACTGTGACTGGTCTCATGAGAACTCCCAAGCCGAAAGACACTCTATCGGTGTTCCTTTCCACCCAATAATGACGGATTTATCGTCCATATTAAATGTACAAGAATTTCCACAAGAAAACTTTCCTGCCCCCAACTTTGCTTGATATAAAGTAGACATACTAAGTCCAATCTTGAGAGAACTCCCAAGAACTGTGATTGGTCTCATGAGAACTCCCAAGCCGAAAGACACTCTATCGGTGTTCCTTTCCACCCAATAATGACGGATTTATCGTCCATATTAAACGTACAAGAATTTCCACAAGAAAACTTTCCTGCCACCAACTTTGCTTGATATAAAGTAGACATACTAAGTCCAATCTTGATATTCACATGCCTAATTGCTCTTTCATCTCCATCGGCTACCACCATGCTCCGTATCGCTTCACCTAAATACATAGATTCAGTCTCACCGCGGTTTTCATCTTTGCGGTCCATACACTCTTCTAAAGAATCAAACACCGCCCCGTAGTGGAACAATGCTTCGATCAAACGACTCACAAAGTTGGGCGAGTTAAGATTCGCAGCAACTTCACATGCCACCATAACACGAGGTTTAATACTTTTTATAACTTTCATTAACCATTCTAAATGGTCTTGTTGTGCAATCAGGCTCCATAAACCATACATTGAGTAAACACCCACAGCTTCTCTTAGATCTAACTCAAGAAGCTCTTTATTAAAATCTAGTATATCTTCAACTATGACTATACTAAAAGAAAAGGATAATTGCATAGATTCTGCAACACTCTTTAATCGAGCACCAGTTTGCTTGATTTTTTTCTTCAAGACCTGTCCCAACCGCGGTTACTTTACGATGCTTAATAGGAAAATCTTGTTGAGATGCAAGTGCTTGCATTAGAATCATAATCTGTACGCCAAGTCGTATCGAGAGATTGATTACTGTCGGTATCATCGACAACGGGTTCCCAGGACCATTCGGTTCGAGAACGATGATCGCACATATTCATAATGTCACCACAGATTCACACCACTTCATGATCAATGTAAATGCAGAAATAAACAATCAAACTAACCGAACACTGATGAATGATAACTTGTACTTGAATTCGAACAGGAACTTCAAATACATAAATTGACTGACTGTTGAATCTGATTGAATGGGCGAGTATTTATAATCACCGAATGGTTGTGTGTAGGGGGTTGTCTCGATTCATGAAGGGGTACGTCTCCTTCCATGATAACCGTTCATACGGTTATGTATACACACACCTGTTCGCACACTTACAGCCCAAACAAACAAACCCAATGTCAACCCTAATGGACTTCTAGTGTTGATGACCCGTTACATAATATGGCCTCAGGCTCAAATCCAAATATGTAAATAATAAAGAGTAATTGTTTGACCCATTTAAAACTAATAAAACATATGTAAACTATCGGCCTGAAACCGATCCGATTGGATGTTGCTTGATTATCTTAACGTCTTCATTCACCTCCCTAATCGAGGAACATCTGATGCGTCCAATCCTTCACTTGTTGTTGTCGTTGTTGGTGACCTCCACAATGATCACAAATTCCTTGTCACTTGAATCTTCAATCCACCCATTGCCTTTATCTTCGATCTCTTCCGTTTGTGCATCCTTCTTGCTTGCTTCTTTCACAACCACCGGATTCTTGTCACCCTTCTTTTTCATCAAGTCGAAAGACCATTCGACTAACTCTATGTAGTACACGTATGCAACCTTTATCACATGTGCATCGTCTGGATGGTAACCATACTCGAATGCAACCTCATCCCAAAGATCATCTTGGACAACTTTCTTGAATCCACCCTTGACGGTCACAATTCGTTGTAGTAAAATCAAACTAATTTCCCTTCTGTCGATTAACTCGGGTGGCATAGTGTTTTCCTTGAAGATTCCAAGGAAACATGGAATAAACAACAATATGATTTCTTCGAAACTTGCATCATAAAAATGGTCACGACCGGCCAACTCTTCATGTAGCAATATCAAGTCAATCGTCTCCAAACAACTTTCGATAATCATGTCATTTTCGATGACATCTTCTTCATCTTGGGAAAGTACCACTGCCCTTTGTCGTAACTCTTGCTTCAATTGTGATCGATTTTCTTTCAAGCCCTCGTAGTAAATCATGAAACCAACCTTTTGTTTTTTCGAGTAGACAATCTCGTCTTTCTTCACTCCCGATGTACCTTCACCGTCTATCTTCTTCTTGTTCTTCTCTCTCTCGATCTCTAACTCCTTCTCATAGAACTCCTCAACATATTCCTTCAATTTTTCTTTATCCTTTCGATGTCCATTATCGATATCTAGACCGTAATAGAATTTGTCTAAGTATTAATTCTCCAACTCGGCCTCCGATTTGTTTTTGAACACATCATAGCCTTTTGCTTGGCCACCAAACATCTTCTTGAGAACACACTTGTCACCGGTAGTAATTGTTTCGATTCCTTGAAACAATAATTGCTCGAGACTTAACACATTCTTCTTGAGTTTCGGGACATAACTAACACACGGTATAGTTTTGTCCTTCCCGTCTACCAGTATTTTCACTTCTCCAATCCCATGCACGAACATGAATTCCTTTTTATCATCGTTAGTCATCACACCGAAGTGCCTTTTAAACTGCTTAAAGACATTTTTATTTCCCGTCATATGTGTTTTGAAATTCGGGTCCACCACCCAAATTGAATCAAACTTTCCTCCGCAAGTACCCTCAACTAAATAATCGGTTTCAACGGGTAAAGGAACCAAGTTGATGTACTTACTCGGACGTATGGAAGCGATGTGACCGAACTGCTTGCACATAAAACAGCGAATACCGGCTTTCCTTGGTCGCCCGACCGATCCGCTTCTTCCCTTGCCGAACTTTTTCGCAAAACCTCTAGGAATCATCTTTTTGGGAAAACTTTTCACGGGTGATTTCCACGAGCGCCAGGATGGCTTCCCCAACACTTTTCCATTTGTTGCAGCCCCGCCGCTCTTTCGACCGCTTATGCGAACATCACCAAACCCGGCACCAACCGGTTTACCCTTCTCCCTCAGACAATCTCCCAGACCGCCATCATCTTTCTCGATCGCCGAAGAACCATTGGCTCTGATAACACTGTTGGTATCATCGACAACGGGTTCCAAGGACCATTTGGTTCGAGAACGATGATCGCACATATTCATAATATCACCACAGATTTCACACCACTTCATGATCAATGTAAATGCAAAAATAAACAATCAAACTAACCGAACACTGATGAATGATAACTTGTACTTGAATTCGAACAGGAACTTCAAATACATAAATTGACTGACTGTTGAATCTGATTGAATGGGCGAGTATTTATAATCACCGAATGGTTGTGTGTAGGGGGTTGTCTCGATTCATGAAGGGGTACGTCTCCTTCCATGATAACCGTTCATACGGTTATGTATACACACACCTGTTCGCACACTTACAGCCCAAACAAACAAACCCAATGTCAACCCTAATGGACTTCTAGTGTTGATGACCCGTTACATAATATGGCCTCAGGCTCAAATCCAAATATGTAAATAATAAAGAGTAATTGTTTGACCCATTTAAAACTAATAAAACATATGTAATGTCACACCCCGACCCGCAGCGGAAAAGGTGATCGGGGCATGATTGGGTTATCATCAAAGCTCATGACATTTATTATAACGTTTCATATTCATTATTACAATTTAATGGGAAATTTACAATCATAATTACATCATGTCCTAAACAACATTCTAGACTTCATTGTTTTCTTCTAAGGCATTTCCTATGTTTTCCTTGCTTCATCCTGTTTACCTGTATCATGTGTAAAAATGGTTTTTTGGATCAACAAAAAAGTTGGCGAGTGAATCCTATGAAAAACATTTGAACAAGTTTATTTAATTGATTATAAAATAAAGTGCACAACCACACATGAGTAAAAATAGATGTAAACTTATTCACCAATCATTTATGTCACACCCCAACCCGCAGCGGAATAAGAGTCGGGGCATAATTGGGTTATCACCAAAGCTCATGACATTTACTAATATGTTTCATATTTAATAAAGTCAAAGTTACATTTCCAAATATCCAAACATGTTCATTCAATACAAAGAAAATAAACCAAACATAACAATCCCAACTCTAAATCGTTTTATTCTTCTAGTCCAAGTCCTATGTGTTCCTAGCTGCTGCTGGTTCACCTGTATCATGTGTAAAAATGGGGGTTTTTGGGTCAACATAAGTTGGCGAGTGAACCTTATTAGATAAACATTTATTAATGAATTACTTGTTAGTTTATCAATGAAAAATTGTGCATAATCATAGATGAGCAAATGTAAATAATCAAGCAGTAGCAAATAGCAGTCACAACTATAACATACAATGACAGCATACATGAACATACCAACATCATACTATAAATAACATAAATGAAACTGTGCGATCAAGGCTCAATCAAACGGAGCCGATCGTATTGCATGTACTGAAAATGAAAATGTCTGTGCGATCAAGGCTCAATCAAATGGAGCCGATCGTATGTGGGCACGCCAGGTTCAACCTCATAATGAAATGGGGAACATGCTCAACGCTCATAATGTAATGGGGAGCGGCGGCCTATGAAATTGCATGTACTGAAAAATAATAAATTGCATCCAACAATACAACAGAAACAAACTGAATACACATGTTCATGATATGATGTATGCACAATGGTTTAAGTATAATATATATAATATCAAGACACATGATACACCCCAAAACGTGATTAAAACGGGGAATTTGTAAAGATTCACTCACATTGGGTGCGTTGGATTGGAGATGGTGAGATGCGCATGAATTAGATGAGCGGAACAACGAGAAATACTAACCTAAATAATACGGAAAAATATATTAAATGAGTGGATTTTATTAAGGATTTTAATGAAATTTTTAGATATATTTTTGTGAGTTTAAGGCTATTTTCTATCTTTAAAAAGTTATTTTTAAGTATTTTTAATTGATTTTTAAATTAAATTAAATAAATAAAAATATAAAAAAAATTGTTTATTTGTCTTGACCGTTGACCGTTGACCTGTTGACTTGTTGACCGGTTCGGTCAAGAACATGGTTTGCGCTGGGTGAGGCTCGAACCCGAGACCTCCCGTACGCGTGCACGTAGCTCCACCAACTGAGCTACGTGTCTAACCCGAAATAATCTTGTTTTTAATTATATTTATACACTTATTCAATTTAACCGAATTTCTTTTATTTGCAAAAATATTTTAATTCAACGGACCGGTGCTAGTGACGGGTTTCGATCGCGCGACGTATGGCTTAATGTTGCACACAGTCCACCGCTGGACTGTGTGTCTAACCTGGTTATTATCTCGGTTTTTATTATACTTAACCACTAACTGGGTTAACCCGGTTTAGTTTTTAAATAAAAATGCATTTTATTATATAAGGAGTGCGTATAGCAGGAATCGAACTCGGGACATGCGTATGTGTTGTGCACACAGTCCACCGCTGGACTGTGTGTCTAACCCGTTTAAACTACCAATTTTAATTATACTTATAGTATTACCAGAGTTCATCTTCTTCACTGGATTTTTACCGACGGCAGTTTACATCATTAAAACTTGTTAATTCGATTGCTAAGCATTACACAAACTGATAAGAGATAGCAGGGATGACGATTAGAGGAAGAACATACCGGTGAACGTTTGGTTACAGAGTTCCGGCAGGCGTCGGTCTCTGTTTTTGTGCACCTCAACTGAACAGACAATTAGCCGTTTTTTGATTAGTCCATTGTGGAATTGAAGTGATAAACAAACGTTAACGATGTGTTTGAAGATCCTTACCGTTTCATAGACGGAAATAAAGACTTTCCGAATCTTTCCGGCAAACTGGAATTAGTTGAATACAGCGCCTGAATTCGATTTCAATTGAGTGGTTTGAGTTAGAAATAGCTTAAGAATTGTTGAACTACAACGAATATTGAAAGATTTACCGTTTGAGGATGAATACGGTTTTCCGGCGACTTTTGCAGAAAATTCCGGCGAGCTGTTTTAAGCGTTCTGATGGTCTGAAATGTGACGAAAGTGAAATGGAATGCTGGTATGATATTTCTGAGTCGCGAGAGTGATCTTGGGTTGAAGTATTCTGGATTTGATTACTTTTCGGTTATGAAGACCGATAATGATGAGACTTGATGCTCAATCAATTCTGAATTGATTAAAGACATCGGTTCATCGGTTATGAACGTGAATACGCGAGAAAACAAACGATTTGACGATTGATTTGCCGATTTCCGTTTCTCAGTTGGCGAAACCGGTTTAACCAGTCTGTATATAAGTCTCAATTGTTTCCTAGATATAACAGAAAACACAAAGTGGCAGAGTGGTGATGTGAGTGTATGTTAAGTCGTTGGAGTTGTTCTTGGCTGACCCGGGTTCGAGTCCCGGCAGCAACATAATTTTTTTATTTATTTTATTTTAACTTTTTATCAAATATAATTTTTATAGTTTAGTCTATTTATTAATTATGTATCGTTTTAAATCAAAATAATCATAAATATTCAACGTAACTTTTATAACTTGATATTCGATTACAAAACGGAGCGGGTTTTGAAAACCCGATTTTTACAAATGTTACAGTATCCTTTACTTTTAGGAATTTCGTCCCGAAATTTAAGTAGTAGAAATAGTAGGAAAAAGATGCGGGTATTTTTCGCGCATTGAGTCTTCACGTTTCCAAGTAAACTCAGGTCCCCGTTTCGACTCCCAGCGTACCCTAACAATTGGAATGCGACTTCGTCGTAGACGTTTCTCTCCGAAGTCCATGATCTCCACTGGTCTTTCAATAAAATGCATAGATTCATCAATCTGAATATCTTCCAGCGGAATGTGGAGGTTCTCATCAGCGAGGCACTTCTTCAAGTTCGACACGTGGAATGTGGGATGAATCCTGTTGAGTTCTTCTGGTAGATCAAGCTTGTATGCTACAGGACCTACTCTTTCGAGTATCTTGAAAGGTCCTACGTAACGTGGTGCTAGCTTGCCCTTTTGACCAAAACGAACTACTCCCTTCCACGGTGATACTTTTAAAAGTACATGATCACCAATGTTAAACTCTAAGGGCTTCCGTCGTTTATCTGCATAACTCTTTTGACGACTTTGAGCCGCTAGAAGATTGTTTCGAATTTGATGGATCTTGTCTGTGGTTTCTTGGATCAATTCTGGACCAGTAATTTGAGCTTCCCCAATTTCGTGCCAACATACAGGAGATCGGCACTTACGACCATATAAGGCTTCAAAAGGTGCCATGCCGATGCTCGTATGATAGCTATTGTTGTACGAAAATTCAACTAATGGTAGATGGGCGTCCCAATTTCCCTTGAAGTCTATGACACATGCTCTAAGCATATCTTCAAGGGTTTGAATGGTGCGCTCAGACTGTCCATCAGTTTGAGGATGATAGGCGGTACTGAGATCTAATCGCGTGCCCATAGCGGATTGTACTGCTTGCCATGTTCGTGAAGTGAAACGACCATCACGATCAGAAATAATGCTTAACGGTACCCCATGTTGGCTTACGATTTCGTTGATATAAATACGTGCAAGCTTTTCGTTCTTGAAATCTTCGCGGATAGGAATAAAGTGAGCTGATTTTGTAAGTCGGTCTATAATCACCCATATAGTGTCATACCCACCAGAAGTGCGAGGTAACCCGGTAATGAAATCCATGGTTATATTTTCCCAATTCCATACAGGTATTTCCGGTTGGACTAGAAGTCCTGAGGGTCTTTGGTGTTCAGCCTTCACCTTGGAACATGTAAGGCACTTAGAAACAAATACAGCAATATCCTTCTTCATTCCAGGCCACCAATAGGTATATCGTAGGTCTTGATATATCTTATCGGCTCCTGGGTGTATAGAATATCGCGTTTTGTGAGCTTCATTCATAAGAGTTTCACGAAGATTGTTGTGGTTAGGAATCCAGATACGATCTAGGTAATACAGAATATCGTCAGATTTAGTTTCGATTTTTAACTCAGCTCCACAGGACATCTCCTTTCGCACATCTTCTTCCGTTATTGAAACGTGTTGGGCTTCTCGAATTTGATCTTTAATGTCGGTTACAATTTGCGAACATAGAAGATGAATGGAGTTCGCATAACCCTTTCGACTAAGTGCATCAGCCACCACATTTGCTTTATCAGGGTGGTATCTAATTTCACAGTCGTAATCATTTAGAAGTTCCACCCATCTTCGTTGCTTCATGTTTAACTCTTTTTGATTGAAGATATGTTGAAGACTCTTGTGGTCAGTGTATATTTCACACTTAGTACCATAGAGATAATGTCTCCATATCTTAAGAGCGAACACAACGGCTCCAAGTTCTAGGTCATGAGTGGTGTAGTTCTTTTCATGTGTCTTGAGTTGTCTTGAAGCATAAGCTATGACTTTTCCTCTTTGCATTAGAACGCAGCCTAATCCTTGCCCTGACGCGTCGCAATAGACTACAAAATCATCGCAACCTTCAGGAAGAATGAGGATTGGTGCATCACAAAGTTTTTGTTTAAGAGTTTGAAAGCCTTCTTCTTGCTTGGGTCCCCATATGAAAGGTTTTCCCTTATGAGTTAAAGCCGTGAGTGGTACAACAATGCGAGAGAAGTTTGAAATGAACCGACGATAATAGCCAGCTAGACCAAGAAAAGATCTTACTTCAGTTGGTGTGCGTGGAGCTTGCCATTCTTGAACCGCTTTGATCTTTGAAGGGTCGACATGTATTCCCTTGTCATTGACTACATGCCCGAGGAATTGCACCTCTTTTAACCAGAATTCACATTTGGAGAATTTAGCATAAAGCTTTTCCTTTTCTAGAAGTGCAAGAACGAGTCGAAGATGACGCTCATGATCAGATTTAGATTTTGAATAAATAAGAATATCGTCGATGAATACTATTACAAATCGGTCAAGATAAGGTTTGCAGACTCTGTTCATTAGGTCCATGAAGACAGCTGATGCGTTGGATAAACCAAATTGCATAACCATGAATTCATAGTGGCCATAACGAGTCCGAAACGCAGTCTTAGGGACGTCTTCTTCATGCACTCTAAGTTGATGATAGCCAGATCGAAGGTCGATTTTTGAAAAGCAGCTGGCACCTTGTAGTTGGTCAAGAAGATCATCAATGCGAGGTAAAGGATAGCGATTCTTGATTGTTAACTTGTTGAGCTCTCTGTAGTCGATGCACATACGAAACGATCCATCTTTCTTCTTTACAAAAAGGACAGGTGCACCCCAAGGCGACGAGCTAGGACGTATGAATCCCTTGTCAGTCAACTCTTGTAATTGACTGGCTAGCTCTTGCATTTCAGAGGGGGCTAACCTATAAGGAGACTTTGCAACTGGTGTAGCACCAGGTATAAGATCAATACGGAATTCGACGTCTCTAACTGGAGGAAGTCCTGAAATGTCGTTAGGAAAAACTTGTGGGAAGTCTTTTACTACAGGAATGTCTTCAAGCTTCTTCTCCATGGTTCCCTTCTTGATGATATGAGCTAAAAACGCGACATAATTCTTGCGAAGATATTTTTGAGCTTGGAGACAAGACATTAAGCTAAGCCCTTTCGACGAGGTTTCTCCAATGATTCGAAAAGTCTGACCGTTTGAAAGAGGAATACGAATAAATTTTTCACGACATACAACTTCTGCCTGATGCTGACTGAGCCAATCCATACCGATTATGATATCAAAACTTCCCAGCTTCATTGGTATAAGGTCGACTGAGAAATCGTGGTCGTTTAAGGTGAGTGTACAGTTGCGTATAATAGAGTCTAATGAAACTGGTTTCCTGTCCGCAACTTCTACCGTTATGGATTCCGTGAGCTTATCCCGATTTTTGCTTAAGATAGGTTCAAATTCTAAAGACACAAAACTTCTATCCGCACCAGTATCAAATAACATAGAGGCATATCTACCATTTATAAGGAACGTACCGTTGACCACATTGCCGTCAGCTCTGGCCTGGTTAGCGTTGATATTGAAAGCTCTCCCTCTTGCAGGTGGGGGAGCTTGGTTTGCTTGGTTCACCGGATTGGCTTGAGCCTGAGCATGAATAATATTAACCAACCTTGGACATGTGTTTCTGAAATGACTCGGGTCACCGCAATTGTAGCAAGCCCGCATTGGTTGACCCATAGGATAATTGGGCTGGTAATATGTTTGGGCTAAAGGTTGGGTGGGTGGTAATAGTAGGGGTTGTTGGGCTTGGCCCATTATCTGTTGGTGGGTTTGGGTTAAAGGTTGGTGGCGGTTCGTTCGTTGAGGCATGCGGCAAGTTTGAACAATATGTCCTGCGCGACCACAGCCGGTGCAATATAGGCAAGGATGATCAGGGGAATGGTGATATTGGCAACGGTTACATTTTGGTAACGGGCCAGTGTAGGGTCTTCTGTATGGTGCGGGTGAAGGAGTGACTTGAGTAATGGGTGCAGCAGGAATAGGGGAGTTGGTTTGGGTAACTGCAAAATTTCTGGTGTTGCGCTTTCTCTTGTTAGCAAACTTAGAGGAAGGAATGGGGTGGTTTGAAGTTTGTCCCTTAACAGGGGCTTTCTTCTTCTCTTCTTTGAACTTCCCGTTGCGAATTCGGTTTTCGGTCAGTTCAGTTGCTAACTCCATAGCAGCTTCAAGTGTTACTGGTGAAACGCTGAGAACTGAATCTTGGATTTTCGAGGGAAGTCCTCGAATATAATGCTCGATCAGACGATAGGTTGGGGTGAACAAATTTGGAACCATTTGGTTCAACTCCAAGAACCACTTGTTATAGGTAGTGTGATCACCCTCCTTTTGCTTTAGAGGATGAAATTCGTCCTCCAGCTTTTTAATTTCACTTCTAGGACAGAAACGCCTAGTCATGATTTCCCTTAACTCCTCCCAAGTTAAGGCCATCGCATCTTCAGTTCCCCTTTTCCCTTTCTCAGTATTCCACCAAGTGAGAGCTACCCCAAATAGTCTCCCGGTGGCGTATCGAACCTTGCGATCCTCAGGACAATCGCAGTTTAGAAAGGTGTTTTCCATCTCCTCGAACCAATGTAGGAGAGCAGTGACACCCTCGGTCCCTTCAAATTTAGGAGGATCACAAGACTTAAAATGTTTGTAAGAGCACTTGCTGGTAGGAGGGTTGTCGATGATCTGGTCTTGTTGTTGGGGAGGGTTAGTAGGATTTGTAGCAAGGGCTTGTTGTACTTGGACCACAATGTCAGGCAGTATCGTGGCCATTTGTTTCGCGATCTGAGTGGCCAAACGTTCCTGAGATCTTCCCGATCTTTTACCCCTTCGTTGCTGTCTAGACGACATCTACAGGATCATACAATGAGAAGATTGTGAGTTTATGATATCTTTTTAGGTGTCATGTGTCTTTAAGAAAATGAAAATAACATAAATATCAATAATGCAACTACATCCATAGGATGTCTTGGGTTCGCTCATGTTGGGCCTCAAATGTCCCCCATACCTTCACCTACATAGTCATGTGGGCCCCCATGGCTATTGGCTTGGTAGGATTCACATTAGTATTGGCAATTTAACACTCGCATCCCCCGAATGCAAACCACAAAATATGTTCATGAGATGTTTGGTCGGAACGTGTCCAGGTGTAGACACAATGACAACTCAAAGTGGGGTTAGCTCACACGACGTTTGGTATAGCATGCTTTGGCCTAATAGGTACTTCGTACTCTCATCGTTAGTCCCCAGGTAGGCAAACTGGTCCTTTATTTTGGATTTATACGAATGCTAGCCTAGACAGGACGTTCCGACTACCGGTACTGGTACCCTTCCATGTTACTACATGCCCGTCATGAGAACTCACTTTGATGAGATTTGAAAACACGAAAATCATTGTAAAAGCAATCATGATGTGGTGTGTGCTTTCATGGATGTGATATGTTATGAGTATACGAGTCATGATAGGCATTATATGATAATACATACTTATGAACATGCTTACACAATATCAAATGTAACATTTAACATAAAACATATAAACATCATGAAATTTGGCATGTAACACACAAAAATCTTATAAGTTTCTAATCGACTATAGTATAGGCTCTAAGGGTCTAATAACCTATCCTATATCTCTATAGTCATGGCTCTGATACCAATCTGTCACACCCCGACCCGCAGCGGAATAAGAGTCGGGGCATAATTGGGTTATCACCAAAGCTCATGACATTTACTAATATGTTTTATATTTAATAAAGTCAAAGTTACATTTTCAAATATCCAAACATGTTCATTCAATACAAAGGAAATAAACCAAACATAACAATCCCAATTCTAAAACGTTTTATTCTTCTAGTCCAAGTCCTATGTGTTCCTAGCTGCTGCTGGCTCACCTGTATCATGTGTAAAATGGGAGTTTTTGGGTCAACATAAGTTGGCGAGTGAACCTTATTAGATAAACATTTATTAATAAATTAATTGTTAGTTTATCAATGAAAATTTGTGCATAATCATAGATGAGCAAATGTAAATAATCAAGCAGTAGCAAATAGCAGTCACAACTATAACATACAATGACAGCATACATGAACATACCAACATCATACTATAAATAACATAAATGAAACTGTGCGATCAAGCCTCAATCAAACGGAGCCGATCGTATTGCATGTATTGAAAATGAAAATGTCTGTGCGATCAAGGCTCAATCAAACGGAGCCGATCGTATGTGGGCACGCCAGGTTCAACCTCATAATGAAATGGGGAACATGCTCAACGCTCATAATGTAATGGGGAGCGGCGGCCTATGAAATTGCATGTACTGAAAAATAATAAATTGCATCCAACAATACAACAGAAACAAACTGAATACACATGTTCATGATATGATGTATGCACAATGGTTTAAGTATAATATATATATCAAGACACATGATACACCCCAAAACGTGATTAAAACGGGGAATTTGTAAAGATTCACTCACATTGGGTGCGTTGGATTGGAGATGGTGAGATGCGCACGAATTAGATGAGCGGAACAACGAGAAATACTAACCTAAATAATACGGAAAAATATATTAAATGAGTGGATTTTATTAAGGATTTTAATGAAATTTTTAGATATATTTTTGTGAGTTTAAGGCTATTTTCTATCTTTAAAAAAGTTATTTTTAAGTATTTTTAATTGATTTTTAAATTAAATTAAATAAATAAAAATATAAAAAAAATTGTTTATTTTGCGTTGACATTGACCGTTGACCGTTGACCTGTTGACTTGTTGACCGGTTCAGTCAAGAACATGGTTTGCGCTGGGTGAGGCTCGAACCCGAGACCTCCCGTACGTGTGCACGCAGCTCTACCAACTGAGCTACGTGTCTAACCCGAAATAATCTTGTTTTTAATTATATTTATACACTTATTCAATTTAACCGAATTTCTTTTATTTGCAAAAACATTTTAATTCAACGGACCGGTGCTAGTGACGGGTTTCGAACGCGCGACGTATGGCTTAATGTTGCACACAGTCCACCGCTGGACTGTGTGTCTAACCTGGTTATTATCTCGGTTTTTATTATACTTAACCACTAACTGGGTTAACCCGGTTTAGTTTTTAAATAAAAAGGCATTTTATTATATAAGGAGTGCGTATAGCAGGAATCGAACTCGGGACATGCGTATGTGTTGTGCACACAGTCCACCGCTGGACTGTGTGTCTAACCCGTTTAAACTACCAATTTTTATTATACTTATAGTATTACCAGAGTTCATCTTCTTCACTGGATTTTTACCGACGGCAGTTTACATCATTAAAACTTGTTAATTCGATTGCTAAGCATTACACAAACTGATAAGAGATAGCAGGGATGACGATTAGAGGAAGAACATACCGGTGAACGTTTGGTTACAGAGTTCCGGCAGGCGTCGGTCTCTGTTTTTGTGCACCTCAACTGAACAGACAATTAGCCGTTTTTGATTAGTCCATTGTGGAATTGAAGTGATAAACAAACGTTAACGATGTGTTTGAAGGTCCTTACCGTTTCACAGACGGAAATAAAGACTTTTCGAATCTTTCCGGCGAACTTGAATTAGTTGAATACAGCGCCTGAATTCGATTTCAATTGAGTGGTTTGAGTTAGAAATAGCTTAAGAATTGTTGAACTACAACGAATATTGAAAGATTTACCATTTGAGGATGAATACGGTTTTCCGGCGACTTTTGCAGAAAATTCCGGCGAGCTGTTTTAAGCGTTCTGATGGTCTGAAAATGTGACGAAAGTGAAATGGGATGCTGGTATGATATTTCTGAGTCGCGAGAGTGATCTTGGGTTGAAGTATTCTGGATTTGATTACTTTTCGGTTATGAAGACCGATAATGATGAGACTTGATGCTCAATCAATTCTGAATTGATTAAAGACATAGGTTCATCGGTTATGAACGTGAATACGCGAGAAAACAAACGATTTGATGATTGATTTGCCGATTTCCGTTTCTCAGTTGGCGAAACCGGTTTAACCTAGTCTGTATATAAGTCTCATTTGTTTCTAGATATAACAGAAAACACAAAGTGGCGGAGTGGTGATGTGAGTGTATGTTAAGTCGTTGGAGTTGTTCTTGGCTGACCCGGGTTCGAGTCCCGGCAGCAACATAATTTTTTTATTTATTTTATTTTAACTTTTTATCAAATATAATTTTTTATAGTTTTGTCTATTTATTAGTTATGTATCGTTTTAAATCGAAATAATCATAAATATTCAACGTAACTTTTATAACTTGATATTCGATTACAAAACGGAGCGGGTTTTGAAAACCCGATTTTTACAAATGTTACAATTTAATATTAAATAATGCACACACGAACAATAATGGATTTGTTTTGAGGCACGCGTTGCTCAACTCGTCTCTCACGAGGAACTGATTGGCCTAATGAATGAATTGCATATAACTTGACAATATAAAATACACATCTACAAACAATATATACAATCTAAGTTTAGATCACAATATGGTATGGCACAAGTTTAATTAAACGAGTTAATTTTAGTGACACATGACACACCCCAAAACGTGTAATTAAAAAAGGGGAGTTGTAAGATTCACTCACATTGGGTACGTTCGGTTGATGATGTTAAATACGCACGAAGTTGGTTTTAACCACGAGTGAAACTAACCTAGATAATAGCATAATGGTTCGGTAAGTAAGCGGATTTTATTAATCAATTTTAGTAGGATTGTTGGATATTTTTTTGTGAGTTTAAGGCTATTTTCTAACCTTAAAAATGTTATTTTTAAGTATTTTTAATTGATTTTTAAATAAAATTAATAAATAAAAATAATAAAAAATGTTGACTTTTTGCGACCGTTGACCGTTGACCGTTGACTTGTTGACCGGTCAGACTGTGTAATTGTGTGCGCCGGGTGAGGCTCGAACCCGAGACCACCCGTTCGCGTGCACGCAGCTCTACCAACTGAGCTACGTGTCTAACCTGAAATATTTCTGTTTTTAATTATATTTATATACTAATTGAATTAATCTGAAAATCATTTATTTAAAAATGATTTTTAATAACTCGCTCGGTGCTCTCCACAGGTCTCAACCCGGGACCTGTGGTTTAGGTTAACACACAGTCCACCGCTGGACTGTGTGTCTAACTTGTTAAATAATCTGATTTTTATTATACTTATATACAAACTAAATAATTTCATTTCTGTCTTATATAAAAAGTTTAATAATTGCCCGAACCGGTGCGGTAGTCCGGACTCGAACTCGTGACGTGTGATTAAACGTTCACACAGTCCACCACTGGACTGTGTGTCTATCTTGGTTATTATTCCGGTTTTTATTAAACTTAACATCTATTGCAGTGAATCCGGTTCGGTTAAAAAAAGGAACATTTTTATTAAGGCGAGTATGCGTGGGACAAGAATCGAACTCGGGACGTAAGCGTGTTTATTTGGACACAGTCCACTGCTGGACTGTGTGTCTAACCCGAGATATATCTTGATTTAAATTAAACTTATATACTACAGAAACTTCATCTTCTTGTTAATCTTAACCAGAATCGGTGTCTGACTGGTTCAACGATTTTAATCAAGTTCTTTTAGTGTGTTGCGATTAATTGTATGTGAGATTAATAAAAAGAATGAGAGATTAAGTGTAAAATATACCGAACAGTGGCTCCCCTGTTTCGCCGGCGAAACTCCGGTGACAGCAAGCTATTCCGGCGACGTGTGTCCTGCGGCAGAGGGTCTTCAACGAGCTTGAGATGAATGTGGGTGACTTCGGTATGAGCTCTGGAGGTTCAGTAAGGCTCAGAGGTGAAGGCTCGGTTTTCCGGCGAGTTGCAGAAGTTCTCCGGCGAGGGAAATTATGTCGGGAAAAAGTGTGATTGTGAGCGAAAAAGCTAACAGAGGTTAGAGGGGGTATTTATAAGGCAGAACATCGACGAATTTAGTCCGATTTCCGTCTTGATTCGTCGGTCAATAAGTTTTCCGGTGGTTATGACTTGTGTCACGGGTTCAGACGTCGGTTATAACCGATGTAGTAGTTAAGGCTTCGGTTAAAACTGAAGAAATCGTCCAATCTCGGCGAAATCGTCGGGATTTCCGACGACTGCGATTGGGCGCGTCGGTTTTGAATTCGTGACTTATGTTATGAATTAATTGTTTCCATTAATGCACAAGAAACACAAGTGGCGCAGTGGTTGGATGGTTGGAAGTTAAGTCTTTGTTGATTCGCTGGCTGACCCGGGTTCGAAACCCGGCAGCAGCCTTTTATTTTATTTTACTTATTTTAAATACTTTTTCAATATAAATTATATATTCCAATATACTTATTAATTATGTATCGTTTAAAATTAATTTGGGCATTAAATACGCAACGAAATTTTTAACTGATTGTTCGGTTAATAAACGGAGAGGGTTTGGTAAATCCGGTTTTTGACGGATGTTACAATATCCCCTGCTTTTTAGAAATTTCGTCCCGAAATTTAAGTAGTGATATATTTGTCTAAAAAGGATGGTGTTTAGTTTGACAGTTACATGCTTAGAAAAAGAGTAAGAGTTTAAGTTTTTGTTTGAGGCGGTAACGTCCCTTGTAAGGGTTAAGTACCCTGTTACAGGAATCGCTTTTTGTTGCCTACAGTAAAAATATTGATAAGCAGAGTTGATTCACTAAATATGATATCATGCGTAAGAGTTTTGATATGTTTGGGAAGATATGGTTATATCCTAAAGCAACACTTCTAATACTACAACCTACATGGAACTTCTCATAACCGTCTAACAATGCCTCTGATCCTTTGACAAGAATACTTATATATAGGAAGTACCAGCGGCGTATCCACCATATTTTGTCAAATTTTCATTGGTTTTATCAGTAAGTTATGATTGGTTCTATGATGTAACTCTAGAACATAGATAAACACAACAACCAATGTTTGAGTCCAAGTTCTGATAGCATACATGTTTGAATGGTGACAGTTCCTCTCTCGTTTGTTATGATGGAGAGGTTAGTTTATGTAGAAATAGAACACAATCCAATTTCTTTAAATGGCGAGATGATATGAATGTAACACAAATTTCAACCAAGACAATACTAAATCCTACATGGAACTTCTCATAACCGCCTGATAATGCCTCTGATCCTTTGGCGAGAATACTTATATATAGGAAGTACCAGCGGCGTATCCACCATATTCTCGTCAAATTTTCATTGACTTTATCCGCAAGTTATGATTAGTTCTATGTGACTCTACAACAAACACAAGAACCAAAAGATCGTATTGCATGTACTGAAAATGAAAAATGTCTGTGCGATCAAGGCTCAATCAAACGGAGCCGATCGTATTGCATGTACTGAAAATGAAAAATGTCTGCACGATCAAGGCTCAATCAAACGGAGCCGATCGTATTGCATGTACTGAAAATGATAAATTTAATCTAAACAATAATCACACAAACAGTTTATACATGGAACCTCTCATAACCGCCTGATAATGCCTCCGATCCTTTGACAAGAATACTTATATATAGGAAGTACCAGCGGCGTATCTACCATATTTGTAACATTTGTAAAAATCGGGTTTTCAAAACCCGCTCCGTTTTGTAATCAAGTATCAAGTTATAAAAGTTACATTAAATATTTATGATTATTTTGAGTTAAAACGATACATAATTAATAAATAAACTAAACTATAAAATATATTTGATAAAAAGTTAAAATAAATAAATAAAAAAAATTATGAAGCTGCCGGGACTCGAACCCGGGTCAGCCAAGACACTTCAGCGACTTATCACCCAATCACAAGACCACTCCGCCACTTGTTTGTTTTCTGTTATCTTTAGGAAACAAATAAGTTTTATGGACTAAGGTAAATCAACCGATTTTACAAATTGTAACTGAAATCGGTTATCAAACACCCAAAGTCGATCTGGATACTCGCGATTCAGCGAGTATAACCGATAAACGGACGATTCCAATCAATGCTGCCATGAGTGTAACTTGAATTCGGAAGTGGATCGGTTTAATAACCGAAAGTTTTCAATTCTCGGATTACTTCAATCCTAGACCCTTCCTGCGACTCAAAACACTCTGCAAGACTCCCAATTGCATTTCCGCAATCTTACAGTCCACCGGAGAAGCTTAAATCAGACCGTCGGAAAAATTCTGCAAGTCGCCGGAAAACCGGGACTCACATCCACACGGTATTTCCTCCGACTCTTTCTGTTTCAATCATGTGATTAATCAGTCACTAACACAACTCCACCATCAGAATCGATCCTAGTCAACATTTGTCGAAAATCTTACCTTCGCCGGAAAACTCCTGAAACTGCCGGAAACACACCGTGAACGGGTATGATCTCCCAAACTTCTGTTAAACCTTGTTTAGTGACTCAACTTCTTAAATAATCGAACAAAGCTGTTAATTGGTTTCAACAGCCGGAGTTCACCTTCAGAACCGACGAACCTCTGCCGGAATTCTGTGAACAACATCAATCGGTACAACTTTTTCCCCAAACTCTCTCCATTCGTTACTCTTAAATTACTTGTAATGTCTGAAAAGCGTATATGTCATGAATCGGTCATAACAGTCGGAATAAGTTTTTCCGTGTAAAATCAACGAAGAAGATGAAGACGCAGCATAACTTAAGACTAATTAAAATTGGTATTTTAAACGGGTTAGACACACAGTCCAGCGGTGGACTGTGTGCAAAATACAAACGCACGTCCCGAGTTCCATTCCTGCTATACGCACTCCTTGTATAATAAAAGGCCTTTTTGTTTAAACTAAATCGGGATAACCCAGTTAGTTGTTAAGTATAATAAAAACCGAGATAATAACCAGGTTAGACACACAGTCCAGCGGTGGACTGTGTGCAACATGAATCATATGTCGCGCGTTCAAAACCCGTCACTAGCACCGGTCCGATTGAATTAAAATGTTTTTGAAATTGAAGAGAATTTCGGTTAAACTGAATAATGTATAAATATAAATAAAAACAAGATTATTTCGGGTTAGACACGTAGCTCAGTTGGTAGAGCTGCGTGCACGCGAACGGGAGGTCTCGGGTTCGACCCTTTCACCCGGCGCAAACTAATACGCTGACCGAACCGGTCAACGGTCAATAAACAATTTTTTTTATATTTTTATTTATTTAATTTAACTTAAAAATCAATTAAAAATACTTAAAAATAACATTTTTAAAGATAGAAAATAGCCATAAACTCACAAAAATATATCTAAAAATTTCATTAAAATCCTTAATAAAATCCACCCATTTAATATATTTTTCGGTTATTATTTAGGTTAGTAATCCCCGTTGTTCCGCTCATCTAATTCGTGCGCATATCACCATCTCCAATCCAACGCACCCAAGGTGAGTGAACCTTTACAAATTCCCCGTTTTAATCACGTTTTGGGGTGTATCATGTGTCTTGATATATATGTATTATACTTAAACCATTGTGCATACATCATATCATGAACTAGTGTATTCAGTATGTTTCCTGTTGTGTTGTTATTGTTGGATGCAAGTTTATTATTTTCAGTACATGCAATTTCATAGGCCGCCGCTCCCCATTACATCATGAGCGTTGAGCATGTTCCCCATTTCATTATGAGGTTGAACCTGGCGTGCCCACATACGATCGGCTCCGTTTGATTGAGCCTTGATCGCACAGACAATTTTCATTTTCAGTACATGCAATACGATCGGCTCCGTTTGATTGAGCCTTGATCGCACAGTTTCATTTACGTTATTTACAGTATGATGTTGGTATGTTCATGTATGCTGACATGTGTTATTGTATGTTATAGTTGTGACTGCTATTTGCCATTGCTTGATTATTTACATTTGCTCATCTATGATTATGCACAAATTTTCATTGATAAACTAACAATTAATTTATTAATAAATGTTTATCTAATAAGGTTCACTCGCCAACTTATGTTGACCCAAAAACTCCCATTTTACACATGATACAGGTGAACCAGCAGCAGCTAGGAACACATAGGACTTGGACTAGAAGAATAAAACGTTTTAGAATTGGGATTGTTATGTTTGGTTTATTTCCTTTGTATTGAATGAACATGTTTGGATATTTGAAAATGTAATTTTGACTTTATTGAATATGAAACATATTAGTAAATGTCATGAGCTTTGGTGATAACCCAATTATGCCCCGACTCTTATTCCGCTGCGGGTCGGGGTGTGACAATATTCTCGTCAAATTTTCATTGACTTTATCCGCAAGTTATGATTAGTTCTATGTGACTCTACAACAAACACAACAACCAAAAGATCGTAATGCATGTACTGAAAATGAAAAATATCTGTGCGATCAAGGCTCAATCAAACGGAGCCGATCGTATTGCATGTACTGAAAATGAAAAATGTCTGTGCGATCAAGGCTCAATCAAACGGAGCCGATCGTATTGCATGTACTGAAAATGATAAATTTAATCTAAACAATAATCACACAAACAGTTTATACATGGAACCTCTCATAACCGCCTGATAATGCCTCCGATCCTTTGACAAGAATACTTATATATAGGAAGTACCAGCGGCGTATCCACCATATTCTCGTCAAATTTTCATTGACTTTATCCGCAAGTTATGATTAGTTATATGTGACTCTACAACAAACACAACAACCAAAAGATCGTATTGCATGTACTGAAAATGAAAAATGTCTGTGCGATCAAGGCTCAATCAAACGGAGCCGATCGTATTGCATGTACTGAAAATGAAAAATGTCTGTGGATCAAGGCTCAATCAAACGGAGCCGATCGTATTGCATGTACTGAAAATGATAAATTTAATCTAAACAATAATCACACAAACAGTTTATACATGGAACCTCTCATAACCGCCTGATAATGCCTCCGATCCTTTGACAAGAATACTTATATATAGGAAGTACCAGCGGCGTATCCACCATATTCTTGTCAAAATTTCATTGGCTTTATCCTTAAGTTATGATTGGTTCTATGTGATTCTAAAACATAAAGAAAAACATAAAACTAAACGATTGGAGTTGAATCTTGATTTTCGGTGAAGAGGACTAGTTGGGTGGTTTTGTTTGGGCCGTCATTATCTTCGACAGGATTGGCGTTGATGTTGAAAACTCTTCCTCTTGCTGGTGGCCTAGTGATTGGGTTTTCTTGATTTACTTGGTTAACTGGGTTTGATTGAGCTTGAGCGTTTATGATGTTAACCAATCGAGGGCACGTGTTTCTAAAGTGGCTAGGGTCGCCACAATTGAAACAAGCTCGAACATATGGGTACATGGGGTATTGGGGTTGTTGATAGGTTTGGATCATGTTTTGAGTAGAGGGTGTGGTTTGGTTTTGAGGGGTGCGGCAAACCTTGCTCAAATGACCATAGCGTCCACAATTTGCACATAGTCGACAAGGTAAGGTAAGGGGATGGTGATAAAAACAGGTGTTACATCGAGGGTGAGGTCCAAGGTATGGTTTCTTATTTGGGTAAGTTGAGTTGGGTGCTATTTGAGTGATTGGGATAGCTTGGATTGGTATGGCTTGGTGAAATTGGTTGATTTCGTTGGGTAGTAGCGAAAAGTTGCCCATCTCGTTTTCTCTTAAAAGTGGGTTGAGAAGGGGATTCGGTTCGGGTGGAGTTTGAAGTTTCAGTCGATGCCTTATCCTTCTTCTTCTCCTCCTTGAAGTCGTCGTTCTGGATTCGGTTTTCGGTGAGCTCTGTAGCTAACTCCATTGCTGCTTCCAAAGTTGCAGGCGTGGTACTTATTACAGAGTCTTGAATTTTTGACGGAAGACCTCGAATGTAGTGCTCGATCAAACGATAGAGGGGAGTGAACAAGTTGGGAACCATTTGATTTAACTCGAGGAATCTTTTGTTGTATGTGGTGTGGTCGCCTTCCTTTTGCTTCAACGAATAGAACTCATCCTCTAATTTCTTGATTTCGCTCCTTGGGCAAAACCGTCTTGTCATGATTTCCTTCAACTCTTCCCAAGTCAAAGTCATAGCATCTTCAACACCTCGTTTGGCCTTCTCTGTATTCCACCAGGTAAGTGCTATTCCATATAAACGACCGGTAGCATATAGCACTTTGCGATCATCAGGGCAATCACAATTTAGAAAAGTGTTCTCCATTTCTTCAAACCAATGGAGGAGAGCGGTGACACCTTCAGTCCCTTCGTATTTTGGAGGGTCGCATGATTTGAAATGCTTGTAGGTGCATTTAGTGGTATTTGGGGGAGGGTTGATAACGTTTTGATCTTCTTGGTTGACGGGATTAGCGGTAAAGGCTTGTTGGACTTGGATTACAATGTTGGGTATTACGGCAGCCATTTGTTGAGCGATTAGGGCAGCCATGCGCTCGCGGGCTTTTACTGCTCTCATCTTCCTACGGGCGAGGCTAGAAGACATCTACAAGGAATACGTATCATGAGTATGAGTTGGATGTTTTTTGGGATCATGGGTCGTATTTAGGAATGAACATTCATAAAATAAATATGAAAAATAAATCTACTACATCCATAGGATGTCTTGGGCTTTGCTCGTCATTGGGCCTTGCATGCCGCCATACTTCACCTTCGTAATCATGTGGGCCCCCATGAATACCGGGTTTTTCATATGGTTCGCATGTGTTAGCCTGGTTACGTACACTAAAACCCGGAGAAAATCGAGAAATATGTATATAACGTATGATATTTTGGAATGTGTCCAGGTATAGACACGGTGACACCTCAAAGTGGGTTAGTTCGAACGACGTTTGGTGTGGCATGCTTTGGCCTAATAGGTCCTTCGTACTCTCATCGTTAGTCCCCAGGTAGGCAAACTGGTCTGTTATATTGGATTTATACGAATGCCAACCTAGACAGGACGTTCCGACTACCGGTACTTGTACCCTTCCAGTTACTACATGCCCGTCGCAGAACTTACTTTGATGAGATTTGAAAATTGCGACAAAATCCTTGAATAACAAAAGTATGAAGATGATTTGAATATATGAACATAGAAATATGTATGATGAATGTGTATGTAAGTATGTATGTTTGACTGTAAGTATAAACAAATATGAAACAAATAAACATCATAAGTTTGTATGTAACCACCTAAACGATTAAAATTTAGGCAACTATAGTATAGGCTCTAAGGGTCTAATAACCTATCCTATATCCCTACAGTCATGGCTCTGATACCAATCTGTCACACCCCGACCCGCAGCGGAAAAGGTGATCGGGGCATGATTGGGTTATCATCAAAGCTCATGACATTTATTATAACGTTTCATATTCATTATTACAATTTAATGGGAAATTTACAATCATAATTACATCATGTCCTAAACAACATTCTAGACTTCATTGTTTTCTTCTAAGGCATTTCCTATGTTTTCCTTGCTTCATCCTGTTCACCTGTATCATGTGTAAAAATAGTTTTTTGGATCAACAAAAAAGTTGGCGAGTGAATCCTATGAAAACATTTGAACAAGTTTATTTAATTGATTATAAAATAAAGTGCACAACCACACATGAGTAAAAATAGATGTAAACTTATTCACCAATCATTTAATATTAAATAATGCACACACGAACAATAATGGATTTGTTTTGAGGCACGCGTTGCTCAACTCGTCTCTCATGAGGAACTGATGGGACTAATGAATGAATTGCATATAACTTGACAATATAAAATACACATCTACAAACAATATATACAATCTAAGTTTAGATCACAATATGGTATGGCACAAGTTTAATTAAACGAGTTAATTTTAGTGACACATGACACACCCCAAAACGTGTAATTAAAAAAGGGAAGTTGTAAGATTCACTCACATTGGGTGCGTTCGGTTGATGATGTTGAATACGCACGAAGTTGGTTTTAACCACGAGTGAAACTAACCTAGATAATAGCATAATGGTTCGGTAAGTAAGCGGATTTTATTAATCAATTTTAGTAGGATTGTTGGATATATTTTTGTGAGTTAAAGGCTATTTTCTAACCTTAAAAATGTTATTTTTAAGTATTTTTAATTGATTTTTAAATAAAATAAATAAATAAAAATAATAAAAATGTTGACTTTTTGCGACCGTTGACCGTTGACCGTTGACTTGTTGACCGGTCAGACTGTGTAATTGTGTGCGCCGGGTGAGGCTCGAACCCGAGACCTCCCGTTCGCGTGCACGCAGCTCTACCAACTGAGCTACGTGTCTAACCTGAAATATTTATGTTTTTAATTATATTTATATACTAATTGAATTAATCTGAAAATCATTTATTTAAAAACGATTTTTAATAACTCGCTCGGTGCTCTCCACAGGTCTCGAACCCGGGACCTGTGGTTTAGGTTAACACACAGTCCACCGCTGGACTGTGTGTCTAACTTGTTAAATAATCTGATTTTTATTATACTTATATACAAACTAAATAATTTCATTTCTGTCTTATATAAAAAGTTTAATAATTGCCCGAACCGGTGCGGTAGTCCGGACTCGAACTCGTGACGTGTGATTAAACGTTCACACAGTCCACCACTGGACTGTGTGTCTATCTTGGTTATTATTCCGGTTTTTATTAAACTTAACATCTATTGCAATGAATCCGGTTCGGTTAAAAAAAAGGAACATTTTTATTAAGGCGAGTATGCGTGAGACAAGAATCGAACTCGGGACGTAAGCGTGTTTATTTGCACACAGTCCACCGCTGGACTGTGTGTCTAACCCGAGATATATCTTGATTTAAATTAAACTTATATACTACAGAAACTTCATCTTCTTCGTTAATCTTAACCAGAATCGGTGTCTGGCTGGTTCAACGATTTTAATCAAGTTCTTTTAGTGTGTTGCGATTAATTGTATGTGAGATTAATAAAAGAATGAGAGATTAAGTGTAAAATATACCGAACAGCGGCTCCTCTGTTTCGCCGGAGAAACTCCGGTGACAGCAAGCTATTCCGGCGACGTGTGTCCTGCGGCAGAGGGTCTTCAACGAGCTTGAGATGAATGTGGGTGACTTCGGTATGAGCTCTGGGGGTTCAGTAAGGCTCAGAGGTGAAGGGCTCGGTTTTCCGGTGAGTTGCAGAAGTTCTCCGGGAGGGAAATTATGTCGAGAAAAGTGTGATTGTGAGCGAAAAAGCTAACAGAGGTTAGAGGGGGTATTTATAGGGCAGAACATCGACGAATTTAGTCCGATTTCCGTCTTGATTCGTTGGTCAATAAGTTTTCCGGTGGTTATGACTTGTGTCGCGGGTTCAGACGTCGTTTATAACCGTTGTAGTAGTTAAGGCTTCGGTTAAACCTGAAGAAACCGTCCAATCTCGGCGAAATCGTCGGGGTTTCCGACGACTGCGATTGGGCGCGTCGGTTTTGAATTCGTGACTTATGTTATGAATTAATTGTTTCCATTAATGCACAAGAAACACAAGTGGCGCAGTGGTTGGATGGTTGGAAGTTAAGTCTTTGTTGATTCGCTGGCTGACCCGGGTTCGAAACCCGGCAGCAGCCTTTTATTTTTATTTCCTTATTTTAAATACTTTTTCAAATATAAATTATATATTCCAATATACTTATTAATTATGTATCGTTTAAAATTAATTTGGGCATTAAATACGCAACGAAATTTTTAACTGATTGTTCGGTTAATAAACGGAGCGGGTTTGGTAAATCCGGTTTTTGACGGATCCTGTGCCGTTCGGGATGTTGGGGCAAAACCTCATCGAGGACGATGAGTCCCTTAGGGGGGTGATTGTAACACCTAATGGCAACCTCCCAAATGTGGGGCAAAAAAACCTCATCGAGGATAATGGCAACCTCCTACATGTTGGGGCAAAACCTCATCGAGGACGATGAGTCCCTTAGGGGGGTGATTATAACACCTAATGGCATACCTCCCAACATCGTCCGTGGACAGGAGAGATTCCTGGTTCATAAGTAATGCCCTACCTCTAAAATCACCAACGCGTTTTGGGCTTAATGATAGTGGATGAGAGGAGAACTCCACAGTAAGCGTGCTCAAGTGGGAGTAGTACTAGGATGGGTGACCTCCTGGGAAGTCTCCACCAGGGCAACAAAAAGCAAAGCCGTGAGTTCCTGGATAGACCACCCATCAGGGGCAAAGCGGAAAATATTGGTGATAACGAGGGGCAGGGGTGTTACATGTAAACTATCGGCCTGAAACCGATCCGATTGGATGTTGCTTGATTATCTTAACGTCTTCATTCACCTCCCTAATCGAGGAACATCTGATGCGTCCAATCCTTCACTTGTTGTTGTCGTTGTTGGTGACCTCCACAATGATCACCAATTCCTCGTCACTTGAATCTTCAATCCACCCATTGCCTTTATCTTCGATCTCTTCCGTTTGTGCATCCTTCTTTCTTGCTTCTTTCACAACCACCGGATTCTTGTCACCCTTCTTTTTCATCAAGTCGAAAGACCATTCGACTAACTCTATGTAGTACACGTATGCAACCTTTATCACATGTGCATCGTCTGGATGGTAACCATACTCGAATGCAACCTCATCCCAAAGATCATCTTGGACAACTTTCTTGAATCCACCCTTGAGGGTCGCAATTCGTTGTAGTAAAATCAAACTAATTTCCCTTCCGTCGATTAACTCGGGTGGCATAGTGTTTTCCTTGAAGATTCCAAGGAAAATGGAATAAACAACAATATGATTTCTTCGAAACTTGCATCATAAAAATGGTCACGACCGGCCAACTCTTTCATGTAGCAATATCAAGTCAATCGTCTCCAAACAACTTTTGATAATCATGTCATTTTCGATGACATCTTCTTCATCTTGGGAAAGTACCACTGCCCTTTGTCGTAACTCTTGCTTCAATTGTGACCGATTGTCTTTCAAGCCCTCGTAGTAAATCATGAAACCAACCTTTTGTTTTTCGAGTAGACAATCTCGTCTTTCTTCACTCCCAATGTACCTTCACCGTCTATCTTCTTCTTGTTCTTCTCTCTCTCGATCTCAAACTCCTTCTCATAGAACTCCTAAACATATTCCTTCAATTTTTCTTTATCCTTTCGATGTCCATTATCGATATCTAGACCGTCATTGAATTTGTCTAAGTATTAATTCTCCAACCGGCCTCCGATTTGTTTTTGAACACATCATAGCCTTTTGCTTGGCCACCAAACATCTTCTTGAGAACACACTTGTCACCGGTAGTAATTGTTTCGATTCCTTGAAACAATAATTGCTCGAGACTTAACACATTCTTCTTGAGTTTCGGGACATAACTAACACACGGTATAGTTTTGTCCTTCCCGTCTACCAGTATTTTCACTTCTCCAACCCCATGCACGAACATGAATTCCTTTTTATCATCGTTAGTCATCACACCGAAGTGCCTTTTAAACCGCTTAAACACACTTTTATTTCCCGTCATGTGTGTTTTGAAATTCGGGTCCACCACCCAAATTGAATCAAACTTTCCTCCGCAAGTACCCTCAACTAAATAATCGCTTTCAACGGGTAAAGGAACCAAGTTGATATACTTACTCGGACATATGGAAGTGATGTGATCGTACTGCTTGCACATAAAACAGCGAATACCCCCTTGGTCGCCCGACCGATCCGCTTCTTCCCTTGCCGTTTTTCGCAAAACCTCTAGGAATTATCTTTTTGGGAAAACTTTTCACGGTGATTTCCACGAGCGCCTGGATGGCTTCCCCTGCGCAACACTTTTCCCTTTGTTGCAGCCCCGGCCGCTCTTTCCACCCTTATGCGAACATCACCAAACCCGGCACCAACCGTTTTACCCTTCTCCCTCAGACAATCTCCCAGACTGCCACCATCTTTCTCGATTGCCGAAGAACCATTGGCTCTGATACCACTGTTGGTATCATCGACAACGGGTTCCCGGGACCATTTGGTTCGAGAACGATGATCGCACATATTCATAATATCACCACAGATTTCACACCACTTCATGATCAATGTAAATGCAGAAATAAACAATCAAACTAACCGAACACTGATGAATGATAACTTGTACTTGAATTCGAACAAGAACTTCAAATACATAAATTGACTGACTGTTGAATCTGATTGAATGGGCGAGTATTTATAATTAGCGAATGGTTGTGTGTAGGGGGTTTTGTTGATTCATGAAGGGGTACGTCTCCTTCCATGATAACCGTTCATACGGTTATGTATACACACACCTGTTCGCACACTTACAGCCCAAACAAACAAACCCAATGTCAACACTAATGGACTTCTAGTGTTCATGACCCGTTACATAATATGGCCTCAGGCCCAAATCCAAATATGTAAATAATAAAAGTAATTGTTTGACCTATTTAAAACTAATGAAACATATGTAAACTATCGGCCCGAAACCGATCCGATCGAATGTTGCTTGATTATCTCAGCGCCTTCAATTACATGAACTCTTCTCGACCTGGATACCTGGTCCAACAAAGCCTGCACTCCTGAAAAATGACCCGCTTGATAAAAGGGTAACTTTTGATAAATCGCCATTAGATTTGTAGCAGTGTTCATTATTCTCCCTTCCATGTCATAAGCATGTTTCTCTCCCGGCTTGGTGACCAAGCTGATTCTGCGAGTTTCTTTATCTATCTTCTCCCGTAAAGCTTTTGAAAAATAATATATGACTCTTTGAATCGGGTTTCCCAAGCTAGATGACAACACGTCGCAAAAGTCGAGAAGCTTACTCGATCTTTCAAATTGTTGTTGGGTGACTTTCTCTGACGAAAGTAAAAAATTTTCAATGAGTTGAACATCTTTGAGTTCTTGATCGGAAAGGCCCGAGAATTAATCCACGTATGGGTGGGTCGATATCGACATATCATTTGTGGATCGCGATGAACGCGATTGTATGAACCGTTCTCCACCTAGCTGTGTAACCTCATTGGTTGATAACTTCCTGCCAGTCTCTTCAGAGCTAGCCACACGGTCATGACTTCGCGCTCGTGGTTTGATAAGCTCGGAATATTGAGATTCGATATTTTCGAGCTCCTGCATCTTATGCTCGTATGAACCAAACAGTGGTGTAGTGTCTTCAAACAAGGCATCTAACTGATGTAAACTTTTTAGTGCTTCATGTTCTACCTGATGGTGTTCTGTTGAAAACAAAATTTGAGAAGGTTTATTTTTTGAATCTTCTGTAACATCTCCCATTGAGTAGTTGCAGATTTCATTTGGTTTCTCCATGATTTTGGAACTCAGAGGTATATGCAACCACTACGGAAGATGTCAAACAGGTGAAGATAAACACATACAACATTAAGTTTCCTATATCATCTCGAAGGAAGACATTGATGTTATCATTGTCGGTCTGTTCAAAGTTTAACAAAGTTTGGTTTGATTTGTTCAAAGGATACCACTGCCACCACAAGCTCTTTTCAAAATCACCACATTTAGCAATGCAGAGGTACGAAAGACGCGTATACAAACAGGATAAGAAAAAAAGCGTACAACATTAAGTTTCCTATATTATCTCGAAGGGAGACATTGATGTTATCATTGTCGATCTGTTCAATGTTGCTTAACAAGTCTAATTTGACTTGTTCAAAAGATACTGCCAACTGCAAAAGTAGAGAACTTTTAATTCCCAGCTCCACTACCACCACGAGCTCTCTTCATGATAACCCCATTTAGAGCGTTCTAGTGACTCGAAATCACTGGAAGGTTACTCAAAATTGGCTCTCATATGCAATACTAACCAAGTTCAAACCAAGATTATGATATGATTGATTGTGCGTTGTGTGATTCTTCGAGTAAAAACAGTAGCATCAAAATTGATAACACGGACAATTCAAGCTTTGTTTAATTCAAGATATAATGCAAGCTCGAGCTTGACTTAATAGACCAAAAACTAAAATGACTTCTTAATATAAGACCGAGTTTGGGGTATACTTTAACTCTCCTCAACTATACTTAGGTACCATGTCACCCATTTTTCCTCATTTCACTTTACTTCACTCAAGGATATGGTCTAATCTCGTTAACTCCACAAAATCTTATTTTTTAGTGATTTTTGGTTTAACAAAGAAAAGAAAATTAATTCAATCTCTTAACATCTAGTTAGCATGTAACCCCTTAACACAAGAAGGGAGTAGTATGCAACACAACATATGATGTCACTTTTAATGTCTCTTGTGTTAGGATACACCCAAGGCCTAAGAAACATGTATATTTTGTATTAATATATACTAGTGATTTCCCCCTGCGCTTCGCGACGAATATTTGGTGGGATTTGTTCGGTTCATTATGGTACCGACACTCGCTATGATAATCGAAAGAGTTACATCATTCGAAAACAATATATGAAAGTATCGATGCCAGTACTGTTGTTCAATTGATATCGGTTTGGTTGGCTTGCGTTCTATGTTTATTTTTCCGGCATTGCCATATAAATTTAATTGAAAACGGCTATTATATCGCTACCGTGCCAAAACCGATTGAACACATTTGTATTGGTACCGGTATTAATTTTTATCGTTTTTGCTTTCGATAAACTAAGATCTTATCACTACCATATCGTATCGAACCGAACAACATCGGTACCGGCATGTGTTATTTTTATGGTTTCTTGTTTTATAATATATATATAGTGTCGCTACCTTGTTGAACCAACCAAAGTTGAACAGACAACATCATTTCGGAACCGGTATTTATTATTATTGTTTTTTTTTCCAATAGAATGACATTGTGTTGCTAGCCTACCATACCAAACATCGGTATCGATACCTGTATCATTTTTATAGTTTTTGGTTTCAAAAAACTTCATTTATACAATTATGTATGTGATGATAAATGAATATTGGTACGGTACTGTGACAATTTGAACCTTGTGACAAATTGAACCGATCGATATCATTGGAACATCATTGCTGATATCAATGTTCATTTTTATTGTTTACGGTCAATGTAAAATACGTGCTGATTTCTACCGAATGCACGAATCGTACCAATACTTATTAAATGAATGTATGTAGTGGCGTGCCATCACAATCCGCGGGCAAATAACTTGGATTTAAAAAAAAACTTAGAGGCATATATAGAAATTTAAAAAAAAGAGTTAACGAAGGTAAATTATTACTAAAAGTAAAGTTAAATGCTAAATAAAATACTATTAATAAAAAAATAAAAAACAAATAGCTAGAAGTTATCAACTACTATTTATCACTAAAATGACAAATGAATAATAAATGAAATATTATTGAAAATATAAAAAAACAAATACTTAAAAATTTGTAATTACTATTCATGACAACTTTGTATTTTAATGAATAATGAATAATGAATAATGAATATAATAATAATAATAATAATAATAATAATAATAATAAAATAATAATAATAATAATAAAATTATTACTGAAAAAAAACAAATGCTTAAAAATCTCACTAAAATGACAAATGAATAATAAATAAAATATTACTGAAAAATAAAAAACAAATACTTTAAAAGTTGCAATTACTATTCATAACAACTATGTATTACAAATAATAATAATGAATGAATGATAAATAATGACTAATGAATAATAATAATAAAAAAATGGTACATAAAAATTAAAAAAAAAACAAATACTTAAAAATTGCAATTAGTATTCATGACAACTTTGTATTAATATTCATGACAACTTTGTATTAATATGTATAATAATAATAAATAAAATGTTACAGGAAAAAAAACAAATACTTAAAAATTTGCAATTACTATTTATGACAACTTTGTATTAATATGTATAATAATTTATCTAACATGAATAGATCCATATATATTTTGTTTTGAATGAGTTTAATGGGATATCAACTCTAGACCTAAATTTTCAAGGCATATATATATTTAAGTTTTTTTTCTTATTCTAGTAAAAATATTAATTAAATAAGAACATTAGATTAGTGATGAAGTTATTTATAATATTTTGTTTGATAAATCTAACATATTGATATAGATTATTTGACAACCTTTGATTAGCCAAGTCCATCAGAGCTTTTATCTTATTAGTTCAAAGGATGTGGCTCACTAATCTTTTCTCATCACCATCATTTAGTTCAGTGTCACATCAGCATCCACTTTATAATCTCATTTCTTCACTATTTAGGAGTGTGGTCATCATCCCGTTCATTATCCCATTTTTTATTATATTTTTTTTTTCTCAAATTCATTTAAGTTAAAAATAAACTTTTCATTAATATTTGAAAATACCTACTTCAAAGCAAAGGAAATTAACATAATTAAAAAAAATTAAAAACTACATAAAAATAAGACTACATAATTAAAACACTAAAACTAATCATCATTGGAATTGACATAAGCGGACTTTCAAATATCCTTGATCAATTCGACACAAAGGTTAAGACGCATATGCTTATTATGTAAGGCCTGCATGTTTACCTCTTGTTGAGCCACATCAACCGGCTCAACATCCTCATGAATATCGTTTAGATCATATTTGCATATTGCGTTATCTTCATCTACGATAATCATGTTATGAAATAATATACAAGCATACATAACGTATCACAATTTTTTTTTGGGGGGGGGGGGGGGGGGGGTTAAATGCATATGTAGGGTGTTGCACAATGTCATCCTTGCTTTAAAACACCAAATAACCATTCAACATCTTTTCATGTTGATTTTTGGCCTTTTGCAAATTTCATTCTTTTATCATCTTCGGGATGGGATACAACTCAATTTTAATAATTGCTACATACCCAGGGCATATACTATTAGCAAGATAATACCCCTATCAATCCATGAATCCGTAAATGAAGAATTGGGCCAATATCCTCTATGATGTTGAAAACATCAACGTTTATGTCATTATTTGAACTAGAAACACTAAATAACACATGTCAAAACTTATAGATCTTTGAACACACAGCTTCTAGAATTATTGGGGGATATTCTATACACCACGCTTGAATTGACCTCACTATGCATTAGGGTAGTTATGCCATGACGAATCCAAACAATCGATACTACCTAGCATTCCAGGGAATCATTGGCTTTCTTTGTGGCCTACATATAGTTTTTCGATGTCCTTCCGTGTTGGTTTACGCAAGTACTTCTTGCTATACAGCTTGACCACACATTTGCAAAATTTTTACAGACTTTCTAGTGATATTTTTTCGAACATCTTCAAATACTCATCCGACGAATCACTAGAATTATCGTATGCCATTTTCCGAATCGCCCATGTGCAGTTTGTAAGGTAGTAAAACCTCTTTCCCTGTGGCATCCCATCGTAATGTAAAAAATGGGTCCATAATTTCCAAATCATCGGCAACATGTAGGAAAAAACGACGACTCATTCGAAACCGATCCTTAAATTGTTCATCGGTGTAGAGAGGGTTATCAGAAACGTAGTTGACCACCAGTTGGTCGCGAGTATCTATGGTAACAAATTAAAATATAATTAACAAATATTTAAAATAACATCTAAAAACAATAAGGAATAACTTTATTTAAAGCAACACTCCTTGTTCTCGGTTGCGACATATGTTCGTTGTCTTCTTCCTCCAAAATAATTTCAGTGTCTCCAATACCGGTTTACATAAAAATATACGATTTCGTCGCATGAGGATGAAGAAACCATGATTGTAGGGGGAATTTGCATATTCTTTAGAGAGAATTTCGTAGAGAGAAAGAATAGAGATTGTGTGAAAAGTTATTTGAAATGTGAATATTTAAAAAGGATATAAAGAAAATTACATCAACCCAGACCACCTTCACTACTCCTACATCATATGGCGTTAACACGAGATATCTCACATGATTGGACCGACACACTTAAATAATATATTTCGAGCCCCTCTTAGTAGCAAGGTCATTCTTAACAGACAAAATACCCTTAACATAAAAAGAGATAATTTTTTTCCTATAATTCATAATTAATGTTTAATTGTAAAAAGTAAAAAAAATATGATTTGATTTTACTGTAGTAAAGTAATTATTGTAGGGTAATTATAATTACGCTACAATTTTGCAGAGTATTTATATGTAGCATGTGCCCATGGCTTTATAGCCTAGTGGCATCTTGGGGATGGGATAAGACTTTGCGATCAATAGGTCCTAAGTTCGATTCCCACAAGGGAGGTTTTCCCGTATTTATTGGGTTTCCTCCTAAATTTGTGTATAAGCATTATACCTAGTGGAGACGGATATTATCGGGTGGTTCCGCTGGTGGCACGATGATACTCCAGTGGTCCGTCAGTGATCCAAATTTGCCGTTCAAAAAAATTATATGTAGCCTACAATAATTACTCTATTACTGTAAAATCACGAACATATTTTTATTGTTGTTGGATTCTAGAATAAAATACGTGCTTAATAAGGTGAGAGAAAATTTCAAAAAAAAAAGAAAAACCCTCTCTTCTTTACTTTTTACATTAAGGTTTTTTTATATAAACACATTTGTGTTGATACAGTTTTTGTGTCTGTAGTTTGTTCTTAGCTTTGTAGGTTGTACGGTCTTTATTTACGTGTCTGTATAGTTTTGGTCGAGTCGGCCAAGTCGAGATATCCTCCTGTCTTGACTTAGCACGACGTTTACTTTGTCTATGTTGAAAAACAGTTAGCAAGTGTGCTACTGTTGTATTTGTGTGTGATCTTAGGAAACTGTTGTTGTTACTGTCTGTATACTGGGTACCCACGAAGAACTGGGATTCTTCGTGGGATTCAACTTTCAACGAACAATCAAATGGTTCGTCGCTTCTGTTCCAACGAACAACTATTGTTCGTTGGTATATGTTGTTCGTGGATAAGAGTCCAACGAAGAACCAATCTTCATTAGATAGTTGGTTGTTCGTTGGGTCTGCATGTTCTTCGTAGCCATGCAGACTTGTGTGCCTATATATACAGAACCCCTCTTCACAGTTTCTCTAAGAAAGTCCTCAGAGAGTATTTGCACTGTGTGTATGTGTAAATTGATTCTCTTCCTATTAATCTAAGATAGTGAATCTTTTGGTTACATTGTGTTTGATATATACTTTGTTTTGCTTCGGTTTGCATATACACTTGGATTCCGCACTCGTGTGTGTATGTTAAGAAACAAGGAAGTAGGTAACTTGATCCTTCAAGTGGACCTACAAGTGGTATCAGAGCTTTGACTCTCTTCCTTGTTCAAAATCAAGCAAAACCGTGTATGTGAGCTTGTTGTGAAGTGTTCTTGACGGGTTTTTGAACTTGAAATCTAGAAGACTTAGTATTTCCAGAAATATTGTTCCAAAGCTTGTGTTAAACATGATTTTGAAGATAATCTTTACTAAAATTTGACTAAAACACGTATAGATATGTTAAGGTTTAGTTTTTCTTAAGAATTTCGTTCAAATCTTGTGTTCGACAAACTTTCCGGCAAGAGTTTTCATCGGAAAAGTGACCGGAAAAAGTTGGTGAAGATAAGATCTTCAAAGGGATCTACTGAAAAGGTGATATCTGGCATCCTTGTTTTTAACTAAACTTGGATATCCATCTACCACCTTTCCATTTTCCAGAAAAAGCAAGTTTCCATTTACAGTATATTCTCACCAACCTTTTCACGAAGAACCTGTTCTTGCGAACAACCCTTGGCGAAGAACCATACCAACGAACAATACTCAACGAACATTCACTAGACGAAGAACTTAATCTTCGTCGGTTATGCACTGACGAAGAACCCAGGTTCTTCGTTGACCAAGTTTCCCACGAAGAATCTGTTCTTCGTGGACACTGGTTGTTCGTAGGCATTATTGTTCGTTGCCATCTATTCTTCGTAGGATAGTTCTTCGTTGGTATTGTGTTATAATATTTTCACAGAGAGTTTCATAATTTGCTCAAATTTAACAACTTTGAATTTTCAAGTTAGTATATTGTCTTAACTAATCAAAATGAGTTCAAATCCATGGGATTGGGGTAGTGGGACTAGTACAAGTCAAAACACATCACAATCTAGCCCCGATATGTCATGGGTCAAAGGACTTATGCCGCAACAAGCATCATTGATTACCGCTAGTCAATGGGCTTGTGTTGAAAACCAAAACCAAAGCATTCAAACCCTTCTTATGAGTGAAAGTGAAGCCGGTAGTAACAATCGTCCACCTAAGTTAAACCATATGAATGATTATCCCGGATGGAAGGGACGCTTTCATACATATGTTCTTGGTCAAAACACGGAGTTATGGACATGTTTTACCACGCCTTACAATGCTGCACTCGAAGAGGCCGGTTCCAACCCAACCTCCTTAGCTAATATGATTGAACCTGACAAGAAAGCATATGATCTTGAGAAGAAAGCTTTTGCTATCCTCACACAAGCTCTTCATAAAGACATTTATCATCAGTTCATCTATTGTACCTCAACATAAAGTCTATGGGATACATTAGAAGCAAGGGGTGAGGGAAACGCGGCCACAAGGAAAGCTCGACAAGAGCTTTTGAAGAAAGAGTTTGAAGGATTCATGTTTATGGAAAATGAAACATTGAATGATATGACAACACGGTTCTATCACTTGTTGAGCGAAATGTACTCATACAATGTCGCTGCAACTCAACCTGAGATAGTCACACGTTTTGCTGATGCATTGCCACCTAAGTGGAGTCAATTCATAGATTTGTTGAAGCATACGGGAGTGATGGAAACTCTCACAATCTATGAGTTTGTTCAGAAATTGGAAAACAAGAATGAGGAAGAAATTCGCAAGGCTACAAGGGTTCCAGTTCCTCAAAACCCAAAAATGTACTTTGGCGGCATCAATACGGGTATTAGTGCTTCTTCACAACCAAAACTTCAAACGGCATTTGTCTCTAATGCAAATCCGTTTATGCCACCACCATCTAAACCAGAATAGACAACTCTACCTTATAGTTAAGGTTTTGATCCCAATGTCTTTTTACCAAGACCTCAAGATTATGGCTCTCAACAAGCACCTCAACAAGCTTGTTACGAATTCAGTCTTCAAATCCCAACACCGTAAGATTTGATACCTCACATCTCTCAAAGGTCAGTGTTGAAGTTGCAAAGGAACACATGGAACTTCTGAACACAATGGTGAGCGCGTATTGTGGATTAGTAGCTGGTCAAATTGGAAACATTAATTTGACATGTGAGGACTATCAACAAATTGACAAAGATAAGATGGATCTTATGGACATCAAGTGGGCATTTGCAAGTGCAGTAAAAAGGGCAAAGGACTACATGGCTAGGATGGGTAGAAAGAGTTTGGAAGTAAGAAGGATACCAAGTACGGCTTTGACAAGGATGCCGTTACTTGTTTCAATTGTGGTGAGAAAGGGCATTTTAAGCGTGAATGCACTCGACCTCCAAAGTAAGGAAATCAGAATCCGTTCAGAAACCAAACCACTTCTAACAACACCCAAGTTAACAATGAGAGGAGAATGGTAGCAGTCAATGATACTAATCAGACTAGCTCTTCTAATGCTAATAGAGCCTTAGTAGTTCAATCTGATGAAGGATGTGACTGGTCAGTTCAGTTGGGTGATGGAAATCAAGGAGGAACCGCTTGCTATGCTAAGATCATCAATCATGAGAAATCGGTCAAACGGGATGACGCTTCTGAAGATGATGATAGCTCAGGCTACAACGGTTGTTCAGATGGAGAAAAGTCAAGTGTTGAGGGTTATGGTTTTGATTCTGAGTTGAAGTTAGATATTGATGCTGAAGTTGAGTGTTTGCTGAAAGATGCTGAGAATCTGAGCAGACAAAATCTGTGTTGGTGAAGAAAGCAGAAGTTGCTACAAAAGAATTAGAGAAGCTCTTCAATAAAGATGGTTCCTTCTCATGTAACACTGCTTTTATGGCAAATGTTTCAGCCTCAAAAAGTCAGGTACAATTGGATACTCCAAGGGTATGCAATGAATGTGTTGCATTAAAAGAAAAGTTTGAGACAATTAATCTTCATAATCATAATTTAGTCATTGAAATGTCGAAATGCAAAGAAGCTAACTTGGCATTGACTAGAAACGAAAAGGATTTTAAAGATGTGATTGATACATTAAAGAAAAGCATTTCTGAGTTAACCAAAACTGTTTTGAACAAACAAAAAGGTATTAATAATTACATTAATATCATTGAAGAAACAAAGAAAGAGTTAGCTGTTGCAAAATGTGAGTATGAAGCGATCAAGCTCAAACTGGAAAGTTACTCAAATTCCCAGTATGTGCTTGATCACATCATTGATGTTCAAAAACTAAAAGGAGATGTGAAGTGCATTGGGTACAAGTCGTGTCCGCCCCCTTTGAGACACAACTATACCAAAATGCTAGATGAAGAGGAAATGCCATGATTTGAACCCTCCATTCCACTCAATCCTGATGAATTCGCAGCAGGATTAGGATTCAAATTGGATGAGCCTTCCAGTGAGATCAAACAATCTGATAAGATTGCATTTGAGCAAAGGCCTCCAATCGTTGAGGACGCTGAAACATCAGATGATGAATCAGATTTGACTGATCAAAATCGATCCCTTGACAGTAAGAAAGGAGTGGAAATTCCAGTCGAGAATCACATTTTATGTGAACCTCCCACTCAAATTCTTAAGCATGTTGTTAAACAAGAGATTGATCCTAAAAAATCAGTTGAAGCACTTGTTGCTACCTTTGAAAGTGACAAATTGTTGTATACATTGGTTGATGATGAGAAAATTTATTCAAACAAGGACTTCCAAATTAAGAATGTCAATCCTCCTTTGATTGACCAAGTCTTTGAAAATTCAACAAATAAGTTTTTGGGAAAGAAAAGTCCTCATGTTATAGTAACTCAACATGAAAAATTACCAACCACAACAACTAAACACTTCCAAAGGTAAACAACAAGAGAAGCGAGCAGAGAAACCTAAGGTATCACAAGCAAAGGTTGATCAAAAAGGTGCTCGTAACAAGAAGAAACAAAAGGATGTTAAATTTGTGAGTTCTAAAGGTACCGATAAAATTGAGACTTTTGAAATTCATCTAATACGGATTTTGTGAATCAAGTCAAAATTTTGAAACGAAATGAACACAACAATTACACCCAACATACCAATGGGTGTGATAGTGAGCCAAATACCTCAAGACCTACAAGTTAAACATCAAGCCATCAAAACTCATCTCTAAGTTTGTTGAGAGGAGATCATGTTTTCGATGTGGGGAGTTTGGACATATCATCAAAAATTGTACAAACCGCCCAAACCAAAGTTTGTTGATGATGCTCCACCTGAGAAAACTGATCAACGCCGATCCGTATCTCCTAAACAAGACAAACGGATTGTTAAGGAACAAGAAGCCAAACAAAAACGTAAAAATGTTAAAGCTCTTGAAAAGGCGTTAAAATCTGAAGTTGTTGAAAAGGAACCAAGTTCATCAAAAGTGATAAAACTAGATTCATCAAAAACTGTAAATAATAACAATAAATCTGGTAAAGCACAAAAGGAATCTTGGAAACCTAAATCGGATCATGTCTCAGGGGGAGGTATTACATTTCCAAATCATCAAGAAATTGAAATTACATTTCTTGATGATAAGGGGCGGCCCAAGACCACTAAGGCTTGGGTCCCCATCTCCGACTGATTGTGTACTTGAATGTGCAGGGTGCTTCAGGAGGAACTGTTAATAGTCATTGGGTTGTTGACAGTGGGGCATCCAGGCACATGACAGACGATCTTAGACTTCTGTATGATGTGAAAAGCATTAGAGGAGGCTATGTTGCATTTGCTGGAGACAAAGGTGGATACATCACTGGAGAGGGAACGATCTCCAATGGTGTTGTGAGTTTCGACAAGATCAATTATGTGCAACAAATTGATCACAATCTTCTTAGTGTTTCTCAATCTGTGACAAGAAGTTTACCGTGCATTTTGATGATGTTGGCTGCTATGTGTTGAAACCCGGTTTTAAAATTCCAAAAGAATGGATTCTTCTGTCGGCTCCTAGGATAAATGACTTGTATATCCTTGATATGAGCCAAGCAATTACAACAACTGCACAAGTTACCTGTTTCGTCTTTAAAGCAACCGAAAAAGAGTCTATCTCTTGGCACAGAAGAATGGGACACATTCACTTGAGGAAGATGAACCATCTGGTGAAAAATAATCTTGTGAATGGTGTACCAGCCAAGAATTTTCATTTACTAGACGTCTATGTTTCATGTCAAAAGGGAAAGCAAGCAAAGAAATCGCATCCTATCAAGAAAGTCAACACTGTAAACATGCCACTTGAACGTCTTCATATGGATCTTTTTGGACCTATGAAACACAAGACAACTTTTGGTGATGCTTACTATTTGGTAGTTACTGACGACTACTCAAGATTTTCATGGATTGCGGTAATGGCGCACAAGGGCGAGACTCCAGATATTCTAAAGAATCTCTTTACGCTCTTTGAGAACTTGTATAACTTGAAGATAAGGAGAATTCGAAGTGACAACAGCACTGAGTTTAAGAATAAGTTTATGGATGAGTTCTGTACTTCTAAAGGAATTCTACATGAATACAGTTCTCGCTATACTCCTCAATAGAACATTGTTGCTGAAACAAAGGATCGGACGATTATTGAAACTGCTAGAACTATGTTAGTGGAATCACAACTTCCAGTTCAATTCTGGGGGGAGGCTGTAGCAACTGCTTGTTATACACTAAACAGAGTTCTTACAGTAAAGAGACATGGTAAAACTTGCTTTGAACTGTTCCATCGACGAAAACCTGATGTGTCGTATTTGGAACCTTTTGGAGCTCCATGCACTATGATTGATCCGGATGGCAAGTTTGGGCAAAGGCGATCGAAGGTTTCTTTCTTGGGTATACTACTCCGAATTGTAGAGTATGGAATTTATCTACTCGAAAGATAGAGGAATGGGGTGAAGTCAAGGTTCAACGATACACTGAGTCTGTTAGGGCTCTGGGAGATCCGTGGATGTTTGACTATGATGGTCTTTTTGGTTCCTTTAATCTGCCAACCTTTGATGAAGCCTATGCAGCAGCACAAATGTTATTGGAAAGTGATACTGCGATTGATTCGTCATTGGTGAGACCGGTTATTGTTAATCCTCAAGCTTCGGCATCGGTTAACAATATGGTCAAAATGAGGTGTTTGAAGATGCAGCAGATTACAATGTTTTGTTGGAAGATGAAGAGTATCACGTTGCAAATGAAGCTACATCAGTTCCTGTTCAAAGTGTCTCTGAAGGTGCTTCTATGGATAACAATGTAGGTACTGGTGAAAGTAATGCTTCAACGTCTTTGGCGATGCCAGATATTGATCTGGTAGTTGATTTGAACTTCAAAATATGGGTATCAATGCTCGTGTTCTTGATGTGCCAGAAACACGAATTCATAATACTCATCCTTAGCAGAATATTATAGGGAACGTTCAAAGCGGTGTGCAGACGTGTAACCAGCTGAGAAACAATCAGAATGCTGGATTGTATGCAGCTATCAGAGAATTCGGGGAACAAAACGATTGGTCTTTCATATGCTACGTTTGTCAAGTAGAATCAAAGTCTTGGAAAGAAGCATTGAAGGAAGATTCATGGGTTGAAGCCATGCAGGAAGAACTTCAAAAGTTCCAGAAATTGGGAGTATTGAAACGGGTGTTGACAGACCTGAGAACTATATGAAGATTGGCACAAGATGGGTTTTCAAGTTCAAACGGGATGACCGAGGTGTTGTTGTGCGTAACAAAGTAAGATTGGTTGTTCAGGGCTTTGCACAGGTAGAAGGCATAGATTATAATGAAGTATATGCACCAGTGGCTCGCCTTGAGGCGATAAGGATTTTCTTGAGCTTATGCGTCCTTTAAGAAGTTCACTGTGTACCAAATGGATGTTAAAAGTGCATTTCTTCATGGTGTGGTTGAAGAAGAAGTATATGTAGAGAAACCGCCTGGTTTTGAAGATCCAATGTATCATGACAAGGTGTGGCTTCTTAACAAGGCATTGTATGGTCTTCATCAAGCTTCGAGGGCTTGGTATGAGACTTTGTCTTTGTATCTTCTCAAGAATGGTTATCGAAGAGGTTTGATAGACTGCACTGTATTCATCAAAGAAAAGGGTGAGGATTTATTGTTGGTGCAAGTGTATGTGGATAACATTACTTTCGGGTCAAAAAACGATGATATGTGCAAAGAATTTGAGCGGGTGATGCAAGAGAAGTTCGAGATGAGCGCGATGGGAGAAATGAATTTCTTTTTAGGTTTGCAGGTACATCAACCAAAGGAAGGGATCTTCATTCATCAGACCAAGTACGTCGGGGATATTCTCAAGCGATTTTAGATGGAGGATTCGAAGCCTGCTGGAACTCCATTGGCTCAGAATCACGGGATTACTCCTGAGGGGTCGGGTGATAGTATGGATCTGTCTCTTTATCGTGCTATGATTGGATCTCTCATGTATCTTACTGCTTCAAGACCCGATATCATGTATCCGACATGTCTTCTTGCTCGTTATCAGTCAAATCCAAAGTCTTCTCACTTCATTGCTGTTAAGAGGATTTTTCGTTATCTGAAGGGCTGTCCAGACACTGGTCTTTGGTACCCTAAGGATGATAACTTCGGGTTGATCGCTTTCAGTGATTCTAATCATGGCGGCTACAAAATTGATGCAAAGTCAACATCAGCAGGATGTCAGTTTTTGGGAAATCGTTTAGTCACGTGGCAGTGCAAGAAGCAGACCTTTATTGCTACATCAACTTGTGAGGCTGAGTATATTGCAGCTTCTAGTTGTTGTTCCCAGGTTTTATGGATCCAACAGCAAATGCGCGACTACGGTTTTGAATTCCTAACTACTCCTATTTATGTTGATAATGAGGCTGCTTTACAAATTACCCGTAATCCTGTACAGCATTTGAAAACGAAACACATCGAGATTAAGTATCATTTCATACGAGATTGTTATGAAAAGAAACTTATCGACGTTGTTAAAATCCACACTGATCACCAACGTGCTGACTTGTATACAAAAGCTTTTGATAAATCACGGTTTAATTACTTGCTTTTGATAATTGGCATCAAGGTGAAACCCGAGTAAATCATCATCGGCTAATCGTTTTTGTAAATATTTTCTTAAAATCGCTAAAAATACAAAAAGATTATCACATTATTTATCTTTTTTGCATTTTAGGGGGAGAAAATTTCAAGAAAATTCAAAAACATGAGAAAAACTCAAAAACACAAAAAATTATCTTTCGTTTCTTTACTTTCGCATTTAAGGGGGAGAAATCTGTTAGTTGCATTTTTAGGCACGCTTTTATAGCATATTAATATTAGAATTTCACACCACATATCATGCATATTTCATAGTCTTATCTCATTATTTAGCGAAACGTTTGTTTTTGTGGAATGGAATCTACTTTGGTTGGTTTTTGGTTGATATTGTAGATGCGGAGCGCTTGCTAAGGGCGACTGAGAGAGAGTTCAACAAAATACATAAGCTATTGGTGGTGTAATTTCTTCGAAAGTGGGCTGCCACTCAACCAAAATAATATGGATATAATGGTTCCTTGCATGTGGGCTTTAAATTCAATTATCTTGTTTTGTGTAACTGGGACATGTTGATGTGGGCTGTGACGTATGGGGGCATGATCACCAAAAACAATTTATACTACATTTTTGGCGAGAATTGGGACTTATCAAAAATAATCACCAACACGAAGAAGGGATATCTTTGGACGACATCATCTCTGGACGGCTTGGACTTCCACAGGCTTGAAGATCGAGAGAGGCAACAATTAGGATTTTGGGAAGTATATTTCATGTTTAATTTCTTTTTTTACTTAATTGTTTTAGCCATCATGTCTGGCTAGACTTTTATAATTTCAACATCGGGGTGTATTTTCTTTGTTTTGTTCATAAACTTATGTGAAACGGTTATATTCGATCTTATTATTTCATGGTTTGTTTATGTGATTCTTGCTTTTAATACGGATTTAATCCGACAAATATTAGACAGTTAATAAACCTGATCAATTTATTAATATTTCTAATAAAGTTCATCAAAATTTAAAACTCTAATCAGATTTTAACTTTTGATAAAAGGAACAAATAATGGTTCAAGTTTGTCTATGAATTTGGATTTATTATAGAATCATACAATATAGTTAAACGCTCTGAACGGCGGAGTGGTTAATTATAATCGATACTTCTATCACGCAACCCGCACGCTAAATCCAACGGCGTGAGCTTAGAGTAGCAGGTTGGCTCTAACTGACGAACTGCGCTTGGTTAGATCATTAGATAGAGTGGATGTCTGAACTGCGTGATGTCTAGTATTGATACAAACTATTATTTAAAAAGAATCATTGCACCATGACCGTTAATGATCGTAAGTCGAACCAAATCAAGAAATTGCCCTGGTGTTGAATTTAGTTTTTAACATATGAATTTTCCAACCACTTTAATTAGCTTTTCTTTTTAATCTAAAAATTATAAATTGTTTTTGCATTTTAGTTAAACTTAAAAACCCCCTTTCAAAACAATCGTATCTGTGTTTTAAATATTTTTGGCATAACCAGTTAATCTGTATCCCTGAGGACACGAACCTTACTTCCATTCATACTATTTTTAGTGTGTTTATTGGGTTTATATTATATTTATTTGCTGGATTCGACACCCAACAAAATCCAGGAAAATACAAAAACAATAGAAAATGAAAAAACCAAATGAGTTTCTTGGAAAGATAAGAGAAGATGATGATACACCGGTGGTTAGTCAAGTGCGGTCAAAATGCAAAACAAAATGATAAGTAGTTTTACTAACCATGTACCGGTAGACTCACAATCAGATTAAAACGTGCAGGTTGATATAAACATAACGAACTGAAAGTCAGGTGGGAACCATTCACTGGCATATGGTCTTGGTACCGAAATTTCGTTTGATAGTATGCCGAGGTTCTGAGATATGCAGTCTTTATGCTTGTTTATCATCTAGGTATCGTGGTTGAATCTTTTACCGAATAATAACGAGGACGCAAGTCAAGAACTTTCATGATACCATACATACGTGTAAATATTGCGTACGACCATCAATAAGTGATAAACATATCACATCCACCAAATGAATAAGTGATAATATATCACAGTTCTTGCGGGAGTCAAGTCCGTCTCTTTGTCGGTACGATGGTACTAACCTGTTCACGGACTTGCTCCTGTGCCCTGCATGCATCTGAAAATCAAGTTTCTCATCAATAAGTGATTTTATCACATAGGGCTTGTTTTTATCCAAAATAAGTGAGTATCTCACATCATCTACGTCAAAACAGATGATAAGCGGTATACTCATCGATAAGATGAACTCTCGTGCATATCTTGATACGGGAATGTGTCGTGAAGTGGATGAACACTGGCTAGTAAGTATAAATCTACATTAAAATCATATCTCTTAAGCGTGATTACATCTGATAAGTTGGGTTTAAGTGGACTGCAATATCGGTAATCAAGGTAAAATGTTTATCTGACGTAAAACGAATTTAGAAAATCGTGCTTGACAAGACCGTAAGCCGGTATGATTCTCTTACCTTGAAACTCGCAAAAAATGTTTAAGGAATGTACAGTGTAGTCGTAAATGTCGTTTAGGTGTCGTAGTTGCTTCTAGATTTATTTTTTTATTTTTATTTTATTTTTTAGTTTGTTTTATTAGTCGACATTGAAACTCGAATGGTTTCTACCGGTGAAGTCCTAAAAATCAACCTTGCTTAAACAACACAACTTCATAATGGTCACTGTACATTTGACTAAACCCAAAGGTGTTCAAAATATGTTTTGTCTAAAACTTCATAAGTTGGTATGTTGGTACTGGTACTCTACGAAGAACCTGGTTCAACGAAGAACCTGGTTCAACGAAGAACCTTATCGAAGAAGAATAGGTTTTCGTTGAAATGAGTTGGGCCAAGTGATAAGCCCAGTTGATGGCTGTTCGTCGGACCATTTATTGTTCTTCATAGAGGACATCGACGAAGAATGTTCTTCGTCGAGTAAATTGGTTGTTCGTCGAGGCGGGGATTCCAGTTGGTAACAGGGTATAAAAAGAGGTAAAAGGGTGAAAACCTTATCACTTTCAAAACAACTTTTCACATACCACACCTTTTTACTCTCAAAACCCACATACTGTTCATCATCTTCTTCATCAAGAAGAAGTCTGTTCATCACATTTTATCACTTCTTTTTGTTAATCGATCTAAGGTAAACTATCACACAAATGTTTCGGTTCAAAACTTGCAAACAAGATCTTGACAATGTATAAAATGAACATGTTAAAACCCTTCATTAAACTCTTGTTCTTCATGAATGATAAAACCCTTCATCAAATCTAAAATGTGTGTTGAATCTAAGTGTTTTCATTAAACAAAATCATGTAATGGTTCGGACATTGTCGAGTGGCAAACATGTTTCGGATCATAATAATGTTTGATTAAACAAATGGGTTTTACATAACTGTTAAAGGATTTGGGTTTTAACAAGAATGTTGGAAAAGTAAATGAACTAGGTGTTTTGATCTTGTTTGTCAGAGATTTTCAACCATGTGGTTGTTTGTCTGACATGTCTTATCTGTGAAGTAACTCTGGCAAAGAAGCATTAGCGAAGAACCAGATCCGGCGAAGAACCCAAGTCAACGAAGAACCCTTTCTTCATTGACCTTGTTTGTTCGTTGATCACTGGTTGTTAGTTGATCTCTGGGAAGACGAAGAACTCCAGTCAACGAAGAACCTTTCTTCGTTTCACCAAGGTTCTTCGTAAGTCCTTGAAATTGTTCGTTGTAACTGGTTTGCAACAAAGAACCATTCTTCGTTGACCAAGGGTTGTTCGTTGAACATAACGGTTCTTCGTCCAGTTTGACTAGTTTTCGTAGGATGTTGTTCGTGGACAGTAAGTTCTCAGTAAACCCATGGTTGTTCGTTGGAATAACTTGTGTTTACAGAGTATTCATAGAACTCACAGTTAAGGTAGTTTGAGCATGCTTTCAACTTTAATCTATCTTCCTTCACATTGTGGGTATGTTTGTGTGTAGATGGCACCGAAAGCTCGTAAACCCGCGACTAAGAAAGAAGGAAAGACGTAAGTTGAAATTTTGTCGGAATCTCGACATAATATGATTGCTTATTTGGATCCGAAAAACGAGTTGACAGATTATGAAGGGATCATGAAATGGTTACGTGATTCACGGATAAATTATGCAATCACTCACAATACTCCTGTGTATCGAGCGATTGTAAAAGAATTTTGGGATACCGCGGAAGCTGTGGATGTGGATCGCAAAGAAGGAGTTCGTGGAAAGGTCAATGATGTATACGTTGTAGTAAGAGCTGAGATTCTGAACAATGTACTACAACTAAACGATGATCCTGATGCACCATTCACTGTATCTATCATGTGTCAACGAGGCTGTTTAATGCGCATGAAGTGTATCGGTGATATCTTGAGAAATCAAATTAACAAGGGTTGGCTACCACTCCGTTACAAGTTCTTGTTACACGTGCTCATTCGATGTTTGAGCAATCGACGTAGTGGTTATGATATGGCTAGTCCCGGTCTTCTTGTATGATGGTGGCACTAGTTCTAAACAAGCCGTTCAGTATCTCTAAATATATTCTCGCGAATATGAAGGAGAATCTGACCCGAACGGGAGAGACAACGATGGGTAGCAAGTTTTGGATGTACCCTCGTTTTCTTCAATGGTAATGAACGCTCAACATCCAGATCTACCAAAGGATGTAAATGATACCCTCAAGATTGACGAGATGAAGTCAAACTCGTTGAAAGTTTTCAAGGGCTATGCCGCTAAGCAATATAAGGAAAGCACTCCTCCGAGAAAGTTGTTTGGTTTTCTTGGAGATTCTACTTACATGGCACCGGATGATGATAAATGGCGTCATGCAGGTAACGATTCAGATGATGAGGAACCGAGATTGAGAAAGATGCTTCATGATCGTTTAGGACTGAAACGAAAGGATCGAGATGATGATGACAATGATGATGATAATGAAGGTGGAGACGGTGGAGATGGTGGAGCTACTGGTGCTGCTTCAACCAGCGGTATTTCTAGTAATCAATCGGAAGAAACGGCAAGTGAAGAGGAAGAAGATAACCCTCCGGAACCTGGGTACGAATATTATCTTGACGAACGTGGTGTTCAACAAGTAAGAAAGATTCGCACGGAGGACAATCCGGAGTATGTCCGTTCGGACACTGAGTCTGAAAAGGCAAGGAAGAAAAAGCTGCTATTCGACGAAAGAAAAGGAGTCGAAAAACAGTTGATTCATCTTCTGCTCAACCTTAGTCTGTTTCACAAGCTGGTACTACTGCAGGACCTACACTAGAAGAAGTCCTCACTGCCGAGGAAACTGAATACTTGGTAGCTTCTCCTGGTAGGTCATCTGGAACTGCAACAGCCACAGTAAGCCCACGTCAACCTCATCCTCAGTTTATGGCATCTGATGCTACTCAAGCTGCTCGAGAGCGAACCAGAAAGAAGAGTTCAGAAAATCTTGAAGCAAGATTCGAATGCATGAACGATAGTGAGAAAGTTAGCTTTCTATTCACACAGCTTTAAGCATCACAGGCTCAGATAAACCGACACATGGACTTTATGTCGGCAACAAGGAACACCACCATCAAGCAACAACTGGAGATCAATGCTTTGAATGCAACGGTTCAGAAACAACAAGCAGAAGTCACACAATTGAGAGCTGAGAACGCTCAATTGAAGGCTACAAATGAGGAAAGGGAAAGACAGCTGCAGCAGATAAGAGTAGCTGATAATACTAGAGGCATTGAAATGAACAGATTGAAAGAATGAAGCACCTAAGTGTTAAGAACTGGTGAACGGTTAACGAAGAAGTGTGATGATGTCACTGAGTTTTACAGCTCTCGAAACAAGATCATAGCTGATAATGTTCGACAAATGACAACCAGCTATGAAATGACGAGAAAGAGGGTTAACATTCTGTGGGCAGATCGATGCAAAGCACATGAGGTCCTTAGAAAACGAGATCATGACAGTGAGAATCCCGGGAATCCTGCTGCACCTACTTCTTCTGTTCAACCTGAGGGTTCTGCTTCTACCCCAGTTGCTGCATCAAGTTCTGTTCAAGTAGTGGTTAGTTCTGCGGGTGGTTCTGAAAGCGTTCAAGAGAAGTTGGATGATATCGATCTACAGTTGGTTCTAGTAGACAATGTGGTTGTTGGTGATAGCTCAAGATCAGGTGAAGTGGTTCCTACTTCTGAACTGACTCATGTGCAGTCTTTGCAATCATTACACCCCTGCCACCGGGGAAGAGTTAGAAGAAGGGGAGTTCGTTTCTGAACTTTCCCAAGAACAGATTTTGAAGTTGAAAGAGATGAAAGTGGTAGATGAAGCCACCATTGATGAAATATCGAGTGAACCCGATAGTACAAACGTTGAAGATATTGAGGAAATTGTGTTCGAAGGGGATACGAGAAGGCAAAGTATGTTCGAGAGGATGGCGTAGAGTTCAATCCATTCGATGATGATTGGCTCAAGGAGAATGTCGACGAGATTGATGAAAAGTTGAAAAGTAGGGATATGTCGGATACCCATACTGATACTTTTGAAGAATGGCGGCAAAAGTTCTTAGCTAAGCATCCGAAGCCTACTCCTCCTCCGGCTCAAGTAGACTACATGAAGTTTATGAAAGATCGACCACACGGTCGCATTCTAAGCTGGATGTTTGTTCAGGAAATTCATTGCATGGCGATCAAACGGGAACAAGGCATCCAATACTTCAGATCGCTATTGAGCATGCTAACTTTACCTTTTTATGATGTTGCTTCTTTGACCAGGTTGAACGTGATTAACCGGTCGAACTATGAAGGTGTTACCCTCTTTGCCCGTAAGCTTCGGGTTGAGCGTCGGAAGGGTTGGAAGGACGAACTCTACAAGCCACAGTTTCTAAGATACGAGCAAATCAAGTACACTCCGGATCCGGAAACAAACACCAGAAAGTACAGGCTCATCTATAAGAAAGTCAAAGCGTTGGAGCAAATTCCGTTGATGCCTATGAAACAAGACTTTCTCGGAGACATGCATTTGTGGTGTTATGATTCCGAAACCCATGAAGCCGTTATCGTTTTCAAGGACGATAAGGAGAATTTCCGGATGCTAAACCCAATGTGGGTGGTGAACATGTCAAAGAATGATATCAAGAAGATGCTTGAGCACGACATCTTTTACGAAGACATAGATGCGTATCAAACTCTGCTATTTCAACGGGTTGTCTGCTTTTGCTACTATCGGGGAATTCACTGCGATAGCTCATGGACCGAGGCGCACAAGGAATGAAGACCGAAGACCAAGCTATAGACAAGGGGGAGTTTGTTGATACAGTTTTTGTGTCTGTAGCTTGTTCTTAGCTTTTGTATGTTGTACGGTCTTTATTTTACGTGTCTATATAGTTTTGGTCTAGTCGGCCAAGTCGAGATATCCTCCTGTCTCGACTTAGCACGACGTTTACTTTGTCTATGTTGAAAAACAGTTAGCAAGTGTGCTACTCTTGTATTTGTGTGTGATCTTAGGAAACTGCTGTTGTTACTGCCTGTATACTGGGTACCCACGAAGAACTGGGATTCTTCATGGGATTCAACTTTCAACGAACAATCAAATGGTTCGTCGCTTCTGTTCCAGCGAACAACTATTGTTCGTTGGTATATGTTGTTCGTGGATAAGAGTCCAACGAAGAACCATTCTTCGTTGGATAGTTGGTTGTTCGTTGGGTCTGCGTGTTCTTCATAGCCATGCAGACCTGTGTGCCTATATATACAGAACCCCTCTTCACAGTTTCTCTAAAAGAGTCCTCAGAGAGTATTTGCACTGTGTGTATGTGTAAACTGATTCTCTTCCTATTAATCTAAAGATAGTGAATCTTTTGGTTACATTGTGTTTGATATATACTTTGTTTTGCTTCGTTCTGCATATACACTTGGATTCCGCACTCGTGTGTGTGTTAACAAACAAGGAAGTAGGTAACTTGATCCTCCAAGTGGACCTACAATTTGTATAATAACTTTACCCATGATAACATAGTTATATATATTTTTTCTTTAAGTTTTGAGTTGTTTATAACGTTATTTAGATTTTCAAACCCACCTACCGATAATAACACCTAGATTTTTGTAGAAACTACAACGATTTATTTTTCATGTGGCACATCATTCTACAAACGATTTCGTCATATCACCTTCCAAGCAGAAACCGAGCGGTACACCATCCAAGCAACAAGAAAACATCGACCATTGGCACGAAGGGTACAACGAGTCCCGCAATTAAAGTTTTTGATCAACAACTTTGCTTCATTCAACGATTCACCACTCAATTCAATCTCCACCATCCAAACCGACAAAAAATGCCCTCCAAACATCAATCCTAGTGTGTCGAATCGTTCTATCATCCCCTTCAGCCGCCACAATGTTACGTATACAGTAAGCATAGTACACAGACTCTGCCACTTTTCTGTTTAGATCATCGTCCGCCAAACAAACTGACATGCTGTCGAAAGCGCCCCATAGAAGAACAAAGCGTCGATGAAATGATTTACAAACACAAGCGAAGTGTGGTTTGCTTCGACTTCGCTAACGATGGTTATACAAGGATTGATCTTTCTAATCTCTCGCATGAGATGTTCGAGGCGGTTTGGATTTACAATGAGGGATGACAATGTAACCGAGGAGTACGGTTGAGTTCGAGGAGATCTATGTTGAAGTATAACAAGTCTTCTACCATGACTATCTTGTAACTGAATGGGATGTTCATTGATTGTGCAAACTCAGCAAGATGGTTGTATGTGTCTTTTATCTTGGATTCCGATCTTGTACCAATTGCGGTTATCTTTAAGGGCTTGAGTTGCCAGTCGTTGCGGCTTGCGATCGCTTGCATCATAAGTGTGTATTGCATTCCGCTCCTGATCTCAAGATCGATTACGTGGATATGTCTTGCTCTTCGGACGTGTTCCAGTAGCGTATTTATCGCACTGAACTGGCAAACCTGTGACAATGGGACCTTCTGGTGAAATGCTAAGATACTTGCGTCCACGCTCATCACCGCCTTTTGAAAATCAAACACTCGCATCCTTTCTAGTCCACCAGACGCCTCTCTTCCTGTTTCACGGTTTATTTTCTCGCGAATAGCTTCTGAAAAATAGTAAACCAATCGTTCAACAGGAGTTCCTTTATTTGAAGACATTTTACTACACAATTCAACGAGTTCATTTGCTTCGTCAAACTGTCCTTGACCGGTTTTATTGGCTGAAGCTAGAAGGGTTAGCAGAAGGTCAATGTCTTTAGCTGCATCATCTGACAATCCGGATGATGAAACTGGGAGTGGATGGCTCGAATTGGATATTTCATCTACTTTTGAAGAAGACTCGATAAAATGTTGTCCAGCCATCTGAATTCTTTCAATAGTAGACAGTTTTCGCGATTCTCTTGGAATGTGAGTCTTTTCACCCTTCAGTTTTCTTGATCTGCTTGCAAAGTCCTTAACAATCCTAAGCGAAGCAAATTGTGAGTCTTTTTTGTAGTCTTGATCTACCGGTTGGAAATCTGCACCTTTAAACACATTTTTATAAGGTGGCGAGTTAAAATCAAAGTACAGATTATCAAGAGATCCAAGTTGATCATTGAGAGGTGGTTTCTGCTGATCTTTTTTGGTTTTGTTAAGTTCTGAAATTTCAGAAGAGGGATTATCATCTGCAAGATTGCATTTCTTTGAAGGATACATCGCTATGTTAGGATCAAAGTAAGCATTTTTTGGTTTAAAAAGAAGAAAAATCATGCACTTCAACAATGTTAGTTGTGGTCGATTTGTTCAATGATGCTAATTCGTCTGATCAGAAGGCAGATGCTAATGAGCCTCCTCAAAACAATCAAGTACTGATCAAATTAATACGGCAACCGAAAGAATACACATAAAGACCTTATGCATAGGCACTTTGTTTATTGTCTCTATGTAGGTCAATGGGTCCACATGATTGTCATAGTTTGTTAATTTTAAAACCTATTTAAAAAAAATAATTTGGTCGATAATATCAAAAAGTAAATGATTGGTGTCGAAGTCCCTGTCAAAGGGAGTATAGAGAGTATATCTCAGATCAAAAAGTAAATGATCGGTGTCTCGAAGTCCCTGTCAAAGAGAGTACAGAGAGTATATCTCAGACTAGGGTGTAACAACAAAAAGTTGCAACAAAAGGTACAATCATATGACATTCACTAGTTAGGGAGCATAGTTTTCTAGAGTTGAAGTGATGGCTAGCCACTTAAGACGAGATCAACTATCAACTACCACAACCAACATTAAAAAGCATGGATGACTTAACATGTAAGATAGAGAAAGAACCAAGCAGAATCGGTCGGTTTCCAGAGAATTTCCAAGCTGAAAGGCACTCAATCGGTGTTCCTTTCCACCCAATGTTGACGGATTTACCGTCCATATCAAACATGCAACAACTTCCACAAGGAAATTTTCCCGCTATAAAGAAGACACACTAAATCCAATCTCCTTATCATCCCAAATCGCCACAAAAACTTCCTCCAAACGTCGATATTCACATGCCTAACCGTTCTTTCTGCTCCTTCGGCTGCCACAATGCTCCTTATCCCTTCACCTAGATACATAGATTCAGTAATTCCGCGGTGTTCATCTTCCCGATCCATACAATATTCTAAAGAATCAAACACCACCCCATAGTGGAACAATGCTTCGATCAAACGATTCACAAAGTTGGGCGAGTTAAGATTTGTTGCAACTTCGCACATCACCATAACACGAGGTTTAATGCTCTTTATAACCTTCAATAACGATTCTAAACAATCCTGTTGTGAGATCATGCTCCATAAACCATGCAATGCGAAAAACCCCAAGGCTTCTCTTGGATTCAACTCAAGTAAAGCTATGTTAAAATCTTGCATGTCTTCAACTATAACCATATTATACGAAAAAGATAAGTTTATAGATTCTGCAAAACTCTTCAAATGATCACCAGTTACATTCCACCAAAGCCTGCACACACGAAAAATGAGCCGCTTGATAAAATGGTAACTTTTGATAGATAGAAAGTCGAGTCATAGTAGTGTTCATTATTTCTCCCTTGCGTGTCATGATAAATTTTCTTTCCTGACCCTGTGAACGAGCTAATTCTCCCGGTTTCATTATTGATCTTCTCTCATAACCCTTTCGAAAAATAATACACGATTCTTTGATTCGGGTTTCCTGAGCTCGAAGACAACGCATCACACAAGTCAAGAAGCTTAGGCGATCGATCAAACAACATGGGCAACTTTCTCCGAAGAGAGTAAAAGATTTTCAATGAGTTGAACATCTTTGAGCTCTTGATCCGAAAGGTCCACAAGTGAACCCGAGTAAGGGTGGGTTGATATGGAATTATCCACGACTGAATGTGATTGTATGAAGCGTTCTCCACCTAACCGAATAATATCATCGGTTGATAACTTACTCTGATCACTCACTTCAGAGCTAGCCACGTGGTCCTGACTTCGCGCTGGTGGTTTGATAAGTTTGAAATATTGAGACTCGATATCTTCAAGCTCCTGCATCTTATGCTCATATGACCATAATGGTGGTGTGGCGTCTAGAAACAAGGCCTTTAACTGATGATCATATTCGGCTGAAGATGAAAACCTATCACTCGCATCATCTTCTTTGAATAGCAACGAAGGTGGCTTTTCTATTTCTTGATTCGCTGCATCTCCCTTCGAGTAGCTGCAGATTTCGTTCGACTTCTCCATAATTTTGAGGAATCAAAGGTTTATGCAACTAGGAAAACTTACAAATCGTATAACTTCAAATACAGAAGACAAAAGAAAATATAAAAGTCAACTGTCTATATTATGTTGCGGTAAACATTGTTGCTAACGTTGTCGCGATGTATTCGATATTGTTTTTGGATTTATGATATTCAATGCTTGGTTTGACTTGTTCAATACTTTAATTTTATTTATGAAAGAGAAATTATAGGTTATCTTTTTTTAAAGGTGGGATTCTATGATTATAAAATGGGTTAACATAGTTGTAATAACCATGGGCCAACATATGTTGTAAAACCCAAAAAGTTACGGTTACAAGGAAAAGAAAACGAAATACATTACATTAACCTACGAACTTTTTAAATTATAATCTCTCTTATATTAAATTCCTCCCACTTATCCCATGCTAAATTGCCGAACTTTGATCTAGCTTTGAACCAAAGAAAAGAGTCCGCTTTTATATCTTCTACGTACCACTTTATGTCTTGAGCCCTAAATCATGTTAATCACCTTCTTCCATTCTTTTGATCCGACGACCGTTGATATACATCAGCGTGCTTCCTGTTAGATTAAATAGATTTACATGTACTTAATTATGTAGCCAATATAATTATTTATAGTTTAGTTGATCAAAATAATAATTATACGTCATAAATATTACTTCGTAATATTTGAAGGATCGCATAACCCTTAATAACTAATAAAGGTTTCCCCTTGGGGTACTTTAGGAGATGATTAGAGAGGGTTAAAGGTAAGACACACTTATCATAACATCAAACAATCGTCCTCCTCTCTCTCCCTTAATCAAGAGTTTATCATCCCTAAGAACTCATAATTACCATTGCTAATATACACTCTAGATGAGAACAAGATCAAGTTGACAATCATGTCATCTACATTTATCCCTACCATGGTTATTAGCTTACTGGCTACACACTTTTATCATATTTTCCATTACATACATATAGAACTGATAAACATGTGGTATTATAGAAGATGTTGCTCAATCGGTTATGTTTTGTTTCCGGTAGATCTGGAATCAAAACCGGAAAACAAAACATTTTTTTTGTTAAAAACCGAAGGAAAGGGTTTTTTTTATGAAGAATTACGCTTTTCTGTTAAAAATCTGGAAGAGAAAATGCTTTTATGTTCATTATAAATAGCGCTATAATATCATAAGAACTGAGATCTTAAAAGAATCCTGATTATGTGTTTAACAAATTTGATTCCAGAATTTTATATGTTTAGTTTTTATAATTTTCGATGGTGTTCTTTGTGTTCATCATAATTATTGAAAATTATAGTATGTTCCAGTTCAAATCAGAATTAAAATTTGTTAATATTATTTAGGGATATAATTTCAAATCTTGGATAAACTTAAAGATTTAGGTAAATCTCCAAAAGATTTGAATCAAATCTTATTCTTATCACAAAGTCTTCAAGTTTGCAAATAATATATTTAGAATACTAGTTCACGAGTTTTCTCGGGACCGTGTTTTTTTCTGAAGTACTTATAAAACTAGAGTATTAAAAAAAACCGGAGAACTAAAGGTTTTCGAGATCTTTTTTTCCATAGAACTTATAAAACTAGAGTACTCACAACACTAAAGAACTCAAGGTTTTCGAGATCACTTTTTCTAGAGAACTCGAAAATATAGAGAACTCATAACTAGAGCTCAACATTACAGCAAGCTCAAAACTAGTGTCGATGAAACGATTTACAAACACAAGCGAAGTGTGGTTTGCTTCGACTTCGTTGACGATGGTTATACCAGGATTGATCTTTCTTATCTCTCGCATGAGATGTTCGAGGCGGTTTGGATTTACAATGAGTGATGACAATGTAACCGAGGAGTAGACCGTGACCTTTTCATGGTCGTTGAGTTCAAGGAGATCTACGTTGAAGTCTAGCATATCCCCTACCATGACTATCTTGTAACTAAATGGGATGTTCATTGATTGTACAAACTCAGCAAGATGGTTGCATGTGTCTTTTATCTTAGATTCCGATCTTGTACCAATTGTGGTTATCTTTAAGTGCCTGAGTTGCAGTCGTTGCGGCCTGCAATCGCTTGCATCATAAGTGTGTATTGCATTCCGCTCCTAATCTCGAGATCGATTACATGATTACGCGGATATGTCTTGCTCTTCGGACGTGTTCCGGTAGCATATTTATCGCACTGAACTAGCAAACCTGTGACAATGGGACCTTCTGGTGAAATGCTAAGATACTTGCGTCCACGCTCATCATAGCCTTTTGAAAATCAAACACTCGCATCCGTTCGAGTCCACCAGACGCCTCTCTTCCTGTTTCACGGTTTATTTTCTCGCGAATAGCTTCCAAAAAATAGTAAACCAACCGTTCAACAGGAGTTCCTTCATTTGAAGACGTTTTACTACACAATTCAACCAGTTCATTTGCTTCGTCAAACTGTCCTTGACCGGTTTTATCGGCTGTAGCTAGAAGAGTTAGTAGAAGATCAATGTCTTTAGCTTCATCATCTCACAATCCGGATGATGAAACTGGGAATGGATGGCTCAAATTGGATATTTCATCTACTTTTGAAGAAGAGTCAATGAAATGCTGTCCAGCCATCCAAATTCTTTCACGTAGACAGTTTTCGCGATTCTCTTGGAATGTGACTCTTTTCACCATTCAGTTTTCTTGATCTGCTTGCAAAGTCCTTAACGATCCTAACAGTTCTCGGTGCGGTTGCCTAACTTATCACATTTATTACGCGTGGTGGTTCGACATTCACCGTGTTGATGATAACCACACTTATTGCACTTTGGTAGATTTCCCTTATATTTCTTACCACTCGTTTCAGTTGTGGCAACAAATTCCTTAGTTTTCCTAGTCGCGGAGTTTTCTTATGTTTGTTGTTCGATCTAGATCCTTTCTTGAAAAGCGAATACTTTCTTTTATTGTTATCCGAAGAAGCCCACCCGTGTCTCCTTTTTCACTACACCTTTTTCGGTTTTCCCATCCTTACTACATCCTCGGTAAGACTTAATACAAGAGTTACAACATGAGCAATTTTCAATATGGTTCCTGTCACACCCCGACCCGCAGCGGAAAAGGTGATCGGGGCATGATTGGGTTATCATCAAAGCTCATGACATTTATTAAGCGTTTCATATTCATTAATACAAATTAAATGAAATTTTACAATGATTGCTACAACATAATTTAACTAACAATCTAACTTCTTTGTTCTCTTCTAAGGCATATCCTATGTTATCCTTGCTTCAACCTGTTCACCTGTATCATGTGTAAAAAGGTTTTTGGATCAACATAGTGTTGGCGAGTGAATCCTATGGAAAACATTTTAACAATTTATTTAAATTGATTATGAAATATGTGCACAACCAAACATGAGTAAAATTAGATGTAACTTGATCAATAATCATAAGATGTTAAATGAAACACTCATGAACAATAATGGAACAATTAAAGGCACGCGATGCTCAACTCGTCTCTCACGAGGAACTGAGGGGCCTGATGAATGAATTGCATAAACATGATAATATGAATAACACAACTACAAACAATATAAACTCAATGATACACACATGAACAATAATGAAATTGATATGAAGCACGCGATGTTCTACTCATCTCCCACGAGGAACTGATGGGCTTAATGTATGAGTTTCATATGACTTGACAAATGACAATAAGTAAATCACAACAATAAAAACAATCTAAGTTTAAGTCATGATGTGGTATGGCACAAGTTTAAATAAATAAATTAATTAATTTCATAACACATGACACACCCCAAAACGTGTAATTTAAAAGGGGGAATTGTAAGATTCACTCACAGTGGGTGCGTTCGGTTGATGACGTTGAATACACGCGAAGTGGTTTTAACCACGAGTGAGGTTTAACCTAGATAAATCGCATTATGGTTTGGTAAGTAAACGGATTTTATTAAACTATTTTAGTAGGATTGTTGGGTGTATTTTTGTGAATTTGAGGCTATTTTCTAACCTTAAAAATGTTATTTTTAAGTATTTAAAATTGATTTTTAATTAAAATAATTAAATAAAAATAATAATAAAAATTATTTTATTTTTGCTACAGTGACTTTGACCTGTTGACTTTGACTGGCGTTGACCGGTTCGAGGCATATTGTTGTGCGCTGGGTGAGGCTCGAACCCGAGACCTCCCGTACGCGTGCACGCAGCTCTACCAACTGAGCTACGTGTCTAACCCGTTATATATCCGATTTTAATTTCATATATACATTAATTAGAATTAACAGAAAATCATTTTTATTTTAAAAACAGTTTAAGCGGGCCGGTCTTGCACTCCACAGGTCTCGAACTCGGGACCTGTGGTTTAATCTAACACACAGTCCACCGCTGGACTGTGTGTTCAACATGTTATATCATTCGATTTTTATTATACTTAAATACTATTTATTTATTTCCTTTTCTGCCTTAATTAAAAAGAGGAGATAATTGTCCGAGTCGGTGCTGAAGACCGGACTCGAACTCGTGACCTGTGATATAAACAAACACACAGTCCACCGCTGGACTGTGTGTCTAACTTGGTTATTATTCCGGTTATTAATATACTTAACATATATCTAAGGCGACTCCGGTTCAGTAAACAAAAAAATGGATTTTATTAAGGCAGCGTGTGTGAAACGGGAATCGAACTCGAGACCTTTGCATGTTTGACGTTTTATGTGCACACAGTCCACCGCTGGACTGTGTGTCTAACCCGATTACTAAGTTGATTTTAATTATACTTATAATATAACGAAATACATCGTCTTCTTCATCAAAGTTGAACCAGAATTCGGAAATCGACGGGTTCAAAGTTTTTATCGGTTTGATAGTGTTTTACAGTTCATTACGGTGAGATAAATGTGAAAAAGGAAAAGAAATTGGGCGGAGAAAGTATACCGACAGGACTCTCTGTTTTCCGGCAGAACTCCGGCGACAGCAATCAACTCCGGCGTCAGGTGTCTTGCAGCAGCGAGTCTCCGGAAAGCTTGGAAAGAGTATGGGTATCTCCGGGATAAGCTTCAGGGGCTCAGTGAGGTTCAGAAATAAGAAAGACGGTTTTCCGGCGATGAGCAGGGAAATTCCGGCGAGTGGAATTACGCCGAGAAAAGCTGTGATTTTGAGCGAAAGTGTTTGTCGTGGGTTGTGGGTGAACTTATAGTGCAAATCGTTGAAGAATCTGGTCTGAATTCCGACTGTATTCGTTTATTTAAAATTTCCGACGGTTTTGAAAAGTGTCGCGGACTTCAAACATCGGTTATAACCGATGTCTGGTTAATGGTTTACGTTATAACGTAAATTGGAGTTAAGACTCGCGAGTTTACCGGGATTCCGACGACTGAACTGATTGGGCGCCAGTTTTGAATTCGTAACGACACTTTATCAATTAAATGATTCTACTAGATAACAAACAAAGCAGTTGGCGCAGTGGTTTGTGTGTGAGGTGATAAGTCACTGAGTGACTCGGTACAGACCCGGGTTCGAAACTCGGCAGATGCATAATATTTTTATTTTGCGATTTTTGACAGTTTTTCAAAAACTAAATATATATTCCCGTATAATAATTGGTTACGGATCGTTTAAAAATATTTTGGGCATTTAATTCGCAACGAAAATTTTGACTGACTCTTCGGTTGATAAACGGAGCGGGTTTGGTAAATCCGTTTTTTTTGACGGATGTTACAGTTCCATCCATTCCACCATTGTTTGCAGTGAAGTTTGCTTCATGTTAGACGATTGCTTCAGTGACTCGTTGGTTCAGTAGAGCATCGAGCTCATCTCGTGTTGCAGATAAGGGTTCCGGTTAGGCTTAACAAGTGTTCCTTAGTTTTGGTGCCATAATCTTCATATATATAAAACATATGGAAGAGATTAGACATATATTTTAAAATAAATATTGTCATTTATAGAGGAAAATAACAACACATCGTCACGCACTATGAGCATAAGGGTAAGCTATATCATAAGATACTTATGCAATTTCGTTACACCATAATCATCTCATCATTGCAGGGAAGTAAAATAAATTACAACAATGTGTCACTAAGAAAATACCAACTTTTATATATACCATGTCAACTTGCTACAATTATTTTTGTGAGGAAAACAAAAATAATCTCAAAGTTAAATCACTCCGGTCGATACAAGTCATACAATAATATACAAAATAACGTAAGGTATTTTCTTTACATTGTTCCTTGCTTGATCTTCAAGTCTACAAGTCTTCAACAATATTTATTCTTCCACAAAAACGGGTATACTTCCCAAAAGATGGTAATTGAACATAACTACCATTGTGTGGGATGTGAAAGTGAAGACATAGAAAGTAGACCGTGAAGGTACATAACCTCTTCCTTGAGACCTAAAATGTGCCTAGTGGTGGCAACAGAGTAGGTTTAAAGGATACGAATGCGCTTCTTAAATGATGAAGGCGCAATGTGGAATGAAGAATGTGGAGTCACTGATGGGGGTGATGGTGGTAGAGATGTCGGTATTGGGGGTGGGATGCTTGTGAGGTGAAGGATGAGAAGAACTTTTGCATGAGTTGTGCATATGCCTAAACGGAACAACAATCTGTTGAAGAGGGGAAAACCAAGTGGTTACCTTCATCCTTAAAGTTTGTATTCCATACTACATAGACCTCGATCATCCAAGGTAGGAGAAAAAAAATTCACCTCACTAACCTATGTGACAAATACATTGATATTTGCTTAAACTCTACAAGTTCCAACAAGATTATTACGATTTCCATAGATGTTGAATATAATGTGGTAAAACGGATGTCAAATGATGGAGTTTATCATAGAAACTTAGATGAATAAGATAAGGTGTTATAGGCATCATGAGATTAACACAAATGTTGGAATTCTAGAATGTTTAAGGAAAATCCTTCCTGGATGGTTAACCAAATTCTAGTTGCTTAGATGACTAGTCACAACAGACTCGTGATATAGATCGAAATTCAATTTCCTGTATTGTAGGGAGTTATAGTAACCACTTTAATTAGCGTTCTAAGGATTATAAAATAGAATCTTGAGTAATGATTTAAGAATTTCAAATAGATAGTGATCATTAGCTTGACCCGCAGAGTCCACCACGATTCCCATCCACTGTAAGTTATTATTACGTGGGCCCCAGTAATAATAAATTGCCTTGCATGGTCACCCTAGCGTACCCTCGTTCAAACAGACGATCAGTCAGAGAGGGCACGACTGTCTATTTATTTTTAACATAGAAGGGACCTTCGTGATGGTTCACACGCTAATACTTATTGCCATCACTCGCGGAATGGCACGACTATAAGAAATAGAAGTAGAGAGGATTCATAACAATAATAGCTGGAGAGGCACCTTCAAGATGAGTGTTTCATCTTCCTTGTCCTGATAAGAATGTCACCAAACATGATTAATATGAACCATAGGGATCTCGTTCCTACTAATAGAGTGTTCATCCAAGGCTACCACCTCCGCCTCGTTGTCATTATCGAAGTCATGCATTTTCCGTATCTGAGGGAAAACAACCATCTTCTATGGAATGTCAAGCTTAGGGTTTTACTTAGGAACTACGCCCACCATAAGCTCATCCATAGACGTGAGGTCAATAAAGTTGTTATAGGAATCGAGGATAATAATAGAATCTGAATACTAAGATATTACGTTCGTGGCAAAATAATTCATACAACGTATATATTAATAATTATTACTTACTATAGATTTTTTGGTAACACACTTGATTTCAATGTAAGTTATCCTATATGTGTTGTTTGGATCAACTTATTGTTATTGTGTCTATCGCTCGTAATCTAACCCGTATAATGTCCTTGCATTATTGTTTTAATATAAAGTTTGGTACTAGTGGACTTTTAGTAAAAATGTAATTAAATCACTTGTTATAATTTCATAAATGATTCACAAAAGGTTTTTATAAAAAGGACCATTTTCAAATTTTAGACTAGACTCAAAAGGATACTAGTTCACTACAATCGAAGCTCTGATACCAGGTCTGTCACACCCCAACTTTCGATGTTGCGGAAGCGCCGTGAGGTGTGGCCAGAGCGGTAATCGTTGCATTCAATCAAGTAAACAATAAATACAATATATGATAAGATGTTCATCAATACAGTTTATTTAAAAACCAAGTTTACAACTGTCATCTTGTTTAAAGAAAACCAACTACAATATCAACAACACTGTTCAAAGTTTAAATGAAAGTTTACAATTATATTAACTAAAAACGGGATGACATCTAAAGCTTGATTCATGACAACACGTACTTGTTTTTCCAAAGCCGTCCACTAGTTACCTGTAATACATCTTAGGTTTGAAAATCGTCAACAAAAGTTAGTGAATTCATGTATTTAGTTTTTGTATCAAATGAATCTTTAAAACACTTGAAGTATTAAAATCTGGTATGTAAAGCGTAAATGAAAAAGTAAGATCATTAATGTTTTGCAAGGACATTAATATGTGTGCCGACATAGGAGGCAGCCAAACCTAGATGATAAACTGTGTTTGAGACACTCGTTTTAGACAAAAAAGCACTCTAACGAACTCTGTTATGCGGATAAGAGTGGAGCTCGCCAAAACTTGATAGATCTATCACTTTCGTTCCTCGGTACTTGGATTTACATTAACGGCTCCTTTATACAATCCTATTCGCACATGATCTGTAATATTTTTATTTACTAGCTTGATCATACCAATTCAACATGTATGCTTCCCGAGCTTTTAAAACTATAAAAATGTTTAAACAAACGGGGAAACATGATCTCAAAGATTTGCGTCTTGTTCAAATCTCTAGTTGGTGTCCGGTTCTGCGTTCGTGTCTTAATCTACAAGTGTTCTAATCTTATCAGACACTTAGTTTTATGTTTGTTTTCGTACAAGTATTTCATCATGAATTTGTAATTATACTTGTATTTGTTTGATTTCTTTGTTTGTATTTATATATATATATGTATGTATATATATTTCTTTTAGATTGAATGGGCCTAGCCAAAGGTTAAGTGGCCCAATTCTTATGTTTTATATGTGTGGGCCTAGCCCATTTAAGTTATATAAGTATGTCTAGCCCAAGGCCTAGCCCAATTTATTTTGTAAAAGTGAGCTTAGCCCAAAGTTAATTACAAAAGTGGTTCTAACCCAAATTAACTTATAAAAGTAGGCTTTGCCCAATTTGATTACATAAATGGGCTTAGCCTATTGATTTTGTAAATGAGCTTAGCCTATTGATTTTGTAAATGGGCTTGGTCCATGTGTTAAAATTTACTAGTATTTATAAGAATTTAGTTTATAAAAACTACTAAGTAGTTTATATAGTTTATTGTTATAAGTTATAGTATATATAAACTTTTGTAAAGCGATATGTGCATTTCGTATGACAGTTTGTATGTTCATTTCGACCTTTTCATTTGTGCCGTACGTTTCGTTCGTGTCATTTATTTCGTCCGTGTCGTTTGTTTATTTTGTCCGATTTGTCAAAAATTGTCCGATATATTTGTTTTGTCCAAGTTTGGACATATATGTGTTATACTTGTCTAATTTCAAGTATCTTAATTAGTTGTATATCCTAAACTTTCTATATGCATACAAATAAATACAGAAAGTTATATTGTAACACCTTGTAAAATCGGGACCATTGAGGTGAAGACACGTGTCCTAGACCATAAGCGTTGAAAGTCTACTTTAAAGGGGTTGAAAGTGTCAACGAGCGAAACTAGTACTTTCGGGAGGTCTACCGCGAACCGGGAATCCTAAAATGTTCATTCATACTCCCATGCATGTTTATTATCAGCTTATGATGGCATTATACAAGTTACAAGACCCTAAATACGATTATATAAGCTGAGGGGCCAAACTTGTCAAATTTAAAAATGTGGTTCGCTGACAGGCTCCTTACGGACCGTAAGGGTCCTATGCTTACGGTCCGTAAGGCCTGTATCTGGGAGAAATTTTGCTTGGCCTCCACACACAAGCTTCCAAACCGCCTTATTCGAAACCATGGGCTGCATGCTTGCTCATTACTCGTCCAAGGACACCTGGAGACATCCTACAACACTTGGTAACACCTTGATTGATCTAGTGATGGCCTCTTGCACTATAAATAGGTGCCTTATGTTAGCACTTGTTCTTGCACATTTCAAAATCACTTCTCTCTCTCTTGCTTGGCTTTCTCTGGGATTCCTGATAAAAAAGGAAGCCCCTCTAAGTTCGATTTTCGTGCTAGGACCAGTGGTAAGTGTTCTTATCCACTCTAGTTCGTTTTCTATGCTTTAAAGGCCGAAAGTCAAAGTTGCCGCAAAACGGCTTTGACCTAAACGGTCCAGCCATTGTTCGTGGCGAATGTGGCTACGTGATCGTAATTAGGTGGGTGTTAATCCCTCAAAGGGAACCTCCTAATTACCAAGTCTACTTAGTTATTTGTCGGGTCAAAGAAATTAATAATGAAAGTCAAACTAGTCTGATTTTAAATAAAATCAAATCTGAATTTATCACTTTAATAACTTGGTAAATATTATTAGAACATGTCTAAACATGTTTAATCCGACAATTATGAGTTTAGGCTCGGTTCGCAACCGAAAGTCGCAAAAGCTTGACTTTCAGTTCTGACCCGAATTAGCTTATTTCCTTTATGCATTAGGGTTCATTTAGGACCATATTATGTTGTAGCATAACCCTCTAATGTTATATTACATGGTCCTTTAGTAATCTAAGATTATATGCTTGTTTCCGTTATTATGCTTTATGTTGACTAGTATGCCCTTTTTGTCAAGAACGAGACTTTTAAGGTAAATGGTTATGCAAACAAATTAGGTACTGATTAGTGAACATATTTAGAATATTTTGATGCTCCAAACCTGGTCATAAACTGAAGTTATGTAGAAAAGCGAAATTCATATTTTTATAAGGACTAAGATGCCCTTTAAGCATGTAAATCAAGTTTTAACATAACTTCGACAAAAAACTCCTTGCTTACTGTTGTGATATCATATTTAGGATAATTGAGATGCTGAGTTAGATTTTATAATGACCTTAACCTTGAGTTCTTGCATAAAGCTCATAAATGACGATAATACCCTTTTTGCAAATAAAATGAGTTTTACATATAATTAACATGCAAAACCTTTTGCTACTGATATATTATGAAAAATAAAATATTTTAACACTTTAAAGATGGTCAATTTCTCAGAATCACTTTAACTTCGAAATTATCGTCATTTACCGACTTTTACGCTAACTAGGCGCATAGTGTGGTTTTAAATCATATCTAGCACCCAAGACTTAATACTTACTGACTTTACAAATGATTTTAAGTGTTTTTACAGTAAGGATAAGTCACGAACTCAGAATCCCAATTAAGTCCCTAAAACCATGTGTGAAATGATCAAAATACCCTTCCGGGGGCATAGTTTGTCCATAAGACTTAAACCACGCATATGTATGATATCCTATCATTTTAATATCATAAATTAAGTGTTTTCATAGAATGTATATGACCAGAACCCTACATAAAAATCCTTTTTTATGAACTTTTAAAATGACCAAAACGCCCTTATAGAGCTTAGTTCGACTTTAAAACCTTTGCGGGCATACTTGTTGACATCTTACTGATATTATAACATATCGTAAGCATAAAAACTTAGGTAACTTGTATATGTTTTGTTCGGTTACCCGTACATGCTTTTATGTGTTCGGTTCGGCCTATGTGACTAGTTTTCACAAACGGACCAGGACGGGTTTAACCTTTTCATCTAAACTTCAAAATCCAGAATGTATTTAGTTTACCCATATTATACAAGTTTTCATACTTGTTGGGTCTAAATTACATCCCTTCCGGTCACCGCTTAATCTAGCATTTTGTACCGTAAATCATCTTTTAAACTAACCGGTCGAAGTCTTTGACTTAAATAAAGACCCGTTAGTATCCTATTAGGTTATATAAAAGCTTCCTTCCAGATTCGGTAGCCCAGTAGAAGATACCTTCATAAACTCTTAGTGAGATACGACTGAGTAGAATCTTGCATTTAAAACTCAGGTAAATACTTTTAACTTATTTTCCCTTATAGGTGCTTGGGGTACGGTAAATTATTACCGCCTGGTCGGGTATGGGAATATTTAGTCGGGTTGTGATTAATGAATCTGAATAACCCGTTTTAATCTGTTTTGTTTGATAACATAAACTATGGGGGTTAACAACCATGTCCTGGATATCGTCGGCTCATCTAAGTTATTGATGGCCACGACCTAAGCACGGGGTGTAGGCATGCACCTGACAGATGCGAATGCTAAAATATAAATTACCCACAAGTTGGGGATAACTCCTTTGTGGGTTTTAGATGTGGTGAGTTAGTTAATGATGTTCTGTTTTCAACCGACCCTAATAGTACCACAAACATGTAAATCTGTATACAAGGTTTTAAATAAAATTATCCCAAGTTATAAAAGAATTTTCGTGTAATAGAGGGAAAGGTCCAATGAGAGGAGAATCGTTTAGCCATGCGGGGCCTTCTCACCGTCGTACGCCTTCAGAATCATTTAGCTCCGATCCCAATGACGAATGGAGACGTTTGTTGGAACCCGCAAGGCGATCCGTTTCACTAAGCACTTCGCCATCTTACCACCTTTTTTTGGGCCCCAACAATCACAAGAGCCACAACACGCTCACCATTCGCAGCATTCGCTGCAACCGCCCTAATCCCATCAATCTTCCCTTCATTCGCTCTACCTTTCACCCTATTCTCCCAGACAGTTTAACCCTAATGATTATATTAACTTACCAGCGTGTCATAACCTGTTAGGTCCTGAGGATCACTTCCCCGAGGATATGGATATGGATGATGATCCGGATCCATCCGAGCCGCCATCAGGAACGCCCACGCATCCCATTGACATATCTAGTTATTCTTCCTTTATAGGATCACCCTATCATGGACCCGATGAATTTGCTGAATGGTGGGGACAGTGGAAATTCGTGAACACTCCTTCCTCTCACAACACCCCACCACAACCTCCACTGGAGGAACCACATTTTCAAGCAATGACACCATCACCACCACCACTCCCTAAACAGTAGCAACCTCCGCCGCCACCAGAACCACCAAGGAGGAGAAGAAATGCACGCATGTCTGTGCGAGGGGGAATACGTTTTACAACCGCTCAAGGTTCTAGTAACTATCCTCCCATTCCTGAAGATCCACAAATAGGTGGACCTTCGAATCCTGTGCCGGAGATTGATATCACACCGGCCACCTTTGCACCTCAACCACCTCCGATGGGTTATGATAACCCAATCCCTACCTACCCACCTACAACAGAATATAATCCTTTCGAGCCTCAAGCTTCTGCTGAGTTTAACTACCAACCCCCTGCTATCGACCCATACGTCGAAGAAGTCAACCATAATGCTCTCTATCATTCATCTTTTCCTCCAGTATACCCAACTGGGTATCCTGTCTATACATACCAACACCCTATACCTCAACCTTCACCTCAACAACAACAACCACCCCAACAACAACAATTATAAATTTTGCAAAGGGTGCAAGAGGTGGAACGTAGAGTGGAAAGAGGTGAGAAAAAGAACAATAAGTTTCTTAAGAGTCTTGCAAAATTTATCGGGGGAAAAAGGAATGGCGATTGAAGATTTTCTTTGCTTTTATCTTGTTATTTTTATTTAAATTAGTCCCTGCGTGGACATTTCTTTTTAGTATTAGTCCCTGCGTGGACATTTCTTTTTAAGTACTAGTCCCTGTGTGGATATTATCCTTATGTTTTAGCCCTGCGAGGACTTATTTTCTTCTAGTCCCTGTGTGGACAGTCTATGATATTTAAAATGGACCCGTCTAGGGCAGTTTTATAACCGCTAGTAGTATTAATGAAAATCTTCTTTTGGAAATTTTATATATATTGCATCGTTGTACAAGCAATCATTTCGATTTTAATTGATCTGCCAAGAAATTCCAAAAGATCTTTTTAATGGTATAACCTAGCCTATGCGTCAATACGAACATGGTTGTGATGGTAAAACCCTCTTAAGACAAGAAATCTTTGTTAGTATCCAGAACATGTTAGCATTCCTGGCAGTGTGACTTGAGAAACCACACCAGCCGTCAAAGTTTTGGGTTCTTCCAAACTTTCATATAACCTAAATGATCATTGTGAATCATGGCTGTTATCATCCCATAGAATGATAATAATATGACATTCATAAGTGATAATTACTCATACTCTCGGCGAGGTAAACTGCATTGTTTTCATAACTATGACAGTTGTAGATTATAACTCTCTGTCAAAAGGCAATGAACTATGTTCAAATCCTTAAAACCTACGATCCAATAAGATCATAAGTTATATTTCAAATTGTCCAAGTGACAAGGCCTTTTATGCCAACTAGATACTCACCGATACAAACTTGGTGCTGTAGGAGTATCTATGCGGAAATGACAGTTTGACATATGTTCCCTGTCAAATATATGTAAAGGATTATATCCTGTTTAAATGCCTTTGATAGTTCATTTGAGCTGAGGTTAACCATAATAATCTAAATTTTTCGTTCCTCATAAATGTTAGGTCTTTTAGCCTATATGGTTTATTTATACCATGGCTAGTAAAATACCAAGCGTGATGATCTGCTATATAACCACTAAATAGATTATTATTTGAAGTATAGTGTTCAAAACCTCACCATGGCTGGTTCAGACGAGGCACATAGTCACCCGATAGAAGAGAATGATAATACGAGGATAAATATCACTGGAGCTGAACTTCAAGCTCTGGTAGACGCAGCAGTTTCGAAAGCTGTGGATATAGTACTAAAGGAGTCGAGTAGTACTCACTCCACAACGCACTCTAAAACCCATTCTAAACCACAACCATCAAAGAAAGATGAATCTGAATATTCATCCAATCGGAAGAGTGAATCACACAAACAGACTATGGATGACCAGACACCACGTTTCGGCAAAGGTTGTACATACAAATACTTCTTTTCTTGCAAACCAAGAGACTTCACTGGAGAAAAAGGGGCCATTGATTGTATGAAATGGCTCGATGAGATGGAAACGGTGGTGGATATAAGTGGTTATGCTAAGGAAGATGTGGTTAAGTTTGTTTCGCAGTCATTCAAGGGCGATGCTCTGACGTGGTGGAAAGCGTTGATTCAATCCACCGAAAAGGTTTCCCTGTACAACCTCTCTTGGGTCAATTTTGTTGAGTTGGTTAAAGAAACATATTCTCCACAACACGAAGTGGAGAAGGTTGAAGCTGATTTCTTAACCTTAACTATGAAGGACCTGGACTGCAGATCATATGTAATGTCAAGGCTCGTTCCTTACTGGGTCTCTCCTGAACCAAAGTGCATCGTGCGCTTCATAGGTGGTCTAGCCCCTGAAATCAAAGGAAATATCAAGGCCTCAAAGCCTACCACCTACAGGTCAGCTGTAGACTTGTCTTTATCCCTCACACTGGATGTGATTAGAAGTAAGTCTAGGAAGACCTCAGACGAGGGAAAGAGGAGGAAAGAAGATGATCAGACTCATCACTCCAACAAGAAGAAAAAGGGAAATTTTGGGTTTAAGAAAAACCCAAATCAGTCAAGTGACAAGCCCATGTGCAAGAACTGTAACAGGAGACACTTAGGAAGTGCACCTTAGATCCACAGGCCAAGCCTTGTGGGATTTGTAAGAAAAAGGGGCATAAGACATTAGAGTGTAGGGATTTGAAGGATGCAACCTGTTATGGTTGCAATGAGAAAGGGCATATCAAGACTAACTGCCCAAAGAATGCTAAGAAGCCTGATGAGGATAGGAAGACAAATGCAAGGGTGTTTCAGATGAATGCCAGAGAGGCAGTAAAGGATGACAAGGTTATAATAGGTACCTTCCTCATAAATGATATCTATGCTAGAGTTTTGTTTGATTCAGGTGCATATAAGTCTTTTGTAGATCTTAAGTTTAGCGAATTATTGAATCTGCCTGTTAAAACTCTAGACATTAAGTATGAAGTAGAGCTCGCTGATGGTACCTTAGAAACTGCCTCGACGCTTCTCGATGGATGTTATATAACCATTAGGAATCATTATGTTCTGTTATCACTTCTGCCAATGAAATTGGCGGGGTTTGATGTAATTTTGGGTATGGATTGGTTATCACGTAACCAGTCCCAAATTACTTGTGATAAGAAACTTGTCAACATCAAAACCCCTTCTAGAGAGTCGATCACTATACAAGGAGATACACACCATGGACTGCCAGATAATGTGTCGATACTTAAAGCATCCAGTGTTTAAAGAACGGATGTGTCATCTATATGGCACAAGTGACATTGGACGGACCAAAACCAAGGATGGAAGACATTCCAGTCATCTCTGAGTATCCAGATGTATTCCCAGATGAACTACCTGGATTACCTCTCGAGAGACAAGTAGAATTCAAAATCAACATTATACCTGGAGCAGCACCGGTTGCACGAGCTCCATACCGCTTAGCACCAACCGAGATAAAGGAACTAAGAACCCAATTAGATGAACTTCTGGAAAAAGGTTTCATTCAACCCAGCTCGTCACCGTTGGGAGCCCCCATACTGTTTGTTAAAAAGAAGGATGGTTCAATGCGCCTATGCATTGATTACCGCGAGCTAAATAAGGTAACAATCAAGAACCGTTATCCATTGCCCAGGATCGACGATCTGTTTGACCAACTTCAAGGGGCAAGTTTCTTTTCAAAGATTGACCTAAGGTCGGGGTACCATCAACTTAGAGTTAAGGCTGAAGATGTGCCCAAGACCGCATTTCGAATGAGGTACGGCCACTATGAGGTCTTAGTGATGCCTTTCGGACTCACTAATGCACTCGCAGCATTCATGGATCTCATGAATAGAGTCTGCAAGCCAACCTGGATAAGTTTGTCATCGTATTTATAGATGACATACTTATCTACTTTCGTAATCAGGAAGATCACGAGAAACACCTTCGATGCATCTTAGGACTTCTACGACAAGAGAAGCTTTACACTAAATTTTCCAAATGTGAATTTTGGCTTCGCGAAGTCCAATTCCTTGGACATGTTGTTAGTGAGCGAGGTATCCAAGTGGATCCCGCTAAAATAGAAGCAATCATGAATTGGGAGGCACCTAAGACGCCTACAGAAATTCGCAGCTTTTTGGGATTAGCAGGATATTACAGAAGATTTATCGAAAACTTCTCAAGAATAGCTGCACCTTTAACTGCTCAGACCCACAAGAATATAAAATTTAATTGGGGTCCTAAGCAGCAGGAGTCCTTTGAGATCCTCAAGCAGAAATTGAGCAATGCTCCAGTTCTAACCTTGCCAGAAGGTGTAGATGAGTTTGTTGTTTACTGTGATGCTTTGCACATTGGCATGGGCTGTGTGCTTATGCAAAGGGGTAATGTCACACCCCGACCCGCAGCGGAATAAGAGTCGGGGCATAATTGGGTTATCACCAAAGCTCATGATGTTTACTAAAATGTTTCATATTTATTAACTTCAAATTACAACTTCAATATTCCAAACAAGTTCATACAAATACAAGGAAAAAGTAAATAAGTAAACAATCCAAAGTCTAAACTGATTTATTCTTCTAGGTCGTCCTATATGTTTCTTGCTGCAACTGGATCACCTGTATCATATGTAAAAATGGGGGATTTTGGGTCAACAAAAGTGGTGAGTGAACCTTGTTAAAAACATTTGATATTGATTTCTTATTGTATTTAATATGGAAAAACTGTGCAACAATCATATGTGAGCAAACGTGTATAATCAAACAATAACAAACCACCTTGAATGAGTATATGACATGAATGATAATGTATATGTTGGCAACGTCACGTTCCGCTCATAGGTAATGGGGAACGGACGGCCTATGATGATGTATGTGCGATCAAGGCTCAATCAAACGGAGCCGATCGTATGTTGGCAACGCCACGTTCCGCTCATAGGTAATGGGGAACGGTTCCGCTCATAGGTAATGGGGAACAGACGAGCCTATGATGATGTATGTACTGAAAATGATAAAATTTAATCTAGACATTAACCACACAAACAATTGATACATATTGGATACACATTTGATCATGGATATGATGGATGCACAAGTGTTTAAATGTTATATAAACCCCAAAATGCGATTAAAACGGGGAATTTGTAGAGATTCACTCACATTGGGTGCGTTCGTTTGATGATGTTGAATGCGCACGAGTTTAGAGAGTTGATCGACGAGGAATAACTAACCTAAATAATAACGAAAAGGTATGGTAAATAAGTGGATTTTATTAACAATTTTAATCGGATTTTTAGATTTATTTTGTGAGTTTAAGGTCATTTTCTAACTTTAAAAATATTATTTTTAAGTATTTTTAATTGATTTTTAAATTAAATAAATAAATAAAAATATAAAAAAATGTTGACTTTTTGGGTTGACTGTTGACCGTTGACCGGTCCGTTGACCGGACGGACAGTGGCTTATGTGTGCGCTGGGTGAGGCTCGAACCCGAGACCTCTCGTACGCGTGCACGCAGCTCTACCAACTGAGCTACGTGTCTAACGCGAAATATTCTATGTTTTAATTATATATATACTAATTAAATGTTTAATTTATTTGGTTTTATATTAAAAGAATTTAAATGGTTAGAACCGGCTGCAGGGAAACCGGATCGAACTAGTGTCCTTTGGTTTGTAAGCGCACAGCCCAACCAGTTGGGCTGTGTGACTTATCTGTTAAACTTACAGTTTATATTAATCTTAAAAACATCCTGAGACCTACTCTGATTCAGTTTAAAAAAATTGGTTTTAATTCAGAAAGCCGGTGCGTTTGTAATGGTTTTAATTCAGAAAGCCGGTGCGTTTGTAAGATTCGAACTCGTGACGTGCGCTGTGTGTTTTCACACAGTCCACCGCTGGACTGTGTGTCTAACCCGGTTTAATATCTTGTTTTAATTAAACTTATACCTAATGTTTGACTTCATCTTCTTCGTTCAAAGACACAGACAATTGATAGTCGACAGTTCTTGTTTAAATCATTCGTCGGACATATAAATGATTGAAATGTAATGGATAAAGAAGGTTTTGGAAATGAATGTACCGGAAAAGATGTTTTTCTCAGAACTCCGACAAAGGTCGTCGGCTCTGTTTTATGAATTCCGTCTGAGCGGATCAATTAACAGTTTTGATCAACTAATTGTGAAATTGAGTTACTAAACAAAGATTATCAGAGGGTTTAGATGTTTGTACCGATTCACAGCGTGTTTTCGGAAATGTCCAGAGATTTTCCGGCGAGCGTAGAATATCCGGTAATGTCGTCTGAGACCGATTCTGGTTGAAGGATTTAAGTTAGTGAAAGTCTAACAATGGATTGAAAATGAAAGAATCGAGAAATTTACCGATTTGATGTATGTCCGGTTTTCGGCGAAAGTCCGGCGATAGCGGATAACGATTCCGATGAACAGAAGTTAGAGTAAAAATGAAATTGGAGGTTCTGCGAGTGTTTTCGAGTTATGAGACGATGGAATTATTAGTGTAAATTGGAAGTAAATGATTACGGTTTTCAACTCCCAAAAATCATATGAATCGAGGCAATCGAAGACTGAATTGATTAGAACGTGGGTTGTAATGGATTTATCGGTTATATTCAGTAACTCACGATCACTCAAAAGTTTGGATAGTTGAAAGCCGATTATCGGTTTCAGTTTTGGCGCAAACAGATGAATTCACGGGTGAAACTTAAGGTTTATATGATTCATTGTTTACACAAACAAGTCAAGTGGCGGAGTGGTTAAGATGTGTGTTGGTTGTGTCTTCCGGCTCACCCGGGTTCGAAACCCGGCAGCCTATTTTCTTTTTTATTTACTTTATTTTTACTTTTTAACAATTTTAGTTTCTATATTCTAAAATGTTTATTAATTATGTACTGTTTATAATTAAAATTAATCATAAATACGCAACGAAATTTTATAACTTGATATTCGATTAATAAACGAAGCGGGTTTTGGAAACCCGTTTTTCGACGGATGTTACAGGTAAAGTAATTGCCTACGCATCACGACAATTAAAAGTGCACGAAAAGAATTACACCACCCAAGATCTAAAATTGGGTGCCATTGTATTTGCACTTAAGTTATGGAGACGTTATTTATATGGGACTAAATGTGTGATATACTCAGATCACAAAAGTCTCCAATACTTGTTTAACCAAAAAGAACTCAATATGAGGCAACGACGTTGGATGGAAACTTAAACGACTATGATTTCGAGATTCGCTACCATCCTAGCAAAGCGAATGTAGTCGCTGATGCACTCAGTCGAAGGTAAAGGGCAACTATACAGATTAATGCCAAGAGTATCGAACTTACGAACAACTTAAGTGAGAAGCTATTGGCTGCGTAGAAAGAAGCAATATGGGAAGTTAACCTTCCCGAAGAAAAACTAGGAGCAACTTTTGATCAGTCGTCACCTGGGAAGGATGGAATCCTCAGACTAAATGGACGAATTTGGGTTCCTATTCATGGAGGACTTAGAAATATAATCCTTCAGGAAGCTCATAATTCCAGGTACTCGATTCACCCTGGGGGTGACAAAATGTATCAGGATTTAAAGGCAAACTATTGGTGGATGGGTTTGAAGAAATCCATAGCCACCCATGTAGCTAAATGTCTGACGTGCTCACAAGTTAAAGCTGAACACCAAATGCCATCGGGACTACTACAACAATTAGAACTTCCAACATGGAAACGGGAAATGGTAACCATGGATTTTATCACCAAGTTACCCAAAACAAAACATGGAAATGATACAATTTGGGTCATAGTTGAAAGATTAACTAAGTTAGCTCATTTCTTACCCATCAAAGAGACTCATAGCTCCGACAAACTAGCCCAGATATATGTAGTTAAAATTGTGTCTCTCCATGGAGTGCCAATATCTATTGTATCCGTTAGAGATACTAGATATACTTCTCATTTCTGGAAAAGTTTTCAACAATCCCTAGGCACTCGATTAAATTTTAGTACCGCTTACCATCCTCAGACGGATGGGCAGAGCGAGCATACAATTCAAACATTAGAAGACATGCTGCGAGCATGTGTCATTGATCTAGGAGGTAGTTGGGATGATCATCTCCCTTTGATTGAGTTCTCCTACAATAACAGTTACCATACCAGCATTCAGGCTGCCTTTTGAGGCTTTATATGGGCGGAAATGCAGAACACCCGTCTGTTGGGCAGAAGTAGGGGAGGCTCAACTAACAGGACCTGAGATAGTCCTAGAGACGACAGAAAAGATTGTTCAGATCCGATCGTCTAAAAGCTGCCAGAGACAGGCAAAAGAGTTACGCAAATAAAAGGCGAAAACTTTTAAAGTTCAAGGTAGGAGACAAGGTTTTACTAAAAGTATCACCTTGGAAAGGAGTAATGTGTTTTGGTAAGAAGGGCAAGCTAAGCCCAAGATACATTGGACCATTCGAAATCATAGAATGTGTCGGTAATGTGGCTTATAAGCTGAACATACCCAAGGAACTTAGTGGGATTCACAATGTGTTCCACATCTGCAACTTAAAGAAATGCCTAGCCGAGGAATCGCTAGCAATGTCTCATAAAGACGTCCAAATAGATGAAAGCCTCAGGTTTGTTGAAAGACCAATATCAATTGAAGATCGGCAGATTAAGAAGCTTCGAAGAAAGCATGTACCGATTGTGAAAGTAAAATGGGATGCCCGTCGAGGCCCTGAATATACGTGGGAAGTGGAGTCCACTATGCGACAAAAATACCCACACTTGTTTCAGTAAATCTTAGGATCACGATTTCTTTTAAGGGGGTGAGGATGTAACACCTCGTAAAATCGAGACTATTGATGTGAAGACACGTGTCCTAGACCCTAAGCGTTGAAAGTCTACTTTAAAGGGGTTGAAAGTGTCAACGAGCGAAACTAGTACTTTCGGGAGGTCTACCGGCGAACCGGGAATCCTAAAATGTTCATTCATACTCCATACATGCTTATTATCAGCTTATGATGGCATTATACAAGTTACAAGACCCTAAATACGATTATATAAGCTGACGGGCCAAACTTGTCAAATTAAAAAATGTGGTTCGCTGACAGGCTCCTTATAGACTGTAAGGGTCCTATGCTTACGGTCCGTAAGGCCTATATCTGGGCGAAATTTTGCTTGGCCCCCACACACAAGCTTCCAAACCGCCTTATTCGAAACCATGGGCTGCATGCTTTCTCATTACTCGTCCAAGGACACCTGGAGACATCCTACAACACTTGGTAACACCTGGATTGATCTTGTGATGGCCTCTTGCACTATAAATAGGTGCCTTATGTTAGCACTTGTTCTTGCACCTTTCAAAATCACTTCTCTCTTTCTTGCTTGGCATTCTCTGGGATTCTTGATCAAAAAGGAAACCCCTCTAAGTTCCATTTTCGTGCTAGGACCAGTGGTAAGTGTTCTTAGCCACTCTAGTTTGGTTTTCATGCGTTTAAAGGACGAAAGTCAAAGTTGCCGCAAAACGGCTTTGACCTTCGGCTTAGACCTAAACGGTCCAGCCATTATTCGTGGCGAATGTGGCTACGTGATCATAATTAGGTGGGTGTTAATCCCTCAAAAGGGCACATCCTAATTACCACGTCTACTTAGTTATTTGTCGGGTCAAAGAAAATAATAATAAAAGTCAAACTAGTCAGATTTTAAATAAAATCAAATCTGAAAAATGTATAGGTTATAAAACACGTTTTATCACTTTAATAACTTGGTAAATATTATTAGAACATGTCTAAACATGTTTAACCTGACAATTCGGAGTTTAGGCTCGGTTCGCAACCGAAAGTCGCAAAAGCTTGACTTTTGCTTTGACTTTCTGTTCTGACCTGAATTAGCTTATTTTCTTTATGCATTAGGGTTCCTTTAGGACCATATTATGTAGTAGCATAACACTCTGGTGTTATATTACATGGTCCTTTAGTAATCTAAGATTATATGCTTGTTTCCGTTATTATGCTTTATGTTGACTAGTATGCCTTTTTTATCAAGAACGAGACTTTTAAGGTAAATGGTCATGCAAACAAATTAGGTACTGATTAGTGAACATATTTAGACTATTTTGATGCTCCAAACCTGGTCATAAACTAAAGTTATGTAGAAAAGCGAAATTCATATTTTTATAAGGACTAAGATGCCCTTTAAGCATGTAAATCAAGTTTTAACATAACTTCGACACAAAACTCCTTGCTTACTATTGTGATATCATATTTAGGATTATTAGGATGTTGAGTTAGATTTTATAATGACCTTAACCTTGAGTTCTTGCATAAAGCTCATAAATGACGATAATACCCTTTTTGCAAATAAAATGAGTTTTACATATAATTAACATGCAAAACCTTTTGCTACTGATATATTATGAAAAATAAAATATTTTAACACTTTAAAGATGGTCAATTTCTCAGAATCACTTTAACTTCGAAATTATCATCATTTACCGACTTTTACGCTAACTAGGCGCATAGTATGGTTTTAAATCATATCTAGCACCCAAGACTTAATACTTACTGAATTTACAAATGATTTTAAGTGTTTTACAGTAAGGATAAGTCACGAACTCAGAATCCCAATTAAGTCCCTAAAACCATGTGTGAAATGACCAAAATACCCTTCCGGGGGCATAGTTTGGCCATAAGACTTAAACCACGCATATGTATGATATCCTATCATTTTAATATCATAAACTAAGTGTTTTCATAGAATGTTTATGACCAGAACCTCAGTTTACATAAAAACCCTTTTTATGAACTTTTAAAATGACCAAAAAGCCCTTATAGAGCTTAGTTCGACTTTAAAACCTTTGCGGGCATACTTGTTGACATCTTACTGATAATATAACATATCGTAAGCATAAAAACTTAGGTAACTTGTATATGTCTTGTTCGGTTACCCGTACATGCTTTTATGTGTTCGGTTCGGCCTATGTGACTAGTTTTCACAAACGGACCGGGACGGGTTTAACCTTTTCATCTAAACTTCAAAATCCAGAATGTATTTAGTTTACCCATATTATACAAGTTTTCATACTTGTTGGGTCTAAATTACATCCCTTCCAGTCACCGCTTAATCTAGCGTTTTGTACCGTAAATCATCTTTTAAACTAACCGGTCGAAGTCTTTGACTTAAATAAAGACCCGTTAGTATCCTAATAGGTTATATAAAACCTTCCTTCCAGATTAGGTAGCCCAGTAGAAGATACCATCATAAAGTCTTAGTGAGATACGGCTGAGTAGAATCTTGCATTTAAAACTCAGGTAAATACTTTTAACTTATTTTCCCTTATACGGGCTTGGGGTACGGTAAATTATTACCTCTTGGTCGGGTATGAGATTATTTAGTCGGGTTGTGATTAATGAATCCGCATAACCTGTTTTAATCTTTCTTTGATAACATAAACTATGGGGGTTAACAACCATGTCCTGGATATCCTCGGCTCATCTAAGTTATTGATGGCCACGACCTAAGCACGGGGTGTAGGCATACACCTGACAGATGCGAATGCTAAAATATAAATTACCCACAAGTTGGGGATAACTCCTTTGTGGGTTTTATATGTGGTGAGTTAGTTAATCATGTTCGGTTTTCAACCGACCCTAATAGTACGACAAACATGTAAATTTGTGTACAAGGTTTTAAAAAAATTATCCCAAGTTATAAAAGAATTTTCGTGTAATAGATACGTAAACGACTTTCGTAAACATTTAAAATGAGTCAGTTAAATTGTATTACCAATGAAAACTGACGTATTTTCCAAAGACTAAGTGACAGGTACCTCACGAAATAGGTTGGAGCTACTTGGCATAATAAGAGGACTTTGCAAATCCCTAGATGCCTTAAGTCTGTGGAACTCAGTTTTATGTATTCATTTATAGATCCGCCCGTGGATCATTTTTATAACCGCTTGTATATTATTTTATTCATACTTTAAACTTTCGGGTTGTAATAGTAATTTCCTTCCAAGCCTTCCGTTGTGCTATAACTGTGTATAATTGACTACGATGATATCAACTACGTCACGACACTCCCCAACGGGCCCACCGAGTTATACTTGGAAATCGGGGTGTGACATATATACATACAAATCTTTGATGATCTAAATATATATATTTTTATCTTAAAATATATATTTTTTTTACCATTTTTGGTTTAAGAAAATCTAGTGATTTTTAAATCTTAAACTTTTCACCCAAAACTTGTATACTCATGATTAAAATCTCTAATCTTTTTTAATCAGAATAATCTTTAGTGTAAACACTCTTTAATCATGATTAATTTTATAAACATTTTGCCATAGTTTCCCCTAAACTATGGACTTTTCCCATGTTTATAAACATGATTTTATATACTTTTTCAAATCAACGATTTCTCCAATCTTCCAGAATAACAATATAAACTTAAAGTCTAAACATGAAGCATTGTGAACTTGTATGTAATCTTGTATAATTTCAAAAATCATGTTTTAAAATGTTATCTTTATTTTCTTAACATGTTCATATACCTTTTTAGTTGAACAAAAGCTTTATGTAAACTTTGTTTACATGCTATTTTTAAAAGACTTCATTTTTATAATATGAATTTCTATGTTAGTCTATGTATTACATGTTTTATAAAAATATTTTTAAACAAGATTACAAGTTCTTAATTTTCATGTTAATGGATCTTGTTAGATCTAAACATTCATGTATTTAGATCATACTTTTTAAACATAAAAATTGCAAGATTCAAATTTACTACATAATGATAACTTAAAAGATTATCAAGTTTCATCAATAGTAGCATACAATAATACCAGTTTGTTTAGTTTTTGTTAGTGTTTCAAGTGATTTTTAAATAAGCTTCAAGATGATTACTTGTACATTTATGTTTAAACATAAAATGAGAAATGTAACTACAAGATTTGAAGCTTACTATTAGCTAGAGATGAACAAGATGAAAATGATGAAAAGATGAAGATCCAAAGCTCCAAGTCTTGAGAAATGCTTCAAATGTGTTCTAACAACTTGCAAAGGCCTTTGATCATCTTGAAAGAGGCATGTAAGTAATAACATGGAATGTTTATGAAGATCAAAAGATGGTGTCTGGGTGGTGTTCTTGGCCGATTTCAAAGAGAGGAGAAGAAAGAGATGAAGTTCTTGTTTGTTGTTTGTAATTTAGAAATGTGATGTTGTGTTTTGGTTACAAATCTTGTTTATACTTAGTCATCCATTTAGTACACTAAGATGCATAAAAACATACAACACAACTTAGTGGAGGGTCCACTAATATCTTCTTTATTATTATTATTATTATTATTATTATTATTATTATTATTATTATTATTATTATTATTATTATTATTATTTACATATTTTTTATAAAGTTTACTTATACAAGTTTAGATTTTATAAACTTTTTTTATAAACTTTGATAATTTAAATGGTTAGTTTTTATAAAAACTAACTATCCAACACATTATAGTGATGTTAAAATTTGTTTACTAGTTCCTTAGACTAGTCGTTTTGTTGTTCGGATGATGGATTCGACTCATGTTTTGTACCGGGTCAATTACCGGCAATTTATACTACTTACTCGGAATTATTTACATATTCATCTTTGTGATATTTTTTATGTATAAAATTCATTAACTAGTTCTCTAGACTAGTAAATGTGCTATTTTGTTCATAGTTTTTGTACGACTTTGTTATCAGGTAACTACCCGAATAAATTATGTAGCCTTAAAAAAAGAGGTTTATGTAAATATTTTTGTGTTGTTTTTAATACCCCATATATTATTTTTGATAAATAATATTTATTTTTGGATTTCGTACATTTGTTGTCTTAATCTGCAGAGTGTATGCGGATAAAACAATTTACTTGTTTATATAATTTTTTTTCTGGAAAGTATTATTTGTAAGTTGTTTCCAACTAGTGTTTTTATGTAATATTTGATGCGAACATATCTTTATGTCTCGCTTTTGCCATATCGGGCTGTACCATAACTAGTCCTAGCCTGAATAGTGCGTTCGCATTTCGCCGCCAGTCTAGGACATAGTTTTATACTGTTTCTGATTGTGGCGGGTTTGTTATCATACTAAGCTATGATTTTGTAATTACTAAACTTTTAAGACTTAATTAAATAAAAATCAAGTCGAAATATGCAAAAATAAAGAATGTTATATTTGTTTAGGTTGTACGGGATTACCGGTATATTGCCGAGTGTCACATTTCATTCGCGGGTAGAGTTGTTTTGGCGAAAACAGTCCTAGGAGCCTTGCCAAAATATTTCTTATCTTTATTTGTAGCCCCTAAAAAAGGTTATACATCTTTGGATTCGATAAGAAGGACTTTATATGGAGTAAAAATAATGGGAGGACAAAATAAGGTGGATGGCTTGGAACAAGTTGGTTGTTCCTAAAAGGTATGGTGGGATTGGGGTGGGGGATATCTGAAGTGCAAATCTAGCTTTGGTGGCCGTTTGGTGGCCAAGTGGTGGTGGAAGTTTAAGGATAACCCAACATCGCTTTGGGCCAAAGATGTGAAAATCAATTCATGAAAGCACACAGATAATAAAAGCGGTTCCAATAAAAAATATTGTATGTGGGGGTTTGGAATTAAAGATATAGTTTCGATTAAGAAAGACTTTGTAAAACTAAATATGCCCCTAAAGACAAACCTCGTAGTGAAAGTTAGTGAAGGAAATCAAGTTATATTTTGGACTGATAGCTGGGTTGGTAATGGTCAGTTGAAGGATAGATATCCAGAAATGTATGCAATTGCAAAAAAAACAAAAGAAGAGACACTCCAACACTATGCTCTGTTTGCTAGAAACGATTGGCATGGAATGAAGAAAACTCAGAAGAGGCGTCGGTTCGATTTCAAATAGGCAGCGAAGGCAGTGGATGAAGCTAATCAAAGTGTACTCCAAAGATCTTCCAAGACCTAATTAAGTTTAGCGGAGTGTATTAGATATTAAACTTAATTATCTAAGTAATTTATAATGTTCTATTTATATTATAACGTATCTAATTTCGATTAGATGTGACATAGTTGAAATGGTTTGTTGTAACCATGGCACCGTTTCATAAACTGTTATTCCCGCCATTGTTCAACTGCCATTATTCAACCGCCAATATGATATGTATGTATATGTAGTTACCGGCAAACATTTCCGGTATCAAGACAATTTCATTTCCATTCGAAATTGTCCAACAAACTGTTACTCTTTGTTCTCTCCTTTCCATACTCTGTTTTGTGTTTAATTCTCATACACAATGAAAACCAATCCACTGAACACTGTTAATACTTTCACGGATATGCAATCGGATGTCCAGCACTTTTTTTAAGATTGCATATCTTCTGAAAAACGGATTGCCTTCCTCACGGTTTGACACTCATCGATCCAAGCTTCAAATCGTTTCATGGTTTAGTTTAAGAAGACATGTTAAAGCTGTTATGATTGATGGTTGCATTTATTTACTATAGTTATTACGGTAACTTATATTTTCTTGTAACATTTATATATTTGTAATTTGTCCCTTTCATAGATGATCAATAATATAAACGCTTTGTATATTTTCGTTGTCTTCTTATAAAGATTAATAGTCAACATAAAAAAACACCAATCGATCACGTAACATAGAGAGATAAACTAGAGATAAGAACCAAGCACCAGGATCGGTCTCATGAGAACTACCAAGACGAAATACATTCAATCGGTGTTCATTTCCACCCGATCATGATTGATTTACCATCTATATCAAACGTACAAGAACTTCCACAAGAAAACTTTCCCACCACCAACTTTGTTTGACATAAAGTAGACATACTAAGTCCAATCTCTTTCATCCCGAATCGTGCAAAAAACTTCCTCCATACATCAATATTTACATGCCTAATCACTCTTTCTACTCCTTCAGCTGCCACAATGCTCCTTATCGCTTCACCCATATACATAGATTCATTAACACTTCGGTCTTCATCTTCACGGTCCATACACTCTTCTAAAGCATCAAACACTGCCGCATAGTGGAACAATGCTTCGATCAAATGATTGACAAAGTTGGGTGAGTTAAGATTCGCTGCAACTTCACATACTACCATAACACGGGGTTTGGCACTCGTTATAACCTTCATTAATGATTCTAAACAGTCCTGTTGCATGATCAGGCTCCATAAACCATACGCTGAGTAAACACCCAAAGCTTCTCTTGGATCTAACTCAAGAAGATCTTTGTGAAAATCTAGCACATCTTCAACTATGACTATATTAAAAGAAAAGGATAAATTCATAGATTTTGCAAAACTCTTTAATCGGTCACCGGTTTGCTTGATCTGCTCTTTGAAACTAGTCCCAACCGCAGTTACTTTAAGATGCTTGATAGGAAAACCGTGTTGAGATGCAAGTGCTTGCATTAGAATCATAGTATGTACGCCATGTCGTATCGAGAGATCGATTACATGCACTCTTCTCATCCTGGATACCTTGTCCACCAAAGCCTGCACCCCGCAAAATGACCCGCTTGATAAAATGGTAACTTTTGATAAATCGATATTACATTCTTAGTAGTGCTCATTATTCTCCCTTCCATGTCATAAGCATATTTCTTTGCCGGCTCGGTCAACAAGCCGATTCCGCGGGTTTCTTTATCTATCTTCTCCCGTAAAGCTTTCGAAAAATAATATACGACTCTTTGAATCGGGTTTCCCAAGCTAGATGACAACGCGTCGCACCAGTTGAGAAGCTTACTCAATCTTTCAAAATGTTGTTGAGTGACTTTCTCTGAAGAAAGTAAAAGATTTTCAATAAGTTGAACATCTTTGAGTTCTTGATCGGAAAGGTCCGAGAATGAATCCACGTATGGGTGGGTCGATATCGACATATCATTCATGGAACTCGAAGAACGCGATTGTATGAACCGTTCTGCACCTAGCCGAATGACCTCATCGGTTGACAACTTCCTGCCACTCTCTTTAGAGCTAGGCACACAGTCATAACTTCGCGCTCGTGACTTGATAAGCTCGGAATATTGAGATTCGATGTCTACGAGCTCCTGCATCTTATGCTCGTATGAACCAAATGGCGGTGTAGTGTCTAGAAACAAGGCATCCAACTGATGGAGACTTTTTAGTGGTTGATACTTTACCTTATCGTATTCTGTTGAAAATGAAATTTGATAAGAATTATTTCTCGAATTGTCCTCAACATCTGCCTTTGAGTAGTTGCGGATTTCATTCGGTTTCTCCATGATTTTGGGTAATCAGAGGTTTAGACACCCAGTACCGAAGATGTACACAAACAAGTGAAGAAATAAAGATACAAAATTAAGTTTCCTTAATAATCTCGAAGGGAGACATTGATGTCACCAATGTCGATCCGTTCAGCCTTTTTTTAACATTGTTTGCTTTGATTTCTTCATAATCAACACGTTTTGAGCCGAATTCAAATCAGGACAACTAAGACAAGTTAGTTTAATTTATTCTAGTTTATTATTATATAGAGTGAAATGTGAAAATGTTAATTGAGTTTAGGTAAATTTTTTTTACCTAATTCTAAAAACAAAACTTTTTGTATCTGTTCTATGAGGTTTCATTTTTATTGTTATTTTTGTTCAAATCATTAACTAAGTTAAAATGTATTGTTAAGTCATGCATTTAGCAATTTCTAAACCTCAGGAACGACTTTAACTATTTACCCATTTATTCTTTTATTCTTTTAATTTTCTTTTTATCTTTAAGAATTGTGTTTTATAAATATATATATATATAGGGTTAGGATCATGTGAGAAGCACTAGCCTAATTGAGAAACTTGAGAAGCATTCTGGCCTACACATTTTCTCAAAACTTTTCGTAATATACACATACGTATAGTTTAAATTGACTATAACATATGTATATAATTTAATATACATATATGTATATAGTCAATTTTAAACTATACATATGTGTATATTACGAAAAGTTTAAAGAAATGTGTGGTCAGAATGCTTCTCAAGTTTCTCAAATAGGGTGGACTTCTCTTAGGATCCCTACCCTATATATATATATATATAGATACATACACACTTTTTTTAATTTTCTTTTTACCATTAAAAATAAAAAAATAATTAATTTACCTTACACGTTTAAATTTACGTAAATTCGTAAATAAATGAAATTTACACATTTGTAAGTTTGCTATTTACACATGTATAAATTTGTTATGTTTACACAAGTGTAAAAAATCTAATAAGAGTGATTTTGAGAGGAGAAACGAATTATTTGATCTTGTAAATTCTTTTTTCGATGATGTATGTAAAATACAATGAGGTTTGTATTAAAAAAATTGGTTTTGATTGGTTTTCTCATTTTTCTCATAGTTCTCCCAATATTTAGCGTTTTCAAGATAACTCTCTTCTATATCACGTAAAAGGCTATGTCGGTGGGCTAACCCAACATAGCCAAGTGTCGTCTTGTGGTTGGCCACAAGAATTTTAGCCTTTAACCTCTTAACTTTGCTAATTTACGTTTTTAATCCATCTACTTTAGCTTTCCTAACATACATATTTAGTCCTTCAAGTCAATAAATTTTATTCTCTGTTAGTTAACTTTGATTACCTGCATGTTTTGTCCATCTACTTTAACATTGTTGATATGCATGTTTAGTCACTTTACTTTTACTCTTCTTTAGTTAAGTATTTCCCTAACATGATGAACCAAAGCCGATCCAACTGAACAATATCGGTATTATTAGAAACGATATATTTTCTTTTAGTATTTCGTATGTTATTGTTTTTTATACATATGTGGACGTATCGATGCTCCATTTTCCAAAGATTTTATGTTTTCTCTTTCAGTTGCTATACCTAGTGTCGGTAGTATACTTACTACACTGATAATCAAACTCCCGCTGCAACACGTGGGGTAAAATTACTATTTTTTATTTAAAGATAAACATAAAATAAAAAAAACAAAAGAATAATAGGAAAGTTTAAAATTATCCCTGAGGTTTGAGAATTGCAAAAATCGCCCTGCAGTCTGAGAATTGCCAAAATCGTCCATGAGAGTTAATGATACATTTTAACTAAGTTGCTATTTGAATAGAAATGACAACAAAAATGAAAGTTTAGAGACCTAAATACAAAAAAAAAGTTTCATTTTTGAACTTAAATGACAAAAGTAATCTAAACTTAGAGATATTTTAGCATTTTACTCTATTATATATTATATTAGATAGGGACGTGTTTTGTTTTCATTGTTTTATAGCCGAGTTCAAACCAAAATAAGTAAGAGAAGTTAACTTAATTAATTCTAGTTTGTTATATATTAGATATACGTGTTTTGTTTTCATTGTTGCTTTAAAAAAGACCATCAAGTCATAAACAACCCATTCTTATTGGATTAACAGTTTCTCATGCAACCACACAGCAAAACATACGAATTACGTAAAACCCACACATGACACCCATTACGTAAAATGACAGGAGCTCACGGGTATTTATACTCAACATATTAACAGTTACTTGGCGGGTGGGAATTAACAGTTTGGATCTGAATGGGGCTGCCAATATCTTTCACTGTAAGACTGATACGGATCCATCACCATAAACCCGAAGCCACCCGAAGACCCCACTTTCCGTATACAACCTACTATCGCCATGCAGTTTTTTTACTTATTAGTTTACATGTTTTAATTATTTTCATGCATCCCGTGTTTCCATGTTTTGCTACACGTTCATTAGAATCAGTTTTCAATTCATGTATTTAAGAACCATCTTGTGTTAATAAGAAAGGAAGAAGAAAATTGAAGCAAAAGTATTCTCTTATTTATCTTGTGTTCTTGGAGCTTGACCCCTCTAGGGTTATCTATCTTGGGAGATTGACCTTCTCGAATCGGTCTCTAACAATGGTGCTTTCATTATTAAACTCACCCGTGGATTTCTATAATGCCACTTCCACATCCACTTCCGACGAGGATATGCATTCCAAGCTCGCCATTCAAATGGCTGCCCACATTACCGACATCCTCAAACCCGCCGTCGCCACCCTCACCGACGCCATTTCTAAGTTCCGCTATGTTCCTCCACCAACACCCGCAACTATACCACCACCAACTCCACTACCGGCAAACAACTATGCTACCATGGCTGTCCAACAAGCTACCTGTTAGGCTTAGAATTAGAAAGAACATAATAACAGAGAGAGAGAAGATTCAATCCAAGACTAGCTGATTGTTATGACAGCTTAAGTCGTTATTTAACTGCCAGTTCGTTATAGTTCGTTACACAATTACAACATAGTCCCTATCAACTATACAACTACTCATAAGACCCTCACATATCCCCTATTTACACTTTTGACCCCTCTATTACAATTAAAGTGTAACAATACTTTCCCCCTATTTAAGATTTTTGACCTCAAAAATTAAAAGAGGGAAACCGCCATTTCAGTTCATCAAGAAATTCCCAAGTAGCTTCTGTTAAAGGTAGATCACACCAATGGACCAGTACCATAATTGCTGCTTTACCCCTCCGATTAACAAGTTTTCGATCAATAATCAAGCGAGGTTGATATTGAAACTTAGGAGCAGATGGAAGCGGATGTAACTGAACTGCAGGACCATTAGCTGGTTTCATGAGTGAGACGTGAAAAGTCGGATGAATCTGAGAATTCGGAGGAAGATCCAACCGGTAAGCCACTTTTCCTACCTTCTCAATGACTAAGAACGTTCCATAATACCGGGGAGCAAATTTTTGATTCCTGTGGAATTTGAGAGAGGTTTGCACAAAAGGTTGCAGCTTAAGGTATGCCCAATCACCAACCTTAAAAGTTCTTTCAGATCTGTAGGCATCTGCAACTTGCTTCATACGATTCCGAGCTACTTGTAAGTGATTTTTTAATTGCTTAATGATGATTTCCCTGTTTCTATATAATTCTTCTACAACCATGACATTGGTATCTCCTGAAATGTATGGAATATGAACTGCAGGTTTAATGCCAAATAAAGCCTCATATGGAGACATGCCAATGGCAGAGTGGAAAGTAGTATTATACCACCACTGGGCTAAAGAAATCCATCTTGACCAATGTGAAGGATGGTCCATAGTCATGCATCTCAGGTACCATTCTAAACACCTATTCAAGACCTTTGTTTGGCCGTCACTTTGTGGATGGTCCGCTGTAGAATAAGCTAAAGATATACCTTGTAATTTCATAAATTCTTGTCAAAATGTATTGATAAAAATTGGATCTCTGTCCGAAACAATAGTAGCAGGACATCCATGAATCTTGAAAATGTTGTCTAAGAGTACCTAAGCAATTTGAGCAGCATTGTAAGGATGAGTTAGAAGTATGAAATGCCTAAATTTGGTCAATCTGTCCACCACCACCAATATAGAATCTTTGTCGTTACTTTTAGGTAGGCCTGATATAAAATCAATGGAGATGTCACTGAAAATACTCTTTGGTATAGGCAAAGGTTTTAATAGCCCTGGAGATGCTAATGGCTCATACTTTGCTCTCTGGCATATAGAACAGTTCTTAACAAAAGCATAAACATCATTTGCACAACCTTTCCAATAAAATGCCTCTTTTAACCTCAATAAAGTAGGTTTAAAGCCTGAGTGACCCCCAATAGCAAGAAGAATGACAATGCTTAAGAATCTCAGTTCTTAACAATAGGTCATAGCAATGAGTAATTTGTTTTTCCTTCTTAAAGCCTTACCATCCCAAGATTTTTTTTTATAGTCTTCCCTTGTTTCAACTGGTCAATCAGGATTCGACTATCAACTTCTTGTTGCCAAGCATCCTGCATTCTTTGCCATAATAGGGGATGGATAGAACTGATTGCCATCTGAAAAAATGTCATCCCCTGTACACTTGATAATGCATAAGAAACCAAATTCTCTTTGCCTTTTTTGTAACAAATCTCATAATCATGACCTAGCAATTTAGACAGCCAGGTTTGCTGCAATGGTGTTATAATCCTCTGAGATAACAAATGTTTTAAACTCTGCTAATCAGTCTTGATTACAAAATGCTTCACGATCAAGTAATGGTGCCATTGCTTCACCGCCAATAGAATAGCTAGTAATTCTTTTTCGTACACAGAGAGAGCTTGTTGTCTAATAGACAATCCTTTGCTAGTGAAAGCAATAGGATGCTTATCTTGCATCAAAACTGCTCCCAACCCTTTGGCGGATGCATCAGTTTCTACTACAAACACCTTAGAAAATTTCGGTAGAGCTAAAACAGGAGCAGTAGATAAAGCACTCTTTAAAGTGTCAAATGCCAGCTGAGCTTCGTCATTCCAACTAAAAGTATCCTTTTGGAGTAAATTGTTCATAGGTCGAGAAATAGTACCAAAGCCCTTGATAAATCTTCTGTAATACCCAGCTAGCCCTAGGAAGCCCCTTAGTTGTTTGACAGTTGTAGGCACTGGCCAGTCTCTTATAGCTTGGATTTTTGCTGGATCAGTAGCCACATCGGAACTAGTGATGATATGACCTAAGTACTCCACTTTGTTTCCTCCAAAAGAGCATTTAGATCTCTTAGCTTTCAAAGTATTAGCTCTCATTAACTGTAGTACTTCTTGTAAGTCTAGAACATGTTGTAAGTCTAGAACATGCTGAGCCATGGTTTTGCTATAAACTAGAATATCAAAATACAGAATTTTAAATACCAGTTTAAAAGTGGAATTCATTAAAGACTGGAATGTTGCAGGAGCATTGGTAAGACCAAATGGTAATACCAAGAATTCATAGTGCCCTTGATGTGTTTTGAATGCAGTCTTATGGACATCTTGTTCATGCATTCTAATCTGATGGTAACCAGATCTAAGGTCCAATTTAGAAAAAAACATTAGCCCCTCCCAATTCATCCAACAATTCCTCTATTAACGGAATAGGAAAACAATCTTTAATAGTGGCTTCGTTTAATCTCCTATAGTCAGCACACATCCTCCAAGAGTCATCCTTCTTTTTTACCAGAACCACTGGAGTAGCAAATGAACTGTTGCTGTCTCTAATCACTCCTGAATCCATCAACTCCTGTGTCATTTGTTCTATAATATTCTTCTGAGCAGCAGGATATCTATAAGGTTTAGATTGAGCTCATATTTTCATCTTTTAACTTGATTCTATGATCACAGGCTCTAGGAGGTAATCCTTTGGGTATTTCAAAGATATCAGCAAAAGTTTCCAACATAATTTCTATGGAAGAATGGGTGGTATCTTCTTTATTTTTGGTTGATGTTGAAACTCTGCTTTATCATTCAACTGTAAGCTGAGCAATTGAGCTTGAATAACAGTGTTTGTTGATTCAACAATTCAGGTAACTTGTCCATTGAACATAAACTAACCCCCTGAGAACCAACCCCTTTTAGTTCAATTGTATTCTGCCCAACCTTGAACTTCATTGTTAGCATTTTGAAGTTCCACAAAATATCATCGAGGTTTGCAGCCATTGTATTCCCAAAACTATATCATAGCTGCTTAAAGGAACAACTAACATATGAGCTTTAAACCAATTACATTGCATGGCCCATTAAAAGTCTTTACATGTCTGCATACATGGTAACTTATTTCCATCAGCAATAGTGACTTACATTCAGGAATATCATAAGTAGGACACTTCAATTTGTCAACTATATGCTTGTTCAAGAAATTGTGTGTAGACCCACTATCTATGAGAATCTGTAATGTCCTTGTACCAATTGTTCCCAGAATTTTCATAGTAGAAAATAAAGGAATGCCTGTTATAGCATTCAAAGATATATGGGGTTGATCTTGTACAGGTTCTGTTAATGTAAGTTCAGTGACAACCTCATCGTCATTCTCATAGTCTCCTTGTATTTCAATTGAAAACAGATGTTTAAACTTGCATTTGTGTGCTGGTGTAAACTTCTCATTACACCAGAAACATTCCCCCTTTGCCCTTTTATCACTCATCTCTTTGCTTGTAATCATTTTTGTAGGTGGTTTATAAGAATTGACAGGGTTAGCATGAATTGGTGTTGGTAATAAAGGAGGTTTGGTGGCATTAGTGAATGCGTTTGTAGTAGGGCTGGTTTTATGAACTGGTGCAGAGTATTTAGATTGGTAAGTGGGTTTGGTCGAATATAAGGTTTCATTGGCTTGAGTTTGTAGTCTAGCTAGTGTGTATGCTTCTCTTAGAGTTGTTGGTTTAAACAATTCACATGACACTTGACTTTAGGTTTTAGACCCTCTATAAACATGCTAACAGTATATTCTTGACATAAGGTCACTTTATTCAATAATAAATCAAAACTGTCACAATACTCATCAAGAGTACCTGTTTGTGTTAAAGCTTTTAAGGCCCCCATTGCATCTTCTACTAAATTTGCGGCAAACCTTGCAGACACAGATCTGGAATACTCATTCCAAGGCATTTGTGATAATGTCATACCACTAAATTTAAGGAATGATTGATGCCATTGTAATGCCCTCCCTTCAAGATGTACTGCTGCATACCTCAATTTGAACCGTTCTGGTGTTTCATCTATTGTAAAGAAATGCTCGCACTTATACAGCCACCCTTATACATCATTACCATCGAATTTAGGGAATTCCACCTTTGAAAACTTGTTATTACTTCTGAATCCCCTGTTTTCATTATTATGATCCCTATGATTCCCTTCAATTTCATCATCATGAGTATTACTACCCCCTGTGTCACTCATCAAATCTAGTTTCTTCAAGATTGCATCCATCTGTGACCTCATAGCATCCATATCTGTTGAATTCTTTTCAGTAGCTGCTTTAATGCCAATCAATTCCGACAGATTTTGATCAGTTGATATATCTAACCATTTGAGATAATCATGTTCTTTGATTGTTTTTTCAAATTCTTGCATTTCTTGTTGTTGTCATCTTTGAGCGAATTGTAATCAAATTGAACTGAATGAAGAATTGACCGAACGAAGATCAATTCAGATGAGAATTGAACAAAAACGATCGAAATTGATCGAACAATTGATCAATTCCTATGAATCGAAACGAAATCAGATGAGAATTGAATAAAAACGAGCGAAATTGATCGAATAATTGATCAATTTCTGTGAATCGAAACGAAATCTGATGAATTGATACACAGAACTGCCGAGAATCGGTAGCTCTGATACCACTGTTAGGCTTAGAATTAGAAAGAACAGAATAACGAGAGAGAGAGAAGATTCAATCCAAGACTAAGCTGATTGTTATGACAGCTTAAGTCGTTATTTAACTTTGCGAGTTCGTTACACAATTACAACATAGTCCCTATCAACTATACAACTACTCATAAGACCCTCACATATCCCCTATTTACACTTTTGACCCCTCTATTACAATTAAAGTAACACTACCCACGCCATCATTACCCACCATGATACTAGCTTGGAACTCACAAAGGCATCAACAGTGGACAACAAGGCAAGTGATTATCATTGGACCTTTTCCAACGACAATATTGTTCTTCCTGCAACTTTTAATGGTGAAGTGAAGAAGGTAACTAATATACTTTTGAAAAGGGATGAGCAATATATTATCCTATTCAATCATAAAGGGGTGAAGGAAGGAAGCCACCGTGGAGCTCTAATTGCTCTTCTCCGAATGCTACCGGAAGACGGGAATGGCGACCACCGTGGCGCCCCATTGAGACTGGACCAAACACCACCGGAAGACGTGAGTGGAGACCGCCATGGACCGAGCATACCGTCCTTGAGGACAAGACGTTTTGAAGGGCGGGGTATTGATACGGATCCATCACCATAAACCCGAAGCCACCCGAAGACCCCACTTTCCGTATACAACCCACTATCGCCATGCAGTTATTTTACTTATTAGTTTACATGTTTTAATTATTTTCATGCATCCCATGTTTCCATGTTTTGCTACACGTTCATTAGAATCAGTTTTCAATTCATGTATTTAAGAACCATCTTGTGTTAATAAGAAAGCAAGAGAAAATTGAAGCAAAAGTATTCTCTTATTTATCTTGTGTTCTTGGAGCTTGACCCCTCTAGGGTTATCTATCTTGGGAGATTGACCATCTCGAATCAGTCTCGAACAAAGACCGGTACAACTCCTTTTATTTACCTTGGGTTGAAGGTGGGAGGAAAAATGAATCAAATAAATAGTTGGCAAAATATTGTCGAAATCTTTGATGCTCGTCTAGCGGGATTGAAGGCAAAACTCATATCCATTAGAGGCCGATTGACGATTTTAAAATCCATTCTTGAAAGTCTACCGACTTATTACTTTTTCTTTATATAAAGTGCCATCGAAGATAATAGAAATGTTGGAAGCCAAACCAAGACGCTTTTTGTGGGGAAGTAGTGAAGAGAAAAAAAAAACTAGTTGCGTAGCTTGGGATAGGGTGACAACCAGAAAAAAAGAAGGCGGTTTAGGTCTATGTCCTAAAATCATCTAACACGGCCCTTATGTCTAAGGGTGGTGGAGGTTCAAACGTGAGGAATCGAGTTTGTGGAGGAGATTAAGGAAAGGGGTACGTGAGGAATCATCTAACAAGCAACAAGAGGTACGTAAGTAGGCGACGAATCGACAAAATTGATCAAAGGTAAATTATAGAAAGGGGACAAAATCTGTTTTTGGCTGGAAGTTTGGCTGGACGTTCCATAAAAGAAAAGTTCCCTCGTCTGTTTGCTCCTGAGAAGAAGAAAAGATGTTTGGTCAGGGAGCGGTGTATCGAGCACATGTTGTGAGAAGGAGTAAATGGGTTTGGAAATCAAGTGTTATAGAAGATCAAGATATCAAAAACATAGAGTATTTGTAGCAAAAAATAAAAGAAAAATGTTGGAGTAAAGGATCGGATGATTGGGTCTGGCTCGGGGACGCGTCGGGTCTTTTACGGTGAGGTCTATGAAGCAGATGTTAGATTCACTGGGACCGTCTCCAACAACAAACAAGTGGGATTGGATTAAAACAATTCCTTTAAAGATCAATATATTCGAAAGAAGGGATAGTACAAATCGAATTCCAACTTTAGAGGCATTAACGAAACGAAGTATTCTCTTGGATTCTTTTGTGTGCACGTTGTGTGGGGAGGAGATGGAAACAAATGACCAGATAAAAATATTTTTATCTTGTGTTATGTGGCGACTGTTATCTGGCAAAACATAAGCGCTTGGTGCAAGATCGACCCAATTTATGCTTTTTCGATAACGGACTTGTTCAATGTGTACAAGTGTTGCGGAGGTTCGGATCTGAAAAAGAAATGTGTCCAAGCCGTTGTCATTGTGGCATGTTGGTGTATATAATAGGCGCGAAAGAATTGGGTTTTCAACAAAGTCGCAATCAATATTCATCATATATGCTGAGATGTCAAAACTTATAGCTTTCTTTGAATCAAGAATAGGTTGAAGAAATGTGCTTTGGATATAGGTGGAAATATTTGGATGTGGGCAATTTCCTTTTCTTTCTATTTCCTTGTTGTTTCTGTCCTTTTGTCTAGCTTCTTGCTAGCGGCCTTTGGCAATAAAAGTCGTCGTTCAAAGAAAAAGTTACTTGGGCTGGTGTTCTAACCGCCATGTTGCCATGTTGACCGGTATCCACATATCGTCCGACTTATAATTACCATTACTACATATCTATTATTATAATGTATTTCGTATCAACAAAATTTAATTAATTACAACAACTTATACTTATAGTAACGCCCCGCTTGAGCTATGCGCGTATAACGTATATATGTGTGGGCGCTCAGGGGGCAAAAGTGAAAGTTCACTTATTTTTAACGTTATTCTACTAATTTCGTGAAATAACATTAAAAGAGAGAGATGGTTAATCATGCATCATGTGGTGGCATTGATAGCCGAAAGACAAGGGAGTACATGCGCTAATCGGCCTTTGTCTTAATCGCTGAGTGTTACGTGCCTTATGTCCACGGTTTGATGCAAAACTACTATTGAGCCGAAGGTCTTATTGGAAGCAGCCTCTCTAATCCTACGAGGTAGAGGTAAGGCTGTCTACATCTTACCCTCCTGAGACTCTAACTTAGTTGTGCTATTGATGGGATTTACTAAGTATGATGATGATGATAAGTTTATACTTATAATACAACAATTTAATAAAGTTAAGAGGGAAAAATGGTATTTCTACATAAATATAAATTTGATCATGAGATAGACTTAAATGAATAAAATAAATCCATGGAAGTCTTAGAGCTTTCAAGTCTTAAATTATAGATGTATATAATTAGGTTCATTTATTTTTTATATACAATTTGTCAGGGCCGTCTCTTAAAATCACAAAAAAAAAATTGGCCCTGTTCGAGATAAAAAATTTGGGCCCTATTCATGAATATTCATGTAATATAAACTCATCAATCATCCAGTGAAATATATAAATACGAAATGCTAATACTATGAGACATAATTTGTATTTAGGAACCGGATGCATAATTTCTAAATATTAACAAAAAACATTCATTCAATCACAGAATCAAATAAGAATCAGAATGACGGAATAACACACCTGCAGGCTGCAAGACAGTTTGCTAGTCTGATGAATCAAAGTCAAATATGAAATCGATTGATATCCGGAAATCTGAATACATAATATTTAACATTAAAGTATCAAACCAAACCAAGTTGTATTAATATTATATGTATACCGAGACAGCGAGACGCAACATATTGATGTGGTTCCAACCGGTAATCGATTTGTCAAGAAAATAGACGGAAACCAGATTAGAATTATAGAGGGATAATCAGACTAATTTGGTAATTTCATTCATAATCCCTAAAATATGAAATGACTTACATTATAAATACCAAGCTAAATAACTACCCACTATCCCACATCTTGACCCACTATATATAACTTAAAACATGTCTAATTAATAAATAAAAAACTACATACTAAAATAAAACTTGACCACCATTGGAACATTGAATGAGTTAATGGGCACATAACATTACCGCCCGGTTGAAAACGTCCTTGTCCTCAAGGACAAAAATAAGGCCCACAGTGGTCGCCACTCGATTCGTCCGATTGCATTTGGTGCAGTCTCAACCGGTCGCCATGTTGGCGCCACTCGCTCCTTTCGTTTGTGGCACCTTTCGCTTTATCTTTATCATCCATTTCCAAGGGCACAAGATTTATTTTTTCTAGAGTTAAATGCTTGGTTGGTCCCTGTGGTTTGCGAAAATTGCAGACTTGGTCCCAACGGTTCAGTAATTACAAAGTTGGTCCTAATATTGTAATGTTTGCACTCGGGTGGTCCCTAACACTAACCTTTGTTAAATTTTCCAGTTAAGCCTTTGTGAAATGACTAAATTATCCCTAAACACTTAAAATATATAAAAAAAACCAAAAAGACATCCCATCTCTCATCTTCTTCTCCCTAGTTCTCTTTCTCCTCTTTCTAAACCCATCACCACTACCTCCACCTTCAACCCACCATCACCACCACCTCCTCCACCTTCAACTAATTAAACAATATCACACTCAACAATTATGCAATCTCAAAGCCAAGGACAATACTACCAATTCTCTACACATACTCAACATAAACAAACCAATCAATACGCATATATGATAAACCCATTAACGCCTTTAAAACAAAGTACCTGCTACTAGACACAGGACCGTTACTTCCAACTCCAAGAATCAAATCATCCAAACCTCTTGAACTCTTTTCACTTCAATCCCCGCTTGGTTCCGCCTTCTCCGTTCACCCTAAATTCCCTAACAAATCATGATCAATCTGTTGACTCTGTTTATTTGAATAACCACTCACAAATGCTAAAACATCATCATATCTCAAATTCGCATAAGACGACACCGTTTTATCAAACATATCATCATCATCATAAACCGGTGCATCATAAACCGGCGAATTCAAAACCTAGGTTTACTTTTCATTTCATCGTCTTCTTTGTGTTGGTATTGGTTCGCAGTGCATCATAAACCAGTGAATTCAAAAACTGATCACTCTAGAGATAGAGTTAGAGTTAGAGAGAGAGAGAGAGAAGTGCAGGTGGTGGTGGTTGCGGTGGTAGTGCAGGTTTTGGCTCGCGGTGCTGGTTTCAGGTGGTGGTTCACAGTGGTGAACGTGTGTGCTCGGGGACTGGATGGTGGTCGTGGTGTGGTTACCGGTATTTGAGAGAGAAGAGGGGGATGGGGGGTTGAAGAAGATGATGGGGTGGGTCCTTTTGTTTCTTATTTTTTATTTTTTAAATTGTTAGGGTAATTTAGTCATTTAACATCAAATTAACTGGAAAATTTAACAAAGGTTAGTGTTAGGGACCACCCGAGTGCAAAAATTACAACTATTAGGACCAACTTTGTAATTAGTAAACCACTGGGACCAAATCTGCAATTTTCGCAAACCACAGGGACCAACCAAGCATTTAACTCTTTTATCTACGATACTTGCATAACATCCATAAGCAGCATCTACACTTCCCATATGGTGAAAAGTGTTGTATTTTGAATCAGGGGTCTCCGAGCAAATCGACTTCTAAGTCTTCCACTTCTAACCCAAAATTTGATTTGTTAATTGTTGGAAATTTTTAAATTTGATGAATGGAAATTTAGTGAGATTATTAATATTAAATTCTACATATAGTGATAAACTCTTAAGTAGAGTTATTTATGTCACTTGTTTAATTTTATATTAAAATTATAAACTTTTCATGTGGTGGTATTAATAACAACTCTTGAGTAGAGTTTTTTTTATGACAATTGATTAGAGATTTTATGGAAAATTAAGTCTCTAATTATGTTGAACTTTTCACCACCCATGACTCTTGCATACTTAGTAGGCTATATGCCTCTTTTGATGTGGCTAGATACAAGTAAAAAGAGAGATGTATTCATGAAGAGTCCTTGGAGAAAAAATACTTGATGCCTCATATGCTGGGAACATATAGAGATAAGTTTCTCTACACGATTCAACTATATTTCTATTCTTAGTTTCCAAAATTTCTAACAGATTGATTTTACCCGGTGTAACCTCAGGCGCGTGGCCTTTTCCGGTAGTACAGACTGCTTCGGCTGTTGTACCCTGGGAGACAGACGTGTCGTCTTTAGTAGATGCGTGAAATATGTTTTAAGGGAAGCGTGTTGAACACGTGCCTTAGCCACAACCGTCAACATTTGTTTATTCTTTTTGTAGGAAATTATTGTACAAGAGGACGTGGTTCAAGACCTCGTTGAAGCCTATATGACGGACTGAAAACACAACGAACTATACAAGAAGACGGGTTAAAGCTCTTGTTGAAGACCAAAGTTTGAATAAATTTAATTACATATGTTGTATTATATGTTATATTCGTTAGGATTTGTACACGGTACATATTTACTACAATTTCCCAAAATTATGTAAAGAGAGTATATTTACATTTTTTATATTTATTTGTATAATTTTTATTACAGTTGCGACCCATGTCCTACATTAATAACCTCCATCAATGTCGGTATGTTGATAGCTTGGATCAATTTGTCAGAGTCGGGAGATGGTTGGGATGGTTCACGTGACCGTGTTGGGGCCGGTGTCGGGGTAAGCGGATTAGCTAATGGCGATTGCTTTGGCGGCGGTAAGGCATCGGAAACAGTTGTAAATTGGCCAAAGGTGGTGGATTTTGGGTTTGGTTTCATGGTGGTCGTCGTGGGTAATGGGGCATGAGGTGTGGTGGCGGAAATGGGTGGTGGAGGTGGAGGTGTTGGCGTTTGGGCTTCCCACACAGTTCGGAACAATCGGAACTCGCTAAAGAGAGTTTGCAACCGAGACTCGAGTTTCACAAGCGATTTGTTCATCCATTGATAGAACTCGATTTCGGATAGAGATTTGAGCAGCCATGGGTCTGAGGGGATCACGACGGCTCTGATACACTGATGTGGTTCCAACCGGTAATCGATTGGTCAAGAAAATAGACGGAAACCAGATTAGAATTATAGAGGGATAATCAGACTAATTTGGTAATTTCATTCATAATCCCTAAAATATGAATTGACTTACATTATAAATACCAAGCTAAATAACTACCCACTATCCCACCATCTTGACTCACTATCTATAACTTAAAACATGTCTAATTAATAAATAAATAAACTACATACTAAATAAAACTTGACCACTATTGGAACGTTGAATGAGTTAGTGGGCACATAACACATATGATGTTCCGAACGAACCCGAAACGAAACCGAATCACATACCTGCAAGGCTACTGCGCTACAACAGTTTATGTCGATGTTGGTTTGTGACGATCTGCAGTGTGTAGATTCTGCACGACTGCTACTGCACCTGCTGCGGATTGATGATCGACGATCGTGCTGAATGAATATTGAATAACCCTTCCAGTTCCAGACTTGGGCTACTGTCTCCTGCCTCCTGCGACGTTTTGTTTACCGGTTCCCATTCGCAGGCCCTTTTTGGGCAAGTTAACAGGCCCGTTTTTTATAAATTTTGGGTTTTTAACCAGGCCCTTAACAGCTTAACTCCAGAGATTATACATATATATAACAAAAATTTTAAAAATTTCGGGCCCTATAAGGATTTGGGCCCTGTTCACAAGCCCATCCTGCACCTCCTTATAACCGGCCCTGAATGTTGTTATTTTTAGGGTTTAACAGTAACTATAATAGCAATTTCACTATTTGTTGTTTCTTAGCTGGGAAAAAAAAAAGTAACGGGTAGAGTGTTCAAATACCCGTAGTGTATAGTATGGTAAGACAATAATTTTGAGAACGAAATTTATTTTAACAAATGAAAAATATATTTGGTATTTTATATAATATATGAGTATTTATTAAACAAATCCGGTATTTTATTTAACATTTGAGATTTGAAATTATACATTTTATAAATATAGATGAACAAGAAATTAATTAGTTGTTTGTAAATTTATCAATACACATAAAAATATGAAAAAATTTACATAATTAAACCAAAGTTAAATAACATAAATTGTTTCAAAATTCATATTAGGGTAAATTACATTTTCCGTCCTTTATGTTTGTATCGGATTCCAATGGATAACCTTTAACTTTAATAATTACAGCCACAATCCTTTATTTGTAAAACTTATTACACCTTACGTCCTTTAACGCTAATCCGGTTAAATATATCAGTTAAGTTTGATCATGTGCAAGGCACATATGGTATTTTGGTCATTTTTACACTACCATTTTATTTAATGGTATACTTATGAATAAAACGCTAACCTTTGGTCATTGTTCTTCGTCTTCACATCCACCACCATCACTGTGAAGTTAGTCACCACCACCATCGAATCCCATCACCACCACCACAACGCACAACACCTACCACCTGAAACTTCCGTCAAACCCAAACCTTCACCGCCTCGCCTTCAGTTGTGGCCTAGATCTGCAACAGAGTTTTAGATCTGCTTTTGTTTCGCCAGATTTTTGCTCCATTGGAAGCTTATAGTTCACCATCGTTCCCTTTTCTATCTCTTATACCTGCTTTCGGTCTCCCTCCCTCTCTTTTCTTATTATTTTGTAAATTCAAGTTCTTAATATCATGATATATGTTATTTTGATGGCTGTACTTTTTTTCTAACCAAACATATGTACAAACTTCTGCACTTAGCAAGAAGCTACAACAGAAGCATTCAAGCTTTCAGTTCACTAAAAAAATAGTTATCATTCACCCAATACATAAACTCCCAGAAAATTAATTGAATTTCAATTAACTGATATTCATGCAAATTTGATTTTTAGAGAAAAAGGTGGAGGGAGTTAGAGAAACAGAGATGAGGTACAGAGAGAGAGAATGATCTACGTATTTATGTATGTGTCTATACTTTATACTTTCTGTTTTTCTTTTGGTTTAGTTGTTATTTTTATGTTTATTTATTTCGGTATAAAAGACATAAATGCCCTCACATGATATGACTTAACTTTTAAATTTAACCATGTTAGTGTTAAAGGACGTAAATTGTAATGGATTTTACAAATAAAAGACTGTGATTTGTGATTGTATTTATTGACGTTAAAGGCTACCTATTACAATCCGATACAAACCTAAAGGACGAAAAATGTAATTCACTCTTCAGATTATACAAAGGTAAACAAGAGTGCATAATTACCATGAATAATTGATAATTTACAGGAATTAATATGGGAGATGAAGTAAACATCATACTTTGTTTTAACGGTCTTTTTTTTCCCAAATAAATTGTCATGCATGTAGTGCGTGAGTCAGGGTCGGCTTTGAGCCTGTGCAAGAGGTGCCATCGTACGGGCTCAAAACATTGTTTAAAAAATAATGTATATTTTTTATATAAATTTGTTGTAGGAAGAAATGTACAAATAAGTTCTTTGGCTCGGTGGATCCAACAATATATTTGAGAGCCGGACATTCCGGGTACGAATCCCCCTGTTGTTTTTTTCATTTTTAATTCATGTTTTGTTTTTGTTTGGGCCTTAAGGGGCAGATTTCTGCTTGTTTTATCAGTAGGCGAAAAAGCCCTATATTCTTACACCAATTGCAACTTTACAAGCTTATTTTTTAGTTTAAATTTTTATTTATCCTCACACCAATTGCAACTTTGCAAGCATATTCTTTTTAGTTTTAACTAAATTTGTGCCTCCACAAAGTTGAAAGTTCATTAAAAATTTTTCTCATTTAATCATTTACGTAAAAAATTTACATGTTTTCTTGTAGGTTTTTTATTTCTCATTTTACCATTTACAATATAAGTTAGAAGAACTCAATATCTAGTTCTATTTTTTTATTTATATGAAAAGGTTCGTGTTGCCAAACTAATTTGAATGTGTTTACATTTATTTAGTTCCTTTTGCTACACTAATTTGGTTTTACTTATTTTATAACAATTATAGCCGTATTGTGGTTTTTTGATTTATGATTGATGAGTTTATATTATAGAGAGGGGCCTAATTTTTTTTGTTTCGCACGGGCCCAAGAGTATTTTATCATTCTCGGAGACGACACTGTGTGAGTTATTATTTGTTGAAGTTAAATGTGATTACAAATCGAAGGATTCGTAATAAACAAAATATACATATTCAACATATATATCCTTCTGCTTGGTTGTATTTCTTGCATTGGCCTCTTTGTCCAGTCTCACAGAAAATGTCTTCTCTCCAAATTCTTTCAACTTCCGTTAAGTTCTTTGAACATTCGTATAATCGCATTCTAACACTTTTCTATGCTTGACCTTTGAAATCCGACTTTTAGCTCAGTTGTTAAGAATCATTATTCAAAACCTTCAACTCAAGATCTTCTGATGAATCTCCAACCAGATGTTAACAAAATTTTAAACGAAGCACCAGTCTAGTCTAGCTGGTGGGAAACTCTGGGTCTCGGGGACTTTAGGAACCCGGCACCTCCCATTTTTCCTGATCAACAGATTGTTTTGTTTTTTAGCTTAAACCTCCTAAGTTATACACTTTTTATCGCGGCCAAACTTTTATGATACTCATTAACATCTTGTTAAGTTTCACCTTGTTACGAAAACAATTTAAAATTACTTATTATACTAGTAGAATAAATTACATGTTTTATTTGTGCATCTTTTTTTTGCATAAATGAATAATTATGATGAACGTAGTATACATAATGTTTAGTATAATTTTACTAATAAAATGGATTAGTACGTAGAACAATAATTCTTTCTTAAAAAGGAAAATTGGGTTTAAATAATCACAACTATTACCTATTGGACAACAACAGTCTCAACTAACGAAATAGTTTGTAACAATCCTAACTTATAACCTGTTTTCTCCTAACGAGCCTTTTCTAACTGAGGTCTAACCTTGTTAGTTTTTGTTGACATGGACTACTTAGTTGGCAACAAAAGTTAAAGTTTTGATGACGTAGATTGCTTATGTGCCAAAAAGTCAAACTTTTGATAACATGGACTGCTTATGTGGTACTAAGTTTTGATGACGTGGACTGGTTAGTGGCATTCCACATTAGTAAAAACTAATTGGGTTAAACATCAGTTTGAAAAATCTCGTTAAAAGAAAATAGGTTAAAAGTTGGAACTGTCCAAATATATAAATATATGGATGGGACTGTCGTCAGCCAATAAGTAATAGTTGTAATTATTTAAATCCATTTTTCCTTTTAAAAAACATATTACTATTATTTGAATATGAATGATTTAAATGACATCAATTTTATTATTAAAATGGTTCGAACCAAATTAAGGTACATGAACTTTTATGTTTAATACTTGTATTTTCTTATTCGTGTGTTACTTTATTGCATCAATAGTTACTTTAACTACTTGATAATATAAGTGTTAAGTCTATTATTACTATACATGTGTCAAAACACGAGTTTCAGATGGTTTCAGTTTTATCAGATCTCAAGGCTTCTGAAATTTGTCTTCTTTCTGCACGACCATGCCTAAAGGGTGCTCGGCTATGCTCCGTACATCGTGGTCTTTTGTTAGCCATTTAGGGTTGACCTGTTTACTTCTTCTTGTTGGGAAGGTATGCACGGTCGTGCCCATAGCCTTACCCAGTCGTGCCTGTCTGGTACTTTAATAGTTTTCTTGGAATTCTAGATATTTGCCTCGTTTTGGTTCGTTTTTCCCTTATTTTCCTCCAGAGCCTGTGGAAACCTGCAGTTATCAAACAGGAACAATTAGGATAGTGTTTCAATCATAAATCGTTGCCAACTAAACCGTAAGAAAGCAAACCGAATGAAAGACCGATCAGAAAGAAGTTTGCCGGGTTCCAGCTGAGAAGGGAAAAATGAAGACAATAAGACCAAGAAAGAAGAATGATGGGAGCAAAAAATAATTGAAGTCCGTGAGAAACGTAACATATCACAATAGTGCAAAAAGTTAACTGAAATTAACTACACTTCTTGGTCAATTTTAGTTGAAACTATGTTAAAAGCGCAATTCCTTTGGAAGACAGTAATAAAAGATGAGGATGAGAAGAGAAACTATACTACAAAACCTATAATTTAGCACCCTCTACAACGATGCACAATAAGTTTGGAAATCCATTCGGGTCTAGTATTTAAGTATCGAACGAGTGCAAAAGGCAAGGTTACAAACACTAAGGGTGAATTAGGGAAACTAAAGATGAAAAACAACGAGACAATTAATGATTTCTCAGATAAGATATTTGATATAGTTAAAAAGTTTAAAAGTCTTGGTTCATGTCTTGATGAAGAAGTGATTGTAATAAAATTTCTTAATGCGATTCTAAACAAGTATTAGCCAATTGTGGTTCCTATTGAACCGACCTTCAAAGTTAGGCATTTGAAAAAAGGCTCCAAAGTCATGAAGAAAATAAGGAAGAGCAAGGTCAACTTTTGATGACTAAGAATGGTGAGCAAGATGATAGACAATATGTACGTGGAAGAGGCCGTGGACTAAGCTTTGGTAGAGGTAGAAGAGGACGTGGAAGACTCTCGGGTCAAGGTGACAAAAGCGGATTTCAGTGCTTTGAATGTGAAGCATTTGGGCACTTTGGATTTGAATGCAACAAATGAAATACAAGGATGAAGAAGCAAATTAGGTTAAAAAGGAAGATCTGGCTTTACTTTAGTGAATAAATGAGTAAAAAGATTATGATTAAGGGGATAAATGTTTGGTTAATCATGACACGTTAACACGTACGAGTTAGATAATTAGAGCAGGCCAGCAGGTTTTAATGGTCAAGTTAATTATTTTTGTCATGTGTTTTTGTTATAAGTGTTTAGCAAGCTAACGAGTTAAGTTAGTGGGTTAATGGGTTAGCGGCCCTCATTAGTAGGTTAGTGGGTAGCTTTTTCTTTAGCTGCAAGTGTATGCTTTCCAATTTATGTAAGTTGTTTAGGATGGAATGAATGCACGCCAACAAACCATTCATGAGTTACAACTCTTAATTAAAGCTAACCATCATCCATATCAACCCTTGAATACCCCCTATAGCTCTTGGAAAACACAAAATATAAAACCGACTAAATCTTGCATTGAGACTCAGGAGGTAGAATGTTGTTCATCCATGGTGGTAATTGTTGTGGAGGTAATGATATAGCAGCTGTCGGATCTTGGGGGAGGCGATGGACGATAACCCATCTAAAGTTGTAGACAAAGATGGTGGTAATATGGTGTGTCGGTAATTAGGTGTATGTAAAGATGTGTTGACAAAGATTTACCAACATGGGATGTTTTTTTTTTATTATGAACCAAGACCATCACCAATACAAGGTGTTAAATTCACTTACAAATGTGTCCAGTCATCTGTCACAACATAACTTTATAAATGCACAAAAACATAGTTTCTCTACAATTCCACAAACATCCTTACCAATACTTACAATACCCACATCATCACTACTTTTATATTTATTTTTAAGAAGCAAATTCTTTTTTCTCATTAATCTGTTCTTTTATTTTTGTATTAATAACATTGAAAATTATAAAACTAAACATTAAAAATTAATATATATATATATATAGGAAGAGGATCATGAGAAAACTATATATAAATGAGAAAACTAGAAAACTAACTCAAAAAGCATTAAAAACGTACAATTTTTTTTACAATTTTTTTATAAAAAATCGCTGGATTTTATGTATAATAAAAACTTTAAAAAAAAAACTTGTACTGCACATATGCACTATATGTGTACTACACATGTGCATTATACGTTTATGTTGCACATGTGCATTATATGATTTTTTTTATTTTTAAAAAAAGTTTTTTATATAATATATATAGCGAATTTTAATAAAAAATAAAAAAAAAATTTGATATGTTTTTTTGGCTTTTTAGTTAGTTTTTTTGTTTTCTCATTTAAACTAGTTTTCTCTTGATCCATCCCTCTCTCTCTCTATATATATATAAAGGGTGAGGTTCCTGTAAAAATGACCCTTTTCGTGAGAAGTGTGAGAAGACATAGGAATTAAGATATAGGCATCATGTTTTGAACTTAGCCATTATGTTTTGGGTTGTTTTGGCAAGAAAAACACCAAACATAACAATTTAAAACACAATACAATGTATTATAGGCGCACAATTTAAAAAAACATTATTTAACACTCAAAACACACTACTTAACGTTCTTGGCATGGTGTTTTAAGTTTTAAGCATAGAATTCATTGCATTGTGTCTTAAATTGTTATATTTGATGTTTTTCTTCCCAAAACAACCCAAAACATCATGCCTAAGTCCAAAACATGATGCCTACATGTCAATTCCTATGTCTTCTCACACTTCTCACGAAAAATGGTTTTCTTACAGGATCCTAAATCTATAAATATATATATATATATATATATATATATATATATATATATACATATATATTAAATTTTGTATTAGTTTTTTTTATCTAAAGTAGCATTAATAAATTTATGTTTATATACATATATATTAAATTTTGTATTAGTTTTTTTATCTAAAGTAGCATGAATAAATTTATGTTTTTAAATAAAAACATTACAATTTTCTATTATTTTACTCAATTACTACATTTAAAATGAAAAAAGGTGTACAAGTTAGTAAAGCTTATAGCATACAACTTATTAGTGCATCTCAAAATAAATTAAAACCAGAAAAAGAAAAATAAAGATAAACCCTGTTGTCTTACCAAATGCACCTTCTTCACCAAGTGTACTTCCCTCAAACGCAAACTCCTCGAATGGACTCTTCCTCAAATGCTAAATCCATATAACTAAAATGAAAACTAAATGCTTTGCATTATCCATGATCCAAATGTTTAAATGTGCATTACATTAAGAGTTAAATGTCATTTTAGTCCATTTGGTTTGGGCCAATTTGCTACTTTAGTTCAAATGTTTCATTTTTCGCCTATGGGTCCAAAAAGGTTTCACCATTGCCATTTTAGTCCACTGTGTTTACTTCATCCATTTTTCTGTTAAAGAGAAGGGCAAGTCGGTAATTTTATATGTAATTCTTTTAACTAAATGGCATTTATGGGCGAATTGTCCTTCTCGTTAACACAAAAAATAGATGAAGTTAACTCATTGAACTAAAATGGTAATGTGAAACCTTTTTGGACGCACAGACGGAAAATGAAAACTTTGAACTAAACTGATAAATTGGTTTAAACCATAAAGACTAAAATGACATATAACTCTTAAATAATAGAGTTTTGTTTTTAATTAGATGGGCCCACAAAGTCTTGCACTTAGGGGCACGTCCCCACGAACAAAACGACATGAACAAATGGTCTCCAAAGCACACAACAAATACGGTGAGAACAACCGTGTAACTAATTCCTTTTTATGTATAAAGTTAGTTACTTTTTATAATCCATCCGGCCAATTATATATATATATATATATTATCAATGATGAAACATGAATAGTAACTTTATTTTTATAATTATATATAATGTATTATTATATTTTTATTTAATATATTATAATAGTTTACATATTTTTTATTTTTTTCCTTTTTTAAAAATACATATTTCCTTTATCTTTTTTACTAATTATATATATATATTATTAATGATAAAACATGAATAGTAACTTCATTTTTATAATTATATATAATGTATTATTATTTTTTTATTTAATATATTATAATAATTTACATATTTTTTATTTTTTTCTTTTTTAAAACCATATATTTCCTTTAAATTTTTAATAATTATTTTTTTCATTTTAAAACATATATTAATTTATCAATTAATTTAATACTTCATTAGTAATTCACGTTTATAAGTTTTTTCTAAAAAATTAAGCACATAGTTGTATTTGATTTTTTCCCTCGGTATAAGTTTTGTAAATAACGCAGTTTTACTCAAATAAAGTATTTATTTGGTATCATAAAACGGTACGATCGTAAACTAAATGGTTCTGATAGTTTGGCTTTCTAAACAACATTCTAATCACATTTGTTTTACATTATTATTTGCTCGGTTTCGCAACAACGCGCGACATAAAAAAAAACTAGTGATAATATATAGTTCAATTAATTTTCCGGTTAGAAAAACCATGCGTACAAAACTATTTGATTAGAATAGAAACTACAACTTATTTTTCATGAAACACATCATTATTTCTACAAAGGTTGTGTCATATGAACTTCCATGCAGAAATTGAGAAGATCGGTACATTATTCCAAGCAACAAGGAAGCATCGACCATTAGCACGAAGCATACAACAATTCTTGCAATCGAAGTTGTCGATCAGCAACTTCACTTCATTCAAAGATTCAGCACTGAATTCAACTTCCACCATCCCAAATCGACCAAAAATGCCTTCCAAACATGGATCCCCGTGTGTCGAATCATTCTATCATCTCCTTCGGCCGCCACAATGTTACTATTGAGTCAGCGTTGTAGACAGACTCCACAACCTTTCTGTTCAGATCATCGTCTGTGAAACAAACCGACATACTATCAAAAAGTACACCATAGAAGAACAAAGCCTCAATGAACCGGTTTACAAATACGGGAGAAGTGTGGTTCGCTTCGACTTCAGTCACCATTGTGATACAAGGATTGAGCCTTCGAATCTCTCGCATGAGATGTTCTAGGCGGTTGGGTTTTACGATGAGGTATGATAAGTAGCTCGCGGAGTAGACCGCGACCTTTTCATGGTCGTTGAGTTCGAGTAGATCTACGTTGAAGTCTAGCATATCCCCTACCATGACTATCTTGTAACTAAATGGGATGGTCATTGATTGTGCAAAATCAGCAAGATGGTTGCATGTATCTTTTATGTTGGATTCAAACCTTGTACCGATAGCGGTGATCTTCAAGTGTTTGAGTTTCCATTCTCTGCGACTTGCGATCGCTTGCATCAAAAGTGTGTATTTCATACCACTCCTGATCTCGAGATCGATTATGTGGATATGTCTGGCTTTTCGGACGTTTTCGAATATTGTATGCATTGCAATAAACTGGCAAACCTGCAACAACCAGACTTTCTAGTGAAATGCTACTTATACTCCTATATTTACAGAATATATTTACAGGAAACCTAAATATAGGAATTTGGGATTTGGTGATATACCGGTTTACCCAATTACCCGATAAGGTGTACCTGTTTACCTGTTGTCTACCCGATATAGTTTTTGTATATTTTAAATATGTAAATATATGATACATCCAATTGTTTTACATATCTGTATTTTATTAGGTATACATTGTAGTTATTTGATATACTTTTATGGTTTATCTTTTAGAATTTAGCTTGGGTGGGGTGGGGGATTAGGTTTTTGAGGGGTGTGGATGAGGGAGGGGGGGGGGGGGGGGGGGGTTAGGTTTTTTTAGGTGTGTGTAGGGGATGGGGGTGTTTAGGTTTTTGGGTTGTAGTGTGTGTTTAGATTTTTAGATAATGAGGGGGGGAGTAGCTTTATCTTATTTTGTTCATATTGGTTCTCGTTGTTCTGCAATAAGGGTGATTCTGAAATAAACCTTACACAATATATGTGTGTGTATATATATATATATATTTGTAAGTGATGATGAATAATATTTTCTCTTTTATATAGTTATTTTTAATATTATTATTTTAATTTAATATATTATAATACATTATTATTATGTTTACTTTTAACAATCACATATTTGATTTTTGAATTTTAACTTTTATTGAAATTCTTTTTCTAAAGTTATCGGTACGATTATCGATAGAGGTACTATTGTCATATAACATCTGGTTAGTTTTCTTTTTTAATAAAATGTCGTCGATACCCTATATATATATATATATATATAATACATACACTGTGTGAGTTTATTGGGGAATACTAAAAAAGGGAACCGGTGAACACTTTTAAAAATTTAACTTAACATGTTAAAAATCAATTTTTTAAATTCTTTTTCGGCGCTTCTCCTTATAAATACTTGTAGAATCAATGAAAAAGATCAAAAAGGAAAAAATAAAAAAAACAGCAAAAAGAGGCTAAAAATTATATTTTTACAAAAAATTATTTTTTATTCGAATAGTTTCTACCCCATTTTTATAAGAAAAAGCGCTGAAAAATTAATTAAAAATATTGATTTTTACTATGTTAAATTAATTTTATAAGATATATATTTTTAAATAGTTTTTTGTATTTTTAGTTTTTGATTTTTTATTAAAAATGTTTCTACGTGTATTTATAAGAAAAAGTGCCGAAAAAATTAAGAAGAAACTAATTTATAACATGTTAAGTATAATTTTTAAAAGCGTTCCCTGGTTCCCTACTTTTTTAGTGTTCTCCAATGAACCCTCCCTTATATATATATATATATATATTATATATATATATATATATATATATATTATTATATATATATAGTTTTCTGATTTCGGATAACCTGGTTATCCAAATTTTTTAGAAATTCATATCGGATTACAAATCCGAAAATTCAGATTATCCAATTTTTAGATATCCGGATTTTTAGATATCCGAAATTTTGAAAATTTCGTATATGGATTTTTGGATATTTTGGATTTTTTGAGCACCCCGATTAACAATCGGTGTTTAAAAGTGTTGTGTTTGGTTGGTCTTTTTCCTTTTGTTGTAAAATTGCCGTCATTACTACTATTGCTAGAGAACCCCGCGTAACACGACGGGGCTTTATTCTATATGTAACGCCGCGTGGCTTTATTCTAGTTAAATATTATTCTCTACACTATTTGTTACCTTTTTGTTTTTCTTTACGATTCCACTAAAATTTAATATTATATTTTAAATTTTTTGTTAGTTGTTATTATTTTTAACTATATTTTAAATGGTAGTTTTATTTAAGGTTGCATACGCATATGTGTTTATTTTTTTTCGATGCTGTGATCTTTTTTTAATAGAGTTGTATGAAAAATTAAGTATATGTTTGTAGGGGTGCAAACAAGTCTAGCGGCTCGAGATCGGCTCTAAGAAAACTCGAAATGAGCCGAGCCTTATAGAGCCAGAGCCGAGATTGAGCCTAAAATAAAGCTCATTTGGTATATCGAGCTTTAGGCCGAGCCTGGCTGTGAAGCTCGTCAGGCTTGTCGAGTCTTGGTGTAATATTAGTTTTTATTAATATTTAATAACATTTACCCTTTGTTTAAAGATGTCTAGTAAACGAGCCGAGCCGATCATATATAAACTTGTTTACGAGCCGAGCTCAAATCTAAAAGTACGCTTGTTTAGTAAATGAGTCCGAGCCCTAAGTTTAGATATCGAGCTTGTGCCCATAAACCAGTTTAAATTAATATTCAGAATTAATGTTAAAAACTAAGTTTTGACATTTTGAAATTTGAAAAGGAAAATATTAGAATCTTGGTGCGTCTTCTTCACACAGAGAATACACGAATGATCACACACCTTAGGTGTCTATTTGAAGTGTGTTTTCGCACAAAGGTTAACATGTCGATCTTTATTTTGAAAGGTTTACTGATCATATGCCTATTTTAAGATATTTTCCTTAACTAAAACTATAAATCTTATATAGCTATGGTAAAATATAACTAAAAACCTGTGATAACGGGACTTTCTTGTTAAATGCTAAGATACTCGAGTCCACATTCATCATGGCTTTTTGAAGATCAAACACTTGCATCCCTTCTAGTCCACCAGACATCTCGCTTTCTGTTTCGCGGCTTATTTTCTCACGAATAGATTCCGAAAAATAGTAAACCATGTTGGTAATTGAACATGCGATTCACAGGTTTTGCATACGAGAGAATTGAGAATCAAGATAACAATAAACTTGCTTGTATTGAATGAAAAGTGATGATTACAATTGACATACATGAACCCTATATATACTAGACGAATAGATGCGATTGCAGAGACGTGTCTCTTCACGAACGGTTGCGACTTTTGAACTTGTGGATGTGATTGAATGTTGAAGAGGCCTGTCTCCTTGTTCTCCTCTTGCTGCCGTCGATCTACAGATGCGACTCTAGGAGGAGTCGTATCCTTCAATTGTGATGGTTACAATCTTCCAATGTGTCGCATCTAGTCCTCGTACTTGCTAACTAATCTAATTATGACATAAACTAACTATCTACTAATTACAGAACGACCCCTATATTTAGTTTAAACATCAATACTCCCCCTTAAATTAAATATAGTTTAACGAAGGTCTTCAACTTGCTCGACTTGCAGTAGCATTGGTTCTTCTTCCAACGCGAGATTCGCTTCTTGCTGCATATGTTTCTCTTTTTCCTTCCATTTGGTGCAATCTTTTGCAAAATGACCAAGTTCTCCACAATCATAACATCTGAACTTGCCCTTGTCTTGGTTTCTTGGACCCATATCTCTTTCACGTCCCCTTCCTCCTTTGAAAGATCCTTGTCCTTGACTTCTACCATGGTTTTGAACACCACGACCCTTTCCATATTGCCAACTTTCAGAATGATTACTTGCCATCATGAGTCTTCCTTGATCATTATCTTCTTGCTTATCTTGACTTTTGAGACGTTCTTCAAAAGCTATTATTCTTCCCACTGCTTCTTCAAATGGCATTTTGTCTATTTCTGAATATTGTTCGATATTTGCCACGATGGGTAGAAACTTCTTCGGAACGAATATAAGTAATTTCCTTACAAGTTTCTTGTCTTTGATGGTGGTACCGAGAATTTTAAATTTTGCTTTTATACCACCCAACTTGCTTGCGAAACTACTTACTGTTTCGTTCTCATCCATCTTTAAAGCTTCTAGTTCGCTCCTCAAAGTTTGTAGACGTGCTTTCTCAACCATATCTGCTCCAAGATAACGAACTTTTATTGCATCCCATACTTCCTTTGCTTTTTCGTATTGCGCAACTTGTCACACCCTGACCAGCAGCGGAATAAGAGTCGGAGCATAATTGGGTTATCACCAAAGCTCATGATGTTTACTAAAATGTTTCATATTTATTACATTCAAATTACAACTTAAATATCCAAAACAAAATTCATACAATTACAAGAAAATGAAACTACATAATTATTCCAAAACTTAAACTTGTTTATTCTTCTAGGCCTTCCTATGTGTTTCTTGTCTCAGCTGGATCACCTGTATCATGTGTAAAACGGGGGATATTTTGGGTCAACAAAAGTTGGCGAGTGAACCTTGATAAAACATTGTTACTAATTCTTGTTTTATTTAATAAAGAAAATTTGTGCAATAATCACATGTGAGCAAACATATATAAATAAACAAACACAAACCACTTTGGATGAGTATATGATATGAATGATGATGTATGTGAGATCAAGGCTCAATCAAACGGAGCCGATCTAATGAGGCACTTGATGCTCAACCCGTCTCCCACGGGGAACTGATGGGCCTAATGAAATGCGTGCACTGAAAATGATAAATCCAATCTACATATATATTCACACAACAATTGATACACATTTGATACACATTTGATCACGGATATGATGTATGCACAAGTGTTTAAATATAATAAAAGAATTAGACGACACATGATACACCTCAAAACATGATTAAAACGGGGAATTGGTAGAGATTCACTCACGATGGGTGCGTTCTTTGATGATGATGAAGGCGCACGAATTTATGATTCGATTGACGAGGGAAGAACTAACCTAGATAATAACAAAATGATGCGATAAATAAATAAATTTTGGTTGAGATTAATATTTTTAATTTGTGCTCTTAAATGTGATCTTTAGATTTATTTTTGTGAGTTTAAGGAAATTTTCTAACCTTAATAATCTTATGTTTAAGTATTTTTAAATAATTTTCGAATTAAATAAATATAAAAAGAAATAAAAAAAAGTTAACTTTTTTTTTACGGTTGACCGGTCAGACTGTGTTTTTATATGCACTGCGTGAGGTTCGAACTCGGGACCTCTCGTATACGTGCAGCAGCTCTACCAACTGAGCTACGTGTCTAACCCGAAATATTCTCTGTTTTAATTATATTTATATACTAATTAATTTTAAACTTATTTGGTTTTTATTAAAAATGATTTATATGGCCGAACCGGTTGCAGGGACCCGGAGTCGAACTCGGGTCCTTCCGTTCGAGTGCGCAACCAGTTGGGCTGTGTGTCTAATCTGTTTTAACTAATAGATTATATTACTCTTATAAACATTCTGTGACTTGTTCTGATTCAGTTCTAAAATGTTGGTTTTAATTCTGAAAGTCGGTACGTCTGCGATTCGAACTCGGGACGTGTGTATTGTTTGTGCACACAGCCACCGCTGGACTGTGTGTCTAACCCGTTTGAATATCTGATTTTAATTATACTAATACTTATTTTTGACTTCATCTTCTTCGTTTATAAGAACACAGAACAGTGAAATCCGACTATTCTGTTTAATCGTTCACGACTTATACTTGATTGAAATGGACAGAAAAATTAAATGATATGGTATACCAGAACAGCGGGTTTGCTTCGGTTTTCCGGCAAGTGTCGTCGGCTCTGATTTGTGATTTCCGGCGGTATGAACTGTTTTAACAGTTTCGATTATTGGGTTGAACAATTAAAGTATAAATTAAGAGATAGCAGGAAAAGTTTAGATGATTATACCGTCTGATGAACGGACGCGGGTTTCTGATCAGGGATTTCTGGCGATGTTTCGGCGAAATTGGAAATCTCCGGCGACGAGCTTTTGAGGAATTGCAACTTCGAAAAAGTGTGCGGTTCTGAGCGAAAGGATTTCCGGAAGATTGAGTGGGTATTTATAGGGAAGAACTGGATGAATTGTGTCCGATTTTGAGTCTTGATTCGCGTCAAAGGTTTTCCGGCGGTTATGACCGAAATTGACGGCCGGCAACGGTTATGATTGATGTCGTGATCGGTTATCGCGTTTTAGTCAAAAGGGAAATGGCCAAAATCGCGGATTGACGGATTTTCCGGTGATTGCGAGTTCTGAGTGCGCGGTGATCTCTGGTTTTGAATTCGGGTTTACTTTAAGTATTATTTATTTCAGTATTGTCACAAAGAAAGCGTGTGGCGGAGTGGTGTGTTGTGTGTTTGTTCATGCGGGTGACCCGGGTTCGAAACCCGGCGTCTCCATTTATTTTTTTATTCATTATTTATTATTAATTATAAATTATGGTTTTTAAATTCTAATATATTTATTAATTATGTATTGTTTAAAATTAATATGAACCATAAATACGCAACGAAATTTATAACTGAATATTTGATTGATAAACGAAACGGGTTTTGAAACCCGTTTTTCGACGAACGTTACACAACTTGCATCAAAACATCTTCCAGTAGCGTTTCGAAGATAATTGCTTTCGTTGTATGCGCCTTCTTTTCGTTTATCACTTCCGTTGAAAAAACTGTTTCCCAAAGACTATATGCCTTCAAGATTGTTTCCATTATAACTGCCCATTGAGTGTAATTCGACTCTTTCAATTTTGGTCATTGAAGTGACACATTGCCTTGCTCGTGGAGTGACGTTGATGCGCTTCCTTCTTTGTCTGTCATGCCTCCTTTCTTTCTCGCCTTGCTTTTCTTACCTATCTTGCTTGTGATCGAATGATCCCTTTCTTGATCGAGTATCAAATTTCTTACTTAGTACTTGCGTCTGGCCAACGTGCTAACCAGATTCTTGCGTTTCTGACCGACTTGCTAGTCAGATTTATGTACCCTGACCCACTTGCTAATCAGGTTCTGACCGACTTGCTGACCAGATTCTTGCTAACTTTCTATTGTGAGTGATAAAGAGTATCCAACCAACTTGCTAATTGGACTTAATTTGATCGACCCACTTTGCTTGCCTTTTCTTGCTTTTGACCGAGAATGGTCGCTTCTTGCTAGAATGAATCGTGATGATTCAACGTGCTACTTCTATTTTGAACCAAACGGTCCGAACTTGCTATTTGAACCAAGAATGGGTTTGACTTGACATGAACCGACTCGCGTTGTTTCTCGCCTTTTGAAAGTCGTTTAAATTTTACTAAAAAAAACGAGACAACCCTCTTTTCTATGTTTGTGATTCCAATATGGTTTTACAAAATAATCAAACTTGCAATTAAAATAAAGACTCGCGGTCCTTGTTTGTGATTCTTTAATTAATCAGTAGAACAAATTTTGATGCAAACAATTGGAATCAAACTAAAAAAAATCAACTTTGATTTTTTTTACACAAAAACCAAGATCACCCTATTACTCCTTTCTTTTCTTCTGTTCGTTTAAAGCTACAAGAAAAAGAATTACCTTCTGATGTTTTGGACTCAAGAGAATCGTACCCTTCTGCCAAAGTTTTCTTTCAGATGGTTCGGTTGGTAATTCTTTCCTTCAATTCTTTCGTTCACAATCTTGCTTCGGTTCCAAGAAAAAACGTCGCCTGATTGATTTCTTGCTTTCAATCGGCAATCGCAAATTCTTGTTTCTTTCTTGTAATCTTGCACTGCGATTTTCTTCTTGCTTCCTCTTGGATCGATTAACGTGGTGCTCTGAAACCACTGTTGGTAATTGAACATGCGATTCACAGGTTTTGCATACGAGAGAATTGAGAATCAAGATAACAATAAACTTGCTTGTATTGAATGAAAAGTGATGATTACAATTGACATACATGAACCCTATATATACTAGACGAATAGATGCAATTGCAGAGACGTGTATCTTCACGAACGGTTGCGACTCTTGAACTTGTGGATGTGATTGAATGTTGAAGAGGCATGTCTCCTTGTTCTCCTCTTGCTGCCGTCGATCTACAGATGCGACTCCAGGAGGAGTCGTATCCTTTAATTGTGATGGTTACAATCTTCCAATGTGTCGCATCTAGTCCTCGTACTTGCTAACTAATCTAATTATGACATAAACTAACTATCTACTAATTACAGAACGACCCCTATATTTAGTTTAAACATCAATAAACCAATCGTTCAACAGGAGTTCCTTCATTTGAACACCTTTTACCACACCATTCAATGAGTTCATTTGCTTTGTCAAACTGTTGTTGACCGGTTTTATCGGCTAAAACTAGAAGAGTAAGCAGAAGACCAATGTCTTTAGCTTCATCATATGATAGCCCAGATGATGAAAAGGGGAACATTGGATGGCTCGGACCGGATATCTTATCTACTTCTGAAGAAGAGTCGATGAAATGCAGACCAGCCATTCGAATTTTTTCAGTAGTACACAGTCTTCGCGATTCGCTTGGAATGTGAATCTTTTCACGTGCAGTTTTCTTGATCTACTTGCAAAGTTTTTAACAATCCTAAGCGAAGCATACAATGAGTCTTTTTTGTGGTCTTGATCTTCCCATTGGAAATCGGCACCCTTTAACATATTTTGATGAGACGACGAGGCGAAATCGAAAGAAATGTTATCTAAAGCTCCAAGCTGATCATCGAAAGGTGGTTTTTGCTGATCTCTATTGGTTTTGTTGAGTTCAGGAGTCTCAGAAGAGAGATTATCATCTGCAAGATTGTATGTCTTTAAAGGAAACATTGTTAATTAAGTTATGATCCTGAAAGTATGTATGTTTGGTTTAAAAAGAAGAAAAATTCGTGCACTTCAACAATGTTAGTTTTGGTCAATCTATTCAATGATATTTAGATGCTAATTGAGCGTGTTCAAAAGGCAGATGCCAGTTCAGCCTGTTCAAAAGGCAGTTTCTTTGCAATATGACATCATAACTACGTTAACCAGGGTTAAATGGGACAGTTTCTTTGCAATATGACATCATATATCTGAAATTATAAGCAGCAAGTTTCTTTTACAATTTTTACAAGAAGTAATAACAAAAGTTTTCTAGCGTTCAACAACAAAGAAATAGAAATCAAAGTCTTATAAGGTGATGATTAAACTTCTAACTCGGATATAATTACAAAATGTTGGTACAATGATACATAGTGTAGTATTCATCCACATTGACTACCAAATAAATTAGGATAATAAGATCTTCACTTCTGTACACATCTTTTTTGATGTTTACGATGCAACACCCTCTCTCGGCATTAGTTCGGTATAAACATATTGGAAAACATATGAAAATACATGTTACAGCAGAGAATCCAGTAAGAGATAGAGATGCAACCATTGAGTTTGACAGGATTGTCAGGATGATCCGGTTCTTCCTTAGGGTGTAAGTTAATGACGGTGAAACCGAATTCTATGGTTGAATTTGGATGGTTATGGAGAGAGAGATGTCGGACGAATTCAGTGATGTTATGGGAGTCCAAGTTGTGTAACCTTTAACCTCTCTAGTTATCTTCTTATATATACACTCAAGAGGAAAACCTAATTAGTTAATAAGGGTAATATGGTCTATCAACAATTACCAACTAATTATATAAAAGTTTAATATATTTTGATCTATTAATATAATGATTATAATGGCTACACAATTAAATAAAACACAATAATTATATTTAATCTTACATGATATACCCACTCATATCGCATATCAATGATGTGCTTCGATTATGGTTATGATATACTACTTGATAATCCATTACCGTAACATTCTTATCAGGTGGGTTGTCTATTCATACTCTGATAGGTCATATTCTTCAACATACATAACCTAGATCACAACAACTAAGTTTCTACTACTACATCAGCGTCTGGCATTCTCGACATGGCTTTTGTTTCTCTTTTGCATCTCCCGTTTATTCCTATTCTTCTAAGCCTACACGACTACCATTTACACCATATTTGTCTTGCAACACTTTTCCTTAATACATCATTCATTGTGAAATATCTGGACCCCCTCCTACCATTTATCGTTCTTGTTACCATCATCTATTGATTAATATACCTTTTCTGTAGGTATTATCAAGCACTTATAATGTGATGGTGCCCTTGAGCTCACACGAAGCCAAACGGGTTAGCTTCTTTTCGAGCTGTTAGGCATTATATATTGTATTTTATGTCTGTATGCACCCTACCATGTTCAAGCTTTACACTTTCATGCTCGTCTGATACTTCATTAGATTAGATATGATACATTCAGAAATCTGATAAAAATATATGTCTCTAGCAGGATTCGAACTTGTGACCTTTGGGTTGTAAGCTAGAGTCTAAACCAACTGGGCTATTAGAACCCTTCTGAACAGTTAGACTCCTTAATTATTTATCCACCTAGTTCACTGGTTATCTTCTTCTTCTTTTATCTAAAACCCGTTTCGGTTACGAGAGACGTCGTCGGAAAGTACGTAGGTATTGCCGGAATTGATATTACTTCACCGAAAATGCTTTCGGGTGGTGCATTTTTCGTGGTTAAAGCTTCGAGTGATTTAGTAGAGATGGTGGTGAATGAAAAGTAGTGTCGGTATGATATTCTTTTTCGGTTGCCGGAACCGGGTTTTCTCCGTTAGAACAAAATGAGGAATGAATAATATAGAGAGGAACTAAACATAGAAGATGGAATAAAGAAAACGAATGATCGGTCTTCTATTTATAGAGTTAGGAGAAAGTTCTAGTTGATGCAAGTAGAAATGCTTACAGAGAAATAATTCTCTAAAGTCAATTTGAGATAAGGCATGTATACAATATTTTATTCAACAAAAATTTTCATCCACCCAATTGAAATTTGCCTGACAACTTTTATGTCTCTTACGTATACAAGATTTTCATTTGTAAGAAATATTATTATTACAAATATATTATTATTATTATTATCATTATTATTATTATTATTATTATTAGATTTGTTAATATTATATATGTACACACACTTTATTATATACTATTTTTTGGTTATTACACTTGTTTTCATTTTTTCTCTCTAGATACTTTGATCAGAAGATATTAGCCTTAAGATTTAATAATAGGAGAGAATTGTTGGTGACGTCACCTTGAAAGCGACCTTAAACAACCTAATAAATAATATATAACTGCCAGCGGTTTGCAAAACTACTGGACAGTTGACCAAAACAACTTAAATACATAACTACTAAAAATAAAAAGGGAAACAACTGGAAAACCAAACTACCGGAGGATTCAAGCACTTTTGTTTACGTGCACTTTTGGTTTCCAACTCTTTGGTCTTCAAGTGTTGACTTATTAACACGCACTTGTCTTCAACTTTGACTAGTTGACCCAATTTAGTTGTTGACTTGTTGACTAGTACTTTAACAATCCAGCTTATTCCATAGGCAATGAAGATGGTTCCTATGGGTTTTGGCTTTCATCACCAGCAGATCTTACATAACCCAACAAGACCGCTCTTGATAAAATGTGAACAACCAAATAAAATCTAGTTATTGTTACAAATAATCAGTGATAACTATAGTCAGAAGTACATTACCAAAAGAACTATTGTCATAAATGAATCAAATATGTCCCACGTAATTATAAAATTATAAGATAGACCGAAGAAATATTTATTAACATCAAATAATAGTAGACAAAGACTTAGGGGTAGATTTAATTCACGCGCTCAAAATCGTAAGAATGCATACACATAAACGTTTGCTAAAATTGCCAAAAGCCATAAAGGTCGACGTAGATTTGCTTGACAAGCAAAACGTTTTCAGACCTAGAGTTCAAACACCCATAAATGCCGAACCAGTAGGTTATAAATGGGTGTCTTTAAATAAAAATAAATGCAAATAATGAGATTAAACGATGTAAGGCCAGACTTTCACAAAGGTTTTCCTTCCCAAATACCATGAGTAAATTATGAGGAAATTTATTCCCCTGCAGTGAATACGGTAACCTTTTTAAGTGTTTAATCGGTCTCGCAACCACGAAAGGACTTCGGAGGAAATATATTGATATCATCATTAGGATTTTATATGGGACATTTGAAAGTGACATCTACAAAATATGCCTAAAGCATTATGATTAGTATCTCGTCTAAGTGAATGATTTGATGGACAAGGTCAAACATGTGTCCATCTGAATTCTTCTCGTTAGGAGTTAATATAACAGAGATTGTGTAAAAGATCATCTAGAGACTTTATCAAAATTCTAGAGAGTGAATTTTTTTTGTGAAAGAAGTTGACACCACTAAGTTTTCCTGACAAGGTTTCTGACTTGACAACATTGACAACCCTTTAAAAGGATTAATTGGTATCCTTATGGGACTGGAAACATGAAATTTTCTTACAATAGAAATACAAGAGTCTCAACTAGGTGATTATGTTGATGGAGGATACTTTTAAGGAAGACAATGAACTGACATCACTCAACTCAAGAAGGACATGAATATCGTCCATGAAGACAATACAATTAACATGTTTTGGATTAGAGAATGCTACATCAAAGATCAAGACAAGCATTCATCATAGAAGATTTGACTCTACAAATTGACAGACATAGGCTACATTGAAGATCAAGTCAAGCACTCATCGTAGTAAAGTAGGTTCTACATATTAAAGGACGTGTACTAGCTTGAGGGGAGCATTATACACACCGCACTCTTTTCCCATGATTAAGTTCTTCTCACTGGATTTTTTAGTAAGATTTTTAATGAGACAAAATAACTAATCAAGAAGTATCAATTTATTTTATAGGTCCCGAAATACTGATTTAACATCCTAAAGTAAGATGTTAATTGTGTATAATGAGTGATGATATGACTAAGGATGAGTGTTATAAAACAACCCCATTACCACATTAAACCTAGAAAACTATTACTTTGACTAGCTATTTACTACCACTGATAACATAGTTTTCAGTTTCCTGTTATTGTAACTAAAGTAAATTACCAGTTTTGTCCTTTACTTATTACCCTTTTACAGGCGGTGTCATTTGGCGCAAACGTTTACGATTTATGTACTTTATGTTTCAAAATCTTGCACATTATCTCCTTTGAGCCTAACTCTGTTAATTATTGTTAGTACATACTGTCTATGTCTTAGTATTGGATCGAGTCTGTTTAGATTGGGCTAGATTATGCCAGAAATGAGGGGTATTTATGTAAATAGACAACAAGTTCACCCGGAATCATCATGTGAGAACAAGTTCGGCCGAACTTATTCAAGACAAGTTCACCCGAACTTGTAGTCCTCCCAGCGAACTTGTTAGTATATAAATAGTGGTCCTTAGTTTCTCATTTGTAACTTTTGCAACTTTGTCACAACAGAGGCGAAGCTCTGTCCGATCCGGATCTTACATGTATTTTGACTTAGTGATCAATAAACAACAATTTAACGAGTAAATCTTACATATTTGATTAACATGTCATCTAGTTTCCGCTTATATGAACATTAGATACCAAATTAGGTTCCTGTGCTATCAAGGAGTGATCTAACAAATGGTATCAGAGCCACGGATACCCGATTTGGTGAAATCATTTCAAGATCTACTCTATTTCATCTCTTTTCTACCATTTTTCTTCAATTTTTCATGAAATTCAATGAATCTACGGATGAAATCTGTTAAAATTTGAATATGTCATGTAAAATACACTAAAGATGAACCCCTGAGAGTTTCAAGACTTAATTCAAACTAACTTATGTCGAAAAGTTGAAAAAACCATGTTTTGCAAACTCATGTTGATCGAACTTGTGATCAAGCGCTCAAACTTGATTAAAAATTCACAATTTTTAACAAGTCCGCTCGAACTTGATTGATTTTTCAAGGTTTTTGGTATAAGTCCGCTTGAACTTGCTTATTTTCACTCAATTTTTATCAAGTTCGCCCGAACTTGTTCAAATTTTGTTGAAAATTATACAAGTTCGCCGAACTTACTTGTTCTCTTGAAATTCTTAACAAGTCCGCTCGAACTTGTTTCAGGGTGAAAATTTTCAATATCTACACACAAGTTCGCCCGAACTTGTTTGAAACATAATCTGATTTTAACAACTGCACAAGTTCGCCCGAACTTGTCAGTGTGCTAATCATTTTTCGAAGTTTGTGAACGTGTTTTCAGCAATTCTCGCCAGTTTTTCCACGATGGAAGAAATTCACAGTGCTTTTATGACGGCTTAGCATCGAATGCTCAAATGGTGAATCAAGTTAATATTGATAACGAGATGGGTTCGTCTGTGAAGCCACCAAAACTCATGTGTATGGATGAATACGAGGGGTGGAAGGAAAAGTTTACGAACTGGGTTCAAGCTATGTATTTTCACAGCTGGGTTGCAGTTGAGACTGGCTACACATGGCCAAATGTTATCGATATAAGCAAGTTTTCTACTGCACAGAAAGATGCATACGTAGCTGAAAAGAAAATGATCAGTCTAATCCATCAGTCGGTGAAGGAAGATATCTTGGTGCTATTACCTGAATAAAAACTGCACAAGATCTTTGGAAGTCTCTAAAGAACAAATATCAGGGAAGTGCAGAAATGGTCAAGAGCAAAAAAGGCGTTAATCATGAAGGAATTTGATATATTTAGAATGATTAAAGGCGAAACGATGAGACAAATGATCGAACGTTTTTGTCATTTGAAGGTGATTATGATGAGACATGGTATTGAGAAGACGGAAGAATACATTAATAAATTGGCTGACGCATTACCAGAAGGAGAATGGAAGACTTATCTCATGGTTCTCAAAGAAAGTCCAAGTTGGGAATTCTTCAAGTTATCCACCTTTATCGGTAAGTTGGAGGGGCACAAGATGGAATTGCTAAAGATCACCAAGTCAAAGATTCAAATGTTGCTCAAGATGTAGGGCTTTACTACAAGACAGAAGCTCAAGAGAATATCTCAAGCCCGAAGATCCAAACTGCCTTCAGCGCAAATTTGAATTCCTCGAATCATGCACCACAGAGCCAAAATTAGAGTCCTCAGAATTCATCATATTCGAGCACGGGTTCTAATTCTTCATTTCAGAATCACTCAAATCAGAATAATCTATCGAATTCTGATCCAAATGTGTTTAAATGCAACATTGCAGTCAATTTAAGCAACATTGTATCTGAACAAGTGGCCAAACAACACATGGCTCTACTTGCTACAGTGTTGGAATCCTATGAGAGTCTAGTGACCGGGAAGATTGGTAATCCGAAAATGACCACAGAGGATTATGATCAAGTGGATGAGGAAGAGCTTGAGTTGATGGACATCAAATGGTCCTTAGCTTCGATTATCCGGAGAGTTACCAAATTCGTTGCACTAACCGGCAGAGACATTGGGAATTCAAGCAACAAACTGGGTTTCGACAAGACGAAAGTTACTTGCTTCAGATGCCGACAGAAAGGGCATTTCAAACGAGAGTGCAAGAATCCAGAAGCGAGTGGTAATCAAAGTCCATTTGGAGGTGGCTGTGATTATTACAAGAAGTCGCTACAATACAAGCCATTCCCAAAGAAAACTCAAATTGAAGTTCAAGAGAAACCATCTTACCACACAGAGAAAGCTATGGTTGCTTTGAATGAAGATGATGGTTTTGACTGGAATTCACACATTGGCAAAAAGACCGGAGTTGCTTAATGGCCGAAATCATGGAAGATACATTTGCTGAGGATGCAGCTATGGAAAGTGCAATGCTAGAAGAATATTTACAACAAGCAGAAGAAGAGGAGATCTATCATCACACTAGGATGCAAAATGTTCTTTCTCCTAACATGCCTTCTAGTTTTGCAGGTTGCTTTTGTGATGCAGTTCCTTCTGATCATGCTGTTGAAACAAAACCAGAAGTTGAAGAAGTCATCAACGTGACCAAGGAAATGAATGAGGAAAACATCATAGAGATTGCCAACAAAGCTATTATGGTAAATTTGACAAAGGTAGGTCCGGAGGTAAAAATTGTTGAAAAGAAGTTGTAAAAGTGCAAATTGTTGAGGTTGAAAAACTTGCACGAAGTGCACTGAGCCATGTCTGCAACGCGCCGAAAAATCTCAAATCATAAGTGAACTCAATCTGCAGAACAACAATTTTAAATATGATTATCACACAATGAAGGAAGCTTATGATAAAATGAAAGACGATTACGGTAGGCTTGATAAAAACAACATTGAACAAGTTGACACATTGAGAATGTTAAAAGCAACAGTTATGGAATAACAAAAAGCAATTAACACTTACATAAACACCATTGTTGAAGTTAAACAAGAGTATATGAAAATCGAAACCGAAAGGGTAAGACAGCTTTTGAAAAGCTATACTACGAATGCTTATGTCATCAATCATATTCTTCCAACGATTCCATCAGAAGAAGATGTTCATAAATTAAAATGTAAGAAACGTGGGGATAATAGCAATGTTCCACCACCCTTGTGCGAAAAGTTTTGTTGCAAGAAAGCTGAAGGGATGGAAAAGGCGCTTAATATTGAACTTTTGACCGAAAAGAAAAATGAGCTGTCTGAGAACATTGACATAACCTACACAAAAGATGACAGTGAAGATGTGGTAATAAATGTAGTTGAAAATGTTTAAGTGAATCTAATGATGGTAGCTTTGAGAGTGCCAACTCGAGTTCGAACAATTATGAATCACAATCTGAAGATGACGATACATCATTGGAAGATAGCCTAAGTGACGATCCTAAAGTTGTCATGTACAAAGTTAAGGAATCTGATAGACTATATTTCAATGACAGTTTTTCGATTCAGAATGTAAAAGAAGATCAACTTGACAAATTTTTCAAACTTGTCGAAGTATCATCAGAAGATTTGGAGAAAAATAAGAAAAAGTATTATTCTAAACCTAAAAGAGGATATAACAACTACCGAAGAAATGGTGGTGACTTTCCTGAAAACAGGACAGCGGGTTTGGGTTTGGATGAAGAAAATGAACCGAATAATAAACAAAAGTCACCATTTCATGAATACAAAAATAAAAACATGAAGTTTGTGTATGGGACGAGTACGGTTCAAGAAGAAAATTTGATTGGAAAGTAATCAAATGACGAGTTCCAGAAGGAGAAGGAAATTCGGGATAAGGCTAAATCCGCAAGTGGAGTAAAACCCACTAGTGGACATTCTCATGACACTCGGACTTGCTTTAAATGCAATGAAGTTGGTCACATTGCTCGCAAGTGTCCGAAATTAAAGCCTCTCTATCACCGAAGAAAGACAAATTCAGATGTTGAGAAACTCAAGCAACCAGAGATTGTAAAACCAATCACAATCTTAAGGTTTTATATTAAGAAAGCAAGAGAAAAATCACAATCCTGGGTTGCAAAGAAGAAAACAAAAACGTCTGAAGTTGCAAAGTCAGTTGCAAAGCCAGAATCTGTTGAAACTAAAGTCGACAAAGTGTCTGAATCTAAGGGTAAAACGGAAAAGGACAAAGGTTTTCCAAAACTTTCAAAAGATAAAAAGAAAGTGAATTTTGAAAACGTTAATGTCAATGAAGTCTTAGATGGTGATTTTGAGGATGTACATGAAGATTATTATCCCAAACCCAAGACCAAAAAGGCTTGGGTTGCACTTTTTCACTGAGTTGTTAACATGTGCAAGGGCTCCAAAGATCCATATTATCGAAGTGGATTCTGGATAGTGGAGCGTCGCGACACATGACAGGGATGAAAGCACTATTGTTTGATATTTAAGCGATTAACGGAGGTTATGTAGGTTTCGCTGGAAATCAAGGAGTCCGGATTGTAGCTGAAGGAAAGCTGTCGAATGGTGTGGTGTCTTTTGATCGTGTTAACTATATCACCGAGCTGGAGAACACTCTTCTCAGCGTTTCACAGATTTGCGACAAACAGTTCACCGTTCATTTCAACGATAAGGAGTGCATGATACTGAAGTAGGGCTTCAAGATTCCTGATGAGTGGATTTTGATGCACGCTCCACGTGAAAATGATCTCTACGTGCTAGACATGGGTGTTGCTACTACATCGTCAAAGTCGGCTCAATGTTTTGTTACAAAAGCCACGGAGAAGGATTCGATTCTATGGCATAGGAAAATAGGGCATATTCATTTACGGAAAATGAATTTTTTGGTTCACAACGACCTAGTTGAAGGAGTAAATCTTCGAAGCTTCCATATGACGGATCATTGTCTTGAATGTAAGAAAGGGAAGCAGATTAAGAAGTCACGTCCTAAGAAGATTCTTAACTCAATAAAGTTGTCGTTTGAACGTCTACATATGGATCTTTTCGGACCGGTAAACGTACGAAGTATATCAGGAGATCTGTACTGTTTAGGCGTCACAGATGATTATTCTCGATATTCATGGGTTTTCTTTCAAGAGTCTAAAGATGAAACGTTCGACAATCTTGTGATTCTCTTCAAGAAACTTGAAAATCTATATCATCTCCCTGTTACACGTATTCGAAGCGATAATGGAACGGAGTTCAAAATAACAAGATGAAAGAATTTTGCGATGCCAGAGGAATTCTACACGAATTTAGTGCACCGTACACTCCACAACAAAATGGCATAGCAGAGAGGAAGAACAGAACGTTGATTGAAACAGCAAGAACCATGCTTTCAGACTCAAAGCTTCCTGTCAGTTTTTGGAGTGAGGCGGTTGTAGCGGCATGCTACACATTGAATAGGGTCTTAACGGTCAAATCGATCAAAAAGACATGCTTCGAGATGATTAACCGAAGGAAACCAAACTTGAAATACTTAGAACCGTCTGGTGCACCATGCACAATGATTGATTCAGATGGTAAATTCGGTGCCAAAACGCTTGAAGGTTTCTTTGTCGGATACGCTAGTCCTCTCAGGAGAGTTTACGTTCCTACTTTGAGAAGAGTGATCGAAGCAAAACACGTTGATTCCTTGCGTACACAACTCCTATTCAGAGGAAAGGCGACGCGTGGTTGTTCAATTATCAAGATATGTGGAAGTCATTCGACTTTCCAGAAGAACCATCTGAAGAAGAACTTGCAGCTCTTTATTATCTTAAACAGTCGGCTAGTCAAGAACATATTTCAAGGCCAATAGTGGTTAATCAACCTACTGTTGGTACATCGTCTTCTGGTGCAGGTCCGAGTAATAGTGGTGTTCCAGTTGAACAAGTTTCTGAAGTAGAAGTAACACCTACTACAACTCCATCAAATATTTTCACCGAACCAGGAAATGCTACTTCAGAGCCCATTGTTCCTGAGAATCATAATTCCGACTCTGATGAAGCTCCGACTTTTGATGATGATGGAGAATCTTCCTCAGACGATGAATCCGAGCAGATATCCAATATGTAAACCAATCTGCTGGCCCTAGCACTCAAAATGAAGCAACATCGAGTATTCCTGAAGTTGATTTGATAGTTGATCTGAATATTTCAAATCAGAATAGCATAGTTGATATTCCTAGCGAGGAGATTCCATGAAATTATTCATATCACCTATCGAATAACATAATTGGAGAGTTACAGACTGGTGTGAGAACGAGAAGCAAGATAAACAAAGCTTTAAGTTGTTTCTATAATCGAGTGGCTCCGACTCAAGATTAATTTTATTATTCATGTTTCATATCTCAAATTGAGCCGAAGACTGTGATTGAAGCTTTGGGTGATGAAAATTGGGTTATAGCGATGCAAGAAGAATCGTTACAATTCGAGAAACTGGGAGTCTGGAAGCTTGTCGACTTACCACCAAAGCAGAAAGCGACAGGCACGAAGCGGGTCTTCAAGTGCAAGAAGGATGATCGAGGTGTGATCGTAAGAAACAAAGCTCGGTTGGTTGTCAAAGGTTTCCACCAGCAAGAAGGAATTGACTATACGGAAGTTTATGCACTTGTTGCACGTTTAGAGTCAATCCGCATTTTCCTTGCATTCGCTACTTGGAAAGGTTTTAAAGTGTACCAGCTATTTATGTGAAATCCGCATTTCTCTATGTTAAGCTACGCCAGCAAGTGTACGTCGGCCAACCACCAGGGTTCGTCGATCCGCTGAACAAGAACAAAGCTTATCTCCTGGACAAAGCCTTATACGGATTACACCAAGCCCAGAGAGCTTGGTATGAGACGTTATCTCAACATCTCGTTGGAAACGGCTTTACAAGAGGCACAGTGGATAGTACATTGTTTACCAAAGAAGTCGGAAGCCATCTAATCATCATAAAAATCTATGTGGATGATATCATCTTTGGTTCAACGGAAGATAGTCTTTGCAAAGAATTCGAGAAGATAATGAAGAAGAAGTTCGAAATATCTTCTATGGGCGAAATGAAGTTCTTCCTCGGGTTACAAGTTCTTCATGACATTTTGAAGAAGTTTGAAATGGATAGTTCAAAGCCGCTTTAGACTCCTCTGGCGTTGAATCACGGAATTTGCATTTACGAAACAGGAACCAAAGTGGATGATACGCTCTATCGGTCGATGATAGGATCTCTTATGTATCTGATGATATCTCGACCAATTATCATGTATCCTACCTGTCTTTGCGCGAGATATTAGTCAAGTCCCAGAGTATCGCACATGCAGATAGTGAAGCAAATATTCCGTTACCTGAAGGGATGTCCAAGCACCGGCTTGTGGTATCCAAAGAACGATAATTTTGATCTGACGGGATATGCTGATTCGGACTTTGGGGTGGACAAGCTGAATTCAAATTCTACGACAGCTGGTTGCCAATTCTTCGGAACTCGATTAGTAACGTGGCAATGCAAGAAACAAACCATGGTCTCTCTTTCTACCTGTTAGGCAGAATACATTTCTACGTAGATAATAAGGCAGCTATCGACATCATTAAAATCCAGTTCATCACTCTCGAACTAAACACATAGAAATTTGTTATCACTTCATTCGTGACTGCTACGAAAAGAAGTTGGTGCGAATAGAAAAAATCCACACCGATGAACAAAAGGTTGATTTTTACACCAAAGCTTTTCCTTTAACAAGATTTAAATATCTAAAGAGGCTTAACGGTATTAAAAATTTTTAACAGGTGCGGAGGCAGAGGTTGAATATGGATCGGACGACGAGTTCACATGATCCGCATTGGTTTGTCTATCTCTTAGATAGTATTTCTTAAAAACTAAAATACAAAAATATGTTTTTGATTTTAGGGGGAGAAAATTTCGAGAAAATACAAAAGCATATGAAAAATCAAAAAGTACAAAAACATGAAAAAGACAAAAAGAATTTGGTGGCACAAAGGATATGATAGTACATCAGTGGACTATCACAGTACGCTAAAGAATTGTAAAGTTTAAAAAGTGATAAACAAATCTTACTATGGATGTCTCAATAGGCTTTACACGTTAAGTAAATTGTTTCTGGGATATAAACTAAATTTTACAACTTCTTAAACTTTTGGATTAACATCTCTCAGATATATGGACTTAGTACTCCGAAATTTCGTTTGAGAGGTTGCCTGATTCTGAGATACGAGGTCTTTATAGATGATTGATAGCTGGGGTATTATACAAGTTCTTCTGATTTTGCGGAAGCAATAGCCTAGAACTTCTATAATACTTTTGCTAAAAACCCTAAAAACAGCATGCAAACTTGAAAAGAATCGAAAGATCTAATCATTTGAAGTGCTTAAAAGATTCCTTAAGTGGAACACAACTTAAAGTCGAGCCTTCATATCTTTGTCTGTACGGTGGTACTAACCTGAGCTCTCAAGGTCTCGCACAACCCAGATATAGATATCAGTTACACTATATTCACCTGTAAGATGAAATCTAGGTAATCTTGATATGGGAGTATATTCTGAGATGGGAACCATAGTTTGAGTCAAGTTTCATAAAATAATACCTAACATATCTTGGAACAATTGAGAAATGTGTCCAAGTTTAAGTGGACAAACATATTGACAATCTAGGTAAACGAGTTTAGAACTTAAAGTCATCAAAAGGTCAACGGTACTAGTGATATGTCTCAATTAACTGATATGATCCTTAGACACGAATTCACAAAAATATGTCTGTAAATATGTTTGTACATAGTTTACTTGCTTTAGAGATTAAAACCAAAAAGATTTTTAGTGTGTTTTAGCATAAACTTTCAAAAATACAAGAAGATTTTGTTTCTGCATTTCTACAAGCCAATGTTGGAGAAGGATCTTCGAAGTCCGGTAAGGTGCTAAACTAATGGAAATCTGATTGACAATGGGCTGGGAGCTAATATGTAAAATCTGATAAGCTAAAACGATTAAAATTTCATTAACTTGAAACTTGATTTTGAAAAAAAACCAACAGTTTGTTCATAACAGGTCAAACCGAGGTCATTGACTTGGATTCGGCAGACAAATCAGTTAACCAAGGTCATTAGCTTGGACTTGGTCAACTGAGTGGATTGTTAAAACTGGTAAAAATTGAAAAGTTTAGGGTCAAAATGAAAAAAAAATTGAAAAAGCTTGATTTTGAGTTGATTAAGTTCGCCCGGACTTGATTTTGTGCTTATAAGTGTTATCAGATGGCAAGTTCGCCCGGACTTGTACTAATCTTAACTGATTGGTTTTACAAGTTCGCCCGAACTTGTTAACTATAAATAAGATACAAGTCCGCCCAGACTTCATTACCTGGTTTCCTAATCACTGAGCGAACTTTAGGCGATCAAGAGCGAACATCGTTTTTCACATTCTACGTCGAATTGCTGCCAAAATTAAACCTGAATCTTAGTGATTTGCGTACTAAGGATCATGTATATGGTGAGTGATTGGATTTTGGACCGTGTTTTTGTCACACCCCGACCCGCAGCGGAAAAAGTGATCGGGGCATGATTGGGTTATCACCAAAGCTCATGACATTTATTATGCGTTTCATATTCATTAATTACAATTTAATGGAAATTTACAATGAATATTACAACATGTTCTAACTATCAATCTAAGCTTCTTTGTTCTCTTCTAAGGCATATCCTATGATTTCCTTGCTTCAACCTGTTCACCTGTATCATGTGTAAAAGGGTTTTTGGATCAACATAATGTTGGCAAGTGAATCCTATAGAAAACATTTGAACAAGTTTATTTAAATTGATTATGAAATATGTGCACAACCAAACATGAGTAAAAATAGATGTAAACTTATTCAACAATCATAAGGTATTAAATGATACACACATGAACAATAATGGAACATTTAGAGGCACGCGATGCTCAACTCGTCTCTCACGAGGAACTGAGGGGCCTAATGAATGAATTGCATAACATGATAATATGAATGACACAACTACAACCAATATAAACTCAATGATACACACATGAACAATAATTAATTTGATTTGAGGCACGCGTTGTTCAACTCGTCTCCCACGAGGAACTGATGGGCTTAATGAATGAGTTTCATATGATTTGGCAAAAGGAAATAAGTAATCACAACAATATAATCAATCTAAGTTTAGATCATGATGTGGTATGGCACAAGTTTAAATAAACAAGTTAATTATTTTTATAACACATGACACACCCAAAACGTGTAATTTAAAAGGGGGAGTTGTAAGATTCACTCACAGTGGGTGCGTTCGGTTGATGATGTTGAATGCACGCGAAGTGGTTTTAACCACGAGTGAGATTAACCTAGATAAATCGCATTATGGTTTGGTAAGTAAACGGATTTTATTAATCTATTTTAGTAGGATTGTTGGGTGTATTTTTGTGAGTTTGAGGCTATTTTCTAACCTTAAAAATGTTATTTTTTAAGTATTTTAAATTGATTTTTAATTAAAATAATTAACTAAAAATAATAAAAAAATTTGACTTTTTCTGACCGTTGACTGGTTCGAGTGCGTATTGTTGTGCGCTGAGTGAGGCTCGAACCCGAGACCTCCCGTACACGTGCACGTAGCTCTACCAACTGAGCTACGTGTCTAACCCGTTATATATCTGATTTTAATTATATTTATACATTAATTAGTTTAAACCGAAAATCATTTTATTTTAAAAACAGTTTAATTGATTCGGACGATGCGCTCCACAGGTCTCGAACCCGGGACCTGTGGCTTAAACTAACACACAGTCCACCGCTGGACTGTGTGTTTAACATGTTATATAATCCAATTTTTATTATACTTAAATACAAACTATTTGTTTTCATTTTTACTTTATTTAAAAAGGTTAATAATTGTCCGGGTCGATGCAGAAGACCGGACTCGAACTCGTGACGTGCGACTTAAACATACACACAGTCCACCGCTGGACTGTGTGTCTAACTTGGTTATTATTCCGATTATTAATATACTTAACATATACCTGTGGCGACTCCGATTCGGTTAATCAAAAAAAATTATTTTTATTAAGGCCGAGTGTGTGGAACAGGATTCGAACTCGAGACGTTAGTGTTTATTGTGCACACAGTCCACCGCTGGACTGTGTGTCTAACCGAGTAATTTCTTATTTTTAATTATACTTAAACGTTCCGGATACATCGTCTTCTTCATCAAGTTATAACCAGAATCGGAAATCGACTGGTTCAAAGCCTTAATCGTTTTCTTTAGTGCTTTAGGTTAATTATAGATGAGATATAAGTATAAAGAAAAGAAAATAAGCGTGAGGTATACCGACTAGCTTTCCTCTGTTTTCCGGCAGAACTCCAGCGACAGCAATAAGCTCCGACGTCAGGTGTCTTGCAGCAGCGAGTCTCCAGAAAGTTTGAAAAAGGTATGGGTGACTTCGGTATAAGTTTAAAAGGTTTAGTAAGGCTCAGAAATGGGGAAACCGGTTTTCCGGCGATGAGCAGAGATATTCCGGCGAGTGGAATTACGTCCGGTAAAGGTGTGGTTTTGAGCGAAAAAGTTTGCGGTGGGTTGTGGGTGAATTTATAGGGAGAAACCGAGATGTATTTGGTCTGATTTCCGACTGGATTCGTCGGTTATAAAAACTCCGGCGGTTATGAATTTGGTCGCGGACTCAAACATCGGTTATAACCGATATGGCGTTTATGATTTACGTTATAACCGAAAGAAACGTTAAGTTTCGCGAGATTACCGGGATTTCCGACGATTGAACTTTTGGGCGCCGGTTTTGAATTCGTAACGTCATGATATCAATTAAATGATTCTAATATTTAACAAATAACATCAGTGGCGCAGTGGTTTGTGTGTTGAGTGTTAAGTCGTTTGTGAACCGTGACTGACCCGGGTTCGAAACCCGGCAGAGACATTTTATTTTTATCTTGCGATTTTTGACCGTTTTTCAAAAACTAATTATATATTCCCGTATAATAATTGATTATGTATCGTTTAAAATTATTTTGGGCATTTAATTCGCAACGAAAATTTTAACTGACTGTTCGGTTGATAAACGGAGCGGGTTTGGTAAATCCATTTTTGACGGATGTTACAGTATCCCATGCTTTTTAGAAATTTCGACCCGAAATTTAAATTGTGATATATTTGACTAAAAGAATGATGGTGTTTAGTTTGACAGTTGTATGCTTAGAAAAATAAGGGTTTTAGTTTTTGTTCGAGGAGGTAACGTTCCTTGTAAGGGTTAAGTACCCTATTCAGGAATCGCTTTTTGTTGCCTACTGTATAAGTATTGATAAGCATAAATAATTTGCTAAAAATGATATCATGCATAAGAGTTTGGATACGTTTGGAAAAGTATGGTTATGTCCTAAAGCAAAACTTCTAACACTACAACCTACATGGGACATAAATAAACACAACAGCTGATATTTGGACATAAATAACACAATAGCTAATATTTGAACATAAATAAACACAACAGCAAATATTTGAATCCACATTCTGATTGCATATATGTTTGAATGGTGGAAGTTCCTCTCTCAATTTGTTATTATGGAGAGGTTAGTTTATGTAGAAATGGAACACAATCCAATCTCTTTAAGTAGCAAGATAATATAAACGTAACACAAATTCCAACCAAGGCAATACTAAATCCTACATGGAACTTCTCATAACCGCCTGATAATGCCTCTGATCCTTTGGTAAGAATACTTATATATAGGAAGTACCAGCGGCGTATCCACCATATTCTTGCCAAAATTTCATTAGTTTTATCCACAAATTATGATTAGTTACCAAGAAACTAATAAATCCTACATAGAACTTCTCATAACCGTCCGACAATGCCTCTGATCCTTTGACAAGAATACTTATATATAGGAAGTACCAGCGGCGTATCCACCATATTCTTGTCAAATTTTCATTGGTTTTATCAGTGAATTATGATTAGTCCTATAACTCTACAACCAATACAACAAACATAAAATACTGAAATGAAATATATCTGTGCGATCAAGGCTCAATCAAATGGAGCCGATCGTATTGCATGTACTGAAAATGAAATGTCTGTGTGCTCAAGGCTCAATCAAACGGAGCCGAACGTATTGAATGTACTGAAAATGAAATTGTATGTGTGCTCAAGGCTCAATCAAACGGAGCCGAGCGTATTGCATGTATTGAAAATGAATAACTTAATCACACAAACAACCTATGCATGGAACCTCTCATAACTGCCTGATAATGCCTCCGATCATTTGACAAGAATACTTATATATAGGAAGTACCAGCGGCGTATCCACCATATTCTTGTCAAATTTTCATTGACTTTTTCCGCAAGTTATGATTAGTTCTATGCGACTCTACAACAAACACAACAACCACAAGATACTGATAATGAAATTGTCTGTGCGCTCAAGGCTCAATCAAACGGAGCCGAACGTATTGCATGAACTGGAAATGTAAATTGAACTATGCGATCAAGGCTCAATCAAACGGAGCCGATCGTATTGCATGTATTGAAATGTAAAATGAAATGACCGATCAAGGCTCAATCAAACGGAGCCGATCGTGCGGGCACGCCAAGATCAACCGCATAATAAAATGGGGATCAAGCTCAACCTCGATGGATGGGGAGCTGCGGCCTCGGCAATTGCATATACTGAAAACAATAAATAATAATTACTCTAACAGTCTACACATGGAACCTCTTATAACCGCCAGATAATGCTTCTGATCCTTTGACAAGAATACTTATATATAGGAAGTACCAGCGGCGTATCCACCGTATTCTCCTCAAAGTTTCATTGGCTTTATCCTTAAGTTATGTTTGGTTCTATGTGATAAAGAAAAACATAAAACTAAACGATAGAAGTTGAATCTGGATCTTCGGCGAAGAGGACTAGTTGGGTATCTTCGTTTGGGCCGTCATTATCTTCGACAGGATTGGCGTTGATATTGAAGACTCTTCCTCTTGCTGGTGGCCTAGTGGTTGGGTTTTCTTGGTTTACTTGGTTAACTAGGTTTGATTGGGCTTGAGTGTTGATGACGTTAACCAATTGAGGGCATGTGTTTCTAAAGTGGGTAGGGTCGCCACAATTGAAACAAGCTCGAGCATATGGGAACATGGGGTATTGGGGTTGTTGATAGGTTTGGTTTATGGTTTGAGTAGGGGAAAAGGTTTGGTTTTGAAAGGTGCGGCAAACCTTGTTCAAATGACCATAGCGTCCACAAGTTGTACATAGCCGACAAGGTAGGGTATGGGGATGGTGATAAAAACAGTTGTTGCATCGAGGGTGAGGTCCAAGATATGGTTTCTTATTTGGGTAAGCTGAGTTGGGTGCCACTTGAGTGATTGGGATAGCTTGGATGGGTATAGCGTGTAAAACTGGTTGATTACGTTGGGTAGCAGCGAAAAGTTGCCCGTCTCTTCTTCTCTTAGGATTGGGTTGAGAAGGGGATTCGGTTTGGGTGGAGTCGGAAGTTTCAGTCGATTCTTTATCCTTCTTCTTCTCCTCCTTGAAGTCTTCGTTTCGGATTCGGTTCTCGGTAAGCTCTGTTGCTAACTCCATTGCTGCTTCCAAGGTTGCAGGCTTGGTACTTATTACAGGGTCTTGAATCTTTGACGGAAGACCACGAATGTAGTGCTCGATCAAATGGTAGAGGGGAGTGAACATGTTGGGAACCATTTGATGTAATTCGAGGAACCTTTTGTTGTATGTGATGTGGTCTCCTTCCATTTGCTTTAACGAATAAAATTCATCTTCTAACTTCTTGATTTCGCTCCTTGGGCAAAATCGTCTGGTCATGACTTCCTTCAACTCGTTCCAAGTTAAGGTCATAGCATCGTCGACGCCTCATTTGGCCTTCTCTGTATTCCACCAAGTAAGTGCTATCCCATATAATCGACCGGTAGCATATCGCACTTTGCGATCGTCAGGGCAATCGCAATTTAGAAAAGTGTTCTCCATCTCTTCAAACCAATGGAGGAGAGCGGTGACGCCTTCAGTCCCTTTGTATTTCGGAGGATTGCATGATTTGAAATACTTGTAGGTGCATTTAGTGGTATTTGGGGAAGAGTTGATAATGTTTTGGTTTGCTTGATTGACAGGATTAGCGGAAAGTGCTTGTTGAACTTGGATTACAATGTTGGGTATTACGGCAGCCATTTGTTGAGCGATTAAGGCAGCCATGCGTTCGCGGGCTTTTCTTGCTCTCGTCTTCCTACGGGCGAGGTTAGCAGACATCCACAAGGAATACATGACAAGAGTATGAGTTGGATGTTTTTGGGTTCATGGGTCGCATTAGGAATGAACATTCATAAAATAATTATAGAAAAATACTACATCCATAGGATGTCTTGGGCTTTGCTCGCTGTTAGGCCCTACATGCCGCCATACTTTACCTGTGTAATCATGTGGGCCCCCATGAATACCGGTTTTTCATATGGTTCGCACGGGTTTTGCCAGGTTGCGTACACAAAAACCCGGAGAAAATCGAGAAATATGTATACAACGTGTGATATTCGGAATGTGTCCAGGTGTAGACACGGTGACACCTCAAAGTAGGTTAGTTCTAACGACGTTTGGTGTGGCATGCTTTGGCCTAATAGGTCCTTCGTACTCTCATCGTTGGTCCCCAGGTAGGCAAACTGGTCCGTTATATTGGATTTATACGAATGCCAACCTAGACAGGACGTTCCGACTACCGGTACTTGTACCCTTCCAGTTACTACATGCCCGTCGCAGAACTTACTTTGATGAAATTTGAAAATTGCAACAAAATCTTTGGATAATGAGAGTATGAAAATAAATTGAATACATGAACATCGATATATGTATAATGAATATGTATATATGTATAATGAATATGTATATAAGCAAGCATGTTTGACTGTAAATGTAAACAAATATGAAACAAATAAATATCACAAGTTTGTATGTAACCACCTAATCAATTAAAATTTAGGCAGACTATAGTATAGGCTCTAAGGGTCTAATAACCTATCCTATATCCCTATAGTCATGGCTCTGATACCAATCTGTCACACCCCGACCCGTAGCGGAAAAGGTGATCGGGGCATGATTGGGTTATCACCAAAGCTCATGACATTTATTATGCGTTTCATATTCATTAATTACAATTTAGTGGAAATTTACAATGAATATTACAACATGTTCTAACTATCAATGTAAGCTTCTTTGTTCTCTTCAAAGGCATATCCTATGATTTCCTTGCTTCAACCTGTTCACCTGTATCATGTGTAAAAGGGTTTTTGGATCAACATAATGTTGGCAAGTGAATCCTATGGAAAACATTTGAACAAGTTTATTTAAATTGATTATGAAATATGTGCACAACCAAACATGAGTAAAAATAGATGTAAACTTATTCAACAATCATAAGGTATTAAATGATACACACATGAACAATAATGGAACATTTAGAGGCACGCGATGCTCAACTCGTCTCTCACGAGGAACTGAGGGGCCTAATGAATGAATTGCATAACATGATAATATGAATGACACAACTACAACCAATATAAACTCAATGATACACACATGAACAATAATGAATTTGATTTGAGGCACGCGTTGTTCAACTCGTCTCCCACGAGGAACTGATGGGCTTAATGAATGAGTTTCATATGATTTGGCAAAAGGAAATAAGTAATCACAACAATATAATCAATCTAAGTTTAGATCATGATGTGGTATGGCACAAGTTTAAATAAACAAGTTAATTATTTTTATAACACATGACACACCCCAAAACGTGTAATTTAAAAGGGGGAGTTGTAAGATTCACTCACAGTGGGTGCGTTCGGTTGATGATGTTGAATGCACGCGAAGTGGTTTTAACCACGAGTGAGATTAACCTAGATAAATCGCATTATGGTTTGGTAAGTAAACGGATTTTATTAATCTATTTTAGTAGGATTGTTGGGTGTATTTTTGTGAGTTTGAGGCTATTTTCTAACCTTAAAAATGTTATTTTTAAGTATTTTAAATTGATTTTTAATTAAAATAATTAAATAAAAATAATAAAAAAATTTGACTTTTTCTGACCGTTGACTTGACCGTTGACCGTTGACCGGTTCGAGTGCGTATTGTTATGCGCTGAGTGAGGCTCGAACCCGAGACCTCCCGTACGCGTGCACGCAGCTCTACCAACTGAGCTACGTGTCTAACCCGTTATATATCTGATTTTAATTATATTTATACATTAATTAGTTTAAACCGAAAATCATTTTATTTTAAAAACAGTTTAATTGATTCGGACGATGCGCTCCACAGGTCTCGAACCCGGGACCTGTGGCTTAAACTAACACACAGTCCACCGCTGGACTGTGTGTTTAACATGTTATATAATCCAATTTTTATTATACTTAAATACAAACTATTTGTTTTCATTTCTGACTTTATTTAAAAAGGTTAATAATTGTCCGGGTCGATGCAGAAGACCGGACTCGAACTCGTGACGTGCGACTTAAACATACACACAGTCCACCGCTGGACTGTGTGTCTAACTTGGTTATTATTCCGATTATTAATATACTTAACATATACCTGTGGCGACTCCGATTCGGTTAATCAAAAAAAATTATTTTTATTAAGGCCGCGTATGTGGAACAGGATTCGAACTCGAGACGTTAGTGTTTATTGTGCACACAGTCCACCGCTGGACTGTGTGTCTAACCCGAGTAATTTCTTGTTTTTAATTATACTTAAACGTTCCGGATACATCGTCTTCTTCATCAAGTTATAACCAGAATCGGAAATCGACTGGTTCAAAGTCTTAATCGTTTTCTTTAGTGCTTTAGGTTAATTATAGATGAGATATAAGTATAAAGAAAAGAAAATAAGCGTGAGGTATACCGACTAGCTTTCCTCTGTTTTCCGGCAGAACTCCGGCGACAGCAATAAGCTCCGACGTCAGGTGTCTTGCAGCAGCGAGTCTCCAGAAATTTTGAAAAAGGTATGGGTGACTTCGGTATAAGTTTAAAAGGTTTAGTAAGGCTCAGAAATGGGGAAACCGGTTTTCCGGCGATGAGCAGAGATATTCCGGCGAGTGGAATTACGTCCGGTAAAGGTTGTGTTTTGAGCGAAAAAGTTTGCGGTGGGTTGTGGGTGAATTTATAGGGAGAAACCGAGATGTATTTGGTCTGATTTCCGACTGGATTCGTCGGTTATAAAAACTCCGGCGGTTATGAATTTGGTCGCGGACTCAAACATCGGTTATAACCGATATGGCGTTTATGATTTACGTTATAACTGAAAGAAACGTTAAGTTTCGCGAGATTACCGGGATTTCCGACGACTGAACTTTTGGGCGCCGGTTTTGAATTCGTAACGTCATGATATCAATTAAATGATTCTAATATTTAACAAATAACATCAGTGGCGCAGTGGTTTGTGTGTTGAGTGTTAAGTCGTTTATGAACCGTGACTGACCCGGGTTCGAAACCCGGCAGAGACATTTTATTTTTATCTTGCGATTTTTGACAGTTTTTCAAAAACTAATTATATATTCCCGTATAATAATTGATTATGTATCGTCTAAAATTATTTTGGGCATTTAATTCGCAACGAAAATTTTAACTGACTGTTCGGTTGATAAACGGAGCGGGTTTGGTAAATCCGTTTTTGACGGATGTTACAGTTTTGACTGCGTTTGAACTTAGTAGATCTGAACTTGTTGATTGGACATGAATAAAGATGTTGTAGGATAAATTGGACCATAAATTATGATAAACATCATTAATCGATCCTAAACATGCTTGGAATTTGAACGAGAATGTTATAAATAAGTTGGTTGCAGGTTTCAAATGTTAAAGATGACAAGTTCGCCCGAACTTGTCAACTGGTTCATTGAACCAAGTTCGGCCGAACTTGTCTTCAAAAGTGATAATAATAAAAATCTCACAAGTCCGCCCGAACTTATCTCTCAAAATTGAAAAATGATGATTGTCTTACAAGTTCGCCCGAACTTGTTTGATAAATTTCAAAATGCATAAGTCTGTGACAAGTTCGCCTAGACTTGTCTAAATCTGTTTCAAAATTGTAAAAACTTACAAGTTCGCCTGAACTTGTTTGGAATCAAAGAAATTGGTATTGTTAAGTTCGCCCAGACTTGATACATTTGTAATGTTTAACTGTATAATCAAGTCCGCCCGAACTTGATATATGTTTGTTAAAAATTGTTGAATTTGCTAATTGTGTCTCGATTTTCTTGTTTGTAGAATATCCAGCTCTCGTTTAACAAATTTCACAATACGTGCATAACGCTTGACAAGACTGTCTGTCCATCTCTTGAAGCATATGACAGTATTCTCGCTTTCATGGAACGAATTATGATTCATAAGGCGATCACGGAGAAAACAGTAGTTTATAGATCGCATGTCTACAGATTTTGGAACACCGCATCCCTAAATGAAGACGACACAGTGATTAAATCAGTGTTCATGAAGGGAATGAAGATAAAAAAATAACAGTGACTGAAACAGACACTCGTTCTTAACAAGAAGTTCAATTTTGAAGAAAGGGGGAGTTAATGAATCTACCTTGAAGAAAGGGGGAGTTTCGAATCCCTACAAGTTCTTAATGCATGCTATAATTCACGCGTTTAGCCATCGAAAGGCAGGATTGGATGATGTACAAGATTATATGGCTTGTATGGCCACAGCACTCGTTCTTAACAAGAAGTTCAATTTTTCAAAGCTTGTATTCACGCACATGAAGAACAACATGGGATCTAACAAGCTTGTCATTTATCCGAGTTTTATACAGATGCTGATCGATGATAAGTTCAAGAAAATCGCAAAAGATCCGAATGATATCATATATCTTAGCCACATGGACGAAGTCACAGTGAAGAAGCTTATAACGTTTTAGAAACAAGCTTCAGCACCGGTTGCAAAGCCTTTATTTGGTGCTATACAGTCTGCTGATTACATCGCACCACCTGAGTATGAATGGAGAAAAGCAGGAAGTGGTAACGAGAAAGAAGTGAATGCCGAATTAGAACGGATGTCTACATTCAAAGAGAAACGCAGCGACTGGTTCTTAAAGAAGGTTGAAGAGAAGAAGAAAGTAGTCAGGAAGTCAAAGAAAGTCGAAACTATGTTGATTGACGAAGAGGAACCTGAAAATGTACAACCTGAAGCTGGTTCAAGTGTTGCTGTGAATATTGAAAGTCAAGAAACAGAAAAGTCTACTCAAGATGATGAGGTTATTTTGGCAACATCTGACAAAGATGAAGATAGCGATGATTCTCTCAAAAAAAAATCAACAAAGAGAAAGGCACAGAAGTTACACAAGAACCTTCTGGTGCAAAAGAAACAGGAGTTACACAAGAACTCCTACGGCTGAAACAATTCAATCTGCTACTATTCAAGAGACTATTATGTAGATATGAGTTACACAAGAACCTCCTGAGTCTGAATTGCGTGAAATTCCTATCAGTATGTCTCACCTCCAACAACTTATCAACCTAAAAGTTCTATTCCAACAGAAGTTCATACACCGAAGAGTACTCCAAAGTATATGCCAAAGACTACTCCGAGGTCAAAGATGTTTGGAAGTATTCCTGATAAGCCTGTTTCTCTTCAAGATCTGAATGATTTCTTTCCAGAATCTGATGTTGACAAACTGGAGAAGAGAGTTAAAGTTTTGGAAGATAAAGTATCGAAGAACGAAGCTGAGAAAGCTGTTTTAGAGCAAATGATAAAGCAAAGCGAGGTTGAAAAGGAGATCTTAAACGACAAAGTTAAATTCCTGGAAGGTGATCGTGGTTATCTGAAGGCGTTGATAGAAAGTTTGCAGGATGCGAATGAACGATTGCAGAAAGAGATTAATGAATTACGATCTGAACGAGATTTGAATGATCGTAGGTTTAACAGACTACAGAAAGTATTATCTAATAGTCTGGGAATTGATTTTTCTGCTATATATGCAAGATTGGATTTACAAGAGGCCAAAGAGAAAGCAGAGAAAGAAATTGCTGAGCAGGGGAAAGGCAAGCATGTAATAGAAGGTATGCTTGAGACAACAGAGCATGTGATTGAATCTGCGAAAGCTTTTGAGCCCGAGATTGTACCAGAAAGTATTCCTGAGAAAGAGACTTAACAGAAAGAAGATGAAGGAGCTGAAGATAAAGATGATGATGAGCCTATTGATGATTCTGATAATGACGACGGTAATAATGATGATCAGGGTGGGGTTGGTATGAAGATTGTAGATGCTAAAGTATCCGATGAGTTTGATTTTTCTTCACTTCTAAATGATGATGTTAATATGATGAAGATCAAAATTAGGGGGGGCAAACAGGGCAAACTGATGTTGATATGACAAATGCGATCGTTGCAAATCCTGTTGCTGCTATGCCTGCGAAACCAATGATATTGATGTTAGAACATAATGTGGAGGAAGGTGAATGTCACACCCCGACCTGCAGTGGAAAAGGTGATCGGGGCATGATTGGGTTTTCATCAAAGCTCATGACATTTATTATAATGTTTCATATTTATTATTACAATTTTAAAGAAGATCATTCAACCAAATCATACTAGTACAACATGTTCTATACATCTTTCTAGCCTTCATTATTTTTCTTCTAAGGCACTTTTCCTATGTTTTCCTTGCTTCATCCTGTCCACCTGTATCATGTGTAAAAATGGTTTTTGGGTCAACAAAAAGTTGGCGAGTGAATCATATGAAAAACATTTAAACGAGTTTATTGTATTGATTATAAAATAAAGTGCATAACCACATATGAGTAAATGTAGATGTAAATTTATTCACCATACACATAATATTAAATATTGCACACACATACAACAATTGATTGTTTTGAGGCACGCGTTGTTCAACTCGTCTCCCATGAGGAACTGATGGGCCTAACAAATAATTTGCATACAACTTGACAATATGTAATACATCACAACAAAACAATATTACATTCTAAGTTTAAATCATAATATGGTATAGCACGAGTTTGAATAAGCGAATTAGTTTAAGCGACACATGATACACCCCAAAACATGAATAAAAAGGAGAATTTGTAAGAATTCACTCACAGTGGGTGCGTTTCTTGGATTGATGAAGAATGCGCACGAATTCGGATTTAATCGACAAGGGAACTAACCTAAATAATAACATAACAGTTCGATAAATAAATAAACTCTTATTTGAGATTAGTATTTTCAATTAGTGTTCTTAATGGGATTGTTAGGTTTATTTTTGTGAGTTCAAGGAACTTTTCTAACTTTAAAAATATTATTTTTAAGTATTTTTAATTGATTTTTGAATAAAATAAATAAATAAAAGAAAATAAAAATTTTTTGACTTTTTGACCAGTTGACCGTTGACCTTTGACCAGTTGACCGGTCGGACCGTGTTATGTATGCGCTGGGTGAGACTCGAACCCGTGACTTCCCGTACGCGTGCACGCAGCTCTACCAACTGAGCTACGTGTCTAACCCGAAATATTTCTGTTTTTAATTATATTTATACACTATTTAATTTAATCTGAAATCATTTATTTAAAAACAGGATTTAATTATATCGGACCGGTAACAGGTCTCGAACCCGGGACCTGTGATTTAGTGTTGCACACAGTCCACCGTTGGACTGTGTGTCTAACCTGGTTAATATACCGATTTTCATTATGTCACACCCCGTTTTTTACGGATGTTACACATTAAACTTAACATCTAACTGCGAGTGGATCCGGTTCAGTTTAAAAAGGAACATTTTTATTACAGAGAATGAGATTGTGTCAAGGATCGAACTCGGGACGTTTGCTGTGTGTTTGTACACAGTCCACCGCTGGACTGTGTGTCTAACCCGGTTTATTATCTTGTTTTAATTTCACTTATACATTAGTACGAATTCATCTTCTTCGTTCAAAACACAGACAACGATTATTCAACTGTTTCTTGTTAAATTCAATTAACGAACTTTATAAGCGATTGTAATGCGATGAAATAGAGAGAGTTTTGGAAATGAATGTACCGAACAAATGTCTTTCTCAGAACTCCGACAAGGATCGTCGGCTCTGTTTTGTGAACTCCGTCTGTTCGGATCGATTAACAGTTTTGATTGATTAGATTTGAAATTGAGTTACTAAACAATGATTAACAGAAGGTTTAGGTGAGTATACCGATTCACAGCGTGATTCTGGAAATTCCAGAAATTTTCCGGCGAAAGCAGAATATTCGGCAACGTCGTCTGGGATTGATTCTGGTTGATGGACTGATGTTAGTATTAGTCTAACAATGGATTGAAACAGAAAGAGTCGAGGTATTTACCGTGTTGATGCGAGTCTCGGTTTTCCGGCGAAAGTCCGGTGATGGCAGAATATTTCCGGCGAGTGAAATTGATTCGAGAAATGGTGCGATTTTGAGCGAAAAGACTACCAGAGGCTTGGGTGTGTATTTATAGGGAAGAATCACAATGAATTGGGTCTGTTTTCAGTCTTGATTCGTTGGTCAGCCTTTCTCCGACGGTTAAGACTGATGTCGCGGGACTAGACATCGGTTATAACCGATGTAGATGTTAATACGTACGTTAAGTCAACAGAAACCGTCAATAATTGGCGAAGTCGTCGGGATTTCCGGCGACTGCGAAATAGGCGCGCTGATTCACTGGGTTTGAATTCGAGTTTTATTATAAATGTTATTTGTTTCATTATATAACACAAATGGGTCAAGTGGCGGAGTGGTTAACTGGGTGTGAGTTAGGTCTTGAGATTTCATCCGGCTGGCCCGGGTTCGAAACCCGGCATCAGCAATTTATTTTTATTTCATTATTTATAATAAATTTTCAATTATAAATTTTAAATTCTAATATATTTATTAATTATGTATCGTATAAAATTAATTTGAGTATTAAATACGCAACGAAAATTTTAACTGGATGTTCGGTTAATAAACGAAGCGGGTTTGGTTAACCCAGTTTTTGACGGATGTTACAGTGAATTTGTTCACAACTATTCGAAGGAAGATTTGGCAAAGCTGCTCAACGTTGATGCTGAAACGTTTGATTTTGATTTCGAAGAGCAAGTAGTGAATATTGATACATTTGAACCGAATGAATACTGCTACAAAAGAAGATCTAATGCAGATGATTATAATAAGGTGATTACTGAAGAATGGTCGTCAGATGATGAAAAGATGAAGCAGAAAAGTATGTTGGTCTGAATACTGATAAGTTTCCAACATTTGAAGAGATGTATGAGCAACTAAATGAAGATTTGTTAAAAGAAAAGATAGTTGAGTCTGTGCGAGAAGGTAAAGTTCCTAAACCAATGACTAAAGCCGAGATAGCTGAAGCTAAGAAATCCTGGTTTAAAGAAATGCCGAAAGAAAGAAAGTTTCGACGTCCATTAGCTTTCTTTACTAAAGATGCAGACATATCGTTGGGTGACATCCTAAGTTGGGGTTGGTTGAAAGAGCTGAATGTCTATGCAATTAAACGTGAATTTGGGGTTCAATACTTCAAATACTTGGCAGATTTTAAAACACTACCGTATTGGGATATAGAGGAATTGGTGCAGACGAGAAATGTAAGCTACCATATGAAGTTTATTGATCAATTAATGTGGAAGATAATTAAGTTTGAAGCGACGCAGGGATTATAGTATTGGAAACCGTTTATTCCGAAGCGCCGAATCAAAACGAACAAGAAGACGGGTGAAAAGGATGTTACATGATTATGAAGCGTCCTCGTGCAATGAGGAACATGCCCCTGATGCCAATAGAACAAGATTTTTATCCGGTGTTCAAATGGTGGTAGGTTGATCCTACTACATGTGAAGCGGTGATAGTGTTGTGATTTGAAGAACATCTGGATATCACCAAAGAAAGATCAGCCGAAGTACTTCAGAAGGAAGGGTTTTGGGGTTTGTGGTGAACAATTCGCATACTAGACCCGATATGGCTAGTAAATTGTTTAAGGAGGATATTCGTTGCCTATTCTTCAATAAAATATGTTTCGAGAAGTGTGAAGAGGTACAAGCGATGCAATATCAGAGGATTATCAATGTTTGTTATGCGCATGGAGTTAATTCAGGAAGAATGTTGGAATCCAGTTGGAGAGAAGTAGAGCGCAAAGAGTTTCTGAAGGAAGAAAGGCGTATAGAACGTATACATGAAATGGGTAGGGAGGCGAGACCAGACGTTTTCAGTTCATGACTAAAGTGCCACCTACTGACTAAACGCCGATTCCGTCGCAAGAACGTAGAAAGAAGCCTTACAAGAACTTCTTTGGACGCTGCAGATAAAGACAGAGTTTTGAAGACTGATCAAGACAAAGACGATATCCAGGGGGGAGTCTGTTAGTACATAATGTTTATGTCTTAGTCTTGGATCGAGTCTGTTTAGATTGGGCTAGATTATGTCAGAAATGAGGGGTATTTATGTAAATAGACAACAAGTTCGCCCGAATCATCATGTGAGAACAAGTTCGGCCGAACTTGTTCAAGACAAGTTCGCCCGAACTTGTAGTCATCCCAGCGAACTTGTTAGTCTATAAATAGTGGTCCTTAGTTTCTCAGTTGTAACTTTGCCACTTTTTCACAACAGAGGCGAAGCTCTGTTCGATCCGAATCTTACATGTATTTTGACTTAGTGATCAATAAACAACAGTTTAACGAGTAAATCTTAACTATTTGATTAACATGTCATCTAGTTTCCGCTTATATGAACATTAGATACCAAATTAGGTTCCTTTGCTATCAAGGAGCAATCTAACAATTATTTTGGTTAAGTATGGTCGTGTTCCTTGCATATGGGGCATTCTTATCATTCACCTCCCTAGGGACTATATGTAAACAACTTATTTTAAGGGAAAATTGTGAAAAATAAAAAATGATGTATAACAGAAAGAAAACTCAACACACACACACACTCTCTCTCTAAATTCCTTCTCTCTCTCTCTCTCACACACACTCTTCTCTCTATCTCTTCCCTCTCTCCTTAGATGGTGGAGGATCTGGTGATTGTGGTTTTAGGTCGGCGTTGATGCTGTTGATCCGGCAGATGAAGGTGATGGAGGTGGGGTGGTTGTGGTTCTAGGGCGGTGGTTGACGTGGTGTTATAGGAGGTTGTAGGTGGTGGTAACTGGATGGCCGGTGATGGTGGGAATTTTTTAGTTGAGTTATCACCGGCTCGAATATTTATACGAGCCAAGCAAACTCGAGTGAAATCATTATGAGTTGAGTTACAAGCGACCTTTATCAAGTTAATTACGACTGAGTATCAAGTTACGAATTAATTATACAAGGTAGTTGAGCTGATAATGATTGTAGCACGCTTTAGGCTAGATATTGACGATATATAATTATTTATAAGTGTCTTTTCTTTAAATAATAAATTAATAGCGTGTAAATTTTGGGGGTTTTTAGGTTGTTGTGTTGATTTGGAGTTGGTGGTGGAGGATGGTGGTGATGGTGTTTGGAGATGAGGATGTGGTGGTGGTGGTGTCAATGGTTGTTCTTGATTTTGGAGATAGGTAGAGGGTGGTGATGATGGTGGTTGTAGATGATGAAAGGTGGTGGTGGTGGTGGTGGCGCCGATGGAGGTTTGTGATGATAGTGGTGGTGGGTGGTGATGATGCAGGTTATCGATTTCTATATATATATAGTTATAATAATAATTTAAATTATTTTGTTTCATTTTTTACATAATATTAAATATATAGGGTAAGAAGACTAAAATGCCCTTGGGTAACAAGATTTAACCAAAAAATATTAACTAGGTTAGGCTAAAATGATATACGGTGTAAGATTTTGAAACATAAAGTACAGAACTCGTTAACTTTTACGCCAAAGGACACTACCAGAAAAATGATGTGTAGATAAAGGACAAAACTTGTATTTAATACTTGTAACTGTATATATATGTAACAAGGTTATGACTAATACACACTTAAACTCTCTAATATCTTTTGATTTCCAACATATAACACATTAATGCCTTTCCTATTGTTAAAAGAAGGTGTCTGTGTTTGCATATATAAAATTATTCTTAAACCCTAATAATAGATTATTAAAGTGAGTTTAATTTGTAAATGATATTGGTAATGAACAGATCATATCCTTATATGTAATATGGAAAATACTTAATATCAATAAAAGTAAAAAAAAATCTAAAAATATTAGTGCATAACTAAAGGATATAAGTATTTAGATCATAAAGTTAGTAAACTAGTAGAGAGGTTTATTGATACAAGCTTAGTTCCCATGAAGGATATGGGAGATATCTTTAGCAATATTAGTGGCAACATTTGAGATGCCAAATAATCTGGCACTATCAAATCCAACACAATAAAGACCATTTTCTCCTTTTCAATGATATAGACTTTTGTGTTTTAGCGTTCCTTTCTCATTAAACAAACCTCCATCATCCTAGAAGTGAGTTTAATTTGTAAATGATATTGGTAATGAATATATCATATGCTTATATGTAATATGGAAAAAACTTAATATCAATAAAAGTAAAAAAACATCTAACATATTAATGCATAATTAGAGGAAATAAGTATTTAGATCATAAAGTTAGTAAACTAGTAGAGAGTTTTATTGATCTAAGCTTTAGTTCCCATGAACAACATGGGAGATATCTTTAGTAATATTATTGGCAACATTTGAGATGCCATATAATCTGGCACTAGCAAATCCAACACAATAAAGACCATTTTCTCCTTTCCAATGACATAGGCTTTTGTGTTTTGGCATTCCTTCTCATTAAACAAACCTCCATCATCCTAGAAAACAAACAAGAGAAAATAGAACTTAAAATTAAGAAAAACAAGACGTTAAGCTGGGAAACAAAATGTAGTAGCTTCAATTACCTTAAGCCATTTCCGGACGTTGCTTTTAAAACCAGTAACAAAGACAGTGGCGTCAAATTGCCTCTTTTGACCATATGTAAACTTGATTCAATCACCTTATATATCTTTAATAGCCGTCACAACAGTAACATACATAAAGAAGATTATGCAGTCAGTAGTATTTGTTTCTCAAAGTCAGTTGATATGATAACATTATAATCATGTTTACCTCAACGTCTCGTGTTTTAATCTTTGAAGCAGTCCCAACATGAGAGACATGTTATCTCCCGATTTCTTGTTTAAACGTGATGGTCCTTTAAGTGGTGTTTGTATTCCAGGCAGGGGCGGACCTACCCTTTGGTCAGGGTGGGCGGCCGCACCCTTTGAAAAAAAATTTAGTGTATATTTTAGGCAAAATAACCTGACCGCACCCCTTAAAAATATGGTTGAACACCCCATCCGCACCCCAGCAAATAATTTCTGTGTCCGCCACTAATTCCAGGTATAAGCCAATGTCAACTCTTATGTACCATTGCATACTTTTATTAGTATATTGGTGTGCCTATAAATGATCAACTATTAGATCGCAAAATTGTTAGTGGCTTTACAAGATCTTGTCTTCACTTGTCTAGAGATTGCATATGTAGTCAGTTAAGTATTCTTTTATACCTTAAGGGTGCTATATTCGTGGAATGCCTAATTGTAGATCCTCTACTCTAGATAGTTATGCTTATACATATAGATATGTTGAATGGGCTAATTCTCCATTCTATGGAGGACGACCAAAAGATATTGTGTATTTCTTGCACCAATTTCATCGGTTGGAGTCCCAAGAAACAACATATGGTTGCTCGCTCTAGTTGTAAGGCGGAGTATAATGTTCTTTCTCACATTGATGTGGAGCTTCGTTGTATCACTTTTATTCTTTATGAGTTGCAAATGCCTCTCATTAGTCCACCTACATTGTGTTGTAACAATATTGGCGCTACATATTTAGTAGCCAGTCTGCTGTTTCATCGTGTAAAATACATTGAGATTTGTCACATCCCCCGACTCACCTTGGGCGGGAGCCGTGCGCAGATACAGTGGTACCAGTGTTTATTTTAAGTTTCGCAGCGGATATCTTATCAAGACCAGGTGTCAGGAAAAGATCAGAGTTTTCAAAAACACCGTCATTTTCATTTCATAAAATGTGGGATAAAACCCGTATTTACATAAAGGAATTTTATAGGGATAAACCCTTGATTACAAAACACGTTTTATTCAAGTTTTCGTAGCCACTTATTTAAGTTTGAGTGCCTGATAGCACTTTTCCTTCACTTCACAATAATTCACCTGAAACGCGTTTTAAAAACATTATGCCAGAGAAAATACTAGTGAGTTCATTCATTTGCACAAAAAAAACACATTGTTATAATTACAACAATAAGAGTTTTTCCATTTGTTTATATCTTACTATACTCATAAGTATTGGTCACTCGGCAATTCCCGTAACTATGGTCATATCACTATTAGTCATTCTCCCAACTAGTGAAGCTTATCAAGTGGTGTATAAAAAACCCCACATACAAGCAGTAATTTCTCAATAAGAATACAAAAACTTAATCATTGTAAGTATAATTAAAAACATTTAGGGTTTTTGCAAAAGTAGTTGAGAAAAAGAGAATGACTCACCTTGTTGATTTAGGTTACTAACGCTAGCCTCCTGGTTTAATATCTTGGTTTCCTAAATAATTAAACAAACAATGCACATGTATTAGCGTATTAACCCAATTCAACTTTAACGATAATCATGAGATCAAAACCACAACGAGATGACAAAGTTAGCCTGGTTCAGGCATTACTTAAACATCCATTGACTAGGTTTATCTATCAATCGGACATGATATCGTACCAGTAATTTGGGTTATTACACCAATTACGAGGCAGAGTTAAGGGGTTCGGGACTTGGACAGAGATTTGAGAGAGAAAGAAATTCGATTCTGAAATCGATTTGGTGCACTGAGCTTCGTCCAAGCTCCCTTTAAATAGCCAATCTGGGTTTCTCCCGCGCGTGGCTCGATAGAGCCTAGCTAGGGCTAGGTCAGCATTGTCACCAGCATAGGCTTGCCACTTGTCGCGTTCTGGTGTCACGTATCCTGGACCTCTCCATGCGTCACGGGAGATGACAGGGTTTCTGGCGCATGGCGCCTGAGAGGTCTAATTTTTTTTTTAGTATTTTTACAAGATTGTGGTGTTCCTTCCACCGTTTAGATGGCACATTTTCAGACCAAAGAGTTATCCTCTCCACGGTTGACACTCTTCCATCTAAATATCGTATCGTTGTATACGTCTTAAGGCACATAGTTATTTTGAATCTTTGATTTTGTTTTTAACTTTATATGCTTTCATTTGTGCCTTTCATAGATGGCCAAAAACATCAACAAACAAATAAGGAACATCGATCAGGTAACATAGAGAAATAAACTATAAGAACAATAAGCACCAGGTACTGCAATTAGTCTCATGAAAATTCCCAAGCCGAAAGACTCTCGATCGGTGTTCCTTTCCACCCGATGATTACGGATTTACCGTCCATATCAAACGTACAAGAACTTCCACACAAAACTTTTCGGCCACCAACTTTGCTTGACTTAAAGAAGAAACACTAAATCCAATCTCCTTCATCCCAAATCGTGCAAAAAATTTCCTCCAAACATCAATACTTACATGCCTAATCACTCTTTCAACTCCATCGGCTGCCACCATGCTCCTTATCGATTCACCTAGATATATAGATTCAGTTATACGGCGGTTTTCATCTTCGCGATCCATGCAATCTTCCAAAGAATCAAACACCGCTCCGTAGTAGAACAATGCTTCGATCAAGCGATTCACAAAGTTGGGCGAGTTTAGATTCGCCGCAACTTCCACATCACCATAACACGAGGATTAATACTCTTTATAACCTTCATTAACGATTCTAAACGATCCTGTTGCGTGATCAAGCTCCATAAACCGTGCAATGAGAAGACACCCAAAGCTTCTCTTGGATCCAACTCAAGAAGATCTCTGTTAAACTCTAGCATATCTTTGACTATAACCACCTTATAAGAAAAGGATAAGTTTATAGATTCTGCAAAACTCTTCAACCGATCACCTGTTTTCTTAATTTCCTGTTCGTGACCAGTGCCAACCGCGGTTATTTTAAGATACTTGATAGGTATTTCAGGTTGAGTTGCAAGAGCTTGCATAAGAATCATAGTCTGTACGCCTTGTCTAATTGCGAGTTCGATTACATGCACTCTTTTCGACCCGGATACACGGTCCACCAATGCTTGCACGCCCGAAAAATGCCCAGCCTGGTAAAATGGTAACTTTTGATAAATCGAAAGTAGAGTCATATTAGTGTTCATTGTTCTCCCTTGCGTGTCATGTTCATTTTTCATTCCTTGCATGTCACGTTCTTGTTTCTTTCCAGTTTCTTTATCGATCTTCTCTCGTAACGATTTCGAAAAGTAATACACAATTCTTTGAATCGGGTTACCCGAGCTTGAAGCCAACACATCACACCGGTCGAGAAGCTTATGCGATCGATCAAACTGTTTGTGGGCGACTTTTTCTGAGGAAAGCAGAAGATTTTCAATGAGTTGAACATCTTTGAGTTCTTGATCAGAAAGGCCTGAGAACGAAACTGGGTATGGGTGGGTCGATATCAACATATCGTTCATGGAAGTGGGTGAACGAGATTGTATGAACCGTTCTCCGCCTAACCGAATAACCTCATCGGTTGATAACTTATGCTGATCACTCGCTTCAGTGCTAGCCACACGGTCATGATCACTTGGCGCTCGTGGTTTAATAAGCTTGGAATACTGAGATTCGATATCCGCGAGCTCCTGCATCTTATGCTCGTATGAACGTAATGGTGGTGTGGTGTCTTGAAACAAGGCATCTAAGTGTTGATCCCTTGAATCGTCTTGTTTGACTAATGGATATAGCTTATCGATTTCTTTCTGGTTCTCCATGATTTCGGGAAATCAGATATTATCTTGCAACTAGTACGGATATGTACACAAATCGTAACTCCAAATACAGAAGACAAGGAAAAACATACAAGTCAATTTCCTATATATATAGTATCTTGCAGGAGACATTGATGTTAACATTGTCGATGTGTTTGATGTTGTTGTTTAATATGTGATATTCGATGTTTGCTTTGTGTGTTCAGAAGATGCTATCAGCAGTATGGATCCTTTGATGTGTTCAGAAGATGCTATCAGCAGTATGGATTGATCTGTTGAGAAGATGCTATCGGCAGTATGGATTGATGTGTTGGGAAGATGCTATCGGCAGTATGGATCCTTTAAATGCAGTACTTGAATTTAACATATCGAAGAGATTTTGTAGATAAAAATGCAGTATGGCTTCAGGTGTTTCGGATCCGGCGGTTGGAAAGCTGTGGTGGTGAGGGTGGTGTCTGGTGTGGTAGTGGTGGTGGTGGTGGTGTTGTGGGAACAAAGAAAGAGTAGAGTGAGATGAGATTTGAAAAGATAAATGATATATTGGTTGAACTCTTGAAGTGTAAAACGGATAAATGATGCTTTGAGGCTTTGAGTTCTTTGTTTTTATATCATAAAGTGAAAATTTTCACTTGAACCCTTTAAACAAATCATTAATTTGTTTACTTAAATTATTTTAGTAAACCGTAGATACGGAAGGAATAAAAATGGTCAACTTACTCACTGGTAAATGTTACAAAAGTATAAAATGGCTTTTTAAGTGTTTCTGACTTCTTCGATTGAAATTGAAAGGTAGTGATTACATTGTTTGATAATAATTTTAAAATTTTACAGTATGGTTAAGGGTAATTTTTTGATTTTTTAATACTTATAATAAAATATAGAAAAAGTTTAAAATACAAAAGTCTCTTAACGTGCGAAGCGTACGCGACCATAAAATAACATGCGTAATTAGGTTTTACTCATGCGTGATTTTTGCTTTTTTACCACATGCGTAATTAGAGGCTATTCATATGTGTTTTGTTTATGCGTGATTTTTTGTCTAACCTATACATGATTATGATTTGAATTTTATCACTACTAGAAAAGTGGTCATTTTGCTACGGAAATTTCCTACCAAAAAAATGTGTCACAAATTCGGACACATTTACTACCCATTTCCTACGAAAAAAGCCTTGATTTTGTTTGGCAAATTTATGACACAATAGCAACAGAAATACTAATTATAATATTGCGTCGTAATGCGTAGCACATTGCTATGCACTTGTGACAGATGAATTATATTTGTATTTAATTTATATTTAAATGTTTAGTTATTGTTATTATTAACTGTTGCGTCGAAATGTGTAGTAACTTGCAACGAATTTCCGACGGAGCTATTACTTATTTATTGGACTTATATTTATATATTGAATTTATTAAATATTAATTGTTGCGTCAGAAATGTGTAGCAACTTGCTACGCATTTACAACCAGCATGTAATATTATATTTGAATTATATTTAAATGTTTAACTAATAGATTTTTTTTTGTTTTCCAAATCGTCAGAAATTTGTAGCCAAGTTAAAAAAATAAAAAAAATTAGAAAACAAATTTTGTCACAAAGGTATCACTAATTAATATAATTATAAAAAAATTAATATTTATATTGTCATAATAATATTACAAATATTAATGATAATTAAGAAAAGTTGTAGGAAATGCGTCACATTCTGACCCCTGTTTGCCGTCGGAAATAGGTAGGAAAATGCATAGGAAATGCGTTGGAAACCAGTTTCCTACGAGGTGTTTTCCTACATACCATTTTTGTCACAACTTTGTAAGAAAGTGCGGTTTGTGACGTATTTCCTACGGAAAATGGTGTCGAAAATTTCAGATTTTCTAGTAGTGTAGCATGTGGAATTTAGTCACGTACGCTTCCACATTAAAAGGTGATGCGGGCCCAAGTGTGGAGGAGCGGACTATGTTATATTTGGAGGCCCAAGATCGGTGACAAATGGGGCTTCATTAAAATGGCTCTAACTTGGGCTACGGTGGTCGGTTTTGGGCATGCAACCAGGCGAAACGACCGTGAGAACGAGGCCCAAAAAGGCTTATTTCTATGAGTTATTTATCATTTTGTGTTTTTTTATACTTTTCGTGGACTTTCGTTTTGTTCTAGTTTTTAGCCCAAGTGTGTTTTAGGCCCATTTCGGTTTCTATTTATATGTTGCTAAAGCTAATGAAAAGTTGAGACTTGAATTTTGAGATAATCAGTTTTGTCACTTCAAATTCTTTCCCTGTGAGTTGAATTTTGGGGGTTTGGGAAAGATCAGCACGGGTATTCGCAGAATCAACGTGTTCTTTCTTTGTTATCTAATCTTCTGCTACATCAAAAGGCTATTGTACGTTAACCATCCTACATAAAATATATCATCTAGAAATGTAACAAAAGGTGTGGTTATGAATTTTAAGATATATTTCTAGAATGCGCCACATATAATTATTATTCTTTTTTATGCTAAGCACGTTATTCTACAACTTTACTTACAACTCATATTTTTTTAACTACGTTACACATTTATTTTTAACTTTTTATAATGAACAATTTTGACCATCCAAATCTTTCTAATTACTAACTTGACACCTCATTTTATTTAAACTACTTTTACGACTTTACATCGCAACATGCGACATATTATTTTACTTTTTTTTATCTATGTTTAATGACGTTGATGCCTAAATTACTGTTACAACTTTAAACTGTTGTTTAAACTTCTTTTACGACTTTAACACTACAACAACCAAGACATACTTTTTTTATCTATGTCTAATGATGTTAATGTCACAAACATAACGTGTGTAACAGTAAAAAGACGCATAATGTCACGTGCGAGCACCACATGTTAATGTTATCATAGTGCGTTATAACCGCAATGCTTACATTGGTAACATTGAGTTAGATTGGACACGTCGGAACACATGTTATATTGTTAATGCATCACATAACGTGTCGCCGATTACAAACAACTAAGACGTCGCAGCCGCAACGCGCGGCATATGGCAACAATCTTGTTTCCCCTTAAAATACTTCTAAATTGCATATTTACCTAATTAAACATTTAAATTGTATATATCCTTTCCTTAACTAATAAAATTGCAAATTTACCCATTTTGATTTATTTTAATAAAATATATTATATAATGACTTATTTTTTCCTTGAGCTTCATAAATTTTACTAGTTTTTGTTTTTTTTCACAAAATATTTGTTTTTATTTTTGTTACATTTCGCCGGTTAGTTTTTTTCATTTCTTGCGTCTTTAATAAGTTATGATTTTTTTTGGTTTTTTATTATCGTCAGTTTTATCACAAATATACAGGTGATGATCATGTCAATGAAAAACAAATTCCATAACTTTAATACTTGTATGCCATTTTGACTATTGTTGAACTTCCCTAACCCCAAAAGGTGCCATGCCAAACAAAAGAATCAACGATAACTAGAAGTAACATAAACGAATTTGTAAATTTCAACAATTTAACAATACGAAACTCATCAACTGATTATAAACCAATAGCAAAAATAGGTCAAATTAATTGAATAGAATTCCATACACAATTCGAATCAAAATAAGTTCTAAACCACTAACAAAAAAAATGTTAAATTAAGAAATTAATTAGTTGATTCAAAATCCCTCCATACGAAGTAAAATAAGTTGAATCAAAATTAAATTCGTTTACTACACTGCCTAAACTCACGAGAATGAAATTCTGAAATTCGTTTACAAAAAAAAAGAAATATAAAGCAGAAGAGATGAATGCTCTTACAGTAGGATCCAGTATGAGAAATGAAGATACAAAAAACTAACCGGACACTGTCGTGATTAGCCTTTGGACATTTTGAGTGATTAACAGATCTAACCTGCACAATGAAACAATCGTTAGGCTCGCCACAGGGGAGATGGGAGGGCCCCTCTGTGACCACCCTTCGGCGTGAGGATAAGCATGTGTTTAGAGAGAGAAAGTAGAGAGAGAAAATAAGGACGAACGTTCTGACAGTGTGTACTTACATTGTACTTTGGGGTATATATACTAGTCAAAGTCATGACGTCATCGTGTCTCATAAGCTGAGACTAGGCCGGAGATTTTCGTATGCGGCTAGGGGTCTTGTTCGTCCGGTAGGTTGGTCTACCGGCCTTACTTCTACAAGAAACAAACCTGATTTGGAACGGTGTGTGTTCTCCAAGAGGGGAACGAACAAGACCAAGAATTGATCCTCTAACGAATTTGATTTTGAAATATGTGGACCCCCTCCCACCATATACACAATATTTGTCTTGCAATCCTTTCCATTTATATATCATTGATTGTGAAATATGTGGACCCCCTCCCACCATTTATCGTTCAAGTTACCACGCTTTCATCACATTTACTAACATATACACGTGGATGAATCTATTGTCTCGTCACTACAAAATGTTGATTCTTTTCACCATTTTAAACCATTTGTTGAGAACCTTTTTTTAGCAATGTTATCAAGCACTTACAGTGTGATAATGCCGCTAAGCTCACACGAAGCCCAATGGGTTAGCTTCTTTGGGAGTTCGGCATTACATATTGTATTGTTGTTCATATACACCCTATCAAAATGAGATAGCTAAGTGATCATACAACCATTTGTACAAGATTGCTCAAGCTTTACATTTTCATGCTCGTCTAACAAATGATTTAGGTATGCATGATTCCTATTACATTGTAGATTTCCTTATTAATCGATTACCTTCATCAACCCTTGTCCATCCCTGCCCTCATCTTCTACCTTGCTGTTCCTCTCATGCAATGGTCACTCGAACTCTTGATGAGACTCATCAATCTGACACTTTACTAGTCACGTTCTTCTTCATATGTCCTTCACTCTCACTTTTAAGCAAGCCACTTTTCTCCTAACACATCAATGGCAAGTACGGTGAGATATTATCCATACAAAGATTGTAGCTCTACTCTCTAATTGCACCTAGGGATTTGTCTTGGCTCCCGTTCACTCCAACTTTGTTGGCTACAAGGGGTTATATAGGATTAAGATAGAACCTTATGGATCCATTGGTTATGGTTATTGATTATACTAAGACGTTTAACTTGGTTTTTGAACCAACAACTATCATATTGGTTTTATCACTCATTTTCTTCTCTCGGGGATGGGATATTTAGCACGCCATTGTCAACGATGCTTATCTCCTTAAAGATTTCTCCAAGACTATATATATAGCACAACTTCATGAATATCTTGACTTGAAGCGACCACATCATGTATGCTTACTGCTATTAACTTTGCATTATCTTATGCATGAAACTCGAGCATAGTTTTCCAAGCGATATACATATGGTGTTACTCAATGTGCTTCAGATACATACATGTTTGTTTAATGGTGGGAATTTAATTATGTGTTATGTGCTTCTCAAGTATTTGCAACAAATTTGATTAGGTGCTTAAGTTCTCAATTTGCACTCAAAGATTTGGATATTGGTCCAGATTGATAAAAGCACACCCAGACAAACCATATTATATGTTAACACTACAAGAGAACAAGGCATTAGCGGCTACAACCCATTTGTCACCACTAATGGTATTGATCGAGAACATGGTGTTTTAAGCTAACCCCAGCCGTTCATGTTCATATCTAATCTGATCCAAGGTTGGGGTTATTTAACAATAGCGACAACATAATTGAGCAATGGCGGCGACCGCTGTCGTTGCTAAAACCCTAACAATACATAGCAACAAATAGTGGGATTCTTTCCATTATTCTCATATTACTAAATGAGAATTTATTCTCTACCTATGTTTTTGCATTCCCTGTATCTTTTTCTTTCGGTTTGGCCAAGTACATAACTCGTCTAAACCGTTTATACATCAGTGCATTTTCCGGGTTCGAGTGTATTGATACACTCCTCCCATACACTCTAAATCATTGCCTTTTTTCTAATATTTTTATTTGGAATCCATTTTGTAACTATTCTTACCAGGTGTCTTGATCAAGCTTCAAACCGAACACGTATACCCTTTAACCTTGAGCTCTGATTACCAACTTATAATACCCTAACTTTTTTTATAATTTAAACAAAGTTTGCATTTCATTTAAAGTAATGCAAGTCAAACTATATTTTAGATACAAGTGTGAATGAAGTTATAATCATACAAGACTTTTAACACACTTTCAAAAACTATTTAGTTTCCAAAAACAAACTAAACAAAAACGGAAGCTTGATATTTAACTTGATCAATCCATCTTCAACGTCCTATCAAACACCTACATTACAAAAACTTTTTTTTAAAACAATTAGTTTTATAATACATATAATATATTAGAACATAACAAATATCAATGACATAGCTCAATGAACAAGGTTGCTGAACTGAACTTCACCGTAGCTTACGGTAGCCACCGTAAGGCACGATGTCTCCTGAATCAAAACCCTCCACCTTAACGCAGTAGGTTATGGGCGTAATGATTTAAAAGCTACCGTAGCCTACGGTGGCTTGCTACAGAAATTTTCAAAGTTTTCCGTTTTTAACACGAAAACTTTCGTATCTTTTAAACCGTTTATCCGTTTAACCTCCAGTTTCTTCCTACTGATCGTAATTTGATTTCCCACTTTTTAGATTCAAAACCCATCATCCAAAGTAACAAAATCTTAATTTTTATACTATCGGTATAAGATTAGTTCATATAGTTATTTTGACCCGTTAACAATTTTAACTATAATGCATACATTTTCATGGTAAGGATCATCTCCTTATTGATTTTAACTACTCTCCGGATCGACTAAACTTGTGTTTATGCTTCTGTTACCCGACTAGCGTTTTCGCTATGTTTTTTACCTGTTTGGCTACTTTAACCAAACAAGGAAATCTTTTTCAACAATATCATAATTTTACTACTTATAGCTTGCGTTTCCCGTACCCGTCTTACACGTTTGCACAGTTTTGGTTGTTCGAGTGAATTCCATCACTTATGAACTAACCCAATCTTTTATCATACACTATTTGTTCATTTGGTTCATTCGGGTGAATTCCGTCACTTATAAATGAACTGAATTTCACAAGTATTAATTACTTCTTACATTAACATAAAATCGATATAAATTTATTAATGAAATCATATGAAGTATTAAACCACGTACCTTAAAGCTTTCCCTTTAAACGAGTGTCCGCACTAGCTTGACTTCCCGACGCTTCACTTGTGTTGCCTAAAGTACACAAGCCAAGTGTCATTAGAACCTCTCGGCCACAATTAAGGCATGTAAATTTGCCAAACATACTATCTCATATTTCCATCAATACCATCCGTTCATTGATTTAGGTTTGGCAATTCATTTAGGTATTTCGTCAAGCACCTTATGTGCATACTTTGTAGCTAACCATTTTGTTTCAATTTAAACCTTGGTTAACTAAGTATCTCAACTAATCAAGCTCAATTATTCATTCTAATTCCAATCGGCATACAATTTCAACAAACTCATGTCATTACATTCATTATTTCAGTTTATCATGCATCATAAACACAATTTAACCATCATAATTTATGAAATTACATCTTTTTTACTAAACCCACTTCTTGATGCATAACATGATGATCCTAACACTTGTTTCTTGATAAATCATCAACAGTTTTAGTTAGGATCGTGACCTTAAGTTTATATAACACCTTCTCTAAGTCATACTATGGACAATTTTACCAAAAACTCAATTTCTCAAATTCTCTACATAACAACCATCATCCAAAACAAAATTTCAACATACCTTAGGTTAGTTACATTTGGGTGATTAATAACCTCAACCCATGCAGAAATTTAAACCCCTTTTTAGCCTTCAATTTTGTTGATTTTGGTTTTGAAGAAGGTTTCTCCTCCTTTCTTTCTTCTGGTCGAACTCAACACACAGATGTGTGTTTATTTTGAGTTTTTCCCTTTTTACTACTCTATATTGAATTAACCATTCTAGCCCCTCATGTTTTGATGTTGTTATAAAGTCCATCGTTTAATGTTTATTAACATTAGTTGATCACTAACTAGGTTACTTATTCCTAGTTAATATACTATTATATATATATATATATATATATATATATATATATATGTATATATATATATTATTCAGGGGAATATTTGATATTTTCTGGGTGTTAAAATCACGAAGGTGACGCCATTATATGATGTCGTCTTTCACGTTTTAAGTAATTTTAGGATGTTGATGTGCGAAAACGAATGACACTTAAGTAATTTTAGAATGTTTATATAAATTTATATGTTTATGTAGTTTGTTTTTGTGTTGCAGAAAACTAAAAATTGGCAGGCTGTGTTTTGGTAAAAATCTGTAAATTATAGTAAATGCAAAAAAAAGAAGAAAAAACTTTGTTGTCGCTAAGGATTCTAACGTTTTAGCAACAAGACAAATAGCAACGGCCTTTTAATGGCCACGTGTCGTCGCTAATGGTTTTTGACTAGCGACCAACTTTTAGCGGCGACACAGTAGCGATGACGTGTCACCTCTATTGCTTTTAGCGACGCTTACTAATACCTTTAGCGATGACTTTTGTCGCCCCTAAAGTTTGGCTTCCTTGTAGTGGGTTATGACTATATAGTAACTTGTCTTGACTCGTCTAGAGATTACATATGCAGTTAAGGTTTCCTAGTTTTTTTAGAAACTTACTAACAATCACTTTGGTTCCCTGTCAAACGTATCTAGAATTTCTGCTATGACGATTCATTCATATCCATACATTGACTTGGATGGTTATCCATACTATTTTTTGATCCACCACATGTTATTGTGTGCTTCTTAGATCCAATCTCATCAGTTTGAGTTTCAAAATACAACATTCGATTACTCATCCTACTACTGAGGCGGAATGTCAAGCTCTTGTATCACTTTATTCTTTTATGAGTTGCAAATACCTCTAGCTAGTCCACCAACATTTGTGTAACAACACACACGCTACATATTAAGCATTTAATCTATTATTTAATCTAGTATCATTAGCGTAACAAACACATTGCAATTCACCAGCATTTCAATAGAGATATGATGTAAACTCAGAGACTCAAAGTTCTATATGTTTCAACTATCGCCAAGATTAAATCTTTTCTTCAAATTCTTACACACGTTTAGTTCAAGAATACATATTAGAGTCGCTAAGATTGATTCTTGGGTTAGCATTATTTTAGCGGTTATGATTATAAATGATTCACATTTTGTCGGATTTGGCAAAATGGATTGGGTCAGGGGCAAATTGGGTAAATACCAGACTCACCAGCTGAGATCTGTCCAGCACTCTGTGTATAATTAGTGTGTTATGATTACAAAATAATACACATTAAATTGGATTAGGTTAGGTTTGGGTAGGGGAAAAATGGGTAATATTGGGCTCACCAGCTGAGATCTCCTGTCTAGCAACCCTTTATTGCTGGCAAGATGATGGAGTTTGTAATTTTACTTGATACAAAATTGTGTTATAGCTTCACTAAACTTAGGCAAATTAGTAAAATGCTATGCAAAGGCTTGATACCTCTGGATACCAAAAATCTTCATAACACAATCTAACGCAAAACTGCTACGCACTCAGTAAAGTTAGCAGTTAAACTATAAGCCTATCAAAGGTGTTAAGGTATTACCTGCTAGATTACCAGAATCACAAAAGCCTATCTAATTTGGACAAGACAAGAGATGTAAAAGCATTAGAGAATTTAGCCATATTTGTCTGTTTGTACATATAGCAACTGTTAAGATATCCTAAACTAACAATACGCCTTCTTCTTTCATATTCAGGCCGCACACATAAGATAGGCCGCCAAGAATGATCGAAGGGGTAAACAACTTTTTGACAGTTGAAACCTAGGGGACCAGCGCAACTTTTGTCTCTTTTGCACAAGTTATGAAACTAACATCCACGATGTTAGTCACATAACTTGTAACCACAAGATTTGTATAAAATGCCTACTTCTTGGGTTCACCATCTGTACCTAACTGTGTAGACATGACTCATGTGTTGATGAAACTAACAAACGGGTTAACAAATATGTACCTCTAAACCGTTGTCGCAACGTGACAGGTTGTGCTTCTCGTTTGACATATTTTGTAATTTTAACAGAATATGTTGTTTAATATGAATTTTGGTATTTTAGATGATTGGGTAATTTGTAAAGTTTGACTATTATTAGCAGGTTAAAATTGAGGGAAAAAAAAGAAAAAAAAAATTCACTTTTAAATTTTTAATGCGGTCGCAAAACCGTCGCAAATTAAACACACAAGCCGTCACATGACAATAATGAGCAGTTGCAAAAAAAATGTCAAAAGCAGTTGCAAAACGGTTCAACAGGCAGTCGCAAACTGGCGGTTGCAAATTGATCGCAATAGTTGCGACGGTAATTCCGGTTGTAAATAACGGTTGCAAATTTGCAACAGTCGCAAATTCGGTCGCAAAATTTTGTTAGCGACGAGGTCAATTTCGACTGTTTTTCAGTTGTAAATCGGTCGCAAAAAGCATATTACGACCGATTTGCGACCGAAAACGCATTCGCAATTGGTCAGTTTTAAATGTTTCTCTTTTGTGCCTTTCATATAGATGATCTATAATATAGAAGCACCTCGTATATTTTCTCTTGCTTTTCTTAATCTTATAATAACCAAGACAAAAAAAACAATAAGCACCAAGAATGGTGATGAGTCTCATGAGAATTCCCAAGCCGGGCGTTCCTTTCCACCCAATGATGATGGATTTACCATCCACATCAAATGTACAAGAGGTTCCACAAGAAAGCTTTCCCTCCACCAAATTTGCTTGATATATAGATGACATAGTAAATCCAATCTCCTTCATCCCAAATCTCGCAAAAAACTTCCTCCAAACATCTATACTCACATGCCTAATTGCTCTTTCCTCTCCATCCGAAGCCACAATGCATCGGTTCACCTAGACATAAAGATTCAGCAATACCATGATTTTATCATATCGCAATACATACAATCTTCGAAAGAATCGAACATCGCCGCGCATTGAAACAAAGCTTCGATCAAACGATTCACAAAATTGGGCGAGTTAAGATTTGCAGTGGAACAACTCGAAAATTCGTTGTTATCTTTTCATTTTGTTTTCTCGTTTATCTACCTTTTGTAATCCCGAGATTGAGTATAATAAAGTTTATGTTAATTAATTATGGTGTATTACGTTATTATCGCATCTAATCTCTTATTAAATCGCATCCTCTATCTCATCGCATCGCAATCGCAGTTAATTATGTGGTTTTTATGTTATTTATGTGTTATGTGTGTTTGTGGCGATGTTTACAATTGCTATCGCATCGCTCTCGCACTCTCGAATTGCTAAATCGCACTATTATGTCAACTATAATGCTTAACGCTTTAATTTAACGCCTAATATAACTAATAAATGAGAATCGAATCGCCAAACGAACCCTTAACGCGAAATCAGCAAACGGAACTTGGTCACCAGGCCAAGTTCGGCCGAACTTGACTACCACAAGTTCGCCCGAACTTGCCTGGCAACCAGGAACCCCTTTGTTTTATCAAGTTCGCGCGAACTTGCATAAGTATATGCAAGTTCGACCGAACTTACTCATAATTCTTCCCAAAATCCATCAAGTTCACGAACTTGCATGAATTTCATGCAAGTTCGGCCAAACATGCCTCCACCAGCTCTCCTCCTATAAATACCAAGCTCATTTCTCTCATTTGAACTTGCTGTAAGTTCGCCCAGAGCTCTCTCAACCCGAAACCTTCATGTTCTAAGTAAGATTCGACCCGATTTTCACTACAACAACGTTTATCAACGATCTAGAAAGGTTTACAACGATTTTGGCATAAAGCGTAGCCTTCGTTTTCATGAAAACCCATTCTTTTACGAAAATCTTCATCTTTTTCTTCAAAAACTTATGTTTTAAACTTAGATCTACACAATACGAGTTCGTTTGGTGATAGTAGAGACTTCCCAAACACGAGATCTGCAAGATCTCGGCTTGTAAGTGACAGATCTGAGAAAAACCTTTGAAAAACATCGATTTCTACACAAGATACGGACTTTTGATGGTGTTTTGTTCATTTTCTGATATGAAACGAAGCATCTATCATTCAAGATCCAGATCTGGAAGCACACGGACGTTTGTGACGGTTTACAAAAGCCGGACTAACCAGAACGAACCCCGAGTTCGTCGGATTAGCCCACGCTTTTGTAAAACGGCTAAAACTGCTCTGAAAAGACCTCACTGACCTAAGTTCGCTCAGTAGCACAGGGTCGGAGGGATGAACACTCGATTTACTCAGCAAACGATCCGAAAACGCAAGATTTTGGACCCGAAAACATCAAGTTCGCTCGAGAATCACCAGTTCACCAGGTCAAGTTCGACCGAACTTGGGCTAGTCTCATCAAATTTCTTCGCAAGTTCGCCCGAACTTGCCTAGTTTCCTAAGAAACTATGCAAGTTCACCCGAACATGTCACCTCAGTAAGGTTTTCATACAAGTTCGCCCGAACTTGACAAGATTCCTGTGAATCTTGCCAAGTTCGACCGAACTTGGCCGTAAACTCACCAAATTCATACAAGTTCGCCCGAACTTGGCTACTGCCCAACCAAGACCTAAGCATTTCAGCTTTTCGGAGACTGATGCACTTCCGTTTGCGTATGCAGGCTGATCCAGTGCTCTTCTCGACTCCTCGCAGAATCTCCAACTTACCCTAAACGCACCCACGGTGAGTATACTTGACCCATTTTCGCTTTAAACGCACTTTTGGGTGTTACATACGTTCCTATATTAAAATCACTTCCCAAAATCAAACTGTTTATCACACGCGAATAATCTGATTATATATGCTCAATACGTGATACTAGAAACATGTGACTAGGACTTATTTTCGTTAACTTGCCTCCTTAGCTAGGACGGTACTATAGTGTGGCTTACACCCGACGAGGTCTAGTTAGGATGGACGTGCAAGCCTTCTCACGGTAGTTAGCATGAGAAATAAACCTATGTTAATCTATGTGAATTGTTTCGGTGTATCATGATGTGTAGTTAGATTATTTCGCGAACGCTTTCTCGATTATGCTAGTAGTACTTAAACCTGTATGCTCACCTTTACTTAATTGTATTAACTTGTATTTTAACGTATGTAACAGGTTGAGGATTTAGCTATGGACGCTTGGATGATTGCATGCTTAGCTTAGTTTATTTTCTTTGGTTTTGTTTAGTTGGAATGTAATAAATCTAGGGGAAATCGAATCGTTTTGTTTTTATGAGAAAACTTTGGATTTTTTAATGATTATTTAGAATATTATGTTTAATAGTATGGGATGTTAAACGTTTAGTAATGTTGTGAATAATTGTTATGGAATTTCTCGTGAGAACAATCTGGTCGCCTAGTGCCACTAACCCCAGTGATTCCGCCATCGGTCGGGGTGTGACATGCAGCAATTTCGCACATCACCATAACACAAGGATTAATACTCCTTATAACTTTCATCAAAGATTCTAAGCGGTCCGGTTGCGCAATCATGCTCCATAAACGGTAAGCTGAGTAAACAGCCAAAGCTTCTCTTGGATCTATTTGAAGAAGATCTTTGTTTAAATCTTCAAGTCCCAATCGAATAATCAAACCGAATAGAAAAGTAGAAGAAAAGAATTTAGATCGAATAACTCTCAATCTTATTAATCAGAAAATAACTCAAAACTGATTACCCTTCTCTTAACCTTAATCACAACTTTGACCAGGTTATATAGGACATGACTTGGTTACAATTAGAGTAGGACTCAACTTCCTAACTAGATAATAATAGAATAAACCCACATGTTTATCTAACCTATCTATTATAAATTAAATCTAACTCATTTAATTTATCTCTTAATTAACTTAACCAAATAACCATACTAGTCCATAACTCGGTTTAGTTCGGTCCAACCCATCTCATACGCTCCAGTACAAGAATTATGTCCAACAATCACCCCCCTAATTTCCGACTCGTAATGGATAGGTCTTCAACTCCAACACGCCTTCGTTGTCTTGATTCTCTTGGAACTCTCGATCTCTAAATGTGTTTTTCAGCTCCTTCCTAGCTCGAACATTCTTGCAACCTTGTACTCGACTAGTCATTTCTACTCGACTCGTCCTTTGGTCATAAGAACTCGCATCACCATTGACTCGGCTGCGATCTTGAGCAGACACTGGCTTTCTTGGATCATTAGACGTACTTCCTTGATTTTGAATCCCTTGCTTCATCTTTTCTTTGAATTCTTGAACATTTTTCTTTGAATTTTTGAATTTTAGGTTTCTTCATTAAACCTGGATCTTTAAGAAGGTTCTGACTCGTACTTGGAATGTCAGCTTTCAGTTCAATTCTTTGTAAATCTCCACCCGCAAAATTCTTCATTCCAATCATACCAACTTGTGTACCGGAACTTGCTATCTTGAGGTTGATCTTGTATAAATGATTCTTGGTCCTTGTCACCTTCATCATAAGCTTACATGTATCATCATGAATGGTTAGCAAATCACGTTTCATGCGAATGTTGCATCCACCTTCCGTTGCTTGACCAAGACTTATGATGTTGCTTTTCAAACTCGGTATGTAGTAAACATCGGTTAACAGGCGATTCTCCCCTGTTTTCCCTTCAAGTAATACCGATCCCTTTCCCCGTATATCAATACAAGACCTGTCTCCAAATTTCACCTTTCACATGACACGTTCATTCAGCTCAAAGAAATAAGCTCGATTACCCGTCATATGATTCGATGCTCCGTTGTCGAGATACCAAGTGTCTTTTTCCATTGATTCAGTCTCGAAACGCTTTGGAATCACCCATTCTTCATTTAGAAAAACCGTCTCTTGATCACATCTCATCATAAACAATGATGGATCAAAATCATCGCTTTTTACTAAGTTAGCTTCTTCCTGTTTCTTCACACGATCTAGACACCCTGACGCGAAGTGACCAAATTTATCACAACGGTAACATTGAACCTGTGATCTATCTTTCCTTCCCCTTTAGCGATCATTGGTTCTTCTTTGACTCCTCTGCTTTGACCCATGATCTTGACCATCTCGGCTTTGACTTCCATCTTAGTCCTCATCTTCCCGGTCTTGACTATTGCCTAGGTAACTTGAACCGCCTCGCCAACCCCCCGCGTATTTTCATAGGATTTGGATTTCGAGGATGACTCACCATTGATAAACATTAGATTACCTTGATATCCTGCTAAAGACTCGATACCCTTAATCCTGTCTTCGAACGTCTTCAGTCTACCAATTGCTTCCTGAAACGTCATGGCCTTCAAATCTGCGGATTATTCAATTGAAGCTACAATTGGAACATACTTTGCTGGAACAGAGCCTAATAACTTTCTGGTTAGCTTTTTGTTTTCGTAGGTGGTTCCCAAACTGCTTGGTAACCAACTGACTTATTCTGCTCGTGAAAGAATCAACTGTCTCTGTTTCTTTCATCTTCAAGGATTCGAACTCTTTTTCCAGTTGCTCAAACTTTACCTCTCGAACCCGTTCAACCCCAACATACCGTGTCTTCAATGCTTCCCAGATTTCCTTTGTAGTCTGAAACTGAGCTACTTGAAACACGAGCTCTTCGGGTATTGCCTGAAGTAGAAGTGCAACTGCCATGTCATCCTTTTTGGCCTCTACCTCCTGTTCGCCTGGTTCTAAAGCTTGTTGTATTCCATGAACCTTGAATATCACCTTGACACAAATCGCCCAAATGTTGTAATTAGTTTCTGTTAACATTAGACATTGTAAAGTTTTGGTGTTCGGTTCTTTAACCACAACCCGTGAACTGCCACTCTACTATCATCCCCAGCCATTGATTTTTGAACAACTTTTCAGAATCGAACCGTCTGGTCACAAATTTTATCACGGACCCTCTCGCAAATCCGGTCAAAACCCAACTCGTTAACCTAAAAACTTGAACCTTACTCGTTCAACTTTTTCGATCACCTAGAAACACCCGTCTCTAGTTTATATCCCCTTCCTTGTTTTATTCTTTTAATCTTAGCCTTCAAGAAACAATTAAATAACCAACTTGTTTCTTTTAGTTGAAGCTCTCGAAAACAACAATTAAAGAAATCCCTTTGACCAGAAAATTCCAACCTTTGAATTAGTTACCTTCTTGAGTTAATTCCACACTGAATTCCAAGCAACACCAAACAAAAGCAACCACTTTTGTTTAACCGCTAAAATAGAGGAACAAAAGACGTCTCGACGATTCAAACCAATAGGACTGAATCGGTCTTTTTGTTCAATGGGGGATCAGAACTAGCAAAGAACCTCGGTGGCGCGAGCGGAGACGACGACCCTATTAACTTGATCGGATGTCGCTGTTTCTTCCCTTAGACGGCTTGGTCTCGATGACTTAGGCGAGCGGTGGAAGCGACCTTCTTCTTTGGTTCCCGGAATTGATAAACAAGATCCACAACGACTCTCGAAGCAATTTGTCGGCAATCTCTAAATCTTCCTCGGCGTCTTCGATCGGTTGGCCCTAGATCCCACTCGGTCGACTTCAATCGACCTTAGATCTCCCTCGGCAAAAGCGATCAGCCCTAGATCTCTTCACGATGGCGACGTGCTTCATGCGGCAGCTAGATCTTGGTATCAATCCCGGGTACCTTGAACTTGGCTCTGATACCAATTCAAGTCCCAATCGAATAATCAAACCGAATAGAAAAGTTGAAGAAAAGAATTTAGATCGAATAACTCTCAATCTTATTAATCAGAAAATAACTCAAAACTGATTACCCTTCTCTTAACCTTAATCACAACTTTGATCAGGTTATATAGGACATGACTTGGTTACAATTAGAGTATGTCTCAACTTCCTAATTAGATAATAATAGAATAAACCCACATGTTTATCTAACCTATCTATTATAAATTAAATCTAACTCATTTAATTTATCTCTAATTAACTTAACCAAATAACCATACTAATCCATTACTCGGTTTAGTTCGGTCCAACCCATCTCATACGCTCGAGTACGGGAATTATGTCCAACAAATCTAGCATATCTTCAATATGACTATATTTAAAGAAAATGATAACTTTATAGATTCCGCAAAACTCTTCAACCGATCACCAGCTTGTTTGATTTGTTGTTCATCACAGTCCCAACCACAGTTATTTTAAGATGCTTAATAGAATAACCTGGTTGAGATGTAAGAGCTTGCATTAGAATCGTATATTGTACGCCCGGTCGTATCACGAGATCAATTACATGCACTCTTCTCGACCCGGATACACGATCTGCATGCCCGAAAAATGACCCACTTGATAAAACGGTAACTTCTGATAAATCAAAAGTTGAGTCGAAATAGTGCTCATTACTTTCCCTTCCATGTCATAAGCATGTTTATTTCCTGGCCCAGTCCAGGTTTCTTTTGTCGATCTTCTCTCGTAAAGCTTTGGAAAAATAATATACCACTCTTTGAATCGGGTTTCCTGAGCTAGAAGACAACGCATCGCACCAGTCGAGAAGCTTACTCGACCGTTCAAACTGTTGTTGGACTACCTTTTCGGAGGAAAGTAAAAGATTTTCAATGAGTTGATCAACATCTTCGAGTTCTTGATCAGAAAGGCCCAAACATGAATTTGTGAACGGGTGGGTTGGTATCAACATTTCGTTCATGGAACGCGATTGTATGAACCATTCTGCACCTAGCCTAATAAGCTCATTTGTTGATAACTTCCGGCCATTCCCTTCAGAACTAGCCACACGATCATGACTTCGTGCTCATGGTTTGATAAGTTCGGCATATTGAGATTCGATATCTGCGAGCTCCTGCGTCTTATGCTCGTATGAACCAAACGGTGGCGTGGTGTCTAGAAACAAGGCCTCTAACTGATGCAAACTTTTTAGTGGTTCATGCTCTACTTGATCGTATTCTATTGAAAACGAAAACCGACCAGATTTATTTTTCGAATCGTCCACTTCATACAACAAAGGCAGCTTTCTGGAACTATCAATTACTTGATTCCCACATACCTTTGAGTAGTTGCAGATTTCATTTGTATTCTCCATCATTTTGGAAACACAGGTTTATGCAACCAGTATGGAAGATGTATACAAACAGGATAAGAAAAAAACATACAACATTAAGTTTCCTATATTATCTCGAAGGGGGACATTGCTATTATCACTAGTCGATCTTTTCAATGTTGTTTACTAAGTTTGGTTTGATTTGTTCAAAGTATACTCCCAACAGCAAAACTAAAAAACTTTTAAAATCACCATATTTAGGGCGTTCTAGTAACTAGAGATCGGCCTTTTCATACTAGCCCAGTTCAAACCGAGACGAGTTAGCTTGAATAATTATGATTTATTATATGTTACACAAATTCATGTGTGCTTCAAAAAGACCAGCAACGGCCAATTCACTCTCGTCCAGTGGCGGAGGTTAGTTGGTGCCCGGGGTGCACCCGCCCACCCCAATATTTCGCCTAGAAGTGTATATGTTCCGATTTTTCATATGAAAATTTTAAAACTTATATAGAATCGCCCCCCAATTATTTTTCCTAAATATTTATACAATATACAAATTAAAGTAAAATTTGTTACCACTTTGTATATCCTAAATATTTACACAATATATAAATTAAAGTAAAGTTTGTTACCACTTTGTATATAAGTGATGAGTAGTTTGGTAAATATATTTTAACTCTTATTTGTTTAACCCTAGATTACCCACCACACAATAACTTAATCGCAAGTTTTTATGTGTAAGAACGGGTCCTTTGAATGAATGAATTTTTTTAGTTTTATTTGGAACTATTATTATTTGACCTGACCCGAATCGATAGCTGACCCGACCCAAAACATAACAATAGAAAAAAAATTTGGGTCCGATTACTTTACACACACTCGAAACTTTTGGTTAAGGTCCGCCACTGCTCTCGTCACTCTTTTTCGCTAATGTCGCCACCAAAGGAACCCAACCAGGCGACCATCAAAATCACTTCTCACGGCTGAAAGAGACAGAGAACGCTGTTACTTCAGTAGGGAATTCAGCGGCTGATAAGGTCATCCAAAGGTCGTGGTTTGAAAATTTCCGGTGGATGTTCTTCTCTCAATGATACCTAAAAATCTGTTCATATGCCACAAGGATCAATTGAGGACTCAGCAAAGCCACACAACCTACTTTTTCCTCTATTTCGAAGAGGTTGGTCGAGCCACAGGTAGCTTAGCTTGAAAATGAGCAGAGTTCGAGCTTAAGTTTTCGACTCCATCTAAAATTTCTAGTCAAGCCAAGTCGGCTCATTTAAAATTCAAGCAAAGCTCGACACCCTCAGAGCAAGGTATGAACAACCCTAACAACATTCCAACTTAAAATAGAATTGATTATTATTGAATAGTGATAATCTGGATGGCAACATATAGCCAATAATTACAATGGAGATACAACATCAATAAAGATATTCATAGAAGAATTATATTTATATATTTAAAATATACTAATCAATGTAATTGCCCAATGACTAGTGTATTTCCTTAATACGCGGGCAAGATGAAGAATCCATCCTAGACTTCAATCATGGACTGTAATCTACGAAAAGGACCATGTCCTAGAGGTTTGGCGAGTGCGTTAGAGGGTTGATCTTGAGAGTGAATATGAAGAACATGTAACTTTCATGTGATTACCATTTCACGAACAATATGATAGTGCAATGCAACATGTTTCATTCTTAAGTGATAGATTGGATTAGCACATAAGTAGGTTGCTCCGGAATTGTCACAATAAAGAGTTGATAGCTGTGAGATGGGGATTCCAAGTTTATACAGCAGATTTTGAACCCACGACACTTCAGCAGCGGCATTGCCTAATGCTTTATACATGGCTTTGGTCAAGGATTTAGACACATATTTTCACCGTGTAGATCACCAATAGATGATATTTGACTAGATACACCAGATAGGCAGTAGTTGAGCAACCATCATTAGAAATTCTACCCTAATCCGAGTCAGAAATGGCACTCAATTGTATTGAATCACTACGATTTACGAATAGCCAATGGTGAAGCGTTCCTTTAAGGTACCGAAGAACTACGTTTCAAGGCATGCCAGTGTAATTGGGAAGGAGCATGCATAAAGCGTGATAATTTGTTGATTCCAAAGGAAACATCCGGGCACGTGAAGGCAAGATATTAAAGTGATCCTATGAGTTCCTGATATGGTGTTGGATCTATTTAGGGGACCTGTCATCGGGTTTCAATGTATCAGTCAAACTCAAATGTGATGGCACCGTAATGGTTGGATAGAAACACTTAGCCATTGTGGCAATGAAGTTGGATAGAAAGTGTGTTTGATTTCCGGTAAGAACATTGTCATCCACGTAGACCATGAAATAACAAATTATCCTGTCATGTTGGCCATGCTGTTGGTTATCAGCCCAAGATCAAACACACAAACTTTACTACTTTAATTCTTGCTTAAAATAAAAATGAGTACAAGAGAGATTAATTCTACGTACTATTTATAATGAAAAACATAAACAAACTAATCCTAATAATATCCTCCACTACTCCACGTTCATCTTGTAACTTGCTTCAAACGTGCGTTTCCAAAAGACTCGGTCATATCCTCAACGTCCACCATGACTCAGATCCACACATCTCTTGACCTTTAGTTGGACCTGATCCATTCAAACCCGAAAGCTGTAATCATGCTCCGATGACCCGCCTTATTTTTGGTGACCCATTTAAACAAAACAGTCAACCAACTCAACACGTACTTGACCCGTAAATAACCCGCAACATCAAGATTACCCAACATTCACCCCCGTAATCTTGATGTTGGTTCTTTTTCCTTGCTACTTGCTTGCTTGATTCGAATTCATTCTTTCTTGCTTTATTCGAATCGTCTTTCTTGCGAACTTGATATTCGAACCACAAAGATTCGGTCTTGCTCTTGCTATACGAACTACTAAGGTTCGATTCTTTCTTGCTACCGATCGGATCTACTGAAATTACCAATCGATATCTGCTACTTTCTTTCTTTCTTGCTAGGTGACGCCGCTCTTTCTTTCTTCTTTCTTACGACGAGCTGTTATCTTCTTTCTTTCTTTCTTGCTGATCTCAATCAGCCTTCTTTCTTGCTATCGAACCCTCATTCTAGCTCTCTTGTTTGGTTCGGTTTCTTGCTTCTTGCTATCTTTCTTGCCTCTTCTATTCTTGCTTACTTTCTTCATTCGATTAACCGCCCATCGGCCGTTCTTACTCAATCATTGCTTGGTTTTTAACTCCGAAAAACCCGGCACGTCCCGTCTTCAGGTGACTTCTAATTGTCGACCATCTCTTCCACATGCTTACTTCACCTTGTTAATATCAGTTACAAGAATTGCTTCATGTGTGTACATGCGTGCTTACTTTCAATTGCAACTTGCCTGCTCAATTTACTTCAAGTGCATGCTTTCTTCTTTTCTTTCTTCAATGGCGGCTGTAATTAATCCAGGTGCTTGCTTGTGTGCTTCATTCAATAAATAACAGCCGTAATTTTGAGGTGTGTGTGTGCCTGCTTCACCATCCTTGTTGCTTGCTTTCTTTTCGATTGAATCCAGCCACATATTTTTTTCACCTGTGTGCTTGCTTCATCAAACTTTCAAAATCCTCTCTTTTAATTGCCGTTCCTTTCTTTTTTCCTACGAACCTAATTCTTCCGCTTCTTCTACAGCCCCACAGCCAAAGGGCTGCTCTCTTACTCGATACCGACTCTCAAACCGGCTCTCGTTATTCAACCTTGCTCTGATACCAAATGTTGGTTATCAGCCCAAGATCAAACACACAAACTTTACTACTTTAATTCTTGCTTAAAATAAAAATGAGAGTACAAGAGAGATTAATTCTACGTTCATCTTGTAACTTGCTTCAAACGTGCGTTTCCGAAAGACTCGGTCATATCCTCAACGTCCACCGTGACTCAGATCCACACATCTCTTGACCTTTAGTTGGACCTGATCCATTCAATCCCGCAACCCGTAATCATGCTCCGATGACCCGCCTTATTTTTGTTGACCCATTTAAACAAAACGGTCAACCAACTCAACCCATACTTGACCCGTAAATAACCCACAACATCAAGATTACCCAACACATGCGTCTGCAAGAGATTTTCAAAAACCAAATCCAACTACAAATTAGTCAGTTCAACTTACCAAGCTTGTGGTACTTGCTTTAGGCCATATAAAGATTTTCGAACTTTGCAAATTTAATTTGGAAAGTCAGGTGGTTGATTCATAAAAACATCCTCATGTTTGTATAATGTCGGGGATTCAAAAGACTCAGGTACATCTATGTTTGTATAATGTCGGGGATTCAGATAGGTGTTGTAGAATCACAGGGGTTGTTTGGGGTTGTGATTGAGAGAGAATTGGATGAAATCCTGATATTTCATTAGTCACAAATGAATGTATAGATGAGGTTTATATAGTTTGTGAAATGGTGTCATGACCTTTCATTTAACAGACGTGATGGTTCGGTAATTAACATCTATAACCTCCACCACTATACTAAACAATAATAATACAATATAATTACATAATATTAATCTATCTTATACTTAAATCATGAATTAGGCTAACAGGTGTTATATGCTTATAGGTATTTGTGACGGTTTTGATTAGGTGCTTACATTCTCGGTTTTGCTTAAAGATTGGTGTATATTGAGTTATTTCTTCGGGATTCAAGCCACATTCTCAAATAACACTCTTTGTCTTTCCTAACAAAGGTATTTATGAGACCTATTACAACATACGGGTCTTAGTCAATCTCGACCATTATAGAACCTTGACACCTTTCTCTGTATTTTGGTGTGCCTGGAAAGGATCCACAATGATATCACATCACGGTTGAGGCTATATTGTAACTTTTCTTGGCTTGTCTAGAGATTACATATGCACTTAATATGGTTTCACAGTTTCTAGAGACCTACTAACCATCACTAGATCGCTATCAAGCCCATTCATAATTTCTACTACGGCTATTCATTCTTATGCAGACGTTGATCGCGCTAGTTGTCAGTATTATTTTTGATCCATCAAAGGCTAGCAATGAGGCGGAGTATAGTGCTCTTGCTCACACTACTGTAGAGCTTCATTCGATTTCTTTTATTCTTTTGTGCCTTCCATATAGATGATCTATATTATAGAAACACCTCATATATTTTCTCTTAATTTTTTTACTAATGTTACAATTACCAACATAAACAACACTGATCACGTAACATAGAGAAATAAACTAGAAGAACAATAAGCACCAACAATCACGATCAGTCTCATCAGAATTCCCAAGCCGAAAGACACTTGATTGGTGTTCCTTTCCACCCAATGATGACGGATTTACCGTCCATATCAAACGTACAAGAACTTCCACATGAAAAATTTCCCATCATCAACTTTGCTTGATATAAAGTTGACATAGTTAATTCAATCTCCTTCATCCCAAATCGCGCCAAAAAACTTCCTCCAAACATCGATATTCACATGTCTAATCACTCTTTCTGCTCCATCGGAGGCCACAATGCTCCTTATCGCTTCACCTAGATATATAGATTCCATAATACTGTGGTTTTCATCTTCACGATCCATACAATCTTCTAAAGAATCAAACACCGCCCCTTGGTAAAACAAAGCTTCAATCAAACGGTTCACAAAGTTGGGCGAATTAAGATTCGCTGCAACTTCACACATCACCATAACACGAGGATTAATACTCTTTATAACTTTCATTAATGATTCTAAACGGTCCGGTTGCACAATCATGCTCCATAAGCCGTACGCTGAGTAAACACCCAAAGCTTCTCTTGGATCTATTTGAAGAAGATCTATGTTAAAATCTAGCATATCTTCAACTATGACTATATTAAAAGAAAGGGATAATTTTATAGATTCCGCAAAACTCTTCAAACGATCACCAGTTTGCTTTATTTGTTGTTCGTGACCGGTCCCAACCGCAGTTATTTTTAGATGCTGGATAGAAAAATCAGGTTGAGATGAAAGAGCTTGCATTAAAATCAGAGTTTGTATGCCTTGTCGTATCGCGAGATCGATTACGTGCACTCTTCTCGACCCGGATACACGATCCACCAAAGCTTGCATGCCCGAAAAATGACCCGCTTGAAAAAACGGTAACTTTTGATAAATCGAAACTACAGTCGAACAAGCGCTCAGTATTTTCCCTTCCATATCATAAGCATGTTTATTTCCCGGGCCGATCCGGATTTTCTTATCGATCTTCTCTCGTAAAGCTTTCAAAAAATAATATACGTCTCTTTGAATCGGGTTTCCTGTGCTGGAAGATGACGCATCGCACCAGTCGAGAAGCTTACTTGCTCTTTCAAACTCTTGTTGGGCTACCTTCTCAGAGGAAAGTAAAAGATTTTCAATGAGTTGAACATCTTTGAGTTCTTGATCAAAAAGGCCCAAGAATGAATCTGCGTATGGGTGGGTCGATATCGACATATCGTTCATGGAACTCGATGAACACGATTGTATGAACCGTTCTCCACCTAGCCGAATAAGCTCATCTGTTGATAACTTCCGACCACTCTCGTCAGAACTAGCCACATGGTCATGACTTCGCGTTCGTGGTTTGATAAGCTCGGAATATTGAGATTCGATAGCATCTACAAGCTCCTGCATCTTATGATCATATGAACCAAACAGTGGTATGGTTTCTTGAAACAAGGCATCTAACTGATGGAAACTTTTTAGTAATTCATGTTCTAACTGATCGTATTCTGCCAAAAACGAAAACCGACCAGAATTATTTTTCGAATCATTTTCTTCGTACAACGAAGACAGCTTCCGGGAACTATCAATATCTTGATTCTCGACAACTTCCTTGGAGTAGTTGCGGATTTCATTTGGTTTCTCCATGATTTTAGAAATACAATATTAAGTTTGATTTATTATACAGATATGAGGTATAAATCTCTATGGGAGACATTGATGTTATCATTGTCGGTCTGTTCAATGTTTAACAAAGTTTGGTTTGATTTGTTCAAAGGATACCACTGCCACCACAAGCTCTCTTCAAAATCACCACAGCATTCTAGTGCCTCCAAATCAGCCCTTTTCATACAGTCCGAGTTCAAACCAATACAAGTCAGGTTCAATACTTTTGAATTCTCTCTGTGTCGCAACCAAATAAACCCAACCAGGGGACCATCGAAATGAGCTGAGCTCAAGCTTAAGTTTTCAACTCGATCTAAAACTTTTGAGTCAAGCCAAGTCGGCTCGTTTAAAATTCAAGTAAACTCTACTACCTCGGCAAGGTTCAACACATGAACAACTCTAAACACATTCTAACTTATTTAACAAAATTTATAAGCCAAAACATGATTACTTCGTCACCAATCACTTCAAAATTCAAATCCAATTCTTACCACATAAACAAAATAATTCCTTCAAAACAATAAATCCTGAAACATAAAACATCTAAACTTCAAGTCAAGCCAAATCTGATCGTGAACAACCCTAACAACATTCCAACTTATTTAACAAATTTATAAACCAAACATTGTCACTGATCCCTTCATAATTCAAAATTCAATTCTTAAATGCCCAGTGCGCGAATATGCCAAGTGAAAATCCGTAGTTTTCTAATTGTAATTTGTATTATTATTTGAAAACAATTTGTATAAATTTTATTTGAGGATATTAAACTTTGAGAAATCCAGTAGAAAGATTGATAAATTAAACTGGCCATTTTAAGAAAATGAACCAAAACTAATAGTAAGCCCATTTTTAATATTTTGGTTTACTAGAATAGCTAGAAAAGAATTTGATTTATAAAAGTATGATGAAATCATTCCTAGAAACACTGATAGTTCAAAACCTTATCTTCCATCTTTAGAATGCAAAAGATAGTTTATTGTAAAAAAGATAAGACAACAAGAAGATATTAGCATAATAAGATGGTAGTATATCACGATGTCAAACAACATATCAGGACAGTAATTTGAACATAAAAAGAACTTGAAACAAAAGATCATAATATAAGGGAGTATCCAAAGTCGAATAACCTAAGTTACTACTAATATGCGCATACGGTTGCATAATTATGTGTCTAATGTGTGATGGGGTGTGGGCATACACAACAACCATACACCATAAATAATATATATATGATCCATCCGTATGCCCCCTACATATTTAATGACCAATATATTCACAAGTACCAAATGGAGACATCATGATCTCAGCCCACGGTCACGATTGGTGTCACATCATGGATGCCATAATGGCGTGCCTACATTCACTCCCACATGTCGAGACATGCTCGGGTACTAGAATACTATAGTTAGCATAAATACCTTATCACATATATCAAAATGAATCTCGTGAGATCAAATTCTTATCATTTAAGGTAGCATGCAATAACGAGAACATGTTACATAAATGTATTACATGATAAAGGTATCGTAGCATTAATACGAACCCAATAACCTGACAATCATATGATATTGCTGAAATTGGATATTAGATCTGTTAGGTCAGAACACGAGTCACACGAACACTAGAAACAATAATCAGCAAGCTCACACACTCACACACTCTAAATCACAAGAACAAGAACACAAGATTTATAGTGGTTCGATCAAGCTTGATCTACATCCACTCTCCACAACTAGTTCTTCTTTGTATTAGGTGCTCAAAAGTTTATAGTACATGAAGAGAAGTATATATAGGGGTTACAATCAGGGTTGTTGACTTTAAACTACAGTAATAGAGAACACCCCTGCTAGATGCAGAAGGAGTATAACAAAGAACACCCCTGCTAGTCAAATCCTCCACAACCCAACAATCTCCCACTTAGAGGCTTTGACAACTTCAAATTGCACTCCATGCAACTTCATATACATAGGTACCTCTGTAAACTCTTCATCTTTACTAGTTGTGGGTGGCCTTCTCATCAGTTAACCTGAAGGCCAGTTGAAGCTATGCAAAGCTTCAAATTCTCTAAGGTGACAACCTTAGTCAACATATCAGCTGGATTTTCAAGTCCTTTGATCTTCTTTAACTTCAGAGTGCCATCACTAACTTGATCTCTGATAAAGTGATATCTCAATTGTAATGTTTCGTCTTCAAATGGAAGACAGGGTTCTTTGCAAGGTGTATTGCACTTTGATTGTCACAGATAGTGGCAATCAACTTGTTCCTTGCCAAGCTCTTTGAGAAAATTCTTCAACCAAATAAGCTCTTTGTTTGCTTGCAACTGCCATATATTTTGCTTCTATGGTTGAAAGGGCAACACTTTTCTGAAGTTTGGACATCCAACTTACAGCAGTGCCTCCCACTGTAAAGACATATCCTGTGGTGCTTTTGAATGACTCTTTACATCCACCAAGGTCAGCATTCGCAAAACCCTTCAGAATGACATCTTTCCCCTTAAATGAAGTGCCACTTTGGAAGTTCCCTTTAAATATCGTAGCAGCCATTTGATTGTTTCCCAATGTTCTCTCCCTGGATTGGACATAAACCAACTAACAACTCCCACTGCATGAGCTATATCTGGTCTCGTGCATACCATTGCATACATGAGGTTACCAACTGCAGATGCATACGGAACTTTAGCCATTTCTGCTTTGTCTTCATCTGATTTGGGTGACTGGAGTTTAGAAAGCTTAAAGTGACTTCCCAAAGGTTTGCTTCTGACCATGCCATCTTTGAGGCTAAATCTCTCTAACACTTTGAAGCTTCTTTTTCTTGTTTCACCACTTTCAAATTCAACATATTCTTTCTGAACTTCTGGTTCTTTGGTGTTTCTGTCTTTGTACAATTTGTTTTCATTGAAGATGACATTTTTGCTTCTGATTACTTTTCTGCTTTCATTATCCTAAAGCCTGTAACCCATTTTTTCTGACCCGTAACCAATGAATGTGCACTTCTTGGACTTTGAGTCTAACCTATCCTTGTTACCATCTTCTAACAAATCGTAAGCACTACAACCAAAGACTCTTAAGTTTTTGAAACTTACCTCATTTCCTTGTCACATTTCTTCTGGCAATTTGAAACCCAAGGGAACGGATGGTGAATGGTTGATTAAGTAAGCTGCAATATTATCTGCACCTGCCCAGAATGTTTTGGGCATCCTGGCATTCAACCTCATGCTTCTTGTCCTCTCATTCAACGTTCTGTTCATTCTCCCAGCTACACCATTCTATTGAGGAGTTCCTGGAACCGTCTTGATCATCTTTATCCCTTTCTTGGCACAATAGTCAATGAATGGCTTGCTTGTGTATACCATTGTCCGACTTTAAGCACTTAGTTTCATTTTCAACAGCATATTTCCATATCTTAAAAGCATCAAATACATCAGATTTGTGTTTAAGAAAGTAGACCCATACCTTGTGTGTCATCGATGAAGGTAACATAATATCTCGAGCCTCCTAAAGATGAAACTGATGTTGGTCCATATATATCCGAGTGAACAAGTTCCAACTTCTGAGCTTTTGGTGTCCTCCCTGTCTTCACAAAAGTAACCCTCTTTTGTTTGCCAATGACACAAGATTCACAGAATACAGTTTCCACTTTCTTCAAGTCTGGAAACTTCCCTTTCTGAGCCAACATCTTCAATCCCTTCTCGCTCATATGTCCAAGTCGGTTGTGCCACAATTAGATGGACTCGGACTGGTGGTCATGGCATGAACACCTTCGGCATGAATCTCTACCATGTATAGAGTGCCTTTCTTCTTTCCTTTGGCAATCACTAAGTTTCCTTTGATCACTTACCATTGTCCAACCCAAAGTGAACATTTAATCCTTCATCATCCAATTTACCAACTGAAATCAACTTTCTCCTCAAATTAGGAATAACCCTTGCATCTTTCAATGTCCATATAGTTCCCAATGAGGTCTTCAAGTCTACATCTCCAATACCCGTAATGTAAAGCATTTGATCATCGGCTAAACGAACTTTACCATAGTTACCTGTTCGAAGATTCTTAACCATATATGGCATGAGATAGCATGGAAAGAAGCACTAAAATCCATAATCCAGGATTCCACGGAATTCTCAACACAACATATGAGAGCATCTCCTGATCCTTCAGAGGATACACTGTTTACTTCTTTCTTTGCAGCTGGTTTTGTACGTTGGCTTCTAAAGTGACATTTTTCTTTGCAACTCCAACATTCAATGTCTTTTCTGTTCTTTGACTACCCCTTTTTTTTCTGGACTTTGACCTGCCTCGATTAGTTCCTCTATCGTTTCTTCTTCCTCGACCTTTTGTGTGCAATAAAGAACTTGAACTGGAAGTTTCAATATTGCTTCTCCGTCATACTCTCAAAGGTGAGTTTGGTAGTGCCAGATGCACTACTAACAGCTGTGATTGTGCCTGACCAACTGTCGGGCAAAGATGATAAAAGGAGGAGCACTTGTACTTCACCATTCAAACTTTATTTCAACTGAGGCTAGACGAGAGTTATCGAGTTAAATTCGTTTATGTGAGAGGTAACCGACATGCCTTCCTTCATCTCGGTGTTAACCAATTGTCGGATAAGGAATACTTCGTTTGAAGCAGATGCTTTTCATACATGTTGGACTAAGCTTTCAATACACCATGAGTAGTTGTTTCATTGACAATGTTATATGCAACACTCTTTGCCAAGGAAAGCCTAACCACACCCGAAGCTTGTCTATCCAACAGCTTCCATTCTTCATCATGTATGTCATCCGGTTGTCGTCCCAACATAGGCAAATGCAAACCCTTTTGATACAACAAATCTTCTATTTGCATTCTCCAAAATCCATAATAACTACCATCAAACTTGTCAATCTTGATTTTACTATCTTCTGCCATTTTAACGAACAATTATCAATTTGCTACAAACTAAACAAATTTGTACTGCTAAATGGTAATTATACTAGCGGAAGCAATCAAAGGAAAAACGATAAACTTATCTTTTTCAAGCTTTAATGGCGATAAACAATAATGGTAGATGATGAGATCGATTTGTTCAAAGTTGAGGGGCCTTTTTGCAAATAAGGGAAAGCTGATTTTCCCATTAAGAAAGAAAAAAAAATCACGTATTTTATTTTCTTCTCCCTGAACACGACCTCTGCTCCAACAGCTTCACAAAATCAAGCAACTTAGGAGCAAGATTGAAACCCTAGGTTTTTGATTTGTAACCCAAGTTGCGATTTTCAGCAACAATGGTCTCTGATTTTGGAACCCTAGGCGGCGCCTATGCTACGGCGGAAGATGAACAGCGGCGGCGGCGGCTACTGGGTTTCTAAAACCCTAGTCGTGATCTACAGCAGCGATGATGAATACGTCTTCAGTCTGAACCCTAGTCCTGACAGGTATCTTCTTTTTCACCTCTTTTGCTTACTAGTTCGTGTGAATCGATCAAGATCAAGAGTCTGTACTCTAATACCAGTTGTTAGGTCAGAACACGAGTCACACGAACACTAGAACAATAATCAGCAAGCTCACACACTCACACACTCTAAATCACAAGAACAAGAACACAAGATTTATAGTGGTTCGATCAAGCTTGATCTACATTCACTCTCCACAATTAGTTTCTTCTTTGTATTAGGTGCTCAAAAGTTTACTGTACATGAAGAGAAGTATATATAGGGGTTACAATTAGGGTTGTTGACTTTAAACCACAGTAACAGAGAACACCCCCTGCTAGATGCAGGAGGAGTATAATAAAGAACACCCCTGCTAGTCAAATCCTCCACAACCCAACAAGATCATAGTAAAGTAGAAACGTACCTGATTCCCGAATACCAAACGGATGATACAAAGAAAGATTTAAGATATATGTACCTTAGTGACGAGTCTTATTAACTACTATTACGTTGGTTTTGTCGGTTTTTCTCACTTTCATGGGATATTCACCACATTAACGTCAATGATACTTTTTTCATGGAGATTTTTTTGCGACTATATATATGGCACAACCTCCTGAATTTCTTGACTTGACTCAACCATGTCATGTATGCTTCCTAACATTAGCTTATTATGGTCTCGAGCCTTGACCATGGTTTTCCAAGCTATCTAGTTCTCTCATTACTTATGCCCGCACTCAGTGTGACTCAGATACATCTATGTTTGTATAATGTCGGGGACTCGAATAGGTGTTATGTGCTTACAGGAATTTGTGACAGTTTTGATTGGGCACTTACCATAGCGGTTTACGCTTAAAGATTTGGGTATATTGAGTTATTTCGTTGGGATTCAAGCCACATTTTCAAATAACACTCTTCATCTTTCCCAACAAAGGTATTTTGTGACCTATTTCAGCATATAGGTCTTAGTCAATCTTGATCCATATATACCCTTGACAGCTTTCTCCATATTAGGGTGCCTGTAAAGGATCCACAGTTATATCACAACACTGTTGAGGCTATATCTAACCTATCTTGAGTCGTTCAGCGATTACATGTGCACTTAATAAGGTTTAACAGTTTTTTAGAAACTATTTAACCGTCACTAGATCGTGATCAAGCCCATTCATAATTTCTACTATTGCTATTCATGCTTATGCAGACGTTGACTAGGCTAGTTGTCCATATTGTCGTGCTCTTGCTCACGCTACTATTAAGCTTCTGGATCACTTTCATTCTTTATGGATTGCAAATACCTCTTGCTAGTTCACCTACATTGTGTGTAATAACACTGACGCTACATATTAAGCAGATAATCTAGTGTTTTATCAGCAAAGGGAGCACATTGCGGTTGACCTCCATTTTGATAGAGATATGTTGTCAGCTAAATGACTCAAAGTTCTCTATGTTTCTACTGTTGCGAAGATTCCATGTCTTCTGACCAAAGGGGTACTGTCTTCCACACGGTTTGACACTTTTCGATCCAAACTTGGAATAAGTTTAGTTTAAGAATGCATATTAGAGTTATCATGATTGATTCTTGTGTTACCATTATGTATAATGGTTATTATGGTAATCTTCGATGTTTCTTGTAACATTTATATATTTCACTTTCGTGCCTGTCATATATAGATGATATATAATATAGAAACACCTCATATATTTTCCCTTAGTTTTTTACTAGTTACAATTACCAACATAAAGTACACCGATGACATAACATAGAGAACAATAAGCACCAACAATCTTGATGGGTTTCATGAGAATTCCCAAGCCGAAAGACACTTGATCGGTGTTCCTTTCCACCCGATGATGATAGATTTACCGTCCATATCAAACGTACAAGAACTTCCACAAGAAAAAAAATCCATCATCAACTTTGCTTGATATAAAGTTGACATAGTTAATTCAATTTCCTTCATCCCGAATCGTGCAAAAAACTTCCTCCAGACATGAATATTCACATGCCTAATCGCTCTTTCTGCTCCATCAGATGCCACAATGCTCCTTATAGCTTCACCGTGATATATAGATTCCATAATACTGCGGTTTTCATCTTCGCGATCCATACAATCTTCTAAAGAATCAAACACCGCCCCGTAGTAAAACAAAGCTTAATCAAACGATTCACAAAGTTGGACGAGTTAAGATTTGCAGCAACTTCACACATCACCATAACACGAGGATTAATACTCTTTATAACTTTCATTAATGATTCTAAACGGTCCGGTTGCACAATCATGCTCCATAAACCATACGCTGAGTAAACACCCAAAGCTTCTCTTGGATCTATATGAAGAAGATCTTGGTTAAAATCTAGCATATCTTCAACTATAACTATATTAAAAGAAAAAGACAATTTTATAGATTCCGCAAAACTCTTCAACCGATCACCGGGTTGCTTGATTTGTTGTTCCTGGCCAATCCCAACAACAGTTATTTTAAGATGCTTGATAGAAAATTTGGGTTGAGATGTAAGAGCTTGCATTAAAATCGTACTTTGTACGCCTCGTCGTATAGCGAGATCGATTACCTGCACTCTTCTCGACTCAGACAATCGTTCCACCAAAGCCTGCACGCCCAATAAATGGCCCGCTTGATAAAAGGGTATCTTTTGATAAATCGAAACTACTGTCAAAGTAGTGCTCATTATTCTTCCTTCAATGTCATATGCATGTTTATTTCCAGGCCCGGTCCGGGTTTCTTTATCGGTCTTCTCTCGTACAGCTTTCGAAAAATAATATACGACTCTTTGAATAGGGTTTCCTGTGCTAGAAGACAACACATCGCACCAGTCGAGAAGCTTACTCGATCGTTCATACTCTTGTTGGGCTACCTTCTCAGAGGAAAGTAAAAGATTTTCAATGAGCTGAACATCTTTGAGTTCTTGATCAGAAAGGCCTAAGAATGAATCTGCGTACAGGTGGGTCGATATCGACATATCGCTCATGGAACTCGATGGACGCGATTGTATGAACCGTTCTCCACCTAGCCGAATAAGCTCATCTGTTGATAACTTCTGTCCAGTCTCTTCAAAACTAGCCACATGGTCATGACTTCGTCGTGCTCGTGGTTTGATAAGCTTGGAATATTGAGATTCGATATCTACCAACCCCTGCATCTTATGCTTGTAAGTACCAAACGACGGTATGGTGTTTAGAAACAAGGCATCTAACTGAAGGATCCTTTTTAGCGTTTCATGTTCTACCTGATCGTATTCTGTTGAAAAGGAAAACCGACCAAATTTATTTTTTGAATCGTAGTAAATCGAATGCAGCTTTTGGGGACTGTTAATTTCCTGCTTCTCAACATCTTCCTTTGAGTAGCTGTGGATTTCATTCAGTTTCTCCATGATTTTGCAAATACAGAGGTTTATGCAACTAGTACTATACAAACAGGAGACATTTCCTATATTATCACTATAGAAGACATTGATGTTATCGTTGTCGATCTGTTCAATGTGGTTTAACAATGTTTAGTTTGATTTGTTCAAAGGATACTCACGACCGCATAAGTATAAAACTTATAATTCCAATTCGCCCTTACAACTGCGATCAAACTCACTCGATGATTACTTGAAATGAGCTCTCATATGCAATACAAGTCAAGTTCAAACACAAACTAATCTTTTTTCCGCTATTTACCAAGGCTCACTGAGCCTCGGGTAACCCAGTTTGTAAATGAGCCGAGCTTAAGATTAAATTTTCAACATGTAATTAAGAGTAATTGCATCAAAATTATAACTTTTCACAAATTATAAGCATGAAAATAAACTCAATGACCAAATGCCTTGAAAAAAAAACATAAAACATCTATTCTTCAGCAGCAGAATCACCACTCTGCTTGTTGTGCTTCCTTGCATACCTCTGGTTTCTCAAGAACTTAGGATCCATCTGCAATCATAACCATAATATTCTTATTAATTTACTTCAAATCAAATCCATTCATTGCTATATAACTAACAAATATAATGCAGAAACATAATTAGATAGCAAAATTGAAGATGTTAACCATGATACTGACATCTAATAACTTAAGCGCCTAAAACCATGATACAAATTTCAAAACTGAGTTGTAAACAAGCCAGATTAAATAACTTAAGCGCCTAAAACGTTTACAGTTCTATTTTTATTTTATATTTTTACAACAAATGTTACTCTACTCTGCTTTATACCAATTTTTCCAATATACTTCCCGTATCCAGATTTGAACCTAAAAGGCATGTGTCTCTACCAAGTTGGCTAGCCCCACATTAGCAGTTTTATTTATATGTATTTTATAATAAATATGTGTGTATCTAATAGCTAATTTAATATATAAACGGGGTTAAGGTGTGAGGTCCCTGTAAAAAGGCATTTTTGTAAGAAATGTAAGAAGGGATATAATTGACATGTAGACATCGTATTTTGGACTTAGGCATGATTTTTTGGGTTGTTTCAGCAATTACATAACAATTTAAAACACAATGCAACGTACTATGGGCGTGAAATTTAAAACACACTGCTTAACACTTAAAACATAATACTTAACATTATTGGGATGGTGTTTTAAGTTTTAAGCCTAGAATTCATTGCATTGTAACTTAAATTGTTAGCTTGGTGTTTTTCTTGTCAAAACAACCCACAACATTATGCCCAAGTCCAAAACATGACGTCTACGTGCCAATTCTTATGTCTTCTCACACTTCTCCCGAAAAATGTCATTTTTACAAGATTGTAAGACTATATAAAAGTATGATATAATTAACTAAACAATATGTATAATATGTATTATTATGTATAATGTTATATATTAATTAAAATAATAAAAATGTACATAAAATATTAAGAGTAAATTACACGCTTTGTCCTTTTAACTTTATTTGAAACTATGGCACACACATGTCATTTACACTAATATCCATCCATTGTCTTGGTTAAGAAACTTTTAAGAAATCAAAATATTTTGAAACCCTTGAAAACAATTAACATCCCTAAATTGAAAACCGTTGCTTTACATACATTTTGTTATTTGTGTAAAAAAAACAATTAAAACTGTTTGCGATTACAAAAAAAAAGGACTGTGATAATATGAAGTAACTAACTAACTAACCCCTTTAGTGGAAGTATGGCGGTGTTTCCTGGGCTTCTTGATGCCGTTACGGTGAGCTTTATATGACTGATTGTGCGCTGTATGATTCTTCGATTTCGCCATAACAAACTGAAAATATAAATAAATCAAATACGTTACAAAAAGAATAATAGTGAACAATGGTTGTTAAGCAGAAACAAAACCTTTTCAAAGGCGGCAGGGTCGTTAAAAGTTTCACAGAGATGGTTGTCTTTTATGTGAATGTAAAACCCTAGTTTGTATTGAAATTGACGGGGCGGGTGTGCTGCTTATTGGGCCAGTTGGATTTAATAGCTGGGCCCAGAGCCAACAAGGATGTTCTGATTTATTCAAAAGGGCTGGGTTGGAACTAGAGGTACACAAACCGGGTATTTTTAATAACCGGTTCTGATTATGCAACTGGTTTCGGTATCTCGGTTTCAGTTATTTAACCAAAAAATCATACCCTATGTGCTATATGGGTTCGAACCGGCGTATTGCTATAACTGGTTCGGTTCCGGTTTTAGTTATTTGACCAAAAACCAAAACCTATCTGCCCGCTACATGGTAAGGTTCGGTTCCGGTTCTTAAAAAACTTGGTATGAAAATACCCTAATTTTGGGTTTTTTATACCCTATTTCTGAGCTTTTTAGTACTTTATTTTCAGGTTTTTTAATACTCTATTGCGTTTTTATTACCCTATTTTCTTGTTTTTGTTTATTATTATTATTATTATTAAATATTAAATTAAATATGCATTGTATAATGTTAAAAATTAAAATAAATGTACTAACTTAAATTTAAAAGGTAGATATTATAATCATGTATCGGGTATAGTAGAGTATAATCGCTTCCGATTTCGATTTTTGTCCGTTTTCTAGTATTAATGGGTATGATCGGTTCTGGTTTCGATTCCATGTATGGAGATCAAAATGCATACCCTATCTATACCCTACGATAGGATCGGTTTCGATTTCGGGTATAGAATACCCATGTATTAAAAAAACGATTCCGTGTACGGTTTTTGTACATCTCTAGTTGGAACTGGTTTTTTAGTGGGAAGGATCAGTATGATTGAGTTTTAACCTGCTCGGTTTAGGTTGGAGCTAGTTTTTAAGAGGGGAAGGATTAGTTTGAAATTTGGTTTTAACTTATTTGGTTCGGTTCGGGTTCAAAATAAGTTTGGTTTCTAACCCGGTTTTCTATGCACCTCTACGTCAACAAGTAATTGTGGGTCTTAATAGGCGGGTTAGGTTCGATTTTAGTTTTGTTCATACTATAAGCAACGACGTTGTTATTGATGTTCTTAAATCGCTTATTTTGATTAAACTTGGTTTCGTTATTCTGTTAATGCATTCATGTTGTTTAGTTATGGTTTGATTAATTTGCCATTAAACTGTATTTTTGGGTTTAGATAAATTGGTCCATTTATATATTTTAGTATTTTAATTCTAGTAGTCTATTGGGTAGGTGTAAAAAGTTGTTAAAAAATAAATTTTGGATTATTGTGGGTAACTTTTCTAGTTTTCTAACCTATTGGGTTGTTCTGGGCTCCTATTTTTTCCCTTTTGGTACTATAATGAATTGAATTGAATTGAATGAGGCAATCAAGAAAATGTCATGGGTTAGGATGAGTGAAAACGAAAATAAACCTAATAGAGATGAAAAACCTAGTTTGTGAATCAAAACCAGTTTCGCAGAACACGAAAACAGCACAGGACCAAGGGGATCCACAACAGAGTGTAGGATATCCAATCGAGTACCTTCCCCATGTCCGGGCGTTTGTGGAACTACATCAAATCTTCACGCAGAACACCAAAACAGCACAGGACCAAAGGGATCTAAGGTTTCTTAATCTTTGTTCAATCTCTTGTTTTATTTGCCCTAACTATGGAATGTTTAGATAATACATGTTTGAATGTGTAGTTATTTATTGATATAGTTTTCAATATATGACAAGGTTTCTTTTTCTTTGCATTTACATAATTAATTTATCTTTTTACAAAATTTGATAATACATGTGTTGACTTGATATGTTTGTGAGTGCTTTTAAGACGGAGGGGTATGGAGCGGGAGAAGGGATCGGGGGCTGATGTAACAACTCTAAATTTCGTTGTTACTTCATTTCAGTTTATTCCCGTTGTATTTCCAATTGTAATCCGAGATTCGTTTATAAGAAAAGTTTATGTAATTAATTACAATTATGTATCTTATATCGCATCTAATCGCTTATTAAATCGCATCACTAATCGCATCGCATCGCAAATCGCAGTTAATTATATGGTATTACGTTACTTAGGTGTTATGTGTGTTATGTTTATGATTACGCTCGCTCTCGCATCGCTCTCGCATCGCTTCGAAATCGCCCGATCTGAAATCGCTAAATCGCACTATTATATCAATTATAACGCTTAATATAACTATTTAATACGAACCGAATCGCCAAACGAACACTTAACGCGAAATTAGCAAACGAAACTTGGTCACCAGGCCAAGTTCGGCCGAACTTGACTACCACAAGTTCGCCCGAACTTGCCTGAGATACAAGAACCTTCTGTTTTCCACAAGTTCGCTCGAACTTGTACACATATATACAAGTCGGCCGAACTTGGCTAACTATCTTAAAAATCAAGCAAGTTCGCCCGAACTTGCATGAATTTCATGCAAGTTCGACCGAACTTGACTCCCACCAGCTCCATTTTTGCCTTCACATATAAATAATCAGCTCCATTCTCTCATTTGAACTTGCTACAACTTCGCCCAGAGCTCCCGAAACCCTCTGTTTTCTAAGTAATTAAGAATCAACCTGCTTTCAACTACAACAATGTTCAACAACAATTTACAACATTTTACAACGATTTTGCACAAGGCATTGCCTTCGTTTTCATCAAAACTCTTCTGTTTACGAAAATCTTCATCTTTTTCCATCAAAACTTCTGTTTCCACTCAAATCTGTACTAGATCTGAGCAAAACCTTTTAAAACCTTGATTTTTACACCATTTTCGGACTAATGACGTATGTTTCGTTCACTTTTGAATGGAACGAGGCGTTGTCGAAGCTAGATCTCAGATCCGGAAGCACAAGGACGAAATCGTCACTTTGCACAAGCTGGACTAACCCGTACGAACCTTCAAGTTCGTCCGGATTAGCCCGAGTTTCTGTAAAATGGCTAAGTTCGCTCCAAAAGACCTCTCCGTCCTAAGCTTTACTCAGTGGCTTAAGTTGGAGGGATGGACACTCGATTTCCTCAGTAAACGACGCGAAAACGCAAGATTTTGGGCCCGAAACATCAAGTTCGCTCAAGAATAACCAACACTCAGGTCAAGTTCGACCGAACTTGTACCCAACTCGGTCAAGTTCGACCGAACTTGGGTCTTTCTCACCAAAATTTCCTCACAAGTTCACCCGAACTTGTCTAGTTTCTTAGGAAACTACACAAGTTCGCTCGAACTTGTCTTTCCAGTGAGCTTTTCTTACAAGTTCGCACGAGCTTGTCAAGTTTCCTAGGAAACTTACAAAGTTTGACCGAACTTGACTCAAACCTCACCAAAACCTTACAAGTTCGGCCGAACTTGCCTACTGTTCAATCCAAATTTAACCGTTTCAGCTTTTCGGATACTGATGCACTTTCGTTCGCATATGCAGGCTGAATGCACTATTTGGGTGTTACTATGTTCCTCTATCAAAATCACTCCACAAATCAAACTGTTTATCACCCGCGAATAATCTGATTATGTATGCTCAATACATGATATAGAAACATGTGACTAGGACTTATTTTCGTTAACTTACCTCCTTAGCTCGTATGGTACTATGTGTGGCTAACACCCGACGGGGTCTAGTTAGGATGGATGCGCAAGCATTCTCATGGTAGTTAGCATGAGAAATAAGCCTATGTTCATCTGTATGCTCACCTTTACTTAATTGTATTGACTTGTATTTTAACGTATGTAACAGGTTGATGAGTTAGCTTATCGGATGCATTGGATAGCTGAGCGTAGTTGTTTTGTTTATTTTTTTAGAATGGTTTGTAATAAAAATCTAGGGGATATCGAACCTTATTGTTTTATGGGAAAATCATGTAATTCGTGACATTGTTGATGACGTATTGTTTAATAGTATGGGATATTAGACGCTAAAATATTGTTAACTAAATAGTGTTATGGAAATTTCTCGTGAGACAATCTGGTCGCCTAGTGCCACTAACCCCGATGTTTCCGCCATCGGTCGGGGTGTCACAGATTGGTATCAGAGCAGCCTATAACTTTAGGATAATAGGAAGAATTGTCATGATTCGCCCTAGTAGCATGTTTAAGTACTCGATTGACCTATCTTTGACTTAAATGCTTAACTATGCCATAAATGCTTAAATGTGCCTTTCCTAAGGCTAACACAACATACACTCTTAGAAACGCTCGTATCACACAAAACGAGTGATCAAGTCGAGAATAGGTGTGAAAACCGAGAACTCTCGATGAGATCATTCACTCCGTGCAATCTCTATCGCACGAGATACCTTCGTTGAGTTAGGAGTGATATCCAAACCTCGACGAAAATCTACATTTCTATCTAGTGGAACGCTCGATGTGATCGGTGCGCGTAGCCACAACTAGGAACGACGTTGCTAAGTTAGGGGTGAAACCCGCATCTTAGTAACAAATTCCACCTTTCGATTTCAATCTCACCAAAGTCTCGCTTATTCCGATGGTTTGGAACATGTAGTAACCGGAAGGATAATGCCATAGCCGCTTGTGGTGAGAGCATCTATCTATTAGGCCAAAACGTGGGACCAAGTTCAAAGGGTAGTCGAGTCACTTTGGGTAGTCAACGTCTCAAAACCCCGGACACTCCCAATTGGTTTAAGCATATATCGTCGATTTACGCATCATCGAATTTATTATTATTTATGTGTTTAAGATTTTGAGAATTTTCGCTTTATTCGATTTCTCTTTGTTTATTTCATTATCGATTTCTCGCTTTATCACTTTACGCTCCATAAACGTATGCACTACTCGCACAGCTCTCGTAATCAAAAACGCTAATTAATACACCAACCAAACTAAATCGCTTATCTATCCTATCTCGCTTATCTCGCTTCTATATCGCTTATACCTCGTTATTATATCGCATCTCGAACGCGTTACGCTTTACTTATAAAAAGGTGAATACGTGCAAAGTATACGCTTACGTGAAATACGTGCTTATGTGCTTACGTGCTTATGTGCTTACATGTTTACGTGCCTACGTGTTTGTAACAACTCAGAAATTCGTTGTTATCTTTTCTTTTATTGTCGATCGTATCTATCCTTTGTAAATCCGAGATTCGTTTATAAGAAAAAGTTTATGTTAAGTAAGTACAATTATGTATGTTATATCGCATCTAATCGCTTATTAAATCGCATCGTAACTCACAGTTAATTATATGGTTTTATGTTATTTATGTGTTATGTATGTGTGTGGTTATGATTACGCTCGCTATCGCATCGCTCTTGCGCACTCAAATCTCTAAATCGCACTATCATATCAATTATAACGTTTAATGTAACTATCTAATACAAACCGAATCGCCAAACGAACACTTAACGCGAAATCAGCAAACAAAACTTGGTCACCAGGCCAAGTTAGGCCGAACTTGACTACCACAAGTTCGTCCGAACTTGCCTGAGACACAAGAACTTTCTGTTTTCCACAAGTTCGCTCGAACTTGTACACATATGTACAAGTTCGGGCGAACTTGGCTAACTATCTTAAAAATTAAGCAAGTTCGCCCGAACTTGCATGAATTTCATGCAAGTTTGACCGAACTTGACTCCCACCAGCTCCATTTTTGCCTTCACCTATAAATACTCAGCTCCATTCTCTCATTTGAACTTGCTGCAACTTCGCCCAGAGCTCCCGAAACCCCAAACCCGAAACCCTCTGTTTTCTAAGTAATTAAGAATCAACCTGATTTCAACTACAACAATGTTCAACAACGATTTACAACGTTTTACAACGATTTTGCACAAGGCATTGCCTTCTTTTTCATCAAATCTCTTCTGTCTACGAAAATCTTCAACTTTTCCATCATAAAATTCTGTTTTCACTCAGATCTATACTAGATCTGAGCAAAACCTTTTAAAACCTTGATTTTTACACCATTTTCGGAATAATGACGTATGTTTCGTTCACTTTTGAGTGGAACGAGGCATTGTCAAAGCTAGATCTCAGATCCGGAAGCACAAGGACGAAATCATCACTTTACACAAGCTGGACTAACCCGTACGAACCTTCAAGTTCGCCCGGATTAACCCGAGTTTCTGTAAAATTGCTAATTTCGGTCCAAAAGAACTCTCCGGCCTAAGCTTTACTCAGTGGATTAAGGTTGGAGGATGGGCACTCGATTTCCTCGGCAAACGACGCGAAAACACAAGATTTTGGACCCGAAAACATCAAGTTCCCTTGAGATTGCACTGATTTTAACAGAACAAGAAGTCAAGTTTGCTCGAACTTGCCCTCTAAGGGTCAAGTTCAGCCGAACTTGAGTACTAATGACCAACTTTCCAACAGAAAACCCCCAAGTTCGCTCTTGCAAAGTTTCCAAGGAAACTTCACAAGTTCGGCCGGACTTGTCAATCCACTATCAAAACCCCACAAGTTCGCCCGAACTTGTCAAGTTTCCTTGAAAACTTACAAGTTCGCTCGAACTTGACTCAAACCTCAGCAGAACTATACAAGTTCGCTCGAACTTACCCGAACTTCCCTACTGTTCAATCCAAACTTAACCGTTTCAGCTTTTCGGAGAATGATGCACCTCCGTTCGCGTATGCAGGCTGATCCGGCGCTCCTCTTCACCTCTCGGCAGTCGTCTACTCTCTCCTAAACGCAACCACAGTGAGTATACTTGACCCGTTTTTGCTTTAATGCAGTATTTGGGTGTTACATACGTTCCCTATCAAAATCACTTCACAAAATCAAATTGTTTATCACACGCGAATAATCTGACTATGTATGCTCAATACGTGATACTAGAAACATGTGACTAGGACTTATTTTCATTAACTTGCTTCTTAGCTATTATGGTACTATAGTGTGGCTAACACCCGACGGGGTCTAGTTAGGATGGACGCGCAAGCCTTCTCACGGTAATTAGCATGAGAAATAAGCCTATGTTTATCTGTGTGATGTGTTTTGGTGTATCATGATATGTAATTAGACTATTTCGCAAACGCTTTTTCTATTATGCTAGTAATACTTAAACCTGTATGCTCACCTTTACTTAATTGTATTGACTTTTATTTTAACGTATGTGACAGGTTGATGATTTTTGCGTGGATGCCTTGGATGTAGCGTGCGTAGTTTAGTTTGTTTTTGTTTAGTTTCCAAATGTAATAAATCTAGGGAAAATCGAACCCAATTAGTTTTGTGGGAAAAACAAGTTTCTGTAATGATTATTTTGAAGTATTGTGTTTAATGGTATGGGACGTTAAATGTTAAATGATGTAGATAGATAATTGTTATGGAATTCTCATGAGACAATCTAGTCGCATAGTGCCACTAACCCTGATGTTTCCGCCATCGGTTGGGGTGTGACAGATTGGTATCAGAGCAACCCATAACCTTAGGATAATAGGCAGAATTACCATGATTCGGCCTAGTAGCATGCCTAAGTACCCGATTGACCGATATTTGACTTAAATGTTAACTACTTGCCATAAATGCTTAAATGTGCCTTTCCTAAGGCTAATACAATATACACGCTTGGAAACGCTCGTATCACACAAAACGAGTGATCAAGTCGAGATTAGGTGTGAAAACCGAGAACTCTCGATGAGGTCATTCACTCTTCGCAATCTTTATCGCATGAGATACCTTCGTTGAGTTAGGAGTGATATCCAAACCTCGACGAAAATCTCCATTTCTATCTAGTGGAACGCCCGATGTGATCGGTGCGCGTAGCCACAACTAGGAACGACGTTGCTAAGTTAGGGGTGAAACCCATATCTTAGTAACAAATTCCGCCTTTCGATTTTCAATTTCACCAAAGTCTCGATTATTCTGATGATTTGGAACACGTAGTAACCGGAAGGGTAATGTCGTTAGCCGCTTGCGGTGAGAGCATCTATCTATTAGGCCAAAACGTGGGTCCAAGTTCAAAGGGTAGTCGAACCACTTTGGGTAGTCAACGTCTCAAAACCCGGACATTCCCAATTGATTTAAGCCTATATCGTCGATTTACGCATCATCGATTTATTATTATTTATGTGTTTAAAATTTTGAGAATTTTCGCTTTATTCGATTTCTCGCTTTATTTATTTCTCGCATTATCGATTTCTCGCTTTATCGCTTACGCTCCATAAACGCATGCACTACTCGCACAGCTCTCGTAATCTAAAACGCTAATTAATACACCAACCAAACTAATCGCTTAACTCGCTTACGCCCATGAGGACATGTGTGTCTCATGCGCGGTATTATCTCGCTTATATACATATCGCTTAAATCTCGCTTATATCTCGCATCTCATATCGCGCTACGCATGATGGCTAATTAGAAGTGAATACGTGCAAAATATGTGCTTACGTGCCTACGTGATTATGTGCTTACGTGCCTATGTGCTTACGTGTTTGTGTGCCTACGTGTTTATGTATTTACTTGGATACGTGCTTATGTGATTTTGTGCCTTGTATGAATAATAATAATAAATATTTTAAAATAAACTTATTATAATCGAATCTCATCCTATCAAATCCTTCAATTGTAGATGTCTTCTATGGGATCACATACTAGGAGGAATCTCCAGCGCAGCAACGCCGATAAGCGTATCGCTACAATGGTAGCCAAGGAAATAGCTAAAGTTATCCCGCAAATCGTCTCGGAAATTCATGCTGTGAGCAGTAACTCATCGGTCGACTCGAAAGCTGAAAACCCCAAGTCACGGTTCAGTTTCAAAAATTTCAAAGCTTGTGCACCTCTCGCCTTCACGGGCAACGATGGACCGACTTCTATGTTCCATTGGTTTGACTTCATTGAGGTCACCTTTAGGCAAAGTGGATGCCCCGATGACCTTCGCAAGGTGAACGCTACCGGAGTCTTCCAGTCCCGTGCTCTCGACTGGTGGACCGCCGAAAGAAATAGGCGCGGTAATGATGAAGCCTATAATCTGTCTTGGGAGGAACTCAAGGAAGTGATGATGAAGGAGTTCTGTCGTCCGCATGAGATTCAGAAGCTTGAGAACGAGTTTTGGGTCATAAAGCAAGATGGTCCCGACAATGCTGGATTCACCGCTCGGTTTAAGATTTTGAGCATCATCTGTCCTAGCCAAGTTGATACTACTGAGAAAGCTATCAACAAGTATATTTGTGGTTTACTCGAATGTGTCGCGAATTTTGTGAAAGTTTCTCGTACTACAACCATCGAGGAAGCCTACATGCTCGCCGCTGAGATCAATGATCAGCGAGTTCAAGATGGTTACATCAAGAACTCTGTGAAAGTTGCCAACCAAGCGGTCACCGAACCAACTGCTACTATCGAACCACCCAGTGACCCAAAGGGAAAGCGTCAGGGACACAAAAGAGGAAACCCTAGCAAGAACTACGCCGCGGCTACACCGCTCAACTCTCAGCCTTATCAGGTTCCTACTCATGACGCACCCCTAACTAAACGTGCGTACACCAGTCCTCACCCACTGTGCCCTAACTGCACATACCATCATGTAGTAGGTGGAAACTGCTGTTTTTGCACAAACTGCAATATCTACGGCCACTTTACTGTCAGTTGCCGTACCGGCCCTCGTCAGCCAGCTCCTCAAGCTCCAGGACGGCCAGCTCATCAGCGTACTCCCCAGAACAACTAGCAACAACAAGCAGCTCCAAAAGCACGTGTGTGTTACATGTGTGGTGATCCAAACCACTTTGCAAATGTCTGCCAAACCGTACCATGAAACAAGAGCCGCAGCAACAGCAGCCCCAGCAACAGCCACTACCGCTGCTCAGCAGCAACAACAAGCTGCGCGTGGGGGGGCTTTCAACCTGAATCACCGCCAGCCCCAGAAGGACAACAACGTTGTCAATGGTACGTTCCTCCTTAATGGTATTTATGCTTCATGTTTGTTTGATACTGGTTCCGATAATTGTTTTGTATCGTTAGAATTCAAAAAGGTTTTAAAATGTAAGCGCGCTAAACTCCCAAAGACTTTCGATGTTTAAGTCGCCACCGGAAGAACTGTTATCGTTAATTCCATCCTACGTGGTTGTAATCTCGATGTCAACAACCATGTCTTCTCAATCAATCTCATACCTATGAAATTAGGTAGCTTCGATATCATAGTAGGTATGGACTTTCTTCGTGAAAACCATGCTGAAGTTATATGCTTCGATAAAATGATTCGCTTCTCTCTCCCTAACGGTGATCAACTCCATGTTTACGGTGAAACTCCCTCAAAGAAGTTGATGCTTTTGTCATGTACTCGAGCACACAAATGTTTGCGAAAGTAATGTGTTGCTTTTCTAGGCCATATCGTGAACCCGGAGAAAGAAAAGAAGACTTATAAAGATGTTCCCGTTGTTTGTGAATTTCCCAAAGTCTTTCCCGACGTTTACCCGGTTTACCCCCTACTCGAGATGTCGAATTCTGTATCGATTTAGTTCCCGGTGCTACTCCTGTTGCTAAAGCTCCTTATCACCTCGCACCGTCCGAAATGCGCGAGCTATCAAGCCAACTTCAAGAGCTTCTTGATAAAGGTTTCATACGCCCGAGCACTTCGCCATGGGGCGCACCCGTCCTTTTCGTGAAAAAGAAGGATGGATCGTTCTGTATGTGCATCGATTATCGTAAACTTAACAAACTCACGATAAAGAACCGCTACCCTCTACCTCGTATCGACGACTTATTTGATCAGCTTCAAGGTGCTACTTGTTTTTCTAAGATCGATTTACGTTCCGGTTATCATCAGTTACGCGTATTGGAAGAAGACATTCCGAAAACCGCCTTTCGTACTCGTTATGGCCATTTCGAATTCCTGGCCAAGCTCTTTGGTCTAACCAATGCACCCGCGGTCTTCATGGACTTGATGAACCGTGTGTGTAAAGCATTCTTAGATCATTTCGTCATTTTTTCATCTATGATATCCTTATCTATTCGAAGTCGAGAGACGAACACGCGCGCCATCTCCGTTTAGTCCTTGAACTTCTCCAAGGAAATCGCCTTTATGCTAAGTTCTCTAAATGTGAATTCTGGCTTGAAGAAGTCCAATTTCTCGGCCACATCATTAATAGTCAAGGAATTCACGTCGACCCTGCAAAGATTGAATCCGTCAAGAGTTGGATTACACCGAAAAATGCTTCCGAAATCCGTTCATTTCTTGGATTGGCGGGTTACTACCGTCGATTCATCGCCGACTTCTCGAAAATCATCGTTCCGCTTACCGCTAACTCATAAAGACAAGCCTTTTGTTTGGGATTCCAAGCAAGAGGAAGCTTTTCAAACTCTCAAGCGTATGCTATGCAACACTCCCGTACTCGCTTTACCCGACGGAAACAACGATTTCGTTGTTTACTGCGATGCCTCAAACCTTGGTTTTGGTTGTGTTCTCATGCAACGAGACAAGGTTATCGCGTATGCATCTCGTCAACTCAAGATCCACGAGAAAAACTTCACAACCCACGATCTGAACTCGGTGCAGTTGTTTTTGCTTTGAAGATATGGCGACACTACCTCTACGGTACTAAGTGTACGGTCTTCACCGACAATAAGAGCTTACAACATATCTTCAATCAAAAGGAACTGAATATGCGCTAACGCAGATGGGTTGAACTTCTCAACGATTACAATTGTGAGATACGCTACCATCCCGGCAATGCAAACGTCATCGCCGATGCTCTAAGTCGACGAAGCTATGTATATAGTGTTCGTGACTCTCAAGCTTTGAATGATCTCAAATTGATGATTCGCTCCGCCCAATTCGTCTGCTTTAACGAGAATACTTTGGAGGAAGAAATGAAATGTGGTGCCGAAACTCAGCTCGTTGTTAAACCTAATGGTATTTATTACTATCTCGATCGTATTTGGATTCCTACCCGTGACAATCTTCGTGAATTGCTAATGACCGAAGCACACAAATCTCGATATTCCATTCACCCCGGTGCCGACAAGATGTACCAGGACGTTCGTCCTAAGTACTGGTGGCCGGGCATGAAAAAGGATATCGCCGTTTACGTCTCAAAGTGCTTAACTTGCTCAAAAGTTAAAGCCGAGCATCAAAGGCCCTCTGGCTTACTCGAATAACCCGAAATCCCGATGTGGAAGTGGGAGAGTATAGCTATGGACTTTATTACGAAACTTCCCCGCACTTCATCTGGTCACGATAGCATTTATCGTTGATCGTCTTACTAAATCCACGCACTTTATTGCTATACGAGAAGACTTTAAGGTAGAACGGTTAGCCCGAATCTAAACCGATGAAGTCATATGTCGACACGGGACGCCTCGTGACATAATCTCTGACCGCGACGGTCGCTTTACTTCGCGTCTCTGGGAGACTTTTCAATCCGCTCTCGGTACTACTCTCAATCTCAGTACCGCTTTTTACCCTCAAACCGACGGTCAGACTGAGCGCACGATCCGCACCCTAACATGTTTCCTGCGTGCATCATAGATTTTGGTGGTAACTGGGATACGCATTTACCTTTAATTAAATTCTCGTACAATAATAGTAATCATACCAGCATTCAAATGGCTCCTTTTGAGGCACTGTGTGGAAGAAAATGTCGATCGCCTATTGCATGGCACGAGATCGGAGAAGCACAAATCACCGGTCCCGAGCTGATTCAAGAAACGACGGACAAGATCCTCCAGATCAGAGACAATCTCTTGAAAGCTCGGAGTCGTCTATGCCGATAAACGCCGTAAGCCCCTGCAGTTCCAAGTGGGAGATCACGTTCTGCTAAAGGTTGCACCTTGGAAGGGAGTGATCCACTTCGGAAAGAAATCAAAGCTAGCGCCTCGATACGTTGGACCCTTTAAGATTCTGGAATGAATCGGCAAAGTGGCCTATCGTCTCAAACTACCGGTGGAACTTAACAACGTCCACGGGACTTTCCACGTGTCTAACCTCAAGAAATGCCTAGCCGAAGAGATCTCCATGTACCTCTTGAAGATCTGCAAATCAACGAGACTCTCCATTTCGTGGAAAAGCCTGTCGAGATCATGGACCGAGAAACCAAGAAACTACGATGCTCTCGTATCCCTATCATGAAGGTCCGATGGGAAGGCAAATGCAGTGCAGAGTTCACTTGGGAATTGGAAAGTGACATGAAGGCTAAGTACCCGCACCTCTTTGTTACGGCCACTACTTAAATTTCGGGACGAAATTTCCTAAAGTAGGGGAGACTGTAACAACTCAGAAATTCGTTGTTATCTTTTCTTTTATTGTCGATCGTATCTATCCTTTGTAAATCTGGGATTCGTTTATAAGAAAAAGTTTATGTTAAGTAAGTACAATTATGTATGTTATATCGCGTCTAATCGCTTATTAAATCGCATCGCTAATCTTATTGCATCTCAACTGACAGTTAATTATATGGTTTTATGTTATTTATGTGTTATGTATGTTTGTGGTCATGATTACGCTCGCTATCGCATCGCTCTCGCGCACTCAAATCGCTAAGTCGCACTATTAAATCAATTATAACGCTTAATATAACTATCTAATAAAAACCAAATTGCCAAAAGAACACCTAACGAGAAATCAACAAACGAAACTTGGTCACCAGGCCAAGTTCGGCCAAACTTGACTACCACAAGTTCGCCCGAACTTGCCTGAGACACAAGAACCTTCTGTTTTCCACAAGTTCGGCCGAACTTGGCTAACTTCTCTTAAAAATCAAGCAAGTTCGCCCGAATTTGCATGAATTTCATGCAAGTTCACCCGAACTCGCATGAATTTCATGCAAGTTCGACCGAACTTGACTCCCACCAGCTCCATTTTTGTCTTCACCTATCAATACTCAACTCCATTCTCTCATTTTAACTTGATGTAAGTTCGCCCAGAGCTCTCAAACCCGAAACCCTTTGTTTTCTAAGTAAGAATCAACCCGATTTAAACTACAATGATGTTCAACAACGATTTACAACGATTTTGCACAAGGCATTGCCTTCGTTTTCATCAAATCTCTTCTGTTTACGAAAATATTCATCTTTTTCCATCAAAACTTCTGTTTTCACTCAGATCTATACTAAATCTGAGCAAAACCTTTCAAAACCTTGATTTTTACACCATTTTCGGACTAATGACGTATGTTTCGTCCACTTTTGTGTGGAACGAGGTGTTGTCAAAGCTAGATCTCAGATCCGGAAGCACATGGACGAAATCGTCACTTTACATAAGCTGGACTAACCCGTACGAACCTTCAAGTTCGCCCGGATTAGCCCGAGTTTCTGTAAAATGGCTAAGTTCGCTCCAAAAGACCTCTCCGGCCTAAGCTTTACTCAGTGGCTTAAGGTTGGAGGATGGGCACTCGATTTCCTCAGCAAACGACGCGAAAACACAAAGATTTTGGACCCGAAAACATCAAGTTTGCTCGAGATTGCACTGATTTTGACAGCACAAGAAGTCAAGTTCGCTCGAACTTGCCCTCTAAGGGTCAAGTTTTGCCGAACTTGAGTACTAATGACCAACTTTCCAACAGAAAACCCCCAAGTTCGCTCGAACTTGCAAGGAAACTTCACAAGTTCGGCCGAACTTGTCAATCCACTATCAAAACCCCACAAGTTCGCCCGAACTTGTCAAGTTTCCTTGAGAAACTTACAAGTTCGCCCGAACTTGACTCAAACCTCAGCAGAACTATACAAGTTCGCTCGAACTTGTATGTTTACATACAAGTTCGGCCAAACTTGCCTACTCTTCAATCCAAACTTAACCGGTTCAGCTTTTCGGAGACTGATGCACTTTCGTTTGCGTATGCAGGCTGATTCAGGGCTCCTCTTCACCTCTCGGCAGTAGTCTACTATCTCCAAAACGCACCCACAATGAGTGTACTTGACCCGTTTTCATCAAATCTCTTCTGTCTACGAAAATCTTCATCTTTTTCCATCAAAACTTCTGTTTTCACTCAGATCTATACTAGATCTGAGCAAAACCTTTTAAAACCTTGATTTTTACACCATTTTCGGAATAATGACGTATGTTTCGTTCACTTTTGAGTGGAACGAGGCATTGTCGAAGCTAGTTCTCTGATCCGGAAGCACAAGGACGAAATCATCACTTTACACCAGCTTGACTAACCCGTACGAACCTTCAAGTTCGCCCGGATTAACCCGAGTTTCTGTAAAATTACTAAGTTCGGTCCAAAAGACCTCTCCGGCCTAAGCTTTACTCAGTGGCTTAAGGTTGGAGGATGGGCACTCGATTTCCTCAGCAAACGACGCGAAAACGCAAGATTTTAGACCCGAAAACATCAAGTTCCCTTGAGATTGCACTGATTTTAACAGAACAAGAAGTCAAGTTTGCTCGAACTTGCCCTCTAAGGGTCAAGTTCAGCTGAACTTGAGTACTAATGACCAACTTTCCAACAGAAAACCCCAAGTTCGCTCGAACTTGCAAAGTTTCCAAGGAAACTTCACAAGTTCGGCCGGACTTGTCAATCCACTATCAAAACCCCACAAGTTCGCCCGAACTTGTCAAGTTTCCTTGAGGTTCGCCCGAACTTGACTCAAACCTCAACAGAACTATACAAGTTCGCTTGAACTTGTATGTTTACATACAAGTTTGACCGAGCTTCCCTACTATTCAATCCAAACTTAACCGTTTCAGCTTTTCGGAGAATGATGCACTTTCGTTCGCGTATGCAGGCTGATCCGGCGCTCCTCTTCACCTCTCGGCAGTCGTCTACTCTCTCCTAAACGCAACCACAGTGAGTATACTTGACCCGTTTTTGCTTTAATGCAGTATTTGGGTGTTACATACGTTCCCCTATCAAAATCACTTCACAAAATCAAATTGTTTATCACACGCGAATAATCTGAATATGTATGCTCAATACGTGATACTAGAAACATGTGACTAGGACTTATTTTCGTTAACTTGCCTCTTTTGCTAGTATGGTACTATAGTGTGGCTAACACCCGACAGGGTCTAGTTAGGATGGACTCGCAAGCCTTCTCACGGTAGTTAGCATGAGAAATAAGCCTATGTTTATCTGTGTGATGTGTTTTGGTGCATCATGATATGTAATTAGACTATTTCGCGAACGCTTTTTCTATTATGCTGGTAAAAATTAAACCTGTATGCTCACCTTTACTTAATTGATTGACTTGTATTTTAACGTTTGTGACAGGTTGAGGATTTTAGAGTGGATGCCTTGGATGTAGCGTGCTTAGTTTAGTTTGTTTTTGTTTAGTTTCCAAATGTAATAAATCTAGGGAAAATCAAACCCGATTAGTTTTGTGGGAAAAACAAGTTTCTGTAACGATTATTTTGAAGTATTGTGTTTAATGTATGGGACGTTAAATGTTAAATGATGTTGATAGATAATTGTTATGGAATTTCATGAGACAATCTGCTCGCCTAGTGCCACTAACACTGATGTTTCCGCCATCGGTTGGGGTGTGACAGTGTTTATGTGATTTTGTGCCTTGTATGAATGATAATAATAATAAATATTTAAACATAACTCTATTATAATCGAATCTCATCTAATCTAAATCCTTCGTGTAGATGTCTTCAATGGGATCGCACATCCGAAGGAATCTCCTGCGCAACAACACCGACAAGTGTATCGCTACAATGGTAGCCAAGGAAATAGCTAAAGTTATCCCGCAAATCGTCTCGGAAATTCATGCTGTGAGCAGTAACTCATCGGTCGACTCGAAAGCTGAAAACCCTAAGTCACGGTTTAGTTTCAAAAATTTCAAAGCTTGCGCATCTCTCGCCTTCACGGGCAACGATGGACCGACTTCTCTGTTCTATTGGTTTGACGCCATTGAGGTCACCTTTAGGCAAAGTGGATGCCCTGATGACTTTCACACAGTGAACGTTACAGGAGTCTTCCAGTCCCGTGCTCTCGACTGGTGGACCGCCGAAAGAAATAGGTGCGGTAATGATGAAGCCTATAATCTGTCTTGGGAGGAACTCAAGGAAGTGATGATGAAGGAGTTCTGTCCTCCGCACGAGATCCAGAAACTCGAGAATGAGTTTCGGGGTATAAAGCAAGATGGTCCCAACAATGCTGGATTCACCGCTCGATTCAAGATTTTGAGCATTATCTGTCCCAGCCAAGTTGATACTACTGAGAAAGCTATCAACAAGTATATCCCTGATCTACCCGAATGTGTCGCGAATTTTGTGAAAGTTGCTCGCACTACCACCATCGAGGAAACCTACATGCTCGCCGCTGAGATCAATGATCAGCGAGTTCAAGATGGTTATTTCAAGAACCATGCGAAATTTGCAATCAAGCTGTCACCGAACCAACTGCTGCTATCGAACCATCCAGTGATCCGAAGGGAAAGCGTCAGGGATGCAAAAGAGGAAACCCTAGCAAGAACTACGCGCCTGCTGCCACCGCTCAACTCTCAGCCTTATAAGGCTCCTACTCATGACGCACCCCCAACTAAACGTGCGTACACCGGTCCTCACACACTATGCCGTAAGTGCACATACCATCACGTGGAGGGTGGAAACTGTCGCTTTTGCACAAACTGCAATATCTACGGCCACTTTACTGTCAGTTGCCGTACCGGCCCTCATCAGCCAGCTCCTCAAGCTCCAGCACTGCCAGCTCCTCAGTGTACTTCCCAGAACAACCAGCAACAAGCAGCTCCAAAAGCACGTGTGTGTTATATGTGTGGTGATTCGAACCACTTTGCAAATGCCTGCCCAAACCGTACCGTGAAACAAGAGCCGCAGCAACAGCAGCCCCAGCAGCAACCACTACCACAGCCTCAGCAGCAACAACAAGCTGCGCGTGGAAGAGCTTTCAACCTGAATCACCGCCAGGCCTAGAATGACAACAATGTTGTCAATGGTACGTTCCTCGTTAATGGTATTTATGCTTCATGTTTATTTGATACTGGTGCTGATAATTGTTTTGTATCATTAGAATTCGAAAAGGTTTTAAAATGTAAGCGCGCTAAACTCCCAAAGACTTTCGATGTGGAAGTCGCCACCGGAAAATCCGTTACCGTAACCTCCGTCCTACGTGGTTGTAATCTCGATCTCAACAACCACATCTTCTGGATCAACCTTATACCTATGCAGTTCGGTAGTTTCGACATCATAGTAGGTATGGATTTTCTTCGTGAAAACCATGCTGAAGTTGTATGCTTCGATAAAATGATTCGCTTCCCTCTCCCCAACGGTGATCAACTTCATGTTTATGGTGAAACCCCCTCAAAGAAGTTGATGCTTTTGTCGACACAAATGCTTGAAAAAGCGATGTGTTGCTTTCCTCGCCCATTTCGTGAACCAGGAGAAAGAAAAGAAGACTTTCAAAGATGTTCCCGTTGTTTGTGAATTTCCTAAAGTCTTTCCCAACGATTTACCCGGTTTACCCCCTACTCGAGATGTCGAAATCTGTATTGATTTAGTTCCCGGTGCTACTCCTGTTGCTAAAGCTCCTTATCACCTCGCACCGTCCGAAATGCGCGAGCTATCAAGCCAACTTCAAGAGCTTCTTGATAAAGGTTTCATACGCCCGAGCACTTCGCCTTGGGGCGCACCCATCCTCTTCGTGAAAAAGAAAGATGGATCGTTCCGAATGTGCATCGATTATCGTGAACTTAACAAACTCACGATAAAGAACCTCTATCCTCTTCCTCGTATTGACGACTTATTTGATCAGCTTCAAGGTGCTACTTGCTTTTCTAAGATCAACTTACGTTCCGGTTATCATCAGTTACGCGTATTGGAAGAAGACATTCCGAAAACCGCCTTTCATACTCGTTATGGCCATATCAAATTCGTGGTCATGCCCTTTGGTCTAACCAATGCACCCGCGGTCTTCATGGATTTGATGAACCGAGTGTAAAGCTTTCTTAGATCGTTTTGTTATTGTTTTCATCGATGATATCCTTATCTATTCGAAGTCGAGAGACGAACACGCGTGCCATCTCTGTTTAGTCCTCGAACTTCTCCAAGGAAATCACCTTTATGCTAAGTTCTCTAAATGTGAATTCTGGCTCGAAGAAGTCCAATTTCTCGGCCACATCGTTAATAGTCAAGTAATTCACGTCGACCCTGCGAAGATTGAAACCGTCAAGAGTTGGATTATACCGAAAAATGCTTCCGAAATCCGTTCATTTCTTGGATTAGCGGGTTACTATCGTCGATTCATCGCCGACTTCTCAAAAATCGCCGTTCCGATTACCGCTTTAACTCATAAAGACAAGCCTTTTGTTTGGGATTCCAAGCAAGAGGAAGCTTTTCAAACTCTCAAGCGTATGCTATGCAATGCTCCCGTACTCGCTTTACCCGACGAAACGATGATTTCGTTGTTTATTGCTATGCCTCGAACCTTGGTCTTGGTTTTGTTCTCATGCAACGAGACAAGGTTATCGCGTATGCATCCCGACAACTCAAGATCCACGAGAAGAACTACACGAACCACGATCTCGAACTCGGTGCAGTTGTTTTTGCATTGAAGATATGGCGACACTACCTTTACGGTACTAAGTGTACGGTCTTCACCGACCATATGTGTCGCAACCCCGACCCCTACCCCGGGAGCGGGAGCCGCGAGACACAGAGCTAGTGGTACCGGTGTTTATTAATTTGGCTGCGGAATTACAACATCAGGACGTAGTTAGGAAATAATTAATCAGAGTTTTAAAACACCAAACTTTTATATTACACAAAATGGGATAAAACCCAAATTTCAATTCAATACATTTGTAGGGATAAACCCTGACTTATGGAAAATATAAACTCCGTTTATTTAGGTAACTTTTATAGCCACTTTTCTAAGCCTTCAGTGCTCTCCAGCTGGCTTCTATTAGCTTCAGATTAAGTTACCTGAAACGCGTTTTAAAAAGATTTTATCAGCAAGAAATACTGGTGAATACATCCCAGTATAATCAAAACAAGTTTTATAACTTTACAGTTATTGAGAGCATCCGCATTTATAATGTTTATATCTACAGCATCACCCAGTCAGTACTGTCACTCCTGACTTGTGGGTCATGTTACCCATTGGCAAAAATCCATTTGTCCAACGGTAACGGATTCAAATTTTGTATACAAAACCCCAACATACCGGCAGAAATTGTAGAATACATATACTCAATCACTGTTAAGCATAATTAAAATATTTTGACTCACAAAAAGGTTTACAAAAAGAGAATGTACTCACTTTGAAAACTTAGGTAATCCTACGGAGTTCCTGGTGAAAATTCTTGATTACTTCATGGAAATTCTATTTAAAACATACAATGCACATGCGTTAGTAAATTAACCCATGTCACTTTTAGCCATACAACCGAGACAGAACCCCGGCGTGCATAGTCAGGCAGGGCCTTGACATGCGTCGGTGGGTCCTAAATCTATCGGGTAGGATAACCATACAACACAAGATAGAACCACAACGTTCTCAGTCAGGCAGAACCTTGACATGCGTCGGCGGGTTCTAACTCTGGTAGGGTAACGAATTTGTGATTGGGGGTTAAGATACTTACAGCGGGCAACGCTTCACAGGTTTAGGGGTTTAGGGGAGGGGATTTTGACAGAAACAGAGATAGAGGGAGTATACGTATGAAAATTTCGATCGCAAATGAGCAACGAAAACGATCCCAGGCCTGGCCTTATATAGGCCAATTTAACCTCTCCCGCGCGTTGTGTGGGGGTATGGGTCTGCTCTCGCGTGGCGCCTGAGGTGCCTAGCTAGGGCTAGGTCAGCCTCGTAACGGGTATAGGCTTGCCACATGGCAAAAACAGACATACGCGTGTCTATCCTCTCCCGCGCGTCACGCCAGGATCAGGGGTCCCTGGCGCGTGGCGCCTGGGATGCCCAGATCCAAATTTTTTTCGTTTTGCGTGTTGAGTCTTGATTTGCGTGTCCGGTTTGTCGTTTCAGCTCGGTTTGGGGTGTTTTGGAGAGTTGTTACAATAAGAGCTTACAACATATCTTCAATCAAAAGGAACTGAATATGCGTCAACGCCGATGGGTTGAACTTCTCAACGATTACGATTGCGAGATACGCTACCATCCAGGCAAAGCAAACGTCGTCGCCGATGCCCTAAGTCACGAAGCTATGTATATAGTGTTCGTGACTCTCAAGCTTTGAATGATCTGGAAATCATGATTCGCTCCGCTCAATTCGCCTGCTTTAACGAGAATACTTTGGAGGAAGAAATGAAATGTGGTGCCGAAACTCAGCTCGTTGTTAAAGCTAACGATATCTATTACTATCTTGATCTTATTTGGATTCCTAGCCGTGATAATCTTCGTGAATTGCTAATGACTGAAGCTCATAAATCTCGATATTCCATTCACCCCGGTGCCGACAAGATGTACCAGGACCTTCGTCCTAAGTATTGGCAGCTGGGCATGAAAAAGGATATCGCCGTTTACGTCTCAAAGTGCTTAACTTGTTCGAAGGTTAAAGCCGAACATCAAACGCCCTCTGGCTTACTCGAGCAACCCGAAATCCCGATGTGGAAGTGGGAGAGTATAGCTATGGATTTCGTTACCAAAATTCCCCGCACTTCCTCTGGTCACGATAGCATTTGGGTTATCGTTGATCGTCTTACTAAATCCGCGCACTTGATTGCTATACGATTAGACTTTAAGGTCGAACGGTTAGCCCGAATCTATACCGACGAAGTCTTTGTCGACCGGGACGCCTCGTGACATCATCTCTGACCGAGACGGTCGTTTTACCTCGCGTCTCTGGGAGACTTTCCAATCCGCTTTCAATACTACTCTCAATCTCAGTAACACTTTTCACCCTCACACCGACAGTCAGACTGAGCGCACGATCCGCACCCTCGAAGACATGCTTCATGCGTGCATCATAGATTTAGGTGGTAACTGGGTTAGGCATTTACCTATAATTGAATTTTCGTACAATAATAGTTATCATACCAGCATTCAAATGGCTCCTTTTGAGGCACTGTATGGAAGAAAGTGTCGATCGCCTATTGCACGGCACGAGATCGGCGAAGCACAAATCACCGGTCCCGAGCTAATCCAAAAAACGACAGACAAGATCCTCTAGATCGGAGACAATCTCTTGAAAGCTCGGAGTCGCCAAAAGAGTTACGCCGATAAATGCCGCAAGCCCCTACAGTTCGAAGTGGGAGATCACGTTCTCCTAAATGTTGCACCTTGGAAGGGAGTGGTCTGCTTCGGGAAGAAGGGAAAGCTAGCGCCTCGATACATGGCCCCTTTAATATTCTGGAAAGAATTGAGAAAGTGGCTTACCGACTCGAATTACCGGTGGAACTCAACAATGTACATCCGACTTTCCACGTGTCTAACCTCAAGAAATGCCTAGCCGAATAAAACCTCCATGTACCTCTCGAAGATCTGCAAATCAACGAGACTCTCCATTTTGTGGAAAAGCCTGTCGAGATCATGGACCGAGAAACCAAGAAACTACGACGCTCACGCATCCCTATCGTGAAGGTCCGATGGGAAGGCAAACGCGGCGTAGAGTTCACTTAGGAATTGGAAAGTGACATGAAGGCTAAGTACCCGCACCTCTTTGTTACCGCCACTACTTAAATTTCGGGACGAAATTTCCTAAAGTAGGGGAGACTGTAACAACTCTAAATTTCATTGTTACTTCATTTCAGTTTATTCCCGTTGTATTTCCAATTGTATTCCGAGATTCGTTTATAAGAAAAGTTTATGTAATTACTTACAATTATGTATGTTATATCGAATCTAATCGCTTATTAAATCGATCGCTAATCTCATCGCATCGCAAATCGCAGTTAATTATATGGTATTACGTTTCTTAGGTGTTATGTGTGTTATGTTTATGATTACGCTCGCTATCGCATCGCTCTCGCACACTCAAATCGCTAAATCGCACTATTATATCAATTATAACGCTTAATATAACTATTTAATACGAACCGAATCGCCAAACGAAAAATTAACCCGAAATCAGCAAACGAAACTTGGTCACCAGGCCAAGTTCGGCCGAACTTGACTACAACAAGTTCGCCCGAACTTGCCTGAGACACAAGAACCTTCTTTTTTCCACAAGTTCGCTCGAACTTGTACACATATGTACAAGTTTGGCCGAACTTGGCTAACTTCTCTTAAAAATCAAGCAAGTTCGCCCGAACTTGCATGAATTTCATGCAAGTTCGACCGAACTTGACTCCCACCAGCTCCATTTTTGCCTTCACCTATAAATACTCAGCCCCATTCTCTCATTTGAACTTGCTGCAACTTCGCCCAGAGCTCCCGAAACCCGAAACCCTCTGTTTTCTAAGTAATTAAGAATCAACCCGATTTCAACTACAACAATGTTCAACAACGATTTACAACGATTTTGCACAAGGCATTGCCTTCGTTTTCATCAAAACTCTTCTGTTTATAAAAATCTTCATCTTTTTCCATCAAAACTTCTGTTTCTACTCAGATATGTACTACATCTGAGCAAAACCTTTTAAAACCTTGATTTTTACACCATTTTCAGACTAATGACGTATGTTTCATTCACTTTTGAGTGCAACGAGGTGTTGTCGAAGCTAGATCTCAGATCCGGAAGCACAAGGACGAAATCGTCACTTTGCACAAGCTGGACAAACCCGTTCGAACCTTCAAGTTCGCCCGGATTAGCCCGAGTTTCTGTAAAATGGCTAAGTTCGCTCCAAAAGACCTCTCCGGCATAAGCTTTACTCAGTGGCTTAAGGTTGGAGGGATGGACACTCGATTTCCTCAGCAAACAACGCGAAAACGCAAGATTTTGGGCCCAAAAACATCAAGTTCGCTCAAGAATCACCAGCACTCAGTGGGTCAAGTTCGACCGAACTTGGGTCTTTCTCACCAAAATTTCTTTACAATTTGTGATCGTTTTAATCATAATATATAATGAACGCATAAGTATGAATCATGATAGCTTAAGGCCGGAGAGCTGCAGCTTACGGTGGGACCCGGATATAAACACGAAGTTTGGTTTTCAAACAAAAGACAATGATAATTTTCTTGATAAGGATTTAAAGATGTTGTATGAACTGAAAATCCACTTCTTCGGGCATAAGGTGATGATTACATGAAGGCACAAAACGAGTATGTGGATTTGCACGCTTGGCCAGCGCGCAAGAAGCATATGACCCTCGTGAGACCATGATAATCATCACAGGTATGTCGGTAGGATTGGGAATTGGAGTTGTGTAAAAAGGTATGAGTTCGTAGGTAAGAATGGACCAACAAGATAAGAATGAAAATGTTTGAGTCCGTGAGTAAGTACGGATCAAACAAGTAAGAATGAATGATAAGAATGAAAATGTTTGAATCCGTTAGTAAGTACGGATCAAACAAGTAAGAATGAATGATAAGAATGAATGATAAGAATGAAAATGTTTGAATCCGTTAGTAAGTATGGATCAAACAAGTAAGAATGAATGATAAGAATGAAAATGTTTGAATTCGTTAGTAAGTAAGAATGAATGATAAGAATGAAAATGTTTGAAACCATAAGTAAGTACGGACTGAATAAGTAAATATTTTTTTAAAGCGGAAATATTCAAGTTATGTTTTAAATTTGCATTTATACATATATGTGCAAATATGTTTGCATGCAAATTACTACAAAAGTCAATATGCAAATATGTTTGTATGCAAGAATGGTTAAAAGGACAAATGAGTCATGCGGATCAAATGGTGATCGCCATTTGAATCGGTATTCAATGTTTTCTTTTGTCAAAGTTTTATGCTTAATAGGTACGCATAACGTATGGGCATGTGTTGCCACAATTGGAAAGAAATGACCATCGCAAGATACGAATAACGAGTCAATGGTTTTGGCTTGTGCCAGGTATGTATAAAAGGTTATGCTTTCGGTAGGAGCTTATGGCTCGACTAGAGAAGGATGTGTCAGATTTGGGTAATTGATAAAACATAGATAATAATGTATTTACAGTTGGACCCTGAAAATTCAAACTGCAAAGATTTAACGAAATAATTATCAAAATTAAAGAATTGTAGGTGTTTAAACACCGAATATAATAAGGTTGAATAGAAAGTATTAATGACAAGTACCGATAGAAAATGCTAACTTTGATGCTAGGCTTATTAGCCATGTTCATCTAAACAAGATATTGTTGGAAGGATGCTCACGAGCAGAAGCTCATTACATGGAAGGAAGGGCCGATCCGGTTTGTAGATCGTTAGTCTACGCAATGAAGTCAAGGTTAGTAACATGTTTAGCTTATAATTGATATGTAAAATGTGATAGGGTGAACGAAACTCACAAAATAATATAAGTAATGCATGAAGAGTGACAGCAAATAGTAAAGTGATATGAATGAAATAATTTGATGCTAACTAAAAGGTATGCATGGTATAAATAACAATAGTAACCGTGGGATGATGCTTAATCTTCGTGCCATGTACGAATAAGTGAGTATAAGAATGGTGGTGTTGTAGTATTTATAAGTCTTTGAATGTTTATAGTACGCGTATAATAAAGTGTTGACCCTCGTATGAACACGAAAGTAATCAGGAGTAACATTAGTAATGGGATGTTAAGGATGGCTCGTAGTGAATAAAATAAAAGATCGTATATGATGATGAGTAGGATGAAATATATCGATTTATTTCGATTACTAAATGTATGAATGTGTTATACTTAATTAGAATGTTAGAAACAAGCCGTAGACTTAGGTTTGTACGAGCAATAGCATACATTTGGAATAAATTAAACGAATGGACCGCTAGTGATGAAGTGTGTTAAAAACTAGGGATATAGAGTGAAAGAGATACTAATAAGAGCTCTGGGTAGATTTCGATTTTATGGGAAGATGAATGTAAAATGCTAAGTTTAAGAAGGTAGGGTCAATGCGTATGATTATGTTTATTTTGTTAGAAACTAGCATTATACAATGATGACGACACTAACAAGAACTTCGGTTGGGTTCTTGGAGTTAGAAGGTCGTCACCAAGACGGGCTCGTGATCAAGTTGATGGGCGGGAAGAAAAGATAGGCTATATTAAGCGGAAATGAACCAGGTTTCGGGGACGAAACCTCCTTTAAGGGGGGTAGACTTGTAACGCCCCAAAATTTGTATCTTTAACCCGCTAATACGGTTTCCATATAGTATGGAAGTAAGTATAATAACTAGGATTAACTAACCTAGTTTGTTATATTTAAGTAATGGATGCAAACATGAACTAGTGGCTTTTATAATAAAACCATAGTTGGGGGACTAAATGGGAACAACTAGAAACTAATTTTGTTAAATAAAAAGAAAATAAAACACAACACACACTTGTGTGTGTGTGTCGTCCAGAACAAGGAGAAAAGGGGGGAAGAACCCTAGTTCTTCAAAATCTTAAAATTGAAAGGAGAAATCAACTTAAACCTGATGCATGAACATAGATTCTTGATCATCTAGACAATATAAACATGAGGTAAGTTGTAATTTACGATTTGATGATCTTTTATGAAGTGGGTTATGATCAATCCACGAATTCGTATGAAATTGAGGATGAAAATGTTTTGACCTCATCATAGGGAGCTTGTGTTATGCATAATTTTGATTTATAAGATGTTTAAAGGTGAAACCCATTTGGGTTAATGAAAGTGGCGACATGGGTGTATCACCCATGTCCAATTCTTGTTCAAATATTTATGTAGTATGTTGTGTGTGACTGATTATTGTTAGACAAGTTGATTATGATATGAAATTATTGGATGTTTAGTTGTATTTGATGAATGAAAACGAGAAATAGGAATGTAAGCATGAAACACTTGTACATTGAGCCTTAATTGTGGTACGCACATCAAGTGCTTGATGAAATGTCTAAGAGACAATTTTATGTGGAATTGTATGCAAGTTGTGGATAAACATGTATAGAAAGTGATAATGATGTAACTCTTAGCAAACTAAAATGTGAAGTGTGTTTTAGATGAAGTTCATGTGGAAATTTGATTTGTTAATATGATGTAGTAGAGGCGTGCATTAGGTGCTTGTACTCTATGCTTGAAGATATGGTACCCTTACGCGTCTCGTTGACTGTGTGGTAGGGATCAAGAGGCGAAAATGATGTCATTGTATGAAATGTAGAATTACTAGCAAAGTTAATGTTGATTTAGTTAATCTTGAATGAGGTTGTTAGTTGTGGAATGAAAAGATGAGACTTCTAGCTTTTACATTGTGCTGTTGGAATTCGACGAGTAAAGTTAAATGTAGGATATGAATGTGAAATGAATGCAATATTAGAATGTGTATTTGTACTAACGAAGTGGTAACCATGATGACATGAAAGTATAGGATCATGTCAAGATGGGGGAAAGCATGGACGGCTAATGGGAAGGACATGAGGAAGCATGTACGAAGCGGACACTCGAGGTAAGTGATTTCCGGAATCACTTCGTATTTGTTTAAGTAGAGTTACATACTAGTTATTTAAGTATGATAATTGAAGTCAAATAGGGTTTGGTTGTATGAAAATGATGATTTTAGCTAGTAGAACGAACGGGTCAAAATGATGTTTATTTTTATACCGGGAAGATTGTCTAAGTAATGACTATGGTCTTATAGCCGAGTAATGGGTATGATTGCATATAAGCTCGCTAACCGAGGAACGGACACGTGAGTTAGTAGCCAAAAGACTCGGTTATGAGGAAGGATTAGATGGATAACAATTTAGAGTATGAAAATTGTACTAATGAAGTTCAATTACGTGTAATCAAACGGAACGAATGAGTCTAATGCATACTGGGTATCGAGTGCTTAAATTACTAAGTACAAGTTCCTAATAATGTAAAACTTTCATAGTTATAATGTTCTGGTGAATTTTGAGTATAAACAAATGAGTTGTTTGATAAAAACATGAACGGGTCTAATAATTATAAATTAATATTAAGCCGAAAACATATAAGTCAAGAATGTCCTTAGTCCGGACGTTAGATTTTGAGTCCATATGTTAGAGGACCAAATTACGATCACGTAGGAAGAAACGGGAGGTCAAACGGGTGAACGGGTTAAAAGTTATGCGAGTTTTAGTGCGTACGAACGATGAAAATAACACAACAGAAAAATGACAAATGCAAGGGGCGTCGGCGACGCATGTGGGGCGTCGACGACGCACACCCCTTTTGCTGCCGACGCAAAATGTTCCTGTCTACGTGGGTACTTTGCCGGAAACTTGTTTTTCGCATTTTTCACACTTTTGCTTGATTCCAAGGCACATTTAGCTTCCCCAAAGGTACCCCAAGCCTATCTTAAAGTGTTTATGGGGTTCGGGTAAGAACGGAGGCCTATAGGATGCGTATGAAGATGCGGTATGTATAATAAAATGTGTAAAAGTGGTTAACATGACTTGATTAAGTCATATCGGTAGGATTCTTATTATAAGCACATGTTTTAGTGTAATGTGGATGCCATCGCTGAATGTGATTAGATACAAATATACATGTATACTAGTATGTATGAGAAATTACACTTAGATCTTGTGTTTATAATTCTTTAACGGTTATGTAAGCATGTATAGCGTATGTAAGAGATTTGGTAGGGAGGCATGTAGGTTCGTAGAAGGTCTTCCATACAAGGAAGATTTGAGTTAGATGATTTCGTATGTGTGTTATTACATTGTACTTTTCCAAGGAATGAGACTCGTACAAAGAAATATGTGGTGTTAGTATATAAGAATTTATGATGTTAACCAAATTGTTTGAGAATGAAATGAAGTGCAGGTATGTTATCGTATGCCCATCAAAAGATAGACTTTGGACTGAAATGCTTAAATTCAGAAGGATATCTAGATGGAATCTACAGGAGGATGAAACGCGACGTGGTCCTTTAGTTATATACTTAGATCATATAATGCTTCAAGTACTAATAACGTGAATGTACGTGGTGAATGCAGGTTGTGTAGATTTATGGGTCACGATCATCAAGAAACGGAAGCAATTGAAGATCAAGTTAATATGCGGATTGTACGGGAATGCGTGTACTTGCGGTTATTAAATAAGTGATATGTTTATGTATCAAATGAGCTGAAAGATGTAATTATCAATAAAGACTTACCAGAGAAAAGACTTTTAATCATGATGGAATGATTTTAATAAAAGAAATTTCGCATTTCCGCTGCGTATTTTCGGTCTAAACGTGTTAGGGTTTTACAAGATGGTATCAGAGCCTTGGTTTGAGCGAAATCAAGTACACATAAGTAAGTACTTGAACTCAAACTTGTGTGCTCTTATGTCATGAACCGTACAATCCGAGACTCGGTCAAGACCCGAAGGTATAATCGAATGAAAACATGCGTATGTACTCATAAATGTAGAACTAACTGTGTGGTGTATGTAAGGTAAGCTTGGATAAATAAGAGGGGCAATCCATGGATGCAATTTGGAACAAGCGTCGAACCATGAAGTAGTACTATCAAATCCCAGGTACACAATTTAAAATAAGTATGAGTACCAGTATTGGGAGATTCATCTAAGGCGTAAAGTAAAGAAGAATATAAAAGACCTTCGACTTATGATTTATGTAATAAGAATATATGTAATAATAAGTCCTTCGACTTATTGATGGCACGTAGACAATTCGTGACCGTTTTAATCATAATATATAATGAACGCATAAGTATGAATCATGATAGCTTAAGGCCGGAGAGCTGCAGCTTACGGTGGGACCCGGATATAAACACGAAGTTTGGTTTTCAAACGAAAGACAATGATAATTTTCTTGATAAGGATTTAAAGATGTTGTATGAACTGAAAATCCACTTCTTCGGGCATAAGGTGATGATTACATGAAGGCACGAAACGAGTATGTGGATTTGCACGCTTGGCCAGCGCGCAAGAAGCATATGACCCTCGTGAGACCATGATAATCATCACAGGTATGTTCGGTAGGATTGGGTTGGAGTTGTGTAAAAAGGTATGAGTTCGTAGGTAAGAACGGACCAACCAGGTAAGAATGAAAATGTTTGAATCCGTGAGTAAGTACGGATCAAACAAGTAAGAATGAATGATAAGAATGAAAATGTTTGAATCCGTTAGTAAGTATGGATCAAACAAGTAAGAATGAATGATAAGAATGAAAATGTTTGAATCCATTAGTAAGTAAGAATGAATGATAAGAATAAAAATGTTTGAAACCATAAGTAAGTACGGACTGAATAAGTAAATATTTTTTAAAGCGGAAATATTCAAGTTATGTTTTAAACTTGCATTTATATATATATGTGCAAATATGTTTGCATGCAAATTACTACAAAAGTCAATATGCAAATATGTTTGTATGCAAGAATGGTTAAAAGGACAAATGAGTCATGCGGGTCAAATGGTGATCGCCATTTGAATCGGTATTCAATGTTTTCTTTTGTCAAAGTTTTATGCTTAATAGGTAATCATAACGTATGGGCATGTGTTGCCACAATAGGAAAGAAATGACCATCGCAAGATACAAATAACGAGTCAATGGTTTTGGCTTGTGCCAGGTATGTATAAAAGGTTATGCTTTCGGTAGGAGCTTATGGCTCGACTAGAGAAAGATGTGTCAGATTTGGGTAATTGATAAAACATAGATAAGAATGTATTTATAGTTGGACCCTGAAAATTCAAACTGCAAAGATTTGACGAAATAATTAACAAAATTAAAGAATTGTAGGTGTTTAAACACCGAATATAATAAGGTTGAATAGAAAGTGTTAATGACAAGTACCGTTAGAAAATGCTAACTTTGATGCTAGGCTTATTAGCCATGTTCCTCTGAACAAGATATTGTTGGAAGGATGCTCACGAGCGGAAGCTCATTACATGGAAGGAAGGGCCGATCCGGTTTGTAGGTCGTTAGTCTACGCAATGAAGTCAAGGTTAGTAACATGTTTAGCTTATAATTGATAAGTAAAATGTGATAGGGTGAACGAAACTCACAAAATAATATAAGTAATGCATGAAGAGTGAGAGCAAATAGTAAAGTGATATGAATGAAATGATTTGATGCTAACTTAAAGATATGCATGGTATAAATAACAATAGTAACCGTGGGATGATGCTTAATCTTCGTGCCATGTACGAATAAGTGAGTATAAGAATGGTGGTGTTGTTGTAGTATTTATAAGTCTTTGAATGTTTATAGTACGCGTATAATAAAGTGTTGACCCTCGTATGAACACGAAAGTAATCAGGAGTAACATTAGTAATGGGATGTTAAGGATGGCTCATAGTGAATAAAATAAAAGATCGTATATGATGATGAGTAGGATGAAATAAATCGATTTATTTCGATTACTAAATGTATGAATGTGTTATACTTAATTAGAATGTTAGAAACAAGCCGTAGACTTAGGTTTGTACGAGCAATAGCATACATTTAGAATAAATTAAACGAATGGACCGCTAGTGATGAAGTGTTTTAAAAACTAGGGATATAGAGTGAAAGAGATACTAATAAGAGCTCTGGGTAGATTTTGATTTTATGGGAAGATGAATGTAAAATGCTAAGTTTAAGAAGGTAGGGTCAATGCGTATGATTATGTTTATTTTGTTAGAAACTAGCATTATACAATGATGACGACAGTAACAAGAACTCCGGTTGGGTTCTTAGAGTTAGAAGGTCGTCACCAAGACGGGCTCGTGATCAAGTTGATGGGGCAGGAAGAAAAGATAGGCTATATTAAGCGGAAATGAACCAGGTTTCAGGGACGAAACCTCCTTTAAGGGGGGTAGACTTGTAACGCCCAAAATTTTTATCTTTAACCCGCTAATACGGTTTCCATATAGTATGGAAGTAAGTATAATAACTAGGATTAACTAACCTAGTTTGTTATATTTAAGTAATGGATGCAAACATGAACTAGTGGCTTTTATAATAAAACCATAGTTGGGGGACTAAATGGGAACAACTTGAAACTAATTTGGTTAAATAAAAAGAAAATAAAACACAACACACACTTGTGTGTGTGTCGTCCAGAACAAGGAGAAAAGGGGGGAAGAACCCTAGTTCTTCAAAATCTTCAAATTGAAAGGAGAATTCAACTTAAATCTGATGCATGAACATGGATTTTGATCATCTAGACAATAAAAACATGAGGTAAGTTGTAATTTACGATTTGATGATCTTTTATGAAGTGGGTTATGATCAATCCACGAATTCGTATGAAATTGAGGATGAATATGTGTTGACCTCATCATAGGGAGCTAATATTATGCATAATTTTGATTTATAAGATGTTTACAGGTGAAACCCATTTGGGTTAATGAAAGTGGCGACATGGGTGTATCACCCATGTCCAATTCTTGTTCAAATATTGATGTAGTGTGTTGTGTGTGACTTATTATTGTTAGACAAGTTGATTATGATATGAAATTAATGGATGTTTAGTTGTATTTGATGAATGAAAATAAGAAATAGGAATGTAAGCATGAAACACTTGTACATTGAGCCTTAATTGTGGTACGCACATCAAGTGCTTGATGAAAAGTCTAAGAGACAATTTTATGTGGAATTGTATGCAAGTTGTGGATAAACATGTATAGAAAGTGATAATGATGTAATTCGTAGCAAACTAAAATGTGAAGTATGTTTTAGATGAAGTTCATGTGGAAATTTGATTTGTTAGTATGATGTAGTAGAGGCGTGCATTAGGTGCTTGTACTCTATGCTTGAAGATGTGGTACCCTTACGCGTCTCGTTGATTGTGTGGTTGTGATCAAGAGGCGAAAGTGATGTCATTGTATGACATGTAGAATTACTAGCAAAGTTAATGTTGATTTAGTTAATCTTGAATGAGGTCGTTAGTTGTGGAATGAAAAGATGCGACTTCTAGCTTTTACATTGTGTTGTTGGAATTCGACGAGTAAAGTTCAATGTAGGATATGAATGTGAAATGAATGCAATATTAGAATGTGTATTTGTACTAACGAAGTAGTAACCATGATGACATGAGAGTATAGGATCATGTCAAGATGGGGGAAAGCATGGACGGCTAACGGGAAGGATATGAGGAAGCATGTATGAAGCGGACACTCGAGGTAAGTGATTTCCGGAATCACTTCGTATTTGTTTAAGTAAAGTTACATACTAGTTATTTAAGTATGATAATTGAACTCAAATTGGGTTTGGTTGTATGAAAACGATGATTTAGCTAGTAGAACGAACGGGTCAAAATGATGTTTATTTTTATACCGGGAAGATTGTCTAGGTAATGACTATGGTCTTATAGCCAAGTAATGGGTATGATTGCATATAAGCTCGCTAACCGAGGAACGGACACGTGAGTTAGTAGCCAAAAGACTCGGTTATGAGGAAGGATTAGATGGATAACAATTTAGAGTATGAAAATTGTACTACTGAAGTTCAATTACGTGTAATTAAACGGAATGAATGAGTCTAATGCATACTGGGTGTCGAGTGCTTAAATTACTAAGTACAAGTTCCTAATAATGTAAAACTTTCATAGTTATAATGTTATGGTGAATTTTGAGTATAAACAAATGAGTTGTTTGATAAAAACATGAACATGTCTCATAATTATAAATTAATATTAAGCCGAAAACATATAAGTCAAGAATGTCCTTAGTCCGGACGTTAGATTTTGAGTCCATATGGTAGAGGACCAAACTACGATCACGTAGGAAGAAACGGGAGGTCAAACGGGTGAACGGGTTAAAAGTTATGCGAGTTTTAGTGCGTACGAACGACGAAAACAACACAGCAGAAAAATGACAAATGGAAGGGGCGTCGGCGACACATGGGGGGCGTCGGTGACGCACACCCCTTTTGCTGCCGATGCAAAATGTTGTTGTCTACGCGGGTACGTTGCCGGAAACTCGTTTTTCGCATTTTTCACACTTTTACTTGATTCCAAGGCCCATTTAGCTTCCATAAAGGTACCCAAAGCCTATCTTAAAGTGTTTATGGGGTTCGGGTAAGAACGAATGCTTATAGGATGCATACGAAGATGCGGTTTGTATAATAAAATATGTAAAAGTGGTTAACATGACTTGATTAAGTCACCGCTGTAGGATTCTTATTATAAGCACATGTTTTAGTGTAATGTGGATGCCATCGCTGAATGTGATTAGATACAAATATACATGTATACTAGTATGTATGAGAAATTACACTTAGATCTTGTGTTTATAATTCTTTAACGGTTATGTAAGCATGTATAGCGTATGTAAGAGATTTGGTAGGGAGGCATGTAGGTTCGTAGAAGGTCTTCCATACAAGGAAGAGTTGAGTTAGATGATTTCGTATGTGTGTTATTACATTGTACGTTTCCAAGGAATGAGACTCGTACAAAGAAATATGTGGTGTTAGTATATAAGAATTTATGATGTTAACCGAATTGTTTGAGAATGAAATGAAGTGCAGGTATGTTATTGTATACCCATCAAAAGATAGACTTTGGACTGAAATGCTTGAATTCAGAAGGATATCTAGATGGAATCTACAGGAGGATGAAACGCGACGTGGTCCTTTAGTTATATACTTAGATCATATAATGCTTCAAGTACTAATAACGTGAATGTATGTGGTGAATGCAGGTTGAGTAGATTTATGGGTCACGATCATCAAGAAACGGAAGCAATTGAAGATCGAGTTAATATACGGATTGTACGGGAATGCGTGGACTTGCGGTTATTAAATACGTGATATGTTTATGTATCAAATGAGATGACAGATGTAATTATCAATAAAGACTTACCATAGAAAAGACTTTTAATCATGATGGAATGATTTTAATAAAAGAAATTTTATAGTACGCATTTCCGCTGCGTATTTTCGGTCTAAACGTGTTAGGGTTTTACAAATTTCCCGTGAGACAATCTGGTCGCATAGTGCCACTAACCCCGATGTTTCCGCCATCGGTTGGGGTGTGACAGCTGAGGTAGACGATGACCCCAATCGAGAACACCCATCCCCCCCCGCGACATGTCTTGGGTGCCAACGAGATCCCACTCCCGATCTCCGCGATTGCCATTTTTCGAACGTTTGAATGTTTAAAGCCGTTGAACGGCTATATTTCTTAAAAAAAAATCAATTAATTTATTTTTAAAATCTATTTAAACTTCATTTGTACCCAAACTCCTCACTACACTATATACTTTCTAATCACCTTCTCCCTCTATTTTTTAAAACAAAATACCACACTCTAATTTTTAAAATAGTCGCTATGAGGTCTTCAGTGGATGAGGAAAATGCGGGAAATTTTTTACTTAGTGCCATGCTTGAAATCGCGAAAATTATTGCCGAGATGGAAGAAGATGACGAAGATGAAGGAACCTCACAACCTAGAAAACGATCTGCCGCGTTAAATAGATATCGCAAAGGTATATTTTTTTAAATACTTTGTGATCATAACATTTGTGTGATTTTTTTTTTTATTTATTTTTATTATATATGTTTTTTCACAAAACTAAGTAAGTTTTCACACTTTATTTAAGGTGCACATGAACGTTTGGTTGGTGACTATTTTGCCGAAAACTGTGTTTACACCGAGGAACAATTTAGGCGTCACTATCGAATGAGTCGCCGGTTGTTATTACGTATTGCCAATGACTTGGCTAATTATGATCCGGTTTTCACATTACGCTACGATGCTAGAGGACGAAGGGGTTTTACTACGCTTCAAAAATGTACTTCGTCAATTAGCATATGGTACTTGTAGTGATTCATGGGATGAATACTTAAGGATGTCCGCTAGAGTTAGTCGGGATTGTTTGTATGCATTTTGCAAAGGTATAGTGAAGTGGTATAGCAAGGTGTATAAAGAAGGATATCAATAAGATTTACGCATTCCATGAAGAGAAATATGGGTTCCCTGGGATGCTAGGAAATATTGATTCTACTCATTGGCCCTTAAAGAATTGCCCTACTGCATGGCGTGGTCAATTTATGCGAGGTGATATAGGTGTTCCCTCAATAATCTTAGAATCCGTTTGCTCATAAGATTTGTGGATTTGGCATGCGTTTTTCGGGGTTGCAGGTTCAAACAATGATTTAAACATTCTAGCATGATCTGCTATTTTCGACGAGATCATTAGAGGTACGAGCCCATATTCTTCTTTCGTGCTAAATGGTGTGTCATACAAGCACGGGTATTATTTAGCTGACGGTATATACCCATCGTATACGGCTATTGTTAAAACTATTCCCTTACCCGAAGATAGAGGAAAAAGTTTGCAAAGTGCCAAGAAACGGCACGAAAAGATGTCGAACGGTTGTTTGGAGTCATAAAAGGAAAATGGGGGATAATACAACAACCGGCTCGTGCATATGAGCCAAAAAAATAAGATACATTATGTATGCTTGTCTAATGATGGATAACATGATTATTGAAGACGAAGGTCGAGCTATATGTGAATACGATCCGAATGACACTGTTGAGAATGTTGAGCCCGTTGACCAGTTGCAACAAGACTCCAACTTTTGGGCGTTACGTAGTGAGCATGTGCATGGAAACATGTGTGCGGATTTAATCGACCACATCTGGAATAACTTCCGTGTCGATCTCGTTGACGACGAGTAGGTTTATGTGTTTTTTAGTAGTAAAATTTAGAATGTAATTTGTGTTTTTTTATTTGTAATTTTAGGATTTTTTTTATTTAGTTCTTATGAATTTTTATAAATTTATATGTTTGGTTATATTTTATTTATTTGACATTTTCTAGTAAAAATTGTATTGAAATTAAATTAATTAAAAAAGGGAGGGGGAAGAGGGAACCACACCCCACATATAGGGGAGTGGTGATGATGTGTAGATGATGGTGATGTGGAGACCATGTGACCATGGGGAATGGGGAACCATACCCCATGGTCTAAATTATTTTATGAGTAAACTGTCATTTTGGTCCTTGTGGTTTTATCAGTTTTGTTATTTTAGTTCAAATCTTAAAGTTTTTGTATATGGGTCCCTGTGAATTCATTTTTTATTGCCATTTTGGTCCATAATTTAAATTATGTCAGATTACCCTAATTTTACCCCATGTTTTGTCATTTTCCTTAGGGGTATTTTTGTCATTTATGTTTTATTGTAACTTATTATCAATTAAATTTAATTTAATAAAACTAATATATCAAAACCTCACCCTATAAAACCATCTCCTTCCCCCAAATAATTCCAAATCATCTTCCTCAAATCAACCCTAATTCCTCTCTCTCTCTCTCTCTCTCTCTCTCTCTCTCTCCTCCTTCTCTTAACAGAATTTCAAACAATTTACAATTCTATGATATACTCAAACAGAGTATTAATTCTACGATATACTCAAACATAGTATCATCATCATCATCATCAATTAATGGGGAAATACATGAGGAAACCTAAATTCACCGACAACACAATAGTTGTACTCGATGTTTCACTCGGTGTTCGAACGAGAGACAAAACCCTAGCATTGAAGAAACTTCAAGCTCTCAATTCATCCACTACAGCGCCACCATCTCCGGTGACGTTGACGGAGCAACATACGAAATCATGTTATCCACCATCGGATTTACTCTCACACATTAGTAATCGGAGTCAAGATCTGCGGTTATCTCTTCAATCGTTTCAAGATCCAACAATTCTTCAACACCATACCGGAATCAAAAGAATGGTGGCGTGGGGTTTCAAAGAATGGTGTGGCCGGGTGGTGGTGGGTTTCAAAGAATGGTCGCGTGGGGTGGAGATGCGATGGCATCCACCGGATTGTCGTCGTCACCGTGTGAGGAGGGTTGCCGGAAATCGGCAGACCACTCCCTCTCTTTTTCTAGATCTGTGATGTGTATGTGTGTTTGCAGAGAAGAGAGATAGACAGGTAGAGTTTGCAGAGTTTTGAGGAGTTTTTATTTTATTTATATATATTAATACTTAAAATGACCATATTGTCCCTAGGAAAAGAACAGAAATCAAGGTTTTTTTTTGAGAAATCTGAGCTGGTTTTGCTTTTGTACCAAAATGACACAAAACTGAAACCATAGGGACCAAAATAAAAGTTTTTGACTAAAGTGGCAAAACTGGTCAAATCTCAAGGATCAAAATGGTAGTTTACTCTTATTTTATTAATATATATATACAAATATATGACATGTTTTTTAATATAGCTCACAGGCATTTTCAGAATTTGGTTGATTATTTATTTATAACCACATAAAGCCAGTTAACATTTTCAATTCTTAATAGATTTGTCAACATTCCAAGCTTATCTTGGTATAAACACACATGTTTTATAAAAGGAATAATGGATTTTAATAATTCAAACTTTTAGTCATTGGCCGGCAACAGTGGCACTTAAAAAATAATTGGTGGTGGTCCCAATTTTTCACATATTGTAAACAAATGGACTTTTACTAAAAAAAACCAAAATTTCTTTTTGTCTCTTTATCTTTTTTGATTTAGTAAAGGTCCATTGGTTTACATTATACGAAAAAAGTTGCCGAAAAGTATAAGGAGATAAAAAGAAATTAAGATTTTTTTAGTAAAAGTTCATTTGTTTACAATATACGAAAAGTTGGGACCACCACCAGTTATTTTTTAAGTTGGGACCATTTCCGGCCAATGACTAAAAGTTTGGATTATTAAAATCCATTATTCCTTTTTATAAAGATTAATAACATGTGTATCTAATACATATCACAAATGCATCTACAAGAACCTTGTATCTAATTATATAGAGTTAAATGCTTGGTTGGTCCTGGTGGTTTGCAAAAATTGCAGACTTGGTCCTAGTGGTTTACTAATTACACGCGTGGTACCAAAACTTGTCAAAAATGAACTCGCTTGGTCCCCAGCCCTAACATCAGTTAAATATCTCTGTTAAAACATCCCATATGCTTGGCACATGAGGGTAATTTAGTCCTTTCATTCCAACCCATTATAAAAAGAGTTAAATACCACTCCACCCCCTTCTTCTTTCCCAAACCACCACCACCATCTTAAGCATTCAATCAAATTAACACCAAACCGATCAACGGCACGACTGGAATGGCAATGTTACATTACACACCAATATCGGAAGATCGAGTTGCTACCACCAGCCGGCTAATCTGGAACCGGTTCAACTGAACCGCCGGTGTATACCACCTTCCTGCAATCGCACAAGTCTTTGTCTTTACTCTTTCCTACCAAACCTCTATAAACCCCTGATTTTCATCCCTGCTTCTCAAACCTTACAAAATGTAGATTCTAACTGGCATACGAATACTGTTAGTCTCAGCGTTAATGTCCCTAACGGCGCACGTTTATCTAGTTATATCTATCGGCCGGAGCAACAAAAAGAAAGCCGTAGGGTTTTTCATCCGTACATCAACGACGGCGGCAGCGGCGGTGTGCAGTTAAAGCTGTTCAAGAAGAACGTCCTGATCTCGACTGTGTTATCTACACCGGCGATCATGATGCTTCTCCTGATAGTCTTCTTCGTCGTGTCGTTGATGGTTTGGTGTTAATTTGATTTCGCCTCCTAAGGTGATCTTCTGATTGAATGCTTAAGTTTAGGTGGTGGTGGTTTGGGGAAGAAGAAGGGATGGGTGGTATTTAACTCTTCTTATAATGGGCTGGAATGAAAGGACCAAATTACCCTCATGTGCCAAGCACATGGGATGTTTTAACAGAGATATTTAACTAATGTTAGGGCTGGGGACCAAGCGAGTTCATTTTTTACAAGTTTTGATACCACGCATGTAATTAGTAAACCACTAGGACCAAGTCTGTAATTTTTGCAAACCACAGGGACCAACCAAGCATTTAACTCAATTTTATATATATATAATATATATATATATATATATATATAATATATATTATATATATTATTATTGGCAAGGGCTCATGAATATTCTTTTTCCTTTATGTTATTTCTTTTGTATACATATAATATGAGGAGATAAAGTTTATTAAAAGAAAAACATGTTGGTGTAGTGGTTAAACCAATTGCTACATGTAGAATTCACCCAAGTTTAATCCTTGCTAGCCTAATTTTTATTTTTTTTTACACCACTTTACTAATGTTTTTATTCTATTAATTCTTTTAATCCTTTCTTTTCCCTTATATTTCAAACATTTAACATTTGCACCACTTTTCCAATGTTTTACTATTTTATTTATTTTAGTCCATTCTTTTCCCTTGTCTTCAAAACACTTAACATTTAATATTTTGCTTATTTTCTTGGTTTAATTAAATGATTAAATCAAATAATTTCATATTTTTCTTTTAAATATTGTTTCATATACTAACCAAACAACATCGGTATCAGTATCGTATTTGTTTTACGGATTTTTTCAACGTGTCAGTATCTGTTTCATTTATTATCCTTTTTTATTTTCGTTTTTTAAAACCATATTTCATTTATCATTCATTTTTTGCTTTTAATAATTCTTTTTTTCTTTTTCTAAACCATATTTCCTTTATCGCTTAATTTGATATTTAATAACTTACGTCCGTTAATTTTTTTTTTAAACTTGAGTACGTAGTTGTGTTTAATATTTTTCTCTTGACATTCCGGTATAAGTTTTGTTAAATCGAAACTGTAATCAAAATAAAATATTGGTATTGTAAAATGGTATGATAATAAACTGAACTGATTCTAATGGTTAGGCTTTCTAAACAACATACTTTGTTTTCAAATAATGTTTGTATTACATTTATCATTTGCTCTGTTTAGCGGCAACGCGCAAAGCTAAAAACCTAGTACATATAAAATCTCAATTTTTTATAATTGATTTTTTAATAACACAGTGAAATTTCGTCATACAAAATTTATAGTAAAATTATTATTTCCTTCTTTTATATCAGTCCCATAGTTTAATGGAATATATAATTATTTAACGACCAACAAAACCATTATTAAGGATGAAGTAATCACCAACCTGGCACTTGCAAATAGCCACGGACGTACACCAAAAAAGAACATAAAACGATACGAAAAGAACCTAACCGATAGCCATGATATCAAACTTTTTCCAATCTTCCCAAGCCAAAGTTCTCGTCTTTGATCCATGTTTAATCCATAGGAAACTCAAGTCTTTGACTCCTTGAGCACTCCTTAAAAAAAAGGATGTTTCTTCTGAAAAACTGTATTATTCCTTGTCCTCCACAAGCTCTATATGACAGTTAAGAAAACCGCATAAAGTGCCTTCCTCTTGTGTGTGTTTTTTTTTTTGACCCATTCAAATGATGGTGCAAATGCACCAAGTCTTGGAACTGAATCTGCCAAATGGTTTGTGAAAAGTGGCAAGAAGTGATAAATGATCCAACATTTCGTCGTGGTCACCTCAAAGATCGCACCCCGGATTTTGAACCAAGATATTTCTCCTTCTCAAGGCTAAAATTGTAGGGAGACTATCATACATCGCACGCCATACCACAATGCAAACCTTTTATGGAACCCAGTTATTCCAAGAAAACAAAGACCCGGAGCTCAAACCACTACCAAGAACCATCCTTATTTTGATGCTTTTGACAGAAAAATACCAGACTCATTGAGATCGCAAAACCCACCTGTCATTCACAGAATGAAGCGAAACTGAACTCAGAACCGGACGCAGCTCAGCGATGTCTAATACGACCCAAACCGCAACCCGACCCGACTCACTTCAACTCCACGTTTAAGTTACTACATGTTTTTAGGATTTCATTTATGTTTTTGTCTTTTGTTCATCCCATGTTTCCACGTTGTCATGCATCTAGGCCCACCAGCATGTTTTAATTACTTGTTGCATACATTTAGGAGGTAGTGCCCCATGTTCCATTAGTAGTCATGCATCAGTAACTATTTTGTTTGCATATTTAAGTTAGAAGTCTATGAATAAAAAAAAAAGAAGAAGAAAATTGCAGAAAACTCATGTCTTTCATCCCTAAATTTCTTGGAGCTTGACCCCTCTAAGAGTTATTTATCTTCGGAGCTTGACCCCCTCTAAGGGTTATTTATCTTCGGAGCTTGATCCACTCTACGGATCTCTATCAATGTCATTCTCCTCTTGTCGGGTTAACCGCACCCTACGCCAACACCAGTTAAAGATGTTTCCAACCCGACCCCGTTAACATTCTATCCGCGACCACACACCACTTATCCAACTCCATGGCATGAGGGTTGGATAGGCGGAACTTAGAGAATCTGAACCAACCCAAATGTCATGCCAAAAGAGAATGGATTTCCCATCACCTGGCGAACCTTTGATAGACTTTGTAGACACACATTTTGGTCATTCGAGACACCATCAATACCTACAATTTGCTTACATGGCCCCGGGTTTGAAAGGCGCCTAGGAATAAAAGACCAAGATCGAAAACTAAAGAGCTTATACCAATACCCCCTAACTCACCCGGCCCGATAACCCTAGACCAAGCCCTCCAACACATTTTATCCTTTTTCTCATTACCACCCCAAAAGAAATTTCTCAAGAGATTTGATAACTTGAATGGGTGCATGGAATAACAAAAGTAATAAGTTGGAATGGCGTTCAAGACCGACTTAAGAAGGGTAACATGGCGGGCGGTTTTGGATGTAAAGTTTAATGGAATATTATTTAATTCGTTTTGACAATTTATGCTAGGAATATAAAGTTTCAACAAGAAAAATAAGCAACAAACAAGTGACATATATTAATCAATGTAAGGCTCTAAATCTAAATTTTAGGGTTACACATCATCACACGAACAACTACAAAAGATTGTTTATGAATTTCAAAGTACGTAGTGGAAAAACTTACTAAAAACCTTGCTGAAATAAAACAAAACTATCCAAACATCCAATATTAAATACAACACATATACGGTACACAAATGCCACACCCACGGGAAGCTTCCTGCACAAGCCAAGAGCTCCACACCACCGCAATCACCAACCTACAAACAATCTAGTGTACATGCAAAAGTTAACGATGAGTTCTAACAGTTAAGTTTAACATGATTAAGCTTGTAAATCACTTTAATTATAAACATAAGAACTCGGTGTAAGTAGAACTCATCATTACTTTAACTAAACATAACTAACTGAGAACGTCCCACAAACACGGGTCCACCTAGATTAACCTATTATCTACAACCTCAAACATCTAGATCATGACTTACTTCTAGAACCCCATACTAGCCCATAAACCAACGCAGATCACTATGTGGAAAAGACAGACACTCTACACCACATAAATAATCTAATACATCACATTGTTTAGTGAACAAGATCAACGACATCAAAGGTTACACATAATGGTGAGATCCTAACACATAGTTGAGTAGTGCCACCTCAACGTAGAAATTGTCCACATCATCTACATTGTTAAACCTCAATGCAACAACGGCCTCCATTGTTAGACGTTTCGACGCCTCAACGCAACTACTATCTACATCATCTTGCAGTGCTTCCTAACATCAGGAAGGTGCCACGTCTCTCTAACATCCGAGGGACGTTTAACTCATCATTTCTCCCAATGACAATAACTACTAGCATGGTTACACAATAACCTAACATCATGAAAGTGCAACGACATCATCATAACATCGCTTGGATGATGCTCTTCACACATAATCACGTAGACACACTCAAACACACAATATCTAAAGCCTTATCATCATACTCTACCATGGACTAACCTCGCACCTCTTACAACATCCACAATTTTTCCTATTACTATAAAGGTCAAAACTAATTGTTTGCACCTGTGTCCCTACAATGCAGTGCACCCAATACTCACCGAACATTTGATTACCCTAAGTTAACACATCGACATTTCCAACCTCTCCCCACCAAGGTATTTGACATCACTAGGACTGATGTGTTGCAAAACACACCATTTTCCATTATGTTTTGTATATGTTTTCCATAGTTTTTGAGTCGTTTATAGCTTATACTTAGTAGATTGATGTATTGCAGGTGTTTGTGTGTAAAATGAGCAGAAATCGGGTCAAATTTAACAAGAAACAAGCACACGAGGAAAACCTGAGTGAAGTAATGCGGCAGAAAATTGTCTGAACTTAAAATGGCCATATCTTAAATTAGAAAAGGAGTTACGAGACGTATAATATATGAATTTGGGGTAGCTCGATGAGGAAAATCCAAATATGAGGTTTTCTAGACCCCTTGCGAAGCGCAAGGCAAAAGCCTTATGGTCCGCAAGGCTGTGGCGGTGGAAAAAATAAGCAGGGAGCGATGGAGAAACAGGAAAAAAATGTTTTAAAAACACTAGTGGCTCGCAACTTGGACATTTTAGAGCAGTCTTGGGACGATTTTGGAGCTTTTGGTGAAGATCATAACGCCTAGTGCCTCGGGTTTCGTTTATGCTCGTTTTTCTCGTTCTGAAACATTAGAATAATGATTTATTTTGTTTTTTATGTTATGTTTTTTTTAATATTATGAGTATCTAAACTGTTATAACTACTTAAGTTCGATGAATTAGGCATATTGTGATGATTGAACGATTTTGATTGTTAACTTAATGTGTTGATTTGCGTGACTATTCATTGTTTTTTTAATTCTGATTTTCTTATATTAATGTTAATTCATCTTGTGGAATGTTCATTGGTTTCGTTGACTTAGGCACATAGAAGTATTCCTTAGGTCACAAACTAATCTTTTCCATTTATCATTAGGTTTTTGGTCTAGATCTTATGTTTTGAGATAAAACAAGGGAAACATCCATTAAAATTGATTAACTAAAGTGTGTGATTCCTTCCCGATGATTCGAGAGATAATATTAAGTTATCGAGTTAATATGATGTGTCCTTTTGTATTTGGTTTTGTATATTATCGAGTCGTCCAGAGGTAAAAGGAAGCGGAAACGAGCAAATACAGATAAAACCGAGCCTCCGGATGCATTGCACGTGAATGGGAGTTGAAATGGAATGAGAATCAAATAATAGACACATGAAGGTGAAGTTCCTCTCGCGTGGCGCGAGAGGTTTGTTGACCGTATTGACTTTTTATGTTCACGCGTCGCACGAGAAGTGATGTTAATACCCCTCACGTCGTACAAGGGGTCCTTGTTCGCAAAAAAGTCGTGGTTAGGTTGGGGTTTTGCAAGTGTTATAACCTAAACCTAATCATTATCAAAATAACAACTTTGACAAATTTTCTGGTGTGAAGACGATCTAGAAGTGCAAGACACGTAGGATTGAAGGTTTTGAAGAGTTTGGATCAAGATTCTCACTAGCTTATCATACGGTTCTAACGCTTTGTTATTTCCTATGTAAACTTGTTTTGAATCTTGTCTATGTTTCCATGATTATTGTCGGCTAAACTTATAACACTGCCTAGGTCGATGAATACATTTATTTTTTTGATATGTTCTTTCTGGTTTTTGGAACTTAACTGCGGATTTAATAGTTAAGTAAAGACTTGGTTATTATGGTTTGATGTGCATGCGTATTTAATCTTGTTCATTGAATGTTATTCATTTCACATGTTCCTTGTTGAATGTCTTTCATGTAATAGGTCCATGTTAGATCATTTATTGTGTGTTCTTATTAGTTTATGGTTGATTGGCCAAGATACCATAGGAGTGATTTCCATACATCGATTAAGTGTCCTACTAATCTCGAGAGCTGTGAGGTGAGAGGTTGTCGGTATGTCTTTCGTGTTAGATTTCTAGGGTTAAAAACTTTGTGAGAAGATCCCCTTAGTTTCCCTTTCACTACATGTTTATCCAGTCTGATCAGGTTTCCTTAGTTACCTGTGACTTTCATGCTGTGAGGTAGATTGTCTAGAGGGTACTTTGTTATTAAAGTAAGAAAGCCCGCAAGGGAATCCACTAAACCGGTAGTTTAACAACTTTTAGGTTTCCATAGGTTTCTCCTCGAGAAGGGTCGGCGGTCCTTTAGGTTATCCTTTAAGTTTAATATTTAAAGATATCGATTTCCACAATTGTTCCATAACCGATAGAGCTTGTCATACATGTGTAGGATTCTGAACTAGGTAGTGTATTTCCATCATCGGATCTAGTTCACAGTCATAGTTTGTGCCCATGTTAGCTTTAGTTAACTTTAGTTAATTTTAGTAGTTTGTTAGAAAACCCGCCTCGAAACGATAAAACATTTAAGTCGAGTTAGTTTAGTTAGTAGTAATCGATTCTAGTATTCGTAATCAGTAGGGTGTCGTGGGTTTGACACTCGGACTTACTTGAGATTTACTACGTTGACTGTTACAATTTTCGATTGTGTGGTCTAGGTTTTTAGAGAGTCAAGTTTATAAATTTAAAACTTAGAGACCCTAGTTTAGGGTTAAAATTAGTTAGTTTAATTAGACCACTCAGAGCACATCATGCGTCATGCGATTGGTACAATGTCAGGTGTCTTATCAGCCTTGCCAACCATATCTCAAAGGAATCTTTTCAAAAAGATTGAACGAGTATCCGCAACACGCAACAAAACAATCCGTAATCAAAGGATAGACAAGTACAGCCAAGAGCTTACCAATGGCGGATCACCGTCCGCACAAAGTCATCTCCGGATGTTACAAGAATCACAAAATAAGTCCAGTGCTCCACCTGGGAAAAACCCATATCCAACCTTTAGTGGACTTGAACTAGTATGGTCTGGGTCCCCGCCACATATCCAACCTCGATCAGTTGGCCATGACAAGTCATCCGCAGGGCTTACCCTGCCACGTGGAGATATGCCATCACGAATGAGGCAAAGGGTACACATTTGAAAGGAGAGTTGAATAATTTAAAGGGTAAATTATTTTCTTTTAATTTTTTATATTAATTGATGTTGTACATTATGGTGTAACGCCCTTGTCACACCCCGATTTCCACTTGTATTTCGGTGGGCCCGGTGGAGAGTATCGTGACGTACAGTTGATATTATCATAACCAATTACAACACAGAGCAACACAGCGGAAGCCTTGGAGTAAAATATAAACTATTACAAACCATAAAATGTCCAGAGTTCGAAACATACATTTTTACAGACAAGGTTTGTAATAAGATCCACAGGCGGATCGGATAACATACAAAATGAAAACAGACTCTACAGGCTCAACTCTAAGGTCGCAACTCCTTAATGTCAACGCCCCACAGCTTCCGGCCTATTGCGTTCTTGTACCTGTATTTTAATCTTTGAAAATACGTCACTTTACACTGGTAAATACTGTCAACCGAGCCATTTTGAAAACCCTTTCGAAAATGGTTTAGGTAAATTAGCACATTTTGTAAAATAACTTGGGACAGTACAAATGACCTTGTATACAGATTTACATGTCAGGCTTTTACATATGGGGCCTAGTACAGAAACTGAGACATGATCGACTGACACACCACTCTGAACTTTCACAAAGAAAGCGGTTACAATTACCCAGTGTATGCCTACATTCCATAATTTAGTTGTGGCCACTAACACTTTAGTGAGCCAGGGATATCCCGGACACGGTCAAGCCCACCCCCAATGTTTGAGTTTCAGACAAAACAGATCAAAACCGGGTTATGCAATTTTAGTTAATTATCACAACTAGATAAAACATAATTTTCAAACCCGACCAAGCGGTAATAATTTACCGCATCCCAAGCCCGTATAGGGAAAATAGGTTAAGAGTATTTACCTGAGCTAAGTCTTCGAGAAGTCCACAACTCAGCCGAAATTTTCAAGATAAGTACAGGTACAATTTACTGGTAGGCGTTCAGTCTAGAGTGATGGTATTATTAACCAATATTAGAATGCTAACGGGTCCTTAGTTAAGTCTTAGACTTGAACTGGTTAGTCTTACGCTAAAACAATACAGTACGATACGCTAGATTAAGCAGTGACCGAAATAGGCTGTTAGTTGGACCCGACAAGTATATAAACTTGTATAATATGGGTAAACCAACAACATTCTGGATTTTGATAGAGAAATGACAAGTTAAACCTGTTTCGGTTTAAGCACGTAAATTAGCTACGTAAGCTTAACCGAACGCACATAGGCGAAACCGGGTAACCGAGAGAGTCATATACAAGTTCCATATGAATGCATGTTTAATATATGTTATAAAATCAGTAGCTTTGCAAAAGATAGGCCCGAGGTATATTTAAAACTGAATTATGCCTTACAAGGACATTTTGCTCATTTTAGAGTTTATAAAAGATGTTTAAAATGAATCTGATGTCAAGTCGCTAATATTCTGTAAAAATACTTATTCTATGATGTTATAATAGTAGGATATCAAATATATGTGTGTTTGATGATTTTGAAATAATCTATGTCTCGTAAAGGCATTTTAGTAATTTCACACATAGCTTTGAAGTCAAAATTAGGATTCTGAGTTTGGGACTTGTACTTACTATTAAGATGTTGAAAATAAGTTTATAAATCAGTAGGTATTAAGTCTTAGCTCATAGTTATGGTTTTAAACCATACTATGCGCCAAAAAGGCGTAAGAGTCGCTAAAATGCAGTTTAAATCGATGTTTAAGTTAAACAGAAGTTATGACCTGTTTTTATATACCAATAATGTGTCATTTAACTTATTACATCAGTAGGTTTAAGGTTTGGTCATAAAAAGATTGATAAAAATCATTTTGTGTGAAAAGGGTAATTTAGTCATTTAAATGCCATAAACGTATCTTTTGTGAAAACCTAGATTATAATCAGATTCTTGACATTAACACAATCAAATTATGTTTACAAATAAGTTTATGTTTTATATTTACCTGCATGGATGTTTAAAATAATGATTTGCACAAAAAGGACCTTTTTGCAAAGTTTATGCAATTTTAGCGGAACTTGTATGTAAACTCAGATTTCTAATGAATCGAGTAACGAAACTTTAGGAGGTCATCCTATAATTAATTATGGTCTTAAAGTGACCAAAAGTCAGTAGCCAAAATGGCTAAACCGGGTCAGTAGCGAAAGTCAAAGGAAAAGTCAAATATAGCGACTTTTGGTTGCAAACTGACCCTAGACCAAAACTTGACGAGCCAAATCAGTTGGTATAAGTTCTAATACTTATTTTTAGGTTATAAGTGCATCAAAACATATTTTATAACATCTGGATCATTAGTTATGAATTTTTACAAATCTGGACAGTTTGACTTTTGTTGACTTTTAGTTTGACTTGTCAATCGGTCAAGAGTTCGTGGTAATCAGGAGGTGCCCTTTTAAGGGATTAACACCCACATCATTACGATCACATAGCCACTTTCGTTACACTCAATGGCTGGACTATCAAGGATTTAGATCAAAGTCAAGGCGTATTTACGACGGGACTTTGATCTAAGCTCAAAACCATATACATTCAACTTAGCACGAGGTTGGATACTTACATATGGTTCAAATGGAGCTAGCACAGAATGCAATGCTTGAGAGTGACCAGGAACTCCTTTAGGATGAACTTGATGAAAGTTGGTGAAGAAAGTGTTTTGTAACTTCAATTTTCATCAATTAAATGGCCAAGGGATGATCTCAGAGGGTTACCAGGTGTTAAGGGACGAATACAAGTGTCCCTAGACGTGGCAAGCATGCAAAGATGGTGCCAAAACTCGACAAATGTGGCAGAACAGGTTGCTGCCACCTTTCTGTTCGCTGCCAGGTCCTTACGGACTGTATGGGCTAGGCCTTACGGTCAGTAAGGACCTTAGGCGCCCATAGAATCAGATGGCCTTGCGGACTGTATGACTACAGCCTTGCGGTCCGTAAGGGGTCTTCAGAGCTTGAAAATTTTCAAAATTTTATATTTGGCTCCTTGACTTTAATTCAAAGAGTAACGAGGATAATAACGCAACTCAACGACTCTGGTCCCTCCTGTTTTAGCACGTAGCACACCAGGATTACCGGGACATGTGTCGGAAAAATATTGGATGTAAAAACACGAGGTGTTACAGCATTCTTTCTCATACTTTTCATATTTAGAAAGCTCGCTTTGTAACGCTATTTTTGGAAACTTTGTAATCTTGTACTTCATTTCGTTATAATCCTTGTAAAATACCGAGACTTGAATCATAATCGAATTCGTATTATTTCGCAATTTATACTTTACATATTCATACATGTTCATACGTTGAAACTACTACACATATGATGCTTTATTCACGATCCTTGAAAACATTAACGAAAATGCAAATACGTGAGACGATTCTTATACTAAAATCATACTTATTTATACTTGATTATATGATAAATTACATGTCAACACTTATACTATGTTTCTCATACTTAAAAACTCTAAAATAGTCTTAAAATGATTAACATGTAACAATTATACAAGGCACCAAACAACAAAAATCAAAAGTAAAAAAAATGGAGTTTCTGCCTAAGCCTTGCGGACCGCAAGGGAAACCCCATACGGTCTGTAAGGGCCTCTGGCGAGCAGACCCTTCAGACAGGCGCGAACTTTGCACGAATCTCACCATCTAACTCTTCCCCAATGGTTCTAAACCTCATTAAAACACCTCCTAACCAACCCTAATTCATCTCCTATAAAACCCAACACTTCTCCAAGCATTTTCCACTTTCCAAATCCTTCAAATACTCTCAAATCACTCTATATTCAGCTGAAAATCCAAAGACTTGGCAGATTCGTCACCTTTCACCAAAGTGAGCATAACTTGCTCATTTATTCTTCTTTTCATTGATTCTTCTTTCAAAACACTTGGAAAAACCTTGGGTATGATTCCATGGGTTCTCCTTGGAGAATCCAGACCTGAAACTTCACCAAAAGGCTCCAAAGTGGACTGAACTTTCTGTTTTGATTTTAAACTTAGTTAAACTTAACTAAACTTGAGTTCTCTCATCTCAAACCTATGTCCTAATGCTCATAATCAATTGAATGGTTAGTTGGGCTTAAAAACAAGGCTGAGACATTCAAAATCAGAGGTTTAATCCTTACAAACATTTTGTTTTGTTTAAGTTTTTACCCACAAGTAGTGAACAAGCTTGAAGCTTGATGTTTATGTGACTAAGGTTAGCTTGGGCTATCCTACTTAAAAGTCTACCATTACTTGATGTTTCTTAGGTTAGTTATGTTCTATTTTATTTCCTTATTATAAGTTCATGACCCTCCTTGTTGTTTAAGACAACAAGTGTAGTGGTGAACAATAGAGGTACCTAAATGGAAGCTTAGTTCTTCCTACCTCATGTATGAATCATATGACTCAAAGAGGTGCCTAAATGGAGACTTTAATCTCCTACCTCATAGTTGACCTATATCTCTTAATATTATATGTATTTTATATATGTATATATATCTAAGTAACAAGACTTGACGATAACTTAGTAGTTACTTGTCAAGAATGTGATACATCATCCATGACCATGCACTTGTGACGATTCTAATGGATCCCTGGATCCATGAAAACACACTAACTCCTTTGAGTTTCAATAGTGTCGAGAACAAGTGTTATGGGTACAAGATGATTATTTTCATATGACTATTTTTCATGTTGTTTAAATGTCGAATCTATGATCTTCCGTTAACTTCCAATACTCACACACCTATGTTGCTTCGTGTAGAAGGACAAGGTGCTCCTAGCTAATTCTTCAACCAACAACACTCGCGGGATTTCAAGTAGGAAAGCTTGCAAAACCGTGAGTATACTCGATCCATTTTCTATTTTAAACACTTTGGGTGCAACATGTACATTATACAAATCACAAAACACAATGAATCTTGTTTACACACTTTCTCTATCCGTTAACAACATGATACTTGTTATTATACTTGATTATCGCATGCTATGTTAGACGTGTGTTATATGCTCATTAACTTTGCTATCCTACCTTAACAAATATAGCGCTATAGGAGTAACGCACCACCCGTAAACTTGTGGTATTGTTAAGTAAACTATATTTCACCCTCTTCGTTTTGATGATGTTGGGTAAACACGATTGCGTTAGACTTTAGATTGACATATAAAATCACATGTTTAGTATGTTTGTAACAATTATATGCCATGATTACCATGTTGGATATGAGTCAAATTTTATTCACTATTATGCTATGTAACAAACTTGTATGCTCACCAACTTTTGTTGATATAAATTATTTTAATACATGTTGCAGGAATCTAGTTGATGCCGTTGAAGAAATATATTTAGGGTGGATTAGATACACACCTAGATTTAATTTATGTATTTCGTATCATGTTGTATTACCATTTGAAACTTGTTGTATTTCCATTTCAAAACAATGCATTATCATTTTTAGTATGAATGAAATTTTGAGTTATTAAATATTGTCGCAAAGTAGTGCTATGACATTTTGAACAATTTGTTCGTCTCATCCCGATGTTTTCGTCATCGGTTGGGGAGTGACATATGGTATTTTATATTATGGGAGCCTTATGACACACAAAAAAAAAAGATAACAGAGTAAAAATTTCTAAAACACCATATTTCAACCTTAACAGTCCATAAGTGTTTGGCATACCATAGTCTTATGGACTTTTGGACACTATAGCTAAATCCAAACACACACACACATATATATATATAGGATCCGGTTCAAATGAGAACAACCATGAGTTGCAAGAACCACGAGAAGGCCAGCCAAAAGGTTTTTCCAAAATTTTTCTCAAAAGTCGTAAAAACAATCACTTATTCCCGTAAAAAAGAAAAAAATTGAAAAAATAGCGCATACCCACATTTACATGAGGCGTAAAAAAATATTAAACTTTTTCTAAAATTTACATATGCCGTAAAAAAACTTGCATCGGTCAAAACTACCCACTCGGCAATTTTTTTAAATTTTTTTTTACAGATATGTTTATAATTTTTCCATCTACGTTTGTGCAAAAAAAATTTGACCCAACTCGCGCCAGATCAAAAAGTTCTCGCGGTTCTCGCAACTCGTGGTGGTTCTCATTTTACCCATCCCCTATATATATATATATGGGATGGATCATTGAAAAATTAGTTTAAATGAGAAAACTAAAAAACTAAAAAAAAGCCAAAAAACACACAATTTTTTATTAGAAATCGCTATTTTTAATGTATAAAAACTTTTTAATAAAAATAAAATAAATTTATTATTGCACATGTGTGTTAATACGAAAAAACCTAAACCCCCTAACCCACTCCAACACCGCCACCCCCCAACAACCTACTCGTGTACTTTGACGAGCCAATAGGTAGACACCATGTCAGATGGGGGAAGAAATAAACAGCCCAAGTGGGGTGTGTGCGCCACACGCTCCTGCAAAAGGCGAAAAATCATGTTGACAAAACGTGTCATTCGACTATACAGTGTCAGGTCTCTCATCAGTCTTGCCAACCCTATCTCAAAGGAATCTTTTCAAAAAGATTTGAATGAGTATCCGCAACACGCAACAAAACAACCCACAATTACACAATACACAAGTACAGCCAAGTGCTTACTAACGGTGGATCACCGCCAACACAAAGTCATGTACGGAAGTTACAATAATCACAAAAAAGTCAAATGCTCCTCCCGTACATCCGCAAGCACGAGAGGAACACCATACTTTGTGGACTTGAACTGGTATGGTCCCGGACTCCCTATCGGTTCGGGAAAAACCCATATCCAAGCCAGAACTCAATCGGCTGGCCATGAAAAGTTATCTGCGTGCTCACCCGCCACGTGGAGATATGCCATCACGAAGAAGACAAAGGGTACACATTTGAGAGGAAGGTTGAATTATTTAAAAAGTAATTTTTTAATGTTATATATTAATTAATGTTGTACATTATAGTGTTTTATGTTGATTATCATGTGGTGTTAAATATTATGAAAGCCTTATCACACACACAAATAAAAAAGATAACATAGTAAAAATTACTAAACACCATATTTCAACCTTAACAGTCCATAAGTGTTTCATGTACCATACTCTTATGGACTTTTGGACTCTACAACCAACTCTTGACATATATATATATATATATACACACACATATAGGGTAGGGATCCTAAAAGAAGTCTACTCTATTTATTTGAGAAACTTGAGAAGCATTCTAAACCACACATTTCTCTAAGCTTTTTGTAATATACACATATGTATAGTTTACTTATATGTATATTGAATTATACACATTAGGAGGGGAAATATGTAAAAAACCATAAATTAGTAGGGGAGGGATACATTTAGTGTTGGGTTATGGAGGATTTGACTCGAGTAAAGGATTATTCCTTTAGATAGAGGATTGTTCCTCTAGGAACAGAATTGGTCATTTGTCTGTTTGATTAATATATATTGTTATTATATTCAGTAACCTAATTATACCCTATAAATACTTCTTATTCTTGTGCCTGTACACTTTGAGCATCTAATACAAAAGGAAGAACTAGTTGTGGAGTGAATGTAGGTTAGATTAGACCGAACCACTATAAATCTTTTGTTCTTGTTCTTGTGAGTTAGAGTGTGTGAGTGTGTGTGCTTGCTGCAGATTGTTCTAGTGTTCGTGTGACTCGTGTTCTGACCTAACAACTGGTATCAGAGATCAGGCTCTTGATCGATTCACATGAACTAGGTAAGAGGTGAAGGAGAAGAACACTTACATGTCGAAGAACAAGCCGTGTCTCGGGTTTCAGTCATAACCGCCGACATTGCGACTAGGGTTTCTGAACCAGTGACGTGGTCGAGTGTGGTTATATTTTTAGTTATATTTTAAGCGCTTTTTTTACTCGTGAATCAAGCTTTACATTTATAAAACACGATACAATACTATAACTCTACACACGTTAAGGCAAGTGCAACCATCGTGGACGTAGCATAGTGATGGTAAGATACCGAGGTCGTCCAAGGACACAAGAGCTTTTAGTACCAGCTTATTGTTAACGTCTAATCTAATCAATTTTTGATAAAAGTTTTGAAAGATAAAATAAAGATACAAGTAAAAATGTAAATAAAAAGAAGAACAAATAGACAAGAAAGAATTACGTGGTTCCAACTCCTCTTTTATATTTCCTTTGATGAGTTCTGGACTTTGGGCTTTTTAAGAGATTATCTTTAGTTTATAGTAGTAGGCCCTTTCCAGGCAGCGTGACCCTCAACCTATTGGTTTGAGTCAGCAGGGATACAGTCCCGCAAGGTCGGAATATTGAAAGATAATTAAGTAAGTTATTAATGCAAAATATGGTAGGGCCCCTTCCAGGCAACGTTACCCTCGGCCATATTGGTCTGAGTCAGCAGGGATAAAGTCCCACAAAGCCGAATAAAGTTTTAATAGTAGTTTATTTATAAGGGGTTCAAACCGTTCTTACTTCCCCCTGAACGAGATAATAACTTTACCAAACAACATCTTCTAACCCCCTTCCATGTAGTTAACGCGCTTTATATAGACCGTAAAGACACGAATGAATGAATCAACAAGACATGAAGAAATGGTTTAACTAAATGTTCACTTTCAATATAAAAAATTAGTTATAAAAGTCATTAATACATACCCAAATAAAAAGTACCCAAAGGTTGGAAATCAAAAGTAAAACATAAAAGATTTGTCTTCACCAAGTGATGTAATAGATTTAGCCAAGCATGACCTTTGTTTGACAAGAGCTCTTATGATCAATCTTGGATCCTGAGACTACTACACATTCTAAAAGATGAAAGATGGATGATAGTGGTGGGTGTTGGTGTTGTAGTGGTGGTGGACTGATGGAAAGTGTGAAAGAAGTGGTTTGCCAAGGCATGCCTTTCTCCAAAGCCAAACACCTCTATTTATAGCTGGAACAGAGGGCAGCCACGACCCCGTTCCCGTCTGGCACGGCCCCGTGGTGAACTTTGTCTCTCCCTTCATTAACTGCAGATGACAGTTCTATGTACCTACACACCCCGTGGTGACAGAGCAAGCCCCCGTGGTCAGTGTACTTGCCGTACTAGCAAGATTCTGCGAATATTAGAGTTGACCACGACCCGTGTTGGCTTGGCATGACCCTGTGTTGGTTGTCTTTTCTATTTGTCTTCATCTACAGAGAATCTTCATTGGACACGGCCCCATGCTTGGTGGGCACGGCCCCATGCCAATGCTTCTGTCTTCTTTATTTTTGTTTTTTTGGATGTGAGTTGGGGATCGGCAAGTTGCGTCAATTCTTCTTCATCGTATTTGTGTTGGTTTTTACTGTTAATTTGTTCCTTTTATTCCTTTAAGTTCTTTTGATCCTGTAATTTAAAAGTAAACAAAAAAACATGTTTTTTTTCTAACATTAGTACCGAAAAAAGGTTGATTTTAAGCCTTGTTTGATGTAATTTATATGTTCCATTTTGCGCACATCAACCAACCGCCGCCGCCGGTTGTAACTTCGATTAGGGCTCCGATTGAAGAGATTGAGGACTTTTGCTGTAGATTGCGACTAGGGTTTCGATAACCCAGTAGCTGCCGCTATCTAGGGTTACAAAATAGAAGATTAGGGCTTTGATTTTGCACTTTGGTGAGTGAATTTTGTGAAGTTGTGGAGCAGGTTGCGTCCAGGAAGAAGAAGAGAACATACGTGTTTTTTTCTTCTCTTTTCTTTTAAGGGAAAACTAGTTTTCCCTTATTTACAAAAAGACCCCTCAACCTTTGGCAAGGATCTTATCAACCTAACAACTTAGAGAAACAGAATCGTATGCCAGTGATCAGGTGTCATTTGTTTCAGTTGTTTCAGTGCTTATTTTTTTTCTCGATCTATTTTTTCGATTTTAGTTTCGTTTAGTCGTGTTATTTGTTATCATGGCAGAAGACGGGAAGGTGCAAATCGAAAGTTTGACGAAAAAAGTTTGGTTGGTGAAAGATGCAGATTGAAGCAACACTTTGTCAGAAAGACTTAGATGTAGTGCTCGAGGATGAAAGGCCAGAAAAAATGCCACAATCAGATTGGGATAGGATGGATAAGAAAGCCAGGGCAGTGATAACGCTTTCTCTGTCGGAGAATGTTGCATTTAATATCCAGAAGGAGACCTCAACTAGAGGAATAATGTCAGCATTATCGAACATGTCTGAGAAGCCTTCTGCAACGAACAAGGTTTATCTTATTCGAGAGCTTGTGAATACTAGGATGAGGGAAGGTGATTCAGTCACAGCGCACGTCAATAACTTAAACTTTATATTGTCTCGGTTGGTGTCTGTAATCAAGTCTGATGATGAGGTTCAAGCCTTATTGTTATTGTCTTCATTACCCGATAGTTGGTCCGGAATTGTAACTGCTATTACGAGCTCTTCAGATACAAGAAAGTTTACGTTTATGAAGATGCGGGATCTTATTCTGGGCGAAGATATCAGAAGAAGAAATTCAGGTGGATCATCAGGTGATTTAATGCATGTTGGCAGAGGAAGGAAGAATAATAGGAGTAGTATCACACCCCGACCCGCAGCGGAAAAGGTGATCGGGGCATGATTGGGTTATCATCAAAGCTCATGACATTTATTTTAACGTTTCATATTCATTAATACAATTTAATGGAAATTTACAATAAATATTACAACATGTTCTAACTATCAATCTAAGCTTCTTTGTTCTCTTCTAAGGCATTTCCTATGTTTTCCTTGCTTCAACCTGTTCACCTGTATCATGTGTAAAAAGGTTTTTGGATCAACAAAAAGTTGGCGAGTGAATCCTATGGAAAACATTTGAACAAGTTTATTTAATTGATTATGAAATGAGTGCACAACCACACATGAGTAAAAATAGATATAAACTTATTCAACAATCACTAGATATTAAATAAAGCACACATGAACAATAATGGTACGTTTAGAGGCACGCGTTGCTCTACTCGTCTCTCACGAGGAACTGATGGGCCTAATGAATGAATTGCATAAACATGATAATATGAAAGACATAACTACAAACAATATAAATTTAATGATACACACATGAACAATAATGGATTGGTTTTGAGGCACGCGTTGTTCAACTCGTCTCCCACGAGGAACTGATGGGCTTAATGAATGAATTTCATATAATTTGACAAAATGAAATAAGTAATCACAACAATATAAACAATCTAAGTTTAGATCACGATATGGTTTGGCACAAGTTTAAATAAACGAGTTAATTATTTTGTGACACATGACACACCCCAAAACGTGTAATTAAAAAGGGGAGTTGTAAGATTCACTCACAGTGGGTGCGTTCGGTTGATGATGTTGAATGCACGCGAAGTGGTTTTAACCACGAGTGAAATTAACCTAGATAAATAGCATTATGGTTCGGTAAGTAAACGGATTTTATTAGTCCATTTTAGTAGGATTGTTGGGTGTATTTTTGTGAGTTTAAGGCTATTTTCTAACCTTAAAAATGTTATTTTTAAGTATTTTTAATTGATTTTTAATTAAAATAAATAAATAAAAATAATAAAAAAATTTGACTTTTTGACCGTTGACTTTGACCGGTTCGTATGCGAGTATATGTGCGCTGAGTGAGGCTCGAACCCGAGACCTCCCGTACGCGTGCACGCAGCTCTACCAACTGAGCTACGTGTCTAACCCGAAATATTTCTGTTTTTAATTATATTTATATATTAATTAGATTAAACCGAAAATCATTTATTTTTAAAAACGATTTAACTGAATCGGACCGGTGCGCTCCACAGGTCTCGAACCCGGGACCTGTGGGTTGAGTTAACACACAGTCCACCGCTGGACTGTGTGTTTAACATGTTATATAAACCGATTTTTATTATACTTAAATACAAACTAAGTATTTTCGTTTCTGACTTATTTAAAAAGGTAGATAATTGTCCGGATCGATGTAGTAGACCGGACTCGAACTCGTGTCCTGTGATTAAACATACACACAGTCCACCACTGGACTGTGTGTCTAACTTGGTTATTATTCCGATTATTAATATACTTAACATATACCAGTGTTGACTCCGGTTTGGTTAACAAAAAAAGGCGTTTTTATTAAGGCAGCGTGTGTGTGACAAGGTTCGAACTCGAGACGTTAGTGTGTTTATTGTGCACACAGTCCACCGCTGGACTGTGTGTCTAACCCGAGTAATAACTTGATTTTAATTATACTTATACATTACAGATACTTCGTCTTCTTCGTCCGTTTTTAACCAGAATCGGAAATCCGACTGGTTCAATGTTTTAATCGGTTTCTTTAGCGTTCTTTAGTTAATTACAAGTGAGATATAAATAAAAGAAAGAAAAATAGGCGTAAAGTATACCGACTGGACTCCTCTGTTTTTCCGGCAGAACTCCGGCGACTGCAACAGGTTCCGGCGTCGTGTGTCTTGCAGCAGCGAGTCTTCAGAAAGCTTACAACGGACGTGGGTGATTTCGGTATAGGCTCAGGGGGTTTAGTAAGGCTTAGAAGTGAAGAACCCGGTTTTCCGGCAAGATACAGAAGTTTTCCGGCGGGTGAGTTTTCGCCGAGAAAGGGTGCGGTTTTGAGCGAAAAAGTTTGCAGAGGTTCGAGGGGGTATTTATAAGGCAAGTCGTCGATGAATTTGGTCCAATTTCCAACTTGATTCGTCGGTTAGAAAAACTCCGGCGGTTATAGCTTGTGTCGCGATTTCAGGCGTCGGTTATAACCGATGTGTGTTTAAAGCTTACGTTAAAACTGAAGGAATCGTTAATTCTTGGCGAGATCGCCGGGATTTCCGACGACTGCATTTGGGCGCCGGTTTTGAATTCGGAAGGTCATGATATGAATTAATTGATCTTAACATTTAACAAGAAACATCAGTGGCACAGTGGTTTAAGTGTTGAGTGTTAGGTTGTTGTTTGACTCGGCGACTGACCCGGGTTCGAAACCCGGCAGAAACAATTTGTTTTTATTTTCTTATTTTTAACAGTTTTTCAAAAACTAATTATATATTCCCATATAATAATTAATTATGTATCGTTTAAAATTATTTTGGGCATTAAATTTGCAACGAAATTTTTAACTGATTGTTCGGTTAATATATGGAGCGGGTTTGGTAAAATCCGTTTTTTGACGGATGTTACAAGTAGTGGCAATAATAACAGAATGAGGAGTCAGTATAGGGCTCGAAATGATGTGACCTGTTGGAACTATAAAGAGGTTGGACATTTCAGGAATCAATGTCCAAATGACAAGAAAGAAGTTAACGCTGCAGTAGACCACTCACATGATGAAGTTTTGATCTGTAATGTTGAGAGCATTGTGGATTCCTGGGTTATGGATTCGGGTGCTTCATTTCACACTACCCACATCAGTGAAGCACTACGGACTCTTAAAATTGGGTATTTTGGTAAGGTACGACTTGCAAATGATGAAGTCTTAGATGTCACAGGCATGGGTGATACTGACTTAGTTACTTCAGTTGGATCTACTTGGAGTTTGAGAGATGTGAGAGTTATTCCAGGCTTGAAGAAAATGCTTATTTCAATCGGGCAGCTAGATGATCAGGGTCACAAGGTTAAGTTCGGTAGTGGACAGTGGAAGGTACTTGAGGGAAATTTAGTAGTTGCACATGGCAAGAAGAGAGGCTCATTGCACATGGTCAGTGTACCACCTGAGGGAGAGGTTCTCCCAGTTCAAAAGAAGACCAAGATCCGGTTCACAGAATCTCGGGGGCAGAAGAAGGTTTGTTTTGTAGGAGATAAACCCAGAGTCACAGGTCAGATCCAGGTTGAACATGCTAGGAAAGGTTCAGGAAACCAGTTAAGGGTTTTTGTGGTAGTGGGAGCACGGGTAGTGCTTCAGCTAGAGCTCCCAGACGACAGTGGGTTAAGAGAACTCGTATTCCAGCGATGGAAGTCTCTCCAGTGAATTACCTGCTTACGATAGAGAGTGTTAGTTCTGAGGATTTCTCAGGGTCCGACAGTTCATTTAAGTGGGAGCCAGAAGGGACAGAGAACGAGTCACGGGTAGTGACTGATGAGTTGAAGCTCAGTGGGAGCTTCAACGAGCCTTCAGGTTAATGGATGAGAAGGCCGCCCACAACTAGTGAAGATGAAGTGTTTATAGAGGTACTTATGAAGATGAAGTTTTAAGGAGAGCAGTTTGAGGTCGTTAAAGCCTCTAAGTGGGAGATTGTTGGGTTATGGAGGATTTGACTCGAGTAGAGGATTATTCCTCTAGTCTAATGTTTATTCCTCTAGGCAGATGATTGTTCCTCTAGGAACAGAATTGGTCCTTTTTCTGTCTGATGAAGATATATTGTTATTATATTCAGTAACCTAATTGTACCCTATAAATACTTCTTATTCTTGTACCTGTACACTTTGAGAATCTAATACAAAAGGAATAACTAGTTGTGGAGTGGATGTAGGTCAGATTAGACCAAGCCACTATAAATCTTTTGTTCTTGTTCTTGTGAGTTAGAGTGTGTGAGTGTGTGTGCTTGCTTCAGATTGTTCTAGTGTTTGTGTAACTCGTGTTCTGACCTAACATTTAGAAGCATTTTCATTCTTTTTTCACTCATATGGCAGGGTCGTTGATGCCATGACTTTGAAAGACTCGGCCCATCACTGAATTAACGTTTTCAGTTGGTATCTCAACCATGTATTGTGTACCTCTCTTCTTTACTCTAGCAATGATCATGTTGCCGTTAACAACTTTCCATTATCCTCTACCAAAGTGGACATCTTATCCCTCATCAAGTTGTCCAATGGATAACAATATCCTCTTCAAACCAGGAATGACCTGAACATTCTTCAAGATCCAAATGGTTCCCAATGGTATTTTTAAGTCTATGTCTTCAACTCTTGTAATACCAAGACTGTGATTATTAGCCAAACGAACTTTACCAAAGTTAGATGTTCGTAGATACTTTATCTTCTTTGTGCTAGAAGTAGCGTGAAACGAATCTCCGGAATCCATAATCCAATCTTCAACAATATCTTTGACACAACAAATAAAGGAATCCTCTGAATCCGAGGTTGTAGTAGCATTCACCTCCTTTTTGTCCCTAGGAGGTTTAGTACACTTACTTCTAAAGTGCACATGATCATCACAGTTCCAACACTGTATGTCTTTTCTTGCTTTTTTTGGTCTTGACTTGTTTCTTCGTTTTGACTTTGACCTTCCTCTATTTCCACCTCTATTATTACTTCTCTCTCGCACTTCAATACTAAGCAACGAACTTGTCTTTCTGGAATTCCTTCTTATAGAGTCCTCATTTAATATCAAGTCACGAACTTTAACCAAAGTGAGGGTCTCAACTGCCCTAGTGATTGTAGTAATGCTTCCTGACCAGCTGTCAGGTAATGAGGACAAAAGCAGACATGCTTGCAGTTCATCATCTATCTTGAGTTTTACTGAATTTAAATGAGACAAGTGAGATTTAAACAAATTAATATGCTTAATAACAGAATTCCGCTTTTCATGTGGGTGGTGACTAACTCCCGTATCAAAAACACCTTGTTGGCAGGAGATTGCTTCTCATACATATTTGACAAAGACTCTTTGATTCCTCGTGTTGAGGTTTGCTCAGAAATCTTGTAACCAACATTTTTAGAAAAAGTGAGCCTGATTTTTGACAGAGCCTTCTTTCTTGTCAATGGTTGTCCACTCTTTCGTTACAAGTGTAGGAGGAGGCTCTAAGGTTAGTTCCTTCTGTATCAGCAAATCTTTGATTTGCATCTTCCACCGTCCGAAATTCTTCCCATCAAACTTCTCAATTCTCGAAAAACGTTAACTGATTTAGACTCATCTTAAAGTTAATTAATTTTGATTTAACTGATTAAAAGGTATAAAAACATCACAAAGAAGAACGAGGAAGTGTGGTTTTAAAAAAAAAATTTCTCTAACAGTAAATTTCATTCAAAAAAAAAGCCAAGCCACCCCAATATAAAGGAAGGGTAGCAAGCAACACAAACCACAAATTACACCAATTTCAAGATCGAATAAACTTGTTTTTAGACCTATTTAAGAAAAACCTAAAGTCTTCACATCTTCAATGATATCCTCGATCTTAATCTCCTTATTTGAAATCTTTTCTATTTATCCCTTTCATATACACCAACATGTAATATCACGATCCCTTAAACGCTTTCTTCTCTTTCACACTGCTGACTTTATGCAACTTCAGTAACTGAAAATCCAAAAATCCGTGGAACCTTACACCACCTGCATATGTTTTGCCAAACTACTGAAGCTACCCTGCATGTTGTAAACATATGATGAGTCATTTCAACACCTGAATCGCACATAATACATCTCTGAGAATTACCTAATATTCTGACTGCTTAACGCCGCCTCCTATATGGGAAGCCGATTCATTTCTTCCTTCCACTAAAAATACTATACTTGCTAGGAAAGTTGAAGAATATAACTTATGGTGTAATCATATTTTTTAACTAAATTAAAAAAAACATTAGTATTTAATAGAAGAGATATATGAAATCAAAATTTAGACTCCACCCCACGTGACATCTAATCTAATCTAATCTATAATACCTTATTAAGAGAACTAGGTTTCTACCCTTATGGTAATTTTACATTGTGCGCACATTTAGAAGCAACATGTACAAGAGAGCCAAACTATTTTAGAGGGGGTAAACTTGCGAATCGTCCAAAGATTTAAGACACTTTAGGGTCATTTTAGGGATTTGACACCTTTGTAACCTATCATTAAGATGAGATATGAAGAGTCTAAATAAATTGTTATATAAAACAATATGTACAAAAGAATAGAAGCCATTTCAGAGGGGTATAATAGGAACTTGCTTAATAATTTAATATGCCAAGGGGGCAATACAGGAATTTTAGCATGAAATCTAATTGCCTCCTCCAATGACATCGGTCTGTTCGAGAAGCACACCCTATAATTGTGGAATTTGGATGGTCGTCCCTTCACCACAGTACTCTCTTTTTTAAGCGACTTTCAACGTTTTCCTCATTCATCTCAAATCAAACAAGTGATTGTTAGGTTTATCATCTATCAAACGAGTGGCTTAGGTTGTCTAATGCTCATCCGAAGACTATTATTCCGTTCAGAAGAGGTGGAGAAAGATACCAATCATGTTTTTCTTTGACAGGTATGGATGTCGATTTCTGTTTGTTCTTGGCTGTTATTCCTTAAAGTTGTTAATTTAATTTTTTTAGATTAATGCTCGATCTGTCTTGTAGTACTTCATCATCTAATTCAAAGGTATGAAAGTATGAAACTCATGAATTAGTTAGTAATAATATGATGAATATAACATACAATTGTTGGATAAACCTGATGGCTACAAAAATTATGATTTATAGGGTTCTTGGTATGAATTTGGGGAAATCTGCTGAAATTACAAAATTATTATTATAATCATCATGAGTTTACGCATTAATTAGGGCATCTGTGGGATTTGAGAAATGTTCCTCCTTCGTTGCCAATAGCCAGGAATGATCTAAAGAACAGGTGGCAGGTGGCGGACGAGGGGCGGAACCACATTTTTTAATTTCACTTAAATATGCAGGTTTGTTAGGTATTGTAATTTTACTTAAAGTAAGTTAATCATCCAGTCTAATATTTTTAATTTCTCACACATATATATGCAATCTATAAATGCTAATTTGCATCTCTTTTTTCTAGCAGTCGTGAGCTTTGGAAAAGTTATTCCCCAACATAGAGTACAAGTTGAAAAGTTTGGTTTGGCAATTCTTGAAGGTGTTCTTGTCATTGGTATGCTTTTTTTATATTTTATTCACTTTTATTAATATGCAATCTTCTTTAATCATTATCTTGTATTTTCACATGAGAGATGTGTACTTAAGTTGAACTTTGGTGGTTTTTATCTACCTGCAAGAAGATGGTAAAAACTTTGACTTGCCCATGAAGAAGAAAAGCGACATCTGTACAATAATGTAAACAAGTGGAACAACTGATGATCCAAAGGATGTACTGGCTTCCAACAACAGCATGTAGCAGGTGTCTATCATTTGTTACCGCAAAAGAATTATTGAGTTACCGCCTTCTGTATGATGGAAAGTATAGCCCATGTGATGTATATTTTTTCATACTTTCGGCTGGATTTTTTTTTACAAACGCATAAGATTAGATTTATCATCTATCAAACACGTTTTCAGGTTGACAACTACTCGCCTATGTGCGGGTTCCCCACTAGCAAAAGAGCATAGGTGACACCCGTCGCATCGCGCGGGCTAACCCACTAGTTTTAATAAAAGACTCTAAAAAATGTCACATGACATCCCCTCCCTCAATTCATTAATGATGCTATTAATTAATTAGTATTTAATTCTAATTTATAATTAAAAATATGTAAAATATCTATAATTTTGAAACCTATGATTTTATTACAGTACTTCTTAAAATGGATAACCATTTGGTTTGATTTACTTTATCTGTTTTGAATAAATCAAGTATAAATATAATTAAATGATATGTTTACCTTTGAAAAAACAATAATTGCTATTATCTAAAAAACTTGGTGTTACGTTATTAAAAATGTTATATTTTTAATTATATGTATTAATATTTTATATCAACACCAAAAAAAAATATGTAAACAATAATACTCAGATTTTAGTTTATAGATTAGAAATAATAAAGTGAAGTGATTATTTCAACAAAACAATTTTGTGATGAATTTATCTATTAAATCTATTAATTCAAACAAAATTTAATTAATTAATAATATTATTAATAAATTAAAAGAGAGAATATTATATGATATTAACTAAAATCTTTTATTATAATTAGATATACCCATCAAAATCCATCCCCATTGCCACAATTTTCAACCACCAACTCTATCTCATTAACATTTAAGTATCGAGCCTTCTTATTATATCCCAAAATTTTAAAGAAATTTTTATGTGTTCATTAGTTTTTTTTGCTTCGTCTCATTCCCTAAGATAAAGATTAATTTAAGAGTTTACTTCACCTTCTTTACGTAGCATAACATAATATATATAAAAATAATTATTATATAAATATATATTTTATGTATATCTAATTATTATTACTATAGTAACAAATAAATATAAGTTTTTGCTGAGTATAGTTACAGAAGGTTGGTGAAGTAACAAATATATACTATTAAAATTAAATTATTTTTTATGTAATTATTAAATTATATTTTAATTTATAGTTGTAGTTTAAGATAAAAAATAATTAAGTTATTTCTCATTATTATAGAAGATATTTACTTTGCTCCTTAAGTTTACATTTGAGTGTTGCTAAAATCCTTCTTGCAGATGCGGTAGAAACTCGGTTTCGAATGATATCAATTTTGCTTGTTACGGTACTAGTATGATACAGACACTTAGTATAGCAAGTGAAAGAAAATACATAAAGAAATAAAGTCGTTAAACTTTAGAGTACAAAAATTTTATGGTCATTTAAAAAAAGTTTAAAACATTACTATAAACAAAACATGATATTAAAGTGAAAACCATTAATTAATAAAGTCTGTGTGCAAGATATGTTTAAGATTTAATAGTATTAAAAGATTTTTCATGTTTAACTTTCCATTTCAAATTATTTATACTTATAATTCATGTTTTTTTTGTAAATTTTAACATATGTGTTATATATATAAGTTATTAGCTACAGTGCATTATTTAAATTTATTAAATTGTCATTGTCTAAATTATTTATTACAACTTTGCACCAAGTAAAACATGAACAATTATTGTTTATGATTAGTTCACGTGTTTTTTTAATTTGCAAAAAGTGAGAAGAAGTTTTGACTCAAGTCAAATTAAGAAAAACACCCACAATTATTAGAGTATTTTTTAATCTAGAATTGATGGAAAATTTATTTATTAAAATACGTGATTTAAAAATTATTTATCAAGTCTTTTTCAATATACTTTTTCTCAATCCTATTTGTAGTACATTTGAAAATCTTATATCTTATATTTAAGAATATGTTGGTTAACAAGAGCTAATAAAAAATAGTGAAGTTTTAAAAAATTTATAAAACACTTTGTTTGATCATGAAATTGTATAAAAGAAAATTAATGTATTTTAAAAATTCTTTAATGAAATGATTTCTGTAACTATTTTATATTTTTCTTAAAAAAAGACACTAGTAGTCGGACCCGTGTAAAACACATGTAGTTTTAGTAACGTTTTATTATATTAATTAGTAAGTAATTATCGGTTCATTTAGATTGTTGGGGATTTAATATATATTGGACATTCAAAGTCATTGTCCAGTAGGCAGAAAAGTTAATAATAAGTCTAATTAATACATAACAAACAACATTTGGTTCAAGTTGCAGTTAAATATTATACATAACCACATAATATTGGATCTTCTTTTTTTAATCTTTGTAAGAAGTAACTCTTGTTCATGTATGTGGTTATGTCCCGTTAAAGTCAGACCCATATAAATGATGAAAAGTTTTTTTCACGCATTGACTGCGAAACAATTATTAACCAAATATATTCAGATTATATAACCGTATTGTTCAAATGCATTAAAGAGAAATCTATACTTACATATTCGATATGGATGTTCTCATTTTCAGTTTTGCTCTTCTTGATTATAATGTTATTTTGTTGATCAGTGAAATAAGAAATCTCGAACACGGCGATAGAAAATTTACATAATACGTTTTATTAAACAACGATAGAAAACCATGCACACCACATTTTACATACCAAATTTTATTAAACAACGAATCAGCATGGCATAACATGTCATCAAAAACCAAAACAATATATATCATATTTACACTAAACTTGATACCACGACATAATATGTCATCAAATATCATTTAAAATAACTAACAAAAACAATACATATCATATTTACATCAAAGTGTGTTTAATATTCACTTGTTTTGTAATCATCTTAACATGCTCCTCCTCCACCTCCTTTTTCATGATTTCCTTATCTAACCAAGAATAAATAAAACCAAATTAAAAAACATATATCTCTAATATGTTAAAAAGATATATATCCAAGCATTATTCAATTTGTCAACCTTCTAAAATAAATCATACAAACATATTATATATAACTTTAATTGTATACCTTATATAGAGTACAATATTTAAAAGATTACCGGTAACATTCAACTGGTTATACATCCAATCCTCATTATTCGAATTAGTCAAAACATCATTACATGACCTGCACCTGCAAAAGTTAGACTCCCGCTCACAAAAAAATGTGAGAACAGAGATGCAATTGAGAGCTGAAGGTTTATCATAGCTTACCAATCCAATAACTCTAATCTCCTCTCTGCAGCAGCATTGCTCTTCTCCCTCTCTTCAACCTCAATATCATTATGCAATGCTCAGCTTCTATATATATCAATACTCAGAAAGTAAATCAAATTCAGAAACAATTTAACATTATATAATCAATACTCAGAAAGTAAAATGTGATAAGAAAGATTAATACGGTTAAAATTCAAGTCATTAGGAACAACAACAGTTACGATTAAACTTTCTTTTACAATGCCTTTACCTCTAAATCATTCAGATTATCTTCATCTTTCGCGGCTTCAGTGGAATCCACTCGAATCGACCTTTCAACGGCACATTATTTACGATATCGTAATTGTACCTGCAATTTCATCACATATTGTATTCATAAGAATTCAGATATGTATTCATTTCGGACGACTTCGGACGATAAAATAAAAATATTATATATTTACGACTCGTTACGGACTCGACGCTCGTTACGGACGACTCGAACGATAAAATAAAAATATTATATATTTACGACTCGTTACGGACTCGTCGCTCATTACGAACGACTCGGATGATAAAATAAAAATATTATATATTTACAACTCGTTACGGACGACTCGGACGATAAAATATAAATATTATATTTATAATATATATATATATTCAAAATGGTATAAATATTCAAAATATAGGTTGATAATAAATAAAGTTTTTTTTACAATGCCTTTACCTCTAAATCATTCAGATTATCTTCATTTTTCACGGCTTCAGTTGAATCCACTCGAATCGACCTTTCAATGGCACATTTTTACGATGTCGTAATTATACCTGCAAATTCATCACATTTGTATTCATAAAAATTCAGATATGTATTCATTTCGGACGACCGTACGATAAAATAAAAATATTATATATTTACGATTCGTTACGGACTCGATGCTCGTTACGGACGACTTGGACGATAAAATAAAAATATTATATATTTACGAATCGTTACGGACTCGACGCTCGTTACGGACGACTCGGACGGTAAAATAAAAATATTATATATTTACGACTCGTTACGGACTCGTCGCTCGTTACGGACGACTCAGACGATAAAATAAAAATACTATATATTTACGACTCATTACGGACTCATCGCTCGTTACGGATGACTCCGACGATAAAATAAAAATATTATATATGTTATTAGAAACCATGCATACCACATTTTATTAATAATGTTATTAGAAAGTATTAGAAAGTATGCTTTTCAAGAAACTTATAACTACCATATAACAATTTGTAATATTAACACCATGGTGGTTTCTAAAGCTGAGTTCCAGTGCAACAAAAGTAGAACTTGAAGAGGATGCACCACTTGTCCTTCTTGCAAATATTTTTACAATAAATAAATGCCTAACAATCCAAGATATAATCGTTACAAAACAAAATAGTAAAATAAATTTATATTAAACATGTGATATTTAATCAATAACATCAAGTGTTTAAGAACCGGACATGCTTATTTAGAAGTGAATTACTTTCCAGAATGTTCATCTATTGGAAATGTGCTTATATTTGGAACATCATGAACTCATGAACCAAACTAACTCTGTGACTCATATTCCGGAAAACTGATCACTCTTAGTTTTACGAATTAACTCATACTGAACAATTGCCATCTGATTTCTTTATCTGTATGGAGTTAAGTTTTTTTCTAATTTAGGTTTACTAAATATAAAATATATGAATACAAAAGAAACAAACTTTCACGAACTTACTTTTGTCGCCTTGATTCTTCTGGTCATTCCGGCTATAAAAGTGTGGAAAATCACACAGCCAAAAGGCTGCCCTGGTCCTCTCAATTCCACATGTCCCTGACTCGTGCCCTCCTTTTTCATTTCAATTACTTATCTAGTGGCTGCAAGTGATTTTGTTTGTGGACTAAAGATCTACTTTTTTTTTCAGCCCAATTAGGTAAGTATTTTATACCAGCTGCTACATCAAGTGACTTTCCATTTAACTTCAACTGCAAGATAGATCAAACATAAAATAAGTTCATATCTTTTAAAATAAATTCATACCATTTGGCTTTTCCGTGTTGTCATGCAGCCTCAGCCTTTTTAAGTTGACAATCTACTTTAGATAGATTATATATCTTTTTGCTCTACAAAGTACAACACAAAAAAGAAGCATTAGAATTGTTAACATAATATCAGTTAAATAAGTTTCAAGATGTAAACCAATAAGCTTCATATCAGAATCTTGACTTTTGGACATGAAGAAAAGGTTCTAAGACAAAGGGACAATAGAGATTAAGAAAAACATGACTATAATTATATCTTGAAACTTGATTGATTAAAAAAAATCTAAAAAGCTATGTGGATATACTATTAGAAACCTAAATGAGCCGTAGCTCTTCATCTATCTCATCGTCCCAAGCAAACGAATCGGTCATTCTCCGGATATGCTCTTTTTGTGCATATAAACAAATCGGTCATTCTCTGTAAAAAAATGTGGTATACTAAACAACTTCAATAAGAGCATATAAACAAAGACGCTTGTACGCACTAATATAACATATATATAGCATTACATAATATACAATTGCTACTTACTGGAATTTCTATCTACATTTACAAAAAGAACATAAAAATATCACAATTATAATATACAATTGCACTTACATAATATACAGTTGCACATTACCTATGAATAGTCTGTATATATTCAAAGAATGCATACCTGAAGCTTGTACCCTACAAAGAACATCATAAAACCGAGTACCAGATCCAGACTCATAGACACACAGTTAATAACACACAACATTGATTCAAGCAATCATGAGAAATTGGGAGTTTAAAACATTGTACCTTCTTTTTGCCTTCAGCTCCTGCCAATAAAAAATATACACATTAATATCAATTTGAAAGATAAGTAGCTCTTATGCAGTTAAATAATTGATACTTATTCTAAAGTGATGGTTGTCATCATTAAAAACTTCATGTTATTTTGTGTGATTAAACAAAGTTATTTTTAAATTAAGTATGGTTTTAAGAATATTTAAATTAATGGTCTTCGGTTCTTGAACCACTATAACAAAAAGAAAAGTTTGACTTTGAATGTTAGCTAAACTTCAAGTTTTAAAGCTCTGAAGCAAAATATGTTGTCACATTCGACACATTAAAACAAACTTTCCTTGAATGGAGATAGTATCAAAATCAACTTCAAAAAACACACAATTCTAACAACAAACAAAATCACTAAACATCAATTACCTCAGCGGAACCGAAATTATGGTTTTGTACGGACGACTACTTGAGCTCGAGTGCTTTGAGGTTCGAATCGAGATCATCTACGGCTTTGATCAGAACTGTTTTGTGATCTTCCGGTGCGTCCTCGTACTTGTTGTCGTCTTTTGACTCTGATTGGGAGCGTTCGTCTTCGTAATCGTCTGAATTGGAGAGATCGAGGTTGTAGGAACCTTATCAACAACCACAGATCCAGATCTGAGTTTATTGTTCATCGCAAGAGAAGGTGTGAGTGAGAGAGTAGATGTTTTGAATTTTGAATTATGGGATTCTAAGAGAGATGCTTTTAGGTTTTGAGGACATTTATTAATAGAGAGATTATATTAGGTTTGAAATTTGAAATTTGAACTTGAAATTTGAAATATGTAAATAAGACACTTGATTGTTTAAGAGAGATAATTTGAATTTGAAATATGTAAAATGAATTTAATTTAAATAGGTAATTTAATTTAAATAGGTAAATGGATTAGTGATTAATTAATTGATTTATGATGTAAGCAATTACTTAGGTGGATGACCTTAATGGTTGACACATAAGCAATGCTTATGTCATGCTCTTTATCCTTTAATAGAGAAGGGAGATTATTTATTCTTCCATATTTATTTTATTTTCTTAAAAATATTTTCCTTTGTAAAAGCTTTTGTTTTTTCCAATTTAAAAGAAAAGATCTTATGTTTCTGAATTTTAAGCTGGCTTGAGACGATTTTATTTTCTTTCAAAAGTTTAATCACACAAATGTTCTTTCCATCTTCAAGAAAAGTTGTTTGATCACTTTCTCTAAAAAAAATTTATACATAAACGAAAAAAGGTCTCTAAATTTTTTTATACATAAACCAAAAAAAGGATTTGATACTATATTTACGTTTATTCAATTTAAGATGTTGTCTTCTCTCAAAACTGCATAAAACACAATTGCGTAAGTGATCATAGAAACTGCAGCTGCATAGCTAGCATTCCAAACACCCAATTTGTTATAAGATATTCTATCCAATACAATTTGGAGTGAGAAAAAAAATATTTTAGAAATATACCCATTTTGGTAATTAATTTTCAAATCATCCATTTTGTTAAATAAGTTTTCCACCAAAACTAGTTTAGTAAAAAACTCAAATTATTATACTATACAAAACATAATATTACAAATTTGTACGGAGATTCGCTCATGAAAAATTAAATTGAAAATTAATATTCACTAAAAAAATTTATAGTGTAGCTAATGTATGAAAGTTAATGTCAGTTACATTTTTAAAAAGTTAATCTCACAAAAGAAGTATAACCCTTAATCTGTAGTATCTAAACATAATTCTCCTTTTCTATATTTTTAATATAAACACATACATATTACACACACGTGTATATATATATATATATATATATATAATATATATATATATATTGAATGCAATATCCATATTGATAAACAATATACGCTCTTACTTCATTTAATTTCCATTTTATTTGATTTTTCTCAAATAACTTGCAATTGTATTGGATAATTTTATTGACGTTCCAATAAAATTTCTTTAAAATCGAGTTATGGAGTGTCAATACGGTACCGTACCATGGCGAACCGAACCATTGTCGCCCGAACAACATTGATACTGGTTTTGATAATACTTTATCTTTATTTCGAATATGGAACCAGTATCTATTTTTATGGTGCCGATATCTTCTTGGAAATATCATAATTTTATATTTTGAATTTTTTAATTTCGGGTATACTGAGTGCCAATATCATACCGGTACCGTTACGAATCATGTCTAATCAATACGGATTGAACATCCCCTGTGAAGCGCGAAAACATCCCACTACTTTAAATTAAATTAGCAATAATTATCATATATTGGCCCTTATTTTGTGTAAATTTATTTTCAAATTATTATGTTTTTCTTTAAGTTTCAAAAAAGAATTAATATCTTACTTACATTGGTGGCTTTAGAAATTTTTATATGGTGTTCATCATCTTTTTTCTACGTAAGATATTTTCTTTATTTAACCAGTAATATACGAGTCTATATTAATAAAAGATATGAGAAAAATCAACTTTTAAGTGGCCTACTATTTTTCCTTATTACATTTAAAATATTAATAAAGAAAGATGAGAAAAATCAATTTTTAACTGGCCTACTATTTTTCTTTTTTATCCACACTATTAATTTATAAAATTAGTTTGTCTCACTAAATTATTCAATTTTTACCTTTATTTATTGGGCCACATCTATACTATAGATACATATATTTTAGGCTAAATTGCACTTTTCGTCCTTTATGTTTCAAGGTTTCGACAGGCGCTGTCCTTTAACTTTAAAAATTACACTGTATGTCCTTTATGTATGCAATAATTAACGGGCGGTGTCCTTTCAACTAAACCCAGTTAACTTTTTATGTTAAAACCCCTCATGTGTAACTTTTTAAACAGCAGGGACCATATGTGCAAAATCAGATGCACGACGATTGACGACGATTTTTCCGGCATGTTTTCCGACAATTTTTCCGGCGCATATATGGTCCCTGCTGTTTAAAAAGTTACACGTCATGGGTTTTAACATAAAAAGTTAACTTGGTTTAGCTGAAAGTACATCGCCCATTAATTATTGCATACATAAAGGACATACAGTGTAATTTTTAAAGTTAAAGGACAGCGCCTGTCGAAACCTTGAAACATAAAGGACGAAAAGTGCAATTTAGCCTATATTTTATTTCTTTTGGTTATGAAGTGTTATCTGTAACGCCCAGCGTTCTCATACTTTCCATATTTAGAAAGCACGTGATGTATTTCTGTTTTTGAAAACCTTGTATCTTGTATTCGTTCTTTCGTTGTAACATTGTAAACTGAGATTTGAATCATAATAAAATTCGTATTTTATTCCAAGACATGTCATATATACGTTCATACATTCATACAGGTGATACTTGATCCTTACTACTTGTAAACGTTTGATAAACTTGCCAATACGTGGCATACATGAATTATACATCATTTGGATGTATACGATACTTATTCGCGATTCATAAACTTAATCATACTTGTTATTACTTATTATTATGCTTACATTACGTAAATAAACGTTATACTAGGCCTTTGTTGCATAAATCACCCTAAAACTCGTCACACACAAACTACAGGGGCTGAATGTGTCAAAAATAACCAAACTTTGGGTTTTTACCTTCTCGCGGGCCGCCAGCACCAAACCCAATTCTTCTCGCTCCCCGCCAGAAGGCAAAATCCACATAATTATTATTCAGCTCATGGGTTGGTCAATTTTGGAGCACAGAATTGTGCTTCTTGCACTAAATGCCCACCAAACTAACCCTAATCCCCAACTATAAAACCCACACTACCTCCACACTTCTTCCACTTTACAAACACTCTAAACTCACTCTCTAATCACTTCAAATCTGTTGCTAATCTCAGAATCTAAGCAGAAATTCCAAGGCTTTCAAAGTGAGTTCTAGCTCACTTCCATTTCATCTTTTTCATTGTTCTTTCTTTTTTAGCACTTGGGACACCTCTAGGATTGTTTCCTTAGGTTTTTCCATGGAAAACCAAGATGGAACTCCTTCATGTTTGAGGTTGAAGTGCAATAAACTACCTGATTTTAACAAAACTCTTTCAAAACTTATGTTTTCATCAAACAACTTTGTGTTCTTGAGCTTGCAATCAAAGCTATGATTAGTGAGACTAACCAAGGTTGTTATACATGTAATTAAGAGTGTTTTAACACTCTAAACTTTCTGTTTTGAAGAGCTTCAAACTCACAAGTGATGCCAAGCCAAAAGCTTGATGATAGTGTGTCCACCTTGGTTAGCTTGGGCTATCCTAACTTAGAGACCACACATCACTTGATGATTTTCATTATTATCCCAAGTAGTTTGCTAGCTCTAAAGTGTCACAACCCCGCCTAGCCGTCGACGAGTGTCGATGTGTGCTCCCCGGGTGTAGTTTACTTGGCTACTTGGTATAGTGGTGACACACTTTCCATTCTTGTCATTTACATTTTGTTCTTGTTCTAAGACCCTCCTTGTTGTCTATGACAACTTGTGTAAGTGGTGAACATCATACGAGGTCCCAAAGTGGATGGTTAATCCTCCCACCTCCTACTTGAATTACATGACACTAAGAGGTACCTAAGTGGATAGTTCATCCTCCCACCTCCTACGTGATTATATAACTAGATATATATACATATGGACTATAATATAATTCTTGAAACTGAACCTTTGATAATGACTAAATAAGAATCTATCAAGTTAATAAGTTTATCACTATGTATGTAGTTCCTTGTCAACAATCCTTATAGGTCTTGAACCTATGAAACAACACCTAATCCTTATGGGTTATTATAAGTGTCAAGGACAAGTGCTATACCTTAGTGTGTATTTTCATATACGTTACTTTGAATGCACTATTCCAAATCCCGAATCTCTCATTATCATAACAACGCTCACACCTACATTTTCCTCTTGTAGGATAACTCGGTGTTCATCCCGCAACTTAACAACCCTTCACGGACTTTGCTAAATCGGAAAGCTTCCAAAACCGTGAGTATACTCGAACCCCCTTTTTACGTCTACCACTTTTGGGGTGTAACATGTTTATCTTAAACAACACAAAACTTATGCTTTATTACTTGCACGAACAATCCATTATACATGAACGCTTTGATACGTATGTTATGCTTATACTAGGACCGAACGTATGTGATACCATAGTCATTAGCTTATTTTGAGCCTCCATTTGACATGTATAGCGCTATAGGAGTAACGCACCGCCCGTGAACGAGTTGTCATGTTGAATTATTTATACTGCGTAAACAGAGGGTTGACTAGAAATATCGCATGCCTTGTATATGCTCGTATGTAAACTTAGTTGCCATGTGGATTTGTTTAAACTTATGCTTATACGTATGCTATGCTCAAACTTGTATACTCGCCTTTGCTTTTGCATTGAACTCGTATTTTTAAACATGTTACAGGTTGATGAAGATGATACTATGAAAATGAAGTAGCGTCGAGACTAGATACACACATAGATGTTAGGTTGATTATTGAAGTATCAAATTTTGTCTTAGTTAATGTTGGATTTGAATTTTCCCTTGTAATGTATGACAATTTACGCATGAAATGAAATTCGGATTTAATTAATTATTATCGCTTTTAGTTTTATGAGCAATGAGAAATCTATTTCGTCCCGCCTCGATGTTTCCGCCATCGGTTGGGGTGTGACAGATTGGTATCAGAACCATAACTATAGGGAATTAGGTAGAATTGCCATGTCTCTACCCGAAACAATCCCAGGTTTTATTGAGCCAATATTTTATGTTATCTCAATTTTTATGTGATTTTAAACTGTTACCTTATGCATTTGAATCCGTTACATAATTCGCACGTTAATCGCAATAAAAAACAATAATACTCCTCGTGAACTAACTAAATTTATACTCCTTATACGCATTCATATGTTTTTATACATGCCATACTTGTTAAATTCATGCTAATTATGTGAAATATATGTGTTACACCATGCTTACATACTTATACATGCCAAACTTATTTTTACATTATGATCAAGTCTCATCCTTTCTCTTCCTTTCGAACTTCTCTCCAAGCTCATCCGATGAACACAAGAAGAGCAAGAAGAACTCTCGCTCCAACTCCAAGAAAGAACTCGCGAACCTCATCGCTAAACAAATGGCCGACCATATGGCCCGAATCATGCCGGATATCGTTAGTAAGATCCAATCAAACACTGAATCGCTTCATGGTTCGACCGACTCCAAGGTGGAAAAACCTAAGACGCAATTCCTCTTCAAGCACTTCATTGCTTGTAAACCCTTAGAGTTTACAGGTAAGGATGGCGCCACAACGTTGCTGACTTGGTTCGAAGCCATAGAACTCGCGTTTCGTCACAGTGGTTGTCCCGACGATCTGCGTACCCAAAACGCCACAGGAGTGTTCCGATCGAGAGCTCTCGATTGGTGGACCTCCGAACGCAGCACAAGTGGGGACGATGCAACCCACGCCCTGCCATGGTCCGAGTTGAAGAAAATCATGAAAGACGAATTTTGCCCTCCACATGAGCTTAGGAAGCTAGAACAAGAGTTTTGGTACCTCAAGCAAAATGGGGATGATGATAATGATGGCTTAACCCAACGCTTTAAGCAGCTTAGTATCCTTTGCCCCACCCAAGTTGATACCACCGAGAAGGCTATCAACAAGTACATCTATTGCCTACCCGACTCCTTCATGAACCTCGTGGAAGCTGCCTTCCCAGCAACTATTGAGGAAACCTACCGCTTGGTTGCTCGCCTTAACAGCAACCAGGTCGAGCGCAGGAATGCCGCGAAGGCCTCGCTGAAAAGCACGCACCAAGCCACCGCCGAACCTGCCACTGTTGAACCCTCACCTAAAAACCCCAGAAACAACAACCCCAAGAACAAGAAGCGGAAGGCTTTTGGTCAAAATTGCGCGGTTGTTACTCTGCTGAACCCTCAATCCATCCAAGTCGTTGCAGCCATCGTTCCTGCTAACCCTGATCAGCGTCTCACCCCCAGTGGACAACCTGTTTACGCCATCATCCCACTGGTACCCCATGCCGCAAGTGTGCCCAATGTCAAAGGTTTGGACACTTTGCTAACCGTTGTCGCAACTTCCCGCAACCCCAGAACACCCAACCTCAAGCCCTCATGCCTAACCCTGCGCAACCTCAGACCCAACCTCAAAATGCTCATGTGCGAGCATGTTTCAAGTGCGGTGACCCGAGCCATCTTGCCAACGTTTGCCCTGAGCGCAACGTCACCCAGCAGCCTCAGCAATAACAACAGCCTCAACCGGCACACGGAAGAGCATTTGCCCTCACCAATGCTCAGGCTCAAAGTTCAAACGACGTTATAACTGGTACGTTCCTTGTTAACCATGTTGATGCTTCATGTCTATTTGATACTGCGCTGATAAAAGTTTTGTTTCGACTGAATTTGAACATTTACTTAAGTGCGTGCGCTCCAAATTGCCTAATCCTTTTGCTGTCGAAGTCGCAAATGGTAAAACCGTCTCTGTTGATTCTATTCTTTCTAATTGCTCCTTGATTCTAAACGATCGTACGTTTTCGATCGACTTCATACCTATGCAAATGGTAGTTTCGATGTCATAGTAGGCATGGATTGGCTTAAGCGAGTTCGTGCCGAAGTTGTTTGTTCGGAAAAGTTCATTCGCCTTCCCCTTCCTAACAACAATTCCTTGCACGTCTATGGCGAGAAACCTTCTAATGGTCTTAAGATTATGTCGTGCATCCATGCAAACAAATATTTGCGCAAGGAGTACTTTGCCTTTCTGGCCCTTGTTGTGGAAACGAAAGACAAAGGCCTAAGCGTGAGCGACATTCCTGTTGTTTGCGATTTCCCTGATGTCTTTCCAAAGGATCTTCCTGGTCCTCCGCCTCCTCGATCTGTTGACTTTCGTATTGACCTCATACCTAGCGCAACTCCTATTGCAAAAGCTCCTTATCGTTTAGCACCCTCGGAGATGCAAGAGCAATCTAGCCAACTTCAAGAGCTTCTTGACAAAGGCTTTATACGCCCTAGTACTTCCCCTTGGGGTGCTCCCGTTTTGTTCGTCAAAAAGAAAGATGGGTCTTTTCGGATGTGCATTGACTATCGTGAACTCAATAACTTACAGTCAAGAACCGATACCCACTTCCTCGTATTGACGATCTCTTTGATCAACTTCAAGGTGCGACTTGTTTCTCGAAAATCGATCTTCGTTCTGGCTACCATCAACTTCGAGTTTTCGAGGGAGATATACCTAAGACTGCCTTTCGCACACGTTATGGACACTATGAGTTCGTGGTCATGCCTTTTGGTTTGACTAACGCGCCTGCAGTGTTTATGGATCTCATGAACCGCGTGTGTAAACCTTTCCTCGATCAATTCGTAATCGTATTCATCGACGATATTCTCATCTACTCCAAGACGAAAGAAGAACATGGGCGAAATTTGCAACTTATCCTTCAACTTTTGCGAACTGAACGTCTTTATGCCAAACTCTCCAAGTGTGAATTTTGGCTAAAATTCCTTGGTCACACCATCAATGAACTCGGTATTCATGATGACCCTGCAAAGATAGAAGCTGTGAAGAATTGGATTGCACCTAAATCGCCTTCTGAAATTCGTCCGTTTCTTGGCCTAGCTGGGTATTATCGCCGTTTCATCTCGAACTTCTCCAAGATTGTCATCCCTTTAACGTCGTTGATTCAAAAAGATAAACCTTTTGTTTGGGGTCCCAAACAAGAGGAGACTTTTCAAACTCTCAAGGACATGCTCTGTAATGCTCCTATCCTTACCCTCCCTGATGGAAACGACGATTTCGTCATGTATTGCGATGCTTCAAACCAAGGTCTTGGTTGCGTTCTTATGCAACGGGACAAGGTTATCGCTTACGCGTCGAGACAACTCAAAATACATGAGAAAAACTATACTACGCACGACCTTGAACTTGGTGCAGTTGTTTTTGCATTAAAGATTTGGCGACACTACCTTTATGGTACTAAGTGTACAGTCCTCACCGACCACAAGAGCCTTCAACATATCTTTGATCAAAAGGAACTCAACATGCGTCAACGTCGTTGGGTAGAATTGTTAAACGACTACGACTGTGACATTCGCTACCATCCTGGCAAGGCGAATGTTGTAGCCGATGCACTAAGTCGTAAAACTCATGTCAAGAGTGTTCGTTGTCACTAAATCGTGGGAAAACTTCATGAGCTAATTCGCCAAGCGCAATTTGCCGTCATTAACGAGGGTAACCTCGATAACGAGTTAAATTATGGAGCCGTAGCTAAACCCGATGGTATCCTTTACTACCATGATCGCATTTGGATTCCCAATCGTCTTAACCTTCGAAACACCTTGATGGATGAAGCCCACAAATCCCGACACTCCATTCATCCTGGTGCTGACAAAATGTACCATGACCTTCGTGCATCTTATTGGTAGCCCGGGATGAAGAAAGATATCGCCCTTTACGTCTCGAAATGTCTTACCTGTTCCAAGGTGAAAGCTGAACATCAACGCCCCTCTTGCTTGCTCGAACAACCAGAAATTCCTATTTGGAAATGGGAGAGTATTGCTATGGATTTCATTACCAAGCTTCCTCATACTTCATCTGGTCATGACAGTATATGGGTTATTATTGACTGATTGACTAAATCCGCTCATTTCCTTGCCATTCGTGAAGATTAAAAGGTCGAGAAATTGGCCCGTATCTATGCGGATGAAATCATCAGTCGTCATGGTACTCCTGTTGATATCATTTCCGATCGCGATGCTCGTTTCACCTCCCGCCTTTGGCAAACATTTCAATCCGCCCTTGGCAGTCGTCTTAACCTTAGCACCGCTTTTCATCCTCAATCTGACGGTCAAACCGAGAGTACTATCCAAACTTTAGAGGATATGCTTCGGTTATGCGTAATCGATTTTGGCGGCAACTGTGATTTGCACTTACAATTGGTAGAATTCTCGTACAATAATAGTTATCACGCAAGTATTCAAATGGCTCCGTTTGAAGCATTGTATGGTCGTAAGTGTCGTTCGACTATTTGTTGGCACGAGATCGGAGACTCTCAAATAACCGGTCCCGAACTGATACAAGAGAAAAGAGACAAGATCTTACAAATCCGTGATAACCTCCTCAAGTCTCGAAGCCGAAAAAGAGTTATGCCGACAGAAGACGCAAACCATTGGAATTCAACGTGGGTGATAATGTACTTCTCAAGGTATCCCTTGGAAAGGTGTTGTTCGATTTGGTAAGAAAGGCAAGCTCGCTCCTCGCTATGTAGGTCCTTTCAAGATTCTCGAGAGGATTGGCAAGGTAGCGTATCGTCTGGATCTGCCTCAAGCGTTCAACAACGTTCATCCTGTCTTCCATGTTTCAAACCTAAAGAAGTGTCTAGCTGAAGAAGGACTTCAAGTTCCACTCGAAGATCTTCAAATCAATGAGACCTTGCATTTTGTGGAGAAACCAGTTGAAATCATGGACCGAGGAATCAAGCAATTAAGGCGCAGTCGAATTCCTATCGTCAAGGTTCGATGGGAAGGAAAGCGTGGCGCTGAATTTACTTGGGAACTCGAGAGTGATATGAAGACTAAGTATCCGCAGCTCTTCGTTGCATCTTCCTAAATTTCAGGACGAAATTTCCTAAAGGAGGGGAGACTGTAATACCCAGCGTTCTCCTACTTTCCATATTTAGAAAGCTCGTGATGTATTTCTGTTTTTGGAAACCTTGTATCTTGTATTCGTTCTTTCATTGTAATCATTGTAAACTGAGACTTGAATCATAATAAATTCGTATTTTATTCCAAGACATGTCATATATACGTTCATACATTCATACAGGTGATACTTGATCCTTACTACTTGTAAACGTTTGATAAACTTGCCAATACGTGGCATACATGAATTATACATCATTTGGACGTATACGATACTTATTCGCGATTCATAAACTTAATCATACTTGTTAGTACTTATTATTATGCTTACATTACGTAAATAAACCTTATACTAGGCCTTTGTTGCATAAATCACCCTAAAACTCCCCAAACACAAACTACAGGGGCTGAATGTGTCAAAAATAACCAAACTTTGGGTTTTTACCTTCTCGCGGGCCGCCAGCGCCAAACCCAATTCTTCTTGCTCCCCGCCAGAAGGCAAAATCCACAGAATTATTATTCAGCTCATGGGTTGGTCAATTTTGGAGCACAAGGATTGTGCTTCTTGCACTAAATGCCCACCAAAATAACCCTAATCCTCAACTATAAAGCCCACACTTCTTCCACTTTACAAACACTCTAAACTCACTCTCTAGTCACTTCAAATCTGTTGATAATCTCAGAATCTAAGCAGAAATTCCAAGGCTTTCAAAGTGAGTTCTAGCTCACTTCCACTTCATCTTTTTCATTGTTCTTTCTTTCTTAGAACTTGGGACACCTCTAGGATTGTTTCCTTAGGTTTTTCCATGGAAAACCAAGATGGAACTCCTTCATATTTGAGGTTGAAGTTCAATAAACTACCTGATTTTAACAAAACTCTTTCAAAACTTATGTTTTCATCAAACAACTTTGTGTTCTTGAGCTTGCAATCAAAGCTATGATTAGTGAGAACCAAGGTTGTTATACATGTAATTAAGAGTGTTTTAACACTCTAAACTTTCTGTTTTGAAGAGCTTCAAGCTCACAAGTGATGCCAAGCCAAAAGCTTGATGATAGTGTGTCCACCTTGGTTAGCTTGGGCTATCCTAACATTGAGACCACACATCACTTGATGCTTTTCATTATTATCCCAAGTAGTTTGCTAGCTCTAAAGTGTCACAACCCCGCCTAGCCGTCGACGTGTGTCGATGTGTGCTCTCCGGGTTGTAGTTTACTTGGCTACTTGGTATAGTGGTGACACACTTTACATTCTTGTCATTTATATTTTGTTCTTGTTCTAAGACCCTCCTTGTTGTCTATGACAACTTGTGTAAGTGGTGAACATCATATGAGGTCCCAAAGTGGATGGTTAATCCTCCCACCTCCTACTTGAATTACATGACACTAAGAGGTACCTAAGTGGATGGTTCATCCTCCCACCTCCTACATGATTATATAACTAGATATATATACATATGGACTATAATATAATCCTTGAAACCAAACCCTTGATAATGACTAAATAAGCATCTATCAAGTTAATAAGTTTATCACTATGTGTGTAGTTCCTTGTCAACGATTCTTATAGGTCTTGAACCTATGAAACCACACCTAATCCTTATTGGTTATTATAAGTGTCAAGGACATGATACCTTAGTGTGTATTTTCGTATACGTTACTTTGAATGCACTATTCCAAATCCCGAATCTCTCATTATCATTCCAACGCTCACACCTACGTTTTCCTCTTGTAGGATAACTCGATGTTCATCCCGCAACTTAACAACCCTTCACGGACTTTGCTAAATCGGAACGCTTGCAAAACCGTGAGTATACTAGAACCCCCTTTTTACGTTTACCACTTTTGGGGTGTAACATGTTTACATATCTTAAACAACACAAAACTTATGCTTTATTACTTGCACGAACAATCCATTATACATGAACGCTTTGATACGTATGTTATGCTCATACTAGGACCGAACGTATGTGATACCATAGTCATTAGCTTATTTTGAGCCTCCATGTGACATGTATAGCGCTATAGGAGTAACGCACCGCCTGTGAACGAGTGGTCATGTTGAATTATTTATACTAGTTGCGTAAACAGAGGGTTGACTAGAAATATCGCATGCCTTGCATATGCTCGTATGTAAACTTAGTTGCCATGTGGATTTGTTTAAACTTATGCTTATACGTATGCTATGCTCAAACTTGTATACTCGCCTTTGCTTTTGCTTTGAACTCGTATTTTAAAACATGTTACAGGTTGATGAAGATGATGCTATGAAAATGAAATAGAGTCGAGACTAGATACACACATAGACGTTGGTTTATTATTGATGTATCAAATTTTGTCTTAGTTAATGTTGTATTTGACTTTTCCCTTTTAATATATGACAATTTACGCATGAAATGAAATTCGAATTTAATTAATTATTGTCGCTTTTAGTATTATGAGCAATGAGCAATCTATTTCGTCCCGCCTCGATGTTTTCCGCCATCGATTAAGGTGTGACATTATCACTCTTTCTCTTACACACATAAATACACCCCCTGGCAATTCCTCCTCTAATTCTCTATTACAAGTAGGGCTGTAAACGAACTGAACGTTCAGCGAACAGTTCGTGAACCGTTCGGCGGGAAGTTCGTTTATGTTCGTTCGTTTAATAAACGAACAAACATGAACAAGAAATTTCGTTCGATTAGTCAAATGAACGAACATGAACAGAGGTCATGTTCGTTCAATTGTGTTCGTGAACGTTCGGTAAGGTGTTCGTGAACATGTCCGTGAATTTATGTTTATTTATGTTCGTATGTTTGTGTTTTATTTAAAGATTCTTGTATTTTCATAAATTTTATCTATACTTTTTATATTATTAAACTTATAGTTTATTTTATTGCCCTAACAAGTAAACTAAGAAACCCTATTTCACATTGTTTATACACTATTTCCCTTTAAATCCTCATTATTTACATCGACGAATACAATCGACCTCCGTTCCACAATAGGGGATTCAAGTTCTAGTGCTTATCTACATGTATCCTTCATCGTGTTCGCCGAATTTATTTGTGTTCGTTTGTGTTCGTGAACCGTTCGTGAACACGCTCATTTCCTTAATGAACGAACACGAACATCAAATCTCGTTCGGTAAGTGTTCATGAACCGTTCGTGAACACATTTATTTTCTTAATGAACGAACACGAACAAAGCCCTGTTCGTGTTCGTTCGGTTCGTTTACAGCCCTAACTACAAGACAATGGCATTTTTAAAATTTCACTTTACTTTTTGTTCCAACACCTGACATTTTATAATTAAATTCAATATCATGGTAACATAAAATAATAGATTTAATATTTATTTACATAAATATGTTAGACTATAATCTTTTAGTTGTAAAAAAACTATAATGTTATAAGTTGTAAAAAAAGTTGTGACCAATGTTTTACATATTATAAAGTTAATAGCACAATACATAAATACATATAACGTATGTATTTGTTATTAACTTATTTTTTTATAGCTATAATTTACCTAATTTACGGGTTGTCTAAATCTTAGTTAATTACATATACCGTCTCTCCTAGTAATGTTTATAAAATAAAAGAAATGTCGTTTTTACTATTAATTATAGATTTTTTTTCAGAGTAACGGTACCGCCTTTCAGATTATTAAAGTTTTGTTTTTTGTATCGGTCTACAATTTTACGAGTTAACACGACTCAATACGATTTAGCGTTTTTATGTTTATTTTTTGTTATGTTTAACGGTTATGTAGCTTTTTTACATCTATTTCTTATTATGTTTAACAGCCATGTCGCAACTCACAGGGTCTTAAAGACTCGTTACATTTAAAAGAAGAAGATTCCTTGTGCCAATTAAAATAACGAAGAAAGCATATCAATTTCTATTAGCATATAACCTTCCAAAAACAAAGCCGTTGTTGTTAAACCTATAATTAAATGTGTTTGGTATAACGTGCGCACTCATGATAAAATAATGATTTAGTTTCGGATTTCTTAATAATAATAATAATAATAATAATAATAATAATAATAATAATAAGTAATATAAGTTGGTCGATAACAGTTTAAACTTAAAAAATAACCAATGACAGTCTCAACTATTAACATGTTGGCCTCCAATGAACCCTAACTAACAGACCCTAACGCCGTTAGTCTCCGGTCGCCGGAAAAACGTTTTTTGGCCGGAAAACTCATTCTTGGCCGGAAAACTCAACATTTTCGTCCCAAACCTCTTTGTAACCTTTAGAAACATTTTTCTAATAAAAGCCTCAATTATTGAAGTCGCTGGAAACTCCTTTTCACCGGAAAACTTCGTTTTGGCTGGAAAACTCAAGTTTTTGGCCGGAAAACTCAACATTTTCATTCCAAACCTCTTTGTAATCTTAGATCGGACCTTTAGAAACATTTTTCTGGCAAAAAAACGGTTTTTCGGTGACCGCAAATTAACAGCGTTAGGGTTCTGTTAGTAAGGGTCCATTGGTGACCAATATGTCAGTTGGGATTGCAGGTGATTATATTTGAAGTTGGAACTGTTGGCGGCCACCAGTGAATAGTTGGGATTATTAAAATCCAATATTCTATGTTTAAATATTATATAGTTTTCAAGACAAAAACAATATTTTATAATAACTATAATAACAAATACATATGTCAAAAAAAAAAGTAATTGTTACACTAGATTTTTAAAACTCAAGTGGTTTTTGTAAATTAACTAGTTGGATGCCCCGCCCGGGCGTTAAGCCGAATATTTCTCAGTTTCATAACATGTACGCATGTATTTTACTTACTTGTACATACTACTTATAACAAGATCTCAACAAAAAAAATACATCGAGTCAACCAATTAAACCAAAAAACTACCATAGTTTTGCTAAAAAAACTAAAACGATGGCAAGCCTGTAATTTTGAGCTGGGGCAAAATAGTAATTTGTCAGAAACAATGAGTGAGTGTTAGACACCGGCCTTACACAAAATTTAGATTGAGTTAACCAAGTAAATATAAAAACTACTATAAAACTACTATGGTTTTGCAATAAAAATTAAAACGATGGCAAGACTACAAATATTAAGTAGGGTCAAAATCGTAATTTTTTAAATCAGGGCAAACTCATAATTTTAAAATGAGGGCAAATTCGTGATTTTAAGCTAGGGGTAAAACCAAAATTTCGTTTTGAACTGGGGCAAAATCGTAGTTTTGAACTAAGGGCAAAATCGTAATTTTTAGCTGGGGACAAAAGCATAATTTTATTTAGAGCTGAGAGTAATAACATAATTTTGAACTCATGACGAAATCATAATTTCTGAAAAGAAGACAAAATTTTAATTTTGAAGTAAGAGCAAAATCGTAATTATTAGCTATTGATGCTCAATTATAATAGGCTAACCTTAAAAAGCAAAAAGAAAAAAAAAGACGAGGCTGACACCCCTTTTCCACCAATGAAGTGGCATTACTATTGATAGCATCTTCCTTTTTATAAGCAAAAAGTAAAAAAAAAAACAAAAACAAAATCGGCTACTATTGCCTTCCAACTTCTTTTTTTATATGTAGGTAGCTAGTTGATGTCTCACCCGCGTTAGGGGGCATTGGCCGAACAATGAGCGAGTGTTAAACAGCTCATTGACACGGAAAACAATTAAATCGAGTCAAGCATTAAAATAAAACATTTTTATAGTTTTGCTAAAAAAACGAAAACAGTGGCAATACTGTTATTTTTAACTAAGGGAAAGTTTTATTTTTTTACCGGGGTAAAATCGTAATTTATCAAAAGCTAAAGTGATGGCAGTATAGTAAATTGAAACAAGAGGCAAAATTGTAAATTTGCGCAGGGGCAATTCGTAAAATTGAACTTGGGGTAACACAATAATATAAATTTGAACTAAAGGCACAATCGTAATTTTAGGCTGGAGGCAAAACCATAATTTTATTTTGAACCGAGGGCGAAATCGTAATTTTGAGTTGGGGAAAAGCATAATTTTATTTTGAACAGGGGAGAAAACGTAATTTTGAATTGAGGGCGCAATAATAATTTTTTAAACGGGAATCATATTTTTTAACAGAGAGCAAAATCGTAATTTTTTGCTGGGGGCAAAAACATAATTTTATTTTTGAACCAGGGGAGAGAACGTAATTTTTAGCTGTGGGCAAAATCGTAATTTTGAATCAAGGGCGAAATCGTAATTCTGGGCTGGGACAAAAGCGTAATTTTATTTTGAGCTGGCACAGCGATAATATTACGATGAATATAAAATAGTAAACAGGGTGGTCAAATGAAGAAGTGCAAGGCAGCTGCCTGTCACTATTCCCCATTTGATTTTTGTAGTATAGTAAATAAATAAATAAATTTCCTATATACTAGTTAACTTTACGCTTTGTAATATTAGTTTTTACAATTTTAACGCATTATATGCATATTATTACGCTATATTATTTCCTATGCATAAAAAGAATATCATTATTTATTTTAGTTGAAAACACATTTTACGCTCCGCTTGCAGTGTGCACATATAATGTATATATGTGGGGGCCCTCGAGGGGCAAAGATAAAATTGCACTAATTTTAACGTTATTTAACTAATTTCGTGAAAATAACGTTAAAAGCGGCGGACGGTTAATCATGCATGATTTTGGTGGCGTTGATAGCCGAAAGACAAAAGGGTACATGCACTAATCGACCTTTGTCCCGATTGTTGATGTTATGTGCCTTATGTCCAAGGCTTGAAGCAAAACTACTATAGAGACGGAGTCTCATTGGAACCAGTCTCTATATTCCTATGGGGTAGAGTAAGACTGTCTACATCTTACTCTCCTCAGACCCTATCTTAGCTTTGCTATTAGTGGGATTTACTGAGTACGATGATGATGATAATGGAGTTGAAAACACAAATTTTCATACCTATAGTAGCCAAGTGTTTAGAGCTAAAAAATAAATGTTGTGGCAGTACATGACCGCGTGCATTCGATGGATATTGATTCAATTCGTTATAGTACTGGTACAATGCATGCACTCGGTATAGAAGTCAACGCGTGCGTTACATCATTCGAAAATAATAAAACAACATCGGTACCGCCACCGATGTTCGAACAGTGTCAATCAGTTAGATCGTCATAATACTGTTACTTATATTTATCTATTACCGCAGACAGAGTTATATATATAAAATGCAATATTATTGAAAAAAAAAACAATAAAAAGGATTCCATTTACTGAGCGCTTTATTCTTGTTTAGTAATATTGTGTGATATCAAACAATATTTATAGTGATATACATTTATCTTATATTATATACATAATATAATATAATATAATTAAACATAAAAAAAATATATGAATTATATATATTATAAAAAGAAGCGAATATACTAAAATACTTTATTTACTATTCATGAAGACTTCAAAACAATATATATATATATATATATTATATATATATATATAATATAAAACTAGTGGAGAATTCCCCCTTGCTTCGGGCGGGAGCTCAATTGGTACCAGTTTCATAACGGTACTGACACTTGCTATAGTAACTGAAAGGGGAAACCTACATCTATTGAAAACAATAAAAACAACCGATGTTGTCTGTTGAATTGGTTCAGTTGGTTTGAATTTTATATTTTTTTCTCAACTTTCCGATATAAATTTTATTGAAAACGGATAATAGGTCGCTATAGTGTCAAACCGAAGCGAAACCAATTGAACAACATTTGTATCGGTACCGGTATCTATTTTTATTGTTTTTGTTTTTAATAAACTAATACTGTGTTGCTACCATACCATACCAAAACGAACAGAACTTCGGTACCATTATGTATTCATATATGTGTTTTCTTGTTTAATAACATATACCGTGCCTTAGTGAAATAAACTTAAACCGTACCAACATTTTTGTATTTGTGGTGTCTTGTTTAATAACATATAGTGCCGCTACCATAGTTGAAACGAACTTAAACCTTACGAACAATATCATTTTGGGTACCTTGTTTTTTTTCTTTTGATAAACTGACACAGTATACATATTGTATTGTACCAAACAACATTGTTACTGATACCTGTGTTAGCTTTTATGGTTTTCGATTTCAAAATTGTTTCATTTAAACAACTCTGTCTACACAAAATAATCGTTTGTACTGATAATTTGAACCGATGGTTATCGTTTAAACAACATTGGTGGCGGTAGTGGTGTTTTCTATCGCTTTTGGTCAACGTAAAATACTTGTTGATTTATATGTATCGTACCAGTACTGTAACGAACCAAACCAATACCGATTCAATGGCCATAGTAACGTACGGTTACAACACGCATAGAAATAACTTTGAAATGCTAAAAAGTAAATAAACATAAACACGGATTTAGAAACTTAGGGAATTCAATTTATTACTAAAAGATAAAATAAAAGGTAAATACTTAAAAATATCAACTGCTATTTAATTACAAAACTGATATTTAATACTAAAAGGATAAGTGAAATAATAAATAAAACACTAATAAAAATAAAATCAAAAATTATGAGTTACTATTCATGAGGACTTGTTGATATTAACATGTATAATATGTATGTGTATATGCATAAATAATTATATAAAACTCCACCTAATTACGAAACATAAAAACTTCCATGGACCTAATTTTTATTAACTTTTTTGTTTTCTTTGAATGGGTGATAATGGAAGACTCACTATGTTGAATTTTTTTTTCTAACTTCCCCTACTTTTTAGAAACATTCATAACTATTTTTGTACGTTATCATTTAAAAAAACATATGTGTAAGTGTGTAACATCGACTTACAAATTATTTTTTTAATTTTATAACATATATAAAGACTACTCAAATAAAAGATAAGAATATCGTCAATATATATACACATCGCCCCTTGCTGCCTTGCACTAAGCATCCTTACACTGCATACACTTTAAACTTACAGCCCAAAACGTTGGGTATAACACATAATCATAAGGGTATACGAGGTTGAGAAGCCAAATGTATCTTAAGGGTTTGATATGTTATTTACACCATACCACCTTGCATTGTAATATGATATTATAGGACTGATTCACATGCCTCCTAACATAACATGGAGATGCCAAGAGTTAGGAGTATTCATGGTCTAGTTTGGACGGTGTTGGGTGAAAACTGTGAGCCGAACTGTTAGTAATGGTTTTTGGAATTTGAAAACCAAAACCGAACTGTGAAAATTAAAACCAACCCAAACTAAATCGTTAGTAATGGTTTGGTTCCAGTTTGATTCTACGATTTAGTCTTAACGGACCTTGACAAAAAATGGCATAAAATATAAAAACATTTTACACTAATCAATTAACAAATGAAATAATACTTGGGGAAAATTCTATCAACTCTTTACGCAACCCATCGGTTTAAATCTTTAATTTAACTCTTTAAACACATGTAAGAGTTTGTTTGGCAACTTCTCAACGGTTAAGTGTTGAATTAGTAATAGGTCTGAACCATTAAGTGCTGAAGCAGTAAGATGTCTGAACCAGTAAGAGACAGTATTATGCACAACCGTTCAAAGGCAAATGTCTGATCAATTCAGATTGGAGGTCTTAACTATTCAGAGGCAAATGTCTAAACCATTAAATATTGAACCATTAAGAAGTCTGTACCATTAAGAGTCTCGTTAAGAGGTAAACAAACAGCCCCTAAATTGTATAGTTTGTTGGGCACATAATGATATTGAACAGATGGGTTTCTTTAATTCTTTAAAAGCATGTAAAGAAAGAAGACTATAACTTATAAGTATAAGTATGATATAATCATTGATTTATTTAAATTAAACATAATTTAAATTTAGATATTTAAATATGGGTAAGATTAAAAATATATAAAAAGACTAAAATATTTATCAAATGTTATGGTTCGGGCTGGTTTTATACAATCAGTTTTCGATACAAACCCTAAACGAAACTTTTTGTTATGGCTTGAAAATTTTCAAACTGACCAATCGAAAGTTAAAGAAAAAGCCGACCGTAAAACCAAACCAATGACTGTTAGGTAGTTTTCGTTTAAAATTGAATTAGGAACACACTCCTACCAAGAGTAACAGATCACTACAATGTGTCCAAAGGTGCTACACAATGATATGCTACGTTACATTCCTAAGATAGTTACATATAGCATCAGGTGTAAAACACGTGAATATACGTAATCAACGTACAAAATTTTCTAACCCCTAGGCTCTAACATATATTTAAGCTTTTGATATCCAAAAATAACGAACATGTGAACATGAGTATAAACGAAATAACTTTTTATAATATGCAAAATTAATAACTATACTAATACTCCAAACTGGAGGTAAACGAAAGAAATTAAAAACTCGAATCTATACAATGCCAATAGACCAAATTAAACATGAGATTATTTGGTACATGGATAAGTGATCATTTCTCAAGCAAAGGTGTCTTAGAAAACTCCATCTGAAGATTGTAAAAGTCCAAAAAACAAACTATTCTTGAACAGGAAAAAATATCAACCTTACTTTTGTTTTGATTAGTTCCAAATTCACAGATTTCGACAAACATTAGCAAGAGATTAGAGATTCTGCGAACACCAAACGTCTTTATAAAATTTGATAGAATAATTTTAAGAAGAACATTACATTGAGTTTTTACGAGTTCCTTAACTGATTGGTTTCATAATTTCTCTACTCTATATATATATATAATAATATATATATATATATATGTTTCGCTTCAATTAAGAACCACCAAGTTGTGAGAACCATGAGAACTATTTCCCGTACAGTTGGGTCACAATTTTTGCACAAACGTGATGAAAATTTATAAACACATCTGTAAAATCAAAAACAAAATAAATGTCGAGCCGATAGTTTTGCCTGTGTAAGTTTTGTTTACGTTGACCTAAATTGTACAGAGGATTTTTCTAACCTCAGTAATTTGTCAGCGCATTAATTTTTTTTTTTGCTGAAACAGTGTTTTTTTTAAAGATTTTTAGAAATTTTGAAAAACTTTTAGAAGGCTTAGTTCCATGCTTCTACAACTCAATTGGTTATCATTTTATCCTAACTCTATATAATATACATACATATATATAATTATATACAATATATAAATATATATAATAGAGAGAGAGCAGATGATTTAAGGAAAACACCTATAGTTGAAACGTGAGAACGCCCTCGACTTTTGGATCAAAACAATCTCTAGATTAGATTGCACGGTGGCGTTTTTGTAAATAACATCAACTTTATTACGTGGAAGCGATTCTTAAGGTAAAAAGGTCTTTTGACTGCTATAATACAAACACTAAACTCATAAATAAAACGTCATTAAAAATCCAGCCTTAAACTACAAGCCATACACATAATCCCTTCAAGATGAAACGCCATCTTTGTCTAAAACGCCATTGAAACAAAACGCCAATGTTGATAATGAAACGCGTTACAACTTTAACAAAGTAAATGAAACGACGGAAACTTTATTTCGAACATTTCTTAAAAAAATTCCCATAAACTACCCACCAAAAACATCTTATATAAACAACGTCATAGTCCCTTCCATTGATCACACAAAATCAAAACGCCATATATTACTAAATACCAATTCAAAACGATAAAAAGTTCAAAAACCACCAATGGCAAGCGTCATTTATTGGGGATTCAGTTTGTCTCTAAAAAAATTCATAATCGTCTTTGGTAACAGAAGAAGAATCTTTGTAAAAACAGTTAACGCCATGTTGAACTTAGACGAACAAGTTTAGAGGGAGATCCAAGCCCTTTGCGTTCCTATTGACAACCTCTGTGAGAAAACATAGAGGGTTATATGAAGATTAACCATAAAATTTGGACCCATCAATGCAAATCGAATTGTCGACCCAGTCATCCAAACTTGGCGTTTTAATGAAGACACTGAGTTGGTAACTGTTGTATGGGACAACGGGGAGCAGGAAGACTACATGGTTGAAAATATAATGACCACGAGTTGTGAGAACCATGAGAACTATTTCCCGTACGAGTTGGGTCACAATTTTTTGCACAAACGTAGATGAAAATATTATAAACATATCTGTAAAAAAACATAAAAACAAAATTAAATGTCGAGTCGATAGTTTTGCCTGGTGTAAGTTTTGTTTACGCCGGTTGAGCTAAATTTTGTTACGACGATGATTTTTTTTACACCTCATGTAAATTTGTGCATGCGGCATTAAAATTTTTTTTTGCTGAAACAAGTGTTTTTTTAAGATTTTTGAGAATTTTTTTTTGGAAAAACCTTTTAGAAGGCTTAGTTCTCATGCTTCTTACAACTCAATGTGGTTCTCATTTTATCCTAACTCTATATATATATGTATATATATGTATATGTATATATATATATTATATATATATATGTATATATATATATATGTATATATATATAGAGAGAGAGAGAGAGATGATTTAAGGAAAACACCTATAAGTGTGAAAACGGTGAGAACGCCCCTCGACTGTTGGATCAAAACAATCTCTAGATTAGATTGCACGGTGGCGTTTTTGTAAATAACATCAACTTTATTACGTGGAAGCGATTCTTTAAGGGTAAAAAGGTCTTTTGACTGCTATAATATAAAACACCAAACTCATAAATAAAACGTCATTAAAAATCCAGCCTTAAACTACAAGCCATACACATAATCCCTTCAAGATGAAACGCCATCTTTGTCTAAAACGCCATTGAAACAAAACGCCAATGTTGATAATGAAACGCGTTACAGCTTTAACAAAGTAAATGAAACGACGGAAACTTTATTATGAACATTTATTAAAAAATTTCCCCATAAACTACCCACCAAAAACATCTTATATAAACAACGTCATAGTCCCTTCCATTGATCACACAAAAATCAAAACGCCATATATTACTAAATACCAATTCAAAACGATAAAAAGTTCAAAAACCACCAATGGCAAGCGTCATTTATTGGAGATTCAGTTTGTCTCTAAAAAAATTCATAATCGTCTTTAGTAACAGAAGAAGAATCTTTGTAAAAACAGTTAACGTCATGTTGAACTTGGACGAACAAGTTTAGAGGGAGATCCAAGCCCTTTGCGTTCCTATTGACAACCTTTGTGAGAAAACATAGAGGGTTATATGAAGATTAACCATAAAATTTGGACCCATCAATGCAAATCGAATTGTCGACCCAGTCATCCAAACTTGGCGTTTTAATGAAGACACTGAGTTGGTGACTGTTGTATGGGACAATGAGGAGCAGGAAGACTACATGGTTGAAAATATAATGACCAAAAGTGTATTGTGTTCCTATAGGAGTTATGCAACTCAACATGTTTGAACACAGACATGACCCCAATATTGGCGTTATTGCAAGACATGTTCACATGGAGGTGTCAAAATCTTCAAGACGAAGACACTGACGATGAAGGTTTAGATCCGAATTTTGACCAAGAATCTGAATAATAAGACGAGTGAAGCGATGATACTTCTCAGACGAAATCCATTCTGATGAGGAGTTTTAATTATTTTGTATCGTTTTCAGTGGTTTGTTAGTGCACTTTTATGCTAATAAAATACTTTGTTTCATTAATTAGATATAAAACGCCAAAAATAACACAAACGCCAAACACCAAAAGTTAATTAATTGTATTTTTCCTTCTTTATATAAAACGCCATTCATACAAAACGCCAACTTAATGATGGGACGCCTTACAACTTTAACAAATAAAAGTTGAACACACAGTAACTGAAACGATGAGAACTTTATTACTAACATTTATTATAAAAGATTCCCGTCTAAACTACGCGCCAAAATCATCTATATAAACAACGTCTCAAGACCTTCCATTATCACACCAAAAGCAAACGCCAAATTTTACTGAATACCATCCAATTTATAACCCAAAAAGTTCAAAAACCATAGATGGCAAACGTTGTTTCTTAGAGATTCAGTTTTGTTCTCAATAAAGTTTCACTAAATGGGTTTGACAACATTCTTAAAGTGAGGATTAACTCAATAACATTTTGGCTGAATGAGATGGAAAACTCTTCACGAAGAAGAGACTGATGACAGTTGAAATTTGGATGAGAAGAAGAGACCGATAACAGTGAAGGGTGGGATGAAGAAGAGACTGATGCCTACAAAAACAAACGCCAAAATTTACTGAATGAACAGCTTCTTCTAGAGCCGGACGTCCAGCCGTGAATGAATCGACATCTATCTAAGGAATTCAAAAGTTTCGAGGACAAAAACTTCAAGAAGAAGAGACTGATGACAATGAAGAAACTGGATGAAGAGTTTTATTTTTATTTTTTACTTTTTTGTGTATTTTTTGGTTTGTTGTGTACTTTTCGGCTAATAAAATACTTTATTTCTCTAATTAGATCTAAAACGCCAAAATGCCACAAACGCCACCTAAAAACAACAATAAATGATGGGACGCCTTACAGCTTTAACAGACAAACGCCAAACTTAATGATGGGACGCCTTACATCTTTATTTTATTGAGTTTACCCCCACCTATCTTATTTACTGAAAAGTGTTCTTTTTCTTTGGCGTTTATGTGTGTAACGCCTCGTATTTCTGTAAATTTTTATATTTTAGAAAAATACGTAACGTTCGGTATTCTCTTAAAATCACAAATATATATATATATATATATATATATATTTATTTTTAGCGAACGACGTGTTTTACGAACCGACGAACGAACGCAACACCGTTTCAAAAGTTTTTGACCTACGCTATATTTTTACAACGTCCTATGACGATCAGGTTCGAAATGGACCTCGCAGTCCCGACCGGGCCACTCAAAAACCCAAGGTACTTGGGCCCAACACCCAAACCCTAAAACCCTAATTATATTATAAATTTAAACTACACACCCCACACACACAACACAAACCTACCGACACACACACACCGACGCCCCTTCCCCTCTCGTTGCAGCTCCGGTGACCGGAGACTTTTCCGCCGACACACCAGTCGTCGTTTACCTCTCGCACCCACCACTATGCCCCCCTCAACTCCTCTCACCTTAAAACCACCACACCAGTCCCTACCTCCACTCAACTAAACGGCCGACCACCACTGTGGTGGCGACGACACATGAAAACGACGGTGGTCACAGGCAGAGGACAGAGAGAGATAGAGAACGAAGAGAGAAAGAGACGGGAACGACAGAGCCGGTTCTCCGGCGACCGTCGACTGCGGCGGCGGCGGTCCAGTCCAAACTCCGGCAACGGCGGTGCAGATGGTTCGTTTCGAGACAAGTGAACCAGGTTTAGAGCAAGCTTTGGGTTTGAGTCTTGATGTGGCTCCGTTTCAAGTTCTGGTCTCGACTCGGTTCGTTTCGGGTCACACTTCGGTTGGTACTGCTAGTTCCGGGCAGTTTAGTTTTGATTCACTTGGGTTCAAGTTCCATTCAGGTTCGGGTTTGGATGGTTCGAGTGATTCGGGGCAGATCCGGTTCAGTTTCGGGTCCGGGTCGATTCGGGTCAACTTTGGTTTCACTTGGATTCACGCTCAGTCCCTGTTCGGGTACAGCTTCGACGTGGTCAACGTGGTCAGATTTGGTCAAACAAGTCTACTGGCCCACGCTGTTAGCTACGGCGACACGAGCTCGGTAACATAATTACACGTTTTCGTTCATACTGTTGTTTATATACATATATATTGTCTAAAGGTGAAGTCGACCTTTAGAAACCGAACCGATTTATAAGCAAGATGACATTATAAATGTGTAAGTATTATATTTACAAAATAAAAGTGGCGTTTTAAACCGGAAATCGTAGGATCTACCTATATATTGTCATCGAAACCGTCGAGTTTTGAAAATTAACGGCACAAAAATTAATAATAGCGTTTCATATTTATATAGCTTTTAAATCGCGGAGCTGAACCCTACAACTTGTACTTGATTATACATAGAATATATATTCGCATATTGGTTCGTGTATTGTTGCGTTTTGATAATATATCGACAATTAGCGTTGTCGGGATTGTCCAAAAACAGAGAAAACTCTGCCTGTTTTTCATAGAAATCCGTAAATCAAAACATATTAAGTATAAAAAGAAACGTATCGGATTCAAGTAAATCTTTTTATAAATATAAATGAAATTGTACATTTATTTAATTAACGCTTCGACAACCTCATATATATATGCATATATACTTTCGATTGTTCATGTACCTTGGTGTTCCATCACTCCACCATCAACTCTTCACGGAATACGAAAGGATGCTTCGCGAAATGTGAGCATACTCGACCCTTTTTTTACACTTTAACACGTTTTGGGGTGCATCATGTATCAATTAACAAAATTCATATTAAATGAAATCAAATGTATTCAAATCACCAATCATATGACCCGATATGCTTATGTTAGTTATGTGCGCTAGTTGCATCTTGTACATACATGCTATTCGTTACGCTTATGTTAGTTAAACTTGCTAGTTTCAATTTGTTTGTCCATGCTATTTCGTTATGCTTAGGTTGTTTAAGTGTGCTAGTTTAAATTAAAATATAAAATTTCATGATGGATCTGTGACAAACTTCATGCTTATATTATTTTCAAACTTGTATGCTCGCCAATACTTTTGTATTGATCCATGCTTTTTAATACATGTTGCAGGAATTATTATGATGATGCAAGGAATCTAGTAGGATTGCCTAGAAACACATTTAAATTTTAAATACTTGTTGTATTATAATTTATTTCAAACAGGTTGTATTTTGCTTCGAAACCTTGTATTAAACTGATATCAATGAAATGAAATGAAATTATATTTCTTTTATACGTTTCGTGATTCGAATTTGTATTATCTAGTTTAAGTGATGAAAAAGGTAATTTTAAATACTTGTCACAAATAGTGTTACGAAGCCTCTTGCAATCTTGTTTTCGTCTCATCCCGATGTTTCCGCCATCGGTTGGGGTGTGACAATGTGTGTGTGCGATCTTCTACGGTTTCTTATGTACCTTCCAAATCACATGTTATGCAGAAAAAAAGTGATGTATGTTTCAAAACGCGATAACATCATTTTGCCTTACAAAAAGTTAATTAGTTGTATTTTGCCATCTTTATCTAAAACGCCATTCAAACAAAACGTCAAACTTGATGATGGGACACCTTTCAGCTTTAACAGATAAAGCTTAACAAACGGTAACTACAAACAGTAACTGCAACGATGGAAACTTTATTACTAACTTTAATTATAATAAATTCCCGCGTAAACTACACGCCAAAAACATCTTATATAAACAAACGCCATCATTTAGTAAATACCATTCAATTTAAAACGCCAAAAGTTCAAAAACCACACATGACGAACGTCGTTTCTTGGAGATTCAGTTTTGTTCTCAATAAAATTTCACTCACTTTGTCGGACAAAATTCTTAAGTGAGGATTTTGTCCATCTCATTGAGCAAAATCTTATTGAGTTTATCCTCATCTATTTTATTTAATGAAAAATGTTCTTTTTCTTTGGCGTTTATGTGTGTGTGCGATCTTCTATGATTTGGTATGTACCTTCCAAATTAATGTTATGCACAAAAAGTGAAATATAAAGAACAATAAACGCCATTTTCAAGAAATTACTTTGAAAAAAACGCCATCGAAACAAGGATAAAGAACAAAACGCCATATTTGTTGCATATAACGCGACTTGTTTAGGGGGACGTGGACAATGACAATCCTGCCCCTGCATATCATTTAGCGCCCTGCCACGTGTTTGACCAGGATCCGTTTTCACACTTCCAGCAGTTTTCTCCTGATCCTGTTTCTCTCTTTCTCTTGATCCTGTTCTTCTCTTTCTCTCTCTCTCTCTATATATATATATATATATATATATATGGGAAAGTTTAAATTAGAACACTAAATATTGTGAGAACCGTAAGAACGAATAAAAAAGCCGTGAGAACTTGATAAAAAAACAATTCAAATTCAAAATCTTTTTTACACTTATCATTATCATTCGAATACAATATTAGAAATTAAATTCACACGTTTATATTTACATGTATTTGTAAGTATTGAAATTTTACTCATGTTTAAATTTTCTCATTTACAAATGTAAATTTTTTAATAAGAGTGATTTTAAGAGAAGAAATGAATTATTTGATGTTATAAATTCTTTTTCTGATGTTGTATTTTAGTTATATTGAGGTTTGTATTAAAAAAATGGTTTTGATTGGTTTTCTCATTCGTTCTCACGGTTTCGTAATATTTAGTATTCTCAATATAACCCTCATCGTGTGAGAAGCACTAGGCTAATTGAGAAACTTGAGAAGCATATGTATACTTTAAAATTAACTTTATACATATGTGTATAATTTAATATTTCACAATATACATATACGTATATAATCAATTTTAAACTATACATATGTGTGTATTTCGAAATTAGGGAAATCTTTGGTCCATATTCTTCTCAAGTATGGTGGATTTCTCTTAGGATCCCTATATATATATAAGAGAAGTCCACCCTATCTGAGAAACTTGAGAAACATTCTGGACCACATTTCTCTAAGCTTTTCGTAATATACACATATGTATAGCTGACTATATACACATATGTATATTGAATTATACACATATGTACATAGTCAATTTTAAGCTATACATATGTGTATATTACGAAAAGCTTTGGGCAAATGTTTGGTCCAGAATACTTCTTAAGTTTCTCAACTAGCCTAGTGCTTCTCACATGATCCTAACCCTATATATATGTACATATATATATATATATATATATATATATGGTTAGGATCATGTGAGAACCATTTAGGTAATTGAGAAACGCGAGAAACATTATAGACCACACATTTTTCCTATGCAATTTTTTTGTTCTGAAAAATCGAAGCCTTTCTGTTAGGAATATATTACCTTTTTTTGATATATATATATATATATATATTATATATATATATGTATGTATATTGTCGATCTTTAACTATACATATGTTTGATAATGTACATATATGTACAAATATGTTTAAATTATTATACATATATGTATATAATTAAAAATTATGGTTCTAAACATATTTTTTCTAGTGTACATATACGTAAAAACAGTCTTAAAGTTGAAAAATAAGTATCTTACATATATTTTAATGTACACATATGTATAATATAAAATTGACAATATACACATGTGTATAATTAAAAAAAACTACTTAAAAATGGGTATGACATTGAAAAAAAACTTTATTTTTTATTTATTATTGTTTTTGCTTATAGAAAATGTATGTTTAAAATGCTTCTTACATTTCTTAATTAACATATATTTCTCATACAGTCTCTACTATATATATATATATATCGGATAAGGATCTGTTAGGAAACACCCTTTATTGCGAGAACAACGAGAACCAGTGTGAACACAACCAAAAAATACCTAAAAAAAGTTAAAAACACAAAAAAAATTAACTAAAAAATCGCTACATTTCGTCCCTAAAAAAATAAATATATTTCAAGGGACGTAATATAGCGATTTTTTAATTAAAAAACTTTTTAGCATTTAGTTGTGGGGTTTAGCTTTATGGTTTAGTTTTTAGCATTTAGCTTGAGTAGAGGGAGGGGGTTGGTTTGCAGGGGGTGGGGGTTAGGTTTTTTTCGGTATTTGTGGGTGTGGGGCGGGGGTTAGGTTTGTTGGGTTTTTTTTGGTGAGTTATAGTATTTTTTTTAGTTGGGTCAAAATTTTTTGCACAAACATAGATGAAAAAATTATAAACGCATCTGTAAAACAAAAGTAAAAAAAATTGCCGAGTCGGTAGTTTTGACTGATGCAAGTTTTTTTTATGGCAGGCGTAAATTTTGGAAGAAGATAAATATTTTTTACTCCTCATTTAAATGTGGGTATGCGACATTTTTTTTCAAAATTTTTTTGCTGAAAAAAGTGATTGTTTTTACGACTTTTAAGAAAAAAATTGAAAAAACCTTTTGGAGGACCTAGTTCTCACGGTTCTCATAACTCGTGGTGGTTCTCATTTGAACTGGATCATATATATATATATATATTGTGGAAGGTTAAAATGAGTACACACATTTTTTGTGAGAACCATGAGAATAAATCTTAGCCACTCATCTTTATCTCTTGTGTTTTAATAAAAAGGGTAATTCAGTAAGTGTACAACTTTGTTTTCTATTGTATTCGTTATATATCTTCTCTAAACAAACCCAGATCTGAAATCAAATTATGCTACCTTACGATGAGATCAAGAAGATTATGAAATCATGATTAGGTCGCTGACGTGATACCTTCGACGACTTCTTGCATCGTTCGATTCGTTCAACGATTTTAGGGCTTTTAAATCTTCAATCACTTCTAATCGTTCATCAATTTCTCATTGATTTGGAGGTATCAACTCAGGTTTTCAATTATTGTTTATTCAATTCTAATCTTCGTTGATTTGTTGTTTTTATTACAAGTTAATTGAATTTTGAATTTCGATTTTCAAAGATTGTACATTTTGTTTATATGTTTCACAATCTCAATTTGAATCTGTGGATTTTACATGTTTGCTCTTAATTTGCCTTAATTTTGTTTTTGTTTATTGAACTGCAGTCATGGTTTGTCCTGTAACTTTTGAGAGCAACAGTGATTTGAATTGCAAAAATGTTGTTAATCAAGAGGAACAATTTGAAGAGCTGGCTGAAGTAGGTGGTGTAGTGAATATGAGTAATCTACTCCAATCCGGTAAATCAACTGCTCAGGAGCAAAACAACTTGATGTCGAATGTGGAGAATGTGTTCAGTTTTGATGATGCACTGAACAATTCCATTAATAGAAATGTTGTTAATGAAGAAGGTACTACTATTCTAGATGTTCACAAGACGATGGATAAATGTTATTATACAATTTCTGGTGTTTGGGGTTATCATGATGCTCGAAATTGTCCAAAAAAGTAAAAGTCTAGGGTTCAACATGTTTTACAAGTAACTTTAGTGTGTATGTATTTGTTTGTATTGTACTTTTTGTGTAGTTGTTTCTTATATTAATGCAATATACTTATGAGTGTATTTTTTTCTGAATTGTATGTACCTTGATGTATTATCATTTATTTTGTATTGCTTTGACTTAAATTAGTTTCGTGACTTACTGTTCTGCTTTACACATGTGTAATTGCATACTTGGGGTTATCATGAGGCTTGTATGGTTGTTTAAGATCTTGAAACCAGATATTTGTAAAAGCATTCTGTTCAGATTTACACATGTGTAACTACTAATGGCTTTCATTCCATCTTGTTCAAATTTACACACATGTAACTGAATGTGTTATTGATGCCAAGTCGTTATCATATCATAATCTGATGTAAGGGTTATCCTGGTTTACGGTTATATGAATTTGTTGAGTCTCATAATCACCTCTTAGTTTCAATTGAGAACATGGATTTGGCACGCAAGAAGCAGCAACTAGAATTTAGCGACCAAAATTTCATTCATAGACTAACTTTAGCTAAAGTTGGTCCATCGACTGCCTATAAGATGCAAATTGTTTTGAAAGGGGGACTACACAATGTCCGTGGTACTAGGATAGAATATAAAAATTTATGCAAAGATTTAAGAACTTTCATTGGTCCAAGAGATGCTCAAATAGTTGTAAATATGATGGATAAGCGTAAAGTTAGTTTAGAAAATTATTACTGTGAATACATAATTCTTCGTGGAGAGCTTAGGTCCTTATTTTGGGCAGATGAGGTTATGAAGTGCAATTACAGTGTTTTTGGCGAAGTGCTAGCATTTGATGTCACCTACAGTACAAACCAGTAAGAATTTGTTTGTTTTTTTCCCTTTTCAATTGTCTTGTTAAAAGATATTTTATTTATCATTATGTGGTAGGTATAATATGATTTTTGTTCCTTTTACGGGGGTTGATCACCATAAAAATTACGTAACATCTGCGGCTGCTCTTCTTTATGATGAAACCATTGAATCATTCACATGGTTGTTGGAACAATTTCTTGAAGCACATGGTAAGTGTTTTCTGTTTTACACATGTGTAACTTTGTTTCACAAAGTTTATGTTTTACACCATAAGAATAGCGTAACGTTGTTTTATAAATTCTTAGGTAAACAACTGAGGCTAGTGTTAACCGACCAAGACCCAGCAACGAAACAAGCCATAGCTAAAGTTTTCAATGAATATGTCTATCGTTTATGTATGTGGCATATTATGGATAAACTTCCTCAAAAGGTACATGTAATTTGAAAATAATTATTCTTGTCAGTTTTACACATGCGTATTTATGTTTTTCTAGTTTCTGCGTTTTTATTAAACTTGTGTAATAAGGGTATTTTATTTTTAAAAATTGTATCTACAGATTGATGGTGATGTGTTATAGAATAGCAACTTGAGGGTACATATACAAAAGTTGTTCTAGAATGTTTTTATCACTGCCGCCACGTTTGAGAAGCGATGGGAGTTATTGATGAATGATTACAATTTGCAGCGTCACAAGTGGTTGTCTGACATGTTTTCTACTAGAGATCAGTGGGTCCTAGGTTATTTTAGGGACATACCGATGTTGTTTAATGAAAACGATGTCTCGATGTGAAAGCTCGAACACACTTTTTAAGGTATAAACTAGCGCATCCAATACTTTGGTACAGTTTATGTTTTGTTTTGACATGGCAATTGATGGTCAACGCTACCGGCAACGGGTTTTTGAGCATAAAAACCGATTCAACATCTCCCGTCTTATCCACTCTGTTACCTATAGAATCACATGCATCACTTGTATACACAGAAGCATTTTTAATGAGGTCTAAAAAGAGAATCTAAATCCTTATTATCATGTATGAGTGGAAGACCTGATGTCGTGGATGGTTATGAACATTATACGGTTTATCACTTTGAAAAAGGGACCGTTATTAGCGATTACACGGTAATTATCTTTTTATCATAATTTATTTTTTCCTTTATCCTTCATATGTTTAGATATATACCATTATCGGTGTGTTATAATAGAGAAATTTATTATATTTGCAGGTTAAGATCAATCTGAGTGATAATTCAGTTACGTGCATATGTATGTTATTTACACGCATTGGACATCCATGTCGTCATGGTTTTTCTGCATACCGATTCGAGGCATAAACAAGTATTTAGCTCCAAGATGGAAAAAAGATGCATCGCCTAAGAAAGTGTTCAGCACTGAATTCCGTTATGGTGTTGACAACTCAGAAAACTTTAAGCTTTGGTCGAAGGCGCTAAATTTAGCTCAGCAATGTGGTGACCGTTTACGGGGTGATTCAGTAAATCTTGCTTGGTTTGTGGAACAAATCAAGGTTATTAAGAACAAAATTTTTGAAGAGGTTCCAAGTGATCCAAGTTCTAATAATAGGGGTGGTGTCTTTGAGAATTGGTTGGAGAATCACAACCTGCTAGTGTTTCTTTTGTGGCTCCCCAAGGTATTAGGAATAAAGGATGTGGTACATCTCGTCGTTTGATTGGCCCAGGAGGGAAAGCCAAGGTTAAGAGCAAGTAGAAAGAAAGGAATTGCAAATTGTGTGGAAAACGTGCCTACCATGATTCTCGTAACTGTCCTACAAAAAAGAAGAAAAAACAAAAACGTAAACAAAGTCACGTTGACGAAGATAATGATGGAAATAATGATGAAGAAAATGATTAAGATATCGATGAAGATATGGATTTAGATAGCGATGAAGATAGCGATGAAGATAGGTGATGGTGAATGAAGTTTTTATTTTATTTTCTTTTAGTTTTGATGTTGGATTTTATAGTTCTTTTATTTCAGTGTTTTAATGTACACATGTGTAAGTTTCTGCTTTACACATGTGTAAGTGTTCAGTTTATCTTTTTTTATGATTTACATACGTTAAGGGGTTTTACATATGTTTTACACAGTTAATTGATACACGATACTTGTGAAGTTGTTAATGGAAGTCTTGAATGGTTATTATTGCGGTAGATTCTTTTGAATGGATGTGATCTGGTATACTCGTATGGTTTTGAATGATCCTATAATGATTTAAAACCAACCACGTTAATTCAACTATAAGTAATGGAGCATAACGAGATATAAATTCCATCTATTTGACATTATATAAGATCACCACTGATCACAACTAATGTCAATAAAACTAACAACACATTAAGAAACATACATACAAATTAAAACAAAAATTACCTAATACCAGCATCACCAACAATTCCAATAGCCATACCAGCAAGACCACAAGCCAAACCAGATGAAAGATGCGCGTATCCATGAAACAAGAAACTGGGACATATTCAGTCTTTACGAAGACTATCACCCAACAATCCATTACTAAAACTCATCCCATCCAAACAAACACAGACAACAAATAACAATAAAGCTAACCGTACGAACAGTTAACATCTATATGATCAGAATAACAAAAGTTTCAAAAATTCCAAACAATATAGCAAATAAATTTGTTTAGTATGACCGATAACCTAAAAAAGATAACCTTACGAACAATCAACATCTATATGAACAGAATTACAAGAGTTTCGAAAATTCCAAACCAACATAGCCATTTGTTTGGTATGACTGATAACCTAAAAACAATCAGGTCAAATTATCAACTAGTTTTCTGGATCACAAATTCTCTGTGAAGATTTGCTTTCGAAAGCAAAATCTTTGCTCGTATTTTTGTCTAAGCAAGCTAATTTGAGCGTATTGTTTGTTGCTTTTCTCTGTTTTGAAGCCACATTCCAATTTCTTTTCGTCGTTTTCCTTGTAAGCCTCCATATGTCTCATGATATATACTCCACAATCAATTCCATTTTTCTTTGTTGCCCAAGCCAGCTTCGGTTTTCTAGGTTTCACATATTTCATTTCTTTCCATTTTGGATGACCCACTGCTTTCAAATAAGCTACAAACATATATTTTTTATTCAACAAAAAGAATTTGAAGGTTTTATTATTTATATAGTTGACAAGCAATAGAGGGGCCAACATCTATCTCAATAATTACCAAGTAGAATATAAACAACTAAAAATTATGTTTTAAAGTTATGCCCTTCTGAGTCGATTATCTTATTTAATACTTCTAAACATCGGAAGGAAAAACCGTTTCCCAAGTTCCACTGTTCACGTCACAACACAAAGCTCAGTTTGACTTTTTCTGTGGCGGATCAAAGATTTTTTGATAAATGTATGTCTAACCATATGCATTAAAATAACAATACTTACCTTTGGGCTGGACCAGGTCCAATGGGCCAAACCTAACAAATCCGAGGCCCAAATGTTAAGCCCAATTTAACCTACATCATCATATCATACTCAAACATAGCTTATTGTTTTATCAAAACACAATGAGTGATCTTAATAAGCAAAATCTGAAACACCACCTAAGATACATAGTAGTTGCTATTAATATATTATACCCAACGAGCTAACATAACAAATTTTCCAACATAGGACCTAATAAGATAGTATAGCATAAAGGTGGTAAATGGGTGGGTCAAACGAGTTGGGTAACACTTCAAAACTGGTCAGGTTGACCTGTCAACACTTATTGTTCTTTGAATTTTAGATGCTATATATAAGTGATGTCTTAATTATGATTACCAAAGTTATACTAATAGAATAATAATATAATTTATTAGAATAAAGCGAGTTGAACGGTTTGTAACCATTTGAATACAGTGGCTACTTTTGACATCCATTTCTCATTTGACCCGTCAAAGATGCAATATAGCCCAAAAGGAACCGTCAACCCATTTCAGGTGAACAGGTTAAAATTGCCATTTTTAGTTATTCATACACATGTGTAAATTCAAAAAATCTATTTTACACATGTGTAAATTCTCTGTTAACATTCTATTGAAGATGTAAATAAGACTTACCACTTTCACGGTATCTTTTTTATGGTATTCATCATTATCTTGTAGACCAACAAAGCTTTTGCTTGCGACAATGTTGTCAATTACTTCAATCGCTGAATTTCTCAAATCGAAACATATAAGGTAGTAGTGGTTATTCTTAGCGATCGGAATCAACACCAATCTAAAAATTTTATATCAGGTCCATCTTCTAATCCTTTTAACAAGTCCTTAATGCTTGATTCAATCACATCTAATCGTCCAGCTTCATCCCTTTTTTCATGTTCAAGAATACCTATACTTGTCGACAAAAGTATTATTATTCTAAACTATTTTCTTAATTTAAGCTAATGTTATACAAATCGAGTAAAAAAATAATTTACCATCACATTTGTATTACAAAAAAGTCTCTTATCTGAACCTGGGTTTCGAAATTCTTCATCATGATTCAAAACTACACCCAACAGTCTATGACATTGCTTAGTGATCAAGCGGATATTTTATGGTGATTAGTGTGTTTAAATGAGTATTTTAATATTATTCATATGTGGAATATGTTTACTTTGCGAGTGTTTGTGATTTCAGGCTTAAACATATTAAATACGTGTTTTGGAATCATTTGGACGAAAGAAACAAGACCGAAAGGCAAATCAGAAAAGATGGGAGGTTTTTAGAAGAAATCTGGTCCCAGCGTTTCAAACAGTGGGGTTGGGCGTTTCAAACTCCTGGGCGTTTTTAAGGGCGTTTACAGAGAGTTTTGGACATTTTTACTTTTAGATGGGCGTTTCATACGCCGTGGCCCATTTAACTACGAAAATTTCTGTTTTCAAGCCCTATTTAAACCTAATCTCTAGGGTTTCGAAGGGAGCTTCCTTCCCAGCAGTTTTTGGATGAAATATGAGCAATTTGGAGGCTTCTAATCATTCAGATCAAGATCCCAATCAAGAAATCAATGTTCCAATCAAGAATTGAAGATCAAATCAAGACCATGAGCGGCTAATCATTCGTGATCATCTCCAGGGCTAGGGTTGGTGTCAGGTTTTGGGTCAACTTTTATTTACATACTTTTGGATTGGGTTTTATCTAATCATTTGGTTAGTTTATCTTGATGTTTACTTGTTTTCATTAAACAACGTTTGGGATTATCTTGTCATACCCTGACCCGCAGCGGAAATAGTAGTCGGGGCATGATTGGGTTTTCATCAAAGCTCATGACATTTACTATAAAGTTTCATATTTATTATTTCTTTTTAAAGAAGAAAATTACAATAAACATATAAGTACAACATGTTCAAATACATTTTTCATGACTTCATTATTTTTCTTCTAAGGCAATTTCCTATGTGTTCCTTGCTTCAACCTGTCCACCTGTATCATGTGTAAAATAGGGTTTTGGGTCAAAAAAGTTGGCGAGTGTATCTTATGAAGACATTTGAATGAATTTGTTATATTGGTTATAAAAAGTGTATAACCACATATGAGTATACGTATATGTAAATTTAATCATAATACACAATATATCAATTAATGCACACGCACACACCAAATGATGAACAATGAGATCAAGGCCAATCAAACGGAGCCGATCTAATGAGGCACGCGATGTTCAACTCGTCTACAACGAGGAACTGATGGGCCTAATGAATGATTTGCATGCAACTTGACAAAATGTAAACACACATCACAACAAACAACATTTACATCACGCATTTAGATCATATAATGGTAATAGCACAAGTTTGAATAAACGAAATAAATAAAGCGACACATGATACACCCCAAAACAAGAATAAAAAGGGGAATTTGTAATAATTCACTCGCCTTAGGTTGCGTATAGTTTCTTGAAATAACGCACGAACAAAGATGAAGGATCAACGAGAGCGTTTAATCTAGATAAGATAATAGGTTCGTTAAGATTTAAGAATGGTAGCGTAAGTTTAGATCGATGAGTTATTTAATAGGAGAAGTTTTATCGATGTCATAAATTAGTTCGTGATAATAAGGAGATTAGAAATAAAAATGGTAATAATCATTAACCGAAATTATTTAGATTAATAATAATAGTTTTTAATAACAAGTTTAATAATAATATAGTTTAACTATAATAATAATTTATTAAAACTATTCGATTTTCTGATAATAGTAGTTAATACTAATTATGTATAATAGTTTTTAATTATTTACTTTAATCTTTTATATAGAAAAATTAATTTATTCTATAAATTGTTTTTATACGTTAATCTTCCCATATTTTGATATTAATGATAATATTAGTTTTACTAATACAATTTTAATGATACAAGATGTTACCAATTTTAAATATGAATTAATGTATAATAATAATAATAATAATAATAATAATAATAATAATAATAATAATTTTTATAATAATAATATTAGAAATGTCATGCTGTTAACCCTAACTTATGACTTGGCCCCTTTGTTACAAAACAAATCGGCTCAAACAAAATAAGGAAAAAAAAGAGAGGACTGGCCCATAAGGCGGGCCAATTACAGTGGATCAACAACGGTAACAGAACAGCAATGACCACAGTGAGAAAACCGGGCATGCCATGGTTAGAACCCGGGCACGCCGGTTACACATCGAACGCGAATACCAGCTGGGCTAGAGCCCAGGTGGTGTGTGATTTATGTTTCAATGAGTTTTATATTAAAACTCGCTGTGTCTTCTTCATGCAACGCAGTGTGTGTATATATAAAGTTGCAGTTTTCTATACACATACATACAACGTATTTCGATATAATATGAGGTGAAGATACGAAAAGAGACGGTTTACCGAGTTCCAATGTGACTCCGGTTTGGTTCGGTTTGTCCGGTAACTCCTTCTTCTCCGGCGGGATTCCGGCTAACAAGGTTTCCGGTGATCCTTGGCGTGTGATCCTTGGAGTGTGAAATGTGTAAAATGGTGAGGTGAAAAGGTGAGCGATGGCTCGGTATTTATAAGGTTCCGCGAAAACATATCGAGTCGGGTTTAAGGGATGGTTCTTGATTGGTAAAGCTTAAGGAAGGGATTGATGATTGATAAATCGCGAATAATCAGGGCTTGGAAAGATATGGAAAGTATTAGCTGTGAATTGGTCGATGATGATGATGATGATGTTTGGCGGCAATTTGAATATGGATTCAAATTGTTGTTCAAGTTTCCTGTTATAACCGAATGAGTCTTATAGCCGAGTGGTGATTGTGTGTGTGATAAGTTGATTGAATCCAGGTTTGGCGCGGGTTCGATTTCCCGCCAACAGATTTTTTTTTGTTTTTATTATTTATTCTATTATTTCTTTAAATCTATTGTAATTCATTTGCTATTAGTATTATTTATTAATTATGGTTTTTAAATTCTAAAATATTTATTAATTAGGAGATATTTAAAATAACCGGCACAATAAATACGCAACTAACTTTTAACCGAATATTTGATTATCAAACGAAGCGGGTTTTGAAACCCGTTTTACGACGAATGTTACTTTTAGAAATTTCATCCCGAAATTTAAGTAGTAGTGGTATGTTTGACTCGAAGGGAGTGTGTTTTAATTTGACAATTACATAATTAGAAGAGGGTGAGAGTTTAAATTTTATTTGAGGCGGTAACGTTCCTAGTAAGGATTGAATACCCTGCTACAGGAATCGCTTTTTGATACCTAAAGTATAAAAATGCGGAACATGGATAAACAGAGTTGATTGACTAGGTATGATCTCATGCATAAGAGTTTTGAGAGAATTGATACGTTTGAAAAGATAAGGTTATATCATTAAAACAAAACTTCAACCATGACGATATTTAAACCTACACGGAACCTCTCATAACCGCCTGACAATACCTCTGATCCTTTGACAAGAATACTTATATATAGGAAGTACCAGCGGCGTATCCACCATATTCTTGTCAAATTTTCATTGGCTTTGTCAGTAAGTTATGATTAGTTCTATGTGATTCTAAAATCTACAACCCATAAACAAACACAACAGCCAAAGCTTGAATCTCAAATCTGAAAGAATACATGACTGAATGACGACAGTACCTCTCTCGTTTGTTATGATAAAGGGGCCAGTCTATGTAAAAGTGAGACACAACCCAACTTCTTTAAATGATGAGATCGAGAGACGTCGTGATGTATGATGATATGAAAGTTAAATGAGTAAAGACATAAAACAAAACTGTGATATCAAATTGCATTAAAATTCTTGGATACATAAATTCCCAATTTATAACAGGGATATGTAAAGATTGAGAAAACATTAAAAACTAGAAGGTTGGAGTTGAGTCTTGACTCTTGGTGAGGGAAGGCTAGTTGGGTTGTTCATTTGGGCCGTTATTATCTTCCACAGGATTGGCGTTGATGTTGTAAGCTCTTCCTCTTGCTGGTGGTAGTGCTGGGTTTGCTTGATTTGCTTGGTTAATAGGGTTTGCTTGAGCTTGGGCGTTTATGATGTTAACCAATCGAGGGCACGTGTTTCTAAAGTGGGTAGGGTCCCCACAATTAAAGCAAGCTCGAACATGTGGAAACATGGGGTATTGGGGTTGTTGATATGATTGGATCATGTTTTAGGTAGGGGGTGAAGCTTGGTTTTGAGGGGTACGACAAGTTCTGCTCAAATGACCATAACGCCCACAATTAGCACACAGTCGACAAGGTACGGTAGATGGATGGTGATAAAAACAGGTGTTGCATTGAGGGTGAGATCTAATGTAAGGTTTCTTATTTGGGTAAATAGAGTTGGGTGCTTCTTGAGCGATTGGGATAGCTTGGAGGGGTATGGCTTGTGGAGATGGTTGATTCCCTTGGGTGACAGCGAAATTTTGCCCATCTCGTTTTCTCTTAGGAGTGGGTTGAGAAAATGATTCGGTCTGGGTTGAGTTTGAGGTTTCGGATGATGCTTTATCAGTCTTCTTCTCCTCCTTGAAGTCTTTATTCCCTATGCGGTTTTCGGTGAGCTATGTAGCTAACTCCATTGCTGCTTCCAAAGTTGCAGGTGTGGTACTTATTACAGGGTCTTGAATTTTTGAAGGAAGACCACGAATGTAGTGCTCGATCAAACGGTAGAGGGGAGTGAACAAGTTGGGGACCATCTGATTCAACTCAAGGAATCTCTTGTTGTATGTGGTGTGGTCGCCCTCTTTTTGTTTCAGAGAGTAGAACTCATCTTCTAATTTCTTGATTTCGCTTCTTGGACAGAAACGTCTTGTCATGATCTCCCTCAACTCTTCCCAAGTCAAAGTCATAGCATCCTCAGCACCTCGCTTGGCCTTTTCTGTATTCCACCATGTAAGTGCTACTCCGAACAAACGACCGGTAGCATATCGCACCTTGCGATCATCAGGGCAGTCGCAATTGAGAAAAGTGTTTTCCATCTCCTCAAACCAATGGAGGAGAGCAGTGAGACCTTCAGTCCCTTCATATTTTGGAGGATCGCAGGATTTGAAATGCTTGAAGGTGCATTTAGGGGGGTTGAGAGGAGGGTTGGCGACATTTTGTCCTTCTAGATTGGTTGGGGTGATAGGATTGGCGACAAGGGCTTGTTGGACTTGAACTACAATGTGGGGTATTACGGCGGCCATTTGTTGAGCGATTTGGGCAGCCATGCGCTCGCGGGATTTTCCTGATCTCATACTTCTACGAGAGAGACTAGGAGACATCTACAGGGAATACGTATCGAGAGTATGAGTTTGACAGTTTTAGGTGTCATATGTCGTATTTAAAAATGAACATTCACAAAAACAATGAAGAAAATAAATTTGCTACATCCATAGGATGTCTTGGGCTTTGCTCATGTTTGGGCTCCCATATGTCCCATTACTTGGCCTTGGTAGTCATGTGGGCCCCCATGACTACTGGGCTCTGGTAGGGTTCATATTGGTGTTGGCCTGTTAACACTTGCGCCACCCGAATGAAAAATCGTAAAACATGACAGCAAAGTATAAGGTCGGAGGGTGTCCTGGTATGGACACAATGATAAAATCAAAGTAGGGTTAGTTCGAGCGACGTTTGGTGTGGCATGCTTTGGCCTAATAGGTCCTTCGCACTCTCATCGTTAGTCCCCAGGTAGGCAAACTAGTCCGTTATATTGGATTTTTTACGAATGCCAACCTAGAAGGACGTTTCGACTACCGTAGTTACTACATGTCCGTCGTAGAACTCACTTTGATGAGATTGAAAAACGAAAAATGCCACAAAATCTTGAATAAAGGAAATATGAGGATGATTTAAATATGTGAACATTGAAATATGCGTGATGAATGTATATGTAAGCATGTTATGTTTGACAACAAGTATAACTCATTAAGTATCATACAAAATGATAGTGGAAGTGTTTGCATGCATGTATGTGTGTAATAAATAGGAAACAAATAAACATCATGAGTTTGCATTAGCCACATAAACAATTAAAATCTAATCAACTATAGTATAGGCTCTAAGGGTCTAATAACCTATCTTATATCCCTATAGTCAAAAGCTCTGATACTAATCTGTCACACCCTGACCCGCAGCGGAAATGGTAGTCGGGGCATGATTGGGTTTTCATCAAAGCTCATGACATTTACTATAAAGTTTCATATTTATTATTTCTTTTTAAAGAAAAAATTACAATAAACATATAAGTACAACATGTTTAAATACATTTTTCATGACTTCATTATTTTTCTTCTAAGGCAATTTCCTATGTGTTCCTTGCTTCAACCTGACCACCTGTATCATGTGTAAAATAGGGTTTGGGTCAACAAAAGTTGGCGAGTGAATCTTATGAAGACATTTGAATGAATTTGTTATATTGGTTATAAAAAAGTGCATAACCACATATGAGTATACATATATGTAAATTTAATCATAATACACAATATATCAATTAATGCACACGCACACACCAAATGATGAACAATGAGATCAAGGCTCAATCTAACGGAACCGATCTAATGAGGCACGCGATGTTCAACTCGTCTCCAACGAGGAACTGATGGGCCTAATGAATGATTTGCATGCAACTTGACAAAATGTAAACACACATCACAACAAACAACATTTACATCACGCGTTTAGATCATATAATGGTAATAGCACAAGTTTGAATAAACGAAATAAATAAAGCGACACATGATACACCCCAAAACATGAATAAAAAGGGGAATTTGTAAGAATTCACTCACCTTAGGTTGCGTATAGTTTCTTGAAATAACGCACGAACAAAGATGAAGGATCAACGAGAGCGTTTAATCTAGATAAGATAATAGGTTCGTTAAGATTTAAGAATGGTAGCGTAATGTTTAGATCGATGAGTTATTTAATAGGAGAAGTTTTATTGATGTCATAAATTAGTTCGTGATAATAAGGAGATTAGAAATAAAAATGGTAATAATCATTAACCGAAATTATTTAGATTAATAATAATAGTTTTTAATAACAAGTTTAATATAATATAGTTTAACTATAATAATAATTTAATAAAACTTAGATTTTCTGATAATAGTAGTTAATACTAATTATGTATAATAGTTTTTAATTATTTACTTTAATCTTTTATATAGGAAAATTAATTTATTCTTAAATTGTTTTTATATGTTAATCTTCCCATATTTTGATATTAATGATAATATTAGTTTTACTAATACAATTTTAATGATACAAGATGTTACCGATTTTAAATATGAATTAGTATAATAATAATATAATAATAATAAAATATAATAATATTTTTTATAATAATAATATTAGAAATGTCATGCTGTTAACCCTAACTTGTGACTTGGCCCCTTTGTTACAAAACAAATCGGCCCAAACAAAATAAGAAAAAAAAGAGGGACTGGCCCACAAGGCGGGCCAATTACAGTGGACCAACAACGGTAACAGAACAGTAATGACCACAACGAGAAAATCGGGCATGCCATGGTTAGAACCCGGGCACGCCAGTTACACATCGAACGCGAATACCAGCTGGGCTAGAGCCCAGGTGGTGTGTGATTTATGTTTCAATGAGTTTTATATTAAAACTCGCTATGTCTTCTTCATGAAACGCAGTGTGTGTATATATAAAGTTGCAGTTTTCTATACATATACATACAACGAATTTCGATATAATACGAGGCGAAGATACGAAAAGAGACGGTTTACCGAGTTCCGATGTGACTCTGGTTTGGTTCGGTTTATCCGGTAACTCCTTCTTCTCCGCGGGATTCCGGCTAACACGGTTTCCGGTGATCCTTGGCGTGTGATCCTTGGAGTGTGAAATGTGTAAAATGGTGAGGTGAAAAGGTGAGTGATGGCTCGGTATTTATAAGGTTCCGCGACAACGTTTCGAGTCGAGTTTAAGGGATGGTTCTTGATTGGTAAAGCTTAAGGAAGGGATTGATGATTGATAATTCGCGAATAATCAGGGCTTGGAAAGATATGGAAAGTATTAGCTGTGAATTGGTCGATGATGATGATGATGTTTGGCGGCAATTTGAATATGGATTCAAATTGTAGTTCAAGTTTCCTGTTATAACCGAATGAGTCTTATAGCCGAGTGGTGATTGTGTGTGTGATAAGTTGACTGAATCCGGGTTTGGCGCGGGTTCGCGGGTTCGATTTCCCGCCAAATATTTTTTTTTGTTTTTATTATTATTCTTTTATTTCTTGAAATCTATTTTAATTCATTTGCTATTAGTATTATTTATTAATTATGGTTTTTAAATTCTAAAATATTTATTAATTAGGAGATATTTAAAATAACCGGCACAATAAATACGCAACGAACTTTTAACCGAATATTTGATTATCAAACGAAGCGGGTTTTGAAACCCGTTTTACGACGAATGTTACATATCTCATACACACGTATCCATCAGTTATTTGGTTTCGTCATCAACAATTGGGATTAAATTCTCAGTTGTCATTGTTCTTTAACCTTTAACCATTGGATTTGTTTATGTTTGGGAAATCTAAAATTGGTAATTAACTAGATTACTATTCAGTTGCATCAATCTTTCGGTTTCGATCGTGGATCATTGCAATCAAATATATTATCTGTTAGTTATTTATCAAGACAAGTAGGTTAACAAATCATGTGTATGTGATTTCCAATTATTAGTAATTAGGTTACCAGATTTTCTTCACAACCCGAAAACCCGGAGATTGGTCCTTTTCTCATAATTGTTTACAACTTCGATAATAACTCACCCAAATAGATAAAAGCAATTAGTTTTAGAATTAGATGATTACAGACAAAGCAATGAACTTTAACACTTTCCACTAATTCCTCGTGGATTCGACACCCTACTTGCTCTTTACTAGTAAAGGTGATTAGGACACTTTTAAACATATTTTTGACCGACCTTACGACATCGATCAAAATGCGTTGTTGCCGCGGAATCGGTGCGCTTAGTGTTTTACTTTATTTCCTTTTTAAAATTAAAAAAATATTTTTTTCGTTTTTAGTTTTCTTTATTGTTAGTTTTCTACGCGGGTATTTTAGTTTGTTTATGCAGGAAGTAAAATCTTTGGATCATGGATATAGCTCATCAGTCATGCCCTTGTTGTGGGAAAATTCACATACATGAAGATTGCCAAGTTTTTGGAAAGATCCAATGTTTTGGAAAGAAAAATTGATGTCTGATTACAAGGCACCTTCATACAGGGACGCTATCAGTCAAATGTCAACTACAGCTATGAGCAAAATTGGGATTATGATGGTTATGAATCCAAGGTGGTGCCCTTCTCAACCTACCAAGAATATTATAATGGCCATCACCATGATTACTTTCTATCGACATACGAGGATATGGGTAATCAAGATGATTACCAAGAGAGTTCAAATCAAGAGCACCAAAGTCAAAATCATTATCATGGTAATCACCAAAATTCTAAACTTGATGAAATCTTGAATTTTTGAAGGAAATGGTACAAGAGAGTAGGTTGAGAACTGAGGTTATGTTCCAACAATCGAATCGAATAGATGAACAAATTGAAGCATGGAAGGTTCTGAAGGAAAATACCACGCCCATTCCTGTATTTGTTGGAGAAACACAAGAAGTACTGGTTGTAGTTGACGACGAAGAAGAAGATCTAGATCTTTCAGAGCACGAAGTTGGATGTTTAAACCCGAGTGAAAACATGAAACCACTTCTCCCAGTTGTTGAAGAATCAAAGACTGAACTCATCAAGACTAGTGAAACATTAGAAGAAGAGGTTAAGTGGTTGCCAACACAAGAAGATAAATGTTTACATTCACTTGATGACACACCTTCCGAAGAACCAGTGAACAGGTAATCCATGTGTATCCTAACCAACCTCCAGTCTTTATTATAAAAATCGACAAAGTTAGGGATGATGACTCGAGTGGGAAGAAGAGGAAGGTGAGTAAAGAAGACCTCAGACAAGGTATACTGAAGTGGCCAAGCAATGATCTAACATACGTGTTCATGATATCAGAGAAGGTGAAGACTCTATATGTCAATTACCAAACACACTTTGGTAATTCGATAGGCAAATGTGGATTTCACTTATTCTGTATTGATTCAACAAACATGGTTGGCATGAGAGGGCAGATAGGAATGTGGAATCTCAACTACCGAGCATATGTAGGAAACTCAGTGGGTAAATGTTCTCTTCGACCCCCATGAATGAACATCAGGTACGGTCTGGCTGAAGACCCATAAACTTAGCGCTCTCGGGAGTCAACCCGTGTTTGTGTGTTAGTGTCTGTTCTGTTCTTCACCATGGCAGCAGACAGGGAAATTTCGTTTAATCAGGTACATGTACTCTTTCCTTTATCTTAGTTTGTTGCTTGGTGTTCATGTTTTTTTTATTTGGTGTGTTTTCGTTATTTAGTGGTGTAAAACAATTGTTATGTTTGGGAATGGGTTAACTTTATTATTTTTTGTGTTTATATGATGGCGTGGATTTGTTGATGATATAAGGAAAGGAAAATGATGTTTTCAATGATGATTGATTTGGAAAATCCATCTTCACAGGTTTGACTGGTTTTAAGAAGTATATACATTGCGGACAATGTATAGTTCAAGTGCGGGGATGGGGGAGTTGAGAAATATAATAAAAAATGACAAATTTGAAAATTTTGCAAAAATGCTCTCGAGCGGGTTCAAATGTGCCCGAAAACCAGATTTTTCAATGTTAATCATCAATGCTTTACCTACTTGAGCGAGGTTATTGGTCTTTAGTCATGGTTAAAACTCTTTAAGTTTTTGGATAATGTATTCTCAGTAAGTGTTTTCAAAAGAAAAAAATATATAGAATTGCCTAACCAGGGGTAGTAAGCTAGATAGTAGGCATGTTTTCACATCGGCAGCCTGTATCCTTTCGTTTGGGGAGATTTTGAGCCCTTAGATTTCTTGACATTATTTATGTTGTTTTGGCAACTTGAGTATTCATTTGTTTGAGAGTGGGCCACTATATTGATTTGTTTTAGAACTTGATTGATTTGATACATGCTAAGATTATGAGCTGAACCATTGCACATAGATGATAAAGGCGACTTTAGGATTCCCATTTTACTTTGACACATTTTTAGTGTTTACTTTTTACCTGACTATGCCCTTAGTAGCCCATTTTGAGCCATTTTAACCATTCGTTTGTGAAACCCGATTCAACCATTTTACATCCTTAAACGTTTTACATATTCGTTGGCATAATCCATTAGTTGAATGTTTAAAAAAAGGGAAAAAAAAAGAAAAATCGAAAACAAAATCAAAAAATTCAACCGAGAAAATGGGTCGGATGACCAAAATAGGAGGTTGAGAAAAAAAAAGTGTAGAGATATGGGTTAAAACTACCCAAGTTTTGAAGTTAGTGGAGAATAAGGAATTGCTTAACGCTTTGGATGTTATCTTCTTTTAGCCACTTAAATTAAGAAAAGAAAAAAAGAGAATTCCTACCTTTGCCTAAGCCCAAAGCCGTAAGACCTTTTGATGTGTGCATTGTTTATGTGAATGATGGAAGTGTGATTGTCTTTCAAGCGTATGTTAACAAAGCTTTATAGTTTGGTTTTGAGTGTATTATATACTAGTGAATCTGTAACTAGTCTGCTTTCAAACTGAGAGGAGTGAAACATTGTGAGGGACGTGAGAACATGTGTAAACTTGAAGCTTAGTTAAATCTGGTTAGGCACATTCTTTGAGTTTAAAGGCGACATCAATTTTACTTACTGAGATTTTAAACCTATTGAATTTGTCAGTCTTATGAGTTTGGGGTATGACTTTGGACCATGGCTGAGATTTGGTAAGGGAATTGTGAAGTGTTGTTAATCATGGTTGGATGGTTACAAGAAAGTTTGCTTGAGGGCAAGCAAAGGTCAAGTGTGGGGTGGTGATTAGTGTGTTTAAATGAGTGTTTTTATATTATTCATATGTGGAATATGTTTACTTTGCGAGTGTTTGTGATTTGCAGGCTTAAACATGTTAAATACGTGTTTTGGAATCATTTGGACGAAAGAAACAAGACCGAAAAGGCAAATCAGAAAAGATGGGAGGTTTTTAGAAGAAATCAGGTCCAAGTTTTTCAAACAGTGGGGTTGAGCGTTTTAGTAGGCGTTTTTACTAGCGTTTACAGAGAGTTTTGGGCGTTTTTAGTTTTAGATGGGTGTTTCACACGCCGAACATGGGCGTTTCATATGCCGTGGCCCAGTTAACTACGAAAATTTCTGTTTTCAAGCCCTATTTAAACTTAATCTCTAGGGTTTCGAAAGGAGCTTCCTTCCTAGCAGTTTTAGGATGAAATAAGAGCAATCTGGAGGCTTCTAATCATTCAGATCGAGATCCCAATCAAGAAATCAATGTTCCAATCAAGAATTGAAGATCAAATCAAGACCATGAGCAGTTAATCATTCGTGATCATCTCCAGGGCTAGGGTTTGTGTCAGGTTTCGGGTCAACTTTTATTTACATACTTTTGGATTGGGTTTTATCTAATCATTTGGTTAGTTTATCTTGATGTTTACTTGTTTTGATTAAACAACATTTGGATTATCTCATACATACGTATCCATCAGTTATTTGGTTTCGTCATCAACAATTGGGATTAAATTCTAAGTTGTCATTGTTCTTTAACCTTTAACCATTGGATTTGTTTATGTTTGGGAAATCTAAGATTGGTAATTAATTAGATTACTATTCAGTTGCATCAATCTTTCGGTTTCGATCGTGGATCATTGCAATCAAATATATTATCTGTTAGTTATTTATCAAGACAAGTAGGTTAACAAATCATGTATATGTGATTTCCAATTGTTAGTAATTAGGTTACCAGATTTTCTTCACAACCCGAAAACCCGGAGATTGGTCCTTTTCTCATAACTGTTAAACTCGTTTTCACAACAACTCATTCAAATAGATAAAAGCAATTAGTTTTAGAATTAGATGATTACAGACAAAGCAATGAACTTTAACACTTTCCACTAATTCCCCGTGGATTCGACACCCACTTGCTCTTTACTAGTAAAGGTGATTAGGAAACTTTTAAAAGTATTTTTGACCAACCTTACGACATCGATCACTTAGCAATCTCTAACTGAAACTTTTTTGTTACATTCTAGAAACACACTCGAACACATCATCCCTATCATAACATATCAATCGAAAAAAGTATTCATCTAGCTTTAATATAATTACTTATATAATAACATATTCAAATAATAAAAATTGATTAAAATAGATTATGGCATACTCGGATTCAGTTTCAATTTCCATTGCTTCCTGACATAATGTGCATGCATCTTTTTCTATATCACCATCACATTCCTTTTCAGGATTGTCTTCTTAAATCCTATATCCAAAGTTTCACAATGTGATGTTAAAACTTGATATGAAATACTCAATGTGGCGTATTTTAGAACTGATAAAATGCTTACAGTTGTTTTTTTTTCTTTCTGAACCTTCCATCAAATAATCCCAGGTCTTCAACTCTTTTTTGGTTAATGGTTTGCAAATATCAACTACTCTTACCAAAAATGGAGATTTTGATGGATATGTTGGATGTTTGATTCCATGCGATCTTTTCAGTTACATCCTCCACATTTTGCTTTTCAGCATCCACTTCTATGTAGTTTTTTTTAACGGAACTTGTATAGGGCTTATTCCTAAACTAAAACTTGGTTGACTCCATACTATCTGATTTGAGTTGCATTTGTCTTTTGTTCCACCAATATCAACCTTTTGTATAGGTGTTTGAGCTTCAGTTTCTTTTGGTACAGTTAGTTCAAGAGGTGGATCATTTGTTGTTGTTGGTGGTGGTGTTAGTGGTGTTGTTTCATGTTCTTTTTTATTGAAAAGCTTTTTGAGCTTTTCCTTGTAACTTTCTACAAAAAATTTTACTTCCCCCCTTTCTAGGATGTTTGCCAACACTTTTTCTATTGCCTTCTCAAAATTGTCCTTGTACGTTTCAATCTAGTAGTAATTTGTACCAACGTCTCTTAAATGTGCCTGGTCAAAGTGATAACTGTAAAAAATATTCAAGTCATTTGTTTTACACATGTGTAAGTTTCTGTTTTACACGTATAAATTCTCAGTTGAAAGTGTGTAAATAATAAACAAAAAAAGAAAGAAAAATAAGTATGACTGAAATCAAACTAAAATTATTTGGAGTCAAGGCCAAATTATATATCATTTGTTGTTGATGTAGTCAAGTGTTCCAATTATTATCCTATTTGTTTCTAATTATCAAATTATTTATCCTGTTTTACAATTTTGTTTCTGTTTAACACGTGTGTAAGTTTCTATTTTAAAGACTTACACATATGTAAACCAGCCAACTTACATGCTTTAAGCTTGTAACATGTACATTTCATTTATCAGTCAGTTGTGTCACATACCTCCAAGCTATTTGGATCTGTCATGCCTGGTCCACTTTCTTCACTTTCTTCTGTTTCTGTTTCTCTGAGTTAGTTTCTTGACTTGTCTCAGCATCAGAACTTCCCTCTTCAACAAATAACCCTTTGAAATCTCCTCTTATGAATCCCCTTGTTCAATCTCCATGACTTCTCTCAGTTGCAGTCTTTACGCCGTCCAATATTCTAGCGGTGAAATTGTTCGCTCTTCATTAAGTCCTTTACATGTCACACCATCTACACATAAGTGCTGCAAAAAAGTTTTCAGATACTCATTACTACTTTTATCAGACTACAATGTTAAATATAAAATGTATAAAAATGAAGTTATACCGTTAAAATAGTTAGTGCGCCACGAAAGTAGCAAGAAATTTCCCTTTGTACCCACCCTTCTTTACATCTTTTAATAAGGTGAACAACATATTTGCACCAATCTATCTTTGAGAAGTCCATTTCTTCATTCACTAAGTCAATGATTCCAGCTTTGCATAATCAATTATAATGACATTCGACCATTGTGTTAACAAACAAGACAATGAAATCAAGCTTAAACATCAAACCCTCATTATCATCTCAAAAGCTATCTTGTCTACATATTTTTCGCTTTAATCGTCAACTTGTCATTATGCCTTTTTCTTATAAGCTTTTCCAAGTGTTGTGTACTCTTTGGGTGGCTTAAGGGGTGACAAATCAAAACCACTATTTGGAATACCTATCAATTGGTGTATCGATTCTTCATCTACCTTGATAGCAATCCTTCCAAATCTTATTTCCATTTCGTTGGGATCGAAATGGTCAATCACAAAGTATGCTAACTTTCCAGGGAGTGTATCGATCTTTAATGACAGAATTTTGGCAAATCCCATTTTCCAGACTATCTTTCTTTGTTTTTAGTCAAAGCTTGTATACATTCGTACATCTTTCTTGGAGAGGATCTTGTTCTTATGCTGAAAAACAAAGGGTCCCTGAACATTTTTTTTCGTTTTTCTTTTGCCCGATCCAGCAGGTTTTTCGTCTTCCCTTTCTTCGTACCCGCTTCATCCTTATTTGATTTTTTTGATTTATTGCCTCTTTGGTTTGAGCTACCTTTCTTTTTCTCTTTTTGCCTCCTGTTTCAAATCATATGCAAAAGTATTTTAAACCATATTGTTAAGTATTATGCATTAGTAGCAGTTTGTGTAAACATCTTAATCACTAATCATTAAGTTAGATTACTTACACATGTGTAAATTGATTAATCACTCAAATTCGTTAATAACCAATACGATTTATACACGTGTAAACAACATATTACTTAAACATTAGTAAACATCTTATTTACACATTCATCACTCAAATTCAATGCTGGCCAAATGATTTACACATGTGTAAACAGATTACTTACACATGTGTAAATTGATTAATCACTCAAATTCATAACTAGCCAACATGATTTATACACATGTGTAAACATTTTATTTACACAGTGTAAATTGTTTGATCACTCAAATTCAATGCTAACCAAGATGATTTACACATGTGTAAACAGATTACTTACACATGTGTAAATTGTATAATCATTCAAATTCACAACTAACCAAGATGATTTATACACATGCGTAAACTTTATTATATTATTTTTATATTACATACCTTCACTTGTTGCAAGTTGGAGTTTTTTTGGCTGTTTTTCTGGAACCTTTTTCACCATTTTTTCCTTTTTTTGCTTCTTTAAGACAATAGAAAGCAATTAAAAACATATATAAACAACTTACTTACACAAGTGTAAACATCTTATTTACACATGTGTAGGTATTTTAATTACACAAATTCAATATTAACTAGGAATATTTACACATTTGTAAACATCTAACTTTATCATGTGTTTTATTATAAACTTGCATATAATTGTTTATAATAAATACCTTCATGTGAGGTGCTATCTAGAAGTCTCTCTGAGCTTCTAGTTCTCTCATCATCTCATCCCTCTGTCTTCTTAAAACCACCTTCAAATTCCTTGATCTTTCTGTTGAAATCATAGAATTTAACAACTTTATTTTATTAGTTAAATGATCTATGAAAATGCATTTGTCATACCTAATTGCCTTTCCACTTCATCATCCATTTCTGATAGTGTATTAACGATCCACATTCAAGGTCAATTCAGTATCTGTAACCAAATGACGTCAAAATTTATTGTTTGCTTTCAATTTTTTATTCAAAATAATTTTGTTACTTGCCTGTTTCTTCATTGTGATCATAACCCTCGTCATCAAGTATGTCTAGATTTGATTTTGTGTTTGAAAAACTTTTTGCTTTAATCCTTAATATTCTTGGACTTTTACAAGCTGGATATATAGTGTATTAATATATCATTCAGTAAGTCTACAATAAATCTTTGTAAATCTCAAAATAGTGTTCAGGATGCTTACTTTTCATTCTTCCTTTTTCGTCCTCGAGAACCTTTTTGATAAACCACTAGACTTGCAAAAGCACCCTATTTCAGTGAAGTCATCAGTAAATATAAAGACTAAACTAGCAAGAGAGCAACACGATTTGTTAGCACATTTAGTTATAAAATGATTTATATACATCTGATTAGATGTAAACTCAAGAAAGACTTGTGCTTCTCTATAATGAAACAAGAGTAAACAAACACATGTGAATAAACTTCTAGGACTTAACGAACAAAGAATTATAAACCTTCTGATATCATCTTGCACACATTTCATGGCTCGAAACTTGCCTACATCAAATTTAACTCGTTATCATCAACCTACTAATCTACCATCTCTAGGCCTTAGTCCTTAGTGAAAAAGACTGAACCAATGTACCATCAAACAATTGACATATAACCTAAGTCCTTAGTGTTAGTTTCTTTCTTTTTTTTTACAAAGTTATCTAGACACTTTACTCCCTGTGAAAAAAAAAAACAGAGATGAGTCAATAGAAATGTATGAAGGTTGTAATCCTATAGTTCCATCCAAAATGTACAAGATGTCAAACAACAATAACATAAGCACCGTAACATAACAATAACATAGTTAAAATGCAAAATCAAACAGTCAAACAAAACCTAATCTCACAAACAGAGATAAGTCAATAGAATTGTGTGAAGGTTGTAATCATATATTTCCCATCCAAAATGTACACGATGTCAAACAAAAATAACATAAGCACCGTAACCTAAAAATAACATAGTTTAAATGCAAAATCAAACAGTCAAACAAAACCTAATCTCACAAACAGAGATGAGTAAATAGAAATGTGTGAATGTTGTAATCTTGTAGTTCCCATCCAAAATGTACAAGATGTCAAACAACAATAACATAAGCACCGTAACCTAACAATAACAGATTTTAAATGCAAAATCAAACAGTCAAACAAAACCTAATCTCAACATTGACTGAAAAACACAAGAAATTCTGAACAATAATGTAAGGGAATTGTAGACGGTTAGACTTACGGCTAAACAAAACGCTATAGAACGGCGGTAAAAGAACAGTGGCTTATCGGATGGTGCTTACGGCTGCTGCGAATCGAACGGTGCTTATGGTTGCAAACGGCGGTGTTACGGCTGTGAACGACGGTGCTACGGTTGTCGTGAGGGCGAAGGATGATCTTCGATTGCTTGAAGGAGAAGATAAGGACCTCTGTGTCGTTTGGGGATTTTGGGGGGGGGGATTTCGGGAGGGAATATGATTGAGGGTTTTGTGTTTTTCTTGCAATATACCCAAGTTCTTTTAATTTAGATTTCCTCTCTCATTTAATCTCAACCACTAATCTTAGCCTTTAGTTTAGTATAATATATGGATGAAAATTGTTCTTAGTGTTCTCACAATATCTTGTTCCAAGATAACCCATATATATATATATATATATATAATTATATGGTAAGGTTCATGCGAGAACTATCTTTATTGTGAGAACCGCGAGAACCACCTTTATTGCAAAATAAAATCTAAAAAAATCAAAAAAACACTCAAATTTTTTTACTATTTTTTTAATAAAAATCGTTATATTTCGTTACAAAAAAAAAACCTTTTTTTTTGAGTAACAGTTATCCATGCAAATGTGCATATGTATCATAACTTCTACAAATTCAGTAATACGCTATCACTAGTAGACAATTGACTTTAATTTACAATACCATCCATAATACACTCAATTTTACATTAAATGCACATGTGCATCATTATGTATAACAATTATATACCGTGTTTTGGTACAAAAAGTTTATGATTTTGAATGATGAAGTACCTCATATATATGTTTTTTGGTTAGTTATATCTAGTGGTTGATGGTTCATTATAGTTGTCACTTTATGATGTACAATGTTGATTGAATGGTATAAACGGTGTTGATATACATGTAATAAAGTGAAAATATTGGTATTGGTATTGTATTACAAATGGTAGGAGGTAATGGTATTGTATTATGGATGGTAGGATGTAATGGAAGTGTATTATGAATGGTATGATAGATAAAAGAGAAAGTGTATTCAAAGTAGTGTACCAAAACACCTTATTTCATGTTGATACATATAGATACACATGTGCATTTCTTATATTGGTAACGTAAAAAGTGGGGTATTACACATGGTAGTGTAAATGAAAGTACAATTTTTGTAATGTATTGCGGTTTGTTAAAGAAATGATGATAATGCACATGTGTATGGTAGTGTATTATGGATGGTATGATAGATGAAAGAGAAAATGTATTCAAATTAGTGTACCAAAATACCTTATTTCATGTTGATATATATAGATGCACATGTGCATTGCTAATATTGGTAACGTAAAAAGTAGTGTGTTACACATGGTAGTGTAAATGAAAGTACAATTGTCTGATGTTTGTAATGTATTACGGTATTTGTCAAAGAAATGACGAAAATGCACATGTGCATGGATAGTCGGTACTCAAAAAAAAAATTTCTTTTTGAAATTTTTTTTATTATTGACTAAAAATAGCGACTTTTTCAAAGAAAAATATGAAAAAAAAAAAATTGGTATTTTTTGGATTTTTTTAGGTATTACTGTTTGTGTTAACACTAGTTCTCGCGGTTCTCGCAATAAAGGGTGGTTCCTAACGGATTCTGTCCTATATATATATATATAGAGAGAGAGAGAGAGAGGATCATGTAAAAAAGGCCTAAAGTGTGAGAAGGGTAAGAATGAATCTAAACCATTAGATCTTTAATCTAATGGTTGGGATCTTGATGGCAATCTTGTAAATAGTATAACACTTAAAATAATTAATTTTCTAGATTAAGGGTATAAAGTTAAATTAACATTTTTAATTTTAGAAAGTCACATGCAATCCACATGCAAGTTCCCCTTTTATTTTTTAAACGCCAATAACTTTTTACATGTAACTCGTTAAACTTTTTTTACGCGTCGGTTTTAAACTTTTTTATGCGCGAGTTTAAACTTTTTTACGCGTGGTTTTAAACTTTAAACAATTTTTTTTACAAAAAAACAATTTTTTTTTACAAAAAAACAATTTTTTTTACAAAAAAAAACAATTTTTTTACAAAAAAACAAAAAATATTTTACGCCAAACAAAAATATTTTATTTTTACAAAAAACTTTTTTACAAAAACTTTTTTACATTTTTTTTCAAAAACTTTTTTACAAAAATTCTATTACGCCAAACATCTTTTTACTCCCCCGACACCCCAATTTCGGGTTTACGAAATTTGAGGATCTTACCAAACGAACTCACCCAAAAACCACGACTCAATAGATGTCTCGTGTTGAATTTTAAATAGAAGAGAGATAAAAAATGTCACATGTTGAGTTTTAAATAGAAGAGAGAAAAAAGATGTGACATGTGAAATAAAAGACTAAAATACCCTTTTGAGTTAATTTGGTTATGGGTGATGTGTAAATATATTATTGGATGATAGAAGTTCTCATGGTTCTCGCAATTGGGATTGGTTCTCTCTTGAACCGAATCCTATATATATATATATATATATATAATATAAAGAGAGTGAGAGAGAGATTAAATCATATTAAGAACTTGAAAATTAAGAAAACTATTACCAACCAATTAAATTTTTTATTTTTGTTTTTCCATTTACTTTAATTATAAGGTTAGTATTGTAGAAATAATAGTAAAGGTTGTAAAATATATGAAGATTGTTGAGCTGCAAATATGTAGCGTGTGAAGGTACACATATGACATACCTACATGTAGTTCGCGGATTTACATATATTTTTGTATTTTCTTTTTAATTTCTATAAATAATAGTAATATCTAATAAAAATAAAAATATTAAAAAAAAAACAAATCCTGTTTAAAAATGGTTTTCCCTAGCCAATGTTGGTTAACCCACTTGGTAGAAGCATATGCCTCTTATAGGAGAGGTCTCGTGTTCAAACATGGGCGATGAGATGTATTTAGGATTATTAGTGTAATAAAGTAGGAGTAACCTTTGTCGTTCAACAAAAAAAAAACAGTTTCCTCAAAATTTTCTAGTTTATATTAAGTTTTCTAATGATCCTTTCTCTCTCTCTCTCTCTCTATATATATATACACACACACACACACGCACACATACTAGTTTAAGTACATGTGTTTTACACGGATGGTCTCAAAGTAAATAATATTATTTAACAGTGTTAATATTGTTTTGGTCAAAAATTAAAGAGATCTATTAAGTAACCAACTTTAGAGAGTGAGGTAGTGTACTATCAGGATCCTTGATTTGGAAATCATGTTTCTGGATTATAAAGTAAAACGAACAAGTATAAAGGTAATTGTCACACCCCGACCCGCAGCGGAAAAGGTAATCGGGGCATAATTGGGTTATCATCAAAGCTCATGACATTTATTATATGTTTCATATTCATTAATACAATTTAATGGAAATTTACAATAAATGATACAACATGTTCTAACTATCAGTCTAAGCTTCTTGGTTCTCTTCTAAGGCATATCCTATGTTTTCCTTGCTTCAACCTGTCCACCTGTATCATGTGTAAAAAGGTTTTTGGATCAACATAATGTTGGCGAGTGAATCCTATGGAAAAACATTTGAACAAGTTTATCCAATTGATTATAAATAATGTGCATACCACATATGAGTAAATGTAGATGTAAATTTATTCACACAACACATAATATTGAATATTGAACACACAAACACCAAATGATTGTTTTGAGGCACGCGTTGTTCGACTCGTCTCCCACGAGGAACTGATGGGCCTAATGAATGAGTTTTGAGGCACGCGTTGTTCTTACGAACTGATGGGCCTAATGTATGAGTTTTGAGGCGCGCGTTGTTCTTACGAACTGATGGGCCTAATGTATGAGTTTTGAGGCACGCGTTGTTCATACGAACTGATGGGCCTAATGAATGAGTTTTAAGGCACGCGTTGTTCTCGTCTCCCACGAGGAACTGATGGGCCTAAATAATTTGGATACAACTTTGACAATATGTAATACATCCCAACCAACAATAGTTACATTCTAGTTTAGTTCATATAATGGTATAGCACGAATTTGCATAAGAGAATTTGTTTAAGCGACACATGATACACCCCAAAACATGAATAAAAAGGGGAGTTTGTAAGAATTCACTCACATTGGGTGCGTTCGGTTGATGATGTTGAGTGCACGCGAAGTGGTTTTAACCACGAGTGAAATTAACCTAGATAAATAGCATTTTAGTTCGGTAAGTAAACGGATTTTATTAATCTATTTTAGTTGGATTGTTGGGTGTATTTTTGTGAGTTTGAGGCTATTTTCTAACCTTAAAAATGTTATTTTTAAGTATTTTTAATTGATTTTTAATTAAAATAATTAAATAAAAATAATAAAAAAATATTTGATTTTTGCTACAGTTGACTTTGACCATTGACTTTGACTGACCGTTGACCGGTTCGAAGGCATATTATTGTGCGCTGGGTGAGGCTCGAACCCGAGACCTCCCGTACGCGTGCACGCAGCTCTACCAACTGAGCTACGTGTCTAACCCGTCATATATCCGATTTTAGTTATATATATATATATTAATTAGATTTAAACAGAAATCCTTTTATTTTAAAAACGAATTAAATCCCGAGAACCGGTGCGCTCCACAGGTCTCGAACCCGGGACCTGTGGGTTAGCAGACACACAGTCCAGTGTGTCTCACTTGGTTATAAACTCGGTTATCAATATACTTAACATATATCTAAAACAATCCGGTTCAGTTTTGCGGAAAAAGGAATTTTTATTAAGGCAGCGTGTGAGGGACAATACTCGAACTCGAGACCATAGCGTTAAAAGTGCACACAGTCCACCGCTGGACTGTGTGTCTAACCCGGTAAATAACTGGATTTTAATTATACTTAATCATTACTGAAATGTCGTCTTCTTCACTGGTTTTAACCGGAAGTGGCGACTGACTGGTTCGAAATGTTGATTCAAGTTTCTTTAGCGTTGTATGATCAATTACAGACGAGATAAAAGTAAAAAGAAAGGAATTTAGGCGTGAAAAGTACCGGCTGTTTCTCCTCTGTTTTCCGGCAGAACTCCGGTGGCAGCAAGTTCTTCCGGCGACGAGTCTCTTGCAGCAGAGAGTCTTCCGAAGGCTTGCAAAAGGTGTGGGTGATTTCGGTAAGAGTTTAGGGGGTTCAGTAAAGCTCAGCGGTTAATGATACGGTTTTCCGGCGATGTATCAAATATTTCCGGCGAGTGATTTTTCGCCGAGAAAGGGTGCGATTTGAGTGTGAAAGATTTCTGGTGAGTAGTGGGTGAATTTATAGGGTAGCATCGAGATGAATGGGGTCTGAATTCGGTCTTAATTCGAAGTCAGCCATTCTCCGGCGGTTATGGCTGATGTCGCGGGTTCAGACGTCGGTTATAACCGTTGTGAGAGTTAAGACTTCGGTTATTTTGAGTGGAACGTAATTAAACGGCGAAGTCGTCGGGATTTCCGACGACTGCTATTTGGGCGGAAATTGATTGAATTTAACTTTCGAACTTGAATATTTGAATTAATTGTTTCCTGTATTTACCATAAAATCAAAGTGGCGGAGTGGTTGGTTGGCTGAGTGATAAGTGTTTGTTTGAACCGGTTACAGACCCGAGTTCGAAACCCGGCATGAGTAAAATATTTTTATTTTGCGATTTTTATCAGTTTTTCAAAAACTAAATATATATCCCCGCATAATAATTGATTACGTATCGTTTAAAATTATTTTGGGCATTTAATTCGCAACGAAAATTTTAACTGACTGTTCGGTTGATAAACGGAGCGGGTTTGGTAAATCCGTTTTTGACGGATGTTACAGTATCCCCTGCATTTTTAGAAATTTCATCCCGAAATTTAAATAGGGATATAATTGACTAAAAGAATGATGGTGTTTAGTTTGACAGTTACATACTTAGAAGAAATAAGGGTTTGGGTTTTTGTTTGAGGCGGTAACGTTCCTTGTAAAGGTTAAGTATCCTAATACAGGAATCGCTTTTTGTTGCCTATTGTATAAGTATTGTTAAGCAGGAATGATTCGCTAAAATGATATCATGCATAAGAGTTTAGATATGTTTGGAAAAGTATGGTTATATCCTAAGGCAAAACTTCCAATACTACAATCTACACAAATAACCACAACAACTAATAATTGAATCCACATTCTGATAGTGTGAATGGTGACAGTTCCTCTCTCGTTTGTTTATGATGGAAAGGTTAGTCTATGTAGAAATGGATCACAATCCAATTTCTTTAAATAGTGAGATGATGTAATTGTAACACAAATTTCAACCAAGGCAATACTAAATCCTACATGGAACATCTCATAACCGCCTGATAACGCCTCTGATCCTTTGGCAAGAATACTTATATATAGGAAGTACCAGCTGTGTATCCACCATATTCTTGTCAAATTTTCATTGGTTTTATCAGTGAATTATGATTAGTCCTATAACTCTACAACCAATACATCAAACATAAAAATACTGAAATGAGATATATCTGTGCGATCAAGGCTCAATCAAACGGAGCCGATCGTATTGTATGTACTGAAATTGAAATGTCTGTGCGCTCAAGGCTCAATCAAACGGAGCCGAACGTATTGAATGTACTGAAAATGAAATTGTCTGTGTGCTCAAGGCTCAATCAAACGGAGCCGAGCTTATTGCATGTATTGAAAATGAATAACTTAATCACACAAACAACCTATGCATGGAACCTCTCATAACCGCCTGATAATGCCTCCGATCATTTGACTAGAATACTTATATATAGGAAGTACCAGCGGCGTATCCACCATATTCTTGTCAAATTCTCATTGACTTTATCCGCAAGTTATGATTAGTTCTATGCGACTCTACAACATAAACAAACATAACAACCAGCGCTTGAGTTTTAATTCTAATAGTATCCGTGTTTGACAATACCTCTCTCGTTTAATATGATGGAGAGGTTAGTCTATGTAGAAGTGAGACGCAACTCAACTTCTTTAAATGATGAAACTGAGATATGTCGTGAAGTATGATGATATGAATATTAAATCAATGAGTATAAAACAAACTGAACTAGTAATTTGCATTAAAATTCTTGGATAAAATTCCAATTGAGATACGTGAAAATTGAGATAACATAAAGAAAAACATAAAAACTAAGTGGTTGGAGTTGAATCTTGATTCTTGGTGAGAGAAGGTTAGTTAAGTGGTTGGTTTGGACCGTTAATATCTTCAACAGGATTGGCGTTGATGTTATAAACTCTTCCTCTTGCTGGCGGTGGAGCTGGGTTTGCTTGGTTTGCTTGGTTAACTGGGTTTGCTTGAGCTTGGGCATTTATGATGTTAACCAAACGAGGGCACGTGTTTCTAAAATGGGTAGGGTCGCCACAATTGAAACAAGCTCGAACGTATGGGTACATGGGGTATTGAGGTTGTTGATATGTTTGGATCATGGGTTGAGTAGGGGCTGAGGTTTGGTTTTGAGCGGTGCGGCAAACTTTGCTCAAATGACCGTAGCGTCCACAATTCGCACATAGTCGACAGGGTAAAGTAGATGGATGGTGATAGAAACAGGTGTTGCATTGAGGGTGAGGTCCAATGTAAGGTTTCTTATTTGGGTAAGTTGAGTTGGGTGCTACTTGAGCGTTTGGGATAGTTTGAGGAGGTACGACTTGTGAAGCTGGTTGGTTGCGTTGGGTGACGGCGAAAATTTGCCCATCTCGTTTTCTCTTAGAAATAGGTGGTGTGGAGGATTCGGTTCGGGTGGAGTTTGAGGTTTCGGTTGATGCTTTATCCTTCTTCTTCTCCTCTTTGAAATCTTTGTTTCGGATTCGGTTCTCAGTGAGCGCGGTTGCTAGCTCCATTGCTGCTTCCAAAGTTGCAGGCGAGGTACTTATTACAGAGTCTTGAATCTTTGATGGAAGACCACGAATGTAGTGCTCGATCAAACGGTAGAGGGGAGTAAACAAATTGGGAACCATTTGATTTAACTCAAGGAATCTCTTGTTGTATGTGGTGTGGTCGCCTTCCTTTTGTTTCAAAGCATGGAACTCATCCTCCAATTTCTTGATTTCACTTCTTGGGCAAAACCGTTTTGTCATGATTCCCTTCAACTCTTCCCAAGTCAAGGTCATAGTTTCTTCAACACCTCGTTTGGTCTTCTCTGTATTCCACCATGTGAGTGCCGTTCCAAGTAAACGACCGGTGGCATAACGCACTTTGCGATCATCGGGGCAATCGCAATTTAGAAAAGTGTTCTCCATTTCTTCGAACCAGTGGAGGAGAGCGGTGACACCTTCGGTACCTTCGTATTTTGGAGGATCGCAGGATTTGAAATGTTTGTAGGTGCATTTAGTGACTGAAGGATTGATAGTGTTTTGATCTTCTTGTTGGGTTGGGTTAACGGAATTAGCGGTAAGGGCTTGTTGAACTTGAACTACGATGTTGGGTATTACGGTCGCCATTTGCTGAGCGATTTGGGTAGCCATGCGTTCACGGGCTTTTCCTGCTCTCATTTTCCTACGAGCGAGGCTAGAAGACATCTACAAGGAATACATGTTAAGAGTATGAGTTGGATGCCTTTGGAATCGTGGGTCGTGTTTGGGAATGAACGTTCATAAAATAAATATAGAAAAATAAATCTACTACATCCGTAGGATGTCTTGGGTTTTGCTCGTAATTGGGCCTTGCATGCCGCCATACTTCACCTTCGTAATCAAGTGGGCCCCCATGATTACCGGGTTTTTCATATGGTTCGCATGTGTTAGCCTGGTTACGTACACTAAAATCCGGAGAAAATCGAGAAATATGTAACGTCTGATATTCGGAATGTGCCCAGGCATGGACACGGTGACATCTCAAAGTGAGGTTAGTTCGAACAACGTTTGGTGTGGCATGCTTTGGCCTAATAGGTCCGTCGTACTCTCATCGTTAGTCCCCAGGTAGGCAAACTGGTCCGTTATTTTGGATTTATACGAATGCCAACCTAGACAGGACGTCCCGACTACCGGTACTTGTACCCTTCCGGTTACTACATGCCCGTCGCAGAACTTACTTTGATGGGATTTGAAAATTGCAACAAAATCCTTGAATAATGAGAGTATGAAAATGAATTGAATATATGAACATTGATATATGTATAACGAATATGTATATAAGCATGTATGTTTGACTGCAATATGAAACAAATAAATATCACAAGTTTGTATGTAACCACCTAATCAATTAAAATTTAGGCAGACTATAGTATAGGCTCTAAGGGTCTAATAACCTATCCTATATCCCTATAAACCTGGCTCTGATACCAATCTGTCACACCCCAACCCGCAGCGGAAAAGGTAATCGGGGCATAATTGGGTTATCATCAAAGCTCATGACATTTATTATATGTTTCATATTCATTAATACAATTTAATGGAAATTTACAATAAATGATACAAAATGTTCTAACTATGAGTCTAAGCTTCTTGGTTCTCTTCTAAGGCATATCCTATGTTTTCCTTGCTTCAACATGTCCACCTGTATCATGTGTAAAAAGGTTTTTGGATCAACATAATGTTGGCGAGTGAATCCTATGGAAAAACATTTGAACAAGTTTATCCAATTGATTATAAATAATGTGCATACCACATATGAGTAAATGTAGATGTAAATTTATTCACACAACACATAATATTGAATATTGAACACACAAACACCAAATGATTGTTTTGAGGCACGCGTTGTTCGACTCGTCTCCCACGAGGAACTGATGGGCCTAATGAATGAGTTTTGAGGCACGCGTTGTTCTTACGAACTGATGGGCCTAATGTATGAGTTTTGAGGCGCGCGTTGTTCTTACGAACTGATGGGCCTAATGTATGAGTTTTGAGGCACGCGTTGTCCATACGAACTGATGGGCCTAATGAATGAGTTTTAAGGCACGCGTTGTTCTCGTCTCCCACGAGGAACTGATGGGCCTAAATAATTTGGATACAACTTTGACAATATGTAATACATCACAACCAACAATAGTTACATTCTAGTTTAGTTCATATAATGGTATAGCACGAATTTGCATAAGAGAATTTGTTTAAGCGACACATGATACACCCCAAAACATGAATAAAAAGGGGAGTTTGTAAGAATTCACTCACATTGGGTGCGTTCGGTTGATGATGTTGAGTGCACGCGAAGTGGTTTTAACCACGAGTGAAATTAACCTAGATAAATAGCATTTTAGTTCGGTAAGTAAACGGATTTTATTAATCTATTTTAGTTGGATTGTTGGGTGTATTTTTGTGAGTTTGAGGCTATTTTCTAACCTTAAAAATGTTATTTTTAAGTATTTTTAATTGATTTTTAATTAAAATAATTAAATAAAAATAATAAAAAAATATTTGATTTTTGCTATAGTTGACTTTGACCATTGACTTTGACTGACCGTTGACCGGTTCGAAGGCATATTATTGTGCGCTGGGTGAGGCTCGAACCCGAGACCTCCCGTACGCGTGCACGCAGCTCTACCAACTGAGCTACGTGTCTAACCCGTCATATATCCGATTTTAATTATATATATATATTAATTAGATTTAAACAGAAATCCTTTTATTTTAAAAACGAATTAAATCCCGAGAACCGGTGCGCTCCACAGGTCTCGAACCCGGGACCTGTGGGTTAGCGGACACACAGTCCAGTGTGTCTCACTTGGTTATAAACTCGGTTATCAATATACTTAACATATATCTAAAACAAACCGGTTCAGTTTTGCGGAAAAAGGAATTTTTATTAAGACAGCGTGTGAGGGACAATACTCGAACTTGAGACCATAGCGTTAAAAGTGCACACAGTCCACCGCTGGACTGTGTGTCTAACCCGGTAAATAACTGGATTTTAATTATACTTAATCATTACTGAAACGTCGTCTTCTTCACTGGTTTTAACCGGAAGTGGCGACTGACTGGTTCGAAATGTTGATTCAAGTTTCTTTAGCGTTGTATGATCAATTACAGACGAGATAAAAGTAAAAAGAAAGGAATTTAGGCGTGAAAAGTACCGGCTGTTTCTCCTCTGTTTTCCGGCAGAACTCCGGTGGCAGCAAGTTCTTCCGGCGACGAGTCTCTTGCAGCAGAGAGTCTTCCGAAGGCTTGCAAAGGGTGTGGGTGATTTCGGTAAGAGTTTAGGGGGTTCAGTAAAGCTCAGCGGTTAATGATACGGTTTTCCGGCGATGTATCAAATATTTCCGGCGAGTGATTTTTCGCCGAGAAAGGGTGCGATTTGAGTGTGAAAGATTTCTGGTGAGTAGTGGGTGAATTTATAGGGTAGCATCGAGATGAATGGGGTCTGAATTCGGTCTTAATTCGAAGTCAGCCGTTCTCCGGCGGTTATGGCTGATGTCGCGGGTTCAGACGTCGGTTATAACCGTTGTGAGAGTTAAGACTTCGGTTATTTTGAGCGGAACGTAATTAAACGTCGAAATCGTCGGGATTTCCGACGACTGCTATTTGGGCGGAAATTGATTGAATTTAACTTTCGAACTTGAATATTTGAATTAATTGTTTCCTGTATTTACCATAAAATCAAAGTGGCGGAGTGGTTGGTTGGCTGAGTGATAAGTGTTTGTTTGAACCGGTTACAGACCCGAGTTCGAAACCCGGCATGAGTAAAATATTTTTATTTATCGATTTTTATCAGTTTTTCAAAAACTAAATATATATCCCCGCATAATAATTGATTACGTATCGTTTAAAATTATTTTGGGCATTTAATTCGCAACGAAATTTTTAACTGACTGTTCGGTTGATAAACGGAGCGGGTTTGGTAAATCCGTTTTTGACGGATGTTACAGTAATGAATATGCGATGGAAACAATAAGTAAAGATGAACACAAACGATTTGTTACGGGGAAGAACCCTTGATATCTATGTTAGATGATCGCAGGCACAAAAACCCCGGGAGCTGAAACTACCTTGCTCCCATGTATTAATGATTTGAAAATGATTACAAGTGTTGAGCTGATCGATTGATTTATATGTGTTAACAGAGTGTTACGAGTATGTGTGAATGTTAAAAAGCGCTTTCTAAATCAATCTGACCGCTCTATATATAGTACAACACATAGAAAATATCCTAACTAAGTCTCCGATTTTTCCGGGATCCTCAGTAGACTAGGCAAGTGACCGTTGCAAGCCATCCTACGTCTTTCTACAAGTTTTCTTCAACTTGTTTAACCATAATTCAGGAACTCATCATCCCACATAGCCGTTGTCTTGGAATATTCCTGCAAATATTACCTAGAAAGGATAAATCAAACGTTAGTAATACCGTGACTCAGGATCCTTAGCTACATCAGGATACCGAGTTTGTAAAATTGATCCCTAATAGAAATAAACTTTTAAACGAAGGAAATGTTTCATTAAGATGAAATTCAATCATTATGACTTCTTGCAATAGTAGCATGATTAAGTGATTATGGTCCCAAGAAGCAAGCACGTGATAAGACACCCAGTTACACTTTAGTTAATATATGTTCACTAGAAAAACGTTGTCAAATGGAAACATTCTCAAATTATCTACTCCGTCTCACTTTGTTAACAATATTTTTTCCTTAGCCGTGAAAAAGATAAACAATGTTAGTGAAAGAACTCAATAGGTCACTCAATTGAACTCACGCGTTGCGACGGAGTCGACAATTTACAACACTGTACTTGTTTTCGGTTTGTTTATAGAGATCCATCAATATGATATAAGACACACTTAGTTCGAAAGAAATTTTCCATTACTTATGTAAATATTAAATTACAATGAACTGAAAAGATACGAATATAAAAAAATAATAAGTCTTGAAGATTTCTTTATACGCCACATCCCGTATATGTAAATATTTGCTTTATAAAGCCGTAAATAGACGAAATCGAAGGGAATCCGTTTAACTAAAGTTGATCATGGTAGATATAAGCTTACAAACTGGAAATTCAATAAAGAAGAGAGATAAAAAAAAGGATAATATGTATTCAGTTATATATAAACTTTTAGGTTCATGAATGCATCACATCAACACTTGACAGCACAATAACGAAAAGGCCTCACCTTACTTAGCCTGATTCTCTAAACCTGTATATCCATCCTCCTTATCCTCGGCTTCAGCAGCAAGTACTTTAGTCGAAGCCACAATTCCTAAAGTCTATTAAGCACTCACTTATAAGTTAAAGTCAACTAAAACTGTAGTGTTATTCTAAAAGGAATGTAATTACTCATGCATAAGTTAAAGTTAACTAAAATTGCAGTGATCCACCACATATGGCTTAGTGGTAGGGAGGTTTGGGTTCTTCAATGGAGACCCAAGTTCAATCCTCATTTGTGTCATTTTTGTGGATTAGGCAATAATGGATAGAGCCTAGCCTTCTTGCAGAGGTGTCAGGTTCTATCCTGAGTCCACCCAGGTTTTCGTACCACCACGTGTTACGCTAGAGAGTATTGAGCTCCAGTGGTGGCACAACTTTTGTCAAGTGGCAGTTGGCGGTATGGCTACTAGAGAACGCCCAAGACAAACTCTGAAGCAAGCGTGGGCCCGGTTAAGACAACATAGTTTGGCCGGAGTGGGGCAACGGGGTTCTCTCCAATTTGGGGAGTGCGGTGGCCTAACACAAGAAAGTCGTCGTTAAAAAAAAACTAAAATTGTAGTGTTATTCTAAAAGGAATGTAAACTGCCCATGGCATTGTAGTCGTGGCTTCTTGAGGTAGATAAGGCTTAGGGACCATTAGGTTCTAGGTTCGAATCTCACAAGGGGTTTTTTCCGAGATTTATTGGGTTTACTCCCGAATTGTTGTATAAGTATTATAGCCCAGGGGAGATGAATATAATCGGGTTGTTTCGCTGGTGGCACAATGATACTATAGTGGTTCGTTAGTTATCCAAATTTTCCGTTCATCAAAAGGAATGTAAACCTCGTATACAATTAGAGAGTAAATTTAAGACTAAGTTTAAGTACGGAAGCCATTAACTTTAAACCTACTCATCCTAAGGATGGAAGCCACTGTTCCTTTATTACATGTCTAGGGTTCATTTAAACTAATACTGTTCTTTTTTTGAATGACAAATTTGGATCACCGATAAACCACTAGATGTCATCGTGCTATCAGCGGAACCACCCGATCATATCCATCTCCACTAGGCAATAATACCTATACATCAATTCAGGAGAAAACCCAATGAATCTGAAAAACCCTGTTGTGGGAATCGAACCTAAGACATAATAGTCCCTAAGCCTTATCCCACCCCGAAGATGCCACTAGGTAGGGGCGGATCTACCTTGTAACAAGGGGTAACCCGCGTTGCCACTTGACACTCTGACGGTAGTGTAAATTTTGAAAATTTTGACGTTCTTTTATTTCGTTACTTTTTTTCCAAATGTTACCCCTATAGGTATTTTCTAGATCCGCTAGGCTATAATGCAAACATAAGTAGCAATTACCAAAACTTTGTAGGAGGCGAACATTAGCTTTAATAACCTTCTTCTTTTAACTCTATGCATCACCATGGTTGCTCTATCTCTAGAAGAGCTTCTTGCCGCCCATATAGAACATCACAAAATTGATGTGGATCTCCCCTCTCATTAATTGTCAAGCAATTAATGACTCTATAAACAAACATAGATCTTAGAAACTGTGTGATATGAGGCAATATTTTTTAATTATTATAGTGATTCTTAGTTAATTGAGATTAATTTAGAGGTTGTTTGACAACTTCTGAGTCTGAACCATTAAGTGTTGAACCAGTAAGATGTCTGAACCATTAAGAGCCAGTATAATGTTTGATCGTTCAGAGGCAAATGTCTGAACAATTCAGATAAGATGTCTTAACCTTTAAGACTCAGTATAATACTTAACCATTCAGAGGAACTGAACCATTAAGTATTGAAGCAGTAAGAGGCATGAACCATTAAGAGTCTCATTAAAAAGCTAAACAACCAGCCTCTTAGCTTCCTCCTTTAGGTTCATGCAGATTTTTGCTTACTTTATTATTTTAAAAGCAAATATTTATATTCAATAAGTACATCAGTAGCCAAAACATTTGTTTTTTTATTTGTAAATAATTTCTTTTTTGGTTACGTGTAGTTTTTGCGTACCGGTGAGGGCGCATGTTTGCCTTTTGGTCGCTTTGGCTGATGGTTTGAGCGGAGGCGGTTCAGCAAAAGTGAAAGTGGTGTGCACTTCAAGAGCCCGGTTGACGATGGGGAGGTTCGTCCTCCGTAGTTCCGCGTACCCGGGTGAGTTTCAAATACTTTCAATTGGTTTCTTATTGCAGAAATGTTTGGTGGTAAGATTTAGGACCCGTGTAGCCTTGTCGAATGACCATGTTGGTGTTCATATCGAGAAGCATATAGCAAGTATCAAAAGAATATAACAGGTAGAAAATTAGACGGGATGGATAACAGGTAGAAAGAAGAGTTAAAATGGTAATTTGATTCTTATCCAATTTGTTATAACCTTTTATGATATATTTAAGGCGTTAAACCTTGATTGTAAAAACTTTATAGCTATATATAGAAAACTAAGTTTTTTTGACAAAGCAGTAAGTTAAATGCATAAATACCACATATGACTTGTTTGATGTAAAACCTTAGGTCATAACAATACTCCAAGGGAAGATTGCAACAGCTCCGATAAAAGCTAAAACCTATGGAAAGTCACAAAACAACAAAAATTGTAGGGAAGCTTGGAACAACTCCTATAAAAGCTAACTCGTATATGAAGATTGATGAGCTGCATATATGTAGCTTGCGAAGGTACACATATGTCATACATACATGTAGTTCATCAACTCTCAGTCGATAATCAAACTGAATAGAAAAGTTGAAGAAGAGAATTTAGATCGAGTAACTCTCAATCTTATTAATCAGAAAATAACTCAAAACTGATTACAGACTATTAAACCATAACGCGGTTTTTCTCTTGTCTATTCTCCTAATAATGCCTAACCCTAGCTTGGTTTATATAGGCTAACCCTAACTTGATGGCTAGGACATTACCATATTAATTATAATCTAATTAGGAAACTTAACCAATTTAACTTACTTGTTAAATTTGGTCCCTCAAGTTCAACGACGTGTGACTTGAACTCCTTTGTCATCATTTCCCATCACCTACTTGTGACGAGTCGGGAATTGCCACCAACAATTCATGGGCTACATATATGTAGCTCATCGATTTATATATATTTTTGTATTTTCTTTTTAATTTCTGTGAATAATAGTAACATATAATAAGAAGGCAAATTGGATTTTAATAATCCGAACAGGCTCCTTTTAGCCGATAATAATAGCAACTCAGTTAATTACCCATCATAATCAGAACTCTTCCATTTTGTTTGTAAAATAGTCAGCCGTTAAAAAATCATAACGAAGTTAAGTTTTTTTTCCCAATTTCAAACTGATGTTTCAGGGCTACATTGAGCTACAATCCCATTAGTGTTACGGTCATAATAGTAGAGGGACTTGAGATGTAACTGTGGAGTAGAATAGGGGGCTTTTGTTATAGTTAGTTTCTTAATCTGGTACTTAAACATTATGATTGAATGAAATGGTATCGATGAATTGAGTTTACTTCTTCTCTTAGGGTTTCTTCTTCTCTTTATCGATCTTACGCTTGATTACCATTTGTGTTCGTATCAATGGTATCAGAGCTTTCTTTCCTCTTGACCTTGGGTTAGGGCAAGAATCGGTATTCAGCAACAAACGAATAGTTACAATCAAAGACATCAGGGATTCAGCAGCAAGAACAAATCAAGAACAACGGATTACATGGAATTTGTTGTGGGCGAGATTATGGTACTAATCCAAGAAGGTATAATGAAAGATTATTGTGATTCATTTGAGGCTCTGTATAATAAGGGCAATATTGATGAGGGTTATGCCATATACCTCTTCATTAATGGTCTAAAACCAGATATATATGATGTTTTTATGCAGTAGCACCAATATAAACTTCAAACGTTGAAGGATGCATTTTCCTTAGCCCTAAAATTGGATTCAAATAAATTGAAAGATACATTTTCTCCTGATGATCCATATTCATCCGAGTTCATAAAACTGGAGTCTGCTCACCAGGTATTCGATGAAACGCCTAATACATTTGAAAATGAGAATAGCTTGTGTGTAAAGGAAATTGGGTCTTTAAATCAATATTTGAGTATTCATGAACTGTTTGATAGTGTTGATTCAAAAGAAAATGAAATGGATAATGAAATGACTCAATTTTTTGGAAGTGAAGCGAATTCAGATATGAGTGGAAGTTTTGCAATTGAAGGCAATATAGTGGAATCAATTGAGGATGATGAAATTGTTGAAATGTTGCCACCGCATTTGCATCAACATGAAAAGTTGTTGGTAGCAAATTCTATCAGATCAAAGGATCACATGAGTGGTCTGAAGGATAATTTGAGCAACGAGTTTAATGGGATACAAGATGATGTGGCTTCTATGGATTTTTTCAAGGCTCCTGAAACACAGATAAATGGTTCTTTAAATAAAGACATAGCAAAAAGCCATGGATTTGATGTTGACCATGAAAACGAAATTGGAAACCTAAAGAAAATCAACAAAGGTCTAGTTCATGTGGATATTTTTAATGCTTAAATGGTGGGTGAAGTTTCACAAATTGAAGAAGAGAAGGCTACACATTCAGTTGTGGACAGAAACCATAGAATTGCATTAAAAGCCGTCAAAAAAGATAATGAAGCTGCTATTATCAAAATTATGAAAACATGGCAGTTGGGTTTGGAATTGGTAGCTGTTAGTTTTGAATGGAAGCCGGGTTGGCATGGTTTTCCAAGTGAAAAATTGAGGAAGGTTCAACATGTGTGCAATGAACGTGTTGAAAATTACATAGCAATGGCAACTATTAAAACTGTAGGAGCAACACCAGTTGGAAGGAATAGCTTACGAATTACAGCGACGGTTCCTTATGGTGACCCTAATGATTCTCAATACATAAAGAATGTATTTGATGTAGGGGAAGGTAGACTAGTGGATGCTGCAACAGTTGCTGACATGAAACACATTGCAGTTTGGCGTGGATGGGCAATTTCGGAACTGGAAATTGGAAATATAAAGAAATTTAGGTTGCTGATCAAGAATGATGCTTTTAAGTTGTTCAAAATTTTGGGTTCTGCTGATCTGGAGTATTTGCAGTTGTAATTGGGATACGCTTAGAGGAATAGGTGTCAAACAATGGTTAATATGTGACAATGATGATGACTTCATGATTGATATCGATGTTTGGTGAAGGTTTTATGCTACTAGCCTATACTTGAATATGATAATTACTCAACATGATTATAAAAGAGAATACATTGAGAAATTATGAAGTTGAGCAATCTTATTATTTCATTAGTCTTATGCTTAAACTTTTGGAAGCTAGCAAAGTTAGATAGAACAAAGAGAAAACATGCTTGGGTCACATACCGATTATAAACAAATGAGGACATATGGAAGAATTTTCCTGCTTCAGGGCATGTTGATCACCTACTGTATATTCAAGCTTATAGAGATTTGGGTGATTCTTTTGTTTCATTGCATATTAATGTTGCAGCTGAACTTGGTTTTTCTCAAGACTTAATTCCTGAGTTGAAGCTCATCCAAGCTTCACCAATAGTAATCGGTACATTGCTGAAGAGTTATGAAGATAAAAGATTTAAGTCAGGGTCTAAGAAGCTGACTTTCATGTTTGTTGACTGATGTACACAAAATGCAACATATAAATTACATTAAATAAGTCATAAAACTAACCTTTTTTTAGTACTAAAGTTAGAAAAAGCACGTTTCTTTGTTTCTTTTATATTTTCAGGATAAAAAGAGCTTAAACGAACAAAAGAAGCAAATAAGCAGCTAAAACCAACATAAATACAGAAAGAAGGAATAACAAGCCATGCCGACCCTCAGCAACACCCCAAAAGACAAAAAAACCAGATCACAGAAGATGAGCATGGGCCGTGTCCACCAAGCACGGGGCGTGGTCAAGCCCTGCACTACAAGACAAAACATTCAGAAGCTTCCACGCCCACCATGGGGCCGTGTCCAGAGTAACACGGGCCGTGGTCAACTATAATATTTGCAGAATCTGGATAGTACAGCGAACAGTTGACCATGGGGCCGTGCCTAGAGGCCACGGGGTCGTGTGGGGCCCTCTGCTGACAAATGCAGTTAATAAAGAAAGAGAAGGATGTTGGCCACGGGCCGTGTCCGCTGGACATGGGGCCGTGGTCGGGCTTCTGTTCAGACTATAAATAGGGGTGCTTGGTTACCCACAAAGGCATCCCTTAGCAAACCACACCTCTCTCACTTTGCCACCACTCCACCACCACTACAACACAACACTCACTACCATCATCCATCTTCCATCTTTAGAGTGTGTAGTAGTCTCGGGATCCAAGATAGATTGTAAGGGTTCTTGTCAAACAAAGGCCATGCTTGGCTAAATTCCTTACATCACTTGGTGAAGACTAATCTTTTATGTATTACTTTTAGTTTTTAATCTTTCGGCACTTTTTATTTGGGTTTGTATTAGTGACTTTAATAACTAGTTTCTTATGTTGAAAGTGAATTTTCTTAACCATTTCTTCATGATGTCATTGATTTGCTCATTCGTGTCTTTACGGTCTATCTAAAGCGCGTTAACTACTTGGAAGGGGGTTAGAAGGGTGGTTTGGTAAAGTTCTTGTCTCGTTCAGTGTATAGATCTTGCGAGGACTTGGTTCAAGCCTATTAGGGCTTCCTTCAATGCTCAACGGGTATTGGATGGCGGGGGTGCGAATGACTTGAACCACTCATATGTAAACTACTATTAATACTTTAAACCGGCCATTTGGGATTGTATCTCTGCTGACTCAAACCACTTAGATGAGGGTAACGTCACCTTCAAAAGAGGGGTCTACCACTTTTCGCATTAATAACTTACTTAATTGTCTTCCAACATTCCGACCTTTTGGGATTGTATCCCTGCTGACTCAAACCATTGGGTTGAGGGTAACGTCACCTTCAAAAGAGGGGCCACTACTATAACTAAGATAATCTCTTAAAAAGTCCGAAAGTGCGAAAACTATCAAAGGATACATAAAAGAGAAGTTGGATCCAAGTGATTCTATCTTGTCTATTTGTATTACATTTTATTTTATTTATCTTTTTACTTATCTTTATGTTTTAAAACTTTTATAAAAAAATTAGATTGATTAGACGTTGACGATAAACCGGTATTAAAAGCTCTTGTGTCCTTGGACGATCTCGTTATCTTACCAACGCTATACTACGCTCACGATGGGTGCACTTGTCCAAGTGTGTGTTTAGTGTTAGTAGAATATCGTGTTTTATAAATGTGAAACTTGACTATGCGTAAAATGGACTAAAAATGACAATAAAAATATAGTACGCTTAGCATACACCAAGTTTTTGGCGCCGTTGCCGGGGATACAAGGATTTTGAGAAAGTTTAAAATCAAAGGCCTAATTATTTTTAACAATTTTTTCTTTTTCTTTTTAGGAAATTTTTGATTTTTTAGGAAATCTGCATTTTCTGCAGATGTGCAGCACGGGTCGTGTTCAACCAACACGGGGCCGTGTCCAAATAGCAGCAGCAACATCTGTTTTAAGTCAGACAATAGTTGAACACGGGGCCGTGTCCAGGCATCATAATGCACTCAAACTTCCCTTCCATACGACTTTACCTCCTCCGAATGAAGCCAAATGGAAGAAAGGATTCTCTGAAAAATAAAGGAAATAGATCTTATGATGAAAAAGAGGTACTCCTCACAAGCTCAAGGCCAAGAAGAATCATTGAGTTCGCATTTGGAATCCAACAATGTCGAGGTCATAAAAAGTACTTTAGTCTCTTACCTTAGCATTAGCGATAGTCGTCCATGTGTCGATTGTGTCATGAAGGACTCTCCATCGGCCCCCACCGATGCGCTCATAGACCTGAGCGATTCGACATACATCTTCTTTAACGAGAGCCCGGATAAGGGGAATAAAGGTTGGTTTCGCCCACCGGTAAGTAGATTAGTTTTTACCCTTTTCCGATAACCTCTTGCGTTCATGCAAAAACCAGGAGCAACTTCGGTACATTATGCACTTCGGTGTTGTTCCCTCCGGTAAAGAACCTCTCGATTACTGAGGTCCTTAAAAGACAACACTTCATAAAACTCCAACACGGCCCGTGCCCGCCGAAAAATTCAACACGGGCCGTGCCCTGGCCAACAGTCCCGTGTCCTTAATACAGACAAGCGTGTCAGAAAAATGTCTGACCATGGGGCCGTGCTCAGCCGACACGGGGCCGTGCTCAGCGTGCTGTCGCTTTCTATAAAGTCAGCCTTGTTTTTACATGCTTGGCCTCATTCCAAAGACAGAGATTTGCTGAGATTTCTCACACATACCTTAAAAGGTATGTTCTTAAAGAAGTTCTCCTATCCATCTTGTCTTTGCCACTTTTGTCACTTTCCTTCTTCCTCTTAAACTCAAATCCTCCATTGAAGCTTGAAGATCCATAACTTCAAGCTTTATTTTTTCAAAATATATGTTTTAAACCCAAGGATTCTCAATAACTATCTGTTTATCACATTGCTTTAAGTTATTTTTGTTCAAAAATGATAAAAACCTAAGAAAAATAAGTTAAACAATGAGAATTTTTTAGTTCAAAACTGTGCAGGGGGACGGACACGGGCCCGTGTCCGCTGGGCACGGGGCCGTGGTGAACATTTAAAACTCATTTCCTTTTGAAATTTCACCTTTGTTTTCTTAGCATGTCGACCCAAAACAGCGGAACGTCATCAACAACAAGAAACAACCAAAGACGAAGGAGACCGTCGATTGTTTTCCTAGTTCGCGGCATGTATGCTCTAAGGGAAGCCATCGAAGAAATGATATCAGTGGAAGAGGCCCTTGTCGATCGTGTTAACTATTTGACGGTTGGCTTAGAGAATTGCTTGCATGAGATCAACCTTTTGCACCAAATGTTAACATTCTTGCACTACCTCCCATGGAACTAATCTTTCCCCAAGAAGATTGGAACCTTGCTCAAGAAATCATCATTCCAACCGGATGGGACGACCTTCCCCCGGAACCTCACTAGACGCATTACACGAGGTTCCATTGATGGTCGCACCTCCCACTCCTCCCGTATGAAAATGCGGAAGAAGAGCCTTTCCTCTTCCTCTCTCGGGAGATTGAGGAAATGCTCAACGACTTTTGAAGTGCATCTTCTGGTTGAAGTTCCTAGAGGCCCCTATCCACCGAAAAAAAAATTTCGGGTTTTTGTCGATCGTTTAAAGAAATAATCATCTAGGGTAGGACATCATTGTGGTTTAGGTTTCTTTCTTCTATCTACTATTAGGAACTTTGTAATTTACGTCAAAAACGGATTTACCAAACCCGCTCCGTTTATCAACCGAACAGTCAGTCAAAAATTTCGTTGCGAATTAAATGCCCAAAATATTTTTAAACGATACGTAATCGATTATTATACGGGAATATATATTTAGTTTTTGAAAAACTGTTGAAAATCGCAAAATAAAAATAAAAGTACTCTGCCGGGTTTCGAACCCGGGTCTGTACCGGCTCATCAAACAGACTTAGCACACACACACAAACCACTACGCCACTTGTATTGTTTGGTGAATATTAGAATCATTTAATTCATAAAGTAACGTTGCAAATTCAAAACCGGCGCCCAATAGTCAGTCGTCGGAATCCCGGTAAACTCGCGAGCTTTTAACGACAATTTACGTTATAACGTAAACCATTAACAAGACATCGGTTATAACCGACGTCTGAGTCCGCGACCAAAAATTATAACCGCCGGAGAAATTTAAATCAATGAATCCAGTTGGAAGTCGGGCCAAATACATCAACGATTTACCCTATAAATTCACCCACAACCCACTGCAAACTTTTTCGCTTAAAACCACACCTTTTCTCGGCGTAATTCCACTCGCCGGAATTAAACTGTTCGTCGCCGGAAAACCAGTTTCCCCATTGCCGAGCCTTACTGAACCTCCTAAGTTTATACCGAAGTCACCCTTACCTTTTCCAAGCTTTCCGGAGACTCGCTGCTGTAAGACACCTGACGCCGGAGCTTATTGCTGTCGCCGGAGTTCTGCCGGAAAACAGAGGGTCCAGTCGGTATACCTCTTCGCCTAATATCTTTATCTTTCACTCATATATCATCTATAATTAACCTAAAACACTAAAGAAAACGATTAAGACTTTGAACCAGTCGATTTCCGAATTCTGGTTATATCTTGATGAGGAAGACGATGTTTCGGTAGTGTATATGTATAATTAAAATCAGGATATTACTCGGGTTAGACACACAGTCCAGCGGTGGACTGTGTGCACAATAAACACTAATGTCTCGAGTTCGAATCCGGTTTCACACACGCTGCCTTAATAAAAATCATTTTTTTTGTTAAACTGGACCGGAGTCGCCACTGGTATATGTTAAGTATATTAATAACCGGAATAATAACCAAGTCAGACACACAGTCCAGCAGTGGACTGTGTGTTTGTTTATATCACAGGTCACGAGTTCGAGTCCGGTCTTCTGCACCGACTCGGACAATTATCTATTCTTTTTAAATAAGGCAGAAAAGGAAATAACTAGTTTGTATTTAAGTATAATAAAAATCGAGTTATATAACATGTTAAACACACAGTCCAGCGGTGGACTGTGTGTTAGTTTAAGCCACAGGTCCCGGGTTCGAGACTTGCGGAGTGCACGTCCGAATTGATTTAAACTGTTTTAAAAAAAAAATGATTTCCGGTTTAAACTAATTAATATATATATATAATTAAAATCAGATATATAACGGGTTAGACACGTAGCTCAGTTGGTAGAGCTGCGTGCACGCGTACGGGAGGTCTCGGGTTCGAGCCTCACTCAGCGCACCTATATTCCGAATCGAACCGGTCAACGGTCAGGTCAACGGTTAACGGTCAGAAAAAGTCAAATTTTTTATTATTTTTATTTAATTATTTTAATTAAAAATCAATTAAAAATAGTTAAAAATAACATTTTTAAGGTTAGAAAATAGCCTCAAACTCACAAAAATACACCCAACAATCCTACTAAAATAGATTAATAAAATCCGTTTACTTACCAAACCATAATGCGATTTATCTAGGTTAATCTCACTCGTGGTTAAAACCACTTCGCGTGCATTCAACATCATCAACCGAACGCACCCACTGTGAGTGAATCTTACAACTCCCCCTTTTAAATTACACGTTTTGGGGTGTGTCATGTGTTATGAAAATAATTAACTTATTTATTTAAACATGTGCCATACCACATCATGACCTAAACTTAGATTGTTTATATTGTTGTGATTACTTATTTCCTTTTGTTAAATTATATGAAACTCATTCATTAAGCCCATCAGTTCCTCGTGGAAGACGAGTTGAACAACGCGTGCCACAAATCAAATTCATTATTGTTTATGTGTATATCATTGAGTTTATATTGTTTGTAGTTGTGTCATTCATATCATCATGGTTATGCAATTCATTCATTAGGCCCCTCAGTTCCTCGTGAGAGACGAGTTGAGCATCGCGTGCCTCTAAATGTTCCATTATTGTTCATGTGTGTCTCACTTAATATCTTATGATTGTTGATTAAGTTTACATCTAATTTTACTCATGTTTGGTTGTGCACATATTTCATAATCAATTTAAATGAATTTGTTCAAATGTTTTCCATAGGATTCACTCGCCAACATTATGTTGATCCAAAAACCCTTTACACATGATACAGGTGAACAGGTTGAAGCAAGGAAAACATAGGATATGCCTTAGAAGAGAACAAAGAAGTTTAGATTGTTAGTTAGAACATGTTGTAACATTTATTGTAAATTTCATTTAATTTGTATTAATGAATATGAAACGCATAATAAATGTCATGAGCTTTGATGATAACCCAATCATGCCCCGATCACCTTTTCCGCTGCGGGTCGGGGTGTGACAGATTGGTATCAGAGCCATGACTATAGGGATATAGGATAGGTTATTAGACCCTTAGAGCCTATACTATAGTCTGCCTAAATTTTAATTGATTAGGTGGTTACATACAAACTTGTGATATTTATTTGTTTCATATTTGTTGCATTTACAGTCAAACATACATGCTTATATACATATTCATTATACATATATCGATGTTCATGTATTCAATTTATTTTCATACTCTCATTATCCAAAGATTTTGTGCAATTTTCAAATCTCATCAAAGTAAGTTCTGCGACGGGCATGTAGTAACTGGAAGGGTACAAGTACCGGTAGTCGGAACGTCCTGTCTAGGCTGGCATTCGTATAAATCCAATATAACGGACCAGTTTGCCTACCTGGGGACCAACGATGATAGTACGAAGGACCTATTAGGCCAAAGCATGCCACACCAAACGTCGTTCGAACTAACCCTACTTTGAGTTGTCACCGTGTCTACACCTGGACACATTCCGAATATCACACGTTGTATACATATTTCTCGATTTTCTCCGGGATTTTGTGTACGCAACCTGGCAAACCCGTGCGAACCATATGAAAAACCGGTATTCATGGGGGCCCACATGATTACACAGGTAAAGTATGGCGGCATGTAGGGCCTAACAGCGAGCAAAACCCAAGACATCCAATGGATGTAGTAATTTATTTATCTATAATTATTTTATGAATGTCCATTCTTGAATGCGACCCATGATCTCAAAAGCATCCAACTCATACTCTTGTCATGTATTCCTTGTAGATGTCTTCTAACCTCGCCCGTAGGAAGACGAGAGCAAGAAAAGCCCGCGAGCGCATGGCTGCCTTAATCGCTCAACAAATGGCTGCCGTAATACCCAACATTGTAATCCAAGTTCAACAAGCACTTACCGTTAATCCTGTCAATCAAGCAAACCAAAACATTTTCAACTCTTCCCCAAATACCACTAAATGCACCTACAAGCACTTCAAATCATGCGACCCTCCGAAATACAAAGGGACTGAAGGCGTCACTGCTCTTCACCATTGGTTTGAAGAAATGGAGAACACTTTTCTAAATTGTGATTGCCCTGACGATCGCAAAGTGCGATATGCTACCGGTCGATTATATGGGATAGCACTTACTTGGTGGAACACAGAGAAGGCTAAACGAGGTGTGGAAGATGCTATGTCCTTAACTTGGAACGAATTGAAGGAAATCATGACCAGACGATTTTGCCCAAGGAGCGAAATCAAGAAGTTAGAGGATGAATTTTACTCATTGAAGCAAGTGGAAGTAGACCACATCACCTACAACAAAAGATTCCTCGAGTTACATCAAATGGTTCCCAACATGTTCACTCCCCTCTACCGTTTGATCGAGCACTACATTCGTGGTCTTCCGTCAAAGATTCAAGACCCTGTAATAAGTGCCAAGCCTGCAACTTTGGAAGCAGCAATGGAGCTAGCAACAGAGCTCACCGAGAACCGAATCCGAAACAAAGACTTCAAGGAGGAGAAGAAGAAGGATAAAGAATCGACTGAAACCTTCGACTCCACTCAAACCGAATCCCCTTCTCAACCCAATCCTAAGAGAAGAAGAGTCGGGCGACTTTTCGCTGCTACCCAACGAAATCAACCAGTTTTACACGCTATACCCATCCGAGCTATCCCAATCACCCAAGTGGCACCCGACTCAGCTTACCCAAATAATAAACCATATCTTGGACCTCACCCTCGATGCAACAACTGTTTTTATCACCATCCCCTTACTTACCTTGTCAACTATGTACAACTTGTGGACGCTATGGTCATTTGAGCAATGTTTGTCACACCTTTCAAAACCAAACCTTTTCCCCTACTCAAAACATGGCCCAAACTTATCACCAACCCCAATACCCCATGTTCCCATATGCTCGAGCTTGCTTAAATTGTGGCGACCCTACCCACTTTAGAAACACATGCCCTCAATTGGTTAACGTCATCAACACTCAGGCCCAATCAAACCCAGTTAACCAAGTAAACCAAGGAAACCCAACCGCTAGGCCACCAGCAAGAGGAAGAGTCTTCAATATCAACGCCAATCCTGTCGAAGATAATGACAGCCCAAACGAAGATACTCAGCTAGTCCTCTTCGCCGAAGATCTAGATTCAACTCCTATCGTTTAGTTTTATGTTTTTCTTTATCACATAGAACCAAACATAACTTAAGGATAAAGCCAATGAAACTTTGACGAGAATACGGTGGATACGCTGATGGTACTTCCTATATATAAGTATTCTTGTCAAAGGATCAGAAGCATTATCTGGCGGTTATGAGAGGCTCCATGTGTAGACTGTTAGAGTAATTATTGTATATTATATATTGTTTTCAGTATATGCATTTGCCGAGGCCGTGGCTCCCCATCCATTGAGGTTGAGTTGGATCCCCATTTAATTATGCGGTTGATCTTGGCGTGCCCGCACGATCGGCTCCGTTTGTTTGAGCCTTGATCGGTCATTTCATTTTCCATTTCAATACATGCAATACGATCGGCTCCGTTTGTTTGAGCCTTGATCGGTTATTTCATTTTACATTTCAATACATGCAATACGTTCGGCTCCGTTTGATTGAGCCTTCAGCGCACATTTCAATTTACATTTCCAGTTCATGCAATACGTTCGGCTCCGTTTGATTGAGCCTTGAGCGCACAGACAATTTCATTATCAGTATCTTATGGTTGTGGTGTTTGTAGTAGAGTCGCATCGAACTAACCATAACTTGCGGATAAAGTCAATGAAAATTTGACAAGGATATGGTGGATACGCCGCTGGTACTTCCTATATATAAGTATTCTTGTCAAATGATCGGAGGCATTATCAGGCGGTTATGAGAGGTTCCATGCATAGGCTGATTGTGTGATGGTTATTTAGATTAAGTTGTTCAATTTCAGTACATTCAATACGTTCGGCTCCGTTTGATTGAGCCTTGAGCGCACATACAATTTCATTCAATACGTTCGGCTCCGTTTGATTGAACCTTGAGCGCACAGACAATTTCATTATCAGTATCTTGTGGTTGTGGTGTTTGTAGTAGAGTCGCATCGAACTAACCATAACTTGCGGATAAAGTCAATGAAAATTTGACAAGGATATGGTGGATACGCCGCTGGTACTTCCTATATATAAATATTCTTGTCAAATGATCGGAGGCATTATCAGGCGGTTATGAGAGGTTCCATGCATAGGCTGTTTGTGTGGTTAAGTTATTCATTTTCAGTACATGCAATACGCTCGGCTCCGTTTGATTGAGCCTTGAGCACACAATTTCAATTTCAGTACATTCAATACGTTCGGCTCCGTTTGATTGAGCCTTGAGCGCACATCCATTTCATTTTCAGTACATGCAATACGATCGGCTCCGTTCGATTGAGCCTTGATCGCACAGATATATTTCATTTCAGTATTTTATGTTTGTTGTATTGTAGAGTTATAGGACTAATCATAATTCACTGATAAAACCAATGAAAATTTGACAAGAATATGGTGGATACGCCGCTGGTACTTCCTATATATAAGTATTCTTGTCAAAGGATCAGAGGCATTATCGGACGGTTATGAGAAGTTCTATGTAGGATTTATTAGTTTCTTGGTAACCAATCATAACTTGTGGATAAAACTAATGAAAATTTGGCAAGAATATGGTGGATACGCCGCTGGTACTTCCTATATATAAGTATTCTTGCCAAAGGATCAGAGGCATTATCAGGCGGTTATGAGAAGTTCCATGTAGGATTTAGTATTGCCTTGGTTGGAATTTGTGTTACATTTATATCATCATGTTATTTAAAGAGATTGGATTGTGTTCCATTTCTACATAAACTAACCTCTCCATCATAACCAACGAGAGAGGAACTTCCACCATTCAAACATATATGCTATCAGAATGTGGATTCAAATATTTGCTGTCGTGTTTATTCATGTTCAAATATTTGCTGTTGTGTTTATTCATGTTCGAATATTAGCTGTTGTGTTTTTATTTATGTTCCCTATAGGTTGTAGTGTTAGAAGTTTTGCCTTAGGATATAACCCTACTTTCCCAAACGTATCTAAACTCTTATGCATGATATCATTTTTAGCAAATCATTTCTGCTTATCAATACTTATACAGTAGGCAACAAAAAGCGATTCCTGAATAGGGTACTTAACCCTTACAAGGAACGTTACCGCCTCGAACAAAAAAACTTAAACCCTTATTTTTCTAAGCATACAACTGTCAAACAAAACATCATCATCCTTTTAGTCAAAATATATCATTATTTAAATTTCGGGACGAAATTTCTAAAAAGCAGGGGATACTGTAACATCCATCAAAAACGGATTTACCAAACCCGCTCCGTTTATCAACCGAACAGTCAGTCAAAAATTTCGTTGTGAATTAAATGCCCAAAATATTTTTAAACGATACGTAATCGATTATTATACGGGAATATATATTTAGTTTTTGAAAAACTGTTGAAAGTCGCAAAATAAAATAAAAGTACTCTGCCGGGTTTCGAACCCGAGTCTGTACCGACTCATCAAACAGACTTAGCACACACACACAAACCACTGCGCCACTTGTATTGTTTGGTGAATATTAGAATCATTTAATTCATAAAGTAACGTTACAAATTCAAAACCGGCGCCCAATAGTCAGTCGTCGGAATCCCGGTAAACTCGCGAGCTTTTAACGACAATTTACGTTATAACGTAAACCATTAACAAGACATCGGTTATAACCGACGTCTGAGTCCGCGACCAAAAATTATAACCACCGGAGAAATTTAAATCAATGAATCCAGTTGGAAATCGGGCCAAATACATCAACGATTTACCCTATAAATTCACCCACAACCCACTGCAAACTTTTTCGCTTAAAACCACACCTTTTCTCGGCGTAATTCCACTCGCCGGAATTAAACTGTTCGTCGCCGGAAAACCGGTTTCCCCATTGCCGAGCCTTACTGAACCTCCTAAGTTTATACCGAAGTCACCCTTACCTTTTCCAAGCTTTCCGGAGACTCGCTGCTGCAAGACACCTGACGCCGGAGCTTATTGCTGTCGCCGGAGTTCTGCCGGAAAACAGAGGGTCCAGTCGGTATACCTCTTCGCCTAATATCTTTATCTTTTCACTCATATATCATCTATAATTAACCTAAAACACTAAAGAAAACGATTAAGACTTTGAACCAATCGATTTCCGAATTCTGGTTATATCTTGATGAGGAAGACGATGTTTCGGTAGTGTATATGTATAATTAAAATCAGGATATTACTCGGGTTAGACACACAGTCCAGCGGTGGACTGTGTGCACAATAAACACTAACATCTCGAGTTCGAATCCGGTTTCACACACGCTGCCTTAATAAAAATCATTTTTTTTGTTAAACTGGACCGGAGTCGCCACTGGTATATGTTAAGTATATTAATAACCGGAATAATAACCAAGTCAGACACACAGTCCAGCGGTGGACTGTGTGTTTGTTTATATCACAGGTCACGAGTTCGAGTCCGGTCTTCTGCACCGACTCGGACAATTATCTATTCTTTTTAAATAAGGCAGAAAAGGAAATAACTAATTTGTATTTAAGTATAATAAAAATCGAGTTATATAACATGTTAAACACACAGTCCAGCGGTGGACTGTGTGTTAGTTTAAGCCACAGGTCCCGGGTTCGAGACCTGTGGAGTGCACGTCCGAATTGATTTAAACTGTTTTTAAAATAAAATGATTTCCGGTTTAAACTAATTAATATATATATATAATTAAAATCAGATATATAACGGGTTAGACACGTAGCTCAGTTGGTAGAGCTGCGTGCACGCGTACGGGAGGTCTCGGGTTCGAGCCTCACAAAGCGCACCTATATTCCGAATCGAACCGGTCAACGGTCAGGTCAACGGTCAGTTCAACGGTCAACGGTCAGAAAAAGTCAAATTTTTTTATTATTTTTATTTAATTATTTTAATTAAAAATCAATTAAAAATAGTTAAAAATAACATTTTTAAGGTTAGAAAATAGCCTCAAACTCACAAAAATACACCCAACAATCCTACTAAAATATATTAATAAAATCCGTTTACTTACCAAACCATAATGCGATTTATCTAGGTTAATCTCACTCGTGGTTAAAACCACTTCGCGTGCATTCAACATCATCAACCGAACGCACCCACTGTGAGTGAATCTTACAACTCCCCCTTTTAAATTACACGTTTTGAGGTGTGTCATGTGTTATGAAAATAATTAACTTATTTATTTAAACATGTGCCATACCACATCATGACCTAAACTTAGATTGTTTATATTTGTTGTGATTACTTATTTCCTTTTGTTAAATTATATGAAACTCATTCATTAAGCCCATCAGTTCCTCGTGGAAGACGAGTTGAACAACACGTGCCACAAATCAAATTCATTATTGTTTATGTGTATATCATTGAGTTTATATTGTTTGTAGTTGTGTCATTCATATCATCATGGTTATGCAATTCATTCATTAGGCCCCTCAGTTCCTCGTGAGAGACGAGTTGAGCATCGCGTGCCTCTAAATGTTCCATTATTGTTCATGTGTGTCTCACTTAATATCTTATGATTGTTGATTAAGTTTACATCTAATTTTACTCATGTTTGGTTGTGCACATATTTCATAATCAATTTAAATAAATTTGTTCAAATGTTTTCCATAGGATTCACTCGCCAACATTATGTTGATCCAAAAACCCTTTTACACATGATACAGGTGAACAGGTTGAAGCAAGGAAAACATAGGATATGCCTTAGAAGAGAACAAAGAAGTTTAGATTGTTAGTTAGAACATGTTGTAACATTTATTGTAAATTTCATTTAATTTGTATTAATGAATATGAAACGCATAATAAATGTCATGAGCTTTGATGATAACCCAATCATGCCCCGATCACCTTTTCCGTTGCGGGTCGGGGTGTGACAATGAGAACGATCAATACGGTATCCGATCAATGGTGAAACAAATACTATGGCAATAACAATGTAACGATGCAGTCAACACTAATCAATGGTCAATCAATACGATAAGAATCTATGTGGAAATACCCATTTGAGCCAATATCAGTAAACAATAAACAGTGTGTACATTAGCTGCAGACTAATGCACCAATATGTAGAGGGGATGTGGGCACAAACACCTATCCCAATACCAATACAATAACAATAATGTCCTAGGATCGATCCATACGCCTCTCAATAAACAATAAACAATATAGAGACGGCGTGAAATAATCGCACCGTCACGGATGGTGCACGTCATCGGTGCCGATGATGACGCCCTATGTCCCCATAGGTGGATGTGCTCGGGTATTAATGTCAATAAAACAGTAACTTAGGTCAAGTTAACTAAATACGATAATGCACTTTTATGGCAAAAATCTGATCAAATAGGAACATGCGATAATAAGCTTAAAGAATTAATCTATCGCATGTGAATCAATGGTTCAATGAACTAAAGACTACGAGTACAATAATGATATAAAATGCTATGAGTAAAAGACCATAAAATCCGTACCTTAGCTTATACGATAATAGCACGAAACTCAATGACGCTTCCAATTAACACTAACACGAAAACCTACACAATAATATTCTTCTTAATTAAGTGTTTTATATAACAATTGCATTGCTTAACTTGTTTACTTAGATATTTTAGTAGAGGGTTTAATTTAAATATTTTATATGTCAAATTAGTAATGTTATATTTTGAGAAACTTTAATAAATGATCAAATCTAGTTCATTAGCTATCATGTTTACGTTATATAAGTACGTCTGATTTAACTACTAATGAAAAGCATACACAGTAGTATTAGTTTTCAATTTAAATTTCTTAATAACTTTTATGAACATCAATTAATTCAGTGCTAATGAGGATGAACATAAGACAATTTTGTGAGAAACCTATTGTACCGTACAAGTAACAAATAATTTATCTAATAGCCACTATAATCCTCTTTATTATTAGTGTTTTAAGGTTAGCATGGTATAATACTACTGTTATTCTTTTAAAAAAAACATCTTGTAATGTAATTAAATTAGTATTTTATTAACTACTTGCATCATCACAACTTCTATACCAGACTCCAGAACCAGTGTTCGGCAAAACATGTACATATTGGCACTTACTACCTATTTGAATGACTTCACTTAATTACCTCAATATTTAATTCAATAATTAATAAAATACAATATAATAGTAGACTAACTTGTACAACTCGTTTTCATCTTATTTAGATGTTTCATAACATATCTATATCAGTAGGTACACTTCCGATTATATATGAAGTTACAGAAAGACATCAGATGATTGATTAGGTACCTTGTACACGGATAAATCCTCGATCTGAATTAGAAACGGGGTCGAGTCGCCAGGATCTTCAATGACAACTCTTCCGACTAGAACACCGGTGTGCGACAGGTGCCGGAACAGTATACGATTAGAAGCGGCTTGAACGAAGACGATTGACGGAAAGCTTTTAGTGGTTCTGGCGACCGTAGCTCTACAAGAACAGACTACCTCCGAGTTGCAGAGTCTTCGGCTTCCCATACGGTGGTGCGTCAGCGGAAAACACAAAGAAACAGAGTTTGACGACGGGTGTGTGCGATGGCGTTTATGTGGTAACTGATTGATGAGATCGTCGTTAAAACGAACTCCCACAAGGATGGAAATGCCGATTCTTCAGGCATTTAGTTGTTGAATGTGATTATAAATATTTTGAATGCGGATGAAAAGTTGAACGTGGGTTAATCCAGTTATTTCATAGTTAAAATATTTAATTATTTATTCTCTTTTTTTTGCCCGTGACCGATAAGTCATCTCAATTCATGCAAGATTCTACGTATATATATTTTCATTTAAGTTGACATGTATCTTTATTTGTTTAATATATGCTCATTACTTTTGTTAATATTATCATATCTAAAACTTAATTATTTGGGTTTTATATTTTAACATAACTTAAGACAAATGTTTAGTCTTAATTGTAATTTATGAATAAAGAATCTTGTATGTTACACTATAAATAGGGTGCTTGGTTACCCATAAAGGCATTCCTTGGCAAACCACTTCTCTCACTGCCACTACTCCACCACACTACAACACCAACACTCACCACATCATCCATCTTCCATCTTTAGAGTGTGTAGTAGTCTCGGGATCCAAGATAGATTGTAAGGGTTCTTGTCAAACAAAGGTCATGCTTGGCTAAATTCTTTACATCACTTGGTGAAGACTAATCTTTTATGTATTACTTTTAGTTTTTAATCTTTCAGCACTTTTTATTTGGGTTTGTATTAGTGACTTTAATAACTAGTTTCTTATGTTGAAAGTGAATTTTCTTAACCATTTCTTCATGATGTCATTGATTTGCTCATTCGTGTCTTTACGGTCTGTCTAAAGCGCGTTAACTACTTGGAAGGGGGTTAGAAGGGTGGTTTGGTAAAGTTCTTGTCTCGTTCAGTGTATAGATCTACGAGGACTTGGTTCAAGCCTATTAGGGCTTCCTTCAATGCTCAACGGGTATTGGATGGCGGGGCGCGAATGGCTTGAACCACTCATATGTAAACTACTATTAATACTAACCGGCTACTTGGGATTGTATCCCTGCTGACTCAAACCACTTAGATGAGGGTAAGGTCACCTTCAAAAGAGGGGCCTACCACTTTTCGCATTAATAACTTACTTAATTGTCTTCCAATATTCCTGACCTTTTGGGATTGTATCCATGTTGACTCAAACCATTGGGTTGAGGGTAACGTCACCTTCAAAAGAGGGGCCTACTACTATAACTAAGATAATCTCTTAAAAAGTCCGAAAGTGCGAAAACTATCAAAGGATACATAAAAGAGAAGTAGGATCCAAGTGATTCTATCTTGTCTATTTCTATTTCATTTTATTTTATTTATTTTTTTACTTATCTTTATGTTTTAAAACTTTATCTAAAATTTAGATTGATTAGACGTTGACGATAAACCGGTATTAAAAGCTCATGTGTCCTTGGACGATCTCGGTATCTTACCAACGCTATACTACGCTCACGATGGGTGCACTTGCCCAAGGGTGTGTTTAGTGTTAGTAGAATATCGTGTTTTATAAATTTAAAACCTTACTATGCGTAAAATGGACTAAAAAGACAATAAAAATGTAGTACGCTTAGCATACACCATTGACCTCCTTCTTCTTGGAGCTGGACCCGAGTTAGCGAACAAAATCAAGTACTCAAAAATGAAGAATGAATTTGTTTCTGTGTTTTTGCTTACATCAGACAAGGATAAAGAGAAACCAATAATGGATTCAACAAAAGAATCGTTCAATTTTGATGGAATAGATTTGCGTGATTATGACGCAGGATTGAGTAAGGGGATGTTAGATAAATTAAAAAAAATGTTTTTATCAGAATTTTGGTAGTAAAAATAATGATTCGAATGTATTGGAGAGCATAATTAAGGACTCCAAATTGCGCGTCCAGTTTGATGAAGAAAAGAATTCAGATCTAACATTCTACATTCTTAATAACAGCTCAAACAGAAGTGGTGAAAGTAATATAAAGATAGACCATGGAAAAGCACGAGAAAATCACCAGGGAATCAACAAATGGTTGAGCAACGCAAGATATCAGGAGTTTTTGGTTCATATACTTGTTTTAGATTTTGGAAAAAGAAGCTGTGAAGTTTAGCAAATGAATAGATCCAAAGTTATGGTTATCTCAGTTTCTTTTTGATGTTAGAAATATGAGGGTCAAAGTTAAAGTCATTGACCAGGAGATAACAAAAAAGAGAATCAGTACCAGACAAAGATTTTTTCAGAATGAAAGCGAGGGTGTATGAGTGGGATAAAGGGAAATCTAAGTTTTTGTTTCTCATTATGATCATGAATGGGTGTTGTTCGAAGATGACAAGGGTGTACATGTGGCACAAATGGAAATCTAAACTTTTGTCCCCTCTTACTCTTATCTCAACTAGGATATTGATGATTGAGAAGCTGGGAATTGGAAGTGGCTGTTAAGTTGGGATCCTTCTTTTGGTACATCGCTGAAGTAGATTTGCTATTGGTTTTTAGGTTCAGTTCATGAATGTTGATTCTTGGGGTCAAGAATCCTTTGAGGGGGAAGTATTGTTACGGTCATAATAGTAGAGGGACTTGAGATGTAATTGTGGAATAGAATAGGGGGCTTTTGTTATAGTTAGTTCCTTAATCTGGTACTTAAACATTACGATTGAATGAAAATGGTATCGATGAATTGAGTTTACTTCTTCTCTTAGGGTTTCTTCTTCTCTTTATCGATCTTACGTTCGATTACCATTTGTGTTCGTATCAATTAGTGAGAATGGAATTTTAGACTATGGGGTATGGTCTTGGGGACATCAACGGGAGCTGATGTGGTGGGTTTCCACGTCGGGGAACACCCCTCCCCCATCTCATTAGTCGTACACATACCTAATATTATAATTGGGTAATAGAACATGTAGATTTTAATTCGTTATAGAACATGTATATGAACCTAATATTATAGAACATGTATATATACCTAATATTACAGAATTATAGAACATGTTATTATTTCGTGACAAAGTTGGTGAGTTCGGAATTTTAATTTAGCAAAACACATTTCATCGAATTGACTTATGATGAACTAGTCGACTCTTTAATTTAACATGGTTCTATTGAATAAACCTTTTTACAAAATTATGATAATTTAACATGGGTTCTACTGAATAAACCTTCTTACAAAATTACTCATAGTTTAAGTTTTATGTAATTTAGTTGTCCGTTTATATTATTTCATCGAATGGGCGTAGGATGAACTAGTCAACTCTATAAATGTTGGTTTATGAATGGGTATACAATATAATCTAGCTTCTTTAAATTGATAACTTATGTTAATAAAAAAGGGGTGAATTTTTCATAAATAAATGACTATCTCAAATTCAACACTATTCAAACATTTATAAACCTTAATTAACAGATTAAATACTTCAATAGGAATTCTCTCTGAGCTCTCTCGTTCGTGTCAAGTACCCAAAATTCAACTCAACACTTAAGGTGAGTAGATACATTTCTTATGTTTTTACCATTAAATCTTTTTTATGTGTATCTCGTTTTTTATTTCTACTATGTTATTTAAATTCAGAGCATACAAATAGAAGTGTCACTACATGCTACATATTTCTAATATCTATTGTTTCATATATGTGCATACATGTGTTACTCGTTTTGTGTCATATGTTTCTATTGTGGAACCACTGGCTGACCGGTTCCACACGACTATGGGTTGAACTTGGTATCGCCGACATCATTAGATTCGCTCTTTGAGGCTTGAATCTCATTATGTCTGTTGTTACTATTATTGTTATGTTGCGTTGTTAATTGTATATGTGGTGTTGTGGTTATTCTTGTTATATTGTAAATGTAACTTCACATTTGACATTGCAAGTTTTTAAATAATGTTTTAAAAATGATAAAACAACAACATTTTAAAATAAAAATTTGAATCTATTCACCAACATCTTTTACGTGTGATACAGCTACACAAGTGTGAGCCGATATCGAGATAAAGACACTTAGGATCTACCTTAGTAATAAATTGGATTTTGTCATGTTTTTATGAATTTGGTTTATTGCATGAATATTTAGAATTGTATGATTATGTGTGACAAATTCTAATATGGTGCTTTAAATATTATAACTTTATAATAGTGTTTTTAAGTTTTGGACAATCAATCATGCCTCATACCATTCCGCTACGGGTTGGGGTGTGGCAGATTAATATCAAAGCCAATAACTATAGGGAATTAGGTTTATGTTATTAGACCCCTAGACTTAGACTATAGTTAGGTATGTACTTTAGATGCCTTATGTGCTTACTTGATTAATTGTCTTAGCTTATATAATTTTAAAGCACACACATTGTAAAATCCGTCAAAATCGGATCACCGAAATCCGACCCGGATTGTGAAACCGTCCCTTTTAAAATGTAATAAATTAAGAATTTTAATAATTTTGATTATTTCTAATATTTTATTCTATTTTTATTTTCTTCAAAAATTATTCGTCCAGTATCGCATTGATATAAAAAAAACAACACTAAACGCATTAAACGTATAAATGTTGTTTTTAAATTTTTTTTGAACGGCAAATTTGGATCACTGACGGATCACTGGAGTATCATCGTGCCTCCACCGGAACCACCCGATCATATCCATCCCCACTAGGCATAATGCCTATACACCAATTCAGAAGGAAACCCAATAAATATGAGAAAACCCCCTTTGTGAGAATCGAGCCCAGGATCTATTGGTCCCAAAGCCTTATCCCACCCCCAGAATGCCACTAGGCTATAAAGCCATGGACAGGTTATTTTTTAATTAGTTCGGTTAGTTGCATATAATAAGATTTATTAAGTAAAGTAACTTTTAGAGTTACATCAAGTTAAATAGAATTGCAAAGTACAAGGGCTTAAATGTCAAGTCTTGAAACTATTTTATATAAGGACTGCACTTATTATATTTTTAAATTTTAATGTGTACCCACTGATCGAAAATGTGAAGGCTTTTATAACCAAGTTTGTAAAGAATTTTTCTAATTGATGCAACGGCCCCATATCAATTTATCCATTCCGTTAGTTCAAAATTTAGAGACATAGAACACAAAAATTGGTTTATTTATGGGTATATATCAAAAAGTATAGAGCAATCGTCCAAGTGGTACAAATGATGCAAGTATTTTGTCATTGGCTATTGACAAATACACCAAGAAACATGGCCATAGAATTACATGAGGCTGTATGAAATATTGAGAAAATATTGAAAGTGGAAAGTGGTGCCTAATGAGGTATCACAAGCGAAAATATCTAAAACAAGTACTTATGGGAGTTATAGTGCGGGTGGTTTCGATGCACGTTGTGCTATCAATATAAACAATAACCCCGAGTTCGAAGATAAAGCTCCAACTCCTGAATCAGAGCGGCTAATTCGAAGGGATCGTGCTAAAAAAGCAACCACTGAGAAGGCTTCGAGTTCAAAGGGAACGATCTCGAGTGATGTATCAAAACTTCATTATGTGCTACAAAAATTCAACCATTTTATGGGAGTGCAAGAGAAGAGGTTATAAAAAAAGAGAAAGAAAAGGAAGAAGCGGTGGCGGTGTAAAAGGAGTGGCTTGATTTGATAAGAGGTGACTCAAATTTGATCTACAAGCTCAAGAAACTAAAGATTTCCGACTCATGAGAACCAACGTCGAAGGTCTACCAGAACAATATCGTGCGGTGATTTCAATAACGAAGGACAAGATCGCGAAGAAATGACTAGGATTAAGTGGAAAAGTGGGTTCTAGTTTATTTTTTATTTTTAAATTATGTCTTTTTTTAATTATTGTTTTTTAGATTATGTCTTTTTTTCTAGACTATGTAAATTTATTTAAATTAATGAAAACTTTTTATATATTATAGAATTTAACTATTTAAAATAAATAAATAAATAATAGAAAGGGGAAGGGGGAACCACACACTATGTGGGGGGTGGTGAGGTGGAAAGGAGGGTGATATGGCGTTGAGGTAGAATTAAGGGGAAAGAAGAACCACACCTCATAGCCTTATATGTTTACTAAGACCATGTGTACATAGTGGTCAAGCCCCACCACTCCAATAAATGTTGGGTTATATGACACATGGCAAATGTGTAAAAAATAAGAGTTATGGAGGGTTATATAACTTGTAGTGGTGTTATACCTCTTTAATTATACATATATATTGTATATATGTGTGTGTAAAGAGCGAGAAAAACACCATGACATGTCGCTATGGATGACATGAAGGAAAAAAATTTTTGCCCATAGTGCCCCGACGCTATGGGGCTTCATGGTGATAAGGGCGCTATATAAGCTCGCCGCCTACATATGACCTAATATAGTTTTGATATATTTATTTATACATCAAATACTTATTTTATTTGTAAAGTAACCTTTTTAATTACAAATATTATCCATATTGAATATTCGCTAACATGCTTCATGCCCACAAAAGATGAACACGCCCACAAAAGATGAACACATGTTTATTTAATAATGGAAATGTTAGTTAATGGACATCAAGCTGGTATTAGTTTTTTATTAACTCTCGCCTCCACTATCCTCTATATATAGAACCCAGGACAACCCTTCTTTTTCACAAAACAGTATAGACAACAATAATATGTCTACTGAACAAGAGAAGGCTATTCGCCCCACAGCAAATTTCCCTCCTAGTGTTTGGGGTGATCAGTTTCTTGTCTATGACCAGGTATGTAATTGATATAATCATGAAGAAAGAAGAAAACGTTATAAATTGTATGTATGTTTGATTTATAATTGCTCAAAGTATTGGCACACCAAGGCTGGCTATCTGCACACTTTAGGGTTTCTATACGTTTGCGTATAGAGCTATACGCAACGTATAGATTGCATGATTTTCAGAGCCTGGCCAGCAATCATATGCACTGACAACTAGGGTTTATATAAGCTGTGTATAACTCTATACGCAGCGTTTATAACCCATCAGAATTTTGTTTGGTTATTTTGGTGTATTTGTGGTATAAATTTTCACCCGGTTCCAACGTTAAATCGCTAAAAATATATAACTGAATTATCGAGAGGTGGACGCCTACCGAAGAACCTGATTGTCATAAGCATGGCTCGACGTGTCGGAGGATCCGATTGTTTGTAATTTTTTTCTCCATTAACTATAGATATATTTTTATTTTTATTTTTGTTTTGTTGGGACAGAAACTGAAATTTATGCAACCTATATTAAAATCCAAACTATGCAAATAGGCAGGTAGATGTGTCCTGGGCCATAATAAATGCAACAAATATCCATGTGGATAGAAAATTCCCGTTAATATTCATTGGTACGTGACTTATAACTGAAGGAAGAAGAGCAAGATGAAATTGAACAAGTAGTACAAGAACTTAAGCATGAAGTGAGGAGGGAAATGTTGGCAAATTTGTATGATCCGCAGGAACATGCTAATTTGTTAAAACTAGTTGATGCAATCTAACGCCTTGGCATAGCCTATTACTTTGAGGAGGAGATCAATAAAGTCTTGCAACATTTTTTATAATGCTTATGGAGATAACTGGAATAGTGGTTCCATTTCCCTTTGGTTTCGACTCATGCGTCAACAAGGCTTCTACATTTCATGCGGTGAGTGTCAGGGTTATCTCCGAAAATCTTTGAAAAAATTTGGGCCCAGTGCGAGTAAAAAAATACGGGCCTCTATTATATAAAGTTAATAACTCAATTTTGTAAGTAAAAAATAAATATATTTGAATTAGTACATATATATACTAGAAAACATAACAATGAATGAAAAAATGGTCGCTAAAATATATCTTTTTTAATAATAACATATGTATAACTAAAATAGATACACTAGTAGGATCAAACGTTACGCCGTGTGGAAACTTTTTTGTTTAGATACACTCGTTATAGAAAACGTAAGTGAAAACCCAAAGAATATAATCGTAACACGCCTATAACGTGTTTGCTTTACTAGTTTTTGTATCATAAAAGGTAAAAAAAGACCCTTTCAAATATTGATTTGTTAAACATAATTTAAATAATAATCAAAATAATTAAAAAAAAAGTAAATTAAGTTTTAGACCAAAAAAAAAGAAACATTAAATAATGAAAAAATAAGAAAAACAAAAGAGTAATAAAGGAGGAAAAAGAACAAAAGGATAGAAAGGGAGTAAGAAGGCAAAACTTCTTTTAATTACAGATTAAAGAATCGAACGTGAGACCATTTGATCCAATCAAATACGTTTCACGGAATAATACCCCCAGATCATTCATCTTATTGATAAACTGGTTTGAAATAAAAAACCTATATATGCTATTAACATATATATATATATATATATATATATATATATATATATATATATTTATACATGTAGGGGAAAGATAAAATGAAAACCCACTTAAGTTGAGAAAACTCAAGAAAACCATATGTAACATTTTTATTTTTTTCTAAAAAAAATAGGGAATGTAAGTTACATCTTAATGAACGTTTTGTAACATAAAAAATAAAAAACTCCGAGTGGATTTTTTATAAAAATTATAAAAATTCAGTTTTTTAGCATTTTTTTTGTAAACACTGAAATTTTTAAAATATTTTATAAAAAAAACCATTCGGCGCTTTTTTTTTTGTTACAAAATGTTTATTAACATGTAACTTACATTCCCTACTTTTTTTAGAAAAAAATAAAAATGTTACATATGGTTTTCTTGAGTTTTCTCAACTCAAGTGGGTTTTCTCTCTATACTTCACCTACATATGTATATATATATATATATATATGTGTGTATATATATATGTGTGTATATATATATATATATGTATATATATATATATATCATGTTATAAACTTTCGGGCCCCGGAGGGGTTTAGGCCTTGGGCCGTCGCCCACCCTGCACACCCTCCGGGCCGGCCATGGTGAGTGCACATAAGTGTGATTTACTTAACTTATTGTTGTGGGGGGGGGGGGGGGGGAATTATGATGTCTTATTTTAACTAAAACAGATACTATGGGTAACTATAAGGACAAAGAAGGAGCTTTTATTGAGAGCTTAAACAATGACATTGACGAAATTCTTAATCTATATGAGGCAACATTTTTAAGGGCACCGGGGGAAGGCATAGTCTACGACGCTCAAACCTTTACAAGATCTTGTCTTGAGAGCATGGCAAAAGATCCTCACTGGGTCAACAGTATGTATTCTACCATAATACAAAAGGCACTAAACCAACCAATACGGAAAAGATTGCCGAGATTAGAGGCGATTCAATACATATCTTTCTACCAGCAACAAGCATCTCGCAATGAATCTTTACTAAAACTTGCCAAATTAGGATTTGACTTGCTTCAGTCATTGCATAAGGAGCTTAGCCAACTTTCCAAGTACGATCGCATAATCAATAATTATTTTTTGGGGTTATCTATTATTAGATGTTAAAGTGTTTTCTTAGACTTGTAAATGTGTTGGCTTATTATAGGTGGTGGAAAGCTTTCGATGTCCCAAAGAATTTCCCCTACGCAAGAGATAGATTGGTTGAATGCTACTTCTGGGCACAAGGCGTGTTCTTTGAACCTGAATATTCCCTATCTAGAATTTTCTTGACAAAAGTACTTGCAACAGCAAGTATTTTGGATGATACTTATGATGCTTATGGTACCTATGAGGAGCTTAAGATATTTACCGAAGCAATCGAAAGGTATATATACAAACACCCAACCAACTCTTTTTCAAACTTATCAACAGCTGATAGCATTATCCGTAGGTGGTCCATTGAGTGCTTGGATACTCTTCCAGAATACATGAAGCTATTATACCAGGTGGTGATTGATCTTCATAAAGATATGGAGGAAATTATGGCAAAGAAAGGAAAAGCACACCATCTCAAATATATGAAAGAGTCCAAGCCTTTATCTTGTGCATTATTTATGGACAAATTAAATGGTTGCATGTCTCTCTTTTCGATTTTAGGTGATAGAATTCATATTGAGCTACATGACTGAAGCCAAATGGAGAAATGAAGGTTACATACCAACAATGGAGGAGCACACATCAGTTGCATTAATTAGTAGTGGCTACAAATTCCTTCTGATATCAAGTTTTGTTGGCATGGGTGATATAATAACAGATGAGTCATTCAAATGGGCTTCTCTTTCCCACCTCTTGTTGAAGCTTGTTGTAAAGTTTGTAGGTTCCAAGATGATATAGTCAGCCACAAGGTACATCCAATCCCTTCAAATAGAAAACTTATAGTTTTCGACAACTTGATCAATATATCTGAAGCACCGAATGCTAACCGCAAAACCTCAACACACACATGTTATGGCGTTTAAAAACTTGATCAGTATATCTAAGGCACCGAATGGTAACCGTAAAACTTCAACAATATGCAGGAGGAGCAAGAAAGAAAGCATGTTGCATCTGGCATCGAATGTTACCAAAAGGAATTTGATGTCTCTGAGGAACATGTCATTGATGTGTTCCACAAAAAAGTTGAAAATGCATGGACTGAAATGAATCGTGAGTCCCTTATGTGTAATTGATGTCTTGTATAAGTATGAAGCTAATTGTACACATGTCAGGGAAGAACAAATCAATCATATAAAATCTCTTCTCGTTTACTCTATAAGTAAATGAGCTCTGGTTATCCATGGTGTCATGTTGGCGTATTAATGTTGAAGATAATTCAACTAGCTCGGGTACGGAGTCAAGTGTGTTTTCTGTTCTTTGTATTTTCGACTTCTTTAATAATAAGCAGTGTTTGAGTCTCTAAACATTGTTCTTATTATTCTATTTAGTACATCTTTTGTGCTCAAATACCAACAATGGTGTAAATGTTAGTTTGTAAACTAAGATAAGTGAATTCATATTAGAGCCTATATTCTATTACATAGAGACAAGAATAGAGGAAACAACAAAAACACCATAAATATTTCTACAGTAAATAAATATATATAGAAAGTAAAATATACCTCTATATTTAAAGGTTTATATTCAGCCCTTTATATTTTTATTGTGAGTAAAATAGATAGTAGATATGAATGTTTTTTTATAAATTAACAAAATTTAGAGAAATGTGATTTTTTATATAAATGGAGATAGAACCTCCAATGTGAATGCTCTAAGACAAATGTTATTATACTTATGATTATATGTACTAACTTATAGCCACTCTTAAAAAGTTCAAAATCATCTTTATTATAATCGTTGTGCATTTATAAGCACTTCACATCTCAGGAGCAATTCGGTAATCCTAATATGTTATCACACACACATTAACGTGTGGAAATGTTATGGCCGTTTAAAATCGATGAGGTAGTTGGTTTAAAAGTCAACAATATGTTTTAGAAAATTAGAGAAGACATAGTTGATTTCCTTGTGTGACATATCAATTATTTCTCCACTTTTCACAGTGTTCTCCAGTTTTTCCTAAAATGCATAATGTCGTCCAAGTTTTCCCTTGAATTCCCCAAAACAATTTAACTTCAATTTCAAATTTTTAAAGCTTTTTCCCTACTCTCCAACTCGTTACCGATGATCATTGAGAGCTAAAGATTTTCCATGAAAATTTCTTCCCCGGAACCGTGGGGTGGTGTTTCCATCCGGGGGCCGAGAGCTCACCGGCTCTCCCGGGCACCACTCTGAACCCCCTTATACCATATATTTCACAGGTTGTTGATATGAGTTCATTCACACATTTTATATTCAATTATCCTTGCGTTTTTATCGTTATAGATACTTAATTGAATTATTTGTGATTGGTTAGCTTATGTAAAGAAACAAGTTTTAATGCGTGGATTTATAATAATAATAATAATAATAATAATAAAAACTAGTAAATGCTAGAGAACTTGTAATTTGAAGAATCAAGTTTGTACGTATATATAATGCATTTCATAAATGAAAAGAATTTAAATTAGTTATTTATTTAATATTGTAGGAACTAATTATTAGAAAGAAGAGTAAATGAAGATAAAGAAAGTGTCGTGTCTCACATGAAAATCATAACATACATCTCTAGAGATCCGCTAAGAAGCTCAAAGGAAAGTAATGAAGATAAAGAAAGTGTCGTGTCTTACATGAAAATCATAACATACATCTCTAGAGATCCGCTAAGAAGCTCAAAGGAAAGTAATGAAGATAAAGAAAGTGTCATGTCTTACATGAAAATCATAACATACATCTCTAGAGATCCGCTAAGAAGCTCATATCATGGGAAATTACATTGTAATTCAATTTGTGACACTGTATATATTTAACTCGCAACCTATTGTACAAGGGAGAACTTGACCGGCATAAAATTACAAAGAAGAGAGGGAGGCGGCATACATTGTACAAAGAAGAGAAATCTTGGATTCAAAGGTGATCGCTTAAAGTGTGAATCTTTCGGTTGGGACTTTGTTTTATTGTTTTCGGTTTTTATTTAAACTTGAATACGTTAACAATGTTTTCTGAATCCATTTTCTTTAAATATATTTTTGTTTCACTTCCAACTATGAGTAGCTAAACTTGTTAGGGTTGCTTAGGTTGATGAACTAGAAGAATTGTTTGATTGATTAACTTATAGTTTTAAACGAATGTGTTGATTTACATGTTATAATTTTGGAAACTGATTCTAAATAGTTGTGTGTTGGTATTGATTGGTTTAATAATTTATTTGTTGGTTCTATTGCTCTAGATACTTAGAAATATATTTTAGAGCCGGGAGTTTGTCTATGTTGTTAAACTTTCCGTCTAAGCCTTGAAAGTGGGAAATCTAATTCAAGTGTAACAATTAATAAAACCAATTAATTTAAATGTGCAATCTCTTCTAGAGGTGAGAAATCTAATCTAAAATTGCTAGGTTATTATCGGGACGTTGTTAGGCAGTTTGAGTAGCCGATAACTCGGGTTAACTTATTTATTCGCGCCTAGAGTTTCCTAAGGTTTCAGTGTTCTTTGTTATTTCAGTTTCATAACTTAAGGGTTTTAATACATAAATTACTTTATACCTAATAGTTGTGGGACTTGGTGGGCGATAACTCGAGTTAGTCCATTTTAGCATTTCATCACTTGTCATACTGTTGGGTTCAGTTTAGTTTACCTTTTGGGGGTTTATCGGGTTAAACAGGGTCTTCATTGAAAACCAAGGTTAGGATTTTATTCACGAGTTAGGGATTCTTGCCTGGGTAACCTATTTTTCCCAAATCTGATCATAAATCCAGTTCCTAGAGTTCGTCTGCTTGTCGAGTTCAGTCTGTTGTCTTGAGTAGTTTGCTTGAAATCTCCTTTTATTGTTTTTCATATTTAACTGATTAATCAGGTTGATAGAAAATCACAAAATCTAACATCAAAATTACCTAGGTTTTCGATAGAGGTTCAGCATTGAGAAGTTGCCCATAGTGTCCACGGATTGATATATGGTCTTGCCGTCTACACTACATTGCGACCGGTGCACTTCCTGGTTGTGTGCGGTTTAGTTAGCGATTACATTTTTAAAACTTGTTTGAAATTAATATACCACACTTTTCATTAGTTTTATTACTTGAACTTTTAAAATTATGTAAAACTACTTTGTTGTCCTCCTTAGTTATCGGTATGTGACTTATAATTGAAGCAAGAAGAGCAAGATCAAACTGAACAAGTAGTACAAGAACTTAAGCATGAAGTGAGGAGAGAAATGTTGGCAAATTTGTATGATACGCAGGAACATGAAAATTTGTTAAAACTAGTTGATGCGATCCAACGCCTTGGCATAGCATTTTACTTTGAGGAGGAGATCAACAAAGTCTTGCAACATTTTTAAAATGCTTATGGAGATAACTGGAATGGTGGTTGCGTTTCCCTTTGGTTTCGACACATGCATCAACAAGGGTTCTACATTTCATGCGGTGAGTGCATGCACATAAGTGTGAATTACTTAACTTATTGTTGTGGGGGAAATTATGATGTCTTATTTGAACTGTAACAGATGTTATGAGTAACTATAAGGACAAAGAAGGAGCTTTTATTGAAGCTTAAACAATGACATTGACGAAATTCTTAATCTATAAGAGGCAACATTTTAAGGGCACCGAGGGAAGGCATACTCAATGATGCTCTAACTTTTACAAGATCTCGTCTTGAGAGCATGGCAAAAGATCCTCGCTGGGTCAACAGTATGTATTCTACCATAATACAAAAAGCACTAAACCAACCAATACAGAAAAGTATGCCGAGATTAAGGCGATTCAATACATACCTTTCTACCAACAACAAGCATCTCACAATGAATCTTTACTAAAACTTGCCAAGTTAGGATTTGACTTGCTTCAGTCATTGCATAAGAAGGATCTTAGCCAACTTTCCAAGTACGATCGCATAATCCTGACCTTCTCTTGTTTAATTGATTAATGAATCAAATCCACCAGCAATACTTGTTTTGTGGGGTTATCTATTATTAGATGTTAAAATGTTTTCTTCGATTTGTAAATGTGCATTGGCTTATTATAGGTGGTGGAAAGCTTTCGATGTCCCAAAGAATTTCCCCTACGCAAGAGATAGATTGGTTGAATGCTACTTTTGGGCACAAGGGGTGTTCTTTGAACCTAAATATTCCTATCTATAATTTTCTTGACAAAATCACTTGCAACAACAACTATTTTGGATGATACTTATGATGCTTATGGTACCTATGAGGAGCTTAAGATATTTACCGAAGCAATCGAAAGGTATATACACAAACACGTAATTAACTCATTTTCAAACTTATCAACAACTAATAGCATTATCCATAGGTAGTCCATTGAGTGCTTAGATACTCTTCCAGAATACATGAAGTGTAATGCTTCGCATTTTATACTTTCTTTATTTAGAAAGTGTAATCGAATTTCTATTAATGGAAACTGGTATTCGTATCGCATTCGTGTTTTTTTTAATCTTGTAATCCGAGGCTTTAATCATAATGGAAATTCATTTCGTACATATACGTGTTACCTTTCATATTTGTGTTATATACGTGTCACACCTCCGTATTTCTAACACAAACCTGGTGGGCCCGGATGGGGAGTATCGTGACGTATGTTGATATCATCATAACCAAGCAACACAGAATAGCACAGCGGAAGTCTTGGATTTAAAATATTATTACAAACCGAAAGGTTTAAAGCTCAAATACAATGGCTCGTAATGAAAATCCACAGGCGGGTCAAAAATGTACAAAAGATGATTAACAGACTTGGCACATCTAAGGATTTGCAAGATCCTCTTATGTTTCTACTGAGCAGCTTCCGGCCTATTTACGTATTTGTACCTTAGTTTAATTGTTTTGAAAATACGTCAGTTTTCACTGGTAAATACACTCAACCGACTCATTTTGAAAATATTTCGAAATCATTTTTATGTACACATTGGTACATGTGTTTTATAAATAACTTGGGACAAACTATATCTCCCTTATTGTAAAACGTCTGTGGGGACCGGAAACTATGCGGTTCATGATTAACCAACACACCACCTATTCCCTTATTGGTAAAACGTCTATTGGGTTGTAAATTATTATTTATTCCTTTATTAGGAACACCCGTATTGGGCATAAATCGTTTATATAAACCGTTTCGCATCTGTCAGGCGTATGCCTACACCCCGTGCTTAGGTCGTGGCCATTTGCAATTAAATGAGTCAAGGATATCCAGGACACAGTCGCATTAACCCCCAATGTTTTGTTCAAGCAATGCGAATTAAAACAGGTTATTTGCATTTCCCGACACATAGGTCTTCGAATCCCATACCCGACCATGCGGTAAATATTTTACCGTATCCCAAGCCCGTATAGGGGAAAATAGGTTAAGAGTATTTACCTGAGCTTAGCAAGTCCTTTTAAATAAGAATTATAATAAGCACAGTCGTAACCAACTAATTAAGCGTAGGTACAATTTACCGGAATGCCCTAGTCTGAAATGATGGCATAAATAACCAATTAGATTGCTAGCGGATCTTATTTAAGTCATTGACTTGGATCGGCTAGTTTAAAATATTAAGAACAGTACGATACGCTTGATTTAGCGGTGACCTGAACAGAATGTAGTTTAAACCCAACAAGTACTAAGACTTGTAAGATATGGGTAAACTATTAACATTCTGGAATTTGAGATAAAAATGATAAGGTTAAACTCGTTTTTGATTAAACTACGTAAACTAGTCTTGTAGGCTTAACCGTACGTATATAAGCGATACCGGGTAACCAGATGAGTCATAAACGAGTTCCATATGCCAATATACTTTAAACAAGTTTCAATATCAGTAGGACATCAACTTGTATGTCCGTTATAGTTTTAAAATCAAACAATGCCTCACAAGGCCGTTTTGGTCATTTTACGATCATAAAAAGAAGTTGGTGAATAATCTGATGTTATGGTCATACATTATTTATAAAAAAATAGTTACTTTATGATGTTATATCAGTAGAGTATCAAATATATGTGTGGTTTATAATTAAAGACCAAACTATACCTCGAAAAGGCATTTTGGTCATCTCACACATAGATTTGAAGACTTATATGGAAATCTGAATTTATAGCTTGCACCTACTCAAAAATATTTAAATCAGTAGATAACAAGTCTTGATGCTTAGACATAGTTTTAACCCATACTGTGCGTCGAAAAGGCGATAAAGTCGCTAAATGACGATTTAAATCGATGTTTAAGGAAAGATAATTGTTTTGATCAGGTCTATACAACCAAATAATTTATTTAATATATAAAGTCAGTAGGTAAAAGGTTTGATTGAGAAAATATCTCTAAAACTTATTTTATGCACCGTAAGGGCATTATCGTCATTTATCGACACCATGCAAGAACCTTTACATAAACTCAGTTCATAAACTGATTAATATCCCAAATAATCCTAAATATATTATAACATCAGTTGGTAAAGTATTTTATTGTAGGAGTTACGTTTAAAATAATTTATTTGCGAAAAGGGTATTTCGGTCCTTTAAAAGCTTGATTTGCGATATTTAGAAAAACACAGATTATGACCAATTTAATGACACGCATGTAAGTCAAACAAGTCATCATAACAGTAGGTAACTTGTTTTTATGGTCGTTTTTTGTTTAAATCTCATTTTACGCAAAAAGGGCGAAGTAGTCATATTTAGCATATTGATAAAACTTGCGCATAACTCGGAATATGATTATGATCATGTAGTATCACCTCAGAGGGTTATACTACATCAAATAAGGATCATAATGCAACTTAGAATCGGCCTTGAAAGACTCTAAATCGGGTCAGAACAGCAAGTCAAAGCAGAAGTCAAACTTTGCGACTTTCGGTTGCGAACCGACCTTAGACCTGGATTTGACGAGCCGAGCATGTTCCCACATGTTCTAATAATGATTACCGAGTTATTAGAGTGATAAAACAGATTTTATGACATGCATGTTACTAGTTATGTGTTTATTACCAAATCTGACCAAGTTTGACTTTTTATGAATAAGTTTCACTCGTCAATCGGTCATGCAAACGTGGTAATTAGGAGGTGCCCTCTTAGGGATTAATACCTACCTTATTATGGTCACGTAGCCATGTTTGAATCGATCCATGGCTGGACTATAGAGATTTAAGCTCAAAGTCAAAGTACTTTTTATGACGAACTTGACTTTTAGCTCAAATGGATGATGAACTGAAAAAGGAGGATTAAGAACACTTACAAAATGTCCTAGCACGAATTTAGAGTGGATTTGAAGACCCTTGAAGCTCTGGAACTTGCAATGAATTGACAGAGTGAATTTCAAGAACATGCAAGTCCTTATGTGGATGAATCAAGCTTCAATTTATGGAGTAGGAGGTTGATGAGGATCAAGGCAAGTGTTGGACATGCATCCTAGAGGTGAACAAGTGTCTTATGGGGTGTCCAATACCAGACATGAGACCATGGTTTCGAAATCTAGGTGCTGAAGCGGTTTGAGTGGTGGCCAAGGTGTTAACCAGCTGCTACCATCTCTTTGCTGTTACTGGGCATCCCCCGCATCGCAGGAGATCACCCTGATTCTCTCGCGTGGCGCTTGGGAATCCCAAGTTTCAGAATTGGCAGGATTGGTCCCTACAGCATTTTAAGGTGTTTTCCACGCGTTTAACCCCCGTTAACCCCATTTTAAGGCTTTACAAGGATGTTAAAGCATAGGAAACTTGAAATATGTCCAGAAATGACATAGATGTCGGTTCGTTCGGTTGTACGGTTGCGCGTTTCGCTAAAATACTTAAAACGCTTAAACGGACACAAAAACGATCGCAATTTTGCAACGATGGACATCCTTGCATCCTTACCGATAAAACATAACATTTTATTGTATACAATATATTTGTATCCATATATTGGGTCTTTATATCAAAATACGAGAGTTGGCAAGTTTCCGTAGTTTGTCAGGAATAGTCCTTGACTTCCAACTTGCGTGAAACTTTATTATTAGTGCGTAAAGCCTTCATTGGCATATAATAGGCACGCATAAGAGTATGAATAATATTATAAGACTCTCGGTTCATTAGAAGGTCATTCAGAGGCTTAGTTTGAGCATGGTGACACTTTTAGTCCCTTAACTAGAAATTTGTCGTGCAGAGGTTATAAAAGAACCTAACGACGCATTTGATCCATCTCGTTTTAGTACGTGGCATACGAGGACCAGTGGGACATGTGTCGGAATTTTATAGGACAGGTTTTTACGAGGTGTTACATCCTCGCCCCCTTAAAAGAAATCTCGACCTCGAGATTTTATTCAAAAGTTAGAAGTTTTATTGTCGCATAGTGGACTTGACCTCACATGCACTCGGGATTTCTACAGACTTCCCGTTTGGCCTTTACAATAGGCCCGTGTTTCCTTCAAAGCTTTTATCTTATCGATCTTTAATCGATACCGGTTTCCCAGCAAAGCCATAGGCTCTCATTTATTTGCACACCATTATGTGATATAGCTAGCAACTCATTAGCTAAACATTTCTTTAAATTGCATTTGTGGAACACATTTTGAATTTCCACTGGACTCCTCAAGTAAGTTAGCTTATAAGCTAGAGACTCGACACATCCGATCACCTCGAATGGTCCCATATATCTAGGACTTATCTTGCTCTCTTCACTGATACATATCACACCTTTCCAGGGTGATATCTTCGATAGTACCTTGTCCCTTATTGGGAACTAAATAAGTTTATGACTCTCGTCAATGAAGTTCTTCTGCGCCTTCCGACATTTTGAGACAAATCTTGGATTGGTATAATCTTATTCATGGTTTCCAAGACACCCTTAGGTCTTGTTAGTTGGGTCTTCCCAACTTATGCCCAATCAAATGGGCGTTTGACCTTTTTCCCAATACAAGGCCTCCAAAGGAGCCGCCTTGATACTAATATAACCATTAATAGTATAGGAGAACTTTACTGGGGTGGGATGGTTATTCCAACTACTATCCAACCAATCTTAAAGAAGTATACAACTCTTGTAGTTGGTCGAACAAATCGTTGATCCTGGGCCATGGTTAACGATTCCTGATCGTTACCTTGTTTAATCTTGCGGTAATTAACGAATAGCTGCATTGAACCATCTTTCTTAATAAGCAATATTGAAACTCCTAAAGTGATGAACTAGGCTGTAGAAGCCTTTCTTCAGAATTCCATTCAATTGGGATCTAATTTATTCTATTTTCAATGGTGTTAGTCGATATGGAGCTTTTGCAACAGGTGCAAGTCCTAGTAAAATTTCAATCTTAACTCCACTTGCTTATCGGGGAGGTAAACCGATAGTTTATCAAAGAAAATGTCAGATATTCAAGGATATTAGAGATAGCCTTAATATGATCCTTTGGTTCATCTAACGTCTCCAATTATGAAAAAGGCGCACTCGCTTTTCGAATACTTGGATGCCTTGAGTAGAGGCATCTATTCAGACGTTTTCATAGGGAATATATCCTTGAATACCAATACAGCTGATCTTAGTACAATATGATTGTTGGGAGATTCTAGTGGTTCCATGCATTAAACCTTCATGTTGATCAGGCATGAAAGCAATCTATGGAACACACTAAGGTACTGCCAATTATCATATGGCGCTTTTATCATGCTAGTTTGGTATTTGCAGTCGATAGAGGTAATGAGAACAATAAAAATAATAATTTAAATAATAATAATAAGAAGAAGGATTCGTCGCACTTCAACCGAAGGAAGAGCATGACTGATATTTATGGATAAAAGCATCCAATAAGAAAAGAAAGAATGATTTCTATGGTTACGTCGGTAGGTTCTACCTTATACTTAATATCTGGAGTTCTTATGAATATAATATATAAAAGTTTCTGGACTTATGGTCTATGAAAGACTTATTAGTGCCTAAATTAAAACAGGACTCTTAGAAAACATATCCTTGATTAATGATAAGGAATGTACCTGATGACACTATTGATTTTTACTGCTTACAGCACTCCTTAGGCAAATTTCAGGCATTTCCTTTCTTAGCTTCTCCCGACTTAGTTGCACCTTCTTTAGTAGCTTTAGGAAATTCGTACTAATGTGGCCTTTCTCGCCACAGCTGAAACAATTTACATTCTTCATGTTCCTACATTCATGGGACTGATGACCAGTTCTTTACAGATGCCACATTGCTTTGGCTTTTGGTCTGTTCGACACTGTCCCAAGTGCTTTCTGTTGCAGGCGTCGCACGTAGGCTTTTTATCAGACTCATGTTGACTCTTATTGATTCTATATTTGCCCTTTTTCGTAGATTTCTGTGAGTTATCTTCCTCCCTATCTCTTTTTCCGTCAGTCTAGCTTTAACTTATCTTTGTCTCACTAAATCCTGAGTGAGAGTCAGAGCTAAGTCTACAGCAGACCTATATTGCTAGGATTTGAAGCCCTAACCATTCCTTTAATTTCTGGCGCTAAGCCACCAATAGATCGCGCAATGCGTTTGGGCTCAGGGATGCTAGGTAAGGTACTAACCTAGATAAGGAGTTGAAGTCGGTCACATACTTCCAACAATCCAAATTCTTCATTACTAGAATAAGAAATCCGTTTCTATCCTTTCCAACTCATGAGGTGGACAATAAGTTTCTTTAATCAGGTCCACAAATTTGGACCAACTTAAATTATACAGATGGACCTTTCCAGCAGATTGTATCATGGTCTTCCACCAGATTAGGGCATCGCCCTTAAACGATTGTGAAACAAACTTCACAATATTCTCATTAGCACAAGCGCTGATCTCAACAACAGTTTCCATTTCATCTAACCATCTTAAGGCTTCCATTCCCCTTTTTCCCCATCAAAATCATGGGGCTTAAGGATACGAAATACTTGTATGAACACTCATCCTTATTGAAACGTATCTTATCTTGATGCTCCTGTCTTTCAGTCTTACTCCTTACATTTGAAGGGTGTACCTCGCTATCCCTTGGATTCGAACGAGGTATAGATGAGTGTTTTGATAAATGCTTGGAGCGGGATGCACTCGACTCCTGTTGCCTTTCAGCATAGGCATTCATAGCCTTCCCTACTTCAATGGCAATTAAAGTTTGTAAGTCCTTCTTACTTATGACAATGTTGTCCTCAACATTATCGTCATTTAGCTTACTATTATTCTCCCCAGAATTTGCCATCTTGACCTGTTTGGCATAATTCACAAATTTATATTTTATTAGCTGGTCATTCACATTTGATGACTCATTGTATATTCCCATGGTACTATTAAACCATACTTGCCTTAAATTGGATATATAAATCCTTTGCCTTTTGAATCAGTGTGTTCAAGCTCACAACTGTTAGGCTTTGGCATTTTAAATGAATGTCTAGTATATATATACATAACCTAGGTTTCAAAGGACAATCATAGGTATTTATAAAGATCAGACATAGTCCAGAAGTGTCAGACAGTGGATCATAAAGTCACATTGTCTTTGTCGTAGTGACAAATTAAGCAGCTCGTAAGCTTGTCACAAGGACTTAAAATTTGGCTCAAAAAGGACCTTGTCCCTAAAGACATATGGATATGGCACGAACAGATTTGTCACTAAGGACATATAGATATGGCATAAAAGGCCTTGTCACTAATGGATATGTAGATTTGGCACTAAGGCCTTGTCACAAAAGGACATATAAATTTGGCACAGGGGCTGGTCATGAAGGGCATTAGGTAATATGGCATAAAATGCCTTGTCATGAAAGAAAAAAGAATATGGCACAAGGGCCTTTTCATAGGAATATAATAAGATATATATAAGCCGCAATCTTATTGATTAAGAGGCTTTAAGGTTTGAACATAGTTCATAATCTTTGGACAGGGAGTCATAGACCACAACTGTCGTTGTCATGAATGACGATATTATATGGCCCGTAGGAGAATCAATTGATATTTCGAAAACGATGTTAAAATAATAGCCATCACACTGATGATAGTAGTCACGATTGCATTGATCATATTGACTATGAGGCTTGGGCATGGCCCAGCACCTTGGACAGGGAACCATAATGGTCACAATTGTCATTGTCTTATTGATGATATAATATAAAGTAGGCATACATCACTAAGGATGTTAATGATATGATTATTGTATGGATGATATTAGTCATGATCGCACTGATCATATAGACTATAAGGCTTGAGCATAGCTCACCACCTTAGACAGAGAATCATAGAAGATCATAACTGTCAATGTCTCAAATGGACGATATAATATATATAGCCTATAGGCGAAACACCTCTAATGGATGTTAAGTCATAGCTCAATGGCATTTCATCACTAATGGATGTTAAACCATGGTCCGTAGACACTACATCTCTAATGGACGTTAAATTATGGCCCGTAGGCACTTACATCACTATTGGATGTTAATTTATGATCATCGTAGTGATGATATATGTCGGGATCAAATTCGATCACGTAAGCTATAAGGTTTGGACATAGTCCTTCACCAAGACGGCTAGTGTGGTTCCTCAAGTCACACCGCCACCTTGAATGCTAAAAAGAAATAATTTTGTCTTAATGGTTTAACAATGTAGCCATGATCGCATTGATCATAAAGCTTGGAGGCTTGAACATAGTCCACCACCTCTGGATAGAAGGCATAATCTTCCTTAACTATCTTGGTAGAAGGTTATTTCATCTTAACTACTATTAAATTTTCCAATTAACGTGAACTTGTCACTTAGCTGGGGTAAACCATCAAGAAGATCTTTTTGAATCATATCGCGGATCAATAAAGTTCAAATTAAAATCAAGGCGATCGCTTAAGCAAAGAATGTAATGAATAGATGATAATAAATTTCAAATCTTTCCAATAATCATTAGGAATTTACAATAGTGTCTTGAACAGGACTTTAATATTAACTTATCCACACAGGGACTAAAAATAACAATACAAGTCCACACAAGGACAAAAGGAAATATATAAGTCCACAAGGAACTATAAGAAATACGATATCCACTAAGGGACCATAATGAAATAATATGTCCATGGAGGGACTATAATGAAATAATGTGTCCACAAGGATCTAAAACAAACAAATGCCCATGCAGGGACTAAATAGAAGGGACATGTCCTCTTAGGGACTCAAATGAAAATGAGACACGAATGAAAGAAGGAGTCTCTTGAGCCACTTTTGCTTTATTCCTAATATTTCTCTTTATGGTTATTTGCATAGGTACTAACACTAAAGGTTAGTTGGTAATGTGAGTTTTCCAACACAAACCCAGTGGGCCCGGATGGGGAGTATCGTGACGTATGTTGATATCATCATAACCAAGCAACACAGAATAGCACAGCGGAAGTCTTGGATTTAAAATATTATTACAAACCGAAAGGTTTAAAGCTCAAATACAATGGCTCGTAATGAAAATCCACAGGCGGGTCAAAAATGTACAAAAGATGATTAACAGACTTGGCACATCTAAGGATTTGCAAGATCCTCTTATGTTTCTACTGAGCAGCTTCCGGCCTATTTACGTATTTGTACCTGTAGTTTAATTGTTTTAAAAATACGTCAGTTTTCACTGGTAAATACACTCAACCGACTCATTTTGAAAATATTTCGAAATCATTTTTATGTACACATTGGTACATGTGTTTTATAAATAACTTAGGACAAACTATATCTCATGTTATCAGTTTTACATAACTTAACGTACATACGGGGACCAGAAACTATGCCGGTTCATGATTAACCAACACACCACCTATTCCCTTATTGGGAAAACGTCTAATGGGTTGTAAATTATAATTTATTCCTTTATTAGGAACTCCCGTATTGGGCATAAATCGTTTATTTAAACCGTTTCGCATATGTCAGGTGTATGCCTACACCCCGTGCTTAGGTCGTGGCCATTTGCAATTAAATGAGCCAAGGATATCCAGGACACGGTCGCATTAACCCCATGTTGTCAAGCAATACGAATTAAAACAGGTTATTTGTGTCACACCCCGACCCGCAGCAAAAAAGGTGATCGGGGCATGATTGGGTTTTCATCAAAGCTCATGACATTTATTATAACGTTTCATATTTATTATTACAATTTAAAGGAAATCATACAATCATAATTACAACATGTTCTACACATCTTTCTAGACTTCATTATTTTCTTCTAAGGCATTTCCTATGTTTTCCTTGCTTCATCCTGTTCACCTGTATCATGTGTAAAAATGGTTTTTGGATCAACAAAAGTTGGCGAGTGAACCTTGTTAGAAAACATTTATTATTTATTTCTTGTTGTATTTAATATGGAAAAATTGTGCAATAATGATATGTGAACAAACGTAAATAAAACCTACAATAACAAACAAATAGCATACAATAACAAACCAATAGCATACAATAACAAACCACCTTGCATGAATATGTAATATGAATGACAATGTAAATGTTGGCAACGTCTCGTTCACGCTCATAGGTAATGGGGAACGGCTCACGCTCATAGGTAATGGGGAGCAGACGGCCTATGATGAAATGTATGTCCGATCAAGGCTCAATCAAACGGAGCCGATCGTATGTTGGCAACGCCTGGTTCACGCTCATAGGTAATGGGGAACAGCTCATGCTCATAGGTAATGGGGAGCGGCGGCCTATGATAATGTATGTACTGAAAATGATAAATTTAATCTAAACAATAATCACACAAACACAAACAGATGATACATGTTGAATATACATTTAATCATGAATATGATGGGTGCACAATAGTTTAAAAGTAATAAATGTCACACCCCGACCCGCAGCGGATAAGGTGATCGGGGCATGATTGGGTTATCATCAAAGCTCATGACATTTATTAAACGTTTCATATTCATTAATACAATTTAAATGGAAATTTACAATGAATGCTACAACATGATCTAACTACAATCTAAACTTCTTTGTTCTCTTCTAAGGCATATCCTATGTTATCCTTGCTTCAACCTGTTCACCTGTATCATGTGTAAAAAGGTTTTTGGATCAACATAATGTTGGCGAGTGAATCCTATGGAAAACATTTGAACAATTCATTTAAATTGATTATGAAATATGTGCACAACCAAACATGAGTAAAATTAGATGTAACTTGATCAACAATCATAATATGTTAAATGAAAACACTCATGAATAATAATGGAACAAGGCACGCGTTGCTCAACTCGTCTCTCACGAGGAACTGAGGGGCCTGATGAATGAATTGCATAAACATGATAATATGAATAACACAACTACAGACAATATAAACTCAATGAAAACACACATGAACAATAATGAATTGAATTGAAGCACGCGATGTTCTACTCGTTTCCCACGAGGAACTGATGGGCTTAATGTATGAGTTTCATGTAATTTGACAAACGGAATATAAGTAAATCACAACAATAAATCAATCTAAGTTTAAGTCATGATGTGGTATGGCACAAGTTTAAATAAATAAATTAATTATTTCATAACACATGACACACCCCAAAACGTGTAATTTAAAAGGGGGAATTGTAAGATTCACTCACAGTGGGTGCGTTCGGTTGATGACGTTGAATGCACGCGAAGTGGTTTTAACCACGAGTGAGATTTAACCTAGATAAATCGCATTATGGTTTGGTAAGTAAACGAATTTTATTAAACTATTTTAGTAGGATTGTTGGGTGTATTTTTGTGAGTTTGAGGCTATTTTCTAATCTTAAAAATGTTATTTTTAAGTATTTATAATTGATTTTTAATTAAAATAATTAAATAAAAATGATAAAAAAATATTTTATTTTTGCTACAGTTGACTTTGACCAGTTGACTTTGACCTGACCGTTGACCGGTTCAATGGCAGATTATTGTGCGCTGAGTGAGGCTCGAACCTGAGACCTCCCGTACGCGTGCACGCAGCTCTACCAACTGAGCTACGTGTCTAACCCGTTATATATCCGATTTTAATTATATATATACATTAATTAGAATTAACAGAAAATCATTTTTATTTTAAAAACAGTTTAAGCGGTTCGGCGGTGCGCTCCACAGGTCTCGAACCCGGGACCTGTGGGTTAATCTAACACACAGTCCACCGCTGGACTGTGTGTTTAACATGTTATATACTTTGATTTTTATTATACTTAAATACAATTTAGTTATTTCATTTTTCTGCCTTATTTAAAAAGAATAGATAATCGTCCCAGTCGGTGCTGAAGACCGGACTCGAACTCGTGACCAGCGATATAAACAGACACACAGTCCACCGCTGGACTGTGTGTCTAACTTGGTTATTATTCCGGTTATTAATATACTTAACATATATCTAAGGCGATTCCGGTTCAGTAAACAAAAAAATAGATTTTATTAAGGCAGCGTGTGTGAGACGGGAATCGAACTCGAGACCTTTGCATGATTAACGTCTTATGTGCACACAGTCCACCGCTGGACTGTGTGTCTAACCCGAGTAAAATCCTGATTTATAATATACTTATATGATATAGAAAAACATCGTCTTCTTCGTCAATGTTGAACCAGAAATCGGGTCTGACTGGTTCGAGTTTTTATTCAAGTTTCATTAGTGTTTTAGGTTAATTACTGGTAAGATAGAAGTAAAAAGAAAGGAAAATAAGCGTGAGGTATACCGACTCGTTTTCCTCTGTTTTCCGGCAGAACTCCGGCGACAGAAAACAACTCCGGCGTCTGGTGCCTTGCAGCAGCAAGTCTCCGGAAAGCTTGGAAAGAGTAAGGGTGACTTCGGTATAAACTTAGGAGGTTCAGTAAGGCTCGGCAATGGGGAAAACGGTTTTCCGGCGACGAACAGGTTTATTCCGGCGAGTGGAATTACGCCGAGAAAAGGTGTGATTTTTGAGCGAAAGTGTTTGTCGTCGGTTGTGGGTCAATTTATAGGACAAATCGTCAATGCACTTGGTCTGAATTCCGACTGTGTTCGTTATTTAAATTTTCCGGCGGTTATGAATTTGGTCGCGGACTTTAAACATCGGTTATAACCGATGTATTGTTAATGGTTTACGTTATAACGTAAATTGGTGTTAAAACTCGCGAGTTTACCGGAATTCCGACGACTGAATCGTTTGGGCGCCGGTTTTGAATTTGTAACGACACTTTATCAATTAAATGATTTTATTATACAACAAACAAAGCAGTTGGCGCAGTGGTTTGTGTGTGAGTTGATAAATCGTTGACTGACTCGGTACAGACCCGGGTTCGAAACCCGGCAGATGTATTTCATTTTTATTTTGCGATTTTTGACAGTTTTTCAAAAACTAAATATATATTCGCGTATAATAATTGATTACGGATCGTTTAAAAATGTTTTGGACATTTAATTCGCAACGAAAATTTTGACTGACTGTTCGGTTGCTAAACGGAGCGGGTTTGGTAAATCCGTTTTTGACGGATGTTACAGTATCCCCTGCTTTTTAGAAATTTCGTCCCGAAATTTAAATAATGATATATTTTGACTAAAAGGATGATGATGTTTTGTTTGACAGTTGTATGCTTAGCAAAAATGAGGGTTTAAGTTTTTGTTCGAGGCGGTAACGTTCCTTGTAAAGGTTAAGTACCCTATTCAGGAATCGCTTTTTGTTGCCTACTGTATGAGTATTGATAAACAGGAATGATTTGCTAAAAAAAATGATATCATGCATAAGAGTTTAGATACGTTTGGGAAAATATGGTTATATCCTAAGGCAAAACTTCTAACACTACAATCTACATGGAACATAAAAACACAACAGCTGATGTTTGAACATAAGTAAGCACAACAGCTAATATTCAAACATGACTGAACACATCAGCAAATATTTGAACATGAATAAACACAACAGCAAATATTCGAACATGAATAGATACAACAGCGAATATTTGAACATGAATAAACACAACAGCAAATATTCGAACATGAATAGACACATCAGCGAATATTTTGAACATGAATAAACACAACAGCAAATATTTGAATCCACATTCTGATAGCATATATGTTTGAACGATGGACGTTCCCCTCTCGTTTATTATGATGGAGAGGTTAGTTTATGTAGAAATGGAACACAATTCAATCTCTTTAAATAACATGATGATATAATTGTAACACAAATTCCAACCAAGGCAAATACTAAATCCTACATGGAACTTCTCATAACCGCCTGATAATGCCTCTGATCCTTTGGCAAGAATACTTATATATAGGAAGTACCAGCGGCGTATCCACCATATTCTTGCCAAATTTTCATTAGTTTTATCCACAAGTTATGATTGGTTACCAAGAAACTAATAAATCCTACATAGAACTTCTCATAACCATCCGTTAATGCCTCTGATCCTTTGACAAGAATACTTATATATAGGAAGTACCAGCGGCGTATCCACCATATTCTTGTCAAATTTTCATTGGTTTTAACAGTGAATTATGATTAGTCCTATAACTCTACAATCAATACAACAAACATAAATTACTGAAATGAAATATATCTGTGCGATCAAGGCTCAATCGAACGGAGCCGATCGTTTTGCATGTACTGAAAATGAAATTGTGTGCTCAAGGCTCAATCAAACGGAGCCGAACATATTGAATGTACTGAAATTGAAATTGTGTGCTCAAGGCTCAATCAAACGGAGCCGAGCGTATTGCATGTACTGAATATGAATAACTTAACCACACAAACAGCCTATGCATGGAACCTCTCATAACCGCCTGATAATGCCTCCGATTATTTGACAAGAATACTTATATATAGGAAGTACCATCGGCGTATCCACCATATCCTTGTCAAATTTTCATTGACTTTATCCGCAAGTTATGGTTAGTTCGATGCGACTCTACTACAAACACCACAACCACATGATACTGATAATGAAATTGTCTGTGCGCTCAAGGCTCAATCAAACGGAGCCGAACGTATTGAATGAAATTGTATGTGCGCTCAAGGCTCAATCAAACGGAGCCGAACGTATTGAATGTACTGAAATTGAACAACTTAATTTAAAACAACCATCACACAATCAGCCTATGCATGGAACCTCTCATAACCGCCTGATAATGCCTCCGATCATTTGACAAGAATACTTATATATAGGAAGTACCATCGGCGTATCCACCATACCTTGTCAAATTTTCGTTGACTTTATCCGAAAGTTATGGTTAGTTCGATGCGACTCTACTACAAACACCACAACCACAAGATACTGATAATGAAATTGTATGTGCGCTCAAGGCTCAATCAAACGGAGCCGAACGTATTGCATGAAATGTAAATTGAAATGTGCGCTCAAGGCTCAATCAAACGGAGCCGAACGTATTGCATGTATTGAAATGTAAAATTACTTAACCGATCAAGGCTCAAACAAACGGAGCCGATCGTGCGGGCACGCCAAGATCAACCACATAATAAAATGGGGATCCAACTCAACCTCGATGGATGGGGAGCCACGGCCTCGGCAAAAGCATATACCGAAAACAATATATAATATATAATATCCAATAATTTCTCTAACAGTCTACACATGTGATAAAAACATAAAACTAAACGATAGGAGTTGAATCTGGATCTTCAACGAAGAGGACTAGCTGAGTATCTTCGTTTCGGCCGTCATTATCTTCGACAGGATTGGCGTTGATATTGAAGACTCTTCTCTTGCTGGTGGCATAGTGGTTGGGTTTTCTTGGTTTACTTGGTTAACTGGGTTTGATTGGGCTTGAGTGTTGATAACATTAACCAATTGAGGGCATGTGTTTCTAAAGTGGGTAGGGTCGCCACAATTGAAGCAAGCTCTAGCATATGGGAACATGGGATATTGAGGTTGGTAATAAGTTTGGGCCATGTTTTGAGTAGGGGAAGAGGTTTGGTCTTGAAAGGTGCGACAAACATTGCTCAAATGACCATAACGTCCACAAGCTGTACATAGCCGGCAAGGTAAAGTAAGGGGATGGTGATAAAAACAGTTGTTGCATCGAGGGTGAGGTCCAAGATATGGTTTCTTATTTGGGTAAGATGAGTTGGGTGCCTCTTGGGTGATTGGGACAGCTCGGATGGGTATAGCGTGAAAAACGGGTTGATTTCGTTGAGTAGCAGCGAAAAGTCGCCCGACTCTTCTTCTCTTAGGATTGGGTTGAGAAGGGGATTCGGTTTGGGTGGAGTCGGAGGTTTCAGTCGATTCTTTATCCTTCTTCTTCTCCTCCTTGAAGTCTTTGTTTCGGATTCGGTTCTCGGTGAGCTCTGTTGCTAGCTCCATTGCTGCTTCCAAAGTTGCAGGCTTGGTACTTATCACAGGGTCTTGAATCTTTGACGGAAGACCACGAATGTAGTGCTCGATCAAACGGTAGAGGGGAGTAAACATGTTGGGAACCATTTGATGTAATTCGAGGAACCTTTTGTTGTAGGTGGTGTGGTCTCCTTCCATTTGCTTCAATGAATAAAATTCATCTTCTAGCTTCTTGATTTCGCTCCTTGGGCAAAATCGTCTGGTCATGATTTCCTTCAATTCGTTCCAAGTTAGGGTCATAGCATCTTCCACACCTCGTTTGGCCTTCTCTGTGTTCCACCAAGTAAGTGCTATCCCATATAGTCGACCGGTAGCATAACGTACTTTGCGATCATCAGGGCAATCGCAATTTAGAAAAGTATTCTCCATTTCTTCAAACCAATGGAGGAGTGCGGTGACACCTTCAGTCCCTTTGTATTTCGGAGGGTCGCATGATTTTAAATGCTTGTAGGTACATTTAGTGGTATTTGGGGAAGAGTTGAAAATGTTTTGGTTTGCTTGATTGACAGGATTATTGGTAAGTGCTTGTTGAACTTGGATTACAATGTTGGGTATTACGGCAGCCATTTGTTGAGCGATTAAGGTAGCCATGCGTTCGCGGGCTTTTCTTGCTCTCGTCTTCCTACGGGCGAGGTTAGAAGACATCTACAATGAATACATGACAAGAGTATGAGTTGGATGCTTTTGGGATCATGGGTCGCATTCAAGAATGATCATTTATAAAATAATTATACAAAAATACTACATCCATAGGATGTCTTGGGCTTTGCTCGCTGTTAGGCCCGTCATGCCGCCATACTTTACCTTGTGTAATCATGTGGGCCCCCATGAATACCGGTTTTTCATATGGTTCGCACGGTTTCTGCCTGGTTGCGTACACAAAAACCCGGGAAAATCGAGAAATATGTATACAACGTGTGATGTTCGGAATGTGTCCAGGTGTAGACACGATGACACCTCAAAGTAGGGTTAGTTCGAACGACGTTTGGTGTGGCATGCTTTGGCCTAATAGGTCCTTCGTACTCTCATCGTTGGTCCCCAGGTAGGCAAACTGGTCCGTTATATTGGATTTATACGAATGCCAGCCTAGACAGGACGTTCCGACTACCGGTACTTGTACCCTTCCAGTTACTACATGCCCGTCGCAGAACTTACTTTGATGAGAATTGAAAATTGCATAAAATCTTTGGATAATGAGAATATGAAAATAAATTGAATACATGAACATCGATATATGTATAATGAATATGTATATATGTATAATGAATATGTATATGAGCATGTATGTTTGACTGAAATGTAAACAAATATGAAACAAATAAATATCACAAGTTTGTATGTAACCACCTAATCAATTTAAAATTTAGGCAGACTATAGTATAGGCTCTAAGGGTCTAATAACCTATCCTATATCCCTATAGTCATGGCTCTGATACCAATCTGTCACACCCCGACCCGCAGCGGATAAGGTGATCGGGGCATGATTGGGTTATCATCAAAGCTCATGACATTTATTAAACGTTTCATATTCATTAATACAATTTAAATGGAAATTTACAATGAATGCTACAACATGATCTAACTACAATCTAAACTTCTTTGTTCTCTTCTAAGGCATATCCTATGTTATCCTTGCTTCAACCTGTTCACCTGTATCATGTGTAAAAAGGTTTTTGGATCAACATAATGTTGGCGAGTGAATCCTATGGAAAACATTTGAACAATTCATTTAAATTGATTATGAAATATGTGCACAACCAAACATGAGTAAAATTAGATGTAACTTGATCAACAATCATAATATGTTAAATGAAAACACTCATGAATAATAATGGAACAAGGCACGCGTTGCTCAACTCGTCTCTCACGAGGAACTGAGGGGCCTGATGAATGAATTGCATAAACATGATAATATGAATAACACAACTACAGACAATATAAACTCAATGAAAACACACATGAACAATAATGAATTGAATTGAAGCACGCGATGTTCTACTCGTTTCCCACGAGGAACTGATGGGCTTAATGTATGAGTTTCATGTAATTTGACAAACGGAATATAAGTAAATCACAACAATAAATCAATCTAAGTTTAAGTCATGATGTGGTATGGCACAAGTTTAAATAAATAAATTAATTATTTCATAACACATGACACACCCCAAAACGTGTAATTTAAAAGGGGGAATTGTAAGATTCACTCACAGTGGGTGCGTTCGGTTGATGACGTTGAATGCACGCGAAGTGGTTTTAACCACGAGTGAGATTTAACCTAGATAAATCGCATTATGGTTTGGTAAGTAAACGAATTTTATTAAACTATTTTAGTAGGATTGTTGGGTGTATTTTTGTGAGTTTGAGGCTATTTTCTAATCTTAAAAATGTTATTTTTAAGTATTTATAATTGATTTTTAATTAAAATAATTAAATAAAAATGATAAAAAAATATTTTATTTTTGCTACAGTTGACTTTGACCAGTTGACTTTGACCTGACCGTTGACCGGTTCAATGGCAGATTATTGTGCGCTGAGTGAGGCTCGAACCTGAGACCTCCCGTACGCGTGCACGCAGCTCTACCAACTGAGCTACGTGTCTAACCCGTTATATATCCGATTTTAATTATATATATACATTAATTAGAATTAACAGAAAAATCATTTTTATTTTAAAAACAGTTTAAGCGGTTCGGCGGTGCGCTCCACAGGTCTCGAACCCGGGACCTGTGGGTTAATCTAACACACAGTCCACCGCTGGACTGTGTGTTTAACATGTTATATACTTTGATTTTTATTATACTTAAATACAATTTAGTTATTTCATTTTTCTGCCTTATTTAAAAAGAATAGATAATCGTCCCAGTCGGTGCTGAAGACCGGACTCGAACTCGTGACCAGCGATATAAACAGACACACAGTCCACCGCTGGACTGTGTGTCTAACTTGGTTATTATTCCGGTTATTAATATACTTAACATATATCTAAGGCGATTCCGGTTCAGTAAACAAAAAAATAGATTTTATTAAGGCAGCGTGTGTGAGACGGGAATCGAACTCGAGACCTTTGCATGATTAACGTCTTATGTGCACACAGTCCACCGCTGGACTGTGTGTCTAACCCGAGTAAAATCCTGATTTATAATATACTTATATGATATAGAAAAACATCGTCTTCTTCGTCAATGTTGAACCAGAAATCGGGTCTGACTGGTTCGAGTTTTTATTCAAGTTTCATTAGTGTTTTAGGTTAATTACTGGTAAGATAGAAGTAAAAAGAAAGGAAAATAAGCGTGAGGTATACCGACTCGTTTTCCTCTGTTTTCCGGCAGAACTCCGGCGACAGAAAACAACTCCGGCGTCTGGTGCCTTGCAGCAGCAAGTCTCCGGAAAGCTTGGAAAGAGTAAGGGTGACTTCGGTATAAACTTAGGAGGTTCAGTAAGGCTCGGCAATGGGGAAAACGGTTTTCCGGCGACGAACAGGTTTATTCCGGCGAGTGGAATTACGCCGAGAAAAGGTGTGATTTTTGAGCGAAAGTGTTTGTCGTCGGTTGTGGGTCAATTTATAGGACAAATCGTCAATGCACTTGGTCTGAATTCCGACTGTGTTCGTTATTTAAATTTTCCGGCGGTTATGAATTTGGTCGCGGACTTTAAACATCGGTTATAACCGATGTATTGTTAATGGTTTACGTTATAACGTAAATTGGTGTTAAAACTCGCGAGTTTACCGGAATTCCGACGACTGAATCGTTTGGGCGCCGGTTTTGAATTTGTAACGACACTTTATCAATTAAATGATTTTATTATACAACAAACAAAGCAGTTGGCGCAGTGGTTTGTGTGTGAGTTGATAAATCGTTGACTGACTCGGTACAGACCCGGGTTCGAAACCCGGCAGATGTATTTCATTTTTATTTTGCGATTTTTGACAGTTTTTCAAAAACTAAATATATATTCGCGTATAATAATTGATTACGGATCGTTTAAAAATGTTTTGGACATTTAATTCGCAACGAAAATTTTGACTGACTGTTCGGTTGCTAAACGGAGCGGGTTTGGTAAATCCGTTTTTGACGGATGTTACAATAAATAATAAGACACATGATACACCCCAAAAACGTGATTTAAACGGGGAATTTGTAGAGATTCACTCACATTGGGTGCGTTCGGTTGATGATGTTGAATGCGCACGAGTTTAGAGGATTGATCGATGATGAAAAACTAACCTAATTAATAACGAAAAAGTAAGGTAAATAAATGGATTTTATTAACAATTTTAATAGGATTTTTGGATATATTTTTGTGAGTTTAAGACTATTTTCAAACTTTAAAAATGTTATTTTTAAGTATTTTTAATTGATTTTTAATTTAAATAAATAAATAAAAATAATAAAAAAATGTTGACTTTTGACCGTTAACCATAAGCGTTGACTGTTTGACTGTGACTGCTGACTGTTTGACCGGTTCTATTGTGTATGTATGCGCCGGGCAGGACTCGAACCCGAGACCTCCCGTACGCGTGCACGCAGCTCTACCAACTGAGCTACGTGTCTAACCCGAAATATTTCTGTTTTTAATTATATTTATACACTAATTAAGTTAATCCGAAAATCATTTATTCTAAAAAGGATTTAATGTATCGACTCGGTGCTCGCCACAGGTCTCGAACCAGGGACCTGTGGTTTAGTTTGGCACACAGTCCACCGCTAGACTGTGTGTCTAACTTGGTAAATATTCTAGTTTTTATTATACTTAACATCTTACTGTTGTGGATCCGGTTCAGTTTTAAAAAAAAAGACATTTTATTACAGCGAATGTGCGTGTGTCAAGGGTCGAACTCGGGACGTATGCATATTGTTTGCACACAGTCCACCGCTGGACTGTGTGTCTAACCCGTTTACAATACCGATTTTAGTTAATCTTATAACATAAACGACTTCGTCTTCTTCGATCAAAACCCAGACATCGGTTAACTAACTGTTTCTTGTTTAATTCGGTTAACGAACATTATGAGCAATCGTAATGTATTGAACAGAAAAGGTTTGGGGATTGATTGTACCGAACAGATTGTCTTCTTCAGAAATCCGGCAAAGCTCGTCGGCTCTGTTTTGGTGACCTTCGGCTGTTAGGATCAATTAACAGTTTGGAGGGATTAGATGTGAAATTGAACTACTGAGTAACGATTATCAGTAGGTTTGAATGATCATACCGGCAAACAGCGAGATTCTGAAACTTTCAGAAGTTTTCCGGCGAAAACAGAAAATCCGGCAACGTCGTCTGAAATAGATTCTGATGGTTGGATTGAAGTTAGTAACATTCTAACAACGGATTGAAACAGAAAAAGTCGAGGTATTTACCGTGTAGATGAAATCTCGGTTTTCCGGCGACTTGCAGAGATTTTCCGGCGAGTGAAATTACGTCGAGAATTGGTGTGATTGTGAGCGAAAAGGTTATCAGAGGTTAGAGGGTGTATTTATAGGGAAGAACATCGACGAATTTGGTCTGATTACCGTCTTGATTCGTTGGTCAAAATTTTCCGGCGATTATGACTAATGTCGCGGACTGGACATCGGTTATAACCGATGTCGTTGTTAATACTTACGTTAAGTCAAAGGTAACCGACGATGATTGGCGAAATCGTCGGATTTTCCGGCGTCAGCGGATTTGGGCGCGCTGTGTAACTGGGTTTGATTTTCAGATTTATTTTATGTATTAATTGTCTCAATAAGTAAACAAAAATCACAAGTGGCGGAGCGGTTGGAAGGATGGGAGTTAAGGCTTTGCTTCTGGCTGACCCGGGTTCAGCATTTTATTTTTATTCCACTATTTTTAATACATTTTCAAATACAAATTTTATATTCTAATATACTTATTAATTATGTATCGTTTAAAATTTATTTTAGCATTAAATACGCAACCAAATTTTTAACTGGTTGTTCGGTTAATAAACGAAGCGGGTTTGGTTAACCCGGTTTTTGACGGATGTTACAATTTGCATTTCCCGACACATAGGTCTTCGAATCCCATACCCAACCATGCGGTAAATATTTTACCGTATCCCAAGCCCGTATAGGGGAAAATAGGTTAAGAGTATTTACCTGAGCTTAGCAAGTCCTTTTAAATAAGAAATATAATAAGCACAACCGTGACCAACTAATTAAGCGTAGGTACAATTTACCGGAATGCCCTAGTCTGAAATGATGGCAAAAATAACCAATTAGATTGCTAGTATCTTATTTAAGTCATTGACTTGGATCAGCTAGTTTAAAATATTAAGAACGGTACGATACGCTTGATTTAGCGGTGACCTGAACAGAATGTAGTTTAAACCCAACAAGTACTAAGACTTGTAAGATATCGGTAAACTATTAACATTTTGGAATTTGAGATAAAAATGATAAGGTTAAACTCGTTTCAATTAAACTACGTAAACTAGTCTTGTAGGCTTAACCGTACGTATATAAGCGATACCGGGTAACCAGATGAGTCATGAACGAGTTCCATATGCCAATATACTTTAAACAAGTTTCAATATCAGTAGGACATCAACTTGTATGTCCGTTATAGTTTTTAAAATCAAACAATGCCTCACAAGGGCGTTTTGGTCATTTTACGATTCATAAAAAGAAGTTGGTGAATAATCTGATGTTATGGTCATACATTATTTATAAAAAAAATAGTTACTTTATGATGTTATATCAGTAGGGTATCAAATATATGTGTGGTTTATAATTAAAGACCAAACTATACCTCGAAAAGGCATTTTGGTCATCTCACACATAGATTTGAAGACTTATATGGAAATCTGAATTTATAGCTTGCACCTACTGTAAAAATATTTAAATCAGTAGATAACAAGTCTTGATGCTTAGACATGGTTTTAACCCATACTGTGCGTCGAAAAGGCGATAAAGTCGCTAAATGATGATTTAAATCGATGTTTAAGGAAAGATATTGTTTTGATCAGGTCTATACAACTAAAATAATTTATTTAATATATAAAGTCAGTAGGTAAAAGGTTTGGTTGAGAAAATATCTCTAAAACTTATTTTATGCACCGTAAGGGCATTATCGTCATTTATCGACACCATGCAAGAACCTTTACATAAACTCAGTTCATAAACTGATTTAATATCCCAAATAATCCTAAATATATTATAACATTAGTTGGTAAAGTATTTTATTGTAGGAGTTACGTTTAAAATAATTTATTTGCCGAAAAGGGTATTTCGGTCCTTTAAAAGCTTGATTTGCGATATTTAGGAAAAACACAGATTATGACCAATTTAATGACATGCATGTAAGTCAAACAAGTCATCATAACAGTAGGTAACTTGTTTGTATGGTCGTTTTTTGTTTAAATCTCATTTTACGCAAAAAGGGCGAAGTAGTCATATTTAGCATATTGATAAAACTTGCGCATAACTCGGAATATGATTATGATCATGTAGTATGACCTCAGAGGGTTATACTACATCAAATAAGGATCATAATGCAACTTAGAATCAGCCTTGAAAGACTCTAAATCGGGTCATAACTGCAAGTCAAAGCAGAAGTCAAACTTTGCGACCGTCGGTTGCGAACCGACCTTAGACCTGGATTTGACGAGCCAAACATATTCCCACATGTTCTTATAATGATTACCGAGTTATTAGAGTGATAAAACAGATTGTTTGACATGCATGTTACTAGTTATGCGTTTATTACCAAATCTGACCCAGTTTGACTTTTTATGAATAAGTTTCACTCGTCAATCTGTCATGCAAACGTGGTAATTAGGAGGTGCCCTCTTTGGGGATTAATACCTACCTCATTATGGTCACGTAGCCATGTTTGAATCAATCCATGGTTGGACTATAGAGATTTAAGCTCAAAGTCAAAGTACTTTTACGATAAACTTGACTTTTAGCTCAAATGGATGATGAACTGAAAAAGGAGGATTAAGAACACTTACAAAATGTCCTAGCACGAATTTAGAGTGGATCTGAAGACCCTTGAAGCTCTGGAACTTGCAATGAATTGATAGAGTGAATTTCAAGAACATGCAAGTCCTTTGGTGGATGAATCAAGCTTCAATTTATGGAGTAGGAGGTTGATGAGGATCAAGGCAAGTGTTGGACATGCATCCTAGAGGTGAATAAGTGTCTTATGAGGTGTCCAATACCAGACATGAGACCATGGTTTCGAAATCTAGGTGCAGAAGTGGTTTGAGTGGTGGCCAAGGTGTTAACCAGCTGCTGCCATCTCTTTGCTGTTACTGGGCATCCCCCGCGTGTCGCGGGAGATCACCCCGATTCTCTCGCGTGGCGCCTGGGAATCCTAAGTTTCAGAATTGGCAGGATTGGTCCCTACAGCATTTTAAGGTGTTTTCGACCGTTTAACCCCGTTAACCCCATTTTAAGGATTTACAAGGATGTTAAAGCATAGGAAACTTGTAATATGTCCAGAAATGACATAGATGTCTGTTTGTTCGGTTGTACGGTTGCGCGTTTCGCTAAAATGCGTAAAACGCTTAAACGGACACAAAAACGATCGCAATTTCGAAACGATGGACATCCTTGCATCCCTACCAATAAAAGATAACATTATATTGTATGCAATATATTTGTATCCATATATTGGGTATGTATATCAAAATACGAGAGTTGGCAAGTTTTCGTAGTTTGTCAGGAATAGTCCCTGAACTTCCAACTTTCGTGAAACGTTATAATTAGTGCGTAAAGCCTTCATTGGCATATAATAGTCACACACAAGAGTATGAATAATATTATAAGACTCTCGGTTCATTAGAAGGTCATTCAGAGGCTTAGTTTGAGCATGGTGACACTTTTAGTCCCTTAACTAGAAATTTGTCGTGCAGAGTTTATAAAAGAACATAACGACGCATTTGATCCATCTCGTTTTAGTACGTGGCATACGAGGACCAGTGGGACATGTGTCGGAATTTTATAGGACGGGTTTTTACGAGGTTTTACATCCTCGCCCCCTTAAAAGAAATCTCGACCTCGAGATTTTATTCAAAAGTTAGAAGTTTTATTGTCGCATAGTGGACTTGACCTAACATGCACTCGGGATTTCTACAGACTTCCCGTTTGGCCTTTACAATAGGCACATGTTTCCTTCAAAGCTTTTATCTTATCGATCTTCAATCGATAACGGTTTCCCAGCAAAGCCATAGGCTCTCATTTATTTGCACACCATTATGTGACATAGCTAGCAACTCATTAGCTAAACATTTCTTTAAATTGCATTTGTGGAACACATTGTGAATTTCCACTGGACTCCTCAAGTAAGTTAGCTTATAAGCTAGAGACTCGACACATCCGATCACCTCGAATGGTCCCATATATCTAGGGCTTATCTTGCTCTCTTCACTGAAACATATCACACCTTTCCAGGGTGATATCTTCGATAGTACCTTGTCCCTTATTGGGAACTAAATAAGTTTATGACTCTTGTCAATGAAGTTCTTCTGCCGCCTTCCGACAGTTTTGAGACAAATCTTGGATTGGTAAGTACTTATTCATGGTTTCCAAGACACCCTTAGGGACTTGGAAATTCACATCGCGTGTCTCATTTGTGGAACACATTGTGAACACATTGTCTCTCTTTTCGATAATACCAGTGGAATTTCCACTGAACATATCGTGTGTCTCATCTGGGTGATGAGGCTCCACCTCTAAATGGGCCCAATCACATATTACCAGCACAAAACCTACTATTCATTTCCCTTGCCTTATTATAATAAAATATAATATAATATATAATATGTATATATTAATATTTATATGTATATACTAATATTAATATTAATATATATACATATATTAATATTAATAATATATATTAATTATAATTAATAATTTAAATTAGTTATTTATTTAATATGGTAGGAACTAGTAATTAGAAAGGAGAGTAAATGAAGATAAAGAAAGTGCCGTGTCTCACATGAAAATCATAACATACATCTCTAGAGATCCGCTAATAAGCTCATATCATATCATGGGAAATTACATTGTGATTCAATTTGTGACACCGTATATATTTAATTCGCAACCTATTGTACAAGGAGAACTTGACCGGCATAAAATTACAAAAGAAGAGAGGGAGGCGGCATACATTGTACAAAGAAGAGAAATCTTGGATTCAAAGGTGATTGCTTAAAGTTTGAATCTTTCTGTTTGGACTTCGTTTTATTGTTTTCGGTTTTTTTATTTAAATTTGAATACGTTACTAATGTTTTCTGAATCCATTTTCTTTAAATATATTTTTGTTTCATTTTCAACTATGAGTAGTTAAACTTGTTAGGGTTACTTAGGTTGATGAACTAGAAGAAGTATTTGATTGATTAACTTTTGGTTTTAAACGAATATGTTGATTTACATGTTATAATTTTGAAAACTGATTCTAAATTGTTGTGTGTTAGTATTCATTGGTTTAATAATTTATTTGTTGGTTTTATTGCTCTAGACACTTAGAAATATATTTTAGAGCCGGAGGTTTGTCTAGTTTGTCAAACTTTCAATCTAAGCCTTGAAAGTAGGAAATCTAATTCAAGTGTAACAATTATTAAAACCAATTAATTAAAACGTGCAATCTCTTCTAGAGATGGGAAATCTAATCTAAAATTGCTAGGGCATTACCGGGACGTTGTTAGGCAGTTTGAGTAGCCGGTAACTCGAGTTCACTTATTTATTCGCGTCTAGAGTTTCCTAGGGTTTCAGTGTTCTTTGTTATTTCAGTTTCATAACTTAAGGGTTTTAATACATAAATTACTTTATACCTAATAGTTGTGGGACTTAGTGGGCGATAACTCGAGTTACTTGTCATATACTGTTGGGTTCAGTTTACCTTCCGGGGGTTTATCGGGTTAAACAGGGTCTTCATTCAAAACTAAGGTTAGGATTTTATTCACAATTCTAGGGATTCTTGCCTAGGTAACCTATTTTTCCCAAATCTGATCATAAATTCAGTTCCTCGAGTCCGTCTGCTTGTCGAGTTCAGTCTGCTGTCTTGAGTATTTTGCTTGAAATCTCCTTTTATTGTTTTTCATATTGAAGTGATTAATTTGGTTGATAGAATATCACAAAATCTAACATCAAAATTACCTAGGTTTTCGGGTTCAGCATTGAGAGGTTGCCCATGGTGTCCATGGATTGATATCTGGTCTTGCCGTCTACATTACATTGCGACCGGTGAACTTCCCGAATGTGTGTGGTTTAGTTAGTGATTACATTTTTAAAACTTGTTTGAAATTAATATACCCACTTTTCATTAGTTGTATTACTTGAACTTTTAAAATTATGTAAAATTACTTTGTTATCCTCCTTATATATATATATATATATAGGGGTTAGTTAGCGTACAGTTGTCCTTAACGTACGATGCGTAGAAGATGAAATAACATGCGGATATTAGGCTATAACATGCGGATTTTATGACTAACACCTAATGTTTTATAACATGCGGATTTATGGTTTTTGAGGTAATTTATAATGTGCGTGTAATACCCCAAAAATAATATATATATATATATATATATATATATATATATATATATATATATATATATATATATATATATATGTAACGTAACTAGGAATAATTAACCTAATTAATTAATTGTTTGAAAAACAATAAAGAAACATGGATTAGTAAACCTTTTTATAAAAAAAAAAAAATTGGAACTAAAGGAACTAAAAGGAGCAAGTTAAGAAAGTTGTTTTAACTAAAACAAATAAAAAACAAAAATACACATATGTGTGTTTTGGTCGATGTATCAGGAAAAAAAGGGGGTTCTCTTCAAAACCCTAGACTTCATGAAATCCCCCAAAATCAAGAAGAAAATCGGATCAAAATCAATACCAAGCTGAAATTAGTGATCACTCAAGATAGGGGATCACAAGGTATATTAAATTTTCATGTTTAGTGAAGTTATGATTCTATGATGAACACTCATAAATAAATCGAAATTCTGTGATGCATGTTGTATGTATGTGTGATATTGGGTTGAATCCATGTTTAGGAACAAACCCTAGTTGAAAACTTGATGTATTAGTGTTGAAAACTAGGAATTTGATTAACACCCATATATGTGTTAAGTGGGTTTTTATAACAATGTGATGAACACATGAATTTGAATGTTAGATTGAGAAAAAACACTGATGTTATGATGCGAGTCTTGATATTGTTTTTGAATGCTAGACATAAGAACTTGATTTTGATGATTGAAACTTGGTTAAAATGTTAGTCATGAACTATACAAAAGATGTATAAAAATCTTGCCCGCAAGGTGTTTGTTAAAATGCTTAAGTGAAATCTCGCGTCTACTCGGTTGTATGTAGAACTTGATTTGATTAGGTATCCGGAGGAATACCTAATAACATGATGAAACGGGTCTCACTTATAGATGAAAACCCGTAGGTTTTGCGTAATGAAGGAATAAAGTGTCTTTGATAATCGAGAGCTAAGTTAACTTAGTGTTAATAATAGCATGAACTCAGATTAAAGATTAGCTAAAATGGTGGCCTAAGAATAGTGCTTACCGAGTAAATGGCGGAATGCCAACATGAGTTATCAAACCTAGTTGTTCAATTTCATATGTTATAAGGCGGTTTGACTTTTAAAAGTCAAACCGACCTATGATAGAGTTTGGTAAGAAAAGTAGTATAAAGGTTCATAAGGCGTAAAGTTTAAGATCTAAAATGACTAACCTAACCACCTTGTGAATATTATATGATAGTTTGACGCTTAACAAGCTAGGTGGAGACTTGGGAGAGAAGCGGGTCAAACGGATTGAATACGCGGAAAAAGAGCAAAATCGAATGAAAGGTAAGTAAAGCTTACACCCTATTTGTGAAATATGTATTTTTTATAGTTTATAAATATGACTATGATTATATTCGAAATATGTCTCCGACACGAAACGATACGAGTCGGAACATATCAAAAGATGAAAAACCATGTTTAATGGTAAAAAGGGGCGAAATGGTAATTTGGTCATGAGATGACATAAATAAAAATAAGTTATCGAACGGTTACTAGTAAGCCTAAACGAATAAAAAGGGAAAACGGTGATTTAGTCATGTATAAATGGATAAAAGTTGAAGTTTAAACACGACACCAAGTGGCATAAGTCATGTTGGGTTAAATGCATAAGAAAAGGGTTTAAGAGACATAGCTAAAGGATGAGAAATCCGAAATGAGATACTTAATGAAATGGTAAATAAATACCGTTCAAATATAAGCACAAAATGTTTGGTCGTTTAGACCAAACGGGTCAAATGGTAATATGGATACCATTTGACAAATAACGGCTAATAAGTGTTTGTCGAGTCTTATGCTCATAGGATAAAACGGCTTACGAATTAGCAAGTTCTTGAAGCAAGGTATTAAAACGGGCCAATACGTTGACTCGAGCCAGGTACGCATAAATAAAATTATAGTTAAACGTGCGATTTTGGTCAAATATTTAGCAAAAGTCCTTCGTCGTAAAATGAGGAACTAAATTTAACCAAAACACCCTTGATGGGTAAATCGGGCAAACGACCCTTACGGGTTATTTAGGAACTTGTAATATGATCATGTAATCCTTAAATAAGTATAAAAGTTATAGGTATAAACTTTCGTGGGTCAAATGCCTATAAATGGGTCTTTTCCGTAAAATGACTAACCAAAGAGTAAAATTCAGAATAATTGGTCAATTATACTAAATCCACCACGAAAATAGTTGTGGTGGAATGTAATTAGATAATTTAAATGTGGAAAAGTGATGTGTGAAAAGAACGGGCGAAATTTAAACTTAAGGGTTTAAATTCTCTAAATGGGTCAAAATGAATTACGCGCATAATTTGGGTATTGGTCGCGTAATTTCACAAAAATGAATCCAAGATAAAGATTTTGAATTAAATACATTAGGGTATAAATTATGATAAACTAGAAACAAGTTTGTGATTTTTAAACATGAACGGATCAAATGTGTTGAAATTAAATATAAAGCCGATGGTTTAAAAATCTAGAAAGTTATTTATTCGGATGTTAGATTTTAACTCCATGTGATGGAGAATCAAATTACGATCACATAGGAAGAAACGGGTCGTAAAACGGATGAGAAATGAGACAGTTACGGAAGTTATAGTAACAAGAACGGAAAAAAAAAAGAGAGAAAATCATTTAGCATCAGACCGTAACCTATGGTCGCCTATCGTAGGTTACGGTTGGTCTTTTCAGCCAAAAAGATTGAAGGCCACCGTAAGCTACGATGACCCGACCGTAGCTTACGGCGGGAGTTCTACTCAAAAGTTTTGTTTATTTGTTTGATATTTTTGAGTTACGAATCCAAGTTTAAACACCATATAATTAACACATGAGTTGTTATTGGTGTATAGGTGAATGCTAGGACCTTCCGGATGACAATCAAACTCAACGAGGAACCGAACACAACCAAAGCTCAAGCTTCCGCACTTTGTTTTATTGTTACGAAATTATATAACATGTTGAAATGTGCAAAGTTTACAAAGTTTTAATAAACTCGTAATATCGTACTAACGTGTAAAATTTTGATTTTCTCTTATGCGAAACTTTCTTAAAATTTTGATTTATATGCGAAACTTTCTTAAAATTTTGATTTATATAATAAGGGTCTTACAGTGCCGAATTCTCATCTCGTATGTTAAGGCCAATTGTACAATACACTTTCTCTCTCTCTCTCTCTCTATATATATATATATATATAGGTTTAGGATCCTGTAAAAAAGACACTTTTCGTGAGAAGGGTGAGAAGGCATAAGAATTGACATGTAAACATCATGTTTTGGACTTAGGCATGATGTTTTGTGTTGTTTTGGCAAGAAAAAACATCAAACATAATAATTTAAGACACAGTGCTATGAATTCTAGGCTTAAAAGTTAAAACACCATGCCAAGAACATTAAGTAGTGTGTTTTAAGTGTTAAATAGTGTTTTTTAAATTGCACGGCAATAATACTTTGCATTGTGGTTTAAACTGTTATATTTGGTGTTTTTCTTGCCAAAACAAACCAAATAATCATTTCTAAGTTCAAAACATGATGCCTACATGTTAATTCTCATGCCTTCCCACACTTCTCATGAAAAGGGTCTTTTTACAGGAACCTCACCCTATATATATATATATATATATATATATATATATATATATATATATATATATATATATATATATATATATATATATAGGGGAAGGTTTAAATGAGAACACCCATCTTTTATGAGAACCATAAGAACAAATCTCACTACTCATTTATTCCCCATGTAATTAAAAGGGTAAAGTGGTAATTGGTCATAGCTAAACAACATTTCCCCTGTTCTTATGTCAATACATGATCTTCAACCATTATCTGTTTCATACGACCTTCAACCACTCTTCAATCGATTCTAGATCCATACGATTTCTGCATATTAAGTTCTTGCTAATATTTTGTTTACCAATCAATCTCAGCCTTAATTCAACTTATCCTAGATCCATACGACCTTCACTACATCGATTCTAGATCCATATAATTTATGCAGATTCAGGTTATTTCAAGATAATCTTTTGTTTATAAATCAATCATAGTCTTAATTCGAAGTATTCTGACGCGTTTTTGATAAGAATATCAGTTAATTTACACTTGAAATCATTGATTTCAATCGCGTTTTTGTTCTTCCTCTCATTGTTTGTTGATTTAAATTGTTTCTGAATGTGAATTGGATAATTCGTAGAGATTTTGCAACATTCTCTTCGGTTGATTACGCGCATAGTTTCATTTTTTGTCAAGTTGTTTATTGGAATTAGGGTTTTTTTATGGTATTGAACTTCATACCTCTCATAGTTTCTATTTTTGTGTTGTATTTAATAGATTTTGGTTCTCTAAATTCATATTAACTGGTGATGTGTAGAGGGTATACCTATTATGTATTTTTCTACATGAATTTAAGCTTTAAGAGAGTAATATAAGTTATGAGGTGGAAGTGAATTCGTGAATTGATTGTATAATGAAGTTTAATCTTTGTAAATTTGTGTTGTTGGATTGAGGCTTAGCTTAGTGAATGTAATTAAGAGTAAGATGACTTAAGATTGGATTGTTTCTATGACTGTAATTAAAACAGGGCATAAAAAAGAAGTTTGGGTTCATTATGTTTACATGTACTTTTAGCTCTATCTATATCATATGATTATAAGCATTTGTTTAGTTTGAATAATTTAATATAGTATTAGTGTTTATATATGTTTTTTTTAGATTTTGCATTCATACATTGTGAAATTTGTTCATGTAACAGAATAACTGGTTATACTGGTGTTTATAGATTCATCCAATATATTGTGTTTATTTATTCATTTGTTTTACACATGCGTAATGTTGTATTAATTTTCAGGATAAGCTGGTGCAAGCACCAGCTAGGCGCGTTTGATATTGTGAGGAGTCAACACGTGTTTATGATGTTGTGGTGAGCGACTAGTAGCGAAAAAAACCAATACAAACTTTAAGATACCATTGGTGTTCTCGTTGTTTACATCTACACAACGAAAGGTGACAAATAAAATCCAGTGACTATAGCATTAACACTAGTAACAAGTGTCACATGGTGATTTCAATGGGTCAACTCTTTAGTTCTAGTGTTCCGATGGCAATAAGAATGAAGGTGAAGCCTAGCAATACAACCAATCAAGAAACTGAACGTAACTATGTAGAAGTCAATTTGAATCTTGGTGCCCTTTGAGGAATTGTCAACTATTTGTTTTGTTTTACACATTTCAGCTGAATTACAGATATGTAAATTGTTCTCTATCACTTATTTAGTTTTATTTGACACATTTTCAGCTCAATTACACATGTGTAAACTGTTCCATGATCACTTAATTGTTTGTATTCTACACATTTTCTGTAACATCCGTCAAAAACCGGATTTACCAAACCCCCTTCGTTTAATAACCGAACAATCAGTTAAAAATTTCGTTGCGTATTTAATGCCCAAAATAATTTTAAACGATACATAATTAATAAGTATATGGGGATATATAATTTGTTTTTGAAAAACTGTTAAAAATAAGAAAATAAAAATAAAATGCTGCTGCCGGGTTTCGAACCCGGGTCAGCCAGCGATTCAAACACAGCTTTAACACATAACCATCCAACCACTGCGCCACTCATGTTTCTTGTTAAATATTGGAAACAATTAATACATAAAATAAATCTCGAATTCAAATAACGACGCGCCCAATTGCAGTCGTCGGAAATCCCGGCGATCTCGCGAGATTGGACGGTTTCTTCAGTTTTAACGTAAAACATTAACCTCAACATCGGTTATAACCGACGTCTGAACCCGCGACGCAAGTCATAACCGCCGGAAAACGTAATGACTTTGAATCAAGTCTGAAATCCGACTCTATACATCTCGGTTCCTCCCTATAAATTCACCCACAACCCACTGGTAGCCTTTTCGCTCAAAACCGCACCCTTTCTCGACGTAATTCCATTCGCCGGAAATTTTATGCAACTCGCCGGAAAACCGAACCTTTCACTTCTGTGCCTTACTCTAAAAACTGAACACTCAGAACTCATACCGAAGCCACCCATATTCATCTCAAGCTCGTTGAAGACCCTCTGCCGCAAGACACACGTCGCCGGAATCATTTGCTGTCACCGGAGTTCTGCCGGAGAAACAGAGGAGTCCAGTGCGGTATACCTTACGCTTAATCTTTCATTCTTTTTACTTATCTCACCTGTAATTAATCATAACACACTAAAGAACATGATTAAAATCGTTGAACCGGTCAGTCACCGTTTCTGGTTAAGATTAACGAAGAAGACGAAGATTCAGTAGTATATAAGTTTAATTTAAATCAAGATATAACTCGGGTTAGACACACAGTCCAGCGGTGGACTGTGTGCACATTAAACACGCTTACGTCTCGAGTTCGATACATGTCCCACGCATACTCGCCTTAATAAAAATGTTCCTTTTTATTACTGAACCGGATTCATTTCGCATAGATGTTAAGTTTAATAAAAACCGGAATAATAATCAAGATAGACACACAGTCCAGTGGTGGACTGTGTGAATGTTTAAGCTCAGGTCACGAGTTCGAGTCCGGACTACCGCACCGGTCCGGACAATTATCAAACTTTTTATTTAAGACAGAAATGAAAATATTTAGTTTGTATATAAGTATAATAAAAATCAGATTATTTAACAAGTTAGACACACAGTCCAGCGGTGGACTGTGTGTTAACTCAACCCACAGGTCCCAGGTTCGAGACCTGTGGAGAGCACCGGTTCGACGCATTCAATAGTTTTTAAAAATAAATGATTTTCAGTTTAATTCAATTAGTATATAAATTTAATTAAAAACAGAAATATTTCGGGTTAGACACGTAGCTCAGTTGGTAGAGCTGCGTGCACGCGTACGGGAGGTCTCGGGTTCGAGCCTCACCCAGCGCACACAATTACACATACAAACCGGTCAACAGTCAAAGTCAATGGTCAATGGTCAATGGTCAACGGTCAACGGTCAAAGAGTCAACATTTTTTTTATTATTTTTATTTATTTATTTTATTTAAAAATCAATTAAAAATACTTAAAATTAACATTTTTAAGGTTAGAAAATAGCCTTAAACTCACAAAAATACACCCAACAATCCTACTAAAATGGATTAATAAAATCCGTTTACTTACCGAACCATTATGCCATTATCTAGGTTAATTTCACTCGTGGTTAAAACCAACTTCGCGTGCATTCAACATTATCAACCGAACGCACCCAATGTGAGTGAATCTTACAACTCCCCTTTTTAATTACACGTTTTGGGGTGTGTCATGTGTCACCAAAAATTAACACGTTTATTTAAACTTGTGCCATACCATATTGTGATCTAAACTTAGATTGTATATATTGTTTATAGTTATGTATTTCATATTGTCAATTTATATGCAATTCATTCATTAGGCCCATCAGTTCCTCGTGAGAGACGAGTTGAGCAACGCGTGCCTCAAAACAAATCCATTATTGTTCGTGTGTGTACTATTTAGTTTATATTGTTTGTAGTTACGTATTTCATATTGTCAAGTATATGCAAATCATTCATTAGGCCCATCAGTTCCTCGTGAGAGACGAGTTGAGCAACGCGTGCCTCAAAACGGTCCATTATTGTTCATGTGTGCATTATTTAATATTAATTGATTGGTGAATAAGTTTACATCTATTTTTACTCATGTGTGGTTGTGCACTTTATTTTATAATCAATTAAATAAACTTGTTCAAATGTTTTTCATAGGATTCACTCGCCAACTTTTTGTTGATCCAAAAACCATTTTTACACATGATACAGGTAAACAGGATGAAGCAAGGAAAACATAGGAAATGCCTTAGAAGAAAACAATGAAACCTAGATTGATGTTTAGGACATGATGTAATATTGTTTGTAATTTCCCATTAAAGTGTATTAATGAATATGAAACGTTAAAATAAATGTCATGAGCTTTGATGATAACCCAATCATGCCCCGATCACCTTTTTCGCTGCGGGTCGGGGTGTGACATTTCAGCTCATTTACACATGTGTAAACTTTTCTTGTCAATTAATTGTTCATGTTTTACACAATTGCAGCTCATTTACACATGTATAAACTATGAATTGAACAAGATAGTATTTAACGTAAAAAGGGATAACATCCTAGTAAATTTTGATGATAAAAAAATATTTACAACCTACGGGCATTAGGCTTCCCGGGATATACCCCAAGGAAAACACCAACCCCAAACCATTAGCTATGGTCTAATAATTAGAACCTAACAAGGCCCCGACCATGAGCTAAACTAGAAATTATAAAACAACCTATTCTAGACTTAAAGCCACACACGACCCAAGTCCAACATAACAATAAATCTATACAATCAAGTTTTAAACAACCTAAACTTTCCAATAAAAAACCAAAACAAATCAAACACGACCAAAACATTAAAACAACATCTAAAGCATAACATCCGAGAGTCCATCTTGAGCTTCCCAAAAACCCTAAACTCGACGAAGCAACAGCATCATCCGTGTTCTTCAACCTGCACAAACTCCAAAAATTGATACACCAAAGAATATCACTAACAAACACCAAACCCAACCTGATATTCACATCCGTAAACCAGTATTTAAGTCATTTGTTTTACATGACATTATAAGCAATGAACGTTCTGGCCTACACATACGTAAATCTGTTTTACACATGTGTAAATTCTCAGTTAAAAATGTGTAAATTTGTTTTACAAAGGTTTTATTTTACACATGTTAAGTTTCTATTTTACTTGTGCAAGTGTTTGTTTTACACATGTGTAAGTGTTTATGTTCTACACATGTGTAAATCCCAGTTAAACATGTGTGAATTCTTAGTCAGACATATGTAAATTTGTTACAAAGTTTCTGTTTGTAAATTCTCAGTTAAACATGTGTAAGTTTGTTTTACAAAGCTTCTGTTTTACACATGTGTAAGTGTTCCTGATTTACACATGTGTAAATTCTCAGTTACAATAATGTAATTAAACAACATTTTTAACTAAGATGATGTACACATGTGTAAACAACTTATACATATACAAAACATCTTATTTACACATGTGTAAATTGCTTAATTACACAAGTTCAATATTAACTAAGATGATATACACATGTGTAGACAACTTATTTACACATGTGTAAACATCTTGCTTAATTACACAAACGCAATAGGAGCTAAGATGATTTACGTATGTTTAAAGTGCTTAATTACACATGTGCAATATTAACTACGATGATTTACACGTGTCAAAAGATTTTTTTTAAGCTTAAGCATGATAACGTACACCTTTGTAAACCTACATATAGATGATTATTTTTTTACAACTTGAGAAAATAGTTTATGTCCTTGAACATACTCAAATATCATGAAAAAACAAGCAATGTGATTGCAACAAATTTTTTAAGATCACAGATTCAAACATAGTCCTATTGATAGGTCTCACCAATTGTACTAATATACCATCAGTAATCTGGATAAACTATAATATACACTTATAAGATATATCTGATAAATTATAACATACACATAGACTTTTCATCAAACACCTCATCTATAGCTACTCAAACAAAAAAAAATCCAACAAAATAAACCCCTTAAGCCTTTATTTAAACACCTCATATGCAACTACTCAAACATCATTTATTCAACAAAATCAATGCAATAGACACTTAGAACTTTAATCAATTTCCTAATATGCAACTACTAAAACAGAAGTAACCCAACAAAATCAACCTAACACATACTTAGACATTTCATCAAACACCTTATGTGCAACTATTGAAACCCAACTATCCCTCTTACATTTTCACATAACTCTCAAACCCCAACAAGATACAAACCAACATACTTCAAACAAAATAAAAGAACACCAAATACTCTTAATCAACAACAAAACAACAATCTATTATCTTTGAAGATTAAAAGGTGAAGGAATGGAAAATCAATAGCTGCAACACATAAAGAACGAGCAGAGAATAAGAAACAGATACACACCTTATGTATGGTATCGACGTTGGCTTTTGGTTTAGTTATCTCCGATGTCAGCCTTGTCTCCGGTGTCGGAAAGAAGTTGCAGAGAATTGGGTTTTTGATTTCACGAGGAGGAAGGCAATTTAGGGGGCTGGTGGGTTGTGTGATGGTAATAGGGTTTTTTAAATCTACTTTTACAATAATACCCTTTTGAGTCTTTTATATATAGTTCCCTTCACCTTTAAACCTACTCAAATATTAGCCCTTGATTGAGGATGATCAATCGATTAAAATGGTTCCTAGTGTTCTCACAAAATTTCATGTTCTCAAGATAACCCTCCCATATATATATATATATATATATATATATATATATATATATATATATATATATATATATATATATATATATGGGAAGGATAAAATGAAAACCCACTTGAGTTGAGAATACTCAAGAAAACCCTATGTAACATTTTTATTTTTTTCTAAAAAAATAGGGAATGTAAGTTACATGTTAATGAATGTTTTGTAACTGAAAAAAGTAAAAAGCACCGAGTGGATTTTTTTATAAAAATTACAAAAAAATTCAGTTTTTTAGCTTTTTTTTGTAAACACTGAAATTTTTTAAAAATTTTATAAAAAACCGTTCAACGCTTTTTATTTTTTTTGTTACAAAATGTTCATTGACATGTAACTTACATTCTCTATATTTTTAGAAAAAATAAAAAATGTTACATAGGGTTTTCTTGAGTTTTCTCAACTCAAGTGAGTTTTCTCTCTATACTTCACCAATATATATATACACACTAGCTTACAAACCCGTGTATCACACGGGTTGAATGACGAAAAAAATGTAAATTATAAACTTGTATATAATCCTTATTAATAAAATGACTTATTAGATAAAATAGTAAAACAAAAGAACAATTATATTTTCAGCTATTCAAAATAATTCTAAGTTTTCACTTCTCTTGAGATATTACAATCCATCTTATTATATGACTTAAAAGAATTAACACTAATAAATAAAAAATAATTATTATAAAAATGTAAGTATTTTTAAAAATAATTATAAGTAATGAGGTTATGGTAAATGAATTGTAATTGAATTCTACTATTTATATTAATGATATAATAAATACTTGAATATAAATATTATTTTTGGATATATGGATCATGAGACAAGATATGAATATCATCATAGTATAGAAAATATTACATATTAAAATAAAATCATACTACAAATAAATTATACGTCTAAAAAATAGGACTAAAGTTTTTTAAACTATAATTTGAGCGCCTACAACAACCTCTTTAATGAGTAATCGACATATACATATTCAAATTAAAATTCGCATGAAAAATCGGAGTTCTCTAAGTTCTCACAACTCAATGGGGTAAAAAAGTATGCGTTTAAAAAAATAGGACTAGACTTTTTTAAACTATAATTTTGAGTGTCTACAAAAACCTTTTTAATTAGTAGTCGACATTTAAGTATTAAAATTAAAACTCGCATAAAAAGTTGGAGTTTACTAAGTTCTCACAACTCAAATGAGTTTTCTCTTAATCCAAATGTATATGTCCAAGCATTGTGTTAAATATGGACGTTATTCAAATTTGTGCATATCAAAGATGCCGTTATCAAATTTTACAACTATATCATACATAATATAACCATATCCGATTGATATAAAATATAAAAAACCCATGTAAAATGCATTTAACCATATCCGGAATATGAAAAGTTATTTGATACATTTTATATTGGTTATAGATAATTATTAATTAAATTTGAAATTATATGTTTGATCTCTAACTATATTATATTATATTATATTATATTATATTAGTGATAGATAACTTTTAGTTAAATTTGAATTTATACGTTTATCTCTAACTATATTAATTAATATTATACTATATATTATATTATATAACCATATCCGAAATATGAAAAGTTATTTGATACATTTTATATTAGTTATAGATAATTCTTAATTAAAGTTGAAATTATATGTTTGATCTCTAACTATATTATTTAATGTTATACTACATTATATTATATTATTTGATACATTTATATTAGTTATAGATAACTATTAGTTAAATTTGAATCTATACGTTTACTCTAACTTCATTAATTAATGTTATACTATATATTATATTATATTTTGTGTATAAAAAAATAATATGTAATATTATTATTAAAAGTGAGGAGATACCAGAGAGTGACACGTGTACAAAAAGATTTTCGTTTATTAGTATAGGAAGATATATATATATATATATATATATATATATATATATATATACATATATATATGGTAGGGTTCATGAGTGAACAATGTTGTATTTATGAACAAAATTTGATTTTATAGATCTAGATTTTTTCTTTAGTGGTCAAGATTGTAATTATCTTTTGTAACGTCCATGTATATTGTAACATCCGTCAAAAACGGATTTACCAAACCCGCTCTGTTTAGCAACCGAACAGTCAGTCAAAAATTTCGTTGCGAATTAAATGCCCAAAATATTTTTAAACGATCCGTAATCAATTATTATACGGGAATATATATTTAGTTTTTGAAAAACTGTCAAAAATCGCAAAATAAAAATGAATTGCCTCTGCCGGGTTTCGAACCCGGGTCTGTACCGAATCAGCCAACTGATTTAACTCACACACACAAACCACTGCGCCGCGGACTTTGTTTGTTGTATAATAAAATCATTTAATTGATAAAGTGTCGTTACAAATTCAAAACCGGCGCCCAAACGGTTCAGTCGTCGGAATCCCGGAATTCTCGCGAGTCTTAACTACAATTTACGTTATAACGTAAACCATTAACCAGATATCGGTTATAACCGATGTTTGAAGTCCGCGACCAAAATCAAAACCGCCGGAAAATTTAAATCAGTGAATACAGTCGGAATTCAGACCAAGTGCATTGACGATTTGCCGTATAAATTCACCCACAACCGACGACAAACCTTTTCGCTCAAAAACACATCTTTTCACGGCGTAATTCCAATCGTCGGAACTTTCCTGTTTTTCGCCGGAAAACCGAGTTTTAATCTCTGAGCTTTACTGAATCCCCTAAATCTTTACCGAAGTCACCCTTACCTTTTCCAAGCTTTCCGGAGACTAGTTGCTATAAGGAACACGTCGCCGGAGGTGAATTCTGTCGCCGGAGTTTCTGCCGGAAAACAGAGAGTCCAGTCGGTATACCTCTCCGCCCAGTTTCTTTTCCTTTTCACTTTTATCTTACCTTAATCGACTGTAAACACACTAATAAAACCGATAAAAAAACCTTGAACCAGTCAGTCGACTTTCTCTGGTTATACTTTGATGAAGAAGACGATGTACTCGTTATATTATAAGTATAAATAAAATCATGAAATTAATCGGGTTAGACACACAGTCCAGCGGTGGACTGTGTGCACATATAACGCAAACGTCTCGAGTTCGATTCCGGTCTCACACACGCTGCCTTAATAAAAACCATTTTTTTTGTTTACTGAACCGGAGTCGCCTTAGATATATGTTAAGTATATTGGTAACCGGAATAATAACCAAGTTAGACACACAGTCCAGCGGTGGACTGTGTGTTTGTTTATATCGCTGGTCACGAGTTCGAGTCCGGTCTTCAGCACCGACTCGGACAATTATCTCTTCTTTTTAATTAAGGCAGAAAAGGAAATAAATAATTAGTATTTAAGTATAATAAAAATCGAATGATATAACATGTTGAACACACAGTCCAGCGGTGGACTGTGTGTTGGATTAAACCACAGGTCCCGGGTTCGAGACCTATGGAGTGCATGTCGGAGTCGTTTAAACTGTTTTTAAAATAAAAAGGATTTCTGTTTAATTCTAATTAATGTATATATGTAATTAAAATCGGATATATAACGGGTTAGACACGTAGCTCAGTTGGTAGAGCTGCGTGCACGCGTACGGGAGGTCTCGGGTTCGAGCCTCACCCAGCGCACAACAATATGCCTCGAACCGGTCAACGCCAGTCAAAGTCAATGGTCAAAGTCACTGTAGCAAAAATAAAATAAATATTTTTTATTATTTTTATTTAATTATTTTAATTAAAAATCAATTATAAATACTTAAAAATAACATTTTTTTTAAGGTTAGAAAATAGCCTCAAACTCACAAAAATACACCCAACAATTCTACTAAAATAGTTTAATAAAATCCGTTTACTTACCAAACCATAATGCGATTTATCTAGGTTAAATCTCACTCGTGGTTAAAACCACTTCGCGTGCATTCAACGTCATCAACCGAACGCACCCACTGTGAGTGAATCTTACAATTCCCTTTTAAATTACACGTTTTGGGGTGTGTCATGTGTTATGAAATTAATTAATTTATTTATTTAAACTTGTGCCATACCACATCATGACTTAAACTTAGATTGTTTTATTGTTGTGATTTACTTATATTCCTTTTGTCAAAATTATATGAAACTCATACATTAAGCCCATCAGTTCCTCGTGGGAGACGAGTAGAACATCGCGTGCTTCAATTCAAATTCATTATTGTTCATGTGTGTTTCATTGAGTTTATTTTGTTTGTAGTTGTGTCATTCATATCATCATGTGTATGCAATTCATTCATCAGGCCCCTCAGTTCCTCGTGAGAGACGAGTTGAGCATCGCGTGCCTTTAATTGTTCCATTATTATTCATGAGTGTTTCATTTAACCTCTTATGATTGTTGATCAAGTTACATCTAATTTTACTCATGTTTGGTTGTGCACATATTTCATAATCAATTTAAATAAATTGTTCAAATGTTTTCCATAGGATTCACTCGCCAACATTATGTTGATCCAAAAACCTTTTTACGCATGATACAGGTGAACAGGTTGAAGCAAGGAAAACATAGGATATGCCTTAGAAGAGAACAAAGAAGTTTAGATTGTTAGTTAGATCATGTTGTAGCAATCATTGTAAATTTCCATTTAATTTGTATTAATGAATATGAAACGCTTAATAAATGTCATGAGCTTTGATGATAACCCAATCATGCCCCGATCACCTTTTCCGCTGCGGGTCGGGGTGTGACATATATTAATAAATACAAGGGTATAATTGTATTTTCTCTCTCCTGATTTCTCTTTCCACTTAAAAAAATATTTAGTTATATTTTTTATACTTTTCTTTCTCACCAATTACCTAACTTTATAATTTTAAAAAATACAAATATTATTAAATATTGTTCCATCTAAAACATGATTAAAAATATTTAATTATATTCTTTATACATATATGTATTATACGTATTCGCATTTTAGAAACGTATGTACACATATGTACATTCATAATATACATCTACCTAGAAGTTAATGACATTGTTGTTCAGCATTATACACATGTGTGCAGTCTCGCTAACTATCAATTTATACAAGATACATAGCTGCTAGTTTATACACATGTGTACAGTTTTGCAAACTACCAGTTTATACAATATACACAGCCGTTAGTTTATATACATGTGTACAGACTTTTATACATCTGTGTATTATATTCAGAACTAGTTACATATGTGTATATTAACAACATATTTATAAAATACATTTCTAAACATTCTAATATAATTTCTTTTGAAAGCGTAATGCATTCAAAATAAAGTATTTTTTTCCTATTATAAACAATACCAAGTGTCGGTATCATACGATATTTTTTTTTGAATATGTAATGAAGTTATTTATTTTTGCTATTACCAACATAATCAAACGCTAAGTAAAAAAAATAATGATCATAAGTGCAAGGATTATACGTGTATAAAATACATAATCGATACGTGAAATAATCAATTAAGAAAACTAGGTATCACTTCGATACATAAATGTATCTCGCTCTACACATATAGGCATCTCGCTCGACACACATATGTATCTCGAGTATCACGCGAAGATACAAAATAAACAAATAATTTAAATACACTATGTAAATAATAATTGAATTATGTAGGACTCTAAATTCATAAACAACAGGATAAATAATTCTTGCAAATATAAAAAAGAAAAGTTTACCAAACAAAATGAGACTTTATTTAAATAAACAAATATGAAATTCATTGTATTTTAAGAAGAAGTAGAAAGTTTAAGCCTTATCTAAAATTCCAAAGTTTCAATCTCTTATAATTAAAATTATGAATAAATAATTAAAAATGAGAGAGAGGGAGAGAGAAAGAGTTAAGATGTGAGAAATTTGAGGAATTTTAATTAAATATATTTGGCTAATGTCAATCTTACCCTTCTAATATGAAAAATGATCAAGGGCCAAGATTAGTTCACTTAGTTCACTCTTAAGAAGTTGTTCACCCTTGATCCTAATCATATATATATATATGTGTGTGTGTGTGTGTGTGTATGTATGTAAGGCTAGGATTATGTGAGAATCGCTAGGGTAATTGAGAAACCTTAAGAATAATTCCGAACCACACATATTTTCTAAGAAAAAATGCAAAAAAAGGTGAAAAAATACTATATATATATACACACACACACAAGTGTATATTGTCAATCTTTAACTATACATATATGTACATGTTTAAATTGAAACCTAAGTATTTTACATCTATGTTTAATAATGTACATATATGTGCAAATGTATATAAAGGATTGTACATATATCTATATAAAGGAAGATTATGGTTCTGGACATGTTTTTTTCAAGTGTACATATGTGTAAATGCATGTTTAAAGTTGAAAAATAAGTATCATACATATATGTTTCATGATATACACATGTGTGTAATTTAAAATTGATAATATACGCATGTGTATAATTAAAAATGGACAATATACACATATGTATATATCCAAAAACATCTGTGCGATTAGAAGTAAGAAAAATGGCTTTGAGAAAATGTGCGGTCCAGAATAGTTCTCACGGTTCTAAATTAGCATGTACTTCTCTTAGGGCAGGGTTTGGAGAAAACGCTTAAAAGTTACCAACGAAAAATTAAATTGGTAGAAAAATGAATTTTAAAAATGTCTAAATAGTATGTAGTATTAGGGTCAGGGTTTGGAAAAAACGCTTAAAAGTGTGAAAACGGTGAGAACAATTTTGGTGTTGATATGTCACGCCGTTGCTAACTTACACTAAGGCCAATATTGTCAAAAAGTTCATGCACGTGCCAAAGAATGCACATACAAGTCACATTCATATTCCACCACCTTTTTTAAACTAGAGTCACGTTTTTACGTGCTTATTTTTTAAAAACAATTTCACCGTAAAATCAAGTGTTTTATTATCTTTCCAACGAGTATAATATTACTATACTTTTAAAATAAAAAAATGAAATGAATTGGGTGTTTGTATAAGTGGGTGTTTTTATGGAGTTTTCCAAAAACGCCATGGAAAAAGTCCAAAATAAAACACCATGGAAAAAGTCCAAAATAAAACGCCATAAAAACACCTAGTTCACAAAACGCCATGAAAAACGTCAACAAATGCCTAGTTGAAGACGCCATAAAACACCCAATTCTAGAAAACACCATGAAAAAAACAGATGAAAACGCAATAAACACACCAGTTCAGAAATCAGAGAACGACATAAAAAACCCAGTTGAAAACGTTATAAAACCCAGTTCATTTGTTTTCGAAAAGTATATCGATAGTATACTCGTTGGAAAGATTAAAAAACGTTAGATTTTATGGTGTGATTTTTTTTAAATAATCGCATATAAAAAAGTTATGGACGTTTAAATATGATGGGGAAATGACATGTGATTAGCATATGCACCCTTGTTTCTATCTTCCCATTAGTATTAAGGTTCCCAATATTTACAAAACTTCACCGCATCTATCTCAGCCACAAATCACAAAAATCTTGTGACTAAGAATCGTTCTCACCGTTTTTACATTTTAGGGTGTTTTCTCCGTAACGTGTTTTCGTAGTATTAAATACTAGCATAAAGGTGAAAACTAAAAGAATAATAATAAAATCACTCTTGATCCGACACTAAATGTTATATATAATATATGTTTGGTATGTTACTCTTGATGTATGGCAGAATATTAATATATGTGTGTATCAATTTATGGCAGTAAAAAGTATATCGACTTGAAGTCTCTCTAAAAACTTTTGGTGTTACATTAGAGCCATTCAACTTTTGGTACGATAAATTTATAATTTATAATGGACAAATGCAGTATATTCTTATCATATTGGAATCTTAGCAACCCAATGGAGAGGCCCAGCCCATCAGCCCAACATAATCCAATAGCCCAACACAAAATAGAGTCCGGCCCAACTCTTACTGCTAATCAGACCCGAAAACCCTGACAAAAAACCAGACCGACCCATCACCGTATGCCATGGTCCGGTCCTTGATCCTCATTTATCTAAAAAATCAGTTTCGGTCCAGCCCGGGCATGTTCAAACAAGGCTGCGTCTGGTTCAACCCATTGCTCACCCCTAAACATAGTGGAGCAGTTAACTTTTATTCACTTAATCCAAAGTTAAGTCTTCTAAGTTACTCGGTTTTTTATTGATCATTATTTAATTAGAAGACAACCAGAACACGATTCAACCTTGTAACTATTTTTTTAGTTGATCGGACCCAAGAAAATTTCAGACCAATTATAACGACGGCGAAAAAAAAACATGAGTCTGTCACAACCGAATTCATAACCACACAACATGGCGTCCCAATCAATCATCAAAGTAACATTTTGATCTTGGTTTTAGATCCTCTTAGCACTGAAATCAACTTTTGTATGCATGCTTATAAAACACAATACAATTTTCGGCTGACTTCGAGCCAAGCTTTTTTCGAACTTTTTCCGAGCGAGCCTCGAGCTACGGTCTTTTTAAACAGCACTACACAATAGTGGTATTTGAATTTTAAACGAGACCCAAATGTCGTCGTCAACTCCCCGCCATGCATGCATACGTTTGCTACACGTAATTTGAAAACTGGGTTCAAAAAAAGACAACTTTAAGTTGGCAATGCCCCCACGCAACGAAATGTCTATCATTTAACTCTTTCACTATCTTATTATTACTATCATCAACTCTTTCACTATCTTATTAATTTGTTCAGTTTTATTAATCCGAAAATTAGTTTATTAATCATTTAATCCTAAATTTCGAGACCAAATAAACGTTTATGTCATTTGAATGTGATGGATTATATCTTAACTATTGTAAATTGTAAATAACTACTAAATTTAGTGGCTGACCCAAAATTCTTTTCATAATTTTTTTAGTGTAAATTTTTTATCACTATATATAATTTGTTTTTAAATCTAGGTTGGGTCAAATCACATTATAAAAATATAAAACTGTTATAAATACAGATATATACCCTCTTTATTTTCCTCTTAGGTTGTTATATTTCAGTTATATTTTGTCTACATCACTGAGTATATAAACGTTGTTGATAAATGAAAGGAGATAAAATTCTCATATTTCCCTTATTTATATATCACGTTATCAGCACTCTGCTCTAACCCATTCTGCTTGTTGACGATTTTTCTTGTTTTGGCTGCTACATCGGTGTTCTACTGTCACGATTAGCTCACCCAATTCTACTTCAACCACATAATCAATCAGGTAATATTCATTAACGTCTCATGCATTTATTTGGCAGATATATAATCTTTTAATTACTTGAATCACACACAACAACAATTTTTTTGTGATTCAGTGTTAATTTATTGACATAAAAAAATTGAGATCGATGGACAATCAGGGCGATCAACAGCCGTACCTATCGAAACTAGAAGATGTAACAATCAGGGCGCAATATCGGGAAGACGCCATATGAGGATGTGGAAGCGTGTAAAAAGGAGAAACGTTTTTTTTTCTTCTGCCCGTTGTGATTTGTTTCTTGTGGATGATGATCACCACGTACTCTTTTATTTCCAAATCAATGGTGTAGATCATTTCACCCAAAATCCAATGGACACTACATTTTCCAAACCCTTCTGAATTAGTATGCATTATTAATTTTTTTTACATAATGCTACACGTGCCATCCATTTCATCATCCAACATAGATTACTATTATATTATAATAAATATATACATATAATATATATGTATATTTTAAAACCTACATAAATTGGAAAATTAGAACATATGAATTTTCTCCTTTAATAATAATATAATATACATTAATAATATACATTAAAAAGAGATGTTTTGTGATGCAGCTATCCGAAAGATTATATATTATTATTTAATAATATTTTTTTGTTGGAAGTATCTGATTTTAATAAAGCTTACTACATATATATATATATAACTTTACGGTTATAATAATCGCCCCATAATTATTCGGCTACAACACAGCATCATTACAAAATACAAAATTCATAACTGAATTTTTAATTTCATTCTCTATTGTGTAAAATATATATATATATATATATATTTAAAATGTAGAACCAGTGATTCTACCTAAATAAAAACAGCCTTAAAGTATAGAACCTGCAGTTCTTTCTAAAGAGAACTTGAAGTTCTCGTGTAATATACATAGTATGCATAGGCTCATTTTTTTTAATGCTTGATTTTTTCACTTGTAGAAAAGATGTCGAATTTGTCAAAGCTTGAATTCGTAGCACTTGAAATCTCGGGCAACAACTATCTCTCGTGGACTCTTAATGCTAAAACTCATCTGGAAGAAAAGAGTTTAGGGGGGACGATCATTGATGGGAATAAAACCTCCCTTCAAGAAAAAGCTAAAGCTATGACATTTCTTTGTCATCACTTCACGAAGACCTAAAGAGGGAATACCATACTATTGAGGACCCTCTTGAGCTATGGAAAAACATTCAAGAACGGTTTGACCACCTGAAGTTGGTCTTACTCTCTAAAACTCGCTACAAATGGCTTCATTTAAGGCTACGAGATTATAAAACTGTTACCGAGTATAATTCTGCCCTGTTTCGCATTACTTCTGAGCTTAAATTATGCGGTGAAAAAATAACCGAAGATGACATGCTTGAAAAAACTTTCTCAACGTTACATACATCAAACATACTCCTGTCGCAACAGTACAGGGAACGTAAATTTACAAAATATTCTGAACTACTATCATGTTTGTTGGTCGCAGAGCAAAGCAACAAGCTTGTATTACAAGATCATTAAGAACCACCCATTATCTAATTGTTTCATTTCTTTTCTTTCATATTGTGTTTTCTTTTCTGTTGTTTTGAACTCCCTGATATTTTCATTTAAACTATTGTTTTTGGTTTTATTTAATATCTTGTGATGTTTGATTCATATTCATGTGATGTTTTATCATACTCAAGCTAGTAGTTCGTTATATTAATTCGTTTTATTATTTTCAGAGATAATATGTTTACAAGCTCCAATACCATTTTCATTGGTGATGAATGTCTCATAGATAGTGGTACTACCAACACTATTCTCAAACATAAGAAATTTTTCTCTGAGTTGTCTCCTGCAGAGACACTTGTTGGTACTATTTCTGGTGTATGTGATTTTATAGAAGGCTCTAGAAGAGCAAGCATCATATTACCGTCGGATACTAAACTAATTATAAATGATTCATTATACTCTAGTAAATCAAGACGAAATTTACTTAGTTTTAAATGTATTCGACAAAATGGTTATCACCTCAAAACAACATCTGAAAATAATATTGAATACTTACAAATTACTTCAAATGAAAATGGCAAAGATACCATTTTAGAAAAGCTAAAAGCTTTATCCTCTGGATTATATTGTACGAATATTACTCCAACTGAATCATACATGGTGGTGAGTAACCATAAGTTACTAGATAAAGACACATTCACAATATGGCATGACCGACTAGGTGACCCTTGCAACATAATGATGAGGCGAATAATTAAAAATACAAATGGGCACCCTCTAAAGAATTTAAAAGTCTTGCTATCACAAGATTTATCGTGTGCGGCATGCTCTCTAGGCAAACTCATTACTCGGCCCTCACCAACTAAGTTGACACAAGAAAACCCCTCATTTTTAGAAAGAATACAAGGGGACATTTGTGGGCCTATACATCCTCCTTGTGGTCCATTCCGCTATTTCTTAGTCTTAGTTGACGCCTCATCGCGATGGTCACATGTGAGTCTTTTAGCTACCCGAAATGTAGCGTTTGCCCGACTATTAGCCCAAATCATACAGTTGAGAGCTCATTTCCCTAAAAATCCAATTAAAACCATACGAGTGGATAATGCAGGAGAATTCACATCCCAAGCTTATAACGATTATTGTATGCCGATTGGGATACAGGTTGAACATACAGTAGCTCATGTTCATACAGAAAATGGTTTAGCTGAATCATTAATTAAACGATTACAAATAATCGCTAGACCTCTCCTGATGAGATGCAAATTGCCATCTTCTACATGGGAGCATGCTATTTACATGCTGCTGCACTAATGCGATTAAGACCAACTGCCGATCATGAATATTCCCCATTACAGCTGTTCTCCGGAAGAGAACCAAATCTGTCCCACCTCAAAATATTTTGTTAAGCGGTATATGTACCGATATCGCCACCACAAGGTACCATTATGGGACCACAGAGAAGACTGGGCATTTACATTGGTTTTAACTCCCCGTCTATTATTAAATATTTAGAACCTTTAACGGGGGACATGTTTACAGCACGCTTTGCTGACTGTCAGTTTAATGAGACAGTATTCCCAGTCTTAGGGGGAGATAAGACTAAAGAAAGACTGGTAACACAAGAGTTAACATGGAATGCATCATCGTTATCAAATCTCGACCCCCGAAGTGGTCAATGTGAATCTGAAGTCCAAAAGATTATACATTTGCAAAGAATCGCAAATGAATTACCAGATGCATTCACAGACACAAATAGAGTGACAAAGTCACATATACCAGCATCAAATGCACCTGCTCGAATTAAAGTAATCCCAGAAGCGATTACCATACAAAGAAAGCGTGGGAGACCAGTAGGTTCCAAAGATAAGAACCCACGTAAACGAAAAGAGCAGAATAAATAAGTTGGTGAAAACTTAGTAAATGAAACCATAGAAGAGGTAAATGTCCCAGAAGAGACAAATATATGTCCAGAGGAAAATGAAGTTCCGGAAGATAGTCCGTTACCAAATGAAAATGAGATCTCTATCAATTATGTACAAAATAGTACAATATGGAACCAAAATGAAACACGTGTTAATGATATATTCGCATATGCTATAGCAACGGATGTAATCAATGAAAATGTTTACATACCTAAAACTCTAGAAGAGTGCATGCACAGAGATGATTGGCCAAAATGGCAAGATGCCATAAAGGCTGAGTTAGGTTCTCTTGAAAAGCGAAATGTTTTCGGACCTGTAGTGCGAACACCCATAGACGTCAAACCAGTAGGTTATAAATGGGTGTTTGCTATAAAAAGAAATGAAAAGAATGAGATTGTATGATATAAGGCACGCCTTGTAGCACAAGGGTTTTCCCAAATCCCAGGAGTTGATTATGAGGAAACGTATTCCCCTGTAGTGGATGCGATAACCCTTAGATTTCTAATTGGTTTTGCAATCTCACAAGGACTTCAAATGAGACTTATGGATCTCGTCACAGCATACTTGTACGGGACACTTGAGAATGACATCTACATGAAAATACCAAAAGGGTTAAAAATGCTTGAAGCATTAAAATTAATACCCAGAGATATGTGTGCTATAAAGCTAAAAAGATCTTTATATGGTCTTAAACAATCTGGCCGCATGTGGTACAATCGGCTCAGCGATTATCTCGAAAAAGAAGGATACAAGTCTGATGTAATCAGTCCATGTGTCTTTATAAAAAGATCACTCTCAAAATTCACTATAATAGCAGTCTATGTTGATGTATAAACATCATCGGAGCTCCTGAAGAGATAGAAAAAACTGTTAATATATTAAAGAGAGAATTTGAAATGAAAGACCTTGGTACAACAAAATTATGTCTCGGCCTGCAGTTCGAGCATTTGCGCAACGGTACATTCGTACATCATTCAAACTACATCCAGAAGATTTTAGTACGTTTTAATATGGACAAAGCTCATCCGTTTAGCATACCTATGGTTGTCCGACCACTAGATCCTCAAAAGGATCCTTACCGCCCTCAAGAAGAAGGCGAAGAAGTACTCGGTCCAGAAGTACCATACTTAAGTGCGATCAGTGCCCATATGTATCTTGCAAATAACACAAGACCCGATATTGCTTTCTCGGTGCATGTACTAGCAAGATACAGTTCAAATCCAACACGCAGACATTAGAATGGAATAAAACATATATTCCGATATCTTTGTGGGACACAAGACTTTGGTCTTTTCTACTAGAAAGATAAAAAGTCTGAGCTTGTTGGTTATGCCGATGCTGGATATCTATCAGATCCACATAAAGCAAAATCTCAAACAGGTTACGTATTCACATATGGTGGCACAACAATTTCTTGGAAGTCAACTAAGCAAACTCTTACATCGACGTCATCAAATCATGCTGAATTGATAGCATTATATGATGCCGGTCGAGAATGCGTGTGGCTGATATCGATGATTAATCACATACAAGAAGCATGTGGATTAGAACAAATCAAGAAGGAGCCGACATTTATTCATGAAGACAATGTTGCTTGCATAGCTCAAATCAGAGAAGGTTACATCAAGGGTGATCGAACAAAGCACATCTCACCAAAGTTCTTCTCAACATATGACTTGCAGAAAGAAGGGGAAATTGATGTTCGTCAGATCAAGTCAAGTGAAAATTTAGCTGACTATTCACAAAATATTTACCTAGAAGCAGTTTCGAGCAGTTATCACACAAGATCGGTCTGCGCAGATTGAAAGATGTTTGTTGAACTCAGGGGGAGAATTATACACATTGTACTATTTTTCCCTTAACTAAGTTTTGTCCCACTAGATTTTCTTAGTAAGGTTTTTAATGAGACAGCATACTTGATCCAGTAGTATGAGTTTATTATATAGGTCCTGAAGTATCTATTTAACATCATCCTGGGTATGTTGTTAATAGTGTATAATAAATAGTAATATATATGTGAGGGGGAGTGTTATAAATACAGATATATACCCTCCTTATTTTCCTCTTAGGTTGTTATATTTCAGTTATATTTTGTCTACATCACTGGGTATATAAACTTTGTTGATAAATGAAAGGAGATAAAATTCTCATATTTCCCTTATTTTATATCAAAAACCAATTTTTTCGGCACAAAAGATTTCAAATCCAAATGGCAAAGCTAAAAAAAATCGAAATGAACCCATCGTGAAAATTGGGAAGTGTAAACTGAAAAAGATCAAGTTGAACGGTTTTTAAAAACCGAAAAAAAAAACAACTTTTAAGTTTTTGGTTTGGTTTGAGCCTAAAATCGATCCATGCACCCCCTATAACCTATGGCGGTAAAAGTCACGGTATAATGGTTGATTTAGTTTTTAGTTTGAAAAGTCAACCTGTTGGTGAGGGGCGGTTAATTAAAAGCGCTCTCTATTTTTTTTTATCAGCTTAGTTTTTTTATTTGTTCAAAATGGATGGGTTGTAACCGTTGTATGGTGTTTGAACATAATTGTTTAAAAATATTTTATAAGAATAAAAAAAATATTTAAATTAATAGAATGATTCATTTAATATATGTATTTAATATTATTGTAATGATTATACATGTATGTTTAAAATGATTACCTGAAAATGATATGTTTAACTAAGTGTGTGAATTTCTGATCCAACACGAACCTAACACAAAATTCGTGAGTTTAGATTTTGTCTAAACGGGTTCGGGTCAGTTTCATGTTTAACACGTGAACCCGTTTAGGTTAATGGGTTGGGTTCGGGTCAACCTGGTCGGATTGGCAGGTTAACCCGTTTAACACATTTATACTATATTATTTTTTTTACAATATATTTTATGTCATAAATTAAATGGAGCGTGTATTTTATGCAATGATTATAACTTAAAAGGAGAAATTAACTTAGATTTTATAATTTAAATATGATATTATTATATACATTTGTGCGTTTTTAAGTAAATTTTAATTTTAATATATTAATTTCAGAAAAAAATAAAAAATTCGGGTTAAACGGGTCGTGTTTAGGTTCATCTGTACGATACGATTTTCGGGTTCGGGTTCGTGTAAAATTTTCGGGTTCGGGTCGGCTTGACCGCAACCCGCGAACACGACCTGTTTAGCACCCCCTATGTTTAACACGTGTATCTAAACGTATCAAACGGGTTAATGGGTAGTAATCAAGTTTCAAACATTTTAATCTGGGTAACGGGTTGTAAAAAAGTGGTTAAGTGGGTCATAAATGTGTTAGTGGGCCTAACTTTTTTATCAAACAAATTGATAGTTAGACCTGTTTTATATACAGGTTAAACATGTCAACTCAAACACAATCAGTTTAATCAAACTTATCACCCTAAACAAGAACCGTTTATTTACGGCGTTTAATATGTATGGCAACCTTAAATATGAGTATTTTTTTTGTTTCAATGTCTTAGTCGAAAATACCACACCAATATGTAAGAAATCTTTCATAAGTAGTTTGCAAGCAATGTAAAACGTAACTTATAAACTAGAGATTGATTGCATGACACTTATTACCCAAATCTTACTATTTTTTTTCCTACAACTTTTCTCATTGTTATTCCTTTTAGAGTTTAATAATATAATAATTGTTGATGTTAAAGTTAGAAATTTATTAAGAATTTAACATCATAGTTGATGATGCGTTTTTATTTAGATACTTGTAAAACAATTTCTGTAAGATATTTAAGATACTTGAGAAATAATTTCTCTGAAACACATAGAAAATTTTATTTTTTATGTGTTTAAATCATAGCCCACTAAAGTCAAGTGATCAGTCACGGGTGTTCCTATGGATATGCTTAATCGGGTTGAAACTATGTAGTTTATGGATCGTTTAAAAGTAAGCATCACTTTTTCATGTTTAAATATATTGATCAAATATATAGCACCAAACATACATCAATAAAGGTAAGAATCACTTGTTCATGTTTACATGTATTGGGTTAGGCACTGGTGTGTAATGATAGAAGACCCAAGGAAACTTGGGTTCGATTCTTGAGCCAAGCGGGTTTTACCGGTAATTTGACCATCATGTCTACGGGCGGGTGGGTTACCGGGTTTTCCCCAGAATTGGTGGTGGACTCAGGTTACTCTCGGAATACTCTGTTTGGTCCAGTGGGTACACACACTAAGAATGCTCGAAATTAATTCTGTTGGCCGTTTAAAAAAAGATCAATAGCAAACGTTAGCATAAATATATAAATAAGAAGACTTCATTTCAGTTTCATTATATATGTTCCCACAATCCTATGGGCGTTCCAATAGGCATTATTCGCACTTTACACAATGATCCTCACCTTTACTTGTGGTTATAGTTTTAGGGGGACCAAAATTTGCACGATGTACCACAAAATTGTTGAGCACAATAGTTATAAAGCGGTAGAACATTAATACCCTTAATGTGTTTGTCATTTGATTCTTTAAAGGTTAACTTGTAAAATTATGTGGTATAATAGGATTAGGGGTAATGATAATGTACTGATCAAGCTCAACGATTAGGCTTTAGGCCAAAATGCAGTCCAAGGCAGTCCAACCCACATGGATCTGCATTAGTTTAGGATTTTTTTTTCCCACTCCCTCTCTATAATTTTATATGGTTATGAATGTCATTTTATTCAATCATACTCAACATTGGCTAGACCATTGGAGGATGGTAGAGCATGATGTGTTACAAAATTTGTAGGGTGTGTGAGAGAGAGAGGGGTGTGTATGGTTAGGATAAAATAAAAACTTATACGAGTTGAGAGAACTAAGGAAACTCGACCAACACGAAGGGGTTTTAGAAATTTTTTTACCAAAAGTCCTAAAAATTCATGTTTTTCAAAAAAAAAAGTTTTTGTTAAGTTACACCACCGTTAAAAAAACCTTATGGTGGTTTTAAATGTTGATGCCAGCAACTTTTTACAATGGTGTAAAAAGGTTGAAAACACCACTCGAAAAATTATTTATTTATTTATCTTTACAGCCGAGTTTGTAACATTTTCATCTACGTGTGTGCAAAAATAGTGGCAAAACTCAGACGGAAGTCGGAGTTCTCTAAGTTCTTACAACTCGGGGAAGTTTTCTTTTAATCCAAAGCCTATATATAAATATAGACACACACACACATCAAATAAAAAATAAATTATTTTCTGACTTTCTGACGTGGTGTGGTGTGCACGTAGAAAGTGGTATATTTTTAGTTGTTTTATGCATTGGTTCACGTTTTAATATTTATAAAAACATGGTAAACTACTATCACACTACACATCACGTTGGGCAAGTGGACTTATCGTTGACGTAATATAGTGATGGTAAGATACTGAGGTCGTTCGGGGATACAATGAATTTTAGTACCGAGTTTTTTTAGCATCTAGTCAAATCAAAAGTAAAAGGTTAAAAATGACTCAAGATAAAATAGAAGAGGTAAATAAAAAGATGGTAATCAATGATAAGAAAAAAGGGGTATTTAGACCTACTTACCTTTTGATGCTTCGTTAACTAAGTCTTACCATTGGGTTATAAGGGCTCGGTTGTTAGGCGAGGAACAGTGTGTCTTAATACATAAAGTTGTGTAGTACCTGGTTTAGGATCCTAGCACATTCGACCATATCGCTTTGAATCAGCAGGTTTACGCCACTCAAGGTCGGATCAAACCATAATGGTACCGCCCAATTAGCAAGGAAAGTATATACCATTGTGATTCAGTATTAGTTGATTATATAGTTTAAGGGGTTTAAATTACTTGCCAGTATGATTCCCTCGATGAGTTGTCAATTCCCCTATGGTAGTTTCTTTTATAAAAACCAAGTCCTTTGTGCTTTGGTACCAGCGCAACAAAAAGGCATGAGTTTACCAACCCGAAGTCCCATTCCAAAACCATTAACTTCCTTTCAGAGCTTCAACATGTTTTGACTCTACACAAACATAGAGAACATGAGCAACCCAAGATAATTGCTACACAAGATTATTGCTAGATTTTAAGGGTTAAGCCCAAAGACTAATGACCCAAGTTAATGGTGATACTAATGTTTCACTCGCTTTTAACAAACCATTAATTAACCAAAGTCATTTATACACACACACACCTTATTCACTTATGGTTTGCCTTAGTTAACTACCCATCAAAGGAGCAAGTTCCCCAAACATCCTCAAGAAACTTAGCTAAAAAAGCTTGAATGATTCTTGTGTTTTTCTTAGTGATTACAGTGATCATACATAGTTGGTATAAAAGAAATGTGTTGTGAAAAAAAGATAAGAGAATGAGCAAGTGAAAATTGTGAAAATGACCTTGTATTTATAGGTTGCTGGATGCTCAAACACGGTGCGTGCCTAGAAGGCACATGCCGTGTCAGGCCATATGACATGTTGTAGCTACTTAGCGTGGCACGGGTCGTGTCTGCCAGACAGGGGACATGGTCAACTTTGTGGGTTCCTCGAATCTCCAAAATCTTCCGGAAATTAATTTTTGTCGTTTTGTGCCGAGACACGGCGCGTGCCTTCAGAGCATTGGGCGTGTCAGAAATTTTCTTGCTTGGGCTTCGTTTTGTGATCTTCTAGAGGCATGACAGTTTCTGGATCCGAGACATGGGATGTGTCTGGATCTTTTCTTTATTTCTTTAGATTTTCGCCCGAATTTATTTCTTTTGTTCAACTTGGGTTCGTTTTCTCCTGAAAATAAAAACTAAATCAAAATAAGCATGTTTTAAATATTTCTTTAATAAAATTTAATTAAAAAATGGATGTAAATTGATATAAAAATATGTACTTTTACTTATATTACTTTCTTATTAGTTAGATGTATCATAGTTGGAAGCATTTAACACATCCCTAATTTTATTTTTTATATAAAATAAAAGACAAAAACATTATAAAACTAAAATCAACATCCCAATTCCCATGATATTGTACATCAATCCTAGTCATATATTTCTTAATCTTGACAACAAGTTGGTAAAAAAATTGTTTGGTTATATATGCAATATGCTTCAAAGAAAAGTGACGTTGGGGGTTTATACATCAAATCTATTAATTATTGCCTATTGGTGTTTCGTTCATTCATCTTTGAATTATTGGTTCCAATGATAACTCATATCAACTTTAACGTAATTCAACAAAAAACCGAGTCAACTCGTTTTGTAGGCCTGGACCATATCCATATATATGTATCCTCTTTTTCATAATAATAGGTTGTGTTACTTTGGTCATGGTTCGCATCCTGTCAATTTTCATGCTTGTTTAGATCAAATCTTTTTTATTTGGTTCAACCGAAATATAATTGGCTATGCGTGTGGTGGGTACGACGATTTGATTTAATGATTTGACAGATTGTACATGCCATGTTCAATCGGTTCAAATCATCCGACAAGTTAAACTAATTTAATAAACCTTGATTATAAAATGAACACCACCACTGGTAACGAAGTATAATTGCCTATGCGTGTCTAGGTGTATTGAACATCATCTGACAAGTTAAATTGTTTTTAAAAAACCTTTGGTCATTTTTTAGCTCTATAAAATTATAAAATGGACATCTATATGTTCAATCAGTTCAATATCATCTAACAAGTTAAACCAATTTTTTTTTAAAAAAAACCTTCGATTATTTTTAGTACATAAAAATATAAAATGAAGAATAACACTAGTAATGAAATATAAGTTGCCTATGCGTGTTATAAACTTTTAACATAAACTAACCATGAAATTTATATGTTCAATCGGTTCAATATCATCCAACAAGTTAAATTAATATTAAAAACCATGACCGATTTCATAATCATTTTGGGTCGGGTTTGAAACCGATTTCAACCAGTTTATTTTATTCAAAACTCTAGGTAAAGGTGCTAATATGTGAGTGATAATAAGAAACATCTCCTACGTTGTGTCCATTATTAGAGTTCCTCTAGGTCAGTCAATGGGTATCGTTAGGTTTAAGAATGAGTTGGATGATGGAGAGGAGAGATAATGTGTGACTCCATCTTTGAACCAAACATATTGCATGTGCTCTGTCAAACCACAAATGGTGAGTGTAAAAGACCATCGATGGTGTTTGCCATTTTCCCCTATTTACAAAGAAAGGCCATTTAAATTCACTTCTACTAAATAAGTAGGCCCAACGGCCCCACAACATCCCCAAATCCAATAACCTTTTATTAGGTATTTTTTTTCTTTTATTATTATTATTAAAACCTATAAATAAGCAACAACTTTGCTTGGGTTGGTTGTAACAAGGCCTTTGGGTGTTTTTAAAAAAAAAAAAAACCATTGTGGCTATGCTAATTTGCAACTTTATGTTGCTTGGATGTAACTTTAACCTACATGATTGTACCTCCTTTGTTTTTTTTTTTTTGTTTTTCTTTTACTTTTAACCCAAATACAATTACATCTTTTACAATTTAACCGAAAAACTTTTTCACTTTTAAGTTTGGTTTCTCTACTTTTCATGTTTTACAAAATTTGCATTTACGTTTTGGTCTAAATTTTTCGAGTTAACAGGTCACAACGTTGAGGATCGTGTTGTCCCTATCATGCAAAACCTCAATTAACCTAGGTAGCTAGAGTAAGTCGAGGATCGTATCCATGAAGCGCATGTGGTTAATATTACACGAGTTGTTTGATCATCTAAATTATTTACAAAACAAATGGCCAATACAATTATGAAGTTTACTAGTTATCTTGAAGGTTGATTAATTGGTTTGGAATCAAGGAAAGATCATGTTTTGAGTTGTAAGAATTAGGAACAAAAGCTTTGATATAATTGGTAAATATAGTTTAGTAACAATAATGAGAGAAAGGATCAAACCCGTGCTTCGGAACTGTAAAATAAATAGAATTAGTTCCACACAATGAATTTGGGTTCTATTGGAAAAAAAATGATAGATTGAATTTGTTAACGAAAACCTAGTTGTAGAAATTAATTAACATTCGTCTAACGCATGTAAATGGTGAAAGAAAACCTTCACTACACAAATAATGGACAATTGTACGTGTTATAAACAAGAACACGAATCAAACCCTAGTTGATTTTGTAAACAAAAGCCCCTTATCTAACAATGTCAATGGTGTAATAAAACCTTAACAATCGCAAGTTTACGACAATACTTACAATCACACCAACAATTACAAATAAAACAATATTCAAGAATATGTTCAATCTCAATTGTGCATAAACAAAACCCGAAAAACTTACAAACCTACACCTAGAATGATCTTGATGGATTAGCCATTAATCTTTATGAACTGCATCTTGGAATCTTCATTTTTCTATTTGCAATCTTCAATCGGATGATGGAATCACCCAAACCTCCCTAAAAAGCCCCTAAAAGGGTCTCGGGATGAGATCTATTGAAATTGATGAAACCCCATTAAACAAGTCAAACAGGGCAGTTTTGCGCATTAAACAATAGTTAAACGAACCCAAAACAGGCCTAGGAGTCGCTCGACGCACTACCGGACTTTTCTATGTAACTTTTTGTCGCTCGACCCGACCAAAGAAGCTCATCCGACGGGTCTACATCGCTCACGCGTATAGGCGCGTTGGCTACACCAAAACCACCTTTTCATACTTTTAAAACCTAAAATTTAGATTCTACTCGTCGAGCTACCCCAAATACATATATTATAAAGCCTAAAATTTGCCTTTTTTCTTCAGTTTTCATCCAAATCCTTCACAAATACCATCCAACCCGTGTCTTGACCTGTAAATCATAAACGTACTCAAAGTAAACCCGTTCCATACATACAAACCACTAAAAATCATCAATTAAACACTCTAGATCATGAACTCTAAGCCACACATCACATCACCACACTTATCATTTGCTTGCCCTTACATAAACTCTTTGATTACTATCTAACCTTTAAAATGACCACATCACCCATTCCCTTATCAATTCTCAAACACGGTTCATAGACATGCCCTAACTCACAAGACTTTCAACCTATCAATATATTTCCGATTCAGTGAGTTAAATGATGCACTGTTTTAACAATCAAATAAATTTGCCTAACCAAGTCTAACTATGTTCCAAGCTTACAAATGTACACACCCCTCACAATGGTTCTCTCATATCGGCTCGAAATCAAAACTATCACTTGTGCACTGGTAACTTTTTCACTCAAAGACCACAATCCAAAGCTTATTTTAATATGCTTGACTGGCAATCACACTTTTATCAACCACCACGAAGGACACACACATCCAAAGGACTTATGAGATTTGGGCTTTGGCTAAGGTGGGCAGGATTGGTTATTTGAAGTGGCTAAAGATAAAAATATAAATACAAAACCATTTGAAGAACTTTATTTTTAAAGCAAATTACTAGCACTGGGTAATTGTACCCCTATAACTCTTTCTCATACAAACACTTAAACTTCTACAAATGGTTTGCATGATGGGTAAAAGAAACGAATAGAAGAGGCTCAAAAGTGGCTACTATGGGTAATTTTGTGGATGAAGGTGATAGTTAATAGCACTCATCGGTTTTCAAGGAACTTAAAGAGTTTATGACTATGACTAGGGTATATAGTTAATAGCACTCATCGGTTTTCAAGATCAATTGAGTTACTTAAAGGCAACTTTTCTAGTTTTTACCATCCCCACACTTTGAGGAAACATTCTCCTCAATGTATATGAATATGGATTAATATTGTTATTTTTCAAAACTTTCAAAAATTGCTTTTCCCCACACTTGGGGTACATTGTCCCCAATGTATAGTGCTTTTGAAAGCATGTGTGAGAACAAGAGTCAAAATCATTAAAGTAAAGCTTTCCCTTCCAAGAACTCATTCCATTCACCATTAAGACATTAACAAAAACATTCCCGAAACAAATTTTTGACACCACCAAGGATAAAACACACCAAAACAAAAGCACGCAAAATAAATAAAATCAAAAAATTCACACAGAAGTTTAAAAAATAGAAAATTCAAGACCACACAATTAAGATATGAAAGGAAAGAAAACGTTTCCTCCTGGAAGCGCTTAGTTTATGGGTCTTTAGCCACACCTTAACTGGTTTGCCTCTCATGGTGGTCTAAGTGAACATTTTCTTAACGAGTTTCCAAGGTAAGCTTGGTAGTTCATCTTCCATGTCCCATTATGTTCTTTCTCCTTCAACTTGTCCATTGAATCCACGCATGAAAGTTTCACCCCACATTTTCCTACCGAGTTTCCAATATACGCTCGGTAGTTCGCCTGCCTCATCCATAATTGCTTCCAAATGTTGGTCACGAAAATTGAGATATCGCTACGGAGCCACTTCATGATAGCTTGCCCAAGATCTTTACATGTCACCTTATTCTCCACAGTTGTTGATTCTTGAGGAGGTGTTGCATTTTCATCTAACTTGAAACACTTGTTTTCTTGATAAGGAGGACTTGTAACCCTTTTATCTAGCAACAACAACCAAAATACCACTAGCCAGCTCCTCCTGCTCACGTTCAAATTAAGCTATTTCCTTAGCTAATAGGCCCACTTGCATCACCAATGCTTCATGAGGTTTGTCTCTTACTTCATTCGTTTTCTTCATATCTTTTATGGCGTCATGGGATTCTTTCATCATGTTTGTGAGAGCATCATGCTTGCAATGTATTGAATCTTGAGGGTCCTCGTATGCTGACTAAGAGTATTCATGGTACTAGTCGACATACTCCTTCCAGTAGCTTGAGAAATGTGGCATCTCAGTTTCTTGATTATTGTAATTCCAATCTTCCTCACAGTGGTAATCCATCTCTGGATGGTAATATTCTAGATAATTTGGTGGTTGAGGCGGTTCATAGTATGGATCAGATGATGTCGTGGCTTTAAAATATGCATACCCATGGATATAACTTTCACGTTCCTTGTATGCTTCAACTCTCTTATAGAATACTGTGTAATCTTGCAAAAAATGGGCTTGGCTCCTATAACACTCACATGGATCATCATCTCCCCAATTTATGATGAGATTAAGTTGTCTGCATAGCAACACCCTGCACAAACTCACTAGAACCAAAGGGGTAAAAACAAACAAATAAAAGAAAGAAAACTAAAAAACTACAAATTAAAATATTTTTGGATTTTTGAGGTAAAGCAAAACAAAATCAAACAAGCAATGTAACATGAAGCGCACTAGCACCCCGGTAACGGCGCAGTTTTGATGACTGTGTCTCCCCGACCATACAAAAACCCAATTAACTTAGGTAACTATGGTAAGTCGAGTATCTATCCACGAAGAGCATGTGGCTAATATTACACGCGTTATTTGATTATCTAAACTATTTTACAAAATTAATGTACAACACAATTATGAAGTTTACTAGGTATCTTGAAGGTTGATTAATTGGTTTGGAATCAAAGAAAGATCTTGTTTTGAGTTGTATGTTTATAAACCAAGAACATGAATAGTAGGCAATTGTATGTTTTATAAACCAAGAACACGAAACAAACCCTAGTTGATTTAATAAACAAAAGCAATCATTATCTAACAATGTCAATGGTGTAATGGAACCTTAATAATCGCAAGTTGAAGATAATACCTACAATCACACCAACAATCACATAAAAACAATAATAAAAAACAAGTTCAATCTCAATTGTGCATAAACAAAACCCTAAAAACTTACAAATCTACACCCGAGAATGATCTTGAAGGATTAGCCTTCAATCGTTATAAATTTCATCTTGGAAACTTCAATTTTCTGTTTGCTATATTCAACTGGATGATGGAATCACCCCCAAAAACTCTCCAGGAAGCCCACTAAAATGGTCTCGGAAAGAGATCTTTCAAAACTGGGTGAAAACCCCGATAAAAACTGGTCAAATGGGAAAGTTACGTGCAAACAAGAGTTAAACAAACCTAAAACAAGTATGGGCATGCCGATACTTGTAGCTGCATCATTGATGCATCCCCAAACTTTCTTGCGCAATTTGTTGATGCCTGATGCGACAAAAGAAACTAACCCGACGCCAAAACCACTTTTTCACACTTTCAAAATCTAAAATTTGGATTCATCTCGTTGAGCTACCCCAAATGTATAAATTATAAGCCCCAGAACTCATTTTCTAGCTCAGGATATGCCCAAATGAAGCTCTACTGTTTCTAACGTAGTGTTCGGCTCAGTTTTGCCTCTACTTCGGTTTTCATTCAAATTCTTTACAAATACCAACTAAGCCACATCTTGACCTATAAATCATAAACATACCAAAATTAAAAGCGTTTCGTACATACAAACTAGGGATGATCTCGGTACCGGTACCGAAATTTGCCAAATACGGGTACCGGTACGGGACCGGTATTTGAAGGCAAAATTAGGTAAAATACCGGTACCGTACCGAAAGTATCAGTATCGAAAACGCCAAAAAGTGGGTACCGATTTGGTACCGAAAATAATTTGGTTCGGGAAATTCGGTACCGGTACCTCGTACCAAATGCTCATTCCTAATACAAACTACCAAAAACTCATCAATTAAACACTTTAGATCATCAACTTTAACCCACACATCAAACGTGCATGTGTGATTTAACGTTTTTACACATTTTTTTCTCATTTAACACCTCGTCGCAACACGCGTGGCCTAGATCGTCTTAGTTATTGTTTTACATGTTTTACGTTTCATATGTCTAGTTCAACTTTTTGTATCTATTTTTCTATTTATTTAGTTCTTTTTTCTTTTTTTATACGAGTTTTCCTGGTGTTGATTGTCGCTAGCTGTGGTGTGGCATTGGTGCTACTTAGCATGGTTTTATACAACATGCGGCAACGCGCGAGATTTAATACTAGTTACTATTATTAGTGATGCCATTATCATCAAAATTAAAATTTTAATCTATTTTTAATACAATATACAATATATGCATTCATAACTAGAATAATTATTTATCTCAAATTCATAATATGTCTTATAAGCCTATAATATTTTTAAGAGAACGTATAGAGACTCATTCAATAGCAATTTTTAAGAGAAAATTACAAGAAACCATATAATATTTTTAGTTGTGATACACACCACAAATTCGTAAGAGAATAATGGGTTGGGTTTTAAAACTAGGAAGTCACATGGAATGTATCAAACGAACTCCGATTGAACTCATTCTAGTGGCATTAGAATCGTCTTGTCGAACTCTATGATCTTAGATTTTAGAGTAAAGTGCAATTTGTGTCCATGTGATTTAGGGGCAGAGTCATGTTGACTCCTCGGATGAAAGTTTTGGAAACCTTACTCTCTCCTTTGAAAAAGTGGTCCCTCCGTCCATGTTTGATCGTTCGAAAATTAGTGAAAATACTACTTTTCTCCTTATACTCAATGTAAAAAGTCTTATTTATTATTATTATTATTTTGTTGTTGTTGTTGTTGTTGTTGTTGTTGTTGTTGTTGTTGTTAGTGTTTTTATTATTATTATTATACAAAATCGCAATCATCATCATCGGTTCATCTCATCATCATCTTCATATAAGATTCCCCCGCATCTTCATCTCAGGTTCCGCTTCGTCTTCATCTCAGGTTTAGTGTCATCTTCATCATAACGATTTCAACCAATTCTCTTCTTCATCCAAAAAATTCAACACATCAAATCCCCAAATTCCAAATTCTATCTCATCTCCATTTCCGCAACCAAATTCCAACAAATTACAATGATATTGCATCATCAACATCAAACCCCAAGTTCTAATTTTCTCAAATCATGAACACAGACAATGGAAAACCACTTCAACAAGAATATACATGGAATGATTTTTGCTTACCAAAGCTTTCAAGTATGCTCATGGATCAATGATTTCAAGTTGGATATTAGTGTATCGATCTCCATGGCTTCGATTTGGTGATTAGCGAGTGTTCTTTGTTTCCTTTTTTGTTCGATGTTGTTCTTACTGATCTGGTGCTTCAAGTCTTTATTCTAATGGCGGGTTTGAGATCTGGTGTGAACACCCATCATCAGTGATCACAGATCCGGCTAAGGTTGTGTGTTCCGGTGATGAAAGTTGAGGTTGAGGGTGGAAGAGAAGGTGGATGATGGTCTGCTCATTTAGGATGTTTGAATGTGATATTTTGATGTGTTTCTTGCATGTTTTTGAAGAATGTACAATGATGAAGAAGCCACGAAGATGAAGTTTTGAATCATATTGTTTGATGTAGAATCTGAATCTGTTTAGATGTTAATTTGATGTTGAGGTTTATTGTCAAATATGATTTTTTTAATGTAGAATCTGAATTTATTTTGATAATATCTCGAATTAAAAAAATAACATTTGACCTGACGGTCAAACTAACGAAATCTTGATGGAGGAACTCAAAGTATAGCGTTGTTCAAATCACATGGACTCAAGTTTTCAAAGCTTTCATCCGGGGATTCAACATGACTCTACCCTAAACCACATAAACGCAAATTGCACTTTACTCTTGATCTTAGGTTTTCGCTTCAGGATTTTTACCTTGCAGATTTTAGAAATTTTGTTTCAGATCATTGTATCTTTTTATTTGACATTGTGTTTTTTTCTTAATTTCGTTATTATGTCTTTTTTTATTCATTGTGTCTTTTTTACTTTGCATTGTGTTATGTTGCTTAGTATTTGATATATTTTGATACTAGTTTAATATCCTGTGTGTTACACGAGCGGTATAAAGAAAATATTTTTTTATAAATCTATTAATTTAATAAATTACACATAGATATAGATTCTACTATACTCATAATTGATTCCCCTGTTTTGATTATTAACATCCATTAATACCCCCCACGTTTTAACACTAAGTGGCTTCTCGTTAACAAATAAATACAAAAAAATCACAGGTAGTTTTATATAATATATTTTACTTTATTTAATATATAGTATAATTCATTTTATAATAATACGAAATGATGCATTAAACATGGAAAATGTTAAATTACAATATACAAGTTTTTTTGTTCTTTATTTCTGTTGTATATAAGATTTGAAGTCTTGATCCTAAAACCTTCAAATCTAAGTGTACATAAATGTTTTTATCTCTGCTCATTGATCACCAACGCCATTGGTAATTACAATATATAAGTAATAAACATATAAGCAATCTATAAATCTCTAAATATTTCTTTGTGCCTCACATTTGTCGTCTTATTTGTAAGATTTTTCATCTTTGTTTAATATTAGTAACTTAACTTTGTATCTTCTTTTTATTTTTTATAGTGTCAGTGCTCATTAGAAAAAAAATTGATTCTTTTAAATACAAACCAACCTTCAATAGTGATTATGTTTGACTTTTATTAATAATCATTGACTAAACATCAAGTTGTTGTTTATTTATAAGTTAGGCAAACATTTTAAATAGAAATGATTTGCTGTTATCATTCAAGATTTCATAAAAAAAATTATAATAACAATACACAAAAGGTAATAATTATTATACTAATTTATTTAAACAAAAAAGAAGATAATTTAAACTATTACCATTCTTGAACATAATTAAAAACTTTAATTATTTTATAACTTGAATGCGTTAAATATGTATTATAATATTTAAAAGTCAGTTATAATTTCAGTTAAAATTACAGATTATATTTTAAAAGGTCATTGTATTTTATTGAGTGTTTTAAGAATAACGACTTCACAAAGGAAAGAAATATGACGGTTATACAATTTAGTTACAGAAATAACTTTTTATAAAGGAGAACACCATCTCGAAACTAAAGTAAAAAATCTCATGAACATAAAAAATGATTTGACTGATCTTAAAAAGGAATGTAACTAAAATTTCAATGATACATCAAAATAATCAAAAACATTTTTAATTATTTAATATAAAAAACACATATGCAATCGTTAATTGATTAAGATTTATTATAGAAAGTTTGATAAAAAAATATAAATTTATATAATCTTGAATAAACTATTGACATATATATAACAACTCGTAAATTCGTTGTTATATTTTTCCTTTATTTCCGTCGTACCTTTCATTGGAATTCCGAGATTTGCTTATGAGAAAGTTTATGTTAATGGAATTATATTTTGTCACAACTATATCGCATTTAATCGCTTATTAATCGCTAATTCAACGCAATCACAAGTAACTGTGTTACTTTAATAGCCGAGTGTGTTGTTGTACAATAACCATTTGTGCCATCGCATCGCTTATCTCATTGCATCACAAAACGCAGTTAATTATGTGGAATTATATTCTATGGGTGTTATATTTGTTTATGCTATGATTTATTATCGGTAAAACGCTCACACACTCACGTAACTCGCTCTCTCAATTTAATGGTAAATAACGCTTAACACTTCGCTAAAACGCTTAATGTAACTATCTAATACGAACTGAATCACCAAACGAATGCCTAACGTGAAATAAACGAACAAAACTTCGCCCATAGGCCAAGTTCGGCCGAACTTGGTACCACCAAGTTTGCCCGAACTTACTCGGGCTATCTTAACTCGGCTTATAAGCCAAGTTCGCTCGAACTGGCTTCCAAATCAGGGAAATTTAACAAGTTCGCCCGAACTTTATATACAAGTTCGCCCGAACTTGATGTATCCAGCCCAATCTTTACCTCACCTATAAATACCCAACTCCTCTCCTCATTTGAACTTGCTACAAGTTCACCCGAAACCTCCCGAAACCAAAACCTCTGATTTCCGAGTAAGAATCAACCCGTTTTCAAGCTACAACAACGTTTTACAACGATTTTGCACAAGGTTTTACCTTCGATTTCATCAGAACTCTTCTGTTTACAAAAATCTTCATCTTTTTATACAAAACTTCTGTTTTTCACTTAGATCTGAGTAAAACCCTTTTAAACATCGATTTTCACACAAAATACGGACTAATGACGTATGTTTCATTCACTTTGAAGTGGAATGAGGCGTTGTCAAGCAAAATCTCAGATCCGGAAGCACAAGGACGAAATCGTCACTTTGCACAGACTGGACTAACCCGTTCGAACCTTAAAGTTCGCCCGGATTAGTCCGAGTTTCTGTAAAATGGCTAAAACTCACTCCAAAAGACCCCTCCAGCCTAGGTTTTGCTCAGTAGCTTAAGGTTGGAGGGATGGGTACTCAATTTCCTCAGCAAACGATGCGAAAACGCACGAATTGGATGCCAAAGCAGTCAAGTTCGCTTGGAAAACATCAAGTTCGCCCGAACTTGATCCAATTTTGACAGAAATTACACAAGTTCGCCCGAACTTGTACCACTCTTTAGCAGATAGGGCAAGTTCGCCCGAACTTGTACCTCCAGTAAGTTTAAACAGTCAAGTTTGCCCGAACTTGTACCCCAAGGGACAAGTTCGCCCGAACTTGTCTGCTGTTCCATCAACCGTTAACCGTTTCAGCAATTCGGAAGACTGATGCACTTCTGTTCGCTTACAGGCTGATCCGGCGCTCTCCTCAACTCACCTCATATCCCGTCTTTTCTCTCAAAACGCACCGACAGTGAGTATACTTGAATCCCTTTTTGCTTTATCACACTTTTGGGTGTTACATACGTCTTTATATCAAAAACACGCTACACGCAACTCTAAATTTTTTCAAACGCTAACCGCTCTCGCATGTTATACGTGATTCGCTGAATGTTTGCTTGCTATGTGTGAATAATGTGTACTTGTAGACCACCCTTAGCAACGATAGTACTATAGTTTGGACTCAGCACCCGATTGGTTCGGGGGTTGTTAAGGCTCGCAAATTACTTTACGTGCATGTTCGCTATTGTGAACACGTATCGCGCATACTCCACATCTCAGTCGTGTTGGTTAGCTTGTATCGTTATTGATTAGCTGCTTATATTCACCTTCTCTACGTATTGCATGTCGGTTATGCGTAACGCTTTATCGCTATTATTATGCTATTAAACCTGTATGCTCACCTTTACTTTATTGTATTGACTTGTATTTTAACGTATGTAACAGGTTGAGGACGTATCGCTACAAATTGGATTAGGTTTATGCTTTAGAAACTTGTAATAAATTAGTCGGTGAACTTTGAAGTGTTTGGGAACTTGTTGGATTTGTAATGATTATGAATGATGATATGTTAATTGTATGGGAAATTGACGTTTTAAGTATTATCGTTTAAAATAGTCGTTATGGATTCTCTCGAGCAATCTGGTTCGCCTAGTGCCGCGCCCCGATAATTCCGCCATCGGTTGGTGTGTGACAATATATATATATTAAATGGAAAGACTATTATTATATGTCAATAAATCAAAAGATACAACTGAACCTTTAAAATAGCACCAAAGTTTTCATTGGAAATGTTAAAGTAATTAAATATTGAAAATTTTAACGGATCAACAAACACCTAGTTAAAAATGATGTAAAATAACTAATCATATGCATGCTTCTGCAAATAATTTTTGATAAAGAAATACTATTATAAAAGATAACAAAGGAAATTTGATATACTTAAAAAAGAGGACAAATCCATAATATTTTCTGCAAGTAATTTATTTAAAAGGAAATACTCTCCACAAAAAAAAGAAAGTCTGATTTCTTTAAAATTTGTGACAAAAATAAGTGAAACAAAAGCCTTGTGTTTTCCCTCTTAAAACAAAATAACAATGATTATAACAATGCCACGTGGCAACTAATTGCTTAAGTGATTGACATGTGGCCTAAGATAGTTTTGATTTACATAAATTACTATTGACAAAGTGAAATATAGTTAAAATGCATTGAAGTATAAAACATTCTATTTTTTTACTTTTATTAAGAATTAATGTGTCTTCAGACAAACAACAATTACTCTTTCACAGAGCCATCTAGATTTTCTAGCTACGACCATCACTATATATCTACAAATTAAAAGACAAACATTAAATAACATCACAAGGTAACTAAGCTCCCAGTGAAAGATATGTTCACAAAACGTATACAAAATTTAACATCTGAATGTTAACCAATACATTTGACCACAACTTAAAAATTGGGAAAATACAACATGGGATTTTGAGTTTTCCAAATAAACAAATCATATATTAATGAGTAAACAGCCAAAATGGTCCCTGATGTTTGGTCACTCTTGCCACGTTAGTCCAAAACTCAAACATTTTGAATCTAGGTCCATGTGGTTTCAATATTGTTGCCATTTTCATTCAAAATCAAAATTTGGTCAGGTTTTTCAGTTAACATCCAAATTTTCTGTCTTTTTTCCTCTCTTTTAATGAATGGCAAAATGGACTTTTAAAATTTTATTATAACACATTAAAAAAAATATGATCATTTTGCCCTTCATTAAAAGTGAGGAAAAAGATAAAAAAAAATGGATGTTAACAAAAAAATCTGACCATATTTTGCTTTTGGATAAAAATGGCAACAAAATTGAAACCACAGGGACCCATATTCAAAAGGTTTGAGTTTTAGACTAAAATGGCAAAAGTGACCAAACCTCGGAGACCATATTGGCAGTTTACTCTATATTAATTTGGTATTCACACACTCATTTCACAATCTATACTAATATCAGATTGATAATCATATTCAACTTTCAGATATAAAATTAAAAGTAAAAAAACTTTTTTAGAAGATGTCTACTGTGTCAAAATCCATAATCTTTGTATTAATAGGAATAAATGGTGCAACTGTCATTCCTACAAAATATGTTCGGTCACATGATAGACTGTATTTTTGTGCTCGTTTAGAGTCAAAAGTTGAATGGTTTGACCACCGTTTTGACTTTCGCATCTGACCCATTTGGTGGATCTTCGGACCCGACCAAATACATATTTTCCAAGATGGTGTGATGGTGTTTTTGTTGGAGATGGTGGTGCCAGTGGTGGAAACCGACGACCGGACGAAATTATACTGGGTTTGGAATCATCAATGGGTTCTTTATTCAATGTGAAGGTGGGTACGGGTGGCAGCAATTGTTGGTGGTGGTTGAGGAAACGAGGGATGATTGGGTTTCCAAAGCTTAGATCGCGACTAATCGGCAGTTTTGAGGTCGGTTAATCTTCTCTTATATCTTTGACATTCAATTATTATTTTTTGAGGGGTATGATTTGGGGTTTTTGTTTGCTTTTGGTCATCAGGTTACTATTCAACCTTAATTAACTTTAATTTTCATTATCAATCTCTCATTTTTTGTTTAATTTAACATTATTTTAAATTTAAATGGAATAACTTATAAATTTAAGTTATGTGATATCTTTAATTGTGGTGTTTTCCTAATTAGGGCTTCCAATTGCATATGGAAGCTAATGGGTAATTAACTTTAAGATTTCGATTTTCAACCCGTGTAACACACGGGGAACTAACCTAGTGAGTCTCATATTTGTAAAAATAAGAACTCGATCACAACCTTTGTATTGGTAATTAGGGGTGATGACGGTTCGGTTTAAAATTACATATATATTTATAGCAGTTTTATAGTTTTTATATTTAATTTATGATTAGTATTTTTACGCATATGTAAACTTGTGGTTACATATATGTTATACATAAAATAAATGATAAAAGTACCCTTAAATAATATTAATTGTAAAGATATAGAAATAAAATGATTATTTATTAGGATTCTAAATGTTCTGCGATTATTTAAAGTTTTGAATTAAACTCAACCACACCACACATATATATCTATATAGAGTAAACTGCCAAAATGGTCCCCGAGGTTTGGGCAGTTTTGCCACTTTAGTCCAAATTTGATTTTTTTTGCATATGGGTCCTTGTGGTTTCATTTCTTTTGCCATTTTGATCCAAAATCGTAACAGAGTTAAATTTTCTTTTAAAACCAGGGTTTTTGTCATTTTTCTCTTTTTAATGAAGGGCAATATGGTCATTTAACATATAATTAATACCCTAAAACAATTATATATACACACATACAGACAAAACTCTCTCTTTCTATATCTCTCTCTCCTCTCTCTCTACATAAGTTGTCACCATTAACTTTCCCAGATTTCGTATACAAAACCGAGCTCCCATTGCTTTCTGGCATCATACCATTCCCCAAACTAAACTTCTGAATCATTGGTTTATCCGATTTCTTAACCCGGCCCTTAACAAGAGGCCTCAATGGCAAAACCCTAACTCCATTCTCCTCCCCCAAAATCAAAAACCCTATATCAGCACCAATCAAAAAAACCTGCAACTCAATCACCACAGTTTTCATCAACTTCAGCACATCTCCCTCCATAACCTTCACCGCGAAAACCCTAACTTTCCGGTCCGAAACAGAGTACATCACGAACACATTAATCGACTCCGCTAGCTTAACCGAAAACCCTATAAAATCGCAGAAGTATCGAGTTTCCAAATCACTTTGATTGCATACAACCGTAACCCTTGCGAATTGATTGTCCGTACGAAGCATATAAAATCGCAGAAGTATCAAGCTTCCGGCGAGGTGCGGAGGTGCGATTTTAGATGGTGGTGGATATGTGAGAGAGAGAGAGTTAGAGTTGAGGTGGTGGCGGCAGTGGTGTATGCCTACGGTGGTTTATGTAGAGAGAGATGGGTGTTTGTGTGAATGTTTTTATGTATATATTGATATATATGTATATTATTACAACATATTTATAAAATAAAAAATCACAAAAAAGTAAAAAGACGATTCTACCCTTCATTAAAAGGGAGGAAAATGACAAAAAACCCTGGTTTTAAAAGAAAATTTTAACTCTGTTACGATTTTGGACCAAAATGGCAAAAGAAATGAAACCACAGGGACTCAGATGCAAAAAATTTCAAATTTGGACTAAAGACACAAAACTGGCCAAACCTCAGGGACCATTTTGGCAGTTTACTCATCTATATATATATAGGGATGGATCATGAGAAAACTAGTTTAAATGAGAAAACAAGAAAACTAAATAAAAAAGCCAAAAAAACATATCAATTTTTTTTTTTGATTTTTTTTTATAAAAAATCGCTACATATATTATATAAAAAACTTTAAAAATAAAAATAAAAAAAACATATAATGCACATGTGCAACATATACATATAATGCACATGTGCAACATATACATATAATGCACATGTGTAGTACACATATAGTGCACATGTGCAGTACAAGTTTTTTTTTTAAAAAAAAGTTTTTTTATACATAAAAAGCAGAGATTTTTTATAAAAAAAATTGTAAAAAAATTATATGTTTTTATGCTTTTTAGTTAGTTTCTAGTTTTCTCACATTTAAGTAGTTTTCTCATTATCCTCCCTATATATATATATATATATATATATATATATATATATAGGTTCATGTTCCTATAAAAAATGTGAAGTTAGTGAGAAGTGTGAGAAATATTATGGTGACGACGTGTGGCATTATTTAATAATTTTATTGGTTAAGTGTAATAAGGTAATTAACTTCAAAAACCAATTTAATTATAAATAGATTGTAACATCTTTAGAAGTTATTTTAGGAGATGATCCTTTTTTTACGTATGAATAACTGATCATGGTGTTTAAACATCTGGAATGTTTTTTTGTTATTTTACAGGAATAAAACACCATGCATATTTCAAAAACACCACAACTTGAATTGTAATACAGTTATGGTGTTTTAACATCTTGGAATGATTGTATTGCTATTCAAGTCATGATGTTAAAACACCATCCAGAGACGATTGTATTGCTATTCCCATGGTTGTAAAACAAGGTCTCCAAGGCCGGTTACTCCCCGAGTAGTCGCTGTAACATCCGTCAAAAACGGATTTACCAAACCCGCTCCGTTTATCAACCGAACAGTCAGTCAAATTTTTCGTTGCGAATTAAATGCCCAAAATAATTTTAAACGATCCGTAATCAATTATTATACGGCGATATATATTTAGTTTTTGAAAAACTGATAAAAATAACAAAATAAAAATGTTTTAATCATGCCGGGTTTCGAACTCGGGTCTGTACCGATTCAAACCAAACACTTATCACTTAGCCGAACAACCGCTCCGCCGCTTTGATTTTCTGATAAATACAGGAAACATTTAATTCAAATATTAAAGTTCGGAAATCAATTTCAGTAAATTGCGCCCAAAATAACAGTCGTCGGAAATCCCGACGACTTCGCCGTTTAATTAAGTTTCCGCTCAAATTAACCGTAGAATTAACTCTCACAACGGTTATAACCGACGTCTGAACCCGCGACATCAGCCATAACCGCCGGAGAACGGCTGACTTCGAATTATGACCGAATTCAGACCCCATTCATCTCGTTACTACCCTATAAATACACCCACAACTCGCCAGAAACCTTTCACACTCAAATCGCACCTTTTCTCGGCAAAAACTCACTCGCCGGAAATATCTTATACTTCGCCGGAAAACCGTATCAGTAATCTCTGAGCTTTACTGAACCCCCTAAACCTTTACCGAAGTCACCCACACCCTTTGTAAGCTTTCGGAGGACTCTCTGCTGCAAGATACTGTCGCCGGAAAAAAATTGCTGTCGCCGGAGTTCTGCCGGAAGACAGAGTAAAACCAGCCGGTACTTCTCACGCCTAAATTTCCTTTCTTTTTACTTTTATCTCGGCTGTAATTGATCATAAAACGCTAAAGGAACTTGAATCAACATTTTGAACCAGTCAGTCGCCACTTCCGGTTAAACCAGTGAAGAAGACGACGTTTCAGTAATGGTTATGTATAATTAAAATCAAGATAATTACCGGGTTAGACACACAGTCCAGCGGTGGACTGTGTGCACTTTTAACGCTAAGGTCACGAGTTCGAGTATTGTTCCTCACACGCTGCCTTAATAAAAATCCCTTTTTTCGTAAAACTGAACCGGAGTGTTTTGGGTATATGTTAAGTATAATGATAACCGAGTTAATAACCAAGTGCGACACACAGTCCAGCGGTGGAGTGTGTGTCCGCTAACCCACAGGTCCCGGGTTCGAGACCTGTGGAGCGCACCGGTTTTGTGATTTAATTCATTTTTAAAATAAAGTGATTTCTGTTTAAATCTAATTAATGTATATAGGTAATTAAAATCGGATATATGACGGGTTAGACACGTAGCTCAGTTGGTAGAGCTGCGTGCACGCGTACGGGAGGTCTCGGGTTCGAGCCTCACCCGGCGCACAACAATATGCCTTCGAACCGGTCAACGCTAGTCAAAGTCAACGGTCAAAAGTCAACTGTAGCAGAAATAAAATATTTTTTTTTATTATTTTTATTTATTTTAATTAAAAATCAATTATAAATACTTAAAAATAACATTTTTAAGGTTAGAAAATAGCCTCAAACTCACAAAAATACACCCAACAATCCTACTAAAATAGATTAATAAAACCCGTTTACTTACCAAACCGTAATGCGATTTATCTAGGTTTAATCTCACTCGTGGTTAAAACCACTTCGCGTGCATTCAACGTCATCAACCGGACGCACCCAATGTGAGTGAATTCTTACAAACTCCCCTTTTTATTCATGTTTTGGGGTGTATCATGTGTCGTTTAAACTAATTCTCTTATGCAAATTTGTGCTATACCATTATATGAACTAAACTAGAATGTAACTATTATTGGTTGTGATGTATTCATATTGTCAAAGTTGTATACAAATTATTTAGGCCCATCAGTTCCTCGTGGGAGACGAGAACAACGCGTGCCTTAAAACTCATACATTAGGCCCATCAGTTCGTAAGAACAACGCGTGCCTCAAAACTCATTCATTAGGCCCATCAGTTCCTCGTGGGAGACGAGAACAACCGTGCCTCAAAACTCATACATTAGGCCCATCAGTTCGTAAGAACAACGCGTGCCTCAAAACTCATTCATTAGGCCCATCAGTTCCTCGTGGGAGACGAGTCGAACAACGCGTGCCTCAAAACAGTTATTTGGTGTTTGTGTGTTCAATATTCAATATTATGTGTTGTGTGAATAAATTTACATCTACATTTACTCATATGTGGTATGCACCTTATTTATAATCAATTGGATAACTCGTTCAAATGTTTTCCATAGGATTCACTCGCCAACATTATGTTGATCCAAAAACCTTTTTTTACACATGATACAGGTGAACAGGTTGAAGCAAGGAAAACCTAGGATATGCCTTAGAAGAGAACCAAGAAGCTTAGATTGATAGTTAGAACACGTTGTATCATTTATTGTAAACTTCCATTAAATTGTATTAATGAATATGAAACATATAATAAATGTCATGAGCTTTGATGATAACCCAATTATGCCCCGATCACCTTTTCCGCTGCGGGTCGGGGTGTGACAGATTGGTATCAGAGCCATGACTATAGGGATATAGGATAGGTTATCAGACCCTTAGAGCCTATACTATAGTCTGCCTAAATTTTAATTGATTAGGTGGTTACATACAAACTTGTGATATTTATTTGTTTCATATTTCAGTCAAACATACATGCTTATATACATATTCGTTATACATATATCAATGTTCATATATTCAATTCATTTTCATACTCTCATTATTCAAGGATTTTGTTGCAATTTTCAAATCCCATCAAAGTAAGTTCTGCGACGGGCATGTAGTAACCGGAAGGTTACAAGTACCGGTAGTCGGGACGTCCTGTCTAGGTTGGCATTCGTATAAATCCAAAATAACGGACCAGTTTGCCTACCTGGGGACTAACGATGAGAGTACGACGGACCTATTAGGCCAAAGCATGCCACACCAAACGTCGTTCGAACTAACCTCACTTTGAGATGTCACCGTGTCCATGCCTGGGCACATTCCGAATATCATACGTTACATATTTCTCGATTTTCTCCGGGTTTTAGTGTACGTAACCAGGCTAACACATGCGAACCATATGAAAAACCCGGTAATCATGGGGGCCCACGTGATTACGAAGGTGAAGTATGGCGGCATGCAAGGCCCAATTACGAGCAAAACCCAAGACATCCTATGGATGTAGTAGATTTATTTTTCTATCTTTATTTTATGAACGTCCATTCCCAAACACGACCCACGATCCCAAAGGCATCCAACTCATACTCTTGACATGTATTCCTTGTAGATGTCTTCTAGCCTCGCTCGTAGGAAAATGAGAGCAGGAAAAGCCCGTGAACGCATGGCTACCCAAATCGCTCAGCAAATGGCGACCGTAATACCAAACATCGTAGTTCAAGTTCAACAAGCCCTTACCGCTAATTCCGTTAACCCAACCCAACAAGAAGATCAAAACACTATCAATCTTTCAGTCACTAAATGCACCTACAAACATTTCAAATCTTGCGATCCTCCAAAATACGAAGGTACTGAAGGTGTCACCGCTCTCCTCCATTGGTTCGAAGAAATGGAGAACACTTTTCTAAATTGCGATTGCCCCGATGATCGCAAAGTGCGTTATGCTACCGGTCGCTTACTTGGAACGGCACTCACATGGTGGAATACAGAGAAGACCAAACGTGGTGTTGAAGAAACTATGACCTTGACTTGGGAAGAGTTGAAGGGAATCATGACAAGACGGTTTTGCCCAAGAAGTGAAATCAAGAAATTGGAGGATGAGTTTCATGCTTTAAAACAAAAGGAAGGCGACCACACCACATACAACAAGAGATTCCTTGAGTTAAATCAAATGGTCCCCAATTTGTTTACTCCCCTCTACCGTTTGATCGAGCACTACATTCGTGGTCTTCCATCAAAGATTCAAGACTCTGTAATAAGTACCTCGCCTGCAACTTTGGAAGCAGCAATGGAGCTAGCAACCGCGCTCACTGAGAACCGAATCCGAAACAAAGATTTCAAAGAGGAAAAGAAGAAGGATAAAGCATCAACCGAAACCTCAAACTCCACATGAACCGAATCCTTTACACCACCTACTTCTAAGAGAAAACGTGATGGGCAAATCTTCGCCGTCACCCAATGCAACCAACCAGCTTCACAAGTTGTACCTCCTCAAACTATCCCAAACGCTCAAATAGCACCCAACTCAACTTACCCAAACAAGAAGCCTTACATTGGACCTCACCCTCAATGCAACACCTGCTTCTATCACTATCCATCTACCTTACCCTGTCGACTATGTGCGAATTGTGGACGCTACGGTCATTTGAGCAACGTTTGCCGCACCTCTCAAAACCAAACCTCAACCCCTACTCAACCCATGATCCAAACATATCAACAACCTCAATACCCCATGTACCCATATGTTCGAGCTTGTTTCAATTGTGGCGACCCTACCCATTTTAGAAACACATGCCCTCGTTTGGTTAACATCATAAACGCCCAAGCTCAAGCAAACCCAGTTAACCAAGCAAACCAAGCAAATCCAGCTCCACCGCCAGCAAGAGGAAGAGTTTATAACATCAACGCCAATCCTGTTGAAGATGTTAACGGACCAAACCAACCACTTAACTAGCCTTCTCTCATCAAGAATCCAGATTCAACCCCAATCACTTAGTTTTTATGTTTTTTCTTTATGTTATCTCAATTTTCACGTATCTCAATTGGAATTTTTATCCAAGAATTTTAATGCAAATTACTAGTTCAGTTTGTTTTATACTCATTGATTTAATATTCATATCATCATACTTCACGACATATCTCAGTTTCATCATTTAAAGAAGTTGAGTTGTGCCTCACTTCTACATAGACTAACCTTTCCATCATATTAAACGAGAGAGGTTTTGTCAAACACGGATACTATCAGAATTAAGACTCAAGCGCTGGTTGTTGTGTTTGTTTATGTTGTAGAGTCGCATAGAACTAATCATAACTTGCGGATAAAGTCAATGAGAATTTGACAAGAATATGGTGGATACGCCACTGGTACTTCCTATATATAAGTATTCTTGTCAAATGATCGGAGGCATTATCAGGGGTTATGAGAGGTTCCATGCATAGGTTGTTTGTGTGATTAAGTTATTCATTTTCAATACATGCAATAAGCTCGGCTCCGTTTGATTGAGCCTTGAGCACACAGACAATTTCATTTTCAATACATGCAATAAGCTCGGCTCCGTTTGATTGAGCCTTGAGCACACAGACAATTTCATTTTCAATACATACAATACGATCGGCTCCGTTTGATTGAGCCTTGATCGCACAGATATATTTCATTTCAGTATTTTTATGTTTGATGTATTGGTTGTAGAGTTATAGGACTAATCATAATTCACTGATAAAACCAATGAAAATTTGACAAGAATATGGTGGATACGCCGCTGGTACTTCCTATATATAAGTATTCTTGCCAAAGGATCAGAGGCGTTATCAGGTGGTTATGAGGAGTTCCATGTAGGATTTAGTATTGCCTTGGTTGAAATTTGTGTTACAATTACATCATCTCACTATTTAAAGAAATTGGATTGTGTTCCATTTCTACATAAACTAACCTCTCCATCATAACAAACGAGAGAGAAACCATCACCATTCAAACATATATACTATCAGAATGTGGATTCAATTATTAGTTGTTGTGTTTGTTTGTGTAGATTGTAGTATTGGAAGTTTTGCAGTAGGATATAACCATACTTTTCCAAACACATCTAGACTCTTATGATATCATTTTAGCGAATCATTCCTGCTTCACAATACTTATACAGTAGGCAACAAAAAGCGATTCCTGTATTAGGATACTTAACCTTTACAAGGAACGTTACCGCCTCAAACAAAAACCCAAACCCTTATTTCTTCTAAGTATGTAACTGTCAAACTAAACACCATCATTCTTTTAGTCAATTATATCCCTATTTGAATTTCGGGACGAAATTTCTAAAAAGCAGGGATACTGTAACATCCGTCAAAAACGGATTTACCAAACCCGCTCCGTTTATCAACCGAACAAGTCAGTCAAATTTTTCGTTGCGAATTAAATGCCCAAAATAATTTTAAACGATCCGTAATCAATTATTATACGGGGATATATATTTAGTTTTTGAAAAACTGATAAAAATAACAAAATAAAAATGTTTTAATCATGCCGGGTTTCGAACTCGGGTCTGTACCGATTCAAACCAAACACTTATCACTTAGCCGAACAACCGCTCCGCCGCTTTGATTTTCTGATAAATACAGGAAACATTTAATTCAAATATTAAAGTTCGGAAATCAATTTCAGTAAATTGCGCCCAAAATAACAGTCGTCGGAAATCTCGACGACTTCGCCGTTTAATTAAGTTTCCGCTCAAATTAACCGTAGAATTAACTCTCACAACGGTTATAACCGACGTCTGAACCCGCGACATCAGCCATAACCGCCGGAGAACGGCTGACTTCGAATTATGACCGAATTCAGACCCCATTCATCTCGTTACTACCCTATAAATACACCCACAACTCGCCAGAAACCTTTCACACTCAAATCGCACCTTTTCTCGGCAAAAACTCACTCGCCGGAAATATCTTATACTTCGCCGGAAAACCGTATCAGTAATCTCTGAGCTTTACTGAACCCCCTAAACCTTTACCGAAGTCACCCACACCCTTTGTAAGCTTTCGGAGGACTCTCTGCTGCAAGATACTGTCGCCGGAAAAAAATTGCTGTCGCCGGAGTTCTGCCGGAAGACAGAGTAAAACCAGCCGGTACTTCTCACGCCTAAATTTCCTTTCTTTTTACTTTTATCTCGGCTGTAATTGATCATAAAACGCTAAAGGAACTTGAATCAACATTTTGAACCAGTCAGTCGCCACTTCCGGTTAAACCAGTGAAGAAGACGACGTTTCAGTAATGGTTATGTATAATTAAAATCAAGATAATTACCGGGTTAGACACACAGTCCAGCGGTGGACTGTGTGCACTTTTAACGCTAAGGTCACGAGTTCGAGTATTGTTCCTCACACGCTGCCTTAATAAAAATCCCTTTTTTCGTAAAACTGAACCGGAGTGTTTTGGGTATATGTTAAGTATAATGATAACCGAGTTAATAACCAAGTGCGACACACAGTCCAGCGGTGGAGTGTGTGTCCGCTAACCCACAGGTCCCGGGTTCGAGACCTGTGGAGCGCACCGGTTTTGTGATTTAATTCATTTTTAAAATAAAGTGATTTCTGTTTAAATCTAATTAATGTATATAGGTAATTAAAATCGGATATATGACGGGTTAGACACGTAGCTCAGTTGGTAGAGCTGCGTGCACGCGTACGGGAGGTCTCGGGTTCGAGCCTCACCCGGCGCACAACAATATGCCTTCGAACCGGTCAACGCTAGTCAAAGTCAACGGTCAAAAGTCAACTGTAGCAGAAATAAAATATTTTTTTTATTTTTTTTTTTATTTTAATTAAAAATCAATTATAAATACTTAAAAATAACATTTTTAAGGTTAGAAAATAGCCTCAAACTCACAAAAATACACCCAACAATCCTACTAAAATAGATTAATAAAACCCGTTTACTTACCAAACCGTAATGCGATTTATCTAGGTTTAATCTCACTCGTGGTTAAAACCACTTCGCGTGCATTCAACGTCATCAACCGAACGCACCCAATGTGAGTGAATACTTACAAACTCCCCTTTTTATTCATGTTTTGGGGTGTATCATGTGTCGTTTAAACTAATTCTCTTATGCAAATTTGTGCTATACCATTATATGAACTAAACTAGGATGTAACTATTATTGGTTGTGATGTATTGATATTGTCAAAGTTGTATACAAATTATTTAGGCCCATCAGTTCCTCGTGGGAGACGAGAACAACGCGTGCCTTAAAACTCATACATTAGGCCCATCAGTTCGTAAGAACAACGCGTGCCTCAAAACTCATTCATTAGGCCCATCAGTTCCTCGTGGGAGACGAGTCGAACAACGCGTGCCTCAAAACAGTTATTTGGTGTTTGTGTGTTCAATATTCAATATTATGTGTTGTGTGAATAAATTTACATCTACATTTACTCATATGTGGTATGCACCTTATTTATAATCAATTGGATAACTCGTTCAAATGTTTTCCATAGGATTCACTCGCCAACATTATGTTGATCCAAAAACCTTTTTTTACACATGATACAGGTGAACAGGTTGAAGCAAGGAAAACCTAGGATATGCCTTAGAAGAGAACCAAGAAGCTTAGATTGATAGTTAGAACACGTTGTATCATTTATTGTAAACTTCCATTAAATTGTATTAATGAATATGAAACATATAATAAATGTCATGAGCTTTGATGATAACCCAATTATGCCCCGATCACCTTTTCCGCTGCGGGTCAGGGTGTGATAGTCGCTACAAGGTAGGTTGCCGATACGACTTTCTTCAACTCTGCCTAATTACTCGGAATCGACCAAACGAGATCATACTCGGCTAGAATCGGATCTAGTTGGTCAACCAGGGCGAGTTTGACTTAGAAAAAAATAAAACACAGTTTCTACGCCTATCATATTAAAGAATGAATATCGTTTCACGTATTTAGTTATAAATATTAGAACATGTATGTGATTTGACATATATTAAAGTTCTGAAAACTAATTTCTTTATAATTTAACATGTCCGAGTACTCCTCGAGTACTCTCCGTCTAGGCCGAGTACTTTCTACTCCACGGTCGATCGACTAGGGAGCGCCTAGCGACTTTTACAACCATGGCTATTCTAGATGTTAAAACACCATACTTGAATAGCAATACAATTAATCTAGATGTTAAAACACCATGAATTGAATCACAATACAATGTTTCCAGATTTCAGATGTTAAAACACCCTAACTTGAATCAAAATACAGTGTTTCCAGATGTTTAAAACATCACTCCTTGAACCACAATACAATTAAACACACTATTGCATGAACATAGACAAAACACCATGAACTAAAACACTCGACTGAAACGTAATCTTTATCTCTATATAAGTATATCCAATATGGTACTCATATTAAAGATAAAAAATGCTCGTTATTATGGTGTATTTTTGTAAAAAAGTTACGTATAAAAAGTTATTGACATTTGAAAAAGACGGGGTTAACTTGCATGTGCATTGAGGTTGATGGTAGTTTCTTTATTTAAACAAAAAGACACTATTACCCCTAATCTAGACAAATTAGTCAAAAAAATAAAACATAATTTACATTTTATGCCATTTTTTATCTCAACCATTAACTACAAGATCTAAGAGTTTAAAACACTTCTCACAAAAACCCCCCTTTTACAATAACCCCACCCTATATATATATATATATATATATATATATATATATATATTATATGATCAGAATCATTACAGAACACTTGTTATTGCGAGAACAAAAAGAACAACTCTAAATCACTAGATTTTATGATTTAAAGTTCATATTTTTAAAATTTTATGTTTCCTACATTCGTATGTATATCATATATGCATGGAAAACCTTAAATTTTTTGCCTATATTTAGCCTACTAATGTGTACGAAATGAAACATACAAATTACATCAAATGAGGCATAAAACTAACTCATTTTTAATATTAATGTTGGAAAACGCATTTTCTTTGTTCCTTTTGAATTTACAGGACCAAATGAGATTAAAAGAACAAAAGAAGCAAATAAGCAGCCAAAACCAACATAAATACAAAAAGAAGGAATAACGCAGCATGCCCGACCCTTCAGCAACACCCCAAAGACAAAAACAAGAAAACAGAAGCTGACCACGGGGCCGTGCCTAGCCAGGCATGGGGCATGGTCAGACCTTGCACTTAAAGACAAAACCTGGAGAAAATTCCACGCCCACCACGGGGCCGTGCCCAAGTCACCATGGAATGTGGTCAACTCTCAGATTTGCAAAATCTTGATAGTACAGCGAAGAGTTGACCACGGGGCTGTGCCCAGGAGCCACGGGTGGGGCCCTCTGCTGACAGCTGCAATAAATGAAGGAAAAGAAGAAGCCGGTCACGGGCCCTGCCCACTGGACACGGGGCACCGTGGCCAGGGCACTGTTTTGACTATAAATAGGGGTGCTTGGTTCACTTCAAAGGCATCCCTTGGCAAACCACTTCTCTCTCACTTTGGCACCATTCCACCACCACTACAACACCAACACCCACCACCATCATCCATCTATCATCTTTAGAGTGTGTAGCAGTCTCGGGATCCAAGATTGATCGTAAGAGTTCTTGTCAAACAAAGGCTATACTTGGCTACTCTCTTATATCACATGATGAAGACAAGTCTTTAATGTATTACTTTTGATTTTTAATCTTTCGGCACTTTTTAATTGGGTGTGTATTAATGACTTTAATAATTAGTTTCTTATGTTGAAAGTGAACTTTCCTAATCATTTCTTCATGATGTCATTGATTTGCTCATTCGTGTCTTTACGGTCTATATAAAGTGCGTTAACTACTTGGAAGGGGGTTAGAAGGGTGGTTTGCTAAAATTCTTGTCTCGTTCAGTGTATAGATCCTGCGAGGACTTGGTTCAAGCTTACTAGGACCTCCTTCAATGCCCCAAAGGCATTGGATGGCGGGGCTGCAAATAGTTTGAACCCCTCATATGTAAACTACTATTAAAATCTAAACCGGCTTCTTGGGATGGTATCCTTGCTGACTCAAACCAATTAGTCGAGGGTAACGTCACTTTCAAAAGAGGGGTCTACCACTTTTCGCATTAATAACTTATTTAATTATCTTTCAATATTCCGACCCTTCTGGATTGTATCCTTGCTGACTCAAACCACTGAGTTGGGGGTAACGTCACCTTCAAAAGAGGGGCCTACTACTATATGTCACTCCCCAACCGATGACGGAAACATCGGGGCGTGGCACTAGGCGAACCAGATTGTCTCAAGAGAAACTCTATAACAACTATTAAGCGATAATATTTAAACGTTCAACATCCCATACTATTAAACAATAAAATCCCAATAATTATTACAAAACATAATATCTCTTAAAACATATCAAGTTCGATCTCCCCTAGATTTATTACCTGAGTTCTAAAGGTAATCCTAAACCAAAGCAGCAATAGCAAATATCCTCAACCTGCCACATATGTTAAAATAAAACGTCAATACAATTAAGTAAATGTGAGCATACAGGTTTGCGTACATAATAGATACAAAACCGTTTAGCATACACCGCATGACTTACGTAAGAGGTGTGAACTATGTAACTACTTAGATTCAAGTAAACCAACAAACTGCGATTGATCGAGGCATGCGAAAAAGTGTCCACGTCCTAAAGTCCTTTTGTACAGACTATTTCCTTTTAAAAAAATTACTTGCAGAAAATATTATGAATTTGTCCTCTTTTTAAGGTATATTAAGGTGGTGTATGTTTTTTCCCCAAAACCTATTCAGGCCTCTTATGCCTGCGCCGCGCAGACCACGCGCAGACCGTTTGTTTTTTTAACTCTCCAGACCGTTTGTTTTTTAGTTAAAGAAAAAGCTCTATATAAAGGAGAACACAATCTCGAAACTAAAGTAAAAAATCTTATAAACATAAAAAGTGATTTGATTAATCTTAAAAAAGAATGTAACTAAAATTTCCATGATAGATCAAAATAATCAAAAACTTTTTTAATTATTTAATATAAAAAATACGTATGCAATCGTTAATTTATTAAGAATTATAGAAAGTTTGATAAAAAATAAATTTATATAATCTTGAATAAACTATTGAAAGATATATATTGAATGGAAAGAATATTATTATATGTCAATAAATCAAAGGATTCAACTGAACCTTTAAAATAGCATCGAAATTTTCATTGAAAATGTTAAAGTAACTAAATATTGAAAAATTTAATGTATCAACAAATATCTCGTTAAAAATCGGTGTAAAGTAACTAATCATATGAAGGCTTCTGCAAATAATTTTTGATAAGGAAAATACTATTATAAAAGATAACAAAGGAAAATGATTATACCTTAAAAAGAGGAAAAAATCCATAATATTTTCTGCAAGTAATTATTCTATATATTAAAAAGACAAACTTGTGAATAGTGCTTTTAATATATTATAATAACATATATATTTTTTTTAGTTTTATTATTTTAATACTATAATAATAGTTATTTTCTTTACTTTTTAGTTGAATAAGTTTGGTGTCAACCGGTATTGGTGTTGAAATTACCGATGCAGTCAGGTTCGTTATCGGTACATGAAGGTAAAATAATTTCTTTTAAAGGAAATAGTCTGCATAAAAAAGAAATTCTGATTTTTTAAAAAAATTGTGACAAAAATAAGTGAATTAAAAGCCTTGTGTTTTCACTTCTAAAACAAAATAATAATGATTAAAACAATGTCATATGACAATTAATAGCTTAAGTGATTGACATGTGGCCTAAGATGGTTTTGATTTATTATAATTTATAGATAAGAAATGGTTGTTAGTGTTTTTTAGTGGTTGTGAGTGGAGGAAAGAGAAAATATATGGGAAAGTTACTGTTCATCTGTAAGTATATGAGAAAAAAATCTGGAGAGAGAAAACCTTATAAAATTTTTAATATTTTTAAAATGGTTGTGAGTGAAAGAGATAAAAAAAGGTAATGATATAGATATAAAAAATACTATTTAATTAAAAAGGAAAAAGAAAAAATAGTTGTTTTTAATACAAATATATATATATATGGATATGAAAAAGGATTTATTGTGAATGATGTCTAGAAGTTATAACTTTAGTAAATATATGAAAAATACCATAAAAATAGTTCGACACAAAGTACAACAAAGATTAAAAAGAGACCAACAAGAAGGGCACGGTTTTCAATTCAAATCATGATCCTTTTTACATAGGTCACGAGTGGCAAAGTAATTCTCGATTTCCTCTTTTATATATTTATCTTTTTAATATGAAATTAGTTGATTATAATAATATCATCATCAAAGTTTCTTTAAAAAAATTACAATTGAGAACTAAACTATATTGTGAAATTGGATTCATGTATTGTCAAAACTCAAAAGAGTAACATGTTATAATATCAAGCACTATATGGTGTACTCATATCTTATGAAATAAAAAAGAATATCTTTGATCATTTTGGTTCTACATTAATAAATATGTTAGTAAAATAAGATGTTTTTTTATTTGTTTAATATTATTTATTCTCTCCTGCTTTGGCTTTTTGTAAAAACATTAGATTCGTACATCCGTGAGTCCATTCCATTGAAACTTTCCAACATTTACCTTTTTTTTAGTACTAAAATGTTATTTTTTTATTATTTTGTATCAAATAAAATTATTTTAGAATAAAGTTCCTATAAAAAAGACATGAGAAGTGTGAGAAGACATAGAACTTTATATATAGGCATCATATTTTGGAATTAAATATGCTGTTTTAGATTGTTTTAGAAAAAAACACTAAACATAACAATTTAAAACATAATGCCATGTATTATAGGCAAGAAGTTTAAAACACACTGCTTAGCACTTAAAACACATTACTTAGCGTTTTTGGCATTGTGTTTTAAGTTTTAAGCCTAGAAATTCATTGCACTGTGTCTTAAATTGTTATGTTTGGTGTTTTTCTTGCCAAAACAACCAAAACATCACGCGTGTGTCCAAAACATGATGCATACATGTCAATTTCTATGTCTTCTCACACATCTCGTGAAAAGTGTCATTTTACAAGAACCTAAACCTAATATATATATATATATATAGAGAGAGAGAGAGAGAGGAATTATAGAGAAAAAACTCACTTAACTTAAAAAAACCTTAAGAAAACCTTATGTAACAATTTTATTTATTTATTTTTTTTTTGTTAAAAAATTAGGGAATGTAAGTTACATGTTATTGAACGTTTTGTAACAAAAAAAAAACAAGAAGCGCCGAAGTGATTTTTTATAAAAAAATTAAAATTCAGTTATAATATATTATATATATATATAATATATATATATATATATATATATATATATGCTAAAAACTGATTTGTTAAGTTTTTTTATAAAAAAGCCCACTTGGCGCTTTTTGTATTTTTTTGTTACAAAACGTTCGACAACATGTAACTTATTCCCTAATTTTTTTTACAAAAAAAAATTGTTACATAAGGTTTTCTTGGGTTTTCTTAACTCAAGTGAGTTTTCTTTCTATCACTCTCCTATATACATATGTGTATGTGTGTGTGTGTGGAATGTATTAGAGTATTTAATTTTTTTTGAACGGCACACTTCAATTAAAAATGCTCTAGCAAGACGCTAGAAGCAAAACAACAAGAAGATTACCCATTAAAGTTACACCAATCCCTCCAAGACATCTCTTTTAAAGGGGATCTATTTTTCAACCATAAATAATCTAGCGATTATCCTCCATAGTTTTTTGTTGCCGAATCCACAATATCGTTGAAGACTCTATCGTTTCTCGTCTTCCAGATGCACCAACACGCAATTAGGACGATACCGTGTAACGCCTTCCGCTTTTGCCGGTCCAGATTCACATGCTTGTGAAGCTCCAACAGGGCGCGAACCGTGGACGCATAAATGGGACTCACACCACACCACCTGCTTACCCCACTCCAGATTCTTTCTGAAAAACTACACGAGGTGAAAAGATGTGTAGCCGTCTCCTCCTCCTCATTGTAAAGCCTACAAAGATCCGCCCCCACCTCTATACGCCTATCCGCGAGCGCCTTAAAAGTAGGAATCTTCTCCATCTCCGCTTTCCACGCGAACAAGTTCACTTTTTTTGGAACCCACGAGTTCCAACTCATCACATAAGGCTGGTCGTTTTCCACCCAGTTACACAACGTCTTCTTCATCGATTTAACCGTAAAAACTCCACTCGCGTCTTCGTTCCACACCCATTTATCCAGCTGATTGGATAGCACTAAACATTCCAACCGGTTTTCCAGGTCTTCAATCTCATTTGTTTCTTCCTGAGTGAGCATACTCCTCTTCCATCGCCATTTCCACACCATGTTCTCGTTAATCATTTCATACCGATATTTAACGAAACCGTTTTTGTCTTTTTCCAGCTCAAATATATATGGGTATATCTGCTTCAGAGGGGTTTCGGCTAACCAAGTATCCAGCCAAAAACGAATGTTCCCTCCCATACCCACCTTGCCTATGATACACCTAGATAAATCCACATCTTTGTTTGCCAAGTCTTTATCAACATTCGCTATCCCTTTCCAAACCCCAGCGGTATGCTTAGCATGCGTAAGATACGGAAAAGCCCTATTCAACCCATGAAGAGCATCAATCATTCTTCTCCATAAGGCCGATGACTCGGTTTTATACCGCCACCACCACTTTGCCAAAAGAGACCAGTTTATGTCTTTTAGTGGAACCAAACCCACACCACCTTCCTCAATCGGTTTCATCACCCTATCTCATTTAACCCAACTCATTTTCCTTCTTTCTTCGTTACCCGCCCCCAAAAAATTCCGTCTTCTCACTTCTAGCTTATCTATAATTTGGGCTGGTCGTTTGTTAGTTGTTCGTGTTTGGTTGTTTTGTGTTTCTCTAGTCTTGGGATGCCAAGTCTAGCCCAGTTTGTCACTTTGGCATACTCGTGTATTGTTTTGCTCGATTTATAAGATTCACCGGGGTAACCCCTTTACCTAAAAAAATTGAAAAATAATAGGTTGGTAAGGATTCCATCACAGCTTTGATCAAAGTCAACCTCCCTCCCACCGAAAGGCAAGACGCCTTCCATTTTGAAAGTCTTTTATCGAACGCCTTCCATTAAAGTATTTAATTAGTAAGTAGTTTAAAACGCATGTGAAATATACACCAACAAAATTGCCTAACACATCATGATGTATAGTTTAAATAGTTTACGATCGTATCATGGGTTCAAATTATTACAAATGCAAACTTACATGATATTTGGGTGTAAAAATTTGCTTTTAAAAAGGGAAATGTCACAGAATAGTAACCAAGTTTTAGATGTGTTCTATTAAAGTCATTCATACTTTTTTTGTGTCTCTTAAGTAACTCAACTTTCAATTCTTGTTTCAATCTTACACAATCATCAGGTTAACAGGTTACCTTGATGACGTATCAGGTAACCTTTTATTTTTTAATTGTCAATGCCTATGTGGATTATAAAAACAATGGCCTGGTCTTTTCAAATAAAAAGATTAATAAAAAATATGGATTAGTTTATAAAAAAAAAACAAATGATGAATTCCGAAATTCACAATCACGATTTCCATGGAAAACAACATTCCTATCATTTGCAGATTCAAGATATATGGACATAATTTGATGGCACAGATTACGATTTGGTGACCTTGCTCTATGAATCACTTGTGGGTTTTGATTACATAGAAATGTATGCTTGATTGCCCATTTCTTAGTGACTCAAAGTGACCAATTTACCCCATACTGAGGTTGCAATTGAGTAAGATGTTGCTGGTGACGCTGCTGCTGCTGTGCAGCAACGGGAATATACGACAAGAATTGATCGGAGTTCGAGCTGGTTTATTGCTGCCGACTCCGACATGGCTGGTGGTTAGGGTTTGAGATAAGAGCATTACAATTAAAAAATAAAAACAAGGATTACCTGACATATCATCAACGTAACCTGTTAACCTGATAAATGCGCAAGATTGAAACAACAATTGAAAGTTGAGTGACTTTAAAGTTACAAAAAGAGTTTGGGTGACTTTAGTGGAACAAATGTGAAACTTGGTTACTATTCTATAAAGTTACCCCTTTAAAAAAATGACAAGTTTGTAATGTACAAAGTTAATTTTAACAGTATATAGATCATCTTTCAATATCTACAAATATGCTTTTATTTAGCATTTGAAATAATTTAAGAAGTAAATGTAGCAAACAAAATAATGATAATAATATAACTAGTCACCATACTTGATACATAGTCGACGCATTAATGAAATACCAAATTTAAGAAGGTTCTTAATAAGCATTCAGATTTTGACATTTGAGATTTATATAGATATAGGTTTTTAATATACAAAATATCTTTATTGAAAATGAGTTAATAAAAATCTTAGTTTTTTTTAAATAGTAAACTGGACTCCCTAGTTGTAGGATGTAAACAAATCAACACTAGGGCAGAGGTACTTAGGACAGAGGTAGTGTACAAGTAGAGGTAGCATGTGCTATCTTTCAACTCCGTCTACGTAGTGTAAAGTTTTTATTTATTTATTTATTTATTTATTTTGATTTTTGATTTTATAGAAAAAATATCCCTAATCCATTTTTTTTCTTGTGGAAAACCTTTTAATTTTTGGGCTAGATTCGTTAATGAAACACACCAACCTTAAGCTCACCCGTTTACACTCAAACAAAATTGTAACTGACAGAGAAAAAAACTTTCTAATAACTTTCAAGATTGTCATAATACTAATAAATATTTTGCTATTTTACATTATTAAATACATTATTATTAAAAATGTTATGCATGATTGCATTTTTTTTTTTTTAAGTAAATTTTACTTCATATATAAGCTAGAAAACTTGCCAAGTTACATCAAAACAGAAGGTAACCGGACAACAAGCTGCGCCGTCAATCCTTTCTGAATTGCAAACCCTAACCTTCCAAATACAAACCCTTGCCCCCTTGGGGTTGAACAATTCCTGTAGACGACCCGTTGAACCCTCGTCAAGAAGTGGATAGCTTCTGGCGCTAGGGAGCCAAAAGTATCAAAGGCAAAAGGGACAAAGACATGTTGGTTCTTTGCGCAAGCTTTAGCGTGCTTATCCACTTTCTTTGATTCTGCCTTTCTTGCCGCTTGTCCAGCTACAAACCCGTCTTCCCTTAAACCAACCAAAGGGGAAACCCCCGTGAGGTCTACACAAGCATGTTTCCCCCAGCCCAGCCAAAGACGAGCAGATCCGCTGGTCGCAGAGTAGATCTCCCTTCCATAGGGTCCGTGAGGAAATTCACAGGGGCCTCTTTCTTAGCCGAAATCTCAGCTCTTCTTAAGATGTCCCACAAAGCATCACGCACCCAGTCGTTCCAATATTTGAACCCAGTGAGCTATTTACAGTGAACTGCATGCTCCCCGTATTTATCCATACAAGCTTTACGACATATCGGGCAAGTTTCATCTTCCGGGTACATAGGGATCATCAACCGGTATTTGAGAATGGCTCTATATTCTACTGCAGACATATATTGTCCCAACCCCTCAATTGGTATAACGGTCAAAAATTCCTGAGCATGGGGACCTTTCAGGCACTCAAACACCGCCTTCTGGCGGGATGACAAATCAAAAGCTTCTCCCAGGCTTTGAGCGATTTTGCTAAACAGAGCATTCGCCAAAGTTTTTTGTGGCTTCGAGGGGGCGGTGTCCTTATTAGAGAAACCGCCAATATCCAAGTCTGGGAGAGAGACATTTAAGCGTTCAAGCGCCTGCTGATAGTCCGGGTCAAGCCCGACGACCTCACAGTTTCGAAGGATATGATCCTGTAGTTCCCAAGACTGTGCTCTAGACGCCACAAAGGCATAACCCCCAACATCTCAAGCTGAGAAGAGGCCCAAACCACCTAGACGCATTGGCAAAGATGCCAGACGCCACTGGAGGTCACCAAAGAAGAGCCGCCACCCACTACTATGTCTTCTATAGCCTCTCTAAGGCCATCATCGAACCGAGATACCGCATCCTCCATAAAATGCGGTTGACAAGTCTGCAAACCAAAAAGTAACTTAGCGACCCCCATGCACGACCTTAGCAGAAGGAGTTCACATTGGGGATCTCTCAGGCAGGGTAAGAGTTTCATGAGGTCAACCGCCCCGAGGCTCGCCGCCGATTGCATTTATAAAAAAATGAAAATAAGTCGGGTATAATTGTTTCCCAAAATAAATAAACAGTTCGTGAAGTTCTGTATTGAGAATACATAGCACATTTGGAGACCTGTTTTATTGCTTATCATCCAATCATCCATAATTGACGTTTTAACCTAATCCGTGCTTTCTCATATCTCTCTCTTGATTTGCACCGTAAATTTGATATATTCTTTTTTTTCATTATTCTTAAATCAGTCAACAATTTGCCTGTTTACAAATAAATAATAATGTTTTTATCAGGTAATTTATTATTAGGACATTGTATTTTGTCTAGCGTGTTTGTACTTTGTGTTAACTTAATGCGTAGGGTGGGTGGGGCGTAGTCGGTAACTCATGTTCCGGTGTCACTCCCAGATGGGTACACCGCCGTCACCTTTTGTAAGCGAAATCATGGAATAGTCACCGAGGAATGGAATGTGGATTTTGTGTGTGTATGTGTGCTTGCATGGAAAATAGTGCAAGGCCAGGTACATGCGGGTACACCGACGCCGGTTTCGGCTGGTAATCGAGGTGGTACCGGGTTGTGTTGTTTATCGTCTGTGAGCATACCTCCCACTCTATGTTCTTCGATTTGGTTTTATTGTCATGTCATGTAATGTAACATTAACTTTTTTTTAAAAAAAATCAATAATTTATTTAATTACCATTATAGTTAGTTTTATTAATATATTAAAAAACTTTAATTCACTATTAATAAATTTCATAAGTAATTGTAATAATAATAATAATAATAATAATAATAATAATAATAATAATAATATGTGTGTGTGTTTCTCTTTTACTAATAAGTTTAAATACATATATATAAATTTTAAAACATTTTCAAGTTTAGGACTACATCCTTGCACACGGAAGATGATAATTTTGAATCAAGAGTTTTGTTGAACAACACATGTTTTTGTCAGATATATCAAGTGACCATCCATATAAGAAGAGTGATGCAACTTAGTATTAAGGATGGTATTGGCGAGTCTACATAGAGCTGGCTGTAACGGACTCCGATCCTAAAAACAATAATGCCTTGAATTCTTGGGATAAGCATGAGCAATCAAATAGAATATAGCATTGCAATAAGACCCCATACCTAGAGCTCACATCATATAACCCATTTGAGACATTGTGGAATAGGCTAAATATCTTTTAATGTCTTTTTGAGCAAGCACTAAAGTATGTTCGGAAAAAAATGTTATTATCCCTATCAAAGAGATAAAAAATTTGTATGGGGTATGACTATGAAAAAGGGCCCGTAAAAGAAAAAGAAGTTAGGGTAACTTGTAGGCAAAATTCCCGCTCGTCCCCAGGAAAAAAATCCTGGCCGCTTTGCAAGGGTGTAGCTTTGGGGGCGGGAGGGGGCGCCGGCCGCCCGAACTTTTCGCTCTGTAGTGGAGAGTATGTAGTTTTCGTATAGAAATTTTTGGATATATACGTTTTGACCCCCCGGTCTTATAGAAATTTTTGGTATATACGTTTTCAAACCCCGGTCGGAAATCTCAAGCTTCACCACTGCCGCTTTAGTTAGATGGTCAACCAAACAAGCAACTAGCCTAATGGTCCAGTTTGAGGTTTTGTATGTTAAATCCGGCCTCACATGAAACAAACACAATTCAACCAAAGGGCTATAAAATGATATTTCTATTTATTTCAAGCATTCTGTATCGATGACAATTCAAGATGTCAAATTATAAGAAAAACTACAAAAATGCTCATAAAAATGAAATAATAAATAATAATAATAAATAATATAATAATAATAAATAATAATAATAATAATAAATATAATAAAAATAAAAAAAAACACTATTTTGAAATAATACTTGTCCGAGTACCGTAGAAGGAAAAAGAACATCATAATATACATGAATACATATTCATATGTGTTGAAGCCAAGGCAGCAAATGGCAAGCATGGTTATAATTAAAGGGGTCATGAAATCCTAATAGTGACACACAAAAAGTAACACACTATCTCACCTTCATATATACATATAAATCCCCCCCCCCCCCCCCATATATATATATATATTATTTATTTATATACATATATACAAAACCCTATAAATACCCTTTCATTCCTCATTATCTTACTTGAAACCAAACTTCACACAAAAATGGTTCAAAAACCTCACACCAAATGTATTATTTCACCACCCTCCCTCTTCTTCATCCTAATTGGATTCTTGATTGTCTTCACCGGAAAATCAAGACCGCCATTCGCTTGTGACCCTGGTAATACGGTCACTAAAGACCTCTCCTTTTGTCGCGTAAACCTACCGATCAAAGATCGAGTTAAAGATTTGCTAGGAAGACTAACTTTGCAAGAAAAAATAAGCCTTTTGGTCAACAATGCAGCCGCGGTACCTCGACTAGGAATTCAAGGGTACGAATGGTGGTCCGAGGCGTTACATGGTGTTTCGGACGTGGGCCCCGGGACGAAGTTTCTTCCAACGTTTCTTGGCGCCACACAGTTTCCTCAAGTTATTACGACGGCTTCGACTTTTAATGACACTTTGTGGGAAGAGATTGGACAGGTTATGTTACGTTTCTTATTTCATTTTTTAGTGGATATATCATTTCGTTATATTTTTTAACAACTTCTCGGTCTGGAATATATCTCATTTCGTTATTAATGTTATTTGGCTGATAGTATTCGAATTATGCCAAACTATAGTGTCAAAATTAATGTTGAGAATAACTTCAATGGGAAACATGGGTTGAATATAGGTGTTTCACTTGTCAAAATAAACTTATGTTTTTCAATATTAATTAAGTTATATATAAACTAGTGAAGTAAAATTACACTATTTATGCATATCTATCCTACATAACAAAATAAATTTATTGGGGAATACATGAGGCATATAATTTTTTGTACTCCAGTTTCTCTCTTTCAAATAATCAAAATTTATATATTCGATTAATTAATGAAATAATATAGGTTTAGGAAAATAGAGCAATTTAAAACTAAAAGTTTTACATATAATAGGAGTTTCGGTAAGTTTTAGAAAATTTCAAATTTGTCTATTTTCCTAAATCTATATTATTATCATTAATTAATCTGATATATAAAATATAATTAAGTGAAAGAGAGATGGAAAAAAATTAGATACCTCCAATAGATGATAAGCGTCCCTCATAAATTCCTTTTATTATATAAAAATAGACTATGTAACATTATATTTATCTACCTGTGTAATTCACAAGATTGTAACATTACATACACACCCCGTCATTTTATAAGTAGAATCGCATAGTGATGCATAAAACATTGTAACACTTGGTGACAAAAGAATGCGTTTAAAAAAGTTTTTCTATCATATTTAAAGTAACCGTTAGGTGGAAGTTCTTATTCCATATGCATTGGGCATTCATCCATCTATAACTATATCTATATATTTATTTATATCTAATAAATAAGTAACTAGTTAGACATCATATGTTACAATTCTATAAACACAAATTACTATTTTTTTTCTTATTTAACACATTTGTATTTTATTTTTTATTTTTAAAATATATTAAAATATTGTTTTATAGTTTCTAAACCTTAATTACTAAATATTTGTTAATTTTATTTAATTCATATAATGCATGTGTTTCTAACCTTATTGTGTATATATATCCACATAAAATATCTTACATCATTTTTGCTGTTAGTGCTACTGTGGGTCACACTCACAAGTCAAAAGTCACGGGATAACCAAATTCTGCAGGCAGTGTCACAGACTCACAGGATAAACAAATTTTACTGCCATCAAAATAGGCCCTGTTTTTTTATGGAGAAAAGTGTTTTCTAATTGTACCGTTACTTGAAAGAAATAATAGAAGGGCTTTCTTGCATACTTATTAAACTAAAGGGGTTGAATTGTACTTAAAGCCCATACTTTTAATATGCTATGACAAATTGACACCAATGGACATTTAATATGGGCCGGCTCGTGGGGTTTCTTATCTATTATAAGTTATAACCCATCCTACAAAAACACCTTTTTATTGTTTATATATATATATATATATATAAGATCACTAATTTTATCATTACAATCAAATTTAGTGTACTTTATATAAAATATAATATAATACAAGTTGTGTATTTTTTAAATATGGTTTAAATTTTAGGTGGTATCGAATGAAGCACGAGCTATGTACAACGGAGGAATGGCGGGCCTAACATTTTGGAGCCCAAATGTGAATATTTTTCGTGATCCAAGGTGGGGTCGTGGTCAAGAAACGCCAGGAGAAGATCCAGCACTAGCCGCTCGGTATGCGGTTAGGTATGTTAAAGGACTTCAAGGCAATGTGGGTACTAGACTTAAGGTAGCTGCGTGTTGCAAACACTACACCGCATATGATCTTGATAGTTGGAATGGCTTTAATCGACATAGCTTTAATGCTAAGGTAGCTATTTAATATTATTATTAGTATTACTCTAATTATAATTGTAACACTTGTAAAAATTACATTTTTTTTTGTTTTTATGCAGGTGAGTAAACAAGATTTAGAGGACACATATAATGTACCATTCAAGGCTTGTGTTTTAGAAGGTAAAGTTGCAAGTGTGATGTGTTCATACAATCAAGTAAATGGAAAGCCTACTTGTGCCGATTCGAATCTCCTCAAGAACACAATACGCGGGTCTTGGCGCCTCAACGGGTAAGACTTAGATAGTGAGTTTGCAATATAATGAATCACTAGTTCTGTTTCTTGAATTGTCTCTAACTATTTTTCAAAAAAAAAATAGATACATCGTGTCGGATTGTGATTCAGTTGGAGTTATGTATACCGATCAACATTACACGGCTACGCCAGAAGATGCAACTGCGGAGAGCATCAAAGCGGGTTTGTATCAATTTGTGTAACATGTTTTGTTTTATGTTGTGGGTTCTATTTATATGGCTTTGTTTATCTTTCTAGGGCTTGATTTGGATTGCGGCCCATCTTTGGCGGTGTATACTGAGGGGGCGATAAAACAAGGGAAATTAAAAGAGGTTGACGTCGATGGGGCCTTGGCAAACACCATTGGTGTTCAGATGCGTTTGGGTATGTTCGACGGGCCAAAACAACCGTATGCAAACTTAGGAATACATGATGTATGCTTAACGTCGAGTAACCAACTTGCACTTGAAGCGGCCCGTCAAGGGATCGTTCTTCTAGAAAACCATGGGCGAGGCCCACCTTTATCAACAATGCGACACCATGCCGTTGCTGTTATTGGGCCCAATTCTGATGTTACCGTCACCATGATCGGCAACTATGCTGGTACGCATTATAAAAGTTGGTTTTCAACTTTTCATTAAAGTAAAAATAAAATCTAATATTTTGGATGCATTAGGAATTGCTTGTGGATATACAACACCGTTACAAGGTATAGCGAGATACGTTAAGACGATCCATCAAGTTGGATGTAGTGATGTGAGTTGTAAAGGGAACCAGTTAATTGGGCCAGCCGAAAAAGCTGCCCAACAAGCCGATGCAACCGTGTTAGTTATGGGCCTTGATCAATCTATCGAAGCAGAAGAAAGAGACCGGGCCAACATACTATTGCCTGGACATCAACAAGAGCTAATATCTAGAGTTGCAAAGTCTTCAAGAGGCCCATGTGTACTCGTCATTATGTCCGGGGGCCCACTTGACATCACTTTTGCGAAAAGCGACCCTCGTATTTTGGCTATAATTTGGGCCGGGTATCCGGGTCAAGCCGGTGGAACTGCTATTGCTGATGTCTTGTTTGGAACAACCAATCCAGGTTCTAGAAATAAATAGATTTAAATTTTTTCACAAAACCAATGGGTTACATATGCTATTGGGCCTCACAAAGCACAGTAGGCCTTAATAAGGTACTAACTTCATTTTTTTTAAATTTTTTTAGGAGGAAAGTTGCCTATGACATGGTACCCACAAGAGTACTTGGCTAAAGTACCGATGACGAATATGGGAATGCGGCCCGACCCAGCCCACAACTACCCCGGTCGGACCTACCGTTTCTACAAAGGGCCCGTTGTCTATCCGTTTGGACACGGTCTAAGTTACACAACTTTCCATCATTCCATAGCTCAAGCCCCAACATCTCTTTCGGTTCCCATGCTACCAATCCACCTCGAAAACAACAACGCAACGACTCTAACCAACGGGGTGCGCATATCACACACGAAATGCTCGACCCTCTTAACAAGCCTACACATCAATGTGAAGAATACGGGAACCATGGATGGGACGCACACCATGATGGTGTTCTCGAGCCCCCCAGAAGGTAAATGGGCCACAAACAAGCAATTGGTGGGCTTTCAGAAGGTCCATGTGGTGGCTGGTGGGCTTCAAAGGGTTGCACTTGATCTTCATGTATGCAAACATTTGAGTGTGGTTGACCAATTTGGGATTCGAAGGGTTCCAATGGGTGAACACACTCTTCATATTGGTGACATCAAACATTCTTTAACCATTAAACCAACAATTGAAGAAATCAAGTATTGATATTTTCAAATTAGACCTTTAACTATTTAAAGTTGGGAATTCTACCCTGGGTGTTATGGTATATAACACGATTGTTCTTCTTGTTTTAGAGTTTAAATTGCAAGATGTACAACCCATTAAACCGATTCAATGAATTAAAATAATTTGGTAACGCTTTAGGCATTTGTCATTGTCACTCTTGATATAATGTTTGAGCATTAATTGAATTTTCATGTGACAAATACATGTTAATCATTGGCATATTATAAATATATTTCTTTCATTGAGAATTTAAATTCTCATCACCGAAATATTATTATCTAAAACTAGGGCGTAACTATGGCTGCAAACAAACCAAACATTCGACGAACAGTTTGTGAACTGTTTGGCGGGAAGTTTGTTTGTGTTCGTTCGTTTATTAAACAAACGAACACAAACAAGAAATTTCGTTCGTTAAATTAAATGAACGAACATGAACAGAGGCCGCATACATTCATTTATGTTCGTGAACGTTTAGTTACGTGTTCATTTGTGTTTCATGTTCATTTGAGTTTGATAGTTCCTTTGTGTTTTTGGTTTTTATATTTTATTTAAATACTTCAAAATTTCGACAATAAAATATTTAATAAGTATCAGTGTATTATATATTATGTTCATGAACGTTTTATGTTCGTTTGTTTCCATTTATGTCCATGAACATTAGTTTGTCATTTGTGTTCATCAACGTTCCTTTTTCTTCATCGCCTAAAATTAACAAACAGATACAAACAAACACGAACAAGTTCATTTCCTTAACAAACAAACACAAACATAAAATCATGTTCGGTAAGTGTTCATGAACAGTTCGTGAACAAGTATATTTCTTAACAAAGGTCTTGTTCGTGTTCGTTCAATTCGTTTGCAGCCCTAGGCGTAACAATCCGATCTGAGCCGAGCTTCACCTTGTTTAATTTCGAGTTTGGCTAGTTTAGTTTACGAGAATTCGAGCTCATCTCTATCATGGGCTCACTTGCTTACTACTTATTAAATATTTAATTATTTTATTTAAGTACAAATAAATTTTTTTATATATAAGCGCACACATAAAAAAAATATATTTGGTTATATTACATGTATAAGTTTGTTTAAGCTTGATATGGGAAGCTTAGACTCAAGCTCGTTTATTAAAGGACAACCATGTAGGCTCAAGCACAACTTTGGCTCAATTAAGCTGACTCAACCTGAGTATCTCACAACCAACTCGGCTGGTTTACACCTCTATATATGACACTGTTTGTTGTATAAAAATATTTCAGAAAAAAATATATGTAATGATTTATAAATCACGTAACTAGTTGTATTTGATTATTATTTGAAGTTACTATTTTTAATAAAAAAAATATAGGTATAAACATTCTTATGCTCTAAACACATTTGCTTAGAGCATCCACAACGTTAGTGATTTCAGATATCTACGTTTACAAACGTTATGTCAACTATCACATTAGATTTTCACTCATTATTCAAACGCGTATATTTTTCTCCATGTCAAACACATATTTTTCTCCATTGTTGCATTCTGGCCTTTTATTTCCACCTCATTACCTTTCTTACATTTTTTTACTGCCAAACTATTTTTTTATTATAAATTTTTCTTCAAATTATATTATTTAAAACAATATAATACTTTAACAGGTGTTTGTGTTTGTATATATATTACAATACTGGTATTTGATATAACAATTGAAAGACAAATTCCAAAAAAATAAAGCCACGATATGCTTAAACGGAGTTGAAAAATATTTTATCGATAGAAACCATAAAAATGGATATCAGTAACGGTTTCAAAACAAATATCATCAATGATTATGATGGTACTGATACCTACCGGTACCGATGTTGTTCGGTTGGAATCAACATGGTACCAATATTGTTGGGACCATATAAGCCCGCTCGTCACGATACCAATATCACTTTATTTACGATAAAAAACGATACTCTATATCGCTACCGAAGTTGTTCGCTCGGTGTCGGTTCAGTTCGTCATGATAAGGAATAGACATTCGGTTCAAGTTTACAGTATATAACAAATATCCTATACCGCTATTGAAGTTGTTCGCATAGTATCGGTTCGGTTCATCACCGTAAAGAATAAATTATATTTGACCCGTTCGATTTTGAACATAACTTTTAGCGAAAGGAAGATAAAAATATACACGTATTTGGAATTTTATAAAGCAATACACTATATTATTAGATTAAAGAAAAGTGTAACGTCAATTTATATAGAAAAGAACTATATGTGAGATAACTTTGATAACAACTCGGTTTTTTAAAATATTATATTTAGAAGTAGATAAAAACTGACATATCGCAACAACATACTCAAAGTTATATAAATCATTGTATTATAAAGGTCATAAAAAATATGTTTAAAATCAACTAAAATATGAAAATAATCAAAAATTAAAAATAAGCACTATTAAATAATTAAATTTTAAAGCACTATTCATGGATGCTTTCTCTTTATATAAAACTAGTGAGCTTTTCTCACGCTTCGCGGCAAGAAATTGTCATTATCTGTTCGATTCGTTACGATACGATACTAGCTATAGTAATGTAAAGAGAAAAACCTTACATCAATCAAAAACAATAAAAACGAATATCGGTTCGGTTGGTCTGTGTTCTAGGTTTATCTTTTTCAACATTCAGATGTAAATTTTAATGCAAATGAATATCGTGTCACTATCACACCAAATCTATTTGAAACCAACTGAATAACATCTGTATAAGTACCGGCATTTATTTTTATTGCTTTTGCTTTCGATAAACTGACAATGGATATCATGTCAAACCGAACGACATCTATACATGTATGTACTCATTTTTATGGTTTCTTGTTTGATAATGGATATTGTATGGTACCATAGTGAACTGAAACGAAACCAAACGAACAACATTGGTTCGGTACCAATATTTATTTTCATTGTTTTTTTTTTCTTTCCATAAACAGACACCATACTGTTATCATACTATATCGTACAACATCAATAACCATACTGTATTCTTATGGTTTTCGATTTTGAAAATTATTCATTTATACAACTTCGTATGTGACGATAAATGAATATCGGTACATGTACCGTGACAATCTGAACCAATCGATGCCATTCGAACAACATTGGTGCCGCTACCGGTGTTCTCTTTTATCGTTTTCAGCCGATGTAAAACACGTGTCGATTTCTATACCTAGTGCATCTATTGTACCGCTACCGTAGTGAATTGTATCGATAGGGGTGTGCAAAGTCGGTTAACCGAAGGTCGGTTAACCGCTAATTCGGTTAATCTAAAAGTGTTAACTGTAAGCATAACCGATAGGCGGTTAACCATGGTTCGGTTAATCGGCGGTTATGGTTATTTCGATTATTAACCGATATATTCTTTTTTTGATTTTAGATTAAAATAAGGTTGTATTCTTGTATATGGTTTATGGTTGTTTCAATAAATAAAATCTGATTATGTTCTTATACGAGCTATTTAGCTTATAGAGCATATAATGTATAGTAAAAAATGAATTACTTACTTCATAAGTAATTAATATAACATATTTTGACATAGATATTTAGTTTGCTAAACATTTAACTTCAATTGTAAATATTAAAAAGAATCACAAATAAATATAAAAAAACAAGGTTGAGTTAAATTCAGTTAACGAAGATACTTAACTGTAACCGAAATGTCTGTTAATCATATTTAGCTAACCATAACCGTTCAGTTTGAACGTTTCGATTATTTTGGTTAACTTTTTCGGTTTTCGGTTTTGGTTCGGTTTTTACTCACCCCTAATCGGTACCAATCAAATGCCCACAAAATGTTAAAAAAGACAAACATAGACGTGAATTTAACTTTTTTTAAAGTTAACGAATTCAAGTTATTATTGTACCGGTACTGTAACGAACTCTATCGTTACCAATCCACGAAATGTTAAAAAAATAAATAAACATAGACGTGGATTTTGATTTTGATCTTTTTTAAAGTTAACGAACTTAAATTATTACTAAAATATCAAATTTAGTAATAAGTTAAATACTTATAATAAAAATAAAAAAATGAATACTTACAATTATGAATTACTATTTATTACTAAAAATAAAATTAAATTGCATATAACATATTAACAAAAATTAAAATACTTAAAAATTATAAACACGACTCATCCGAACTTTGAATTAATATGTATGTATAATATATAATGTTTTTAGCATTATTTTTTTAATACTAAGAGGCATTATAGTCATTTTACATGTATTTAACGGCGTAAACTAACGGACATCCACTATAGGGATTATTCGAGTAATAATTTGCAGACCACACCACAATAAACCCAATGTAATATTTAAAATTAAGGATTAAATCCATTACTTTAACAAATCACAAAGACTATCCATACAACTCTATATAACAACTTATTATAATTGAACCAAAAAGTTACAATTGAACTAAAATGAAACTATTTAGTTTATAAAAAAGTTAGACACTTAATTGAAACCTAAAATACATAAATAAATAATTGAACACTTGAAACCTAAAATAAAAAATAAAAGAAAAGGTACCATTACATTACATTACTTTGTATTAATTATTTATTGTGGGTGAGATAATATTCATCATACTTTGTATTAATATACATAAAATACAATAAATTAAATTAAATATAATATAATAATAATATTATATACACATACTATGCTATATTATAATACATGTCTCAAAGACCTCATAAAATTTAGGTTTTACAAGTATAATTGCTTAGAATACGACACATAATGTATATATTAACTGCTTTTTAGGGTAAATATGTCTTTTGAACAATAGTTATACTTTACCCCCCCCCCCCCCCCTATAACTGACAATTCCCTTATTATTATTGTGGTTATCAATGCCTAAAATAGATTATAATTTCTAAGTTTCATCTCATAAATATATATATATATATATATACCATTGTATCTATTTTATTATACACACATATTAATAATATAAACATTTTTCTCCATACATGTTTTTCTTGTATTGTTTAGTTATTAGGCTCCTTTCATAAGATTTTATGATTTTTAGAAGTTTTTATAAAGTTTTAATGATTGCGTGTATGTTTTCTTTGAGACTTTAGCAACCAATGAGAGGGAGTAACTAATCCTAACCAAGAACCAAGATTCCCACTTGGTGGGTTCCAACTTACCAAATTGTCTCTAAAAAGTATTTGAGTTTATAAAGTTTGATTTTTTTATAAATCTTTTGTTTTTATTAAACAAATACTTTATGCATAGAAGCTAATAAAAATATATTTATTTTTAAGTAATGCATATAAAAATGTAAAGAAAATATAAATCAATCAATTAAGCACATGTTCTCAAATAGATGTCCAAATCGTTTTATGGTGTACTCCACAATTGACGAGCTTAAATTCTACATGGTTTATGTTATGATGAATATATTTTAGTAAATAAAGAAAATGATGTTAAGAAAAAAAAATCAATGTTCACATGTAATATATATACATTTAAGGTTTTCATATAAAAATGTAAAATCATATTAATTTTTTTAATGATAAACTTCATTAAACACCGGCCGGTCTGACAACACCCACAATATATACAAAGGAAATTTAAACCATTTTTTCTAAACAATGCTTCCATGTTTGGATCTACACTTTATTATTCAATTATTTATTTCACTTTTTAAACGGAAACTTTGGATTACTAACGGACCACTGGAGTATAATCGTGTCACCAACAGAACCACCCGATCATGTCACCAACGGAACCACCCGATCATGTCCATTTTCATTAGGCATAATGATTATACACAAATTCAGGAGGAAACCCAATAATTATGGGAAAACCCTCTTTGTGGGGATCGAACCCATAATCTATTGGTCCCAAAATCTTATCACACCCTTAAGATACCACTAGACTATAAAGCAATGGCTGGGTGATTCATCATAATACAAGATCATGGAACCCGATACCAGCCAAACTAACAATCGCTGGGCCATGGAAGCAAATTGTTAGTATAAAACATAATCTTGAAATTCTGGGCATTAATCTGAATGAGCTGATGTGGTTCGAAGTTGCTGATTGGTCGGAAACAACATTCTGGATGGATTATTGGCTGGGAAACAATCCTTTGTACAGTGAGTTCCCTTTGTTATTCGCTTTGGAAAAAGAAAAATTGAGCATGGTGGCTGATCGTGTTGTGTGGGCTGAAGGTGGGCCCATTCTGAACTGGAATTGGGCGAGGCCCATATTGACTGCAGAGGAAAACAACGAGCTTCAATATCTCACGGCCTTGCTTGTTTGCTTTAATTCCAGACCCGGGTCGGACCAATGGAAGTGGAGCTTAAACCCGACCGGCACTTTCTCTGTTGTTAGTATCAAAAGTGTAATTGGTTGTCACAATAGAATCCATCCAGATTATTTGTTTCTCTGGAATAGTTGGGTGCCAAAAAAAGTCGGGATCGTGGCGTGGAGAGCGTTAAAGGAGAGGCTGCCTACTATGTCGGCATTGGCTACGAGAAATATTAACGTCGGTTCCACGGACTGTGTATTCTGCAGTGAGTATGCTGAATCAAGTGACCACTTATTTGTTTCTTGTCAATTCACGCAAACGATATGGCAAATCATTGCACAATGGTGTAAAATCCCTCCAATAGTGGCGTTCAGTTTCAAAGACATATTGGACCTCCATTATTCTGTTGCTGGCTCAAAAAGGAAAAGGAAGGTTTTGTATGCAATTGTCCAGATCGTAATTTGGTGTATTTGGAGGATGCGCAACGAAGTGGTGAACCCGGAGATAGCAAAGGTCGTGGAGGAGGTCAAGTCCTTAAGCTTTATGTGGGTTAAGAATCGTTCAAAGGAGCTAGCGTGGGCGTGGAATGACTGGCAGAATTTCAATGTGCAGATGTAACTTTGGTTTAATTTAGGTGTTGTGTTCTGTATGTCTGCATGTTTGTATATTTGGTGCTAGCAACTTGCTAGAATTTTATAAGTTTTATGTTGGCCTTTCAAAAAAAACTATAAAGCAATGGCAATTATTTATTTCACCTAGTAATAATCCAAATAATCTTGCATGGAATATTCTGCCCAGTCAATCGCCTACTTTGAGGTTGCTTGGTGTGGCCTTTTATGAACGATATTGGCTTTTAGGAATAACAATTTTTATATCTAAATACATATAATATTTCATTTCTAAATTTTTTTTACCAAAATCTTAAAAAAATCACTTTTTTCTAAAAGGGGTCGAAAAATTGGACTTCGAAAAAAACCATTCCAAGTTGTGAGAACTTAGGAACTCGGCTTCCCGTGCGAGTATTGCCCCTATTTTTTTCACACCCCTAGATTTAAATATTAGAAAAGACTCTCGTAAAAAATTTAATATTTTTCGAAGGGTGTTTTTTGTTCTCTTACAATAGCTGTAAAAATATGATGACATAAGTATGACATCACCTTTTACAACATTTTACGGCAGCCGTAAATGAATTTTTTTGAAAAAGTTGATTTTTTATAGATTTTTGGTAAAAAAAGTTTTTGCAAAAACTTTTCGTAAGGCCGAGTTCTCAAATTCTCACAACTCGTATAGATTTTCATTTTACCCTAACCCTATATATATATTATATATATATATATATATAATATATTCTTATCATTTTCACTCTTTCCTTGCCACAATTGCCACATATACTCCCTCTTTTCATCACAATCGCCAATCCGCTTCACCTCGGTTTTCAGCAAAATCGACATGAACAACCAGAACATAACACCAACATCACCATATCCTGTTGATTTGGTGCGATTGAACAAGATCTCATACTATTTAAACCAGATATGTTACAATTTGCTGTGATTTGAACAAGATTTGATACAACATTAGGGGCGGATCTACTATTCAAGAAGGGGTAGCCTTCGCTACCGCTTGGCGAACCGGCGGTAGTGTAAATTTTGGTAAAAAATTAATGTTTTTTTGACGTTTTTTCGATTTCGTTACCGTTTTTTATAAAACGTTACCGCTACGAAAATTTTCTAGATCCGCCACTATACAACATAGGCATGAGAGAAATGGTGTAGGATATCTTGTACGATTTAGTGTAGAAATGGTGGCCAAAGGTGTGGCCAATTGCCAACAAGAAATGGGGAAACAACTAATGTGGGGAAAGAGGAAGAGGCAGGGACGAAGTGAAGTAGGGGTGGGGGTATGACGACGATGTTGGCCAGATTATTCGTGGTGGTGGTGGTGTTTGATTGTGACTGGAGCGAGGTGTTGGTATCACATCCCAAGCGTTAGCGGAATCATTTGGGCAAGATATAGTAGTTTGCTCCAAAACTCATGGTTTTAAATTTGAAATATATTATTCATTCAAATTAAATTTTCATTACAATATATGAAAAAAAAACATAAGTTAAAAAAATATATTCTAAGTCCAAAGTCCTATGTAAACTCAATCTTGCATATCATCTCAAGCATTTCCTGAAAATATGTTAAAACAAAGGTCAACAAATAATTGTTGACAAGTATGTAATTTTGATATATATAGCATAAGTGTAGGAAGCATAATCCACATGTCAAAATAATTATTGTAGAAAATATGTAACATGCATTATACAGAAGACATAATTCAAACCTAACATGAAAGAAATAGTGTGCAACTTAGCATCAAAATGCTAGGTCAAGAATGTAAACTTAACAATGACCATGAATCGCCCTTAAAGTGTTAGATTAATCTTAGGCGGGTTGTCAATCATATAGCGCTATACATGTTAAGAGCGACTTGCAAAGTTGATAAATATGAATAAGGAAAATTGTATCAAATATGTAGCACATAAGCATAAAGTACTATTCAACATGTATATGGATATTTATTTATTTAAATGTAGTGCAATTTTTAGTGTAATTGTATAAGTACATGTTTTTAGTCCAAATAGTGCATAAAAGTAGAAAGGAATCATGTATACACACGGTTTGGCGAAAGTTAAACCGAAGAATCACAAACGAGCGTAAGAGTAGGATGAACCGAAAAAGTAGGCTAGCGAAAAAAGTAAAATTTAAAAATTTTATAAGTTCATGTATGAAGGAATGAAAGAATAAATGGAAAGACTAAAATGTGAGTCTAAGGTCGGATCTTGATGTAAAAATTTATAATATGGAAAAAAAATATATCATAGCGAATTGGATAATAACTTGCAAAGTATTGGATGTAACACCTTGAAAATTTCATCGAATAAAATTCCGACACGTGTCCCGAAAATTCTTGGTGACCACGTGTAGCCGAGAAGGACTAAGGGACGCCGTCATGTTATTTAATAACCTCTGAACGAGCATCAGACAAGTCAAAGGACAAAAGTGCAAATGCCAAAGTTTTCCTTTCTGAAAGGTCCTTACGGACCATAACCATCAATGGTTCGGACCGTAAGGCAACCAAAACATTGTTTCAGTAAGGCGGTTACGGACCACAAGCCTCAATGGTTAAGGTCCGTAACCAATTCAAATCAGTGGGCGCCAGAGGTCGTTACGGACCACAAAGCATGACCCTTACGGTCCGTAAGGGGTCGCCAGCGACAGGTTGCATGGCAGCCTGCCATGTATGCCACCTATGTCGCGAGAATTCCACTTTCCTCTGGTTCCTACACCCCTTTGCCTACTTGTCATCATCTGAGAAGACATGGTAACACATGGCATGATCATGTATGCTTGGTTCAAGTATAAATAGCACCATTGTGCTACCAAGTCACTTGCTCATTTCTCTCAATCATCTCTTGCTCTCTCTCTCGAGGTTCCTGATCTAAAGGAGCTTCCAACCTAGTCAAATTTCGTGCTAAGGGACTTATGTAAGTATCCTTAGCCTTCTCTTTTCAGTTTTATTAGGCACTTAGCCTAAGTCAAAGTGTTGACGTAAAAACGCTTTGACTTTGAGCTAAGACCATTATGGTCCAGCCAATGTTCATAACGAACATGGCTACGTGATCGTAATACGGTAGGTGATAATCCCTCAAGAGGGTACCTCCTTATTACCACGTTTGCTTGGTCAATTGACGGGTCAAAGTTATGTTAATAAAAAGTCAAACGAGTCAGTTTTGAAATAAAATCATAACTAACAATGTAGGTGTTATAAAACCTGTTTTGACACACTAACAACTTGGTAATAATCATAAGAACATGTAGGAATATGTTCGGCTCGTCAATCCCAGGTCTAAGGTCGGTTCGCAACCAAAAGTAGCAAAAGTTGACTTCTGCTTTGACTTTCAGTTCTGTCCCGATTTAGCAACATTAGCTTATGTCCCTAAGTTGCATTATGACCATGTTATAATATACTATAACCCTCTGGAGTTATAGGACATGGTCATGTAGTAATCCGAGACGTTATGCAAGTATCCGATAAATATGCCTAAACTTTGCTAAAATGCCCTTCATACGCAATATCATTGTTTTAATATAAACGAGCACACAAATGAATTAGGTGATGCCTTCAAGTATAAATAGGTGATGCCTTGCATCACTTGGACTTGCTCATTTCTATTTCATCTCTTCTCATCCTATCTGGAGGTTCCTGATCCTTGAGGACTTTCTAATTAGTCTTATTTTGAGCTTTAGACCTTGTGTAAGTGTTCTTGGCCCTTCTTTTCAGTTTTATTTAGTTTAAGGCGAATGTCAAAGCGTTGACGTTAAAACGCTTTGACTTTGAGCTAAGACCATTATGGTCCAGCCAATGTTCGTAACAAACATGGCTACGTGATCGTAATAAGGTAGGTATTAATCCCTCAAGAGGGCACCTCCTGATTACCACGTTTGCTTGGTCAATTGACGGGTCAAAGTTATGTTAATAAAAAGTTAGACGAGTCAGTTTTGAAATAAAATCATAACTAACAATGTAGGTGTTATAAAACCTGTTTTGACACACTAACAACTTGGTAATAATCATAAGAACATGTAGGAACATGCTCGGCTCGTCAATCCCAGGTCTAAGATCGGTTCGCAACTGAAAATCGTGAAAGTTGACTTTTGCTTTGATTTTCAGTTCTGACCCGATTTAGCAACCTTAGCTACTGTCCCTAAGTTGCATTATGACCATGTTATAATATACTATAACCCTCTGGAGTTATAGGACATGGTCATGTAGTAATCCGAGTTAATACACAAGTTTCCGCTAAATATGCCAAACTTTCTAAAATGCCCTCCATACTCAAAAGCATTGTTTTAAATACAAATAAGCATGAAAATGAATTATGTATTGATTTATAAACATGACTATCTTATTTTGATGTCAATAATCTAGTCATAACCTGAGTTTTGTTTAATCATCGCAAATCATGCTTTTAAAGGACCAAATCGCCCTTTTGGCGCATAAAACGATTTAAAGATAAACTTGACATCAAAACTCAATACCTACTGATGTAATATCATTATTAGAATTATTTGGGATGTTCGTTCAGGTTGCAAACTAAGTTTAAGCTATAGTTTGCATATTATGTCCTTAAATGACGATATTGCCCTTTCGACACTTTAAATGGGTTTTAAACATTTAAATGAACCAAAAATTATACCCGCTGATGTAATATATATGTAAACCTATTTTGGTCATACAAACCTGGTCACAACGACAGTTTTACTTAAATACCATTTAAATCGTCATATAGCGACTTAATCACCATTTCGGCGCATAATATGGTTTAAAACCATATTAGAGCATCAAGGCTTGATACCTACTGATTTCAAAACATATTTTCAACAAGTAGGTACATGTCCCAAACTCAGACTCCCAAATAAGTTATCAAATTATATGTGAAATGACCAAAATGCCCTTTCGGGACATAGTTTGGTCTTAGTCTATAAACCACACATATAATTGATATTCTACTGATATAATATCATAAAATACGTACTTTTACAGAATGATTAGGTTAATAACATCAGTCTACGTATAAGCTCGTTTATTACATTTTTAAATGATGAAATTGCCCTTTTAAGGCATAGTTTGCTTTTAAACCATAACGGGCCGTCATATCAGTAACCTACTGCTATAATAACATATTTTAAACATAATGGCATATGGAACTTGTGTAGGACTCACCCGGTTACCTAGTTTCGCTTATATATGCGTACGGCTAAGCATACGTGACTAGTTTACGCAATTTAACCGAAACGGGTTTAACCGTATCAAATATTCTCAAATTCCAGAATGTAAAATGGTAACCCATATTATACAAGACTTAGTACTTTTCGGGTCCAAAATACATTCTTTTTCGGTCACCGCTTAATCTAGCGTTTCATACCATTATCTTTATTTTAAGTTAGCCGGTCTAAGTCAATGACTAAATAAAGACCCGCTAGCTAACTAATCGGTTAATAATACCATCCATTCCAGACTAGAGCCTTCCGGTAGATTGTCGCCAAGCTAGTTTAATTTGATTATGGCTGTGCCTTGCTTATTTTCTTATTTACTAAAGATTTGCAAGCAAGGTAAATACTTTAACTTATTTTCCCTTATACGGGCTTGGGATACGGTATACTAATACCGCATGGTTGGATATGGGATCAAAGAACAATGTGTCGGGAATTCAAATAATCTATTTTAATTCGTATTGCTTAATATTAAACATTTGGGGGTTAAAACGACCGTGTCCTGGATATCCACGGCTCATTTAATTGCAAATGGCCATGACCTAAGCACGGGGTGTAGGTATACACCCGTCAGATGCTACATTAAATTATAACCCATTAGCGGTGCACCTATTAAAGGTGTCAAAGTGGTGTGTCGATTAATCATGATCCCGGCTTAGTTTTTGGGCTTTAAATGTATTATTAGCATGTAAAACTGATAACATGAAAATTATTTGTCCCAAGTTATTTATAAAAATTAAGTACCATTGCGTACACTAAATGTCTTCGAAAAGTTTTCAAAATGAGTCGGTTAAATGTATTTACCAGTGAAAACTAAAGTATTTTCAAAAGACTAAGCGCATGTGACAAGTATTCGTAATAGGCTGGAAGTACTCGGCGAAGCTTAGAAGGAATTGCAACCCTTGCTTAGAAGGCCTTAGTCTGTCAAGTTTCTTTTTAGAATCATTTAGATCCGCTTATGGATCTAGTTACAAGCGTTGTATATTATTTTTGAACTTTGAACATTCATACGTTTGTAATAGTAATTATCCAGACTTCCGCTGTGTTATATTGTATTGTTTGGTAATGATGATATCAACTTACGTCACGATATTCCCCAACCGGGCCCACCGGGTTACACGTGAAAATTAGGGGTGTGACAGGTTGGTATCAGAGCCAACTCTCGAGTGAATTAAACACTAGCCTTTTATGTTTAATCTCGGGAATACATATTAACACATATCTCTTAGACTTTCGAGTCTAGACTTTGACCTAGGTGTAATCATTTCCATCTTATTATTCTAGCTTTGTATTCTGTTTAACTTGTTTTTGAAACAGGAACAATGCCGCCTAAGTTCAGACGTGGAGGAAAGGATAAAGGACCCATGAGGGGTGGACCCTCTATGACTGGACCATCCTTCAGACCACCTTATAGACCATCTCTAGCCGGAGTAGCTGATCTGCCTAACTACAACCCTTACGAAGGATCCGAAGATTCTTCGTCCCCCTTTGAACCCTATAGACATTCAATTTCACATGAATATTCTCCACCCTATTCACACTCCCAGCATTTCTACCATTCTCACCATTCCCACCAATCTCACCATTCACACTCACATTCTCATCAGGAATACTTCAACTCCTATTTCGATAACCCTGTCAACCGACCCGCACCAGAAACCCCTCTAGTTGACTCACCCACCCATATGGAGGAAGATTCCGATCCGAGGAATTTCCCCAAACTGGATCTTACGGTCACCCTATCGAGCTGTCTAATGGCTCGAACTCCTTGGCAGGATCTCCGTTCCTAGGTCCTGCTGAATATGAGCAACGATGGGCACAATATGTGTTTGTCAACACGCCCTCCTACCACAGTACACCTCAGCATCAAGCCCCATCACCCCATCCTCACCAAGAGGATGTAGAGATGCAACAGGTGGATCAACCTCAGCCACCACCCGAAACATAATCACAACCACGCCGGAGGCGTGGGGCACGCATGTCGGTGCGTGCTGGTCAAAGGTCGGGTTCGCTACCACCTTTGCCACCCTCTTACCCTATCATCCCTGAGGACCCACAAATGGGTGGACCCTCGAACACATCGCCAGTGGTGGAGCCCCCACCACAACCAGCTGTTGAGCCTCTGCCTCAACCACCTCTACCACTGCCGGATTTTGCCAATCCAATACCTGTATATACAGGACCATCAGGGTTTCCCACCGTCGACCCTCCTGGCTTGTATAATTACATCCACCGTGTTAGAGCAAGATCCTTACTATGATGCAATTATTCATAATAGCCTTTATCATTCCTCTTACCCTTCTTACCCACCTTCTTATACCTCTACCGGGTATCCACCTTATGGATATCCGTATCCAGTTGCGCCTAAGCCGCAACCACCTCCACCTCAGCCTCAACCCCAGCCGCAAGTACCACTTGAGGCCATTAATGAGGCCTTAGATCAAGTAAGGAAAATGCGGCAACAAGTCAAGAAATCGGAGAAGAAAACAACGAAATTTATCAAGAAACTCTACAAGGCTGTAAAAGGGAGAAAGGATGACTAGTTTTGTATTTTCATATATGTTATTTAAATTCCAAAAGTCCCTGCGTGGGCATTATTACTTCTGTTAAGTTCCTGCGTGAACTATTTTTGTTATTTTAAGTCCTATATATTAGGAAATTTTGTAATGTTCCTTTTAGTAAAATTTCCTTATTATTATTTACCTTCATCCAATCAATTATCATGATTTTATTTAAGTTTTATTGATCCACCATAGTAACCCAAAATCCATCAGCCAACGACTATGATCAAAAAGATTGGCAAATGAAAATTTTGGAAGTAACCTTCTGTCTAGCAAAGGTGAACGATGTCCAACTTCCAAATTTATCATTTCTCTGTGTCAAACTCGATGGGAGATAACTCTTAAATCCTAGTGATGAATATTGTCACATTAATCCTTTGGGTAAATGACAATGTTCAAACCCTATCGCCTAAGTGATCAAATTAGATCCTGGCTAAAATGTTCAAGCACTCAATAGTAGTCAAAGCCAATGTGCCATAATAAAGATAGTGACGCTTGATGCACTATCTGATAAATTCTGGACTATGTCCGATCTATAAATGCCTATAATGGCCCATTGAGACCTAGGTTATATATAAATATACAACATCTTATAATTAAATTTCTGTATGGTCATAGAACCATGTTGTGAATAAGGGTACGCCATAGCGACTAACCAAAATTTATCTCAAAAATTAGAAATTTAAACCGCAACAATGGCGGATTCTAACGAAGTAAACAGTAAGCGCAATGATGACGACGCCAATGAAAATATCATTATAAGTAAAATGACTTAAGAGACCTTATTGCCGCTGAGATCGGCAAGGCTTTAAAGGACAAATCTGAACATCGACCCGAGTCGAGTGTTTCTCGCTCAAAGCCGTTTCTAAACCAAAATCTCAGCCTAACCACTCAGAGCCGAAAAAGAGTGAGGCACACTCTTCAAATGTAAAGAGTGATGCGCATCCTAAGAAACCAAATGTTGATGGCGATGGATGCTCTTACAAGTATTTTATATCTTGTAGACCTCGTGACTTTAACGGGGAAAAAGGAGCTGTAGAATGTTTAAGATGGCTCGATGAGATGGAAACAGTAGTGGATATCAGCAGCTGCGCTGATAAGAATGTTGTTAAGTACGTGTCTCAGTTATTCAAGGGCGATGCCCCTATCTGGTGGAAAGCCTTGGTTCAATCTACAGGCAAGGTTCATCTTTACAATCTGAGCTGGTCCAAGTTTGTGGACTTAGTGAAAGATACCTACTGCCCACCTCATGAGGTGGAGAAAATTGAGTCAGACTTCTTGAATCTGATTATGAAGAACATGGACTGTCGGAAGTTTGTCACCGACTACAACTCTCTCTCAAGGCTAGTGCCTTATTTAGTTACCCCAGAGCCCAAACGTATCGCACGTTTCATTAATGGGCTAGCTCCTGAAATCAGGAGTATGGTTAAGGCGTGCAACCAGGCACCTACAAGTCCGCAGTGGAGCTATCTCTCTCCCTCACACAGGACTATGTGAGGCACTTGTCAGTCAAGACTGACAATGAGGGAAAGAGGAAACGGGAGGACAGAAACTCCCAGAAATTCAACAAAAAGGGTAAGCATGGGTTTAGCAAAGATAATTCAAAGTCGAGCGACAAACCCACTTGTAAAACATGTGGGAAGCAGCATTATGGGCAGTGTCGCTTAGACCAAAAGCCGAAGTAGTGTAATATCTGCAAGAAAACTGGGCATCGATCACATGAGTGCCGAAACGTAAAAGATGCTACCTATTTTAGATGTGGCAAGAAAGGCCACATCAAAACAAACTGCCCTAAAGCAAATACCGAGGGTAAGGCCAAAACTACTGAGGCTAAGAAAGCCACTGCCAGAGCCTTTCAATTGAATGCTAAGGAAGCAGTGAAGGATAACAATGTCATAATGGGTACGTTCCTTATGAACGACACTTTTGCTAGAGTTCTTTTCGATTCGGGAGCCGATAAGTCGTTTGTAGATCATAAGTTTAGTGAACTATTAAACTTGCCCGTAAGAACTTAGACATAACCTATGAAGTAGAGCTCGCTGATGGAACTATAGAAACCACTTCATCCATTCTTGATGGATGCTTCATATCCATCAAGAATCATTCTATTCCTGTCTCTCTTTTACCTAAGAAACTAGCGGGATTCGATGTAGTCTTAGGCATGGACTGGTTATCGCATAACCAAGCACGCATTGCCTGCGATAAGAAACTCATTGAAATCAAATCCCCGTCTGGTAAAAACCTCACCATTCATGGAGACAAACACTTTGGATTACCTGATAAAGCAGTTTTGCTTAAGGCATCTAGATGTATGACGAAAGGATGTGTCATCTACATGGCACAAGTCACTATTGATGAACCCAAGCCGAAAATTGAGGATATACCCATCATCTCTGAATACCCAGACGTGTTCCCAGAAGAATTACCTGGCCTACCACCTGATAGGCAGGTAGAGTTTTGAATTGACATCATACCTGGGGCAGCTCCTATAGCTAAAGCTCCATACCGATTAGCGCCAACCGAGATGAAAGAATTAAGAACCCAATTGGACGAACTTTTAGAGAAAGGTTTTAATCAACCTAGTTCTTCGCCATGGGTCCTATCTTGTTTGTTAAAAAGAAGGACGGATCAATGCGGATGTGCATTGATTACCGTGAACTCAACAAGATAACGATCAAAATCGTTGTCCTTTGTCCAGGATCGATGATTTATTTGATCAATTGCAAGGTGAAAGCTATTTCTCAAAGATTGATTTAAGGTCGGGATATCACCAGCTTAAAGTTAGGAATGAAGATGTTCCGAAAACTGCTTTTAGAACAAGATATGGACATTACGAATTCTTAGTGATGCCTTTCGGACTCATTAATGCACCCGCAACATTCATAGACCTCATGAATAGAGTCTGCAAGCCATACTTAGATAAGTTTGTCATTGTCTTCATAGACGATATACTCATCTACTCCCGTAATCAACCTGATCACGAGAGACACTTATGGTGCATTCTTGAAATACTGCGTCAGGAAAAGTTGTACGCAAAATTTTCCAGATGTGAATTCTGGCTACGTGAGGTTTAGTTCCTTGGACACATAGTAACTGAACAAGGTATCCAAGTAGATCCAGTAAAGATAGAAGCAATAATGAATTGGGAAGCGCCGATGACACCTTCCGAGATACGTAGTTTCTTAGGACTGGCTGGTTATTATCGAAGGTTCATTGAGAACTTTTCACGAATAGCCGCTCCTTTGACAATCTTAACGCGTAAGGGGATGCTAAATTCAACTGGGGTCCAAAGCAACAAGAATCCTTTGAGATATTAAAGTATAAGTTAAGCAATGCCCCGGTTAACTCTTCCAGAAGGTGTTGAAGATTTTGTAGTTTACTGTGATGCTTCGCACATTTATGGATGTGTGCTTATACAGAGAGGCAAGGTGATTGCCTATGCATCACGGCAATTGAAAGTGCATGAGAGAAACTACACCACCCATGATTTGGAACTGGGTGCGGTAGTATTTGCACTTAAACTTTGGAGACACTATTTATATGGAACAAAGTGTATCATCTACACTGACCATAAAAGTCTGCAACATATGTTCAATCAAAAAGATTTGAACATGAGGCAACGTCGATGGATGGAAACACTCAACGACTATGATTGCGAAATTCGATATCATCCAGGAAAGGCGAATGTAGTCGCCGATGCGCTTAGTCGCAAGGAAAGAGTTAAACCTTTAAGGATCAATGCCAAAAGTATCAAACTAAAGAATAGCTTAAAAGAAAAGCTGCTAAATGCACAAAAGCAGGCTATGTCTGAAGACAACATTTCTAAGGAAGGATTTGGTGCAACTATTGATCATTTAGCACCTGGAAAGGACGGAATGTTCCGATTAAATAATCGGATCTGAGTTCCGATTTGGAGGACTTAGAGATATAATCTTCCAAGAAGATCATAGCTCTAAATATTCGGTTCACCCGGGAAACGACAAGATGTATCTAGATCTTAAACCTAATTATTGGTGGATGGGCATGAAGAAAGATATAGCTAATCATGTAGCAAAGTGCTTGACGTGTTCCCAAATTAAGGCAGAACACCAGAAACCGTCAGGACTTCTACAACAACTCGAAATCCCAGTTTGGAAATGGGAAATGGTCACTATGGACATCATCACTAAGTTACCTAAGACCAAGCGTTGCAATGACATGATTTGGGTTATCGTGGATAGATTAACCAAATCCGCTCATTTCTTACCTATCAAGGAAACATATGATTCCGATAAGCTGGCTAAGCTTTATGTTGATGAGATTGTATCTTTGCATGGTGTGTCGATATCCATTGTATCTGATAGAGATACAAGATACACATCTCACTTTTGGAAAAGTTTCCAACAATCTTTAGGCACGAGATTAAACTTCAGTACGGCTTACCATCCGCAGATGGACGGACAAAGTAAGCGTACCATTCAAACCTTGGAAGACATGCTTCGAGTTTGTGTGATCGATTTAGGTGGAAGTTGGGACGATCACTTACCCCTAATCGAATTCTCTTATAATAATGGTTATCACAACGAGTATTAAGGCCACTCCTTTTGAAGCCTTATACAGAAGAAAATGTAGGACGACTGTGTGTGGGGCCAAAGTTGGAGAAGCCCAACTGTCTGGACCCGAAATTGTCCTTGAAACCATGGAAAAGGTTGTACAATCTGTGATCGACTTAAGGTAGCTCGTGATAGCCAAAAGAGCTATGCCGAAAAAAGGCGTAAACCTTTACTGTTCCAAGTTAGGGACAAGGTTATGTTGAAGGTATCACCTTGGAAAGGTGTAATGCGCTTTGGGAAAAGGGCAAGTTAAGCCCGGGTACATTGGACCATTCGAAATAACCGAATGTATCGGATCTGAAGCTTATAGGCTTAAGCTACCTGAGAAGCTCAGTGGAATTCATGATGTTTTCCACGTCAGCAACTTGAAGAAATGTCTAGTGGATGAGTCGCTGTCAATGCCTCATGAAGATATTCAAATAGACGAAAACTGCGTTTCATAGAGAAACCAATTGCGATCGAAGATCGGAAAAACAAATAAACTTCGAAGAAAACATGTGCCTATTGTGAAGGTCAAGTGGGATGCCCATCGAGGTCCCGAATATACTTGGGAAGTTGAGTCCAATATGAGACAAAAGTACCCTTATCTATTTGAATAAATCTCGAGGTCGAGTTTTTATTTAAGGGGTGAAGATAACAATCGAAATTTCATCCAATAAAATTCTGACACGTGTCCCGAAAATTCTTGGTGACCACGTGTAGCCGAGAAGGACTAAAGGAGCCGTCATGTTATTTTAATAACCTCTGAACGAGCATCAGACAAGTCGAAGGACTGAAGTGGCAAATGCCAAAGTTTTCCTTTCTGGAAGGTCCTTACGGACGGTAACCATCAATGGTTACGGACCGTAAGGCAACCAAAACATTGTTTCAGTAAGGCGGTTATGGACCGCAAGCCTCACTGGTTACGGTCCGTAACCAATTCAAATCAGTGGGCGCAAGAGGTCCTTACCGACCGCAAGGCATGACCCTTACGGTCCGTAAGGGGTCGCCAGCGACAGGTTGCATGGCAGCCTGCCATGTATGCCACCTATGTCGCGAGAATGCCACTTTCCTCTGGTTCCTACACCTCTTCGCCTGGTTTTCATCATCTGAGAAGCCATGGTAACACATGGCATGATCATGTATGCTTGGTTCAAGTATAAATAGCACCCTTGTGCTACCAAGTCACTTGCTCATTTCTCTCAATCATCTCTTGCTCTCTCTGGAAGTTCCTGATCTAAAGGAGCTTCCAACCTAGTCAAATTTCGTGCTAAGGAACTTATGTAAGTATCCTTGGCCTTCTCTTTTCAGTTTTATTAGGCAATTAGCCTAAGTCAAAGCGTTGACGTAAAAACACTTTGACTTTGAGCTAAGAACATTATGGTCCAGCCAATGTTCATAACGAACATGGCTACGTGATCGTAATAAGGTAGGTGATAATCCCTCAAGAGGGTACCTCCTGATTACCACGTTTGCTTGGTCAATTGACGGGTCAAAGTTATGTTAATAAAAAGTCAAACGAGTCAGTTTTGAAATAAAATCATAACTAACAATGTAGGTGTTATAAAACCTGTTTTGACATACTAACAACTTGGTAATAATCATAAGAACATGTAGGAACATGTTCGGCTCGTCAATCCCAGGTCTAAGGTCGGTTTGCAACCGAAAGTCGCAAAAGTTGACTTCTGCTTTGACTTTCAGTTCTGTCCCGATTTAGCAACATTAGCTTCTGTCCCTAAGTTGCATTATGACCATGTTATAATATACTATAACCCTTTGGAGTTATAGGACATGGTCATGTAGTAATCCGAGTCGTTATGCAAGTATCCGATAAATATGCCTAAACTTTGCTAAAATGCCCTTCATACGCAAAATCATTGTTTTAATATAAACGAGCACACGAATGAATTACGTATTGATTTATAAACATGACTAACTTATTTTGATGTCAATAATCTAGTCATAACCTGAGTTTTGTTTAATCATCGCAAATCATGCTTTTAAAGGACCAAATCGCCCTTTTGGCGCATAAAACGATTTAAAGATAAACTTGACATCAAAACTCAATACCTACTGATGTAATATCATTATTAGAATTATTTGGGATGTTCATTCAGGTTGCAAACTAAGTTTAAGCTATAGTTGGCATATTATGTCCTTAAATGACGATATTGCCCTTTCGGCACTTTAAATGACTAGTTTACGCAATTTAACCGAAACGGGTTTAACCGTATCAAATATTCTCAAATTCCAGAATGTAAAATGGTAACCCATATTATACAAGTCTTAATACTTGTCGGGTCCAAAATACATTTTTTTTCGGTCACCGCTTAATCTAGCGTTTCATACCGTTATCTTTATTTTAAGTTAGCCGGTCTAAGTCAATGACTAAATAAAGACCCGCTAGCTAACTAATCGGTTAATAATACCATCCATTCCAGACTAGATACTTCCGGTAGATTGTCGCCAAACTAGTTTAATTTGATTACGGCTGTGCCTTGCTTATTTTCTTATTTACTAAAGATTTGCAAGTCAGGTAAATACTTTAACTTATTTTCCCTTATACGGGTTTGGGATACGGTATACTAATACCGCATGGTTGGATATGGGATCAAAGACCAATGATTCAGGAATTCAAATAATCCATTTTAATTCGTATTGCTTAATATTAAACATTTGGGGGTTAAAACGACCATGTCCTGGATATCCACGGCTCATTTAAGTGCAAATGGCCACGACCTAAGCACGGGGTGTAGGCATACACCCGTCAGATGCTACATTAAATTATAACCCATTAGGGGTGCACCTATTAAAGGTGTCAAAGTGGCGTGTCGATTAATCATGATCCCGGCTTAGTTTTCGGGCTTTAAATGTATTATTAGCATGTAAAACTGATAACATGAAAATTATTTGTCCCAAGTTATTTATAAAAATTAAGTACCATTGCGTACACTAAATGTCTTCGAAAAGTTTTCAAAATGAGTCGGTTAAATGTATTTACCAGTGAAAACTGACGTATTTTCAAATGACTAAGCGTAGGTGACAAGTATTCGTAATAGGCTGAAAGTACTCGGCGAAGCTTAGAAGGAATTGCAACCCTTGCTTAGAAGGCCTTAGTCTGTCAAGTTTCTTTTTGTAATCATTTCGATCCGCCTGTGGATCTAGTTACAAGCATTGTATATTATTTTTGAACTTTGAACATTCATACGTTTGTAATAGTAATTATCCAGACTTCCGCTGTGTTATATTGTATTGTTTGGTAATGATGATATCAACTTACGTCATGATATTCCCCAACCGGGCCCACCGGGTTACATGTGGAAATTAGGGGTGTGACATTGGAGAACTTAGAAGTTTATTTCCATGTGGTAGATTTATTAAGAAATCAACTATGTTATAAATGGAAATTAAGTCACCAATATTTTGTAATGACCTTAAAATTATTATTTATTTAAGACTATCCCAAGATGGTTTATGAATGAAAACAACTAATAATAACCACATAAAAACTTAAAGGTTATTATAGTTGTGTATGTAAGGTTTTATAAATAAAACCTAAGATATTTGTGTGTAGCAAATACTATACAAAATATAAACCCGAAATAAATGTATAACGTTTATTCCGATTTTATTTATATGTTTGGTGGTTCAAAAAGTGATTTATAAGCATTTTCAAGAACCACTGCAAGTAAATATATAAATGGTTAAGCAAAAAAAATTAAGGTAGAAAATTTAAAGTATAAGATATATTATTTGTTTTATTAAGTATTTAGGTGATTAGTTATGGTTATACACGGAAAATAAAAAGAACAAATAATGTAGGGAGTGGGGTTTGAACCCATGACCTCCGACATAACCTAAAATTAACATAAAGTGGCAACCATTGGACTAGGTTGTCACTTTTCTTTGGTAATGGGAAATAAAATAAGATAAGCATGTGCTTATACAACATCCAACTCATCTTTTTGCCAAATTAGAACAATTCCAATAGGGTAAGCCAAAACCCTATTATGAGTTTTGTTCTTTGGACTAAATCTAACATCTTGCAAGAAAAATGAGGCTTAAAGGTGAAAAAATTAAGTGTAGAACTCGAGTCAAACCTTTTGTCTTTGATTTGAGAAATTCACAAGTTACAGAGCTTAATCAAGTGTAAGGGTTGAAGCGAAATGTTAAGGAAAGGAAATGAACGAGAGAGTGTCTTCAATTTATAGAGTGGTGAAGCAGAGAAGGCCGAGATATGGGCGTGTCAATTTGAATTAGTTGGATCACCTAAAAGTGATTGAGGGTTGCAATTAATGGGTGGTTGGAGGCTAAAACAGATAGATTAGTGTTAATTACGGTGGTTGGGTGTTAGGTAAAAGTTTAGGGTCGAGGTAAATGGTTAAAATGAAGTAAAAGTCAATTTTTGGTGTAAAAATAGTGAAATCCGCGAGCTATTTTGCACGGTCGTGCGGATCAGGTGCATGGTCATGCGGATCAAAACACGCATGATTGTGCGTATAAGATGCACAGTCATCCGGATCACCACTCGCATGGTCGTGCGTGTCAAGTGCATGGTCATGTGGATTTGCATAATTTCAAGAAACTTTTTCAGAATTTGTAGTTTGACCCTAGGGTTTGATAATTCAATTATTTTGTGCTAGAAACTCATGATTAAGCATGTCTATATATATATATATATATAAGTGTATGCAAGTATATAAAATGATAAATAACAATAATACATGAACACTACAACGATTGTATTGATCCAGAACGTCAACTATTACAAGATTTAAAATGAAATACAAGATTACAAAGTAACGGAAAAATACAGATATCGCATGTGGGTAGAGAGTGGTCGTGGTGGGGGTGGGTTGAGACGAGGTTGGTTTTATTTCGTATTTGTTATTATATTTGTAGGTTTTACTATGGATTTGAAAATTTGAATTGATTTAAAACAAAGATGTAAATAACAAGGGTGTTTTGTTCTTACATTAGTTAACATAAATTTTGGATGGGTTAACAAGTTGGATGAAAACAAAAGTTTTAGAAACCTTGAGGACTCACATACAAAAAAAGATAGATTAAAATGGCAAAAGCCACCAAACTACAATTATTTAAACATCTACGAAAGATTTCTATGTATGCATCTAATGAGTCCCGTATCACAATTTAAAATAACAAAGAGATTGACATGCATGTTTGGATTCATCATTAATATATACAACACGTGTCACAAAGTCATTATAATCACTAAATAAACGTGACAGGGAAGTGACCATTCAAAAATTTAGTGAAACATCAACATATTAAGTTAACAATGTTAGAAACAATAGTTTCTATTACGTCTTGTTTGATTTAAAAAATCATAAGAATATAGCTTCAAATCGTAAAAAGCCAATATATTTTTGTTTTTACAAAGAAAAAAATATTTAACTTAACTTTTGTATATTAAGGTCTCTGAACATGTAAAATAAAAAAGTCACTAAAGCTAATTTTGTTATATTAAAATTATTAAACTTATCTAGAATGCATGTAATTATGAAAAAGAAATATTTAAAATAATTACTTGTTACACTTAAATTTTCCAAAGTAAGATGATATGTTCTTTTTCTTTTGTGAAAAAAAAAGTTGATTGTCACTAAATCACAAAAATTTCCTATATCTCTTCTAAACTTTTAAAATATCATATAACAAATTTCTAATTAACGTGTGTGTATTGCCCTTTAAGATTGATTTATTGTTTAAAATATTATATTATATATATATATATATATATATATATATATATATATATATATATTATATATATGAAATAGCCCTTTAACTAATTAAAGAGTAACAAGTCACTGTTAAAAATATTTTTCACGTATACATGCAACTAGAAAAGTTTAAAGCCTTTAATATAGCATAATTGTGTTTTACAAACAAACGTGTTCAGTCTAATCCCACTTAAATAAATTTATTGGTAAAGTACGAAGAGGGTGTGATATGGGTAGATGATCTTACCTCTCTTCTAGTGGATAGAGAAATTGCTCTCGCTAATACCTACGACTTCAAAAACCGTTTTTACATGCAAATGACATAATAATTATAAGAGAAAAATTCTCGTATAGTCCCTACACTTCTAAAATTACAGCTATAGTCCCCAACTTTTGCACATTCGTTCTCCGATAGTCCCTGAAATGAATAGATGTTAGTTTTTCCTGTTAAGTGGGTGCGAAATTACCTAAATACCCTTACTTGTTAAATTAATAATTAAAAAGTTAAAAGAAATATAATTAATGCTTAGAAATTATGTGGGCCACCACCCACCCCACCCTCTTCATCTTCCTCAATCTTTACAACCTCCACCTTTCACCACCACCACCTCACCCCTGCCGGAAAAATAAAAAGTCCATTTCAACCGTCTATAAATACCAACTCGTTGAGCTGTTTTTAGCTGTGATTTTGTTCTCCGGGCCTCAATTTGCTTGTCGTTAGTTATCGGAATACTTTCCGACTACTTCCAACAGCTTTTCTCCGTCGTTGTCAGTTCGATCTTCATATTTCCAACTTTCCACGTTCGGTTCGTTTGCAGCCCTAGTTATGGGTTTGGTTGGGGGAGCCAACCGTGCTGTAACATCTCGTGTTTTTACGTCCAATATTTTTTCAACACGTGTCCTGTTAATCCTGGTGTTGCCCGCGTGCTAAAACAGGAGGGACCAAATTCGCCGAGTTGCGTTAATTATCCTCGTTATGCGTAGAATTAAGGTCAAGAGGCTATATATGGAAAAACGGAAATTTTCAAGCTCTGGAGACCTCTTGCGGACCGCAAGGCTGTAGCCATACGGTCCCATGGCCATCTGATACTGTGGGCGCCTGAGGTCCTTACGGACCGCAAGGTAAAGCCCATACGGTCCGTAAGGACCTGCCAACGAGCAGAAAGATGGTAGCAGCCTGTTCTGCCAACTCTGTCGAATTTTGGCACCATCTTTGCATGTTTACCACGTCTAGGGACACTTGTATTCGTCCCTTAACACCTAGTAACTCTCTGTGATCATTCTAAAACCATTTTAGTTGATGAAAATTGAGTTGCAACATACTTTTCATCACCAAGTTCATCCAACTCTTGCTTGTGGAGCTTCTGATTGATTCCAAGCTTCCCAATTCGTTCCTAGCATATACTTGGACCTATTGTAAGTTTATAATTCATGCCAAGTTGATTTTTTTCCATAGCTTTTTGCTTAGATTAAAGTCTTGTCATAAAAATGACTTGACTATGTTCTAAATCCGTGTATACTCCGTCATTGTGAGTAACTAAAGTTCCTATACGTTCATAATAATGGAGGTGTTAATCCCTCAAGAGGGCATCTCCAGATTTTCACGGATTCATGGCCAATTGACGAGTCAACCAAGAAGTCAAATAAAGTCAAACTGTCCAGTTTTTATAAAAATCATAACTAATGATCTATATGTTATAAAATATGTTTTGATGCACTAATAACCTAAAAATAAGTATTAGAACATATGTCTATGGATTCGGCTCGTCAAGTTTTGGTCTAGGCTCGGTTTGTAGCCAAAAGTCGCAACAGTTGACTTTTGTTGACTTTTGGTTCTGACCCGTCTCGAGCCACCTTTGCTACTGACTTTTGACCATTTTAAGACCATAATTATATTTAGAATGACCATCTAAAGTTTCGTCACTCGATTCCTTAGAAATTGGAGTTTACATACAAGTTCCGCTAAAATTATATAAACTTTTCAAAAAGGTCCTTTTGTGCAAATCTTGATTCTAAACACACATGCATGTAAAATTAAGACATAAACTGATTTATAAACATTATTAAGATATGTTAGTGTCAAGAATCTGACTGTAATATAAAGTTTTCGCAAAAGACGTGTTTATGACATTTAAATGGCCAAAATGCCCTTTTCGGCATTTTGGAAAGAATAAACAAGGTTTAATCATCAAGATGATATATTCACTAATGTAATATGATAAGTAGGATCATTTGGGATGATCATTCAGATTATAACCTGAATGAGGGCTTAAGATTCGTTAATTGCCGATAAATGACTAAATTACCCTTTTTCACGCAAAATGGTTTTAACCAAATCTTTTACCTTCTGATTAAACATGATAAATAACTTATTTTGGTTATATAAAACAGGTCCTAACCTCAGTTTATCTTAAACAATCGAATATAATGACATTTAGTGACTTTTACGCCTTTCGGGCGCATAGTATGGTTTAAAACCATAACTATGAGCCAAGACTTGTTACCTACTGATTTATAAACTTATTTTCAACATCTTAACAGTAAGTACAAGTCCCGAACTCAGAATCCCAATTTTGGCTTCAAAGCTATGTATGAAATTACTAAAATGCCCTTGTAAGACATAATTCAGTTTTAAATATACCTCGGACCTATCTTGTGCAAAGCTACTGATTTTATATCATATTTTAAACATGTATTCATATGGAACTTGTATATGACTCTCTCGGTTACCCGATTCCGCCTACGTGCGTTCGGTTAAGCTTACGTAGCTAATTTACGTACCTAAACCGAAACGGGTATAACTTTGTCATTCCTCTATCAAAATCCAGAATGTTGTTGGTTTACCCATATTAGACAAGTTGATATACTTGTCGGGTCCAACTAACATCCTATTCCGATCACCGCTTAATCTAGCGTATCATACTGTATCTTATTTTACCGTAAGACTAACCGGTCCAAGTCTAGGACTTAATTAAGGACCAGTTAACATCCTAATAATGGTTATTAATTACCATCGCTCCAGACTAAACGCCTTCCGGTAAATTATACCTGTACTTGCTTTGATCTGCGGTTGAGTTCTGACTTCCCGAAGACTTAACTTCAGGTAAATACCCTTAACTTATTTTCCCTATACGGGCTTGGGATACGGTAAATTATTACCACTTGGTCGGGTATGGGATTATGTTTTTATTCAGTTGTGATAATTAACTAAAATCTTGCATAACCCGGTTTTGATCTGTTTTGTCTGAAACTAAAACATTGGGGGTGGACTTGACCGGGTCCGGGATATCCTTGGCTCACTAAAGTGCTAGTGGCCACAACAATATAGCATGGCGTGTAGGCATACAGTGGGTAATTGCTATCTGCTTTCTATGTGAAAGTTCAAAGTGGTGTGCCAGTCGATCAGGTCTCGGTTTCTGTACTGGGCTCCATATGTAAAAGCCTGACACGTAAATCTGTATACAAGGTCATTTGTACTATCTCAAGTTATTTATAAAAATGTGCCAAGTGCACCTTAAACCATTTTCGAAAGGATTTTAAAAAATGAGTCGATTGAGTGTATTTACCAGTGTAAACTGACGTATTTTCAAAGATTAAAATACAGGTACAAGTACGAAATAGGCCGGAAGCTGCGGGGTGTTGACATTAAGGAGTTGCGACCTTAGAAGTTGAGCCTGTAAAGTCTGTGATCATTTTGTGTATGTTTATTTCTATTCCGCCTGTGGATCTTATTACAAGCCATATTGTATATTTGTGTTTCGAACTCTTGGACACTTTTGGTTTGTAATAGTTTATATCTTACTCCAAGCCTTCCGCTGTGTTACTCTGTGTTGTAATTGGTTATGATGATATCAACTGTATGTCACAATACTCCCCACCGGGCCCACCGGAATAACGTGGAATTCGGGGTGTGACAGGTTGGTATCAGAGCCAACGTTTGAGGGAATTCAACACTTGTCTTTAATGTTTGATCTCAAACGACACAGTAACACATTCCTTAGACTCCCGAGTCTAGGCTATGACCTAGGAATTTTTCATTTACTTATTTTATTATATTGCCTTGTTTTGTGTTTTAACTTATTTTGAAGCAGGAATCATGCCTCCTAAATTTTCGAGAGGAGCAAAAGGAATAGGACTAATGAGGAGTGGGTCCCCAAAACAAGGGCCTTCCAAAGCACCCGTGTACAACCCCTACGAAGGTTCGGACGATTCCTCGTCACCATGGGAGCCATACCCGAACTTACCTCATGAATACTCACCACCGTTAGACTCCCATCATTCGCAACATTCGCACCATACCCAACAACCCCAACACTCCCATTCATCTCAAGAATACTATAACACCTACATACGCCTTCGCTCCTTTTCGGTAACTCCTCCATAAGATTCTCCGGAACCAATGGAGGAAGATTCTGACCCTGAAATGCCGGCAACAGGATCAATGGGTCACCCCATTGACATATCCAGTGGTTCTAACTCGTACAATGGAACCCCTCATCACTACACCGACATCTACGAGGAAAGATGGGGACAATATATATTCTACAATACCTGTTCTGTCCATAATACCCCATCCTACCACGACACACCTTCATACCACACTCCACCACAAGAACCACCAGTGGAGCAGCCACTACCATATCCACCTCCAAAAGACGTGGAGCGCGCATGTCAGTGCGCCTAGGACCGAGAGTAGGGTCACTCTCACCTAACCCTTACCCTATTATTCCCGAGGACCCACAAATGGGTGGGCCCTCTCATACATCACCGTTTGTGGAACAGTTTCCATAACCAACTGTTGAGCGTGAGCCTCAACCACACATTCCTATAAGTGAGCCACCACCACTACCACCATCAGGTTTTGATAACCCTATTCCTTCTTATTCAAACATGCCTGGATATAACCCATTCGAACCCTCTACTTGGCCAGAGCATAGCCACAATCATAATATACTTCTAATGACCCATACTAGAAATGGCCATGAATGCTCACTATCCTAACCCCTATCCCTATCAACCAGGTGGATATCCTTATTATAATTATCAACATCCGGTTGCACCATCTCAACCCCAATCTCAAGCGCAACCGCAGCAACCACCACAAATAATGGAAGTTCTTACCGAAGCAACAGAAAAGGTCAAGGAACTTCAGGAACAAACAACTAAAGACAACAAGAAGAATAACAAGCTATTGAAAAGGCTAGTAAAGAAGCTAAGAGGGAAAAAGGATTAAATTCATAACTATCTTTGTATTTGTTATTTTAAATTAAGTCCCTGCGTGGACAAGTCTTATTTAGTCCCTGCGTGGACATTTTAGTTATTTCAAGTATAGTCCCTGCGAGGACAATTTTCCTTTATTTAAGTCCTATTCATGGACTCTATTGTATCGCATTACTATTATTAATGAAATTTTTGGAATTTTAATTATGTATTCCTTTCCTCAAATTGTTCAAGCGATCGTCTCGATTTTACTTCGCTATTTATGATCTGCGAAATGTTTCAAAAGATCCTCTTGATGATTTACGCTCGCAAGTGATTAGGACACATGAACTGGCAAAACGGTAGTTATATGGCTTCTACCTTGATAGTTAAGGTTGAGATTCCCCTTCTATCCAGGGGTGGTGAACTACGTTCTAAATCCCCTAGTCTGCCTGATCTAGATTAGTTATTTAAATCATCTTAAGAGTTTCGTTCTAAAAAGTTAATATATTTAAGATATTAACCTCTTGGTAAGTGTGACTCGAGGAACCACACGAGCCATCTAAGTACAGGACTACGTCCAAACCTTCTTGATCTATTTAATTATGATCAATCATCAGTGCGATGATTATTTTTACTTATCACCCATTAGGGGTGTAATACTTTCGAACTACATTTATGTCCATTTCGTGACAAACAACAGATGTAGTCTACGACCCCGTATCTCGAGGTAGTAAAATTATGTTCGAACATCGAATCTTCGCGATCCTTTAGTGATCTTAGCATTTTGTAATTTAAGTCTTTTGACTAAGCCTTTGGTGCTATTCTTTATGTCCTTAGTGACAGGCCTTCGTGCCATGCTTAAACACCCCCATAAAATCGACAAGTTTATATAGCTTTATTATGCTATACCATACATTGCAAGTCATCAAGCATGTATGACTAATTTAAATTTATCTTATTAATATTATAGTCTCATCAAGCAAGATGGCGGACACTAACGAAGTAAATAGTCAGAAAAAGGATGATAGCGTAAATATAGTTATGAATGAAGGTGACTTCCAGGCTCGCATAGACGCAGCCGTGGGAAAGGCAATGGAGAAAGAAATTGAAAAATTTAAAGTATCAACCTCTACGCACTCTAGAACCTTAACAAGGACCAACTCAAAGCCTCATCCCTCTGATAAGGAGGAAAGTTCTGTGCACTCCTCGAATGTGAGGAGTGAAGCAAAGAAGAAGGAGACTCGTGACAAAGATAATACTCCCAAGGATGGATGCACATATAAGTATTTCACCTCGTGTAAGCCACGAGACTTTAATGGTGAAAAGGGAGCTGTTGAAACCTTGAGATGGTTAGATCAGATGGAAACAATAGTGGACATCAATGGATGCGCGGAGAAAGATGTCATCAAATTCGCTTCTCAGTCGTTCAAGGGCAATGCCCTGATTTGGTGGAAGGCTTTGATGCAATCATCTGGGAAGGTACATCTGTATAATTTGGGATGGCCCAAATTCATGGATCTGGTTAAGGACACCTACTATCCGCCTCATGAGGTGGAGAAAATAGAAATGGATTTCATAGCACTCACCATGAGGAATCTTGACTATCGAAAGTATGTCACTGAATTCGATTCTTATTCCCCATTAGTGTCGTATCTAGTCACTCCTGAGCCTAAACGCATTGCACGTTTCATCAATGGATTGGCTCCGGAAATAAGGAGTTTGGTTAAGGCTGTTCAGCCTAATACCTACAAATCAGCTGTTGAGCTATCTCTTTCTCTCACCCAAGACTATGTGAGACGAATGTCAGGAAAATCATAGTATGATAGGAAGAGAAAAAAAGAGGACGACTGGAATCACCGGTCAAACAAGAATCGGAGGTTTGGATTCAACAGGAATCAACATAGGTCAGATGATAGGCCTAAATGTAGGAAATGCAACCGACGAGACTTTGGATCGTGTAGTCTAAACCTTGTGGGATTTGCAAGAAGTCAGGGCACAAGGCCCTAGATTGTAAAGATCTTAAGGACGTCACATGCTACAAATATGGTGAGAAAGGGCACATTAAACCCAACTGCCCCAAGTATAAGAAAGATGACGCTGCTAGGGATGATGGGTCAAAGAAAGGAAAGGCTCGTGCTTTCCAGATGAAAGCTAAGGAGGCTGTGAACGACAACAGTGTGGTAACAGGTATGTTCCTTATAAATGATGTTTATGCTAGAGTTCTCTTTGATTCAGGAGCCGATAAATCTTTTGTAGATCATAAGTTTAGTGCCTTATTAAACTTGCCTGTAAGAACTCTAGACGTAACATATGACGTAGAACTCGCTGATGGAACGATTGAGACCGCTTCTACGATTTTAGATGGATGTTTCATATCTATCAAGAATCATCCATTCCTGTTTCACTTCTGCCCATGAAATTGGCAGGTTTCGATGTAGTTCTTGGTATGGACTGGTTGTCTAGTAACCATGCCCATATAGCATGTAACAAGAAACTCATTGAAATCAAAACCTCTTCTGTTGATTTGCTATCTATCCAAGGTGATGTGCGTTATGGGTTATCCGAGAAAGATTCACTACTTAAGACTTTGAAGTGCCTGAAGAAGAATTGTGTCATTTACATGGCACAAGTAACCATTGATGAAGCTAAGCCGAAAATTGAAGAGTTGCCAGTTATCTCGGAGTTCGCCGATGTGTTTCCTGAAGACTTGCCTGGTCTACCCCCAGATAGGCAAGTAGAACTTAGAATCGATATCATACCTGATGCAGCTCCAGTTGCAAGAGCACCGTACAGACTTGCACCTACAGAAATGAAGGAGTTAAAGACGCAGCTTGAAGAGCTGTTGGAGAAAGGTTTTATTCAGCCAAGCTCTTCGCCTTGGGGAGCTCCAATCTTGTTCGTGAAAAAGAAAGACAATTCGATGCGGATGTGCATTGACTACCGTGAGCTGAATAAGCTAACTATCAAGAACCGCTACCCATTACCCATGATCGATGACTTATTTGATCAACTTCAAGGAGCAAGCTACTTTTCAAAGATTCATTTGAGATCTGGATACCATCAACTCAAGGTTCGTACAGAAGATGTTCCGAAGACAATTTAGAACGAGGTATGGACATTACGAGTTCTTAGTGATGACATTTGGGCTCACTAATGCACCTGCGGCTTTTATGGATTTGATGAATAGGGTATGCAAACCGTACTTGGATAAGTTTGTCATTGTCTTCGTAGACGATATACTCATCTACTCTCGCAGTCAGGCTGGCCACGAGAAGCATTTGAGGTGTATTCTGGAATTATTAAGACCAGAGAAGCTCTACGCAAAATTTTAGAAATGTGAATTTTGGTTGCGTGAAGTTCAGTTCTTAGGACACGTTTTCAGTGAACGTGGAATTCAAGTAGACCCCGCTAAGGTCGAGGTCGTTATGAACTGGCAAGCTCCTAAAACCCCTTCAGAGATCCGTAGCTTTTAGGGATTGGCAGGCTATTACAGAAGGTTTATAGAAAATTTCTCAAGGATAGCTACTCCTTTGACTACTCTGACTCGCAAGGATGAAAAATTTATTTGGGGTCCGAAACAGCAGGAAGCTTTTGAAGTGTTGAAGCAAAAGCTGAGCAATGCTCCTGTGTTGACTCTACCTAAAGGTATTGAAGATTTTGTAGTTTACTGTGACGCTTCACATACTGGCATGGGATGTGTACTCATGCAACGGGGAAAAGTGATCGCTTATGCTTCAAGGCAATTAAAGAAACACGAAAGAAATTACACCACGCATGACTTGGAACTGGGTGCTATGGTGTTTTGGCTGAAGCTATGGAGACATTACTTATATGGAACCAAGTGTATTATATACACCGATCACAAGAGCCTTCAGCACTTGTTCAACCAGAATGATCTGAATATGCGACAACGCCGGTGGATGGAGACGCTGAACGACTATGATTGTGGGATCCGTTACCACCCAGGCAAGGCAAATGTGGTTACCGATGCCTTGAGCCGTAAAGAAAGGGTTAAGCCTATTCGGGTTAATGCGAAAAGCATTGAAGTAAGAAATAATTTGAAAGATAGAATCTCGAAAGCCCAAAAGCAAGCGTTATTAGAAGCAAATCTTCCCAATGAAGAATTGGGAAAAATGGTGGAGCAACTGATTTCAGGAAGTGACGGAATTCTTAGATTCTGTGGGCGAATATGGATTCCTGTCTTAGGAAGACTTAGGGATTTGATCCTCCAAGAAGCACACAGTTCTAGATACTCGATTCACCCGGGTGGTGATAAAATGTATAAGGATTTGAGACCCACTTATTGGTGGTCCGGGTTGAATAAATTGATAGCTACTTACGTAGCTAAATGCCTGACGTGTTCACAAGTTAAGGCCGAGCATCAGAAACCGTCAGGGTTGCTGCAACCATTGGAAATTCCCATGTGGAAATGGGAATGTGTAACCATGGATTTTATTACTAAATTACCAAAGACGAAGCGAGGAAATGATACAATATGGGTCATTGTTGACAGATTGACTAAGTCGGCTCATTTCCTACTTATTAATGAGACTTATAGCTCAGACAAACTAGCAAAGCTTTACGTGGATGAAATAGTATCCCTGCACGGCGTACCAGTATCTATTATGTCGGATAGGGACACAAGGGACACTTCTCATTTTTGGAAAAGTTTCCAGCAAGCCCTAGGCACCCGACTAAATTTTAGTACGGCATATCACCCGCAGACCGATGGGCAAAGCGAACGTACTACTCAAATGCTGGAAGATATGTTGCGTGCATGCATTATCGACCTAGGTGGAAGTTGGGATAACCATTTACCACTTATAGAGTTTTCCTACAACAATAGCTACCATGCAAGTATTCAAGCCGCCCCGTTTGAAGCTTTATACGGGAGAAAGTGTAGGACGCCTGTTTGTTGGGAAGAAGTTGGGGAAGCTCAACTGTCAGGACCAGAGGTAGTTCTGGAGACGACAGATAAAATCTTGCAAATTCGGGATCGTCTCAAGGCTGCCAGTGATAGGTAGAAAAGTTACGCAGACCGAAGGCGTAAACCTCTCGAGTTCCAAGTAGGGGACAAGGTCTTGCTAAAGGTATCGCCTTGGAAGGGCGTTATGCGGTTTGGAAAGAAAGGCAAATTAAGTCCTAGGTACGTAGGACCATTTGAAATCATTGAACGGATTGGAGCTGTTGCTTACAAGCTGAAATTTCCAGAAAAGTTCAGTGGAATCCATGATGTGTTCCACATTTCCAATCTGAAGAAATGCTTGGCCGACGAATCATTAGCAATGCCTCACGAAGATGTGCAGATTGATAAAAACCTGCGTTTCATTGAGAAACCCATAGCAATTGAAGATCGGCAGGTCAAGAAGGTTCGTAGGAAGCATGTGCCAATAGTGAAGGTTAAATGGGACGCTCGTCGAGGTCCCGAGTATACGTGGGAAGTTGAGTCCGTTATACGGCAAAAGTACCCACACTTGTTTGATTAAAATCTCGAGGTCGAGATTTATTTTAAGGGGGTGAGGATGTAACACCTCGTGTTTTTACGTCCAATATTTTTTCAACACGTGTCCAGATAATCCTGGTGTTGCCACGTGCTAAAACAGGAGGGACCAAATTCGTCGAGTTACGTTAATTAACCTCGTTACGCGTAGAATTAAGGTCAAGAGACTACATATGGAAAAATGGAAATTTTCAAGCTCTGGAGACCTCTTGCGGACCGCAAGGCTTTAGCCATACGGTCCGCAAGGCCATCTGATACTGTGGGCGCCTGAGGTCCTTATGGACCGCAAGGCAAAGCCCATACGGTCCGTAAGGACCTGCCAACGAGCAGAAAGATGGCAGCAGCCTTTTCTGCCACCTCTGTCGAATTTTGGCACCATCTTTGCATGTTTGCCACGTCTAGGGACACTTGTATTCGTCCCTTAACACCTGGTAACTCTCTGTGATCATTCTATAACCATTTTAGTTGATGAAAATTGAGGTGCAGCATACTTTTCATCACCAAGTTCATCCAATTCTTGCTTGTGGAGCTTCTGATTGATTCCAAGCTTCCCAATTCGTTTCTAGCATATACTTGGACCTATTGTAAGTTTATAATTCATGCCAAGTTGATTTTTCTATAGCTTTTTGCTTAGATTAAATCCTTATCGTAAAAATGACTTGACTATGTTCTAAATCCGTGTATACTCCGTCATTGTGAGTAACGAAAGTTCCTATACGTTCACAATAATGGAGGTGTTAATCCCTCGAGAGGGCATCTCCAAATTTTCACGGATTCATTGCCAATTAACGAGTCAACCAAGAAGACAAATAAAGTTATACTGTCCAGTTTTTATAAAAATCATAACCAATGATCTAGATGTTATAAAATATGTTTTGATGCACTAATAACCTAAAAATAAGTATTAGAACATATGTCTACGGATTTGGCTCGTCAAGTTTTGGTCTAGGCTCGGTTTGTAGCCAAAAGTCGTAACAGTTGACTTTTATTGACTTTTGGTTCTGACCCGTTTCGAGCCACCTTTGCTACTGACTTTTGACCATTTTAAGACCATAATTATATTTAAAATGACCAACTAAAGTTTCGTCACTCGATTCCTTAGAAATCTGAGTTTACATACAAGTTCCGCTAAAATTATATAAACTTTGCAAAAAGGTCATTTTTGTGCAAATCTTGATTGTAAACACACATGCATGTAAAATTAAGACATAAACTGATTTATAAACATTATTAAATTATGTTAGTGTCAAGAATCTGATTGTAATATGAAGTTTTCGCAAAAGACATGTTTATGACATTTAAATGGCCAAAATGCCCTTTTCGGCATTTTGGAAAGAATAAACAAGGTTTAATCATCAAGATGATATATTCACTAATGTAATATGATAAGTAGGACCATTTGGGATGATCATTCAGATTATAACCTGAATGAGGGCTTAAGATTCGTTAATTGCCGATAAATGACTAAATTACCCTTTTTCACGCAAAATGGTTTTAACCAAATCTTTTACCTACTGATTAAACATGATAAATAACTTATTTTGGTTATATAAAACAGGTCCTAACCTCAGTTTATCTTAAACAATCGAATATAATGACATCTAGTGACTTTTACGCCTTTCGGGCGCATAGTATGGTTTAAAACCATAACTATGAGCCAAGACTTGTTACCTACTGATTTATAAACTTATTTTCAACATCTTAACAGTAAGTACAAGTCCCGAACTCAGAATCCCAATTTTGGCTTCAAAGCTATGTGTGAAATTACTAAAATGCCCTTGTAAGACATAATTCGGTTTTAAATATACTTCGGACCTATCTTTTGCAAAGCTACTGATTTTATATCATATTTTAAACATGTATTCATATGGAACTTGTATATGACTCTCTCGGTTACCCGATTCCGCCTACGTGCGTTCGGTTAAGCTTACGTAGCTAATTTACGTACCTAAACCGAAACTGGTATAACTTTGTCATTCCTCTATCAAAATCCAGAATGTTGTTGGTTTACCCATATTAGACAAGTGATATACTTGTCGGGTCCAACTAACATCCTATTCCGGTCACCGCTTAATCTAGCGTATCATACTGTATCTTATTTAACCGTAAGACTAACATGTCTAAGTCTAGGACTTAATTAAGGACCCGTTAGCATTCTAATAATGGTTATTAATTACCATCACTCCAGACTAAACGCCTTCCGGTAAATTTTACCTGTACTTGCTTTAATCTGCGGCTGAGTTCTGACTTCCCGAGGACTTAACTTCAGGTAAATACCCTTAACTTATTTTCCCTATACGGGCTTGAGATACGGTAAATTATTACCGCTTGGTCGGGTATGGGAATATGTTTTTATTCAGTTGTGATAATTAACTAAAATCTTCCATAACCCGGTTTTGATCTGTTTTGTCTGAAACTAAAAATTGGGGATGGACTTGACCGTGTCCGGGATATTCTTCGCTCACTAAAGTGCTAGTGGCCACAACAATATAGCATGGCGTGTAGGCATACAGTGGGTAATTGCTATCTGCTTTCTATGTGAAAGTTCAAAGTGGTGTGTCAGTTTGATCAGGTCTCGGTTTCTGTACTGGGCTCCATATGTAAAAGCCTGACACGTAAATCTGTATACAAGGTCATTTGTACTATCCCAAGTTATTTATAAAAACTGTGCCAAGTGCACCTTAAACCATTTTCGAAAGGATTTTCAAAAATGAGTCGGTTGGGTGTATTTACCAGTGTAAACTGACGTATTTTCAAAGATTAAAATACAGGTACAAGTACGAAACACGCCGGAAGCTGCGGGGCGTTGACATTAAGGAGTTGCGACCTTAGAAGTTGAGCCTGTAGAGTCTGTTATCATTTTGTGTATGCTTATTTCTAATCCGCCTGTAGATCTTATTACAAGCCATATTGTATATTTATGTTTCGAACTTTTGGACATTTTTGGTTTGTAATAGTTTATATTTTACTCCAAGCCTTCCGTGTGTTACTCTTTGTTGTAATTGGTTATGATGATATCAACTTACGTCACGATACTCCCCACCGGACCCACCGGAATACACATAGAATTCGGGGTGTGACACGTGCCATCTCATCTGAGCGTTGGGCATGAACATTGCAGCAATGGGGTGTTAGAGGGTGTACATGACGGGGCTGGTGTGGGCTTACGGCATAAAATAGTTAAGATGATGAAGAAGATAAACATGGAGAAGCATGAAAGGAAGGTAGGGGCGTGAAAGCTATTAGAAAAAGTGAAACGCTTGCATGACTTCTATATATCCTATGTTTCCTCTTAAAGCCCCACTAAAGCTTCCATCGTACATAACGCATAGATCATGAATTTTAGATACTTTAACTTATAGAATAACATAAAAAGGTTCATAAAAAGGCTCATATTATCACTATCATTATCAATACATTAAAAAAAGAACGTTTTGAACAGTGTTGCTAAAATCAAAAAAGGAATAGTGTCGGGCAGTTGGCCTGGCACTCTCTCGTTTGACCATCCGTTTATTATTTGTTAACGTTGTAAAATTACGGGTTTGCCCCCTGAATAGTGCCAGACAGCTGGCCTGGCACTCCCCCATTGGACCAACCGTTTATTATTTGTTTGCGCTGTAAAATTATGGGTTTGTCTCCACTTTAAAATTACGATTTTGCCCCCTGATCAAATAAAACTACGCTTTCCGACCCAGCCAAAAATTACGTTTTGCCCACGACTCAAAATTACAATTTCGCCCTCAGCTCAAAATGACTTTTTCACCCATGTTCGAATGAAAAAAATTTGTTCTCGCCCCCACTTTAAAGTACGATTTTCCCCGTTTAAAAATTATGATTTCGCCCTCAGTTAAAAATTACGTTTTTGCCACTGTTAAAAATAAAATTACGCTTTTCGCTCCAACTCAAAATTACGACAGGATTGCCCCGGAAAAGTGTCAGGCAGCTGGCCTGACATTCCCTCATTGGACCAACCGTTTATTATTTGTTTATGCTGTAAAATTACGTGTTTTCCCCTACTTAAAAATTACGATTTTGCCCCTGCTCAAAATAAAACTACGCTTTTGGCCCCAACCAAAAATTACAATTTCGCCATCAACTCAAAATTACTTTTTCACCCCTGTTCAAATGGAAAAATTTGTTCTCGCCCCCACCTTAAAATTACTATTTTTTCCCGTTTAAAAAATTATGATTTCGCCCTCAGTTAGAAATTACGTTTTTCCCCTGTTCAAAATAAAATTACGCTTTTCGCGCCAACTCAAAATTACGATTACGCCTTGGTTCAAAATAAAAATATGGTTTTGCCTCCGACCTAAAATTACGGTTGTGCCTTTAGTTTAAATTTCTATTACTGTGTTGCCCTAACTTCAAAAGTACGAATTCGGCCTTGCGTATATTTACACTTTTGCCCTTGTTCAATTTCCAGTATTGCATCATTTACAAATGGTATCAAAGCTAGGGGCCCATCAGATGTCCCAGCGAGAACATTGACTCCCTAAGAGAGGGTGGAGATGTAAATACCAAATTGGTTTAGGGTGACAATCAAAACATTCTTATAAGAGGATGGAAACATTCTCTACCTAAAAACATTTTGCTTTTTACACCAGTGAAAAAAATATAACTTTCCATAGTTAAAAATAACAGTATTGCCATTGTTTTCGTTTTTTAGCAAAACTATAAAAGTGTTATTTTTTATTGGTTGACTCGATTTAATTGTTTTTCGTGTCAATGAGCTGTCTAACACTCGCTCATTATTCGGCCATCGTCCCCAACGCGGGCGGGGCATCTAACTAGTTTTATTAAAATTTAGTCTTTTGCAGAGTCACATACGCTGATGAATTACACGTGTACGGTGGCTGATTGCACGTCGGTAGACTATACGACTATTGCATGTGACATCATGCGGCACATGTTGAGTTTGGGTGTTGTGGATGTTGAAACCCCACCTTAATACCTTCTACGTTTGACAATACTGTATTTATTAAATAAATTTCATTTACACTTTTATATTTAGGAGAAAATAAATTTGGCGCTATTAGTCATATAACTTACTTGCCGTTCAAAAAAAATAATTATATAACTTACATGTGAAACCTATCAAGTCATGAAAATGATGTAGTTTTAGTTAAATGCATCTAAAAAATAAATTAATTTGTTAGATTTTTCTATTTATTAATTCCGTGTTTCATCTCCTTTAATTTCGCATCCCCTAATTGAATCCATATTGTCGATCATGTACAGCTCTGCTTTGATATTCCATCAGAGTACAGTCATCAGAACATTACAATCGATCAATGAAATAGATATAATTATATAAAATTCCTCCTTTGTAAGCCAATTCCATATCACATAAAGAATTATTCTTCCATCAAAAAATGAGATATTCTTCATTCTTATTTGAGTTAATTACTATTTTCGTCAATGTGGTTTGTCAAAAATCACTTATTTCAGTCCATCAGTTTAAAAATTGCGATTTCAGTCCCTGTGGTTTCACTTTCGTAACATTTCAGTCTATGTGGTTTCACTTTGTAACCACTTCAATCCATTTATTCTGTAAGTACAGGGACTGAAATGGTTGCAAGGTGGACTGAAATGGTTACGAAAGTGAAACCACATAGACTGAAATCGCAGATTTTAAACTAATGGACTGAAATAGTGATTTTTGACAAACCACAGGGACGAAAACAGTAATTACCTCTTCTTATTTCTTTGAACAATTAATCTCAAATTGACTTGCGTCCCTTCTATTTTCAACCAAAAGTTATATACATGAAAAGATATACGATTTCACACATACCCTTAGACCATGTGTAGTGAGCCATTATAATAATGTCTCTCTTATGGGGTTACATAACACGTGGCATCAAGTACTCTCTTCAAGATCAAGCCCCTCAATTTTCTTTACTGGCGTTTTCACAATCACGTCAACACCAATTTTATGAAGATCACGCCAGGGAGCGGTGTACATGGCATTATCTTTGCCACTTCACCCCAATCACATTACCCACTACATAGGGGCGGCCCTAGGGTGGGCGGGGAGGACCACAGCCAGGACATGATATTTCGAATGACACGTTATTTTAAAAAACCCGATATGTATATGTAAAAAAACTTAAAAGGGTATACCCATACAAAAACAAACATAGACACACTTACAAAACTATTCTTATGGTTAAGATTAGTTATTAGCAAATTGGCATTAGGTTTAGACCTTTAGTGAGCCCAATACCCAATTTCGTTATGGCCTAAGGCACGTTTTTTCGATCTCGAACAGGGTACAAAATTCTCAGTGCTGGCCCTACCACTACACATGGTCTTATTATCATATAACATTTTGAAGCTCGATTAAAGGGTTGAACAAGACCACACGGATAACTCGATAAAGCTTTGGAATAAACAAGAAATTGGTATGAAATTTGATTATTTTTTACAAGTTTCAGTTTGGAAATAATGTCTGCATCTTTGACATTTCTACTTAGATTTGTTTGTGTATCGAGAGGATTTGACATTTTCAATGACGGATCGTTGTGTATCGAGAGGATTTGACATTTTAAGTGATGGATCGTGGTTTATTTCTCGTATGTTTCTCCTTCTTGGTTTCTAAATAGATAACTCTAATAGGGTAAAATTATTTTACAAAGTCCCCTAAAAATAATAACACAAAAATACAATGCATTGTCAAACAAAATATGACACAATGCCGAAAAATACAACACAATGTCGATGAAAAAGAACACAATGTGCTAAACAAAAATTCTAAAATATACATGAAAGTTAATTTTGGGTTTGATTAATGAAGATGAAATAGTAATAGAAATTAATAGGAATGAAATAAGGAATCAACAAACTTAGTTTATTATTGGTTACATTTATTCAAAATACGTCGTTTTGATAGGTTTTTGCATATAAGTTAGATGGCTAACCGTATATATTCACTCTCCCTTAGTATTTTTAATAGCTTAATCTATACATGTATATAATTAATATTTAGTTCATATGTCTTATCATTCGGTTAAGATTTGACAATATTAGTATTTTATTTTTAATTAGCAATTACGGTGAGAATAACGTAAAGAATGAAAAGTCATTTCCCCTTTTTAACAATGTATCATGTATGTGATGAAAAATCTTCATATGCCAATGCACTCAAGTTGTTTTTTTTACGGATAATTGCTTTTCATGTGTAAACCCACCTTTTCGAGCTATGTCCAAAGACCGACTACTCGACCACCGCTAGAAAGCGTAGCACACCCCTGATGCCAGAAACCCCATGGAATAGGTAAAACTGGCCCTCCCTTGGACTTGAACCAGAGTAAAACCCCGGGCCAAACCTTCACCGAGATGGGAACAACCACTGCACTGCAGTGAGGACCCGCACTCAAGTTGTTTACTTGGTATTACATGTACAATCTGTATTGTATTAAAATCCATAGAGGAAATAGCATTTTATAAATACTTAAAAAAATAAGATTCTTTTTCCTTTTCATTTATAGATGCACTCCTAAAATGAGAATAAATTGATCTTTTAAATACAATTCTATTTTAGTCTCTCATCTGTTACATTTAAATTCTTGAGTTTTTAAAAAATTATGGATAATTAGTTACATTTTTCCCCCTTCACAACCAACTTATAATTCTTTTACGTATTCTTGTCATATCTTATAAACTATAATATTTTAAAGAATATAAAGCTACCTGACGACCTACTCATTTTTTTCGACGTTTCAATAGTTATCTTGGTCGACGTGCGGATTAAAATGTACAAATAGACGATACGTCAATGTACAATTGATTAAAGCAATGTGTCCTATCACATTTCAACATGTTCGTGATTCTCTATGTTGTTATCATTATTATTATTATCAATTTTTATAAAAATGTTTTGTAATATTATCTATACTATATTATAAAGCATGAGAAATGGACATTTTAAGATACCTAAAAGATAAGAACTTTGTACAACTTAAAATAGAGGTAAATCAGTCTTTCAAACACTAATTACACTTTAATGTCCTTATCTTAGTTACATTTTAATTACTTCATCTTTAACAAAATTATAGATAATTAGTTATTAGTTAATTTTTCTCTCTCCTCTATAAAATTATTTGTCTTTTATTTATTCGCATCATATCTTTTAGACTGTACTGTTTTAAAAACATTCGAAGGTACTATGACGACCTGGTCCTTTTTCTCCACATTTTGATGTTTATTTTAGTTGATATCGTCATGTGGATTAAAATGTGCACGCAAGTAATACATTGTGTACAAGTGATTGTAGCAATAAAAAAATTTAAATATTGTATTATATCTTAGAAAACCTAATACCGAATTAACTTAAGCTAACAGGATATGGTATGCTATTCTAATTTGTAGTAAACTAGTTTTTGCCCTACCCGCATTGCGGGGCACTAAACCGAATATTTTTCTCTCATAACATGTATGTCAGTGTTTCGTTTACTTGTACATACTATTCATAACACAATCTCAAAAAAAAATTTACATCTCAACCAATTAAAACAAAACACTACCATACTTTTGCTAAAAAAAACTAAAACGATGGAAAGACTATAATTTTAAACTGGGGGCAAATTTGTAATTTTTCAGGTCAAATGAGCACACGCTAGGCTGCCGCCTGACACGAATAAAAATTACACCGAGTCAACCAGTTAAAACAAAATACTACCATAGTTTTGGCAAAAAAAAAACTACAACGATGATATGACTGTAATTTTACACTGTGGAAAAATCGTAATTTAACAGAAAAAAGAAACAAAACAATGGAAAAATGTAATATTGAATAGATGGCAAAATTGTAATTTAGCTGGGAGAAAAGAGAAACAAACCAATGGCAAAACTGTAAATTTAAACGCGGGCAAATCGTAATTTGGCTAGGGGCAAATCGTAATTTTGACAAGGGGTAAAATCGTAATTTGTCAAAATCTACAACGGTGGCTATGCCGTAATTTTTCATCGGGAGCAAAATCGTAATTCTAAGTTAGAGTCAATACATTATTTATTCCAGCCAATGGGAGAATGCGTCTGGCATTATTCCCCCATCTTATATTTGTATGTATAGTAAATAAATGTTATTCGAAAATATAAATAAAAAGATACCACCTTGACTTTTTTCAATAACAAATAGGTAAGGTTTAGTTGGTTTGTTATAGCTTTTTACTCAATGAAAAATTTCTATTACATTTCGTTTCAAAAAATTTTAAACCTTAAACTATTGTCAATTATTTGATTAAACATTTTTTATATACTTTAGTTAAATATCAACAAAACTTCCGAATTTAAGGGTTTAGTCAAATTTTAATAAAAACTTCCTAATCTAAGGGTGATAAAACTTTTTTTAAATATCCACTAACTTCCCAACTCAAAGGGATGACAAAATTTTATAGTTAGACAATCGGAACTAATTTTAAAAATCATCAACTAACTTTCAGTTAGCCAGCCATAACTAATTTTTAAAATTTAAACCTAAATCGCCCTACAAGTTTTAATTCAAAGTGTACAATTCTTTAAAGAACAATGAAACCCCAATTCAATTCCTTCACATCGAAGTCCTCTTCAACGCAAAATCCTTTTCAACCATTTTAACCCTAATTCAGTCGATACACACAGGCGGGCTCAATCGGACGTGTTCTCCATTTTTCACCAAATCGTGGGGAATACGTCATCAACGTCACTCAATACGACATCTATGAAGTTCAAGAACATTGCAACAACACATGTAAGTCATCAAAACTGAACCTATATCATTTTGAAATATGTAAATCGGATTAATTTCATGTTCAATTAAATATAGTTTCTCTTGTTGTGAAACTAAAGGTTCCGCCAGCTAGATCAAACAGTGATGGATTCATCTCTGCTAAACGAATTCCTTATTTTTGTGCCAGAATTCTCCGTCAATCACCTCTCTCAGGTTCATCTAAGTTGATCTTTGTGCTATTTGATTGTTAATTTTTCACATTAAATCTTTTTTTTGTCAATGTTTCATTTTCATCTTGATGAGTTTATTGCTCTAAGAGATTATTCAGGATGGTTGATGGGTTGAATTGCGAAGTCATCATTCAACTTCCAGTAGCATATATGAGGGAGGAGATGCAAAATAAAGTTGTTATTTTCAACTTCATTTATGGATATTTAAATGATCAGAACTTCACATTTTGATGGTTTAATAACATGAAAACCAATTGTTTGATCACTTTTTATGGAGTGTAGGGTATTGCGAATGGTGGACTAAAAGATGGGAGCGGGTTTGCACATTAAAGTTGGGTTGGATTTGTAAGTCAATGTATTGTTTGTGAGCCAAGTGGACATAATTGGTTGCTTGTCAAGGAAAATGGGTCGGACGAAGGTCATAATGGAATGTGTTGATACAGGTTGTATTGAGTTGACCCAAAACTTGAATTGACCTGTTCATAAAGTAATTTTTTTAACAATTTTCAAGAATTAACATTTGTTAGTTGAATCGGTGTGTGGTCAGAGTGTGCTAGATCGTAGTTCACACGTTCAACTTGCGAAGGCGTGTGTTGTAGAGATGGACGAACCTTGTAGACAACTATTGCTTTCAAGACATGTGGAAATGAATTCAAAGGGGTTACGGTGTTTGGGTTTAACCTATAAGGGCGATCTTGGTGATCTTTCAAATTACAATGGAGAACACCACCCGAGCCACACAAAAAATTAGTTGACTCAACTTGCTATAGTTCTATTGAAACCGACCTTATTTTGTTGGGTGGTTGGTCAAGGGTAAGTGATGACTCATGATCTCTAATCTCATTTGAAATAAAGTACTATGATTTGCAATTTAATTATAATAATGAAATTACAGTACCCTCCTCGTGAAGAAGTAAAATTCGCAATTGAAGAATGTCATGTAGTGGGAATAGAAGTTATGGTGATCACATGAGATTATAAGTCGACGGTTGAAGCCATTTGTATGGAATTTGGAATGTTTCATGAAGATGAGGATTTAAATGTCAGCATGGTAACCCGAGTTATCTATAATCATGTTTGAAACATATAAAGTAGATTGCTACAAAATATTTATTTTGCGTTGTATACAACTTGCAATATGTTACTTGAGTCACTTGCATGTAACAAAGTGGTTAAAGGTAGTTAAAAGTTCTTGAAATGTCAAGATAAAGATAAATGGAGCGACCATAGGTTAAATGCGGAGGGGACAAGAAAGAGCAAAAAAAGATGGTCTGGTGTATAACAGGTTTTTTGGACAACATAATTATTGATTATACACATTTTTATGTTGGTAATAATATTAGGTTGGATGATATGGTATTAGTTAGGTTGGCAAAGTATTTTAAAGAGTTATATGTTGAATATGTTGTCACTATTTTATTAGACGATGTTCATTTTTGTCATTTGGGTCTCAACGTTTGATGTATTTACATGTCATGGGGTTAATTGTATCTCAAAATGATAAGATTATGATTGCAGTCTATATTGTGTTGACCAACAACTTATTTACCCCGAATAGTACTGGAAGGACGCTATGTAGAAGACACCTATCAAGATGGTTGTTTCATACGGTATCAATCTTTTGATCTCATAAATGTTGATGACATACACGTTCATTAGCAACAAATCTTGATTGGGTTAACTACCTAAACACAAAACTTTAGAATTTTAAGTCAATCTGTATATGCTCAAGGTTTCAACTATATATTTAGAGTGTAATTCTGATACATATGTATTTATATATATTTATTTCAGTATTTTGTTAAAAGAACAAAACGGAAGCTTTTTTAAAGATTGCATAAGCAATTGTCCATATTGCTTCATATTCTCAGAAGTTAAAAGCTATAAAAATGCCGTTGGAGTGGTTTTAGATTTCATCAGGGAAATTCAAACTAATAATATTCAAAGCTTATAATTTTAGCAATTGCATATAGCAATAGGGCTTACTCAGTTGCATAAACTCACCACCTAAGCAGTTTATTTTTCTTTACTTTTTTCTGGTTTTAGTTTTAGTTTTGAGAGCTGTTGGGAAATTGGCAGATTAAAGAATATAACTACATACGTGGGCTTGAAATCGTTGTTGTTAATAAACTCTTGCTGCTAATGCTTGATCTTAAAAACATTGTTGTCAATTAAGTCATTTTCTTTGCACTAAAGTTAATGATAATGATAATTCCTTAAATCATAGAGTGGTAAAATGTATAAGGACTTAGTGACTATTTCTAAGTTACATATATTAATTATGGTTTTATCTTTAGTGATTATTCATTTAAAATAGTTGGTATGGGGTATGTTTGGAAGACAGTAGGACTTATAATTGAAATGATATGTTATGATTACTATATCTGATAGTTTTATCTTAATGTATATAGCAATTTAAATAACGACATTATTTTAACTATACTTTTGATGAGCATTATCATAGTTAGTTTGATGAAAGTATCTTTTGTGCTCTTAGTTACCACACAGATATTACAAAAGAATAATAGTAATCGGTTGGTAAGATTAACAAAACCAGTCGCCCAACTAGCATCAACATTATCTTAGAGAACATATAATACAACAAACAACCCTACAGAAGTAATTGGTATTTATAATGTTAAATTGTTATTTAATCGATATATTTAATGCTTATGACATGGATAGATTACAGTGATTCTATGAATAAGAAAACTAACATAAGTACAACTAACGTAAATGAGTAACGCCTTGAAAATTGTCGCCCTCTCATCATCACGCGGGCCTTTTACTAGTTATTTTTAATGTTGTAAAGGCAAAAGCTTTAATGTTATTTTGAGTTATAAAATAATTCTAGTGCCCGCACGATGTGATGGGAAATACAGACAACGTGAGGATGTGCATCGTTCGACTTGTTTGGTTATTCTTCTCAACTGAAACCGAAGTCACCGGTTAGTCTATATTATTAACCAATTGATTTTCGGTTAACTAGTTAGATTGAAGGTTTTTGGTTTGATTCCTTTAATTTCGTTTAACTGACAAAACCAAACTTGAACTATATTAAAGACTCGCTGCATTTATTAGTTTATTTATTTTTGCACTTGTTTGTATTCTATTTATGTTTGTACATATTCTTTGCATCCTCTTTTGTGAGGCATTCCATTGATCATGTTCACTTTCCATACTCACATGGTATCATACGCCACTCCTTCCTAACATATTCCCATTCTTTATCGCCCTATGCCTTCCATTTTTCTTTCTCTTTCTGCCTTCATCCTTCCCATCTATTCCCCTTCCAAGCTGCCATGGCTCATCTTCCACACCAGAATTCTCTGTTACCCTAAATACAATCTTTCACATGCTAACAATTAAACTGAATTCCACTAATTACCTCCTGTGGAAACACCATATGTTACCAATTTTCGCCTACCAAGACCTCACTTGTCACATTGATGGCACTGCCCCTTCCCCTGCTGTTGAAATTCTTAAGAATAGTAAGCCTATTCCTAATCTTAAACTACCTAAGTGGCATGCCAATGACCATAACACTATCTTGATTCTGCACGCGAGTCTCTCAGAGGAGGCGCTGGCCGAGATTCTCGGGCTGTCATCTGCTCGTGCCATATGGCTGGCACGTGAGAATGCGTACAGTAACACTTCAACTGAGCGCATTTAGAACTTAAAAGATCAACTGAGGAAAATAACCCAGGGATCTCAATCTGTTTCTGTATTTGGTCAGAAGTTTAAGAGTCGATACGACCAACTTTTTGCCGTTGGTTATCCGGTTCTTGAAACATTGGTTTTTATGTGGTCTCGGGGCTTCTTTCGAGACCTTATCCACTGCAATCTGTGCAACCAAGTTAACAACATCATTTTGTGATCTTCTCGCCCAAACCGAAAGCCATGAGCTTTTTATCCATTCCATTCATGGTCCCTCTGCCACTCCGCTTGTCGCCTTTAACTCCCAAACCAATCGTGTCACACCGCAACTCATGGCGGAAACATCGGGCGGGACGAAGTAGATTGCTCGAGACATCACAGCTTGCTAAATGTGGTAATAATTAATTAAATTCAGTTTCATTGATAGACTAAATGATACATTGTTTGAAATGGAAATACAACATAGAAGTTCAAATACAACAAAAGAGAAGTATAGAAATTAAAATGTGCTTCTAAATCCATCCTACTAGATTCTGAAACGTTATAGCATCAATTTCCTTCAATATATATTAAAATAGATTTCAACACATAAAGTATTGGTGAGCATACAAGTTTTAGCTACTAGCGTAGATAGAAACGTTGTCATCAATCCTACATGGCATAATAATGTACTAAGGCATGGAAACATAACATCAATAGCATGTATTAAATATAGGTCAAACCAATTGTATCCACAAGGTTGTGTATTTTGTCACGGAGGCGAACAAAACCATATTTGAATGACTTTACATAGACCCTTCCTAAGGGCGGTTTGCTACTTCTATACCGCTATACATGTTAAGGTTGGCTCATGACATTAATGACAAATATTTGTGCAAGAAAGGCTTCTAGCATGTATGTATCCTATGCGTATCATTTAAGCATGTATAAATGGATTGTGAATAATGTGATTGATAACGTGTTTGTGACTTTGATAATATTGTATATATATATATTGCACCTAAAAGTGTGAAAAGGGTAAAACAGGATCATGTAAACTCACAGTTTGCAAAGCTTCCAATGAAGTCGTGAGTTGTTAGAGTCTTGAGATTGGAACACCGAAGTTACCCTATAAAAGGGAAACAAAGGTGTACGAGTTTATAGATTTTATTGATGGATTGGGTTCGGAATTAAAACGACGGAAAATATATATTATAGTCCTATGTGTCATAAGGTACCATGGAATGGTCATGCAAGAAGGTAGGATGATCAACACCCATTAAACCTCATTGCATGATTCACCAAAGCACAAAACCATTAACTTAGTTGATGATTCTGGTTGGTCATGAATATGGACAAAAATGAAAGTGTGTAATTTACTAAGTAGCCAAATGAGGACAAACTGACGAGTACATACCCAACCTGGCAAATGTTGGAGACAAGGTGGGGTTGGCTCACTTTGATTCTTGGAAGCTACTTTGAATGTGCATCATCTGAATCACTTTAATTCTGTGGAAGCTACTAGAAAGTAACCAAGTGAGCTCAATGTAACATCCGTCAAAAACGGATTTACCAAACCCGCTCCGTTTATCAACCGAACAGTCAGTCAAAAATTTCGTTGCGAATTAAATGCCCAAAATATTTTTAAACGATACATAATCGATTATTATACGGGAATATATATTTAGTTTTTGAAAAACTGTTGAAAATCGCAAAATAAAAATAAAAGTCCTCTGCCGGGTTTCGAACCCGGGTCAGCACCGGTTCAACAACAAGCCTTATCGCACAACACACAAACCACTGCGCCACTTGTTTTGTTTGTTAAATATTGAAATCATTTAATTCATAAAGAGACGTTACGAATTCAAAACCGGCGCCCAATAGTTCAGTCGTCGGAAATCTCGGAAATCTCGCGAGTCTTAACGACAACTTACGTTATAACGTAAACCATTACTAAGACATCGGTTATAACCGACGTCTGAGTCCGCGACCAAAGTTATAACCGCTGGAGTTTTTATAATTTACGAATCCAGTCGGAAATCGGGCGAAATACATTGACGATTTGTTCTATAAATTCACCCACAACCCACCGCAAACTTTTTCGCTCAAAACCAAACCTTTACCGGACGTAATTCCACTCGCCGGAATTAATCTGTTCGTCGCCGGAAAACCGGTTTCTCCATTTCCGAGCCTTATTGAACCTCCTAAGCTTATACCGAAGTCACCCACACCCTTTGCAAGTTTTCTGAAGTTTCTCTGCTGCAAGACACCTGACGCCGGAGCTAATTTCTGTCGCCGGAGTTCTGCCGGAAAACAGAGGAAAGCGAGTCGGTATACCTCACGCTTATTTTCTTTTCTTTATACTTATATCTCATCTATAATTAACCTAAAACACTAAAGAAAACGATTAAGACTTTGAACCAGTCGATTTCCGATTCTGGTTATAACTTGATGAAGAAGACGATGTATCCGGAACGTATAAGTATAATTAAAATCAACTTATTACTCGGGTTAGACACACAGTCCAGCGGTGGACTGTGTGCACATTAAACACAAACGTCTCGAGTTCGAATCCTGTTTCACACACGCTGCTTCAATAAAAATCATTTTTTTTGTTAAACTGAACCAGAGTCGCCACAGGTATATGTTAAGTATATTAATAATCGGAATAATAACCAAGTTAGACACACAGTCCAGCGGTGGACTGTGTGTATGTTTAAGTCGCACGTCACGAGTTCGAGTCCGGTCTTCTGCATCGACCCGGACGATTATTAACCTTTTTAAATAAAGTCAGAAATGAAAACAGATAATTTATATTTAAGTTTAAAGTTGGAATATATAACATGTTAAACACACAGTCCAGCGGTGGACTGTGTGTTAGTTTAAGCCACAGGTCCCGGGTTCGAGACCTGTGGAGCGCACCGTCCGAATTGATTTAAATCGTTTTTAAAAATAAAGGATTTCTGTTTAAACATAATTAATATATATATATATATAATTAAAATCAGATATATAACGGGTTAGACACGTAGCTCAGTTGGTAGAGCTGCGTGGACGCGTACGAGAGGTCTCGGGTTCGAGCCTCACTCAGCGCACTTATATTCCGATTTGAACCGGTCAACGGTCAGGTCAACGGTCAGAGAAAAAAAATCAAATTTTTTTATTATTTTATTTAATTATTTTAATTAAAAATCAATTATAAATACTTAAAAATAACATTTTTAAGGTTAGAAAATAGCCTTAAACTCACAAAAATACACCCAACAATCCTACTAAAATAGATTAATAAAATCCGTTTACTTACCAAACCATAATGCGATTTATCTAGGTTAAACTCACTCGTGGTTAAAACCACTTCGCGTGCATTCAACATCATCAACCGAACGCACCCACTGTGAGTGAATCTTACAACTCCCCCTTTTAAATTACACGTTTTGGGTGTGTCAGGTGTTATGAAAATAATTAACTTATTTATTTAAACTTGTGCCATACCACATCATGACCTAAACTTAGATTGTTTATATTGTGTGATTACTTATTTCCTTTTGTCAAATTATATGAAACTCATTCATTAAGCCCATCAGTTCCTCGTGGGAGACGAGTTGAACAACGCGTGCCTCAAATCAAATTCATTATTGTTTATGTGTGTATCATTGAGTTTATATTGGTTGTAGTTGTGTCATTCATATTATCATGTTTATGCAATTCATTCATTAGGCCCCTCAGTTCCTCGTGAGAGACGAGTTGAGCATCGCGTGCCTCTAAATGTTCCATTATTGTTCATGTGTGTTTCATTTAATATCTTATGATTGTTGATTAAGTTTACATCTATTTTTACTCATGTTTGGTTGTGCACATATTTCATAATCAATTTAAATAAATTTGTTCAAATGTTTTCCATAGGATTCACTCGCCAACATTATGTTGATCCAAAAACCCTTTTACACATGATACAGGTGAACAGGTTGAAGCAAGGAAAACATAGGATATGCCTTAGAAGAGAACAAAGACGTTTAGATTGTTAGTTAGAACATGTTGTAACATTTATTGTAAATTTCCATTTAATTTGTATTAAAGAATATGAAACGCATAATAAATGTCATGAGCTTTGATGATAACCCAATCATGCCCCGATCACCTTTTCCGCTGCTGGTCGGGGTGTGACAGATTGGTATCAGAGCCATGACTATAGGGATATAGGATAGGTTATTAGACCCTTAGAGCCTATACTATAGTCTGCCTAAATTTTAATTGATTAGGTGGTTACATACAAACTTGTGATATTTATTTGTTTCATATTTGTTTACATTTACAGTCAAACATACATGCTTATATACATATATACATATTCATTATACATATATCGATGTTCATGTATTCAATTTATTTTCATACTCTCATTATCCAAAGATTTTGTGCAATTTTCAAATCTCATCAAAGTAAGTTCTGCGACGGGCATGTAGTAACTGGAAGGGTACAAGTACCGGTAGTCGGAACGTCCTGTCTAGGCTGGCATTCGTATAAATCCAATATAACGGACCAGTTTGCCTACCTGGGGACCAACGATGAGAGTACGAAGGACCTATTAGGCCAAAGCATGCCACACCAAACGTCGTTCGAACTAACCCTACTTTGAGGCGTCACCGTGTCTACACCTGGACACATTCCGAATATCACACGTTGTATACATATTTCTCGATTTTCTCCGGGTTTTTGTGTACGCAACCTGGCAAACCCGTGCGAACCATATGAAAAACCAGTATTCATGGGGGCCCACATGATTACACAGGTAAAGTATGGCGGCATGTAGGGCCTAACAGCGAGCAAAGCCCAAGACATCCTATGGATGTAGTAGATTTATTTATTTATAATTATTTTATGAATGTTCATTCCTAATGCGACCCATGAACCCAAAAACATCCAACTCATACCCTTGTCATGTATTCCTTGTAGATGTCTTCTAACCCCGCCCGTAGGAAGACGAGAGCAAGAAAAGCCCGCGAACGCATGGCTGCCTTAATCGCTCAACAAATGGCTGCCGTAATACCCAACATTGTAATTCAAGTTCAACAAGCACTTACCGCTAATCCTGTCAATCAAGCAAACCAAAACATTATCAACTCTCCCCCAAATACCACTAAATGCACCTACAAGCACTTCAAATCATGCGACCCTCCGAAATACAAAGGGACTGAAGGCGTCACCGCTCTCCTCCATTGGTTTGAAGAAATGGAGAATACTTTTCTAAATTGCGATTGCCCTGATGATCGCAAAGTGTGTTATGCTACCGGTCGACTATATGGGATAGCACTTACTTGGTGGAATACAGAGAAGGCCAAACGAGGCGTCGACGATGCTATGACCTTAACTTGGAACGAATTGAAGGAAATCATGACCAGACGATTTTGCCCAAGGAGCGAAATCAAGAAGTTAGAAGATGAATTTTACTCATTGAAGCAAATGGAAGGAGACCACATCACCTACAACAAAAGATTCCTCGAGTTACATCAAATGGTTCCCAACATGTTCACTCCCCTCTACCGTTTGATCGAGCACTACATTCGTGGTCTTCCGTCAAAGATTCAAGACCCTGTAATAAGTGCCAAGCCTGCAACTTTGGAAGCAGCAATGGAGCTAGCAACAGAGCTCACCGAGAACCGAATCCGAAACAAAGACTTCAAGGAGGAGAAGAAGAAGGATAAAGAAACGACTGAAACCTCCGACTCCACCCAAACCGAATCCCCTTCTCAACCCAATCCTAAGAGAAGAAGAGACGGGCGACTTTTCGCTGCTACTCAACGAAATCAACCAGTTTTACACGCTATACCCATCCGAGCTATCCCAATCACCCAAGTGGCACCCGACTCAGCTTACCCAAATAAGAAACCATATCTTGGACCTCACCCTCGATGCAACAACTGTTTTTATCACCATCCTCATACCCTACCTTGTCGTCTATGTGCAACTTGTGGACGCTATGGTCATTTGAGCAATGTTTGTCGCACCTTTCAAGACCAAACCTTTTCCCCTACTCAAACCATAAACCAAACCTATCAACAACCCCAATACCCCATGTTCCAATATGCTCGAGCTTGTTTCAATTGTGGCGACCCTACCCACTTTGGAAACACATGCCCTCAATTGGTTAACGTCATCAACACTCAAGCCAAATCAAACCCAGTTAACCAAGTAAACCAAGGAAACCCAACCGCTAGGCCACCAGCAAGAGGAAGAGTCTTCAATATCAACGCCAATCCTGTCGAAGATAATGACGGCCCAAATGAAGATACTCAACTAGTACTCTTCGCCGAAGATCCAGATTCAACTCCTATCGTTTAGTTTTATGTTTTTCTTTATCACATAGAACCAAACATAACTTAAGGATAAAGCCAATGAAACTTTGACGAGAATACGGTGGATACGCCGCTGGTACTTCCTATATATAAGTATTCTTGTCAAAGGATCAGAAGCATTATCTGGCGGTTATGAGAGGTTCCATGTGTAGACTGTTAGGATAATTATTGTATATTGTTTTCAGTATATGCATTTGCCGAGGCCGCAGCTCCCCATCCATGAGGTTGAGTTCGATCCCCATTTTATTATGCGGTTGATCTTGGCGTGCCCGCACGATCGGCTCCGTTTGATTGAGCCTTGATCGGTTATTTCATTTTACATTTCAATACATGCAATACGCTCGGCTCCGTTTGATTGAGCCTTGAGCGCCCAGTTCAATTTACATTTCCAGTTCATGCAATACGTTCGGCTCCGTTTGATTGAGCCTTGAGCGCACATACATTTTCATTATCAGTATCTTGTGGTTGTGGTGTTTGTAGTAGAGTCGCATAGAACTAATCATAACTTGCGGATAAAGTCAATGAAAATTTGACAAGAATATGGTGGATACGCCGCTGGTACTTCCTATATATAAGTATTCTTGTCAAATGATCGGAGGCATTATCAGGCGGTTATGAGAGGTTCCATGCATAGGCTGTTTGTGTGATTAAGTTATTCATTTTCAGTACATTCAATACGCTCGGCTCCGTTTGATTGAGCCTTGAGCACACAGACAATTTCAATTTCAGTACATTCAATACGTTCGGCTCCGTTTGATTGAGCCTTGAGCGCACATACATTTTCATTATCAGTATCTTGTGGTTGTGGTGTTTGTAGTAGAGTCGCATAGAACTAATCATAACTTGCGGATAAAGTCAATGAAAATTTGACAAGAATACGGTGGATACGCCGCTGGTACTTCCTATATATAAGTATTCTTGTCAAATGATCGGAGGCATTATCAGGCGGTTATGAGAGGTTCCATGCATAGGCTGTTTGTGTGATTAAGTTGTTCATTTTCAGTACATGCAATACGCTCGGCTCCGTTTGATTGAGCCTTGAGCACACAGACAATTTCAATTTCAGTACATTCAATACGTTCGGCTCCGTTTGATTGAGCCTTGAGCGCACAGACATTTCATTTTCAGTACATGCAATACGATCGGCTCCGTTTGATTGAGCCTTGATCGCATAGATATATTTCATTTCAGTAATTTATGTTTGTTGTATTGGTTGTTGAGTTATAGGACTAATCATAATTCACTATAAAACCAATGAAAATTTGACAAGAATATGGTGGATACGCCGCTGGTACTTCCTATATATAAGTATTCTTGTCAAAGGATCAGAGGCATTATCGGACGGTTATGAGAAGTTCTATGTAGGATTTATTAGTTTCTTGGTAACCAATCATAACTTGTGGATAAAACTAATGAAAATTTGGCAAGAATATGGTGGATACGCCGCTGGTACTTCCTATATATAAGTATTCTTGCCAAAGGATCAGAAGCATTATCAGGTGGTTATGAGAAGCTCCATGTAGGATTTAGTATTTGCCTTGGTTGGAATTTATATCATCTTGCTATTTAAAGAGTTTGGATTGTGTTTCATTTCTACATAAACTAACCTCTCCATCATAACAAACGAGAGAGGAACTTCCACCATTCAAACATATATGTTATCAGAATGTGGATTCAAATATTTGCTGTTGTGTTTATTCATGTTCGAATATTAGCTGTTGTGTTTATTTATGTTCAAATATCAACTGTTGTGTTTTTATTTATGTTCCATGTAGGTTGTAGTGTTAGAAGTTTTGCCTTAGGATATAACCATACTTTCCCAAACGTATCTAAACTCTTATGCATGATATCATTTTTAGCGAATCATTCCTACTTATCAATACTTATACAGTAGGCAACAAAAAGCGATTCCTGAATAGGGTACTTAACCCTTACAAGGAACGTTACCGCCTCGAACAAAAACTTAAACCCTTATTTTTCTAAGCATACAACTGTCAAACTGAACATCATCATCTTTTTAGTCAAAATATATCATTATTTAAATTTCGGGACGAAATTTCTAAAAAGCAGGGGATACTGTAACATCCGTCAAAAACGGATTTACCAAACCCGCTCCGTTTATCAACCGAACAGTCAGTCAAAAATTTCGTTGCGAATTAAATGCCCAAAATATTTTTAAACGATACATAATCGATTATTATACGGGAATATATATTTAGTTTTTGAAAAACTGTTGAAAATCGCAAAATAAAAATAAAAGTCCTCTGCCGGGTTTCGAACCCGGGTCAGCACCGGTTCAACAACAAGCCTTATCGCACAACACACAAACCACTGCGCCACTTGTTTTGTTTGTTAAATATTGAAATCATTTAATTCATAAAGAGACGTTACGAATTCAAAACCGGCGCCCAATAGTTCAGTCGTCGGAAATCTCGGAAATCTCGCGAGTCTTAACGACAACTTACGTTATAACGTAAACCATTACTAAGACATCGGTTATAACCGACGTCTGAGTCCGCGACCAAAGTTATAACCGCTGGAGTTTTTATAATTTACGAATCCAGTCGGAAATCGGGCGAAATACATTGACGATTTGTTCTATAAATTCACCCACAACCCACCGCAAACTTTTTCGCTCAAAACCAAACCTTTACCGGACGTAATTCCACTCGCCGGAATTAATCTGTTCGTCGCCGGAAAACCGGTTTCTCCATTTCCGAGCCTTATTGAACCTCCTAAGCTTATACCGAAGTCACCCACACCCTTTGCAAGTTTTCTGAAGTTTCTCTGCTGCAAGACACCTGACGCCGGAGCTAATTTCTGTCGCCGGAGTTCTGCCGGAAAACAGAGGAAAGCGAGTCGGTATACCTCACGCTTATTTTCTTTTCTTTATACTTATATCTCATCTATAATTAACCTAAAACACTAAAGAAAACGATTAAGACTTTGAACCAGTCGATTTCCGATTCTGGTTATAACTTGATGAAGAAGACGATGTATCCGGAACGTATAAGTATAATTAAAATCAACTTATTACTCGGGTTAGACACACAGTCCAGCGGTGGACTGTGTGCACATTAAACACAAACGTCTCGAGTTCGAATCCTGTTTCACACACGCTGCTTCAATAAAAATCATTTTTTTTGTTAAACTGAACCAGAGTCGCCACAGGTATATGTTAAGTATATTAATAATCGAATAATAACCAAGTTAGACACACAGTCCAGCGGTGGACTGTGTGTATGTTTAAGTCGCACGTCACGAGTTCGAGTCCGGTCTTCTGCATCGACCCGGACGATTATTAACCTTTTTAAATAAAGTCAGAAATGAAAACAGATAATTTATATTTAAGTTTAAAGTTGGAATATATAACATGTTAAACACACAGTCCAGCGGTGGACTGTGTGTTAGTTTAAGCCACAGGTCCCGGGTTCGAGACCTGTGGAGCGCACCGTCCGAATTGATTTAAATCGTTTTTAAAAATAAAGGATTTCTGTTTAAACATAATTAATATATATATATATATAATTAAAATCAGATATATAACGGGTTAGACACGTAGCTCAGTTGGTAGAGCTGCGTGGACGCGTACGAGAGGTCTCGGTTCGAGCCTCACTCAGCGCACTTATATTCCGATTTGAACCGGTCAACGGTCAGGTCAACGGTCAGAGAAAAAAAATCAAATTTTTTTATTATTTTATTTAATTATTTTAATTAAAAATCAATTATAAATACTTAAAAATAACATTTTTAAGGTTAGAAAATAGCCTTAAACTCACAAAAATACACCCAACAATCCTACTAAAATAGATTAATAAAATCCGTTTACTTACCAAACCATAATGCGATTTATCTAGGTTAAACTCACTCGTGGTTAAAACCACTTCGCGTGCATTCAACATCATCAACCGAACGCACCCACTGTGAGTGAATCTTACAACTCCCCCTTTTAAATTACACGTTTTGGGGTGTGTCAGGTGTTATGAAAATAATTAACTTATTTATTTAAACTTGTGCCATACCACATCATGACCTAAACTTAGATTGTTTATATTGTGTGATTACTTATTTCCTTTTGTCAAATTATATGAAACTCATTCATTAAGCCCATCAGTTCCTCGTGGGAGACGAGTTGAACAACGCGTGCCTCAAATCAAATTCATTATTGTTTATGTGTGTATCATTGAGTTTATATTGGTTGTAGTTGTGTCATTCATATTATCATGTTTATGCAATTCATTCATTAGGCCCCTCAGTTCCTCGTGAGAGACGAGTTGAGCATCGCGTGCCTCTAAATGTTCCATTATTGTTCATGTGTGTTTCATTTAATATCTTATGATTGTTGATTAAGTTTACATCTATTTTTACTCATGTTTGGTTGTGCACATATTTCATAATCAATTTAAATAAATTTGTTCAAATGTTTTCCATAGGATTCACTCGCCAACATTATGTTGATCCAAAAACCCTTTTACACATGATACAGGTGAACAGGTTGAAGCAAGGAAAACATAGGATATGCCTTAGAAGAGAACAAAGACGTTTAGATTGTTAGTTAGAACATGTTGTAACATTTATTGTAAATTTCCATTTAATTTGTATTAAAGAATATGAAACGCATAATAAATGTCATGAGCTTTGATGATAACCCAATCATGCCCCGATCACCTTTTCCGCTGCGGGTCGGGGTGTGACACTCAAACTAGACGAGTGCACTCCAGTCATGGCAAATGTTTGGAGACTTGGTGTAGTTTGAACACTTTGTTACTAGAAAGTTTACCTGGTGACTTAGGTTACAGAAAATGAATTAACTAACTAAGTGAGGAAGTGGAATCACGGTTGGAAAGCCAAGGATCCATTGTTCACAATTTACCAAAACACAAGCCTCACAGAATAGAAGGTTGTGGGGCTTTGATGGTTCAAACACTTGTAGGTTGTTTGGAACCTTTAGGGAAGTAACTAAGTGAGGTTTTTAGACCTCTAATCTTTTGAAAATCAACCATACCCAAGTCCCACAACCATGAGTTTGATTGGGAACAAGGTTGGTACAAGATTCCCACAAGAAGAATAAGTAATAAAACATGTTTGTAGAAGTTATTATAAAATAGAATTCAAATATGACTTTGGAGCCCCATGCAAGTGATGTACCACCTTGTTACACCTCAGGTAACATCCTTGGAGGTTATCCAAGTAGTTTGATGTAAGAAAACAAGAAGAAAATGAAGAAGAAGTGAGTGAGAACTCACTTTGAACACTAGAGAGTATTCTGCCCAAAACAGAATTTTCTTGAGAGAATTTGAGTGTTTAATGATGATTTGAGAGTTTGTAAAGGGTGGATGAGTTGTGGAAGACATGTATATATAGTTGGGGATTAGGGTTTGGGTTTAAAGAGGGTTGGAAGGTGATTGGAGAATAAAGGATGTCCAATCCCGTAGCTTGTTAACTTTCTGCTCGCCCAGAAGGCTTACGGATCGTAAGGACCCTGAAAAATCCAAATTTTGAGTTATGTTGGTTCAGTTATTACCCTCAACCGAAGTTGAAATCAAATTCATTGGTTAGCCTATTTTATTAACCAATTGGTTTTCAGTTAATTGGTTCAGATTATTTGGTTGGATTGATGATTTTTGGTTCGGTTTGGTTCGTTTCATTTCGGTTAGTAGCCAAAATCAAACTTGGCCTAGAATACTTTTACTTAAAAGTACATGAAATTGATGTATAAATACATGAAATGGATGTGTAAATACTTGAAATTGAAGTATAAATACTTGAAATGAAGGTATAATATATGAAATACATGAACTTGAGGTATAAAAGCTAGAAATATATGAAAATATGAATGATTCGGTTCGACTAATTTTGGTTGATTTCGGTTTGATATCGTATGTTTCGTTTCGGTTTCAATTAACATTTAGTTATTGCTCAACCCTAGACACTATTATAACGTAATATATTAATATTTTAATTAAAAAACTATAGCAACGCTATACCCATATTAAAAAGAATATATACTCATTTTATGATGTATTATTCTTTTTTTAAAAATATTAATGTACGAAAAAAAAGTTGTGGACTTTTTAAATTCGTGGGGTAACCACTTTTTATAAGGAGATAAACTCTAACTACTAATTAATTAATCAGAATTTAGTTAAAATGATTGATTAAAATGTAATAAAGATTAGGTATTTAAATACATCTAAAGTGTATACTGTTTTTTTCTTTTTTTTCTTTTTGCATTCCAGTAGTTTTTTATTGACTTATGTTGATATGGCTTACATTTCAATTCTAGGGTTTTTGATTTAGTGTATTTCTGAATTTTGACAATTGTATACTATTTGTTTGTTTGTTTTTTTTTTTGCATTATAGTAGTTTTCTATGATTAATTATGTTGATTTGGCTCACATTTTAATTCTAGGGATGATGCTGATCTACCATGTTTCTGATTTTCTTTTCTCTTTTGCATTCTGGTAGTTTATAATGATTAGTCATCTGATTTGGTTCACAATGCATTTCACTTCTAGGGTTTCTGATTGTTACATACCACACCACAACCACACGAGAGAAAAACTAATTTACCCTCATTTTAAAGTTGTCTTTTATGCATTAAACTTAAAAAAAAATCTTAAGTTTTCGGTATCTTAAATACACCTTCCTTAAAATACACCTTACTAAGAGCAAAGGCCTCAACAGATGAACATCACCATGGCAAAGAGCAAGAGGTTTAGCCTGAATACCTGAGTTTAGTGCAGAATTTGTGGCAAAAGGATATACCATCACCTTTTGTCGTTACATATAGGTGACCGCGTTGGTCTTGTTTTCAGCCGCAATTCATTTGTATCAGGACCTTCGAACTAGCTTGTTTCATGTGCCGATTGGAGACATCCAATAGCTTCCATATGAGAATCGTGAGCAAAGTCATCCAAATTAAGGTTTACAACTACCTTCTTGCCTAAATGCGGAATTTTAGGAGAAACAAGGTCAGCCGCATCATCCCCGGATGGCTGATTTGGGTGCGATGTACTCCCCAAAGAGCAGATAGGCTACGAGGGTTACCACTTGTAAGTTTTCATGAGACAAACCACAATTTCTAGAGCCCAGGGTGGAAAATCAGACGCAATAAGGTCAAGAGGTCGATTTGGATGGAAATTGTGAAAATTGTTATCACAATTTGATGGGTTCATGGACAAGAATGAAGAAAACGTCTGAAAGAAAGGTATATGGCTGGAGAGAAAATCTTAGAAAGAGAAAAAACTTGTGCAAATGAAGATTTAAACCCACCCGAACACCACCCCCCCCCCCCCCCCCCCATTAAATGGTCCTTTTTAAGAAGTTAGACGTTAGAATGAACATGACAGGAAAATGGCAAAAGTGAAGAACACAGTATGACACAAAAAGTCTTTTTAGATTAAATTGACAAATATGTCAAAACATCATTTTGGCTATTTACTCTTATTTTTTATCTAAAGTTAACTTCATTAGTGTAGATGGCAGTGAATACATTTTTCTTTAAAGTAAACTATTAAAGTCGTTCTTGAGGTTTTGCCGCATTTGCTAGTTTCATCCAAAATGTTTGTTTTTTTCGTTGAACCCTTAAGGTTTTACAAATTTACTGTTAAGTCAAGGGTATTTTGAACTTTTTACCTATTGTTTTTGTTTTTTATTCTCCTTTTTATTTAAAAAAGCAAACATCATAAAAAACATTATACTTTTTGCACATAAAAAACACTATACTTTCTGTTGTTTCTTGCCAAATTCACACAGTGACTTTTTGCACATAAAAACATTGTACTTTTTGCTTTTCTCATTTAAGTTACTCTATTATTATCATTTTGGATTTTTTATGAATAAAAAATATATGAGAAACGTATAACACAAAAGAACACATGTGGAGACACGCATTAAGTTCCTATTCAATGTTAACATTCTTTATTTTCTTGCACAAGTTGTAAATTATTTTGTTAGAATATCTCAAGAATTCATCTAAAATTTGAAGATTAAATTGATTTGTTTCAACCTTCGTAAATCAAACAGATCAATATAACTAACTATGGTTTTTGCAATAATTATTATTTTCTAAATTTAAAAATTGAGATGTAAGCTAAGGTCTAATGTCATACCCGGTTCATGATTTTAGAACTTTCAAAACATTTAGCGATAAATGACTAATCATATAAAAATGGTTATCCAGATTAACCCGCCCTTGAAATTCACAAGTCATACACATCCCTCACAATGTTCACTCCACTCGGTTTACAAATTGGCTAATTTTAATGATGTATTAGCACTTTTAAAGTAATCACTCAAACCAAATAGAACACGTACCCGCATAGGCTTGCAACTTAATCATTCTCCACAACCGAACACAAATAGTAAGCACAAGTCAAAAGGACTTTAAAGGGTTGTAACGGGGCTAGGCTAGGGTGTGAAATAGGATATTTAAAAGTGGCCAAAGTGATGAAAATTTGATTTTTATTACAAACAACCACTCTAAAATGACTAAACAATAATCAACAAACTACTAGGCAAAAACGTTTGCCTTTTATTCAACAACTACCACACATCTTTTTGTGCTTTTCTCAATATAATTTTCTCTTATTTTTCATGATATTTTCTGAATTTTTTGATTTTTTTAACTATACAAACACTAAACCTAAAATCAAATTTTCATCACACGTGTTAAAATTAAAAAGGTTTAATGGTCAAGGGCTAAATGGATTGATCAAACGAAAGGTTTAGGCTCAAAGTTGGCGACTAAATGATAGATTCGGGTAAGGGTAAGAAATGGTGTTAAAAAAAAGGTTTACCTAATGCCTTAATCATTCTTGTGCTTGTATTCGGTCAATGGTCTCAAATGTATCAAAAGATGCAAATTCTACAATACATGACTAATGGTCCACTCAAACAAAGAAATATATGCATATATGATGTAAAAAAGTGGCTCAAAATCTCACATACAACGGGTAAGGTATGTGATACATACAAATTTCAAGTTTCTTAGGCGGATTATTCCCAAATAACCACCCGTAAATACCCATCATGTTATTAAAATGAACTTGACCATGACAAAAGACCAAATGGGTTGTGTCATCCCTCATTGACTTAGTTACTTGTGCTTTTTAGATCGCTTCAAAAAAAGACATTTTTTTTTAATTTTTTTTGAAATTTCCCCCATCCCCACACTTGAGGTCAACATTGTCCTCCATGTGCAGTGTTTAAATGAACGGGTCAAAATCGAAAAAAAATTCTCCCCATCCCCACACTTGAAGTCAACATTGTCCTCAATGTGTGGAAATAGAGCTTTTAAAATGCACAAGGATGTGACACGGCTAACTTCCCCCAAAATTCACCCCGGAAAATAATATACAATTTACAATCCACTTATTACTAACTAAGAATCAAAGTAAAAAAAGAAACGTATGCACCTGATTTTTGAGCTCATTCCTCGTGTGCTCTTCATCCTTCGACAAAATGGTCGTCTCGCGAACACGATGTACCTACAAATCTCAACCCTTGAGTAGCAGCATGCTTCTCACAACCATCAAAATTTGTTAGTTATCTAGTTCTACCATTTTTGAAGACATTACCAAGCCATACGTTAGTTCACTTTGATTATTGTGGAAAAATAATGTACAACAACGACAAGCCTAACTCACTTTCGTAAGAATCACGATTGCATTTAGCTTATGCAACAAGCCCTTTTAAACCTCCCAATAGCTCGGGAGGACGAGTAGGTCTCGTGAGGGTTATATAGTGAACACACCCACAAAGTTCATTTAACTACTAAGGAAAAAAATAAAATAAGTAAAAAAATACAAATATACAACAATCATACCTGATTTTCCTCTTATGGTGGTCTAAGTGAACATTTTCCTACCGAGTTACCAACATACGCTCGATAGTCAGTATGCCGAATCCACTCTCTCTTTATTTTAATCAGCATGCATATTGAACAACTTTGGGCTGCTTCTTAACAAATTGCCTAATGTCTTGCAACTCCACCTTGCGACTCCTTATCCCCGAATCTTCATCCCCAACTTTGTTGGTTGGAATAATAAATATGGGAGAAGGGTAAGGATAAACTTGGGCTTCTTTCAGCTCTGACTCATATGTATGTGTAATGTCTTCAATTTGGTTCAGACATTCATTTTCTGGCTCCGGAAGATCCATAACCTCTTCCACCACATCACTATCAACCATGGTACCACTGTCCAACATTTCTTGGTCCCGTCTAAGTTGCGCCAACTCCTCAGTGAGTTGACCCACTTGCATCACCAACGCTTCGTGAGCTTTGTTTCTCACCTCACTCTCATTCTTTGACTCGTTCATCATGTTTATGATAGCATCAAGTTTGGAATGTAGTTGTAACATTCGTAAAAAAATGAATCATAAAACCCGACCCGTTTTTGTAACTCGATCCGTTTTCATATTCCACGTAATTTTGTTTAATATTTAAGCAATAAAATGTCTTGGATTCTTTGTTTTGATCATACATGTTATCATATCTGGTGATTTATAGTCTTATACATGTTTATACAACCTTGTAAATTAATTTCCATGTATTTTGAAGCAACCCTCTGTATCTCTAAGGTCTAAAACTAAGGTTTTCCTTAAGTAATCAAAAACTTTGGAGACTTCGTGAACATACCTAGCACATCATATCCTAACCTTCTTATCTGTCACACCCCGACCCGCAGCAGAAAAGGTGATCGGGGCATAATTGGGTTATCATCAAAGCTCATGACATTTATTATATGTTTCATATTCATTAATACAATTTAATGGAAAATTACAATAAATGATACAACATGTTCTAACTATCAGTCTAAGCTTCTTGGTTCTCTTCTAAGGCATATCCTATGTTTTCCTTGCTTCAACCTGTCCATCTGTATCATGTGTAAAAAGGTTTTTGAATCAACATAATGTTGGCGAGTGAATCCTATGGAAAAACATTTGAACAAGTTTATCCAATTAATTATAAATACTGTGCATACCACATATGAGTAAATGTAGATGTAAATCTATTCACACAACACATAATATTGAATATTGAACACACAAACACCAAATAATTGTTTTGAGGCACGCGTTGTTCGACTCGTCTCCCACGAGGAACTGATGGGCCTAATGAATGAGTTTTGAGGCACGCGTTGTTCTTACGAACTGATGGGCCTAATGTATGAGTTTTGAGGCACGCGTTGTTCTCGTCTCCCACGAGGAACTGATGGGCCTAAATAATTTGTATACAACTTTGACAATATGAATACATCACAACCAATAATAGTTACATTCTAGTTTAGTTCATGTAATGGTATAGCACAAATTTGCATAAGAGAATTAGTTTAAACGACACATGATACACCCCAAAACATGAATAAAAAGGGGAGTTTGTAAGAATTCACTCACATTGGGTGCGTTCGGTTGATGACGTTGATTGCACGCGAAGTGGTTTTAACCACAAGTGAGATTAAACCTAGATAAATCGCATTATGGTTTGGTAAGTAAACGGGTTTTATTAATCTATTTTAGTAGGTTTGTTGGGTGTATTTTTGTGAGTTTGAGGCTATTTTCTAACCTTAAAAATGTTATTTTTAAGTATTTATAATTGATTTTTAATTAAAATAATTAAATAAAAAAATAATAAAAAAAATATTTTATTTTTGCTACAGTTGACGTTTGACCGTTGACTTTGACTAGCGTTGACCGGTTCGAAGGCATATTGTTGTGCGCCGGGTGAGGCTCGAACCCGAGACCTCCCGTACGCGTGCACGCAGCTCTACCAACTAAGCTACGTGTCTAACCCGTTATATATCCGATTTTAATTATATATTTATATTATTTAGAGTTAAACATAAATCCTTTTATTTTATAAACGAATTAATTCACAAACCGGTGCGCTCCACAGGTCTCGAACCCGGGACCTGTGGGTTAGCGGACACACACTCCACCGCTGGACTGTGTGTCGCACTTGGTTATAAACTCGGTTATCAATATACTTAAACATATACCCAAAACACGCCGGTTCAGTTTTGCGAAAAAAAAAAGGATTTTTATTAAGGCAGCGTGTGAGGGACAATACTCGAACTCGTGACCATAGCGTTAAAAGTGCACACAGTCCACCGCTGGACTGTGTGTCTAACCCGGTAATTATCTTGATTTTAATTATACATAACCATTACTGAACGTCGTCTTCTTCACTGGTTTAACCGGAAGTGGCGACTAACTTGGTTCAAAATGTTGATTCATGTTCTTTTAGCGTTTAACGATCAATTACAGACGAGATAAAAGTAAAAAGGAAAGGAATTAAGCGTGAAAAGTACCGACTGGTTTTACTCTGTTTTCCGGCAGAACTCCGGCGAAAGAAATCTTTTTCCGGCGACAAGTATCTTGCAGCAGAGAGTCTTCCGAGGGCTTGCAAAGGGTGTGGGTGATTTCGGTAAAGGTTTAGGAGGTTCAGTAAAGCTCAGAGATTACTGATACGGTTTTCCGGCGAAGTATAAGATATTTCCGGCGAGTGATTTTTCGCCGAGAAAAGGTGCGATTTGAGTGTGAAAGGTTTCTGGCGAGTTGTGGGTGTATTTATAGGGTAGTATTGGGATGAATGGGGTCTGAATTCGGTCTTAATTCGAAGTCAACCGTTCTCCGGCGGTTATGGCTGATGTCGCGGTTCAGACGTCGGTTATAACCGTCGTAATAGTTAAGTTATCGGTTGAATTGAGCGTAAACGTAATTAAACGGCGAAGTCGTCGGGATTTCCGACGACTGCTAATTGGGCGGAAAAATTGATTGAATTCAATTTCGGAACTTGAATATTTGAATTAAATGGTTCCTTGTGTTAACAGAAAAACAAAGTGGCGGAGCGGTTGTTTGGCTGAGTGATAGTTTGTTTGGTTGAACCGGATACAGACCCGAGTTCGAAACCCGGCATGGGTAAAACATTTTTATTTTGTTATTTTTATCAGTTTTTCAAAAACTAAATATATATCCCCGCATAATAATTGATTACGGATCGTTTAAAATTATTTTGGGCATTTAATTCGCAACGAAAAATTTGACTGACTGTTCGGTTGATAAACGGAGCGGGTTTGGTAAATCCGTTTTTGACGGATGTTAGATTATCATCCAAACTTCATTATATATATATGCCTTAAGATAAGACATTGTGTTTTGGAGGGATTAGATGTAAATGATAGCAAAGAAGCTCTACATGTCGTACTCTTAGTTTTGTCACACGATGACTTTCGGGTGACTTTCTTTCTCCATCCTTGAGCTATCATTCTGGTCCATTCAAAGCTCCAAGATATACTTGATATACTAATGATCAAGTAGGTTCAAATTGTGCATAAAACTGAGCTCCAGCGTAACGGCATTCACAAACACAAGTTTTAGAACATAACCCTCGACCCGCATCAAGACACAAGGTTTAAGCCCAATTCTCGACATCATGGATGTTGGATTACTCTCTTCCATATGATAGTACTCTGAAAATAATGGACGTAGGCGAAAACCGTGCGCGAAACGGGGTTATAACGAAGCGGGAATCGTGAAAACAAGTTTGGTGTTTGTTGCTAATTTGAAAGACGCGAAAATCTTGTTTTAAGGTCATCCCACATCGCCCCAATCACCAATTTGTGCTCCATTTCACACCTATAAATACCCATGCTTGGTTCTTTATAGCTTGCAACTCATAATTTGAGTATAAACAAGTGGAATAACCAAATTTGGTGGCTCCACAAGCACAATACCCCTTTGGGTGTGGTGTGTAGTAGTTTTTATTTCCACTTTCGACGAGGAGGTGCCGCCCTTCAAGCTTTTCTCATTTTGTAAAGTTTTTCTTCGAGGTAATTTTCCTTTCTTTGTTCTTTTATTTTTTTATTTTTATTTTTGTTTTAATATTCATTTATTTATTGCTTTCTTAGTTTAATTAGTTTAGTTTAGGTTCTTAGTTAAGGAGCATTAGGCTCGTTAAGGTAGCCTAGTTTAGGCTCGCCTTTAGGCTTGTCGTAGCCTTGTAGAGGTTCGTTAGGCTCAGCGAGTCTAACATATCATGTTCGTTCATTTAGCTATGCCTAGCATAACGTTTACTTTTTTTGTTGCATTCGTTTGTCTAGCTTAAATCACGCTTATCAATTGGATTTTCTCCTTATTCTCGTGCGGTTTTTCACTAAGGATTAAAAACGCAAACACTGTGAGTGAATTCTTACAACTTCCCCTTTTTATTCATGTTTTGGGGTGTATCATGTGTCGTTTACATATTTTGTTTATTCAAACAATTGTGCTATTACCATTATATGATCTAACGTGTGATGTAAATGTTTTTTGTTGTATTGCGTGTTTACATTTTTGTCAGTTGCGTGCAATTCATTCATTAGGCCCATCAGTTCCTCGTTGGAGACGAGTTGAGCATCAGGTGCCTAATTAGATCGGCTCCGTTTGATTGAGCATTGATCTCATTGTTCATCATTTGACATGTTTGTGTGTGCATTGATTGATAATATGTGGCTTGTGGTTAGATTTACATATGCGGTTACTCATATTTGGTTCATGCACATTTTATTTAAATAACCAATATAATTAATTCTTTCCAATGTTTAAATAAGATTCACTCGCCAACTTTTGTTGACCCAAAAACCATTTTTACACATGATACAGGTGAACAGGTTGAAGCAAGGAACACCTAGAAATTTGCCTTAGAAGAAAAATAAAGAGTTCATGAATGTTGTGTTTATAACATGTTGTGCTTGTATGTTTATTGTAATTTCTCCTTTAAATTGGAAATAATACCTGTGTTGCTATGATTGTTATTTAATTTATTCTGTGATATTAATACCTGATAAATGTTTACAATTCAGATGTCAGACGAAGTAAATCAGGAAATCAAGAATAACGACAATAACGAGAATCAAATGAATAAGAGTGCTATTGAACACATAGTGGCCCAATGAATCATAGATGCTATGCCCTATATTATCGATACTATTAAAAAGGCAGAAAATAATTCCATAAACGGGAATAAACGTGTACCCCCTGAACCAAATCACAGCGTGAATGGAAATCACGAATCGTTAATCCAAGCTCCAATTCCAAAAAGAAGAAGAACCATCTCATATGGTTGTTCTTATAAAGAATTCTTATCATGCAAACCGATAGAATTCTCCGGCAATGAAGGAACTATTCCAGCCTTGCGCTGGATAGAAAAGATAGAAGCAGTTTTAAAGATAAGTAAATTTGCAAATCAAGATAAAGTCATGTATGCTTCTAATCTTTTTAAAGATGCAGCTTTAGAGTGGTGGAATACCATTCTTCAGTTTAGAGGAAAGGTTTACAGTATGGAATGGAACAACTTTAAGGAAATAGTTAAAAGGAAATTTTGTCCTCCTAATGGAAAGGAACAGATTGCTAATAAATTCCTAAATCATAGAATGATTGGGGTAGATTGCAGGGAATATACTACCACATTCCGAATATGCAAGGATTGTACCAACTCTGGCCTCACCAAAACCAGTATTAATCTCCCGTTACATAAGGGGATTAATCAATGAAATCAGACATGTAGTCAAAGCAGCTAGACCACAAACCTCAGAAGAAGCAGTAGAGCTAGCAAACACTTTGACAGATGAATTGGTACGTACGCAAGAAGAAAATCAGAAAAGGAACCTAGCTCAAAAAATCACCTAGGAACTACGTTATGGTAATTCCAATCACGGGAAAGGGGCAAGTTCTTCTTCACCCCCTGTAAGTACTGCAAAAGGAAACATTTAGGGAAATGCTACATATTGCAATTTATGCAAATTCCCGGGCATAAGGAAGAAGACTGCAGAAAGAAAGTTAGCAATAGGCTATGCTACCATTGCGGAGAAGCCGGCCATATTAAACCCAACTGTCAGAAATTAGCTTTAGCGGCCAACAATAAAGCAAAGACAACCGAAGGACCAAGAAGGCTGCCAGAGCATTCGTGCTAACCGCTGAAGAAGCCAAGATGATTCCGGATGTGATTGCCGGTACGTTTTTAGTTAATGATGTTTATGCAAAAGTATTATTTGACTCTGGTGCAAACCAAAGTTTCATAAATACTTCCTTCTGTAATTTTCTTAATCAACCATTAACTAAACTTCACCAAGACTGTCTGGTGGAAACGGCAAATGGATCCTCTATCAAAATAAGTGAAATCCTGCAAGGAGTAAAGATAGAAATTTTAAGTTATAATTTTACTACTAACCTTTTTCCAATGGATCTAGCCGGATTCGATGTTGTGTTAGGAATGGATTGGTTGGTAGCCAATCAGGCACGAATAATATGTGATCAAATGTCTGTAGAAGTAAATGCGCCATCTGGCGAAAGGATCACAATTAAAGGGATAAGTCGACAAGATTAACAAAGTTCATCTCTGTGATGAAAGTTGCAAGCTATATAGGGAAAGGAGGAATGGTGTATATGATTTCCCTAATCATTAACACTAAAGAAAAGAAATTAAAAGATATTCCCGTATTATCTGAATTCTCTGATGTTTTCCCAGAAGAGTTGCCTGGATTACCGCCAGATCGAGAGGTTGAATTTAGAATTCACCTAATACCAGGAACGGCACAGATTGCCAAAGCACCTTATCGCCTAGCACTGACGGAGATGCAAGAATTAAAGAAACAGCTGGATGAATTACTAGAGAAAGGTTTCATACAACCCAGTTCATCGCCATGGGGAGCACCAATGTTATTTGTCAAGAAAAAAGACGGATCAATGCGAATGTGCATTGATTATTGAGAATTGAATAAGGTGACAATCAAAAATCGGTACCCATTACCGAGAATTGATGATTTGTTTGACCAACTCCAGGGAGCCCGATTCTTTTCTAAGATTGACTTACGCTCAGGATATCATCAGTTGAAAGTACAGGAAGAGGACATTCCTAAAACTGCTTTCAGAACAAGGTACGGTCATTATGAATTTACTGTCATGCCATTTGGTTTAACCAATGCCCCACCTGCATTTATGGACATGATGAACAGGATATGTAAAACATACCTGGATAAATTCATAATTGTCTTTATAGATGATATTCTAATTTACTCCAAGAGTAAGGAAGATCACGCAGAGCATTTGCATATACTCCTAACATTGCTGAGGAACGCAAAATTCTCAAAATGTGAATTCTGGTTACAAGAAGTACAATTCCTTGGACATCTGGTAAACCACGAAGGAATTCATGTGGATCCCACAAAGATCGAAATAATTACCAAATGGAAGGTCCCAGAATCACCAACGGAAGTAAAAAGTTTTCTTGGATTGGCAGGATATTATAGACATTTATTCAAGATTTTTCTAGAATAGCCATCCCGTTAACCAAGCTAACTTGCAAATCGGTTAAGTTTGAATGCGGACCAAAGCAAGAAGAAGCATTCAGGATTTTGAAGCAGAAGTTAACCAATGCTCCAATACTCGCTTTACCATAAAGGACTGAAGATTTCGTAGTCTATTGTGATGCATCTAAGTTAGGATATGGATGTGTACTGATGCAACGTCAAAAAGTAATTGCTTATGCCTCTAGACAACTTAAACACAACCCATGATCTAGAGTTAGGAGCAATAATTTTTGCCCTCAAGATTTGGAGACACTATCTTTACGGTAGTAAGTTCGTGGTATTCACATATCATAAGAGTTTAAGATATGTCTTTGGACAAAAGGAATTAAACATGAGACAGAGACGACGGATGGAAATCCTCAGTGACTATGATTGTGATATTCAGTATCATGCAGGAAAAGCTAACGTAGTAGCAGACGCTTTAAGTCGAAAGTATCATGAGAAGCCGAAAAGAGTACGCTCTCTTAGACTAAACCTGCAGATAGATTTAAATGAGCAAATTAAACAGACACAGGAAACAGCAATCAAGGACGATGTTGAAGGATTAAAAGGGATGATTAAGGAATTAGAGAAAGGAACAGATGGAATTTGGAGATTCCATAAGGAAAGGATTTGGATTCCTATCCAAGGAGATCTACGAAATCGAATTTTGGAAGAGGCCCATAAGACTAAGTATGCAATGCATCCTGGAAGTGATAAGATGTATAAAGACTTGAGAAAAAACTTCTGGTGGATAGGAATGAAGAAGGATGTAGCAAGCTACGTTGCTAAATGCCTAACTTGTTCACATGTTAAAGCTGAACATCAGAAACCTTCAGGACTGTTGCAACAATTGGAATACCAATTTGGAAATGGGAATTGATAACAATGGACTTCATTACCAAACTACCCAGAACACGAAAAGGTAATGATGCAATCTGGGTGATTGTAGCAGGTTAACCAAATCTGCTCATTTCTTACCGATGAAGGAAACTTTCAGTATGGGACAGTTAGCTAAGTTATATGTAAATGAAATAGTTTCATTACATGGAATTCCTTTGTCTATTGTGTCTGACAGGGACAGCCGTTTTACCTCTCATTTTTGGAAAAGTTTCCAAAAAGCAATGGGAACTAGACTAAATCTAAGTACAACATATCATCCTCAAACAGACGGTCAAAGTGAAAGGACAATCCAAACAATGGAAGATATACTTAGAGCCTGTGTAATTGATTTCGGAGGAAATTGGGATGAACATTTACCTTTGATAGAGTTTCCTACAACAACAGTTACCATTCCAGCATCAATGTTGCACCCTTTGAAGCACTCTACGGACGGAAATGTCGAACACCAGTATGTTGGGCAGAGATTGGAGAAAACAACTATCAGGTCCTGAAATTGTGCAAGAAACAACTGACGAAATCATTCAAGTCAAGGAAAGACTGAAAGCGGCCCGAAATCGTCAAAAGAGTTATGCTGATAACAGACGCAAATCCTTGGAATTTCAAGTTGGAGATAAAGTATTATTAAAAGTCTCACCATGGAAAGGAGTTGTAAGATTCGGAAAGAAAGGAAAGTTAAGCCTAAGGTATGTTGGACCTTTCAAGATTATCAAACGAATAGGGCCATTAGCTTATCAGCTACAATTGCCAGAGGAAATGGCTGGAATACATGATGTATTTCATGTATGTAATCTCAAGAAATGTCTAGCAGATGAATCATTGGTGATACCTCTTCAAGATGTAGAGGTAAATGAGAAACTTAAGTTTGTAGAAAAACCCATTCAGATTGAAGATAAAAAGATCAAGAATCTCAAGCGCAAGAGATTAGTTCTGGTCAAAGTTAAATGGGATTCAAAGAGGGTACCAGAATATACATGGGAGCTAGAGTCAGAAATGCAAAGAAAGTATCCACACCTATTCCAGTGAATCTCGATGACGAGATTTAAAACAAGGTGGGAGGATGTAACAACTCTCCAAAACACCCCAAACCGGACCGTAAAATGAGACTCGGCATGCAAAACAAGGCGGGTCCACCTGGGCATCCCATGCGCCACACACCAGAGACCAGGGTATCTCTCGCGACGCGCGGGGGAGGCCAGGTGACATCTGTCTCCGTTTGCGACAAGTGGCAAGCCTATACTCGTTATGAGGCTAACCTAGCCTAGCTAGGTGTCCCAGGCGCCATGTGAGAGGGACCAGGAATCCCGTGCGACGCGCGGGAGATGTCAAACTGGCCTATATAAGGCCCGGCCTGGGACTGAGAAATCTGCTCACTTTCGAACGCACAATTCGATCGTATACTCTCTCGAATCTCCGTTCTCTTAAACAACACCCCCCCTAAACCCCTAAACCTGCGAAGCGCTGCCCGTTGTAAGTATCTTAACCCCCGATCACTAATTCGTTACCCTACCCGATTGATTTAGGACCCAACAACGCATGTCGAGGCTCTGCCTGACTAGGTTTGTTGGGGTTCTATCTCGTGTTGTATGGGCATCCTACCCCATTGATTTAGGAACCACCAACGCATGTCGAGGCTCTGCCTGACTAAGTTACGTAAAAATTTAAGCTACTATCGTTTGACAAAAAATCGTCTTCAAAATCGTTGGGTGGTAAAAATATACCTAGATCATTGTTTGAGAAATTAACCATTGATAGTGAGATTGAGAAAGTGAATGTTTAAGTAAAAATGGTGAAGATTTGAATTAAAAAAAGATTGAGAGTTTGTGTAAATTGGTGTATGGAGGGGGAGGGGAGGTTATTTGTAATGTTTTAAATAATAATTATTATTTTTAATAAAAACCTCAACGGTCCTTTTTGACCGTTACAAACTCCAACGGTCCTTTTTTGTTTTTGTTTCAAGCGGCAAATGATACCCATGAACACAAACCGCTAAGACAATCCGCATAGGTGGTGGCGGTGTTGCCCAGAGGCAATGAACCCGTAATGGCCTAGCCGCTTCGTGCCCCGCCTTGCCTAGACTAAGCCCAGTTACTTCAACAGGGTTAAGTATTGTTGGGGGGAAGATCCACTAAAAAGGGGTTTTGTCTAAGTACCCTAAGAAGGATTGTGGAGATGACATGCGACACTCCTTATAAGTATGATGGAATCACAGTTTGGTCTTAAAACGCGATTTTTTTTCTTAAAAATACAACACAAAAAGATCTAGTACAAAAAATCTAGCATAAAAAATCCAGTAAAAATTCTAGTACGAAAAATGCAGCAAAAAAAATTAGTAAAAAAATCTAGCACAAAAATATAATTAAAAATCCAGCATAAAAATGTTATACAATATAAAATACAACACATTTTTTTGAATTTTTTTAGTCGTCATCTTATATATAGCAATAAGGTACTTAAATTAAAGAAAAAATGCTCGATTTTATGGTACAATTAAAAAAAATTATCGTATAAACAAGCTATCAACGTTTAAAAAAATAAGGGGAATATGCACGTGTATTGCATGTGGAAAGAGAAACTTAACAAATAGGTTATTCCAAAAATACCCTTACATCACTTTTTTTCACATTTTCATTTTAACCATTTATTTAAAGAGTTAAATGCTTGGTTGATCCCTTTGGTTTGCAAAAATTTCAGTGTTGGTCCCAGTGGTTTACTATTTACACTCGTGGTACCCAAACTTGTAAAATATGAACTCGCTTGGTCCCCTGCCCTAACTTCAGTTAAATAACTCTGTTAAAACACCCCACGTGCTGGGCACGTGAGGGAAATTTCGTCCATTCAGTTTGATTTGATGTTCACTTTTTGCAATTGCACACTTAGTCCCAGACGTCAGTTGATATTTATTGGTTTCCCTCTCATTTCTGTTCATCTCTCCCACCATAACACACACCTACAAAGACTCACCGTCTCTTCGTTTCTCTGCAACATCCCGGCGATTCAACAGATAATCGGTGCGTTTAGGGCTGATCGAAGGGAATGGGTTGCTACATTAGGGCTAAGTTTGATGATTTTAATCCAGATCGTGATTATAGTAAGTTTTTTTATGCTAATAGTGCTAAAGTTCAAACATTTAGCGATTTTGTAGTGTTTGTTTTACAAAATTACTGACACACGCTGTTTTGGTCGTTTTCTGTTATGTTTTTTGAGCAGATGGAAACCCTAGTTTTTTTCTGCAAGAATCTTCTATGATGGAACTTTTCGGAGGTTTCCAGGAAGAAGCTATGTTCAAGGAAGGTCAGCGTATATTGATTACATCGACATTGATGAGTTTTCTGTCCATGAAGTTGATTGGCTGATACGAGACCTTAACCTGTTCAAAGAGAAGGTGCCAATTTATTATCATTTTCAAATACCTGGTAGAGATTTAGATACCGGTTTGGTAGCTTTAGGGTGTGATGCTGATGCTCGTAACTTGGCACAATATGTGGGTGAAAATAAGTTAATCAACTTTTACATTGAACATGTAAAATCTGTGGTTGATACTTATTTAAAATCACCAGAGGGACCATCTAGGGTTGTTATTGAGGAATTAGTAGAGGAAAGCCAAAATGTCCAGGAGAATGTTGGTGTTAGACAAAACAAAGAAAAGTTAGTACCTAGGAGGAGACTGATGCTTGAGTATGTTGAAGGGTCATCTAGTGCAAATAAGAATACAAGTAACATGTTTATTGATAATCCAGTAGGTAACAATGATAATCCAGTAGGTAACAATGATAATCCGGTAGGTAACAATGATAATCTGGTAGGTAACAATGATAATATAGAGACTGGGACTTATAATGCAAACCAGGGTACATGTGTAGATGGTTTTAACTTTGACGACATTGACTTTTCTGGAGTATTCCCAAACAACGAGGATCTTAAGGATGTTGAGGGTGAGGTAGAGGTTACTTGTAGGAATGAGAATGAGGGTAATGGGGAGGATGAGGGTGACATGGAGTCTGATAGTTATAGGGAGGATGAGGGTGACAAAGAGGATGAGGGGGGTAGTGAGGCTGACTGTTCTCATCAAAGTTTGGCTGAAGGTGATGACTCAGAAGACAGTGACTACATTGTTGACAATGATTATGAGGTGGAAGAAACAGAAGTTGATATGAGGGACTTCAATACTTTTGTAGATGAGGATGAAGAATATGTAGGCAGCCTTAATTCTGGCACTAATAGCGTTAGAAATGAAGTGGATTATGAAAAGGAAATTGATGATAACCTTAGCTATGAATCATTTGATAGCTTAACTGATGAATCAATGGAAGATTTTGAAACAAGAAGGAGCAAGAAGCTAAGGGAAATCAGGCATAAACAAAAGGTTAGCATTTGTTTAACTAACTGTTTACTTAACTGTTTATTATTTACGTAAGCATTTTTAAATTATCTAATAATTGTTGACATTGAACAGGGAATGACTAGGATGCATGAGGCGAGGTTTTACTTGGGTCAACAATTTGGATCTGCAAAGGAGGTTAAAGAACATGTTAGGAGCATGCCGTTCTTACCAGAAGGGAGTTGTCATTTTTGAGAAATGACAAGGCTAGGATAAGAGTCGTTTGTGAAGGTAATGTACCAGTTTATAAGAAAGGTGATGGGTTTGTAAAACAAGTATCCAAGAAAGGCAATAAGGGAAAATTTACTGTTGGGCCCAAGCCCAGTTAGTCTGCTGTTAGGCCCAGTTCCAGGGAATCTCTTAGGGAGTCTCAAAAGTCAGCATTGCCACTAAGTGCCAATGCCATATCCTGTAGAAAAAGAAAAGAAAGATTAGAGAAGGCAGTTTGTACATTTATGTTGTATGTGGCTAAAGAGAAAGATGACGTTGAAATTTGGACATTGAAAACTCACAAGGCAAAGCACACCTGTCTCCAAGCTAGAGAAAGTTTACACCTTACAGCAAAGTTCATGGCTAAGGACCTTCTGTGAAGAGATTGGTTGAATGTAACAAAGACATCTCAGTGAGGACCATCCAAGAAGAGCTGTCAAGGAAGTATGAATTAAGGGTTTCAAGGATGAAAGCCTTTAGGGCAAAGATACTTGCTTCGAAGGAAGTTCAAGGGGACAACAAGGAACAATATGCAAGGCTAAGGGATTACATAATAGAGCTTCAAAGTGCAAATCCAAACACAACAGTGCACATTGAAGTTGAGTCTGAACCCAACCCATCTTCTCCAACAAGGGTGTTCAAGAGGATTTACATCTGCTTGGGTCCACTGAAGCTAGGCTTCAAGGAATGTGGGAGGGACATACTAGGCTTAGATGGGGCTTTTTTGAAGTGTTCTCAACAGGGTTAGGTATTAGTTGCAGTAGGCTTGGATTCCAACAACGGGCTCTATCCACTGGCCTATGCAATTGCAGAAGCAGAAAACAAGGATTCTTGGACATGGTTTTTGGAATGTCTCAAAGATGATCTAGCACTACAAAGCAACTACATTTTACCTTCAAATCTGATAGACAAAAGGTTAGCCTTACTTTTTAGAGTTGAATTGTTTATAAATATGTTTTTTATTGCTTTGATTGTTTTGATTTTAACATGTTTGCTGTTCTGGGTGTTAAATTTAGGGCCTTATTCCAGCACTTGAAAAGGTATTCCCAGCTGTAGAACACAGGTTCTGCCTTAGGCATATTCACCAGAATATGAAGTTAAAATGTAGGGGCAAAGGCTTTAAAGATTGCTTATGGGCATGTGCAACTGCCAGAACCGGTACTTACTTTTAAGCATTTATTCATTCAAGTGTTGGGTCAACAATTTACTGACTTGGTATTCATGATTGTTCTTGTGTAATAGTACCTGAGTTTAGGGATAAAATGGAAGAGTTGAAGAAGTTCAATGAGGAAGCATACAAGTTGGACAATCTCAAGCATTGTCGAGATTCACTTCACAGGTAATATTCACTTTAAAGATTAGACTAGTTGCTAATTTAAGCACCAAAGGAATTTATCACTTTATACATTTCTTTTTTGGTTATCAATGTGTAGGTTGGGCACAATCTGATGTTCTACTAAACAACATGTGCGAAGTTTTTAATGCCAAGACTGTTGAAGGGAGGGAAAAGCCAATCATTTCATGTTTGGAATATCTTAGAGGGTATTTGATGAAGAGAATAGTCAATGTGATGAAGGTGCAACAGCAGTGTAAGGGCCCCCTCACACCAAAGATAACAGAGATCTTTGATGAGATCAAGAAGGCTACAGCCCAATGCAGTGTGAAATGGTGTGGTGATAGTAGGTGGCAGGTACAAGGGACTCTTGGGCAATATGTTGTGAATATTGAACAAAGGGTTTGTACTTGTAGGAGGTGGGAAATTTCAAGAATCCCATGTAAGCATGCCGTAGCTGTTAACTGGGATATGGCTGCACACAAACAACAGGTGGGGCCACCTGAGGATTGGGTTCATCCATGCTACTATCTGGACACTTGGAAAAAGGCTTATGCATACAAGGTTGGTCCAATCAATGGTCCCAAACTCTGGCCAATATCACCAGTTCCAACAACATTGACCCCTCCACTTCGCCACAAACAAGCTGGCAGGCCAAAGAAGAAGAGGAGAAAAGACCAAGTGGAGGTTGAAGATATATTGGAGAAGAAAGGAAGCTGACTAGAAAGGGTGGGTCTGTAACCTGTAAGAAATGCAAAGGGAAGGGCCATAATTCAAGAGGTTGCAAGGCTGCAAAGAAAGGAATGGGTGCTGAAGGTGGTTCTGCTGCTGCTGCTGGTGGTTCTGCTGCTGATGGTGACTCTGCAGGTCAATAATAACTGGATACGCTTAACTGATGAAGGGCTAGATTTTAAATATCTTTTTGTTATGTTATTCAGCCGTATGCTTTAAACAATACTTGTTAACTGTTGCTTGTCTTTTTTATGTTTGGTATGCACTATTGTGGCTTATGCTTATGCCACCATTTTGGAAATGTTAGTCGGCTATTATAGTTATTGCTGTGTTTGGAAATTGAGTATGTCTTTATTACATTTGTTGGGCAGGGTCATAAATTGGAATTGTTGAGTCTTTATTAGGTTTGTTGGATATTAAGTGATGGCAATAAATGTCATCCGTGTCGCTTTTCCGCTTTATGTAACATGCTTTTCCGTTATATTAAACATTGGTCGTCCGTATCGCTTTTGCGCTTTATAAAACAATGGTCGTCCGTTTCGCTTTTGCGCTTTATTAACATTGGTCGTCCGTATCCCTTTTACGCTTTATTTAACATTTTTCGTCTGTAACGCTTTTGCGCTTTATTTAACATGTCAATATACACAGTTATGTTTGCCACAACCACAATATCTATGAATATCCAAAATTCATTCTAATATTATTTGGTCGAATTACATAATTAACATTGCAGTCAAGCTAACAACATTGCAAACTGTAACCCTAACGGAAACAATAGTACTAAGATCAGGGTGTTCTTCCATCTCAGTTCAGTCCTTAGTTCATCCCTTTCTTGATCGGCCCTGTTTCTTGCTCGGAGTAGCCCTGGAATGATGCGAACAGCTTGTGGGCACATTGGCGGGTCAAACCAAAGAACAAATCCAGGACAAGTGACTTCCTGGCATATAAAACATTTAAAAAAATTGAAACCAAAATGAACATCTACTAATGAACCCTAATGCTTACCGGTGATGGACATGCATAGTATCGTCGTCCTGGATTGTTGTCGGTCCATGATGTGCGAATGACGGCTAACTTTCCAAGGTTGCCATTCTAGGGTACCTGGAGAAACATTGGTGAGGGGAGGAAGAATGGTCGTTAATTTTGAGGGAAAAAAGATGGTAAGGTGGTTTTTATAATGAGCTAACTGAATGGACGAAATTGCCCTCACGTGCCAAGCACGTGGGGTTTTTAACAGAGTTATTTAACTGAAGTTAGGGCAGGGGACCAAGCGAGTTCATTTTTTACAAGTTTGGTACCACGAGTGTAAATAGTAAATCACTGGGACCAACGCTGATTTTTTTCAAACCACATAGACCAACCAAGCATTTAACTCTTATTTAAAAAATAAAAAGTTAAAATCTCTTCTTATATTACTTATGCAAAATTAACTTTTCCTATTGTTGAAATGGCTATAAACATACCTATATGTGCTTTTGAAATTTAACATAACTTATTGAGTTTGAATGTTTTCATTTGCACAAATTGGAATTTAATCAATTTTGAATGATGTACCTATATACTTTTGAATGATTATACAATGACAAATCTACAATTATAGTTCTTGAAATTTTTGTCACTTGTGATTAATTAACAAACCAACCCACATGGGTAGATTTTAAATCAAATCGAGTTTAGGATATCACGATATTGTAGGATTTTATAGTCATTTGCATGGAAATACGAAAATTATTTTACTAGTTGTGGTTTGGGCAGTTAAGTAAGGGTTGTTATCTGTTGTTCATTATGTGATTCCACATGGTGCATTATAACTTCAACTCTAAGTGGAATCACCTTTGGCTATCTTATCTGATTCGATTCTTTGTTTGAAATTTTTAGACATTGGATTGTGACATATTGTGTCGTATTGTTTTGCTCTTATTTAAACATGTATTTCATTTCACCTCCTAGCAAGCCTCCCGTTAGCAATTTCATAGATGTGTCATCGACGTACAATCATATGTGACGATGTGATTATACCATGTTGTATATGTTTTGATGTACTTATCACATAAGATCATATGAAGTATATGTTTTGGTGGATGGTGGTGTATGCCACACTCCATAACTTGATACACATATATCTAACTTGGAAGTGCATTAGTCCTTAGGGTACACCTTATTTAATTGTATGTATATAGATATCGATTACTTTATCTGCTAACCAGAAATTGACTTACTTTTCTTTTTCTACACGACAAGTTTGAGACTAGCCAAGCGGGTAGCAATGAGAAGATTATGGCGTTTAGGTAATTTAAATTGATTGTTGCAATGAACAGTTTAATCAAGTCCTTTTGACTTCCCTTATCGCATCTTTACTTTCCATTAATTATGGAATTATGCTCTTGGGCCGTGCATTTAAAGCTGTCATTCTTTAATGTTCTCGTATGTATGGCATCGGATCCTTTGATAAGAAGCTAATGGTGGATATAAATACGGAGTGTGTTTTCAACACTTATTATTATACATCAAAAGAACGACGTTTATACAGTATATTCGCTAAGAGATTAAGTTAACGAATAGTCAGAGAGGTCCAAATAAATATCCTTCACAAATCCCTCTCATCAGTCAGCGTTAGCACAACATCTAAAAGAGTTCTTAAGTAAACCAACAATGAAAGAAAAGTTTATCTAAAACGCTATAAAATGTTATAAAAAATACAATATAATTGAATTAAAAATAGAAAATAATAACTATATATTGTAATTAACTATATATTTTTCGTAAATAAACGGATATAATAGGATTATGGACAAAAGACATAAACTCAAATTTCGCATGAAAAGGGAACAAATGTGACATATGGCAATCCAAAACATACTAATAATCCAAATCTTAAAAGATAACATAAAAATACTAAAATTAATATTAATATTAAATAAATTGAAAAGCATTGCCATGGGCCCAAGAGGATACTCCTTCGACCCACCGTACTGACGGGCAAGAAACTGATTGGTTGAAGTGGTGATGTCACGTGCGAGACCTTATGTACTAGTGGGCCAATATGCACACGTGGCATGCTCTTTTGGTCCAACAAAGGAGACACATGATGAGGGTACAAACTTCACGTGGGCTGAATGTGATAATAAAGACAACTCACCAGTGCCCTACCACAGGGTACCCTTGTGGCCCCCACTTTCTCTTCTGAGAAATTGATTATAAGATCTTTACGGACCAAGTGTGTTTATAGAGTAAAAAACAATATTCAAAAAATATAAAGTGTGTTGTTCGGGTGTTACAGCTTCCTGCTGGCGTGTTTCTACATTTATATAAAAGTTTTGTTATTCAAATAATAAACTAGTATATAATTTATATTGCCTGAAAGTATTTATAAAAATCCGAAAACAGTTTGTTTGCTTGTTTAGTTAAATTAATGTTTTCAGAACCAGATCAGTATTCGGACTGATTGTCTTACTGTTCTACTGGTCCATCCAAGATTGACAAACGGACGACGTCATAAACAATATAAAGTTTTGAAAACTATATGTGTGTATATATTTTGTAAACAAAATGAAGTATTTTATATGTTGATGTGAATTTACATATTAATAAAATATAAAAACTAAAGAAATAAAATACGGGGTCTAAACTCTAAAGTACTAAACGAAACAGAACATAAGATTTTATAGATAAAAAGGTTGAAATTTGGTCCGGTTCACCATATCAACAGTTAAACAAACCGGTTCAAATACAAATGGTTACAGAAGCATAACCAAACCAGCTAGGTACCTAGTTATTTGTTCGGCCAACAGATTCGATCATTAAAACACCGGCGTTCACAGGCTTGACTCAATACCAATCCTAACTCATTCAAGCTAAATTTAAACCTAGAAATTGTTGTTTTGTTTTCATGTGTTGCAAAATTTTAAATTCCATTTGTTATATAACATTTAATGTTGTCTTGTTTTCATGTATTTCATTTGTCATATAACATTTAATAGTTCCTTTTCATGTACACGAACAACAATGAGGAGACTTCTTTCATTTTTATCTTCTATTTCATTTTGTTATCTTTTTTTCTTATTCGGGAATATCGGGAGGTCTAGCATACGTTGTCTTTAATTGGATCCGCGCTAAAGAGCCCCTCGTACAATAGATTCCCAATTTAAACCCCTCAATGAGAAACCCTATCACCAAGACTCGTACTTGAGACCTGGAGAGGAAAACTCATCCGAGCCCACCATAGATGGAACTTAAATACCTATGGACACCACTAGAGCACCGGTGATGGTTTCATTTTGTTATCTATAAAGTAAACATGACTAGTATTTAAACTATTGGATTTGACATTTAACCTGCTTCTATCAACATGATTCAAGTCTCTTATTATCACCTGGATGATAAAAAAATAAAAAAAAATCATTCTAAGTAATACTATTAATATATTATTAATTCATGTAAGTTCAGTATTATATTTACCTTATACAAATACAACTTATATAAAATCATAACTATACATGTATTTAATACAAAATAAAAAAAGGCAAAAAAGATAAAAACAGGAAGATGTTTTTGAGTGAGATAATGCTGAACAGACCAGTTCAGACCAGATACAATCTTGTTGAATTGAAAAGTATACATATTTTTCAATGCAATCATTCCCAAACACTTGTACATCATGCATAAAAACTTGTACATTTACCAAAATTCTTCCATTTCAATCCTAGTAGCCGTTCAAAAGGACACACAACACACACTCACACTTCATCCCAACAAAAATTCACACAAAACCACCTTAAATTTAGTAAACTTCATTATGATAATTCACACAACCCAATCACACATCTGGGTTTTCTTTTTTGGAGTATTAAATAACAAAAAATTAGTACTTTTTTTTTACAAATATTTCAAGAAAATATGGCTTCTGGAAGTAAAAAATGAACAAAGCACACTGCACAGTTTACAGTTGATGCTAGACTACATGCTGTTTATGAACAATCTGGTGGCTCTGGTAAGTCTTTTGATTACTCACAATCACTCTAAACCACTTCGCAGTCCTCGATACCCGAGCACCAAATAACTGAATATTTATCAAAAATACAAAGAGGTGGTCACATACAACCATTTGGTTGTATGATTGCTATCGATGACTCGACTTTTAAAGTCATCGCGTTTAGCGAAAATGCTCGGGAGAGAATGGGGTTTGTGCCCCAGTCTGTCCGAGCATTGAAAAACAAGAAGTCTTGACCATTGGGACAGAGGTCAAGACTTTGTTCACCCCCTCGAGCACAGTGTTGCTCGAACAGGCTTTTCGGGCTAGGGAGATTACGCTTTTGAACCCGGTTTGGGTTCATTCGAAGAATTCGGGTAGACCCTTTTATGCGATTTTGCATAGGATTGATGTTGGGATTGTGATTGATTTAGAGCCGGCCCGGACTGAGGATCCGGCCCTGTCGATTGCTGGGGCGGTCCAGTCGCAAAAGCTTGCGGTTCGGGCCATTTCGAACTTACAGTCGTTACCCGGTGGGGATGTTAAGTTGTTGTGTGATACGGTTGTGCGAAATGTGAGGGAGCTCACGGGCTATGATCGGGTTATGGTGTATAAGTTTCACGAAGACGACCACGGTGAGGTTGTGGCGGAGAGCAAACGGGCCGATTTTGACCCGTATTTGGGCTTGCATTATCCCGCAACGGATATCCCTCAAGCTTCAAGGTTTTTGTTTAGACAAAACCGGGTTAGAATGATAGTTGATTGTCACGCGACGCCTGTTCGCGTGATCCAAGATGACGCGTTGATGCAGCCGTTGAGCCTGGTGGGCTCGACCCTCCGGGCTCCTCACGGCTGCCATGTCAGTATATGGCTAACATGGGCTCCATAGCCTCATTAGCCATGGCGGTTATTATTAACGGGCTAGATGACGAAAACACGGGCCAAAGATCGTCAATGCGACTATGGGGACTCGTCGTGTGTCATCACACCTCGGCTCGTTACATCCCATTCCCTTTACGCTACGCGTGTGAATTTTTAATGCAAGCATTCGGGCTACAACTAAACATGGAACTACAGTTAGCCGCACAAATGTCCGAAAAACACATTTTACGAACGCAAACGTTGTTATGCGATATGCTTCTTCGCGATTCGCTAACTGGCATCGTGGCGCAACGTCCAAGCATCATGGATCTAGTGAAATGTGACGGTGCGGCACTTTATAACCAAACAAAGTACTACTCGTTAGGGGTAACCCTGGCCGAGGCCCAAATCAAAGATATCGTCGAGTGGCTAGCCGCGTGTCACCAAGACTCAACCGGTTTAAGCACGGATAGTTTAGCCGATGCAGGTTACCCGGGCGCTGCAGGTCTAGGGGACGCGGTTTGTGGGATGGCAGTGGCTTACATTACTTCAAAAGATATATTATTCTGGTTCAGATCAAACACAGCAAAAGAGATCAAATGGGGTGGGGCTAAACATCATCCGGAAGATAAAGACGACGGTCAACAAATGCATCCGCGTTCGTTGTTTAACGCGTTTTTAGAAGTGGTGAAGAGTAGGAGTTTGCCATGGGAGAATACTGAAATGGATGCAATTCATTCATTGCAGTTAATCTTAAGAGATTCTTTCAAAAATGTTGATGAAAATAACTCGAAAGGTGTTGTTAGTACACAAGTTAAAGAGCTCGAGATGCACGGTATGGATGAAGTTAGCTCGGTGGCCCGGGAAATGGTGAGGTTGATTGAGACTGCGACTGCGCCTATACTCGCAGTTGATGTTGAGGGAAGAATAAACGGGTGGAATGCTAAAGTTGCGGAGTTGACGGGCTTGTCGGTTGAAAATGCGATGGGGAAATCCTTGGTTCAAGATCTTGTTTATAAGGAATCAGAAGAAACCGTTGCTAAACTTTTGTATCGGGCATTAAGGGGTACTATTTGTTCTCATCCCGATTTATGGGTTGTGTTAACGGGCTGACGGGTTGGTAGGGGGTCAATATGAATACGGGTTAAAACAGGTCATTTTTAGTCTAAGTCAAAACAACCTGGTTGTGTTGACCTGCAAACAACCTGTTTGTTTATTTTTTCTTAACCAATGACTTATGTTAGTTATGAACTATGATTACAAAGCATTATTATAATAATGATCCATTCTTTACTTAATTTGACCCGGATTCATTTTGCTCAGACTCGTATTGACCTGAACCCATTCTCACCCAAGACTGTTGCTAAACTTTTGTATCGAGCCATATGAGGTACCATTTGTTCTCATACCAAAATCTGGGGGCTGTGTTAACGGGCTGGTGGATTGGTAACGGGTCAAAATGGGCTTGTGTTAAAAAAGTTCATATTTGATCTGGGTCGATGCAGCCCGATGATTCATGATAGTTATGTTTACAAAGCATTATTATTACTGTTATAATAATCAAATCTTTACTTAATTTACCTGCACTCGTTTACTCAGAGCCCATATTGATCCAAACCCGTTCTCACCCGAACCCGCCTGACCCGCTTAGTTTGCCAGGCTTAGGTTGTATGCATTGGAACAGACTTTTTACGGCTCTAAACCGGTCCACTTGTTTCACTTACATCAAAAAAAGTAGTTAGTTGACTCATTAAGCAAGTTTGAGATAGAACAAACCCAAATCGATTCATTCATAAGTAAATGGGTCAAATTGCGACCTTTAACACTGCGTTTTATTTCAAACGGCCCAAGTCATAAATAGTAGCTAAAAGATTAACATATCAATTGTCAAACGAATTCACCAAAGGTTTAAACATAGTTCATAAAAAATAAAGTCTTTGGTCAACCCGGCCCGTTTCAAGTTTCAACCCATTCTAACTATTGACCCATTTCTAACTATTATTCTGAACTAACACAGGTCAAGAAGATCAAAACGTAGAGATCAAACTAAGGACCTTCGGCTTATCAACAGAAGAACCCGCAGTTTTTGTGATCGTCAACGCTTGTTCTAGCAAAGATTACGCCCAAAACATAGTCGGTGTCTGCTTCGTGGGCCAAGACGTCACACACCAAAAGGTGGTCATGGACAGATTCATCCAAATTCAAGGCGACTACAAGGCCATTGTTCAAAACCCGAACGCGCTAATCCCACCAATCTTTGCATCCGACGAGAACACGTGTTGCTCCGAGTGGAACACTGCGATGGAGCGGCTAACCGGATGGGCCCGAGCCGACATCATTGGGAAAACATTGGTGGGAGAGATTTTTGGAAGCTTTTGTCGTCTAAGGCCCGGACTCTTTAACAAAGTTCATGATCCTTTTGCATAATGCGATCGGCGGTCAAGACACCGATAGATACCCGTTTTCGTTCTTTGACAAGAATGGTAATCATGTGCAAGTTCTTTTAACCGCGAACAAAAGACTTAACACGGCTGGAGCGGCTATTGGCGCGTTCTGCTTTTTACAAATCGCGAGTTCTGAGTTGCAACAACTTGTTAAAGTTCAAATGCAACAAGAAAAGAAAAGCTATATTAGAATGAAAGAATTGGCTTACATTTGTCACCAGATCAAGAACCCGTTGCGTGGAATTGGTTTTGCGAATTCTCTTCTTGAAGCGTCGGGTTTGACCGATGATCAAAAGCAGTTGCTTGAAACTTGTGTGGCTTGTGAGAAACAAATGTTCAAGTTCATAAAAGATGTTGATAAAGAAAACATCCAAGAAGGGTGAGTGTTTTTGCAAAATATAGTTGTTTTATACTTAATACTTGCATGTTAAAAAAAAAGACCTGTTTTGTAGTGGGGGTGGGTGCAAATGAGCCGAGCCCGAGTTGACCAGGCTCGAGCTCAATTAACGTATGAGAGATCGAGCTCGACTCAGTTCGAGCTTTGTTTCAGAGCTCGACTCATTTCGAGCTTTGTAAACTCGAGCTCCTTGGTAGTTTCTCAAGCTCGAGCTTTGCTTGGGCTCGGCTCGTTTATTATCTATTAATTAATTTTTTAAATAAAAATAATATAAGTAATAGACTCTATTAGGCTCGTGAGCTCGATACATGAAGCTCGGGCTCGAGCTCGTTTACTAAACAAGCTTATTTTTAGGTTCGGGCTCAGCTCGTAAACAAGTTTAAATAAGCTCGGCTCGGCTCGGTAAGGCTCGATGAGCCATGCTTGAGCTCGGGCTCGGTAACTAAACGAGCTTTATTTTAGGCGCAAGCTTGGCTGAGGCTCGATATGGTTCGGCTTGTTTCGAGCTTTTTCTCGAGCCGATCTCAAGTAGCTCACAAGCCACTCAGCTTGTTTGCATCCCTATGGGGGTCTTAGTGGAAGCAGTCTTTCGGTTCCCTAGGATAGAGGAACGGCTTGTCCACTCACTCCGGACCCTACTAGTCTCTTTTGCTATGAGTAAGATTTTACTGAGTATGTTTGCTTGTTTGTTTGTTTGTTTGCAATTACTAACTTTTTTTTATTATAGTTTTTTAGAGATTGTGAAGCATGAGTTTTTACTAGGGAGTGTGATTGATGCTGTGGTTAGCCAAGTGATGTTAGAGCTGCAGGATAGAGGTCTGCGGCTGATACGCGATATTCCCGAGAATGTCAAATCATTGACCGTTTATGGTGATCAACCGCGGCTTCAACAGGTGTTGATCAACTTCTTTTTGAATATGGTGCGTCATTCGCCATTACCTGGTGCTTGGATCGAAATTCAAGTTCGCCCGACCTTGAAGCAGGCTTCTGATGGAAAAAATGTTGTTCATATTGCCTTTAGGTATGTTTTTCACCTTCTTGCTCTTGTTATTAAGACTTCATGCACAAAAGGGAAAAGTAGAGGTGGCAAAATGGGAAAGTCTCGTAAACGGGTCGGGTCAAAATGGGCGGGTCATTGTGGCCAAAACTCTCAGTTTTTCTAGTTTAGTTAGTTTTAATGTTTTCGTAACTAAATAGGTTATTGAACTAGCCGAGTTAACGGTTCACTATTGTGACTGGTTTCAAAAACAGGATAATGTCTTAAATAATATAAATTTATTATATACAAAAAATTCAAACAAAATATGCAACTAGTTTATCTTTTGACCGAGTTAACTGGTTTCAAAAACCAAATAACGTCATAAATAACTTAAATTTATATATATATATATATAATTTCAAATGAAATATGCAACTAGTTTATCTCTTGGTGTACATTTGTAGCGCTAATAAAATAGTCTTAAATAAACAAAAGTACGGATATATGATGAAGTAAATGACGATGGAAAAAATGAAAATACGTTTTTTAAAGGAATGTTGGATTTTAATAATCCCAACTATTCACGTTGGCTGCCAACAGTCCCAACTTAAAAATAACCACTGGCAGTCCCAACTATTAACATATTGGTCTCCAATGGATCCTAACTAACAGAACACTAACGTCGTTAGTCTCCGGTCGCCGGAAAAACGTTTTTGACCTGAAAACTCAACATTTTCGTCCCAAACCTCTTTGTAACCTTATTACGGACCTTTAGGAACCTTTTTCTAATAAAAGCCCCAATTATTGAGATCGCCGGATAACTCCTTTTTTGTCAGAAAACTTCTTTTTGGCCGTAAAACTCAACATTTTGGCTGAAAAACACAACATTTTTGTCTCAAACCTCTTTATAACCCTAGATCGGACCTTTAGGAAACTTTTTCTTGCCAAAAACGTTTTTCCGGCAACTGGAGACTAACGACGTTAAGGTTCTATTAGTCAGGGTCCATTGGAGGTCAATATGTATATAGTTGGGACTGCCAGTTGTTATTTTTTAAGTTGTGACCGTTGGCAGCCAACGGCGAATAGTTAGGATTATTAAAATCCAATATTCCTTTTTTAAATCTAGTCCGACCACCCAGCGCAGTTCGCCAGTTCAAGTAGACTCAACCGGACCAGTTCACGTGGAACACTAACTCAGTTTATTTTGATGTGCATTGTGAAGGATCATGTCTCCTGGTGAAGGCCTTCCACCAGAACTGGTTAAAGACATGTTTGACAACAGTCAATGGTCAACCGAAGACGGTTTAGGACTGAGAATGTGTCGAAAGATTCTAACGCTTATGAACGGTGAAGTGCAATACATTAGAGAATCAGAAAGATGTTATTTCATTATTGTTCTTCAACTTCCACCGCATCGATTAGGCATTTAGATTTTGTTGGCGTTGACTAGTTCTTCCCAAAGTCAAATTGATGATTGGTCAACTCATCTCAAGTCAAGTCAACAAATAACATGCCCGATTGAGAAGTCACGTTTTTGAGATTTTGGACCGGTTTTTGACATGGGTTTGTCAAGTGGTTTTTGTGGCTTTCCGGTGATGTGAATTTGTTAAGTTAACTCATGTTGGACTAATTTGTACGTACTAAACATATGGATTATAATATCTATCTAATATGTATAAATTTGTATGATATTTTTTTCCTTGTTCAAAATTTGGGTTAGGAGATTTAATGCTTCTTGGTTAAGATCATCCGCACTGGGTTAGAGGCCATGGGCCTTCAGCTTGGTATTTATTAGCAAAAGAATTGATGAACTTAAAAAAAAACACGTACCTGACCCACCCTCTCCCTTATAGTTTCCTCATCCCTTCTCCACGAATGACCCGTGAACGTAGGCGACAAACAAATCCACAAACTTGCATTGCCGCGGATGTTTATGGGCATTTTTGAAAGAATGCATACCCTATCCATATATCATTATCAGGTACATAACCTAAAAAGGTGAAAATTTGTTTACATAATATGATAAATATGATGGAACTCATGATCTAATCTAATCTCTTATTTTATGATAGAGTAAACTGTCATTTTGGTCCCTAAGGTTTGGGCTGTTTTGCCACTTTAGTCCAAATCTCAAACTTTTTGCATCTGGGTCCATGTGGTTTCAGTTTTATTGTCATTTTGGTCCAAAAGTGATTTTTGTCTTCTAAAATCCTGTTATTTTGTCCTTTTCCTCAGGGGCAAAATGGTCATTTTAAGCAGAGTTTGAGGTTTATTTATATATATAATATATATTAATGCTTAAAATGACCATTTTGCCCCTGAGGAAAAGGACAAAATAGTAGGATTTTAGAAGACAAATATCACTTTTGGACGTTTGAAGTTTCTTTATATATATAATATGTATTAATGCTTAAAATGACCATTTTGCCCATGAGAAAAATGACAAATAGTAGGATTTTAGAAGACAAATATCACTTTTGGACCAAAATGGCAAGAAAACTGAAACCACAAGAACCCAGATGCAAAAAGTTTGAGATTTGGACTAAAGTGGCAAAACTGCTCAAACGTTAGGGACCAAAATGACAGTTTACTCTGTTATGATATAATAACTAACTTAATTAAAAAGCAACTGTTAGCTATAGTTGCATTTTGTCTTTTACTCTATTTTTTTCAATTACACTCCCTCAACTTTAATTACAAGTATTCTAATAATATAAGTACTTAATAAAAAATCTCTATTAACTTGATTAGTATGAATTTCATATCTTAATTTTCTTTCTCTTTTAGTACGACTTTATTTTTCGGGTTTTCTCTTTAATTGCGATATGTGATATGCCAAACACTTACTGATCGAGTTCCCACCGCAAGCGCGGGAGTTAGCACCCACTAGTTATATAATATCTTGCACAATATAACATCAGAAAAGGTGATCGTCAACCGGACCACACTAATTAGTAATGGCCGGGTCAGGCCAAGTGGTGGATCAAGAAACCAAGCCGAGACTTGGTTGAAAACAAGGTCGGGTAGATTTTGAACCCGTCCTCTCAACCAATTTCTCTTTTCCATATCGACCAAGGACCGGAAGGGCGAGAGCGCAAGAGATGGTCTAATAAGCTGTTTCATCAGATAAGGAATTCTTTAAGCACCCTAAAGCATAGTATGGAAGACCAAATTTTGTTCATCAATTATCTGTTTTTTTATATATGATTAAAGAAAAATGTATGTAATGAGTTACTTCAGAAATGAAAATTAATAAATGTTCAGAACAAAAACAATCAAATCAAGGATATCTACTGTAGGGAGGTTGATGAATATTATTATACTTCCCACGTTTAAAATATATATGTATAACTTTATTTTTTTCAATTGTATAAATATGTTTTCTTTTAAATTTCAAACCTAAGTATATATTTTACCGCCATTCAAAAAAAAAGTATATATCTTTTACCTATATTTTTCTTCTTTTTTTTTTGAATGAATTGGTAATATATATATATAAGGTTTTACCTATAATTTTGAATTATTTCAGAATCTTAATTGTGAATTGTGATTTATTTGTCTTTTCTAACTCCACGTTATATAGGTTATCCAAAATTTTAGCCCATAAAATATGAAAAACCAATAGAAGTCAACGGGTTTGCTCTTCAATATATATATAAGGCTGGCCCAAGGCTGTTCTACCTTTAAGATAATAATATACAATATTTATACTAAAATTTTTGTTGGCTGTTGACCTTTTAAGATGTCCATTTACGAACCTGATAAAACTGTATATTTACGAAAATAGGAAAAGGCGTTTGAATTACGTAAAATAATATACATGCTATTTGAAAATCGAAACGACAGATTCAATCAATCGTTATGGTCTTGACGCTCGGTTGATAGACAGAGAGAATAAATTGGTTTTCAACAGTTTTAACCGGTTTGTTTAAAACATATCACGTAAACAAGGGCGTGGCTTAGTGGGGCCGTGGGGGGTTGGGGTTATCCTCTGAATTTTCACTCGATAGTGCCCGGTATATAGTTTCCGTATATAATTTTTTAGGTATATATGTTTTCGACCCCCCGGTTTTATAATTTTTTAAGGTATAGTTTTAGATTTGGTGACTTCTGCCCTATCCCCCTCGGTCGGAAATCTCAAACTTCGCCACTATGTAACCAAAGCGAACCAAAAGTTATTAGTGAAACCAATCGAACACCTACCAAAAATAACCATGCAACATATGTTTAGCCTAAAAAGAAAAAAAAATCAAGTGAAAACAAAGAATAAGAATGGTGATTGTGACACTTTAAGATATGGATAAAAATAATGATATTTGACGTGGAAGGGTCTGATTGGCCCAAGATTTCTCCACCTGGCGTTTTATTTAGCACGCCCCAACCCCCCACTATAGGTGATCTAAGATGGTTCCAAGTTGTTTTTTGTTAGTTAGGGTTCTAAATCGTGAGCGGCAAGATGTGGCTTCACTTGTTAAAACACTTTTGTATTTGTATTTTATGTGTGGTGTTATACAAAGAGGGTAATTGTTCAATTAATTGATATTACGAGAAAGATCCCTATCTTAGAATTTGCTTTAGACTTTGAAAAGGGTTGAATCGTACTTACAACCGCCCTTAGAGCATTCTCTCGCTACGAGTGATTCGTTATGTGCTTCATTAGGACACATTCATGTCTTAAGGCCTTGGGGGTAGTACAATATGGCTGAGGATGGAAGCAGAAAAAAGGAATACGTTCAAGCAAATGCTTATATGAAACCCAAATTTGGGAAGTTTAATTATTGTCATATCAGAAGTTGTTATAAACATTACAAATGAGATTTTATAAGCTATTCCACTAACCGAAGCATCAAGTTTGGGCAAAGTAACCCACATAATAACTTGAGCCTCAAATGAAATAAATATTGTAACCAAATATTAGTTGTTCAAGGCTTATGACTCCATGCCCCCACCGGCTAGTGTTCACACTCCCTCCATACCCAAAACTTGCAAAAGTTGTGTCATGTGCGTGCTGACTAGGATCGATCCACACCTCTGAGCTTGGACTTTTGCGGGTTTTTTAATGGTGTTGCTAAATAAATATGTATAAAAAATAAACATTTTACAAGTTTTCATATTTAACACTTAAAATTGCTTATTATACTTAACTAGTAAGAAGCCTGCGCGTATTGCGTCGCAAGCACCATAATTACTGAACATATATATTCGATGCCTAATAAATTTCGACAAGTACTTTACACAAAAGTTACAATCCTTTTGTAGTACGATTCCTACTTAATAACATATTGCATGTCGCGCGTATAGCACATCCACTTCAGATTGTAGCTCATGTGGTTTAGCTTGTAGATTAGCAACTCTTCAAGTAAGATCATCTAGTGTATGCGTTATGCGGCGATCCTATGTGATAACCTCGTTTACTAGACGTTGTAAGCGTGCAAGAAGTTGTCTTTCACTTGTAGTCGGCATATTTAAATCTATACGATAACTGGAAAGGCTTTTTAGTAAAATGTAACAAAAAATAAATTTTAATTATGTAAATCACATTCAGTTTGCGTAATATTATACCCTTTAGAAAATAAGATTACCCATAAGTTTGAACAAATCTCTTCCGTCGCTGCAACAACTTGCCATGCCAGGTAGAGATCACGTTGCATTGTTTTATGTAGTTTAAGCATAAGGCTCAAATAAGACGGGTTATTATGGCTACGAATAACACATTCGCCTAGCCATAACAATAACATCAAATATCTATAATCATCATAGCCTTCAAAAACAGGAACACAACCTTCGTAACGTGCGATAGGCTTCGTAAGCATACAATGCCTACAAAATCTAAAGTTGTATGTTAATCTTATATACATATGTATTTTCCTAAACATTTAGACAACGAGGAATCCACCAACCAAATACTAATGGCAGACTCAAAAACCTCCAAGTAATACGTGAAGGTCCAGCTAAAAAGTCGTAAGACAAAATTAAACCAAACAAACAATATAGCCATTCGTAAAATAACCTAATGCACACAACATCAACATTACATAATGTACAAACAAAGGAAGCACACCTTGGTTGATAATTGATATTATATAAATAAATATAAATAATTGAGCATAACATATTTGCTCGCAAAAACCAAGTCCTCCAATGTTAACTCGTGTTTCAAACCGAACTAAACATCACTTGTCCTAAAAGTCGATAGTTTATATAATATCAATTATCAACCATTGTACACTACAAGTTACCAGAGGCTCAGATAAAAGTTGGTTGGGTTGCTTTTTAAAAGTCATCACATCCGCAAACATACTAAGGTCATCGCCATAGCCTAATTTCAATAAAGACGAGTCCGAAAGGCTCTGCAAAGCTTCATTGCAAAAATTCACGACTTATACGATTGAAATGCAAATCTTAACCATATATCACACATCTTTTCAATCAATGAGTTTAATCTAAGTAACCCATGCCATCAAAACAGGCAAACAACCAAAGATTCAATAACACCTCATCACAACAAAACACCACTAACCTTTAGGTTTTAAAACACAAAAATCAAGGACCATGATGCATGGTTAAGACATACACCTTAAGACAACAAAATAAACTTCAGCCACAACAGATGACAGATCCAAAAAACCGAGTCGATGGAACCCAAAAAATATCGTAGATGTAAAGGAAACACAAGACTCACCGAAGGATCATACCCTACAAATATCATCAAAAAACGACTCATACGTTCAATCAAAATAAAACTTTACAAGAGTCACAACATAAACACTTCCAACATAAGTAAGGGTTTTAAAAACAACCCAAAGAAAGCAACCCTCAAATAAACAACCAAGTGAACCTGATAAAGACTAGAACAACAACAAAAACAGAGGCGATCGGACAAGCTCAAGATAGAGAACAAAGATTCGGTGATAGTGAAAAAGAAAGAAAGAAGATCAGATACAAAGAATAAAAGGAATCCACCGCCTAAAATACGTGTGTAAAAGTCACAGGTCTCCACCTAAAAGCCCAAAACAAAACCGAACAAACAATATATACATCCATACTATAAATAAGGCAAAAAACATCAGCATTGTATAACTTACAAACAACCGAAGCATAACTTGGTTGATAATTGATATTATATAAATTATACAATAAACTAGAAAATAATTTTAAAAATATAATCTCAAAAGCCACCTTTGCTTAGAGTGATACACAATTGTTTTGGTTATATAAAAGATATATATTGGTCTTTTTGCGTAACAATTAATTAATAATCAGCCATATTGTAATCTAGAACATCTAACTCGATGTTGATCAAACTTGTGACAATCAGTTATATTAACTTTTCAAGTTGAGTTATTTTACAAATGAGTATAAAAATAAGAAGTGTAAGAAGGAACCATAGAGTGACAAATGTCCATAATCTTGTCTATAAGAGAAAAAGAATATGTACATTCAAAAACCCAAAAACCGAAACCCCCCACCCACACCCAAAAACCTAACCCCCCCCCCCCCAACCCAAGCTAAATGCTAAAAACTAAACCTCCAAAAAACCTTAAAAAATCTAAAAAGCAAAAAAAAAAATAGTATTGTTTATAAAAAAAACGCTACTTTATCGTCACTAAAAAAATAGTGACGATAAAGTAGCGATTATTTTAATAGAATATTGAAAAACTGTGTTTTTTATGTATTTTTTATTGTATTCACATTGAAGAATATTTCTAAAATATTCATTCTTATCCTTTTTACAATAAAAGTCATTTATATTTAATATTCTATTTGATATTTCTCTAAGTTTTCAACAACCATGACTTTGATGTTACTGTTTTTTTATAAAAAAATAATGTAATTTGGCAACCTTTAATAATAGCTTTGATTCATCAATAAACATCATAACATCTCATTTCTATTGTTTTCACCTTAACAAATAAAAACAAATAGTATTTTAACTAAAAAACACTGATCAAGCAAAAATTAAAGTTATACGATTACTAGTCTTCTAGAAATAGCTATAGCAATATATAATTATATATATATATATATATATATTATATATATAGTGGAGGGTTCAAATGAGAAGAAATTTTTTATAAGAAGAAATTTCAACCAATATGAATGCTTCATTAGACTTCATTTAATATTTGTGGTTAATGTAACTATAAGGGTATATTGGTAAATTTACATACATCATTAATTGGTAGTTTCATCTTTAATAACTAAATATATTAAATTTGTAACTTATTTTTAAGATATATATTTTTCTCAAAAAATAAAAATAAAAATTTTATTTATAGTGTAGGATAAATACGAGGTGTGTAGGATAAATTTCAAGATGTGTAGGATAAATTTCACAATGTGTATGATAACTTTTTTTGATGTGTGTAGGCAAAAAAATTTAGTGTGTATGATAATATTCTTTATGACTAATTAATTAGTCAAACATAATAATAAATGAGATGAGAAAAAACTATTTAATGTTTTACAATTGTATCCTTATGTTCTTTTTCTTCTCCATTAAATTTTCTTCTCAAATGAACATTCCCCTATATAGTTAACACTTACTGGTCACATTTATTACGGTATAGCAACAAGAAGAGTGATATGTATAGTAAGTAGTATAAATTTCATATTATTTTGAGTTAAGGTTACGATTAGCTTTAGAGTTTCTTGAAAGAGAACATAAAAGGATCATATATATTCTACTTATGTGTTTTGTTTGATGTGGTTGAATTTACTAAAACATAAAACATAGGGTTTACTAAAAACATATAATACATGGATTTTACTCAAGAAAATTCACATGGTTATAGCTCGAGCTTTCACCTTCTCTCATCATCTCTGGCTTCCATCAAAGTTTTGCTTCTCACTATCGATTGCTAAACTTTAAAAGTTGGCGACCATGCCTCCTCTCCATCATGGTTCATTGATTTGGGATTTCACCCTCATCCTCTTTATCTCTCTCCCGCTTTTGTCAATGACCACCAGAAGTCCAAAAGCATTAACCAATGGGGTGGTGGTCTATTGACAAAAACAAAACCTTTAAAACACCTAGGTTTGAGAGGAGGAATTATTGGGTTTAAATCTCATAGACGACAAAGAATTAAAGAAATTTATCGTTCAAGGAAAAAAAGTCCGAAAGCATTGAGACATTTTTCGTCAAATACACCCAAATAAATGTATTTTCATTAGCAACTTAACATACATAAACCAACCAAAATATTAATTACATTTTTTCGTCCTTTTGGTTTGTCAAAAATCACTATTTTAGTCCATCAGTTTAAAATTTGTCATTTCAGTCCATGTGGTTTCACTTCCGTAACTATTTCAATCTATTGGTTTGTCAAAAACTACTATTTCAGTCCATTAGTTTGCAATATAGTGTCAGAATAATTGGATGTAATTAACGAAAATGGATTGAAATAGTTACGAAAGTGAAACAACAAGGACTGAAATAGCAAATTTTAAACTAATGGACTGAAATAGTGATTTTTGACAAACCACAGGGACGAAAAACGTAATTAACTCTTAAATAATTATACTCTCGGATTCGGTTCAATTAAAAACCATCACGAGTTGTGAGAACCGTGAGAACTTATACTTCTCGCGTGAGTTGGGTCACCATTTTTTTGCACAAACGTAAATGAAAATGTTATAAACATATCTGTAAAAACAAAAAAAAATTGTTGATTCGGTAGTTACGTCCGATGTAAATTTTATTTACGACTTACGTAAATTTTCTTTTAATGGCAATGAAATCTTTTAATATCAGATGTACATTTTTGCATGCGACATTTTTTTTCTGAAACAAGTGGTTTTTTTAAAGATTTTTGAGAAAACTTTTTTGAAAAAAACTTGAGAAAATATAGTTCTTATTGTTCTCACAACTTCTGGATTTCGTTTTATCATTATACTCTCCATCTCTTTTTTTTAACTTATATTTATTTCTAATCTTATTTTCAAAGATGCAAAATGTACGGTTGTATTGAATTTAGAAAGAATTATAAAACTAAAACTCCGTGTTTTTTAACGCGTGAGTTATAAGTCGACGTGACATTTAATGTCCTTTGAATTAAGTTGATACGCAAGTGGACAAAAAAGGCTTTAGAATGCCACTTTTAACCTTAAAAGAGACGACAAACATCGATATGCAGTCACACGCGCCTCCACGTCGTTGCAACTTCTGAACCACATTAAGTGTTAACAATAAATGGCACAATTGGCTAGCATGGAGAGTGAGTATCACGCGCTACATGAAGAGAGTGGTGGATGATGTCATCCATCCAGCTATAAATAGCAACTTGTGAGGATGTGAAGTTAACATGATGATTGGGAATTGAAGTGTACAACTCCTTGAGAGTTGAGAAAATTACCGAAAAACCACAATATGAGAGAAAGTGAGTTGGGTTGCATGAAAATGAAGCCAATGATTATGTTTTATGTAACACTTTCAACCCTTGTCTAGAACAAAATTGCAATTTGATAACTTTTTTTTAGTATTTTGTGTTGTTTATATGTACAGTTGAGTTTGTTACTATTTGCTACTTTTCAACTTTTGTTTTATAAACATCTGCTTCACGAGTTTTTCGGCTTCCGTTGAAACGCACCAAATTCGAATATCTCGTTTGTTGGATTTACTTTTTGGGTTACACCAGAGAATTCATCTAAGCACAATGGAAACTTTCAGTTATAACATTCAAAATCTAAGGGTGAATTGAACACTTCGGAAGCACCATCGAAGAAAAAGACCTTCTCGTAGCAAACCGTTCCACGGTGACTCGTGCTCGGGAAAGATCTAGAAGTATATGTCGAAAGTCCCCAATGGGTTGTGAGAGAGCGGGAAGAGATGTTGGGAAAATGGGTGCGAGAACATCGCCCCCTCCTTGCGGTAGATACTTGCCGGAAGTTCCAGATAGCTTCTCCTTGCTGCCAATCCGTGCACCCTAATACATCATCATTAAACAAAAGTCGTAGTTCAAAACAAAACATAAACAAACAGGATGCCAGTCACAAAGTATGGTAGCCTTCAAGTACATGCCTTCTGCCTCTCCAACGATAACTAAACATTAATCTGATATGCATACTAAATTAAGCTATGTTGAGTGAGTTCTAGTTTAGTAAACGTCACTATAGGCGTAACAATACGACATATCATTTTCATCGCAGTATTGCTTTAATTAAACATACCTTTTTGCAACATACATACATTCATCAGTTGTCGTCACTATCAACTCCCTTTACCTAGTCGTGCAACTGATTACTTGGCAAGCCACAAAGGCATTGCCCCCTTAACGTATCCATAAGGTTAACTTTGGATTCTAAACGACACATTTTCCATTCATCACCGTAATCAAGATATAGTAGCTTTCGACAATGTATTGATTATAGAAACATTATACATTAACCTTCCCTTCAAACTTTACCTTTAACGTTCATTACACATGTCGGGTTTGCACTTCAGTGAAACGTGAACTTTAGGTGCTCATCTAATAGCTTCTTTGACCACAGCTAAAAACCCAAACATTGTTTCTTTTATAGAAAAACCATTTGTTTCATTAAAACATGTTTTACTTTCAAAACATTTTTGTCGAGTATGCACATCCCCTAAAACAGTTTAAAATGGGGTCTACAAACTCACCTGAGGAAACAGGTGAGTTCCTCGGGTTTGAGGCGATTCATCCATAAACAAATGGCTGAAGTTCATCATTTGATGTATTCATCTTTTATTTGTGCCCATGCATTGAGCTTAGTATGAAAGTTTATGTCATGAGTGTCATGTAACAAAACACAAAGAAGTGATGTGAACAAATAAAAGAAATAACAGGGCAAGTAGTATATAATGTGGTGTATTCATACTTTTTATAGGATTTTGGCTTTACACAAAATATCATATTTTGTTGGGTATTATTTTAGTTAACTTCATAAAATACTATTTAATTTTGTTGTATTTTCAAATGGGTGATGTGTTATAAGTGGTAATCACTAATATAACGTGAATCTCAATAAATGAATATATATAGAGAGAGGGAGGTTTAACGTACAATATTTCTTAACGTACGAGCGCACGACATGAAATTACGCATGTCATAAAACTCAAAACCCTAATTACGCATGTTGGAAAAACATAATCACGCATGGTTATGATTTTTCAACATGCGTTATTATTGTTTTTCAACATGCGTGATTATGGTTTTTCAACATGCGGGATTAGGTTTTAAGTTTTATAACGTGCATAATTTCATATTGTACACTCGTACGTTAAAAAATATTGTATTTACATTTTCACTATATATATAGGGTTAGGGTAAAATGAAAACCTATACGAGTTGTGAGATCTTAGAGAACTCGGCCTTACGAAGGGTTTTTTCAAAAAAAAAAATTTACCAAAAATCCTTAAAAAAATCAACTTTTCCAAAAAATAAAAGAAAATTAAAAAACTTGTTTTTTTTTCATTTACGGCAGCCGTAAATGCTCTAAAAAAGTGATGCATGCTTATGTCATCACCATTTTACAGCTACTGTAAGGGGCTAAAAAAACCACTCGAAATTTTTTTATTTATTTTTTTACGATAGTATTTTCTAACATTTTAATCTAGGGGTGTGAAAAAAGTAAGGGCAAAATTCGAACGGGAAGGTCGAGTTCTCTAAGTTCTCACAATTCGGAGGGGTTTTCTCTTGATCTTGATCATATATATATATATATATAATCCTATTCTTTTTTTCTAAGAGACGAGTCTTTACCACCTAACCAAAGCTGAAATGACAAAAAAAAAGAAAATTGTATATTGTATTTGGTCCCAAATCAATAGACGGTAATGTTTTTTACAATCCTTTTAAAAGAAAGTACTATTTTAACTTAAAATCATGAATGCAATATAACCACCATTCACCCAAAGGACACCACAAACCAATAGATGGAGATGTTTTTTTACAATCCTTGAATAAACATGCTATTCAAGATAACTCGTGCCACGTGATCTTGAAAAAAGGGTCATGAAGTTCTTATGAAGATTTTTTTAGAAGACCCAAAATACAATGACGATAATCGTCAATGGTTTCGACATTGTTTTTAAAAAAGTGCTAGTGACGTAGAACCATAGTTTGAATGGTTTCAAGAGGGCGTATACGGGATGATGAAAAAGAGTTTTACGGTGTTACACAAAACCACACCTACCGTTAAACAACTCAACTGTGAATGGACATTTATACAAACGTGGATACTATCTAACCGACGGGAAATGAAAAGAAGTTCAAGAAATTGCAATAGTAGGCAAGAAAAGATGTGGAGTGCGCTTTCAGTGTTCTAAAGAGAAAAAAGGGCCTACTTAAGATCCATGCGGAATATGACAATAGACAAGATTAGGTACGTGACGTATGCATGCATTTTATTGCAAAACATGATCCTAAAGGACGATGAAAATGCAATATCATTGGTCTATATAAGGGATCCTCCGGTTCAACCTGTTTTAGACGTTAATATCCTTATTGAGTTGATGGATGCAGATAGGGATGAGCTCGGTACCGAACCGGTACCGGAACCGATTTTCATTAAAACCTGGTACCCAATACCGTACCGAAAATACCGTTCGGTACTGTTTTACGGTACCGATTTGGTACCGAATGTACAAAAGTTATTGCTTTGGATTTGGTGCAATGTAATCACATTCTCTTCATCAGTCAATGACTCATTCAAAGCTTCACTGATACATAATGAGACTAATACTATTAACATGAACCAACTTACAGAATTCAAAACACATGTTTATTATGAAGTATTGAGGATTAACTTTTGCATGACTGTGTTAAAAATCAACGTAGCTCACTTACAAGTTTGATATATGACATTATTATTCTTCCTTTTATATTTTTATTTGAGTTTATTATGTATTTTAGTTTTCATTTGGGATTTGATATTCGAAACTACGCCTTTGAAGACTAAACAATGATATACATATGAAAAAACTAAACATTCACACAAAACAAATATATTATGAAGCAAACATTCCATTAAGAAATGGTTGGCACCAAAACACATAATTTGTTAAGAGTGTTTCAAGCACAAACCATACCAAACATGGGTATCATTATGAGTTTGACAAACCCAACTCATACACAAAAACTTAATCTCACATCAGGAGAGTTAAAAGACACTTAGGTCAAATAAGAACAAAACAAAAGTCTAACTCCATGTGAGCAAAAGTATAAACATTGAACCGCACTCAAACTCCATTTTCTTGAGTTTGCTTAAGCCTTGTCATGCACCATCCCTTTCCCTTTGTCATTTTGTTTTTGAATCGCATCTTCAATCTCTATAGAAAAAAAACAAGAACAGAATAAAGTTAACACCCCATTATATGACAATAAGGAAATCAATCAAGAACTAGTAGTCTTTACCCATGGCAATGTCGTCATCCTTTAATATATCGTTTATGTCATCCACAATTCGTTTTCTTGACTTTCTCACCCAATCTTGGGTGCAAATCAAAGCTTCAACGATGTTAGTTGACAACCTTGTTCTATAAGCATCTAGTACACGACCGCCGTGCTAAACGCCGATTCAGATGCGACCGTGGAAATTTGAATTGCCAAAATATCTAACAATTATACAAATTAAAATAAACAATAATATAACCAAGTAACGATAAAAAAACATGATAAAAGGTAAATCAGTTTACCTTTAGCCATCCGAGATATAATTGGGAATCTAATCGCGTTTTGTTTCCACCACTTAACTATGTCAAATTTGATACTAAAATTCTCTTTTGGCTCATTTAAGTACCTCTTTAACTCAGTTTCCATACCAATCGATTGACTTTCTTCCTTATTTAGAAACTCCATGAAGAAATCATTGCCATCACATTCAATAACATCGTCGTTACGTGCTTCTTGCGATGCCGAATTGTAATCTACATTGTCAAATTGGTCCTTGTATGTTTGAAATAGCTCATGCAACCTACCTCAAGATCAAACGACTTCATCGATACCATCTTTTTAATGTCTTCTTTTGACACATGATCATCCTCGGTTATGTTAGAGATAATCATCTCTGTAAAACAATGCTCAACAAAACGTAATTTCATGGTGGGATCCAAGATAACGGTAAAATACATGTAGTCGTTAAGTTTGTCAAACTTCCCCCAATACTTGTCATATTTTGCACGCATTGAACTAACCATTGTAGGAAAACTTGGATCGCAATCCCACACCGATGTTTGTCTACATCTAGGATTTCTCTAAAAAATAGGTGAGCTAACGACTTTGATGTGGATGACACAATTTCTGTTTTGGTCTTAAACTTTTCTAGAAATTTAACCAACTTTTCACAAGCACCAAAGTCGGAATGTTCCGGTAGTCTTTCCAAATCATGAATATAGCCGCTATCTTCAAGTTCATAAGAGAAAAATAATCCCTTAAATCCACCGCCGTTTTCAACATCTCATGGGTGGAATTCCACCTAGTAGCAAATTTGCACATAAAAACCTTGTTGATACAAGATCCGAAGCCTCCATGCACTTTTTGAACTTGGTTATTCTTTGCGTTGAGTTCCGAATATATCTAACCGCTTTTCGTAAACAATCAACATGATAATTGTTTTCCGTTAAAAATCCTTGACAATTAGGTTTAGTATGTGTGCCATACACCTAATATGAAAATGTTTCCCCTCGTCATACAAATTGGTCAATTTTCTCAACAGATAATCGATCGCCTTATCAATACTAGATGCGTTGTCAACCGTCATGGTCATCACATTTTTAATACCCCAACCATGAATGCAATGTAATAACTCTTGACCAATATCCTCCCCCTTTGGCTATGAATGGGTCTAAAATTAATAATGCGTTTATGCATTACCGAATCATCATCTATGAAATGTTCCGTTACAGCCATATAATTAACTTGTTGACATGAGGATGTCCAAGTGTCGGTAGTCAAGTGAACGACGCTGGTAGGTTTACTTACATATGCTAAAAGTTTTTTACTTTCCTCGATATAATACTTTCCAATATCTCTAGACACTTTATGTCGTGATGGAAAAGTGAAGTTTCCGTTCAAAGCATTGGTGTAGTCAATGAAAACCGGATTTTCCACAAGCTTAAAAGGTAATTCGGCAACAATAATCAAATCTAGTAAAGCTTTCTTGATTCTAGCATCATCATGTTTCCAAATGCTCACACTACCTTCCCCGCTAGCTTCCTTTTGAAACACTAAATTACTTTGAGTTTTATCTACATCGGGATTTTCATCACAAGCCGCGGCATGTTTTCTAAGACCAGATGTACCGTTTTTATTTGAATCCGCTGCAATTTCATGTTTACAATACTTGCACCTTCCGTACTTCCGACTCACTCCATCCTCGTCTTCTAGAAAGACAGCATCATAATGAACCCAACACGCGGCCCTCTCCTTGCCTCCTTTTTTCCCTCCCTTTTCGCCTCCTTTTTTGACTCCCTTTGCGCCACTTTTTTTGGCTTTCTTTTGGGCAACTTGTTTCTTTGTTGGTCTTTTTCTCTTATGGCTTGTTTCCATCCCATTACCCGATTCCGAATCAATACCTAGTTGGTCATCATGAGGGGTCTCATCGACAAGCGTTCCATCTTCATCATCCTACAAACCACACACAACAATAAACTTTCTACATTACAAAGTAAACAAGGTAACTTGAAAAACCAACACACTTACTTGACTAACATTGGGTTCATTCAAAGAAGGAGATGTCATTTTTGAGCAAGCTGCTGAAGTAACCTACAATAACTGATGAAAGAAATAACACATTAATCGTCGACTTTTTCAAAATAAAGGTCGAAACATTACATTATTAGCTAATGTTTTATGCATTAATGGTTTTTGGTGGATCAGTTGGTTTACCAAACATGATGTATCAACATGAGAATAATATAATCTTTCCAATTACAAGATTATTAAATCATATTTGTAATAAATGTAGAACAATAAGTGTATACTGAATAAACCATCTTTGTAATAAATGATGTACCAAACATGATAAATAACAATAACAATAATCATCTGAATGAATCAGACCAGAATAAAAGTTATGACATATCATGAACAAACATATAAAAAGTTCTCTTTTTTTTAATGTTTAGGTGAACAAAATCATGCTATATTGAACAATTATTTTCTCCCTAAGGCCTTATGTTAACTGTAAAGTGTTAACATGCTTGTTTTGTTCTAAAAAAGATTACTAATATGCTTATTACAAACATCATCATCATGGCGTACATACATTAGAACAAATTTTAATGTTGAAATAAACTAAAGAAGACATTAATCTTCTTCTTTGTAATATCCCTAAAAAGATTACTAAAATGCCATTTTGCTGACTGTCGTTAGTGTCATGCAAAAACTAAAATAAACTATGTAGATAGAGTAAGTCGGGTATCGAACCAGAGAAGTATTGTGGAAAGTGTTGTGGATTAAATACTATTAAACTAAATGCAAAAATATAAAACTTGTTTGATTGGGAGTTGATTAAACTACGAATTACTAAAACGAGGTTGTGATCAATAGGAGAAACAATGGTTCCTCCAGATTTTAGATTCAAAGCCAATTCAATTACGTATTTTATTGTTTACAATTACATAGACATAATTGTATAACCTGGTTAATTGATTGTGATAAAAGAGGACTAAGTACTCTGATTGATTAACAACGAGAGGTTATCACACGATTATCAATTGAAGATTACCAAACCCAATCCCTACCTAATATATCCCAATTACTAGAACTCTCGGGAATTGAAAGAATCAAAACTAGGTTTTAAAGCAAAATCAACCGTTTACAAATTAATCAAGTCAAATCAACCAATAACAAGCATCGAATGCTTAGATTACAGGATTTTGACAATAATCCAAACACATAAATCGAGTTGCTTACAAGAATCCTCCACCCGGAGGAAACCACTAAGGTTCTAGCCGCTCATCTCAGTTGTATGATCTTCACACGATTGAAAGATGATTGAAACCATAATCTTGATCTTTGATTTGGTGATAGGAATGATGATGATGGTGAAAGAATGCTCCAAAAAGTGTGTTTTGATCCCCTAAAATTGTCCCCAAAGTCCTTCCATGAGTTTAGAGTTTGAAAACCCTTTTATACGCTTCAAAACACCAAAACACGAGTTTTTCCGTCTTCTGGACCGTAAGCTACGGTCCTGGACCGTAAGCTACGGTCCAGACTTTCTGGTCACTCGTAGATTCGTTCAAAAACTATTTTTATCATAACTTCTTCATTATAGCTCTCTTTTACGCACCGTTTCGCCCACGTGTTCGTAATTCAGCCCTCTATCATGCCATCTCTTAAGATCTTCAATTCCACTCCATCTATTTTCCTCAAAACATGTCCAATCTTCGTGTTTAACCTACAAAACACCATTTTCTCGTAGTTATTCAATTCCACACGTATAAACGATCAAATATACATTATATTAGACATTAAACACATATAAATCATATTCCTAAACCCATCCATCACCGGTGATTGTGCAAATCAAGTCATCACAACGGACTACTTTTTAGAAATGTGCGTGCATGAGATCTTTGCTGACGTTGCCGATTTTCAAGCATTGTTTGTTAAATTTGGTGATAAAGTCCTTAATTCCTTCATTATCTCGGCGCCAAATATTCATGACATCTGCCGAATCTTTGGTATGTCGGCGTTGTTGACTAAAATGCTGCAAGAATTTGGTAGACAAGTCTGGCCACGACTCTATTTTGCTGACATGTAGACTGTTGAACAATGCGTGAGCCATGCCAGCCAATGTCTATACGAACAGATGACACCGCATAGGATGGGTCCATTTGTATATTATGCTTGCGCTTATAAATATTTAGATGTGATCATCTGGATCAGTCATACCAGTGAATTTTCCGGCATTGTGCGGAAGTTTCTTCTTCTTGAGTCAGGCCAAGGCAATCTTTTGGCAAAACTTGGAATTTTCAGCGGCTGCCGCTGGCCTATAAACCATCGTGTAATCATCTTCTGAATTTGGGTTATACGTTGGTTGCACGGGTGGTTTAGAGTTAGCATGGCTGTCTTGCACTCTGGTGGTGTAGACGATGGTATCGTCAGCCTTATCATACACGTGATCGTATGTAGGATAGTATGTAACGTTGATATCCTCTGTGCACGTATCCAAGTCGTTGAAGATTGTCCGTGGCTGGAGGGCCACATGAACAGGTGTCCTTGAATTCGTATTGCGCATGGTACCACCATTGTGGTGAACATCATTGTTTCTGTGTTCTTGTCAACTTCTTCTCGCATGACCGGCCGGCATGTTTGACGGTGCGCGAGTACGAGGTGGAGAGTCGTAGCTCAATGTATGTGTGATCGTGTGCCCCAGCTGCGGTGTCTGAGCGCACATCTGCGTGTACATAGCAGTGAGCAGAGCTTGATCAGCCATATGACCGAATAAAGAGAAAAAAAAGATAGAAATGTTGTTCAAGCAATGTGATGGCACCAATGAAGAAACATTGGTTCGATCCGCAAGGGATAAAACCTGAGATGGTAGTTTCGACAAGTGGGTTAATCCTTGATCACTTCTAGATCAACGACTGAGGACATCTCGAGAACTAATCTGCAAAATAGTAGCACCGTGAGCTCGTTACGAGAAGGGGATGCGGGGATTCTTCTCGTAACCACCATTCGGCGTGAGAATAAGTATCACTTAAGAAGAATAAAGCAAATGTGTGTTAAGAGTAAGAGAATTCGGATCCTTAAACCTGTGGTTGAATGTTGATATTTATAGCTAAAGAGCATGGAGAAGAAATTGGGTTGGCGGGCCTTAGGTTAGATGTCACCAACAAGGAATATATGTCCCCCCCCCCCGACATGATACGTAGTGTTTGCAGAGGTAGAGGGATGTTGATGCATGGTGGTTGGTGCCACGTGTACTTGTTGTCGAGTCTGTCATCAGTTGTGAGTGGAGATCATGGAGTTGTGAATGACGCACGTTGATTGGCTATACGTCACTGTTGTTTTGTATTGTCCGTTTCCTGCACGATTGATTATCGTAGGAGTTGTATGGACAGAGCCTGGCGCACGCTGATTGGCTGCAGGATCCTGCCACTTGTACTGGTTATACTTTTATGAGCTGTCGTGGCTGCGCGTACGCGGGTGGTACTCGCGTAGGTCCCTTGAAAAAAAAAGTGTTTCTGTGACTAAGGGTGGGTGTGGTACCGTGCGTATGTGGCGCGTGCGAGATTTGGGACCATACCCCCATTCAACTGGTGAATCAAATTTCGACATGATGTGTTTTAACTTAATTACAAAAATGTGACAACGTAATTTTTTCCCACCATATAGATCTAGTGGTGGTGTTCAGTCTTTTGGTCTGTTGGTGCAGGTAGCAATGGTAGAGGCAACAGATGGTAGATGGTAGTGGTAGTGGTAGTGGTTGATGGTGGAGGTGGTGGTGGTGTTTGATGGTTGAAGAAGAAGAAATCGGGTTGAGTTGGGACCCATATGGATTTAATATTATCTTACATATGGATTTAATATTATTTTTTTAACTTATGATTTTTTTATCTTCAACATAAATAAGTAATTTCACACGTATTTAACTGAAAATTTAGCGACCTTAACTACTAAGTACCATCTTGTTACATTTTTATTTAAAACCATCGAAACTAACTGTATACTCATTAAAACTTAAGGACCAATTATACAAAGTTGCAATCCATAAAAACAAGTCATGCAAATTTTTTTGAACGGTGAGAATCTTTAACTTGTTCTGAGACAGATGTCACACCCTCCCAAATAAAGGGTCCTAACCCCACTCTAACCAGACTATGTTGTCCTAGTCAGGCCTACGCTAACATTAGAGTTTGGCTAATGACGTTCTTCAAGAAACTATACCAGCCATTGCCAGGTAACTCCAGTTTTTGGAACATGAATACTAGCCAATTGTTTTGAAGAAATATTTATGTAATTAAATATTAAAGTTAGAGTTAAATGTTTGGTTGGTTCCTATGGTTTGCGAAAATTGCATACTTGGTCCCAGTGGTTTATTAATTACAGAGTTGGTCCTAATAATTGTAATTTTTGCACTTGGGTGGTCCTTATTACTAACCTTTGTCAAATTTTTCAGTTAAGACTTTGTGAAATGACTAAGTTATCACCGAACAACTAAAAAATAAAAAAATAAAACAAAAAAGAGATGAGCCACCCCTCATCTTCTTCACCCCCATATCTCTCTCTCTTTCTAACCCACAACCACCACCACCACTACCTCCACACCTGTAAACATCATCATTCCCCATCTCAGAAAACCAATACTCCACACTTCTGTTCCACTTCATCTTACCCCATACCTTATCTACTTAAAACACACCCACCCCATAAACAATAATCAAAACCCAAACCAACAAAAAATGGAACAGAAGCTACCGTCGCCGTCGGAGACCAATCCAACCACCCCACCTCCGCCTTCAAGCTAGTAGGCTTCAAAAACTTCATCCGTATCAACCCCATGTCGGACAAATCCGCGTAAAAAACTGCCACAACATCGAGTTCTGGTGCTCTGACGCCACTAACACCACCCGCAGCTTCTCCTAGGGCCTCAGCATGCCCATCATCCTCAAATCCGATCTCTCCACCGGCAACTCCACCCACGCCTCCTATCTCCACTCCGGCCACATCAATTTCCTCTTAACTGTCGTGATCTATTTGACTACATTATGATTTTGTGTACCATTTGACTGCATTATGATTTTAGTTCTGTTTGTGCTTTAGGATTGGAGGAAAGGTGGTGGTGGGTTAGAGAGATAGAGAGACGGGGGAGACTGATCTGGTGGTGGTGTTCGGGTATAGTGTAGGATGTTAGTTGTTGTTGGTGACGGGGCGGTCGTGGTATGTGATGGTGTTTGTTCGCGGTGTTGGTTTTAGGTGGTGGTTCACAGTGGTGACCGTTGGTGTTAGTGGTGGTGGTTGTGGTGGCCCAAAGATGATGGTTGATGGTGTTTCAGAGATATAGAGGGGGTGAAGAACAAGATGATGGGGTGGGCCCATCTCCTTTTGTTTCTTATTTTATTTTTATTTTTAATTGTTGAGGGTAATTTGGTCATTTAACATCAACTTAACTGAGAAATTTAACAAAAGTTAGTGATAAGGACCACCCGAGTGCAAAAATTACAACCATTAGAACCAACGCTGTAATTAATGAACCACTGGGACCAAGTCTGTAATTTTCGCAAATCAGAGGACTAACCAAACATTTAACTCTTAAAGGTATGATCAATTGATCACCTAAATGGTACGGCTGACATTAATTGGATAAATATACTATAGTCATGGACGGTGCCTATTCAAATTAAATATATATTTTAATTTAATTTATTAATCTAATAAATGTACGACCACACGAGCCTATTTTAATATATAGTTTAAGTTTATACGCCAATGATGTACTAAATGATGATGTAGAGATGTATCATAAACCAATTTCTAAATTTATTTTTATAAAAAAAACATGCGTTATTTAACATAAATAAATGTAAACGATGGTTTAAGTTTATATGCCAATGATGTAATAAATGATGATGCAGAGATCTATCTTATAATAATTTCTAAAGTTATTTTATTAAAAAAACATGAGTATATATCAACATTGGGTTCATGTTAAAGATACCGAGACTATCTTTTTTTTTTAATAAATAATATAATTTAATAAAATAAAAAAGTTACTTATTTGAAAAATTATCTAAATTAAGAAATGCAAAAATACATATAAAATAAGTTGAAATGAAACAAAAAAAGATAAAGTAAAACAAATCTACCATACACAATTACAAATATACAAGGCCATGTGTATTCACACACCCCTTGTGTCTATTTACACATCATACAGTGTCAAGCTGTGGCCAAAGCGCGGCGTTTTGATCCGGTCAACCAGACAAAGACTGACGGATCTGTTGACCGGACCAAAACGCCGAGCTTTGGCCGCGTTTTGGTAATGCCAACCAGACCCGTCAGTCTTTTGTCTGGATGACATCACCAAAACGCGGCCAAAGCTCGGCGTTTTGGTCCGGTCAACAGACCCGTCAGACATCCATCAGTCTTTGTTGGTTGACCGGACCAAAACGTCGCGCTTTGGCCACAGCTCGACACTGCAGGGTGTAGAAATAAGTTGGAGCGTGTGTGAATAGCAAGCCTCGTCTACAATCCAAACGTGTGCCTTCTTCTTTCACCAAATATTGTGAATTAATGAAACACAAAATTACAAAAATAAACAAAGTTGACTTTCACTTTTCCAAAATAAAATATTTTTACTACTTTCCTAAAATAAACTCTGCTAACTTTGCCGGCTAAACAAAAAAGTAATAGTTAAACATGAATTTATGTACCAAAAATACCGACTAAGTCTTATGTGTCACTTTTCAATTGGTCTAACGCTTTAGAAATTTGGTAAAAAACATGTATGTTCCGAAAAAGTCTTAATTAACATTGTCTATTTAGATAATTCGCAGGCGAAAAAAAAAATCGAAAAAAAAAGTAAAAAAAGTCAAGGTCCAAGTTAGGCAACCTTCATAAATTAAAGGGTCAAACCTGTACCACTTTAAAAGAAAGAAAGCTGGAAATGAAAGAAAATGAAGATTATTAAAAAACACAAGGTTTATGGAGATGAGAGAGAGAGAGGGGTCTGTCTGTTCTTCAAGTCTTGACCTTTCAAGACACCATCTTTCTTTCATTTGATCCATCTTTTTCAATTCAAGAATATACATACAAACTTCTTTTAATGTGTGTGTAAAATAGATAGAAAGAGATGGGTAGATAGATAGATAGATAGATAGATGGATATATAGAGAGAAGATGATTCAATTCAATTAATATTCATCCAGCTAGAAAAAAAAACTTTATCTTATCATCAATCCTCCATACCCAAATGAATAAGCTCATTGATCCATCACCAATCAGGTAGTGTGTGTTTTGTGTGTATGTGTGTGTTCTTGAGTTCTTCCCTCTTTTAACTTGTATACACTATAAAAATGGGATTTTTTTAAACTTTTTGATTTGGGTTTTTGCTTAATTAAAGGTTAGTGAAAAGGGTATAAAGGGTATTTGGTTAATTGATCAATGTTATTAATTTAAGTTGTTTCTTGATTTGGGTATTCTTGTTTATATAGCAAAAAAGGTTGAAGATGAAGATTGTCAATTTGGGTTAATCATAGTGTGTGTAATTTAGGTGAAAGTGTGTGAAAAATGGATAATAACAACAAGAAAATGAATGAAGCACCACCAACTGAAGAGTTATTAAAAAAGATTCATGATTTAGAACAAAGTCAATCTCATCTCAAACAAGAGATTTCAAAACTAAAGATTTCCGAAGAAAAGCACAAATCCGACAGGCAAAGGTCGAGTTCGGTATCGCCCCGCCGCCCACGGAGGAGACCCATGGGCGGTGCTGGCGGGGCGTTTGAAGGGGGCGCTGTGGCCACCTTCAAAATGGGTTCAACGTCTTTTCGGCATTCGTCTCCGTTGAGGAGAGAAACTCGCAGCGTTGATGTTAGTTACAGCGATGATAACACCACCACTGCCACAAGTGGTGGTGCAGCCACCGCGGAGAGCGGTGGAGTTACTGGACCTTCGGCGGTGAAGCTGACCGAAACGCAGTATTTGAATATACTGCAGTCAATGGGTCAGTCTGTGCATATATTTGATCTGCAAGGTCACATAATATACTGGTGAGTCATCATTTTTAACATGTTTGATTATCAAGAAATAAGAAAAAGTTATCATTATTAACTATGCTATATATATTAATTCTACATGATATTAAAATTACCGGTATCCCACCTTGATAACTGATATCTCAAATATCGGTCCTTGACTGATACACGATTTTTTACCGCATTAACTAGTTAGATTATTAACATGTTTGATGATTAAAAACAATGTAGGAATCGAATGGCTGAAAATCTTTACGGTTACACGGCAGCTGAAGCTCTAACGAGAACGCCCATTGAGCTTCTAGTCGAACCTAACGATTACCCGTTAGCCGATGAAATCCTACAACAATCATCGAGAGGGGAAAGTTGGTCGGGTCAGTTTCCTGTTAGGAACAAAAGAGGGGAAAAGTTTGTCGTTAATGCGACTCACACGCCATTTCGTGATGAAAACGGAAAGTTAATCGGGGTTATATGTGTATCAAGTGATACGCGCCCATTTAGGGAAATGAAGCCCGTCGGGAACATTAGTGCACCTAGAAGGATCGCGTCAGCTAAACTCGGGCTTGATCCTCAACAACCTCTACAAACCGCAATTGCTTCAAAGATTTCAGATTTGGTGAGTGTTATGTTGTTAATTTTGACCCATTTACTTATAAACGTGTGTATGCTGGTTATGTTTTATCTCTAACGGGTCATACGGGTAAAAGTAAAAAAAGATGGCTAAAAGAGAAACACGTACTGGTCGAAAGTTGCTGAAAGTGTATTTTTTATGCATAAAGTTACATAAACCATTTTTATCAAGAAACAAGATTCTTATAGGCATAATATAGTTTTCGTAATCATATTTGATACATTAATTGGTTATTAAAAATAGAGTAAAGTACATGAATGGTCCTGTGGTTTACCAAAATTTTAGATTTAGTCCCTAGTTTTCCAAAAGATGATCCCTATGGTTTGCACTTAGTAACGCATTTAGTCCCCAGCTTTTTCCAAAAGTACATGGACGGTCCCTGTGACATGCGAAAACCTTGAGAAGGCTAGGGACTTAATGTGTTACAAAGTACAAACCACAGGGACCATCCGCGTACTTTTGGAATGCCTGGGACCAAATCCAAAATTTTGGTAAACCACATAAACCATTCATGTACCTTACTCTAAAAAATGTTTTAAATTTTGGACAAGTTTTGGGTTAAAGGGCCCGCACCAAATTGCCTGTTTGAATCCGATACCCAACGCCTTCATTGTTGCAATTCTAACAATATGCGTGTTTAAAGCCAAGAATCACTACTCAAGGTGTTCTTTATACATATATACACACACGCGCACACACACACACTTTTACTTGTTGACTGTGATTATTACAACAAGCCCATAGACTTTAGTATTTTATAATGTATAAATGATCTTGATTATTAAAAACACGAAAACAGGCCTCAAAAGTTAGCAACAAGCTCAAATCAAAAATGAAAACCGGAGAGAACATCATGCATCACGACGGCAGGAGTGAAGACGGTCATGATTCCGAAACTGACGTTAACGCCCCTTATCATAAAGACGATGGATATTCAAGTGGAGCGAGCACTCCACGGGGTGATATTCCACAATCACAATTTACTACAAAACCATCAACAGACTCTGGCGATGAGAGTGAAACAAAGCTCGGTATCCACAAGATTCTATCCTCAAAAGCCGAAGCGTGGATGGGTGAAAAGGGGATTACGTGGCCATGGAAAGGAAACGAAAGAGAACGAGATTCGAAAACGGGTCGGTTTGGTCTGCATTGGTTGCATAGTGATCAAGAACATGATTCGGGTCAACAAACGAGTTCGTCGAAAGTAGAAAGTCAACCATGGGAAAACATGAATAGGAATGAGGCTACATGGTCTTGGTCTTCGTTTAATGTTAATAGTACGAGCAGTGCTAGTAGTTGCGGCAGCACGAATAGTAGCGCGATTAATAAAGTGGATATGGATACTGATAGCCTGGATTATGAAATCTTGTGGGAAGATTTAACAATTGGAGAACAAATTGGGCAAGGTACGCATTCGTAAAAAAAATTGTGTAAAACGTTTTGGTTGTCATATTTAACCCGTTTGATAAACGGATCGTGTTTCGGTTGACCTTTCTAACTCGTTTAATAAAACAGGTCAACTTGCCGACCTGTACTAAACAGGTTGACCTGCTAACCCGTTTAACCCATTTATTTCAGCCCACCAACTCGATTAACACGTTTACAACTTGATTACTACTTGTTGCCCCGTTTGACACATTTAGATAAATAGGTTAAATGTGTCGTGTCTGGATTACACTGTTGTAAGTGTGTGCTATTAGATTTGATGTTTTTTGACATTGATAAATATCGGGTCGTAATCGGGTTAAACACTTCAACCCGCAACCCGACACGATTGACACCCCCAGACTTTATCGAAAGTTTTTCTATATCTGATTTCAGATGAACATTTTACATATGTTTTACTATCTTCTCGATGTTTTACTAGGTTCATGTGGGTCGGTATACCATGCAATGTGGTATGGATCGGTATGTTCTTCATCTCTCGCTTCTTAATATTCTTTCCGACCCGTGAATGTTTACTTTAGTTATATATCTATAGGGGGTATTTTAGACATTTCACAATCAGTTAGATACTTGTATAAAATAAAACCATATGCTCAGTCAAATGTTGTAGTTCTCAAGTGTTTTGATTTTGTATACAGGATGTTGCTGTCAAGGTTTTCTCGAGGCAAGAATATTCAGACGACGTGATATTATCGTTCAGACAGGAGGTATTTTTCTGTCGCCGATTTCCTAAATCATAAATATATTAGACCATATTATTAGTGTGAGCCCACGGGCCCAACTTAGGTTTCTGGGGTTTCATATATTCTCTATATAATGTAATCCTATTGAATCAATAAAGCATTCAGTCTTTCATTATCTTACATGGTATCAGAGCCAACCTAGGCTCTATATCGTTTCCGCCGCGTCATACACAAATAACCAAACCCTAGCCGTCACCACTTGAGAAAAACCCTAGACAGGGTGGTGTGCCGCCACTGCCGCCGCCGCCCTGTCCAGCTGCGGTTTTTGTTCTTTCCCAGTTTACATTTTCTTATTTTCCGTTTAAATAAAGTCTCGGCTTCGATTCAAGATTTCAGCCATCTCACACGTGAGAATTTATTATTCCAATCGCTACCACACATATGATGCTACGGCCTCATCTTGTTGATTCCGCTTCTCCGTCAAGCTGCTCCTTGCCGTCGCGCTGCCGCCGCTTAATGGACTATGGTCCCTCGCCGCGCCGCCTGCAGGACTACGGTCCGCCGCGCCGCCGCTACTTGCCGCCGCCGCCCTGCCGCATTGGATGCCTCTTTTAGGATTACAGGATCATTCTAAACTGTGGAGTCTCTTGAAGATTATGGATCGCAAGATTACGGAATTTTGGCAGAAGTTTTGACCGAATCTCAAGACCACTCTTTTTTTATCAGTCATAGCTTTCGGTTTCCTTCCGCTTTGACTGCGGGGGAGTATTAGACCATATTATTAGTGTGAGCCCACGGGCCCAACTTAGGTTTCTAGGGTTTCATATATTCTCTATATACTGTAACCCTATTGAATCAATAAAGCATTTAGTCTTTCATTATCTTGCAAAATATTCAAAATTCATTTAAAACTTGTTGCATGTTTAATGAAAATCGTGAAATTATATATAAATTTGTTTTTACTTGTAGATATCTCTCATGAAACGACTTCGGCATCCAAACATTCTACTCTTCATGGGTGCAGTTACTTCGCCTCAACGCCTATGCATCGTCACGGAGTTCCTTCCACGGTTTTTCCCCAATTCCTTTAACCTCTCACATAATAGATATACATATGTATGTATGCATCCATGTATGTATATGTGTAAGACATGACATCAAACGATGCACGTCTTAATAAACAACTCATGTTTGTTTTTTTTTCCAAGAGGTGAGAAATTGATCGGGTCGGGTAATTTCATAATAAGGATTCCAAACATTCATGATCTGGATGTGAATGAGTGCTGGTATAGGGTCTATAGACCGAAATTCCGTTATCGTTTAATTCTGACTGGTCGGTCAGCTAGTAATTTTGGAACAAGTCAAAACGGTCGGGCTGGGTCGACCCCTAACATTTCTACAACGCTTTTGAAAAACGTGTTTAGCTAGTTAATGTGCTAAATGGAGTTATGTTACTTTATGCAGGGGAAGTTTGTTCCGGTTACTTCAAAGAAATACAGCTAAACTAGATTGGAGACGTCGAGTTCATATGGCCATGGATATAGTAAGTAAAATGTGGTTTACGTTTGTTTGTTAATATTAATGTGTTCATTTTGTGGGTCCCCGTTTATATGTCCGTGCTCGAGCTAATACTCCGTGGTCGTACAGGCTCGAGGCATGAACTATCTTCATCATTGTCACCCGCCCATCATCCATCGTGATTTAAAATCTTCAAATCTTCTTGTTGACAAGAATTGGAATGTGAAGGTTTGTTTTATTTGATTATATATGAGTGATGGTTTTTCTTACTTTTTATCATGCTTGTAAAAATCCCGACTAGCATCTGATTAGTTGCCGATTAATCGCTAGTTGGAGGTTCACCTAGTAATTTTCCTCAAATCGGCCAATTCTAGACGGTCATTGGCGGCCCTAGGCAGTCCTAATCGACCAAAATTCGGTGGATCCTGACAAATTCCGTTAATTACCGGCCAAAATTCCGGTCAATTACCGGCCATATTCCGGCCCTTTTACAGTCAAACCTTGTACATTTCGGTGATTAATCTTGTCTACTTAAAAAAACGAGCCGATGAGTGGTTAAAACTTGTCTTGCTAAAAAAATAACACATAAAAATGTGTGCGTATATATATAAAACTGAACATTACATATAAAAATCTCAATCCGATTAATCCTGATTAATCTCTAGTCCGTACCCCACGGCCGACCATCGCCTAGCGATATTTACAACAATGCTTTTTATTTGTTTATTTATCAGTTTTTTGCAATAAAAATAGGTTGGAGATTTTGGTCTCTCGCGTCTCAAGCATGAAACATACCTTACAACAAAGACCGGGAAGGGAACGGTATTACTTATATACCCTTCTTAATTACCTTAATTTGCCATCATTCAAGGGCAGTTTAGGAATTTTTACAAATTTCTTCGTTTAACATTTTTTTTTCATTTTCGACTTTTAGCCGCAATGGATGGCTCCCGAGGTTCTTCGGAATGAACAGGCTGATGAAAAGTAAGCTCTATCCCGTGAAGCGATCATTTTCATTTGATGAACTTTGAATGCATGTAAAGTTATAAATTTGGTAATAATGTTCTTTTGAAATATGTAGGTCTGACGTATACAGCTTCGGTGTGGTATTATGGGAACTCACCACCGAGAAGATCCCGTGGGATACTCTTAACTCGATGCAGGTACGCCTTTTCTTTCGAAGTTTAACTTGAACGTCAAGTTTAGCGTTTTTCTATATTTGTTTGAGCTCAAAAGTTAAAATGTAACCTTCTAGGGGATGACAAATGAACCCGAACCAGTCGGGAAAGGTTCGAATCTAGCTTTAGGGATGACATTTGAACCCGAACCCGCCGGAAAACCCGAAACTAGAAACATGTAGGACGGTTATGGGGGTAGTTTAAAAAAAATTGCGGGTTTGGGACGAGTATTGTATTTAGGTGATATCCATTTCGATTACCCTAAACATACATACCCTTTTATCCAAACCATACCCGTAAATGTTCTTTTATGCTTTTTTTTTTTTGACTTTTTTGTTTTTAGAGTTAATTACTGTTTTCGTCCCTATGGTTTGTCAAAAATCACTATTTCAGTCCATTAGTTTAAAAATTGTGATTTTAGTCCCTGTGGTTTCACTTTCGTAACCATTTCAGTCCTTGTGGTTTCACATTCGTAACCACTTCAATCCATTCAGGGACTGAAATGGTTGCGAGGTGGACTGAAATGGTTACGAAAGTGAAACCACAGGGACTGAAATCGCAATTTTTAAACTAATTGACTGAAATAGTGATTTTTGACAAACCATAGGGACGAAAATAGTAATTAACTCTTGTTTTTATATTATTAATTTCTTGGGTATTAAATTACAAAAAATCAAAATAGTAAGAAATATACTCGAGAATCCCAACAGGTAACTTTTAACAAAGTAACAGGTATAACCGGGAAGAGGGGGGGGGGGGGGGGTACCCGACACGTACGGGACACAGTTATACAGTCGGGTATTAGACTAAGATTACCAATACCCGTCCCAAACTTCCATTGGTTGAGTGGTTTCCATAACCCTTGAAGAACACCTACCCGTTGTAAATTGTGCTTTACCTGGTCCCACTAGTTAGCAGGGTATTGGTGGGGCCGTGCATTTTCCCTAATAGGATCTCATGGTATGCAGAAAAAAAAAAGTTAAACCGAGCTTGTACTTGCAGGTAATCGGAGCTGTAGGGTTCATGAATCAACAACTAGATATTCCAAAAACGTTGATCCCCAATGGGCTTCACTTATCGAAAGCTGCTGCAGCAGGTTCGTGTCTCACCTTTAACTGTTTCGGTTTCGCAATTTGTTAAAAAACATGGAAAGTTGACTATTTGACTTTACTAAGAATGAACTATGATTTTATATTTTGCATTTGTTTCAGTGAACCACAGTCCCGACCAACGTTCCAAGAAATACTAGATAAACTTAAAGAATTGCAAAAAAAATTCACCTTACAACTTCAGGCATCTCGTACAGCCACCACCACCAGCACAGCCACAACCACCGCCGTCGGAGAAAACAACAGCCCAAAGGAATAATAGGAAACACAAGTGGAAATGACTTAAGACCCTTTTTTTTCTCCTGCAAGGTATATTGCATGTGTGTGGTGGGGCCCATGTATCGATCCAAGTTGGTTGGTTTTTGTATGCTGATCTGGCAGTGTTGTACACAGTCATCGTCTGATCAATCGGACACTACACGCCATTGTTTTGTGATCCAAAAGGAACACTTCGCGATTGTTTTGTATAGAGTACATGAATTACTTGGTTTTTAGAACTGTAAAAACAAGTTTATGTAGATTTGGAGTTTTAGGGTGACATATGTTCTTGGTTTGGTTCAGTTTTGCGGTTTTGTCGAGCCAAGTGACTGATGCACTTGTTTTAATCCGGTCTATGTTTATGTTGTGAACTGCGAAAACTATTTTTAGCAGTTTAGGTTGTGCTACAATAGCTATTTATTACTTTTAAAGAAAAAAAAAAGACAAAATATGTAAGTTTCATTTGTTTCTATCCTCTTGTTTACTGCACAGGTCGTATAAAAGAAATGTTATATAGTTAGTAATGAAGATTTATATTTATATTAAATAACGACATTGTAAGATAAAATCTGCTTGAAATTACGTTATAATGTTATATTTTATTACTATTTTTTTTAATTAACTTTAAATATATTAAAGTAAAAATAGTATATGAAGGGTTGTAACAAGAGAAGCATAAAAACAAGCTTGAGTTTATGATACGATTCGTTACTTATTTATTAGGTATAGATTGTGTAATTCCAATTAAGTTGTTTCAATATAAAACTCAATTCTTGTTTTTTGTCTTGTCATTTGTCTTTGTAATTTAACTAGTGTAATCACGATTGTATGTTTTATTGTTTTATTTTATTTTTATTATAAATATGTGTATCATTATGTTTAGCCTTGTCATTTGTCTTTGTAATTTAACTAGTGTAATCACCCGCATGTTGCGGCGGACATTCGGTCCGTATCAGTTCGATTCACGATGGTTTTAGTACGATATCTACACTCAACAATTATTTATCATATATGGACCCCTCATCTGGTCCGAATTGAACCCTTGAAACCCGCCTCCACCAGCGGTCGGGTTCCCCAGCTACCTGAAGCCTCTGCCATCTTCCCTCACTCTCTCTCCTCTCTCACACACACACACAAACACACACACCAGGTTTCTTCGGTGACTAGACAAGGAAATCCCAACACGATTTTAATATCTGATTGACTGACGGTACATGATCAGGTGTAACTACCCGGATTAGGGTTACCGAGCACGCTTCAGCCACCCTTTTAAATTTCACCCCGCATCAACATCCCAGATAAACGCACGGATCACATCCACTGCTTATTATACAAAAATCCTTTTATCATTCCTATCTTTTCTTTTTTCAAAACAAAGTCAATAAATAAACAAAAACTTTCAATAAAGAGCATCTATGTCATAACTCATAACCATTTCAAGGAGGGCAGTTTGGTAAAAAGCCCTGCCGCACGGCGCTAGTCTTCACCGGTAAACGCCACTCCGGTAAACAAGAGCAGACTGAACCACAACCAAAATTAGGGTTCATAAAAACCTTTTGCAGTTCAACAATGGCGTCGATTCGCATCATCTTCTTCGCCTTTTTCTCAATTCTGCTACTAAAAAGCTCACAATCAGCCCCCAATCAAGCTTACAGAAGAGATCCAGGTCATCCTCAATGGCACCACAGCGCTTTTCACGACGTCAGAGAAAGTGTTAGATCGGATGTTCGCAGCATGCTCCATTCTCGCGCTGAGGTAACATGTTATTGAATACTGATTATATGTGATCATAACAGAGATTTGTGTGAATTATCGAGATGAATAGTTTGATATGTATTGGTTAACTTCTGGTTCTGGTTAGTTAGATCGGATTATTATCATCTATCGGTTGAAGTAGTATAATAGGTTTTATGTTTTGTTGTTGAATTTAGTTGATTTTATGAAAGTATATTGTTGATTCGGTGTTAAGTAGAATGAATTTGGATACAGTTTCAGTAGATTAACTAGGTTATAGTGTTGAATTATAGGTGATTTAGGTAGAGCTGTACTGTTGATTTGCTTGATTGAGATTTTAGACCTATCTGAGTGATGCATTTGATGCAGGTTCCCATTAGGTTTCATGTTTTTTGTTTTTAATTTAATTAATTTCACGGAAGTACGTTTCTAATCAGTATTAACTAGCAATTTGGATAGAATTTCAGTAGATTAACTAGGTTAAAGTGTTAAACCAGAGGCGATTTGATTAGCTGTACAGTTGATTTACTTAATTTGAAATGTTAGACCTAATTGTGAGGGTATTTTGGTTACCTGTGGGATGTATTTGATGTAGGTTCTCTTTTAGGTTTTCATGTTTTGTTGTTGAATACTTGAATTCAGTTGACTTCACGGAAGTATATTCTTAACCGTATAGTATTAGTAGATTAACTAGGTTAAAGTGTTAAACCGCAGGTAATTTCAATAGCTGTACGGTTGATACTTGATTTGCTTAATTTGAAATATTAGACCTAATTGCGAGGGTATTTTGGTTACCTGTGTGATGCATTTGATGTAGGTTCCCTTCCAAGTTCCACTCGAAGTAAACGTTGTTCTCGTTGGTTTCAGTGGAGACGGAGGTTACAGATACCAATTGGATTCACAGAAACTGGAAGAATTTCTTAGAGTGGGATTCCCGTCTCACAGGCCCTCCTGCCTCGAGACTGGTGAACCTCTTGATATCGAGCATCACATGGTGTTCAATGCATTTCCGGTCAGCACCTCTATCCACATTTCGCTTTTACGTATCCATCAATCCGTATCTCTTTTTAAGTATTTGTAAACTTGTCACTTACTACAGGCTGCACAACCAGAACTCATAGCACTTGAAAAGGCAATGAAAGCAGCCATGGTCCCAGCTGGAACCGCCAGAGAGGTGATTGCAATTTTCGGGCTTCAACTAGTAGATTTTATGGTTATAAGTTATATAACTTTGGTGATAACTTTCGTTTTATATGTGTTACATTTAGGCTGATTTTGGACGTGAAGTTCCCGCGTTTGATGTAGATGCATCAGCTGTGGAGCCAGAATTTCAGAAGCTTTATTCATACTTGTTTGACTATGAAAATATGGGATATAATGCTGACGAGGCAGACAGACCTATGCCAACAGCAATATTTATTGTGAATTTTGATAAGGTACGGTTTAACATCCCTTGTTGTCTATAAGAGTAAAATGCCAATTTTGTCCCAGAGGTTTGGCCAGTTTTGCGACTTTCGTCCAAAGGTTTGTTTTTCCGCATCTCGATCCAAAAGTTTGAAATCTTGTCATTTTCATCCGGCTCGTTAACTCCATCCAATTTTCTCTGAGGGATATTTCCGTCTTTTTTGTTAACTTAAAGGGCAATTCGGTCTTTTCAAGGGACGAAAGTCGCAAAATTGGCCAAACTTCAGGGACGGAATTGGCATTTCACTCATAATTATCCATCGTTTTCCACTGACATGTGTTTCGTTCTTGGTTATGGATTTTAAAGGTTAGAATGGATCCTAAGAATAAAGATATTGATCTTGATAGCTTAATGTATGCAAAACCGAGTCACTTAACTGAAGAAGATATTAAACAACAAGAGGGAGGCTATATCTATCGATATCATTATAACGGAGGTGGAGCATCTCAAGTATGGCTTGGATCGGGCAGGTTTGTTGTAATTGATATCTCAGCGGGCCCATGCACGTATGGAAAAATTGAAACCGAAGAAGGAAGCGTTAGTTCAAAAACCCTTCCACGCTTGCGCAATACAATGTTGCCTAAAAGCTCGATTGCTGCTAATGATCATGCTACCACTCATGTCAACTTTATTGGTCAACTCGCTGCTTGATTGGCATTACAGTTCAACATGTTATTGCCCCAGATGTCAGGTATGCTGATTCTAAATTATATGTAGGCTTGTAAAGAACCGAACTGACACAAACGGGATGTGTTCGTTCATTTAAGTTTTATCGAACAAACGATTGAACACGAACAGGGTTTTCTTGTTCGTGTTCGTTTGATAAGAAAATGAACGACTTTGTGTTTGTTTATGTTTTGCCGAAAAGCTCGATTGCTGCTAATGATCATGCTACCACTCATGACAACTTTATTGGTCAACTCGCTGCTTTGATTGGCATTACAGTTCAACATGTTATTGCCCCAGATGTCAGGTATGCTGATTCTAAATTATATGTAGGCTTGTAAAGAACCGAACGGACACAAACGGGATGTGTTCGTTCATTTAAGTTTTATCGAACAAACGATTGAACACGAACAGGGTTTTCTTGTTCGTGTTCGTTTGATAAGAAAATGAACGACTTTGTGTTTGTTTATGTTTGTTAATTATTAGCATAAATGAACTGTTCACGAACGAACGTAACTGAACTTAGACGAACAAGCATAACTGAGCTAACACCAGTTAAAAGAAAATACGAGTAATGTCTTGTGCCTAAAAACTTAATAAACTAGACTAAATGGTAATGAGTGATATTTTAATGGGTTTTCTTGTTCGTGTTCGTTTGATAAGAAAATGAACGACTTTGTGTTTGTTTATGTTTGTTAATTATTAGCATAAATGAACTGTTCACGAACGAACGTAACTGAACTTAGACGAACAAGCATAACTGAGCTAACACCAGTTAAAAGTAAATACGAGTAATGTCTTGTGCCTAAAAACTTAATAAAACTAGACTAAATGGTAATGAGTGATATTTTAATTTTTATAAACTACACTAAATTATAATGGGCCTAAAACTCATAAAGGAACATTTAATGAGAACAACATAAATGATAATTAATGAACACAAACAAACGAATGTTCACGAACATGAATGAACGAACTTGACATGTGTTCATGTTCATTCGTTTAACTAATTGATATAAAAGTTTCAGTCATGTCTTCATTTCTTAATAAACGAACTTCATGTCGAACGGTTGACGAATGGTTCGCTAAACGTTCTCAGTTCATTTACAAGCCAAATTATATGTGGTTAAGATTTGTGACAGCTTCTAGTTTTATAGTGATCCTTGTTTTATTCGTTAGTTCGTTACTAAAATCCTGCAATTGTATATTTGTATCCGGTGGATGCAGGTTTGAGACTGTAGATCTTGCAACACGGTTGCTTATACCAATAATTGTGTTGCAAAATCATAACCGTTATAATATCATGGAAAAAGGCCAGAACTACAGTATAGATATCGAAGCCATTGAGGCCGAGGTGCATTTTTCTTCTAAAAGTTTAGAGTAAAATGCCATTTTCGTCCAATTTTGCGACTTTCGTCCAAAGGTTTGTTTTTCCGCATCTGGATCCAAAGGGTTTGAAATCTTGCCTCATCCAACTCGTTAACTCCATCAATTTTTCTTCGTTAAGTCAAGGGTATTTTCGTCTTTTTTTGTTAACTAAAAGAGCAATTCGGTCTTTTGAATACTTGTACATTATGCTAATACTTGTACGTAAAGTGAAAAAGACTGAATTGCTCTTAAGTTAACAAAAAAGACGAAAATATCCTTGACTTAACAGAGAAAAATGGATGGAGTTAACGAGCCGGATTAAAATGGCAAGATTTCAATCTTTTGGATCCAAATGTGGAAACACAGACATTTGGACAAAATTTGGGGCAAACCTCAGGACGAAAATGACATTTTACTCAAAAGTTTATTTCCATTTATTTTTCTGTTGCTTAGAAATGACGGGCAATATCGACCTTTTCCCAGTATGTAATATTTCCTCATACTATCTTCAGGTGAAAAAGATGGTACACAAAGGAGAAGATGTAGTGATTGTTGGTGGTTCACATTCGTTACATCTTCATGAGAAACTGGCGATTGCTGTTTCAAAAGCTATGCGTGGTCATTCTCTCCAAGAAACAAAAAGAGATGGACGTTTTCATGTGCATACAAAGACATATCTTGATGGTGCAATCCTTAAAGAGGTATAATAGCCGACCTCTTATTTTTACAAATTTAATTTCTTATAACACAAATACATATCTTGATATAGGAAATGGAACGATCGGCTGATGTGCTAGCTGCTGGTTTGCTTGAGGTCTCACAGCCATCCCTTTCTGATAAATATTTTCTTCGGCAGGTTGGTGTAACTCTATCCTATTATTTATTTATGAGTAAAATGCTATTTTTGTCCTGAGATTTGGCCAATTTTGCTACTTTTGTCCAAAGGTTTGTGTTTATCGCATATGGATCCAAAAGGTTTGAAATCCTGCCATTTTAATCCGACTCGTTAGCTCCATCCATTTTTTCCGTTAAGTCAGTGTTATTTTCGTATTTTTTGTTAACTTGAAGGGCAATTCGGTCTTTTTTAGTCTATGTAAAAAGACCAAAAACCCCTAAAAGACTAAATTGCCCTTTAAGTTAACAAAAAGACAAAAATACTTCTGACGTAATGGAGAAAAATGGATGGAGTTAACGAGCCGGTTGAAAATGGCAAGATTTCAAATCTTTTGGATCCAGATGCGGAAAAACAAACCTTTGGACGAAAGTTGCTAAACTGGCCAAACTTCAGGGACGAAAATGGCATTTCTTTATTTATTTTATTTAAGTTTTAGTGTCACACTTCTAAGCTGACACTAGTTCTACTTTTTTCATAGCACTGGATCGAAGAGTCAGATGGTGTGAGTGATTCACTTATAAAGCATAAACCTGTATGGGCTACTAACCCTAAATCTCAAAAAAAGAAAACTAAAAAATTGCAAAAGAAACACGGGGATCTGCATCGTACCTATGGAACAAGAGTGGTTCCTGTGTGAGTAATTCAGTCACGTTTTGAATCTTTTACCATTTACGTTTTGCTAGCAAATCTTCTAGAAAGAGAAATAAGATATGTCTCTTCTTTTGCAGATTTGTACTTTCGTTAGCTGATGTGGATCCACACCTTATGATGGATGATGAAAGCCTTTTGTGGACAAGTAACGATGTTGTTATTGTACTCCAACATCAAAGTGAAAAGATACCTTTAAGGTTGGCATATACTGTAACAAACATTACCTTATATCATATACTTTTTGAGTGAAATGCCAAAATCGTTCCGAGATTTGGGCACTTTTGCCTGTTACATCCAAAATAAGGACTTTTTGTAACTGGACCCCTGACGTTTCTTTTTTGTTGACATTTCCATCCAGATGTCCAACTCAGTTAAAATGTGTCGTTAACTCAGGGACGATTTTGGCAATTTACCCTTTTCTTTTTCTGTTTTTACCTTTAAATAATTATAATTATTAAATAAAAAACGATATAAATAATTATAATATATATCCATACACACACTCATTTATATACATACAAAAAAATCGTCCCTGAGTTAACGATACATTTTAACTGAGTTGGTCATTTGCATGGAAACTGCAACAAAAATGAAACCAGCTACAAAAAAAAGTGCCCAAACCTCAGGGAAAATATTTGCATTTTACTCTTTTTTTTTAAATTATAATTGCTGATATGCTAACCTTTTTTTGTTTAGTTACGTATCGGAAACCGAGAGAAGACACGTTTTTCCCTCACAAGCGCAACGTCATATAGTGGCTGGATTGGCTTCTGTTGTGGGTGGATTAAGCGCACCATATGAAAAGGCTTCTCATGTTCATGAAAGACCTGTTGTCAATTGGCTATTGGCTGCAGGTTGTCATCCATTTGGACCATTTTCTAATGCTTCTCGGGTCAGTCAACTGCTTCAGGATGTTGCGCTGGTATGTATCTAAATATCTTCTTTTTCTTCGTTGGTTGTTTTGCCTTTATTAAAGGATTATCAGTTATAATAGATGATCTCAAGATCAACTACAAATTACACCTTCACGTACGTTTTACAAATTGTTGCTTTCAACAGAGAAACACAATATATGCCCGTGTAGATTCTGCTCTTCATAGGATTCGAGAGACATCAGAGGTATAACGTGATGTTTATCTTCTTATTATCATTATTGTTTTGATTATTTTTTGAGTAAAATGCCATTTTCGTCCCTGAGGTTTGGCCAGTTTTGCAATTTGCATTCAAAGGTTTGTTTTTCGCATCTGGATCCAAAAGGTTTAATACCTTGCCATTTTCATTCGGCTCGTTAACTCCATCCATTTTTCTCCGTTAAGTCAGGCGTATTTCTGTTCTTTTTTTGTTAACTTATAGGGCAATTTAGTCTTTTTAGCGGTGTTCGGTCTTTTTACATAGAGTGAAAAGGACCGAATTGCCCTTTAAGTTAACAAAAAAGTCGGAAATACCCTTGACGTAACGAAAAAATGGATGGAGTTAACGAGCCGGATGAAAATGGCAAAGATTTCAAACCTTTTGGATCCAGATGCGAAAAAACAAACCTTTGGACGAAAGTCACAAAACTGGTCAAACCACATGGACGAAAATAGCATTTTACTCTTACTTTTATTATTATTGTTGTTTTTATTATATTTTTAGTAGATATGTTTATTAATCTAATAATTTGTTTTAGTCCGTCCAAGCTTTTGCTGGAGAGTATCTGAGAACCCCTCTCGGTGAACCCGTAAAGGGCAAGAAGAACAAGACAACCACCGAGTTATGGATAGAAAAGTTCTACAAAAAAGAGACAAACTTGCCCGAGCCTTTCCCTCATGAACTAGTTGACAGGCTCGAAAAGTTTTTGGATGTAAGTTTTTCCTTTAATATTATATATATTTTTGTAAAAGCTGAAAAAGCATTTTCTGTTGTTGAATAAATAACAGGGTCTTGAGGAACAACTTGTGGATTTATCTTCGCTTCTATATGATCATCGTCTACAAGATGCAAATGCAAACAGCACTGAAATTCTTCAAAGCTCCATTTTAACACAACAGTGAGTTTACGCTCTCTGTATATACATATATACATAACCATTTGTGCACGCCTATTATATAATATGTGTGTTTATGATGGTGATGACATGTATACTGGGAATGCAGGTATGTGGAACATGTACTCGAGTATGAGAGGGAAAAAATGAAGTGTTGTGAAATCAAGTTCAAGTCGCCGAAACAGTCATCACAAAGTCTAGTATATGCTGGGATTCTGATAGCAGGTATCTTTGTCTATTTTGTTGTCATCTTCTTTTCATCTCCTGTTAGGTAATACGATTCGTTAATGGCGGAAATCAGACTATAGAATTTAGTTACTTTTGTTAATTTCCAAAATCTTAAGTGTTTCTTTTTTTATTTATGTTAGGACATATAAAAGAAAACAAATAAATAATGAGATGGCAAATTGCAAGACTATGGAAAATCATGAAAATAGTAATGTGTGATATTTACAGTAACGTGAGGGAAAAAAATCCTCTTAGGCCATACGGGGCACTAGCGTTATATCCCGTGATGATGGCCCACCACGTGTTATACACCGGCGCCGGTCACCACCATCACGCGTGGAACGGAAAACGGGTGGCCACGACAACGCGTTGATTTTGAAATTTGAACATTATTTTTTAAACCGTTGTGAGTGATTGGAGGTTGTGAGTGATGGAATTCCATCACTAGCAAGGCGCCCCTACCCCCTTATAGTTACCAATATGCGATTTCATCGTGTATATACTTTTTCTCGCATTATTTTCAAAATAGACTCAAGTTGCATAAGTTCATGTGTCGTCAAAATGACCTTTATCAGTATTACGTGATTCACGTTTGCTTCATATTGTTTGATACGTTTGAATTGCAATATTTTTTACTTTTCATCTTCAAATTATTAATCATTACAATGTAAGAACTTTATATTCTTACAATTGGCTCTATACCGCTTGAATTGCAATATTTAAGGGTGAGCAAAATAACCGCATAACCGATGGTTATGGTTTTGAAACTTTGTATAACCGACTAATCGGTTATGGTTACGGTTATGAAGCTTTGGTTAACCGATATATAATGGATTTATGATTTACGTTGACCATTTAGGGATTTTTTTTACTAAGATAAAAACTTAAAAATATACAAGTAACAAAATGATCTTGATTTTAAAGAAGAACTGAGATGGTAATTTTTTTGTTAAGAATTGAACTTATTAAAGAGAATCTCACTTTGGTAGTTTAACCAATCAACCGTAACGAAAGTCTAGATAAAGAAATTTCATAACTGGAGCTAGCTGTTTAACAAATAAACAGACAATAAAGATAAAATAAAGCAAGTTGTAATAAATTAGTTGTGTATTTAGTCAATACATCCATTTATAGATAAAATGGATTATCGGTTTTACGTAGTTAAGTTTCTATACCACAATGACTTAACTAAGATAATATCGATCAACAATTATTATGTGGGATAATGAGATCATCATATTTTAAGTTCACAAAATCCCAATGTTACTAACTAACTAAGGTTGGGTTCTTGTATAAACCAACTTTGTATAAAAACCGTAAGAATAGATCATGGCCATACATAAAAGAAATTGACTGTTAAGATCTGTTTTGCTATTTGGTTTAGAAACTGATTGAATTACTAATTACAAACAAGGGCAATTCGGTCCATTTGTTGTGTTTATTAAAAGAAGACCCATTTGAATTCCATAAAAATCGCACCCCACTCACATCATTACATCAAAGTGTTTGCGAATTAATGGAGGAACAAAATCTGGATCAAATAATTCATAAAATTGATTAAATATTCTTCCCATAAGATTTTATTTTGCTTCAACGTGATTTGAAATCAACACTTTGAAAACTAACCAATACATGTATTAATAACACTTTTTTTTTAAATAATATTATTTTAAATTCAGAAAACTTGTCAAGTTACATCAAAACAGAAGGTAGCCGAGCAACAAGCTGTGCCGCCAATCCTTTCTGAATTGCAAACCCTAACCTTCCAAATACAAACCCTTGCCCCCTTGGGGTTGAACAATTGTTGTAGACGACCCGTTGAACCCTCGTCAAGAAGTGGATAGCTTCTGGCGCTAGGGAGCCAAAAGTATCAAAGGCAAAAGGGACAAAGACATGCTGGTTCTTTGCGCAAGCTTTAGCGTGCTTATCCACTTTCTTTGATTCTGCCTTTCTTGCCGCTTGTCCAGCTACAAACCCGTTTCCCTTAAACCAACCAAAGGGGAAACCCCCGTGAGGTCTATACAAGCATGTTTCCCCCTAGCCCAGCCAAAAACGTGCAGATCCGCTGGTCGCAGAGTAGATCTCCCTTCCATAGGGTCCGTGAGGAAATTCATAGGGGCCTCTTCTTAGCCGAAATCCCAGCTCTTCTTAAGATGTCCCACAAAGCATCACGCACCCAGTCGTGCCGATATTTGAACCCAGCTCTTCTTAAGATGTCCCACAAAGCATCACGCACACTTTGAAAAACATATCAGCACATGTGCTAGCAGCACTTTATCAGCACATGTGCTAACAGCACTTTATAAGTAGCCCATGAAAAACAAGCATATTAGGAAATTTAATTGATGTAAATACACATGCTAACAATGGAAGATTAACAATATCCCTACTACGTGTGATGGGGGCAAGGATAAAGATGACGAGCTAGGCAGAATGAAAGCATAATTATCTACAATTGAATTTCAAAGCATGATTATCTCCAATTTAATTTCAAAACTTTATTTTAGTTTATCTGTTTATTTCTTTATTTGAATTCTTGGTAGTTATCTTTATTGACATGTTATCTCTTAGTTTAAAACTATACGCAGGGATGAATTCTACTCAGTTTTTTAGATGATCCGTTATTTATATATTAAGTTTTTATGAACTTTGAGTTCTATTGGGTTCTTGTTCTCTTATTTCTTGACATCCAATCTTCTCCACTACCCAACTTGACATCAACGTGTTTTAACAATACTTTAAACAACTGAATCAGCACAGTTGGTGTCCTGTGCTGTGCTGGTAAGTTATATTAGTTTGTTATTTAACCTACCACGAATTTGGAGAAGATGATGGGGAGGATGAGTATGAGATTTGGAATGGCATTGATCGATCAATAGGATACACAGGGCCGGCTCAACGGTTTTGAAGGCCTAAAGCGAACTAGTGATCCGAGGCCCTACAGCCTTGCAAAAATTAACGTTATAAGTTAAGAATATTTAGATTTGTAACTTATTAAGAACTAGAACACTCTACTATTTAATAAAAAATAGCAAGGTTCTTTTGATGAATACAAAGATGGGGTTTCACCAATAAAAAAATTAGAGGTACAAACATTACTTTTTAATAAACTGTGTGAGTCCAAAAAAAAAAAAACCAAACAAACACATATTGAGGCCTAAGGTTTGCTGGACTTGTACCAATTGATTTGAGCAGAAACAAACACAAAAAAAAAAAAATTGTTTACCAATGTCTCAAGCACCTGACCTCTTTGTAAACAAATAGCTAGTTTTCCACCAAACCAATATAACATTTTCATTTTATTCTCCCTGACTTAAACATTTATATACATAGCAGCGTTTTTTTTTTTTTTTTTAACTTGGAGGCCTTTTCAAATGGTGGTCCGAAGCCTTTGCTTGGGTTTATTTACCCTTGGGCCGGCCCTGAGGATACATGTTTTATTATACACGCAAAAAAGCAGAGAGATTAACATAAGAATCAGATTTAATCCATTAAAAAAATCTGGAATGAAAAGATGAATATTCAAACAATAGTCAATATCCCTTAAATTCGATATTTGGAAAACGGGAACAAGAATCAAAAGAAAGGTTACAGTTATAATGTTTTGAATATTAACTTGCATGAATTCAGGGATTTCCTAAAACCACATCTAGATAATATGACATAAATACCCCTAATCAGTAATTAAATATTATGCCACATCTCAATGTTATATTGGTTCTTAGTGTTTGTAGGTTCTAGGGTGTTTGTCTATGATCCTAATCTGGCAAACCAATCATATAAATAAGTATGCTTTTATATCAGGAAAAATAAAAAACAAACTTAAATTTGACAGGTGCCAATGTTGCAATCCGAGTTAGTTATTTATCAATCACGCTTCAATCTTGAGAAGACACAGATTTTTGGGCCATCAAGAAGACACAGTCGTAAAAATGAGGATGCTAAGGTGGATGTGTGGCACACTAGGCTAGATAAATTAAAAAATGAGGTTTTTAGGGATAGATTAGGGTGGCCAGTATACAAGATAAGATTAAGAAGGGGAGACTAAGATGGTTTGGCATGTTAGGAGAAGACAGACAACTACTGTGGTAGGAAAGAGGGGTAGAGGTAGGCTGAAACTAACTTGGGATGTGCATATTAGGTGGGATTTGCTAGACTTGAACTCTTTGAGGACATTGTCAAGGATAGGAATTTATGAAGACGTAGGATTAAGGTTACAAACTTTTAGGACGATTACCCGTTTTGGTATTAGTTTCTTGTTTTAGGAGCGTAGTCTTTTTTTGGGGTGGGTGGAGTTCTCCGCATTTTATCCCTTGCATATGTCTATTTATGGTGTTAGTGGTCACTAGTCTATTTTGTGTGGTACTTATTACGATTTATTTTTATTATTATTGTTATTATTTATATTTTTTTGAAGTATACAACAAGGTTTTCTACCTATTTCTTGCTTTTATGATAAGGAGGTGTCTTTGGAAGCAGTCTCGATAGTTTGACTGTAGGTGAGATTCTACTGGATTAGATAGTTTCATCATCACTGCACCAATAAAATTCACATCAACCATTTAAAAAAATAAACAATTTTAAAAAGCTCAGATTAAAAAGAACTATTTGTAATCAACAACCTCAAAACATATCAAGGCCTCATAGTGAGCTGGGATGCAAGTTCAATCATCATAGCAATACAACATCTATTTAAACATTTAATAAAATAACCAAAACATATTATTAATAATAAAGATCAGACTAGCTTTCTAGGCTGCATTATGCATCAAATCAAGCAATTACTCTCAGAGCCCAGTGCATACTTCATCATCTCTAAATTTTTCATACTAAACTTAAAAAACATATATAAATTTAAAAAAAAATCAAATAAAAATTAAATGATCCTCGGTGTAAATGCTTATAGTTGTCATCATAATGTATATAATCAGGTCTCAAAGATATCATGCCATCACTGGATCACCAAATACAATATACAAAAAAAAATTATTGAAAATCAAATAAATCTAGCGGAGTTTATTAGCTGCGTCCGGTGATTATCAAAAACGAAGCGACTCAACGCTTCCGCAATGATTATACGCCTCAGATGAACGTAAATTCATAGGGAAATCACTTCGAGTGTTCAAAGGATTTCTCAAACAGAGGCAATTTAAAAAAAAAAAAAAACACAATATGTAGATGAAGAGCTAACGAGTGAGATTACCAATGGTGAGTCTGTGATTATGGAGGTTGGGATTGTAGCTGCGGTTTATATAGCGGTTTCTTCAATTTGGGAATTAGGGTTTTTTGTATACATGAAAAGGGGTATGTGATAACATGTAGAGGCCCAAATCAAAGCCCAACTTAGACAGTATTTAAGCCCAATCCGTAGGTATATTATATTATAATTGGTTTATAATTCAGATTGAAACCGGTCATACCCGAACCGGTTAAAACCTGGTTTTGGAACCGAACGAACTCGAAACGAACGATCCCCCCCCCTTAGGAACCGTTTTCAACGAAAATCGGTATTGACCAAGGTTGAACCGAAACCGAAACCGGAACCAATTCCAACCCAAAATGGTAACACGATTTGTGCACGTATTCTTTTAGGCATAATACCATGATACAGGCATATTATAACACTATGAAAGTTGGATTGTTTAAACTGAAGCAAATAGTTAGGTTTTGTATTTATGCGGTTAGGTTCACATTGCAATTTGAAAAACAAGGGATCTAAAATGGTTTAGTTCATGATTTGAAACTTGAAACCAAATGTAAAAATTGAAAAGGTTGTTTACCTTTTTTTTATTTTTTTTATGTATAATAGATTATGGACCCCGTACGTTATACTGGTTGAATAAAGAAAATATCACACATAAGTAAAAAATGACAAATACCATAAAAAAATGCTTAAGACCACTCACAACCAGAAAAATGTCAATTCTCTTTTAAATTTAAAGAAAATAAAATAAATTAACACAATTTAAGATGATAATAGATTATTATTGCTAGTTACCAATATATACATAAGTTAAAACTTACAATTTAGACAACTTGAATTATAAATAATTTGATATGGAAAGATACACATGATAAATTTGTTAGTACGTCTAACTCTTAATATTAGCAAGAGCACTTATTTCATTAATGAGTTTCACATGTTTTGTTTTTTGTGCAAGGAATAGTAAAAATTATTTTTTAAATTATCACAATATTTTATCCCAAGGTTTAAAGATTGTATTCCATTTGTTTTTTCTTTAGGTTGCTATACCGAGTGAATCAAATTGCTACCGATCAAAGTTAAATTCCTACCGCATTGTACGAGGGATTCCACTATTTATAACTTTAAATTATATATTTGTTATTGTTAATAACTAAAAAAACCAAACTCATCCCATTTATTTATCCCATCGATCAAATGTAAGGAGCTACGTAAATACCTTCTACAACAATGAGAATTAACTTATGTATATGATTGATCGTAAATTAAATTACAACCGTAACTTAAATAGAATTTAGTAACTATATAAAATTAATTTAATTCAAAAGTGTATATTCCTTAATCCTTCAACCTTCTATAGCTATATTCAACAATACTTTATATTTATATTTATACTACATATATTAATAAAATGATATTATACTACATATATTAATAAAATGATATTAAAATTAGATTAGACCCGTTTGAATTCGATCAATATACATATGTTATATATTAATTAATTAATTAATAATATTAGAATTATTATATCAATATCCTATATGTTATTGTATTATATTATATTTATAATAATAGTTAATAACAAAAAACTTACATTAAAGAAGAAAATGTCACATGACATTTAATGAAATCTTTTATTAGTATAGATATTAATTGTCGAAAACCAATATTAATAACTTACTAAAATATTACTTTTTTATATTTATATCATTTTCATCAAAATATGTGAGAGTGATCTTGATATTTAAAAAATGGTAGTAAATTGAGGAAATAAAAAATGTTACTGTTTATTTATATATATTTGAAGGGATGTTGTTACCCTTTATAAGTTTTTAATATGTTTTGAAAGTAGATATGAATAGAAAAGATGATGACAAATGTATAAAAAATAATATTTAATTAATTTATTACAGGCTTTTTGATAGCTATTTGTCATTTGTTTAAATGGTATATGTTTTAAAATATATTTTATATCGGTAAGCTTAAAATATTACGAAATTTAAAGAATTGAAAATTAGGATATAATTAATATCCAGTATCAAGAAATTTGGTTTGAGTTTGGTATTATCTTTAATCTTTAAACTAAAAATAAAATAAATATTTTTTAATTGGAATATTTAAGTGTGTATGGAGTCTTTTATTAATATTTAGATTCATGAATTATTTTAAAATGGATAAAAACTTAAAATTTTGAAAAAAAAAGGTTCAAACATCCCACACATAACCCATCCAAAAAAGGTTCAAAAATTTTGGTCGGCTCGGGCAACCCATCCAACCCCATTGATATGGTTTTTATAGTCTTTTGAAAAGAGAGTTAGTAGGTTCGGCCCATAATTTTCGTCAAAATTAGAACCGAACCATGTGATGACACCGCTAAGGTTTTGTGATATATACATAATAAAAACTATATATTACATCATAAACACACAAATTCAATATATTACACATACACAAGTGTTTCTTGATTTATCATACACACACACAAACAAAACGAAGAAAAGAAGAAAACTTGCATTACTCACTAGATTCAAGTGGATCCCACCCGATTGACATTATTCATAACCACATCTTAAACATATCTCATGTGATATTACATTTTGCTTAAGTAACTAATTACCAGTTTCTAGTTGTTCCTAACACTAGCACTAGAGCTAGCTACAAAGATCGCGAGCCATGCCTTCTTGAGAGTCATCGCTATGAAGTTTACAAAACTAGGAAAATATAAAAACTATCATAAAAGTGACATTTTTAGCAAGCTACAAAACTAGGAAGAAATAAAATTATTTGTATATGAATCATAAGTTTTGTATGATTGTATAGTTTACCTTTTCTTGAATGAGGTAACCAGTGAAAATATCAATTAAATGGAGTGGATTAAATAGGTGGAGATTTCTACTGTTAGATGATCTATAGTTAAGTCTTAATTAAAAATAATAATAATAATTTGTATTTTCAAAATATAAGATGACTGATTGGTTGAACCAATTGAAGGTAATAATCAGAATCTCACACTTATAAATAAATTATATTAAATTAAAATTATAATTATAATTTCCAATAAAGCACTAAATTGTTATATTGTGGGTTTCTCCAGTGACGTGAAAAGTGATGTAATTTCACCTTTTTTTTTCTTATATGTTTAGCTGTTTATTATTTACAATTTGCTCTCATTTAACATTTATATTTTTTATTATCTTTTTAACATTTAAAATATATTTCTTTGGAACATGGGTTAGCCCAATCATTCTCCCTTTCCGGTTTTCCAAATCATTTCTCTTACACCACCCATAGTCGGGCGGTATCTTGTCCAAAAACGCGGAATCGCGCCCAAACCCCCCACCTCTCCGGCGCTATCTAGTGTTTTTCTTTAAGAAAAGCTTCCAAACGTTTTTTAATTCACGCCAAACCTCCACCCCCATGGCCAATCACATGCATTCTTTCATATGCTTGTCCAATACCATTTTTTGATGTTTTTTTATTTATTTAATTGTTTAACACCCCTTTTAAGATAATGCCCCATAGGGCCGTTCAAATCGCTCGCCGCTCGTCGCTCGCTCGACGCTCGTTCGGAAATTGTTCGGAAATGCTCGTTCGATTTGACGCTCGGTTGTAAACGAGCCGCTCTGCTCAGTTCGGATTGTAAACGAGCCAAGCATGAGCAAAGGTCCGCTCGGTTCGGTTCGGCTCGAATTCTTATTTTCATTTAGTATATATATACTATACAGATATACACATACATATATAAACATCTATACACACACATATATATATATATATACAAATATAAATTATACACATACACACACGCGCCTATATATACACACATATACATATATTCTTAAATATAATTAAATTTATAATTTTATATATACCACTCTATTAGATTTTGGTCCACTATAAACAAAATTTCAACTATATCTGTACGTACTAGCCCAAATAATCCAACAAAAAAAATTAATATCAAATCTAAAAGTTAAACCCTAAATCAATAAACAATAAACTGCTCATCATCTCAATGTTCATGTCGTTTCTCTAAGTTGATCGTCTTCTGTTCTCAACATCATTGTTCGTGCAATATGATCATCGCCTTGTCGGCCATAACATTGTTATTCATTAGAAAATATTATGCCAAGAAATGTGCCTTTTTAAAGAGATAAAAACTTGAGACCCAACATTGTCACTATCTCTCTCAGCAAATTTAAATCGGGCGACACAGTTGTCCAAATCGCTCGAACTTCGCTCGACGCTCGCTTAGAAAATTTATTGCTCAGAAAATGCTCGCTTGATTTGAGGCTCGATTCTAAATGAGCCACTCCGCTCGGTTCGGTTTGTAAACGAGCCAAGCACGAGCAAAGGTCCGCTCGGTTTGGCTCTATCACACCCCGACCCGCAGCGGAAAAGGTGATCGGGGCATGATTGGGTTATCATCAAAGCTCATGACATTTATTATGCGTTTCATATTCATTAAATACAATTTAATGGAAATTTACAATAAATGTTACAATATGTCCTAGCTATCAATCTAAGCATCTTTGTTCTCTTCTAAGGCATTTCCTATGTTTTCTTTGCTTCAACCTGTTCACCTGTATCATGTGTAAAAAGGTTTTGGATCAACATAATGTTGGCGAGTGAATCCTATGGAAAACATTTGAACAAGTTTATTTAAATTGATTATGAAATATGTGCACAACCAAACATGAGTAAAAATAGATGTAAACTTATTCAACAATCATAAGATATTAAATAAAACACACATGAACAATAATGGAACATTTAGAGGCACGCGATGCTCAACTCGTCTCTTACGAGGAACTGAGGGGCCTAATGAATGAATTGCATAAACATGATAATATGAATGACACAACTACAAACAATATAAACTCAATGATACACACATGAACAATAATGAATTTGATTTGAGGCACGCGTTGTTCAACTCGTCTCCCACGAGGAACTGATGGGCTTAATGAATGAGTTTCATATAATTTGACAAAAGGAAATAAGTAATCACAACAATATAAACAATCTAAGTTTAGGTCATGATGTGGTATGGCACAAGTTTAAATAAATAAGTTAATTATTTTCATAACACATGACACACCCCAAAACGTGTAATTTAAAAGGGGGAGTTGTAAGATTCACTCACAGTGGGTGCGTTCGGTTGATGATGTTGAATGCACGCGAAGTGGTTTTAACCACGAGTGAGATTAACCTAGATAAATCGCATTATGGTTTGGTAAGTAAACGGATTTTATTAATCTATTTTAGTAGGATTGTTGGGTGTATTTTTGTGAGTTTGAGGCTAATTTCTAACCTCAAAAATGTTATTTTTAAGTATTTTTAATTGATTTTTAATTAAAATAATTAAATAAAAATAATAAAAAAATTTGATTTTTTTCTGACCGTTGACTGACCGTTGACCTGACCGTTGACCTGTTCGAATCGGAATATAAGTGCGCTGAGTGAGGCTCGAACCCGAGACCTCCCGTACGCGTGCACGCAGCTCTACCAACTGAGCTACGTGTCTAACCTTTTAATTATATATTTATATATTAATTTTGTTAAACAGAAAATCCTTTAATTTAAAAACAATTTAAGCGAATCGGACGGTGCACTCCACAGGTCTCGAACCCGGGACCTGTGGCTTAAACAAACACACAGTCCACCACTGGACTGTGTGTTTAACATGTTATATAATCCAATTTTTATTATACTTAAATACAAACTATTTGTTTTCATTTCTGACTTTATTTAAAAAGGTTAATAATTGTCCGGGTCGATGCAGAAGACCGGACTCGAACTCGTGACGTGCGACTTAAACATACACACAGTCTACCGCTGGACTGTGTGTCTAACTTGGTTATTATTTCGATTATTAATATACTTAACATATACCTGTGACGACTCCGGTTCAGTTTAACAAAAAAATGATTTTTATTGAAGCAGCGTGTGTGAAACAGGATTCGAACTCGAGACGTTTGTGTTTAATGTGCACACAGTCCACCGCTGGACTGTGTGTCTAACCCGAGTAATTTCTTGTTTTTAATTATACTTAAACGTTCCGGATACATCGTCTTCTTCATCAAGTTATAACCAGAATCGGAAATCGACTGGTTCAAAGTCTTAATCGTTTTCTTTAGTGTTTTAGGTTAATTATAGATGAGATATAAGTATAAAGAGAAGAAAATAAGCGTGAGGTATACCGACTTGCTTTCCTCTGTTTTCCGGCAGAACTCCGGCGACAGCAATAAGCTCCGGCGTCAGGTGTCTTGCAGCAGCGAGTCTCCAGAAAGTTTGAAAAAGGTATGGGTGGCTTCGGTATAAGTTTAAAAGGTTTAGTAAGGCTCAGAAATGAGGAAACCGGTTTTCCGGCGACGAACAGAATAATTCCGGCGAGTGGAATTACGCCGAGAAAAGGTGTGGTTTTGAGCGAAAAGGTTTGCAGTGGGTTGTGGGTGAATTTATAGGGCAAATCGTCGAGGAACTTGGTCTGATTTCCGACTGTATTCATCGGTTATAAAAACTCCGGCGGTTATGGTTTGGTCGCGGACTCAGACGTCGGTTATAACCGATGTCTTAGTAATGGTTTACGTTATAACGGAAGATGTTGTTAAAAACTCGCGAGATTACCGAGATTTCCGACGACTGAACTATTGGGCGCCGGTTTTTGAATTCAGAAAGTCACTTTATGAATTAATTGATTCTAATATTTAACAAACAATACAAGTGGCGCAGTGGTTTGTGTGTTGTGTGTTAAGGTTGATGTTGAACCGGTACAGACCCGGGTTCGAAACCCGGCAGAGACCTTTTATTTTTAATTTGCGATTTTCATTAGTTTTTCAAAATCTAAATATATATTCCCGTATAATAATCGATTATGTATCGTTTAAAATTATTTTGGGTATTTAATTCGCAACGAAATTTTTGACTGACTGTTCGGTTGATAAACGGAGCGGGTTTGGTAAATCCGTTTTTGACGGATGTTACAGTATCCCCTGCTTTTTAGAAATTTCGTCCCGAAATTTAAATTGTGATATATTTGACTAAAAGAATGATGGTGTTTAGTTTGTCAGTTACTTGCTTAGAGAAATAAGGGTTTAAGTTTTTGTTTGAGGCGGTAACGTTCCTTGTAAGGGTTAAGTACCCTATTACAGGAATCGTTTTTTGTTGCCTACTGTATAAGTATTGATAAGCAGGAATGATTCGCTAAAAATGATGTCATGCATAAGAGTTTAGGTACGTTTGGAAAAGTATGGTTATATCCTAAGGCAAAACTTCTAACACTACATCCTACATGGAAACATAAATAAAACACAACTGCTGATATTTGAACATAATTAAACACAACAGCTAATATTTGAACACAAATAAGCACAACAGCTAATATTTGAATCCACATTCTGATAGCATATATGTTTGAATGGTGGAAGTTCCTCTCTCGTTTGTTATGATGGAGAGGTTAGTTTATGTAGAAATGGAACACAATCCAATCTCTTTACATAGCAAGATGATATAAATGTAACACAAATTCCAACCAAGGCAATACTAAATCCTACATGGAACTTCTCATAACCGCTTGATAATGCCTCTGATCCTTTGGCAAGAATACTTATATATAGGAAGTACCAGCTGCGTATCCACCATATCCTTGCCAAATTTTCATTGGTTTTATCCACAAGTTATGATTAGTTACCAAGAAACTAATAAATCCTACATAGAACTTCTCATAACCGTCCGACAATGCCTCTGATCCTTTGACAAGAATACTTATATATAGGAAGTACCAGCGGCGTATCCACCATATTCTTGTCAAATTTTCATTGGTTTTATCAGTGAATTATGATTAGTCCTATAACTCTACAACCAATACAACAAACATAAAATACTGAAATGAAATAGATCTGTGCGATCAAGGCTCAATCAAACGGAGCCGATCGTATTGTATGTACTGAAAATGAAATTGTCTGGGTGCTCAAGGCTCAATCAAACGGAGCCGAGCGTATTGCATGTACTGAAAATGAATAACTTAATCACACAAACAGCCTATGCATGGAACCTCTCATAACCGCCTGATAATGCCTCCGATCATTTGACAAGAATACTTATATATAAGAAGTACCAGCGGCGTATCCACCATATTCTTGTCAAATTTTCATTGACTTTATCCGCAAGTTATGATTAGTTCTATGCGACTCTACTACAAACACCACAATCACAAGATACTGATAATGAAATTGTCTGTGCGCTCAAGGCTCAATCAAACGGAGTCGAACGTATTGCATGTACTGAAAATGAAATTGTATGTGCGCTCAAGGCTCAACCAAACGGAGCCGAACGTATTGCATGTACTGAAATTGAACAACTTAATCTAAACAACAATCACACAAACAGCCTATGCATGGAACCTCTCATACCCGCCTGATAATGCCTCCGATCATTTGACAAGAATACTTATATATAGGAAGTACCAGCGGCGTATCCACCATATCCTTGTCAAATTTTCATTGACTTTATCCGCAAGTTATGGTTAGTTCGATGCGACTCTACTACAAACACCACAACCACAAGATACTGATAATGAAATTGTCTGTGCGCTCAAGGCTCAATCAAACGGAGCCGGGCGTATTGCATGTACTGAAAATGTAAAATGAACTGTGCGCTCAAGGCTCAATCAAACGGAGCCGAGCGTATTGCATGTATTGAAATGTAAAATGAAATGACCGATCAAGGCTCAATCAAACGGAGCCAATCGTACGGGCACGCCAAGATCAACCGCATAATAAAATGGGGATCAAGCTCAACCTCGATGGATAGGGAGCTGCGGCCTCGGCAAATGCATATACTGAAAACAATAAATAATAGTTACTCTAACAGTCTACACATGGAACCTCTCATAACCGCCAGATAATGCTTCTGATCCTTTGACAAGAATACTTATATATAGGAAGTACCAGCGGCGTATCCACCGTACTCTTGTCAAAGTTTCATTGGCTTTATCCTTAAGTTATGATTGGTTTGATGTGATAAAGAAAAACATAAAACTAAACGATAGGAGTTGAATCTGGATCTTCGACGAAGAGGACTAGTTGGGTATCTTCGTTTGGGCCGTCATTATCTTCGACAAGATTGGCGTTGATGTTGAAGACTCTTCCTCTTGTTGGTGGCATAGTGGTTGTGTTTTCTTGGTTTACTTGGTTAACTGGGTTTGATTGGGCTTGAGTGTTGATGACGTTAACCAATTGAGGGCATGTGTTTCTAAAGTGGGTAGGGTCGCCACAATTGAAACAAGCTCGAGCATATGGGAACATGGGGTATTGGGGTTGTTGATAGATTTGGTTTATGGTTTGAGTAGGGGAAAAGGTTTGGTTTTGAAAGGTGCGACAAACCTTGCTCAAATGACCATAGCGTCCACAAGTTGTACATAGACGACAAGGTAGGGTATGGGGATGGTGATAAAAACAGTTGTTGCATCGAGGGTGAGGTCCAAGATATGGCTTCTTATTTGGGTAAGTTGAGTTGGGTGCCACTTGGGTGATTGGGATAGCTTGGATGGGTATGGCGTGTAAAACTGGTGGATTTCGTTGGGTAGCAGCGAAAAGTTGCCCGTCTCTTCTTTTCTTATAATTGGGTTGAGAAGGGGATTCGGTTTGGGTGGAGTCGGAAGTTTCAGTTGATTCTTTATCCTTCTTCTTCTCCTCCTTGAAGTCTTTGTTTCGGATTCGGTTCTCGGTGAGCTCTGTTGCTAGCTCCATTGCTGCTTCCAAGGTTGCAGGCGAGGTACTTATTACAGGGTCTTGAATCTTAGACGGAAGACCACGAATGTAGTGCTCGATCAAACGGTAGAGGGGAGTGAACATGTTGGGAACCATTTGATGTAACTCGAGGAATCTTTCATTGTAGGTGGTGTGGTCTCCTTCCTTTTGCTTTAACAAATAAAGTTCATCTTCTAATTTCTGGATTTCACTCATTGGGCAAAATCGTCTGGTCATGATTTCCTTCAATTCGTTCCATGTTAAGGTCATAGCATCTTCAACACCTCGTTTGGCCTTCTCTGTATTCCACCAAGTGAGTGCTATCCCATATAGTCGACCGGTAGCATAACGCACTTTGCGATCATCAGGGCAATCGCAATTTAGAAAAGTGTTCTCCATTTCTTCAAACCAATGGAGGAGAGCGGTGACGCCTTCAGTCCCTTTGTATTTCGGAGGGTCGCATGATTTGAAATGCTTGTAGGTGCATTTAGTGGTATTTGGGGGAGAGTTGACAATGTTTTGGTTTGCTTGATTGACAGGATTATCGGTGAGTGCTTGTTGAACTTGGATTACTATGTTGGGTATTACGGCAGCCATATGTTGAACGATTTGGGATCATGGGTCGCATTAGGAATGAACATTCATAAAATAATTATAGAAAAATACTACATCCATAGGATGTCTTGGGCTTTGCTCGCTGTTAGGCCCTACATGCCGCCATACTTTACCTGTGTAATCATGTGGGCCCCCATGAATACCGGTTTTTCATATGGTTCGCACGGGTTTGCCAGGTTGCGTACACAAAAACCCGGAGAAAATCGAGAAATATGTATACAACGTGTGATATTCGGAATGTGTCCAGGTGTAGACACGGTGACACCTCAAAGTAGGTTAGTTCGAACGACGTTTGGTGTGGCATGCTTTGGCCTAATAGGTCCTTCGTACTCTCATCGTTGGTCCCCAGGTAGGCAAACTGGTCCGTTATATTGGATTTATACGAATGACAGCCTAGACAGGACGTTCCGACTACCGGTACTTGTACCCTTCCAGTTACTACATGCCCGTCGCAGAACTTACTTTGATGAGATTTGAAAATTGCAACAAAATCTTTGGATAATGAGAGTATGAAAATAAATTGAATACATGAACATCGATATATGTATAATGAATATGTATATATGTATAATGAATATGTATATAAGCATGTATGTTTGACTGTAAATGTAAGCAAATATGAAACAAATAAATATCACAAGTTTGTATGTAACCACCTAATCAATTTAAAATTTAGGCAGACTATAGTATAGGCTCTAAGGGTCTAATAACCTATCCAATATCCCTATAGTCATGGCTCTGATACCAATCTGTCACACCCCGACCCGCAGCGGAAAAGGTGATCGGGGCATGATTAGGTTATCATCAAAGCTCATGACATTTATTATGCGTTTCATATTCATTAAATACAATTTAATGGAAATTTACAATAAATGTTACAATATGTCCTAGCTATCAATCTAAGCATCTTTGTTCTCTTCTAAGGCATTTCCTATGTTTTCTTTGCTTCAACCTATTCACCTGTATCATGTGTAAAAAGGTTTTGGATCAACATAATGTTGGCGAGTGAATCCTATGGAAAACATTTGAACAAGTTTATTTAAATTGATTATGAAATATGTGCACAACCAAACATGAGTAAAAATAGATGTAAACTTATTCAACAATCATAAGATATTAAATAAAACACACATGAACAATAATGGAACATTTAGAGGCACGCGATGCTCAACTCGTCTCTTACGAGGAACTGAGGGGCCTAATAAATGAATTGCATAAACATGATAATATGAATGACACAACTACAAACAATATAAACTCAATGATACACACATGAACAATAATGAATTTGATTTGAGGCAAGCGTTGTTCAACTCGTCTCCCACGAGGAACTGATGGGCTTAATGAATGAGTTTCATATAATTTGACAAAAGGAAATAAGTAATCACAACAATATAAACAATCTAAGTTTAGGTCATGATGTGGTATGGCACAAGTTTAAATAAATAAGTTAATTATTTTCATAACACATGACACACCCCAAAACGTGTAATTTAAAAGGGGGAGTTGTAAGATTCACTCACAGTGGGTGCGTTCGGTTGATGATGTTGAATGCACGCGAAGTGGTTTTAACCACGAGTGAGATTAACCTAGATAAATCGCATTATGGTTTGGTAAGTAAACGGATTTTATTAATCTATTTTAGTAGGATTGTTGGGTGTATTTTTGTGAGTTTGAGGCTAATTTCTAACCTCAAAAATGTTATTTTTAAGTATTTTTAATTGATTTTTAATTAAAATAATTAAATAAAAATAATAAAAAAATTTGATTTTTTTCTGACCGTTGACTGACCATTGACCTGACCGTTGACCTGTTCGAATCGGAATATAAGTGCGCTGAGTGAGGCTCGAACCCGAGACCTCCCGTACGCGTGCACGCAGCTCTACCAACTGAGCTACGTGTCTAACCTTTTAATTATATATTTATATATTAATTTTGTTAAACAGAAAATCCTTTAATTTAAAAACAATTTAAGCGAATCGGACGGTGCACTCCACAGGTCTCGAACCCGGGACCTGTGGCTTAAACTAACACACAGTCCACCGCTGGACTGTGTGTTTAACATGTTATATAATCCAATTTTTATTATACTTAAATACAAACTATTTGTTTTCATTTCTGACTTTATTTAAAAAGGTTAATAATCGTCCGGGTCGATGCAGAAGACCGGACTCGAACTCGTGACGTGCGACTTAAATATACACACAGTCCACCGCTGGACTGTGTGTCTAACTTGGTTATTATTTCGATTATTAATATACTTAACATATACCTGTGGCGACTCCGGTTCAGTTTAACAAAAAAATGATTTTTATTGAAGCAGCGTGTGTGAAACAGGATTCGAACTCGATACGTTTGTGTTTAATGTGCACACAGTCCACCGCTGGACTGTGTGTCTAACCCGAGTAATTTCTTGTTTTTAATTATACTTAAACGTTCCGGATACATCGTCTTCTTCATCAAGTTATAACCAGAATCGGAAATCGACTGGTTCAAAGTCTTAATCGTTTTCTTTAGTGTTTTAGGTTAATTATAGATGAGATATAAGTATAAAGAGAAGAAAATAAGCGTGAGGTATACCGACTTGCTTTCCTCTGTTTTCCGGCAGAACTCCGGCGACAGCAATAAGCTCCGGCGTCAGGTGTCTTGCAGCAGCGAGTCTCCAGAAAGTTTGAAAAAGGTATGGGTGGCTTCGGTATAAGTTTAAAAGGTTTAGTAAGGCTCAAAAATGAGGAAACCGGTTTTCCGGCGACGAACAGAATAATTCCGGCGAGTGGAATTACGCCGAGAAAAGGTGTGGTTTTGAGCGAAAAGGTTTGCAGTGGGTTGTGGGTGAATTTATAGGGCAAATCGTCGAAGAACTTGGTCTGATTTCCGACTGTATTCATCGGTTATAAAAACTCCGGCGGTTATGGTTTGGTCGCGGACTCAGACGTCGGTTATAACCGATGTCTTAGTAATGGTTTACGTTATAACGGAAGATGTTGTTAAAAACTCGCGAGATTACCGGGATTTCCGACGACTGAACTATTGGGCGCCGGTTTTTGAATTCAGAAAGTCACTTTATGAATTAATTGATTCTAATATTTAACAAACAATACAAGTGGCGCAGTGGTTTGTGTGTTGTGTGTTAAGGTTGATGTTGAACCGGTACAGACCCGGGTTCGAAACCCGGCAGAGACCTTTTATTTTTATTTTGCGATTTTCAACAGTTTTTCAAAAACTAAATATATATTCCCGTATAATAATCGATTATGTATCGTTTAAAATTATTTTGGGTATTTAGTTCGCAACGAAATTTTTGACTGACTGTTCGGTTGATAACGGAGCGGGTTTGGTAAATCCGTTTTTGACGGATGTTACAGGCTCGGCTCGTGAACAGCATTAATGCCCCACATCCCCACTACACCCATTATAGAAAACGTCTCATTACTGACTGGACTACCACATGACGCAAAATACCCAAGGGTGGAGTGTTGACGACTACGCATCGTCTTACATTTACTCGATTAGAAATCGATTCACCTTCATTTTGTTGCAGAATTATAACACAATTATTTTTTATTTTGAAATTTGTAGGAAATAATTGCTGATTAATAGGGACATTATTTTAGTGTTTCACGAAGAAATCAAATATAGGCCCGGTCACGCCCCACCAAGGCATAGTTAAGTTTCACACCCAAAAGGTTAATTTAGCAAGGAGCGTTAGCCCATAACAGATGGTCTAAATAGCCTGTTACGTCCATTCTTATGGCACTTTTTAATGAATTCTAATAAAATTGAGAAAAATAGTTAGTGATTGCATCCGTAGACTTTTCATAATACATAATAATTTTGATTAAGTTATCGTGAATTCTAGCTCTTATCACAATATTTAGAGTCAGGGCCGTTCTAACGTTTTTGGAGGCCCTAAACAAACTAGAAAGTTAAGGCCCTATTGAATTTGTGTAAAGAAAATCAGCAAATCAACCATTTTCTATAACTAACCTAATTTCGGGGTCCTAATTTCACCCAATCCTTAAACAGTTTCACATTGGTTACTCAAAAGACGCCACAAGTAATGGGGTTGGTGTGTTGCATTGGTGCTTCTATAGAATGAAGTGTGCAACCTAGAGTAAAATCCTAAATCTTTGGGCTATAAACATTGTTTATATGAAGAAAAAAAAATTGGAGTCCCTTATTTTTTTTTATGGCCCTAGGCCTTAGCATACATTGATAAGCCTAATGGGAAAACCAAACCAAACGGAAAAAAGAAGAAAACTTGCATTGGCCACTCGATTTGACTTGATCCCACTCGATTTACATTATTCATTCATAACAACATCACGAACATACCTCGTTTAAGGTTATATAAGATTTTGCTTAAGTAACTAGTTGCCAGTTTGTGGACGATTTGCAGAATGATACGAGTGATGATTATCCGCTCCTGCGTCACTTTTTTCATCTTCGGTATTTCCTGGATTCTTTGTTTGTCCAAACCCGACCTTTCGCCCAAGATCCATATCCGCACCAGTGGTTCCTGAGATTAGCACTAGGGCTACAAAGATCACGAGCCATGTCTTCTTCAAAGTAATTGCCATGAAGTTTACAACGAACACCCAAATGATATAAAAACTATCATAAAAATATCATTTTAGCAAGTTACACAATTGATGTAAAAAATGAAAAAAAAATGTAACTATCTGTTTATGGATTACATTATGATTGCAAAGTTTACCTTGTGTATTTTGTTCTTCAAGGAGTTAAATAGTTGAAATAGGAATTAAATGGAGTTGGTTAAATAGGTGAAGATTTCTACTATTTAGTGATGAAATATCTATAATATATCTTAGTTAAAAAAATTACCTTGTATTTTTTTATTAAATTTATAAGATGACGTGCTTGATTAAACCCATAGATCTTAATATATTAATTTGTGGTAATGGTAACAATCAAAAGCTCATAATATAGATAAATAGTCTAGCTATAGTAAATTCGATTTTTCAATAAAGTAATAACTCATTATATTGCTGGTTTCTCCACCGACTTGAAAAGTGTTTATGTAAGTTTACCTTCTGTATTTGTTTACTATTTTAATTTGTATTCTCATTAAACAACATTTTTTATTCTCTTTTAACATTTTCTAAACTAGAAAACAAAAAGCCGCGTGTCACGGCTGTGGTGTTAAAAGCATAAAAAATAACGTTAAAACGTTAACATAAACCTGCACGTTGAGTCGAACCATTATAAAAATGAAATATTCATGTTAACTAACGTGATGCATGATGTTGATATTATGCGGAACCGTTAAAAATATTCACGGTGTCGCAAGATAAAATTCATTGATACTCAAAAATTGTAATTTTATTAAAGTTAAGAGGTTGTAATGCAAATTGGTAAAAAAAATAGAGATAACTTTATTGAAATTTACGGTTTGTATAATAACTTTATTAATTTTTAGAAGCAGATTGTAAGTGAAAATTTGCATTAAAAGACAAATTTGGGGATTGATGATAACTTATTAATGTTTAAGGTTAAAAATGTAACTTGATCAAAGAAAAAGAAAAAAAATATTGACTAAAGCGAATCGGGGGTAAATGATTTTCTTTGTGTGGACAAATTCTAAAAGAATAAATTTTTACCATTCCTTAAGTTGTTAGTCACTTGGATTAGTTTACGCTTGTTAGTAGTAGTTTTTGCTCAATCCTAAGGGAAGTACTACGCACGACACTCGACTTTGCACATGGGCAAAATCCACGCATAGACTTAGTTACGTGTAATCCTAGTCTGCACACGAATATTGGAGTGCAATTCTGAGCTTGCGCTTGTATGTTGACCAGTTTTACTTCGGAATCCAAGTATTGGGATCCTTCAGTTTATAGAGACCTTGAGCATAGTACCACATATGAGTTTCTAAATCCAGTCTCTTTTACTTTTTTGGGCTGTGTGCATACTCGATATACAGTTAAATGAAATACAAAATGTTTTAAAGGTTAATGAAATACAAAATGTTTTATTATAAAATGAAAACACAATTGATGTAGTGATAAGAAATTGTTAAGTAAAGAACAGTCGTGAGTCTACTAACGATATAGAGTATATACAAAACATGGTAATCATGTAAGCATAGGGAAGGTCATCAAAATTTGTTCTTTCTTACATTAGTATAATGGGTCCTACGCGACATGTGGAAAATCTTTACTATTCATGCTAAAACTATAGCTATACGGAATCTATAACTATGCGAAAAAAGTAATGCGAGAGCTAACTTTCCATATCATTCGTCATGTGAATTGTCTATGCGAAATGTACCTCGTTCATTACAACCAGTAAAAGTAAAACCTCGTTCGTTTACATAGAATATTGTAATTAGCAAGCCGAGACCTCTGAGTTTTCTAATAGCTTGTGGTTTAGGTAAGTTACAACCCTATCGCATAAACATCTTTACTTGCTTTAGTTATCTAGGTGACACCTCATAATCGATAATTAAATGAATTTAGTCTTTATTGTGTGGATAATTGGTGAAATAAGGACTATGAGTTAGTTATCTTTTAGATAACACATGGGACTGTTAAACTAATTAAACATCATTTACTCTTTTAATCAACTTAACGATTTCTCGATTAGTCACGCTATTGTCACGAGTTATCTTTTGATCCCTGTGTGGCCTTCCGGGTTGCCCGGGGATAAGCCTCTCCATCACGTTCTTGATCTGGGTCATATGTTTCGTCCTGCCTTGGACTCATTAGGAGAGCAACAACAACTCTTGACCAGTGGTGCATTAATTGGATAGACACGACTAAGCACATACACCTTCTTAATCCACCGAGGTCGTCCCTAATAAAGTCACAGACTAGTTAGTAAACCTAAGCGTTTAAGTACAAACCCTAGCAACATGACCTTCGAACATTTGACACGTGACACTCACCCACCACCATTTCATGCACGTCCTCGTGCATGTGCCTCGCAATCGCGCTAACATGCCACCTGATAGCACAACTACAATGATCTTCATCAGGACAATTCAATATATTGCATCTGGTCAATTTAGTTGGCGTCGATTGTCTCTAGTAGTTTCAGGAATGTGGGAACCTGAAGAATGTGCAACCTTCAATCTGGTTACGGCGCTGCTGGAATAGTTGCTAAATTGAATCTCGGTGGTCTTCATTGATACTATACTAGGGCGACGCTCACTATCCCATACTCGCGGTGTACAAAGATCTTTATCGAAGTGCCCCATATTTGGTTTTCTCCTACCACCATTGCGCAACCATACTCAACATTTTTAACAACATTCCGCTAAAGCTTCAATGTTCTAAAGTACCTGAGAATCGACCTTCTCTGATACCACTATGTCACCAGGTTATATATTTGATCCCCGTGCGGCGCCCTGGTTTCCTGGGGATAAGCGAATCCATCCCGCTCCTGATTTAGGTCACTGGTTTCCTCATGCCTCAAACTCATTAGGAGAACGATAACAAACCTCGACCAGTGGTGCGTTAGTCAAATAGACATGACTAAGTACATACACTTTCTTAATTTGTGGAGGCCGTCCCTGATAAAGTCTCAGACTAGCTAACAACCCATGCATTTAAGTAAAAACCCCTAGCAAAATGACATTCGAACATTTGGCCAGTGACTTTATGCTATGTAAGACAAAGTGGATTCAGTCTAAGTATATTATCATTGTTGTTGTTATTATTATTTTCACAACTTCTCTACTTTTACTTACTTTAGTTAATGATTGTGTATCATTTATTTCTTTTAGGCCATACAATTATGACTACTAATATTGGAATTTTGCATTGTTCTTTGTGATGGATAATGACGTTAGTTATCATCACAATATCCTACTATAGAGTTAAGTTACTCCTGCCTAGTCGTATTTTAGTGTTTTGTATTAGTAACTAGCTTGAGTTTATAATTCTAAAACCCATACATCTAAAAAGACATGCCATACATAGTTTTAAGCTATACAAACTCACTAGTATGTTTCTTGATGAATGCACCCCTTTCCTATATGTCTTTAGATTGGTTTTAAAGTATAAAACATATATTTCTTCACGTAGTTTTGCTAATGTGTATGTGATGTATATTTCAGGTACTACATCAAAGGCAACCAAGTTTGTGAAATATTACAAGATTATGTCATCAAGTAATCAGTAATACCAAGACATTAAGATGTGTTGACGAATTCAATGGGAAATCGAGACATGCCACATGTGTTCATTAAAGCTCAATATCCAGGTTGAATCATCAACATGAAATATGGTGAATAAGTGCAAGAACCCAACACATAATTGTTCATTGAAGATCAAGACTCGGTTTGAATCATCAAAGCCTAATGTGGGGAATTAATGTAAACCAATATATGCTAAATTGATCAAACTACCATTAAAAGTTGACATGAAGATTGAAAATGAGTTAATGAGACCCTGACAAAAGCAATTAAGACAATGAACCACAAAGTCATGATTAAGTTCAAATATATATGTTTTGGAAGCTTACAAAGATTAGACTTAAAGTGATCATTCAATTTTAAATTTCAAGCTTACAAAGATTTAATATTCAAATTCAAGTTGTGATTAAAGTTTACAATGAACCAAGACTAAAAAGTTCATATATGATTCAAGTTTACAAAGTTCAATTGAGACCGAAGGTTACAAAGAACAAATGTGAAGAGATAAGTCTGTAAAGATCAAATAAGGATCAAAGCTTTATTGCCAAGTGTGGATCAAAGCTTAATTACAAGACGGTTAATTAAGAATCTTCTAATCACAACAAGTAAAGTCCCAAAGCAATTGATCTAGCTGGTGTAAACGCTTCACATTTTGTATTTTCCATTTTTAGAAAGCTTGTATTCACTTTCTATCTTTAATAACTTCGTAATCGTACTTCATTCCAATCTTGTAAATCCGAGACATCGATCATAATGGAATACCATATCTATATCAATCGTATCTTAATTCGAGCTTGTGTTATGTGAAAGTAATCATCAAATACGAATTTACATTTATACTTATGTTATATTCAATATATCGAGACTTTATACTTCTTTTGAATGTTATTCATACATGTTTACTATTATGCATACTTACATACCTTAAAAAAATTTATTATATTTATAAAAAAGGGAATTTTAAATATTTTTGAAATTTCCCTCCTCATATCTCCCAACCACTTCATTTATGACCAAACCCTAATACCCACTGATGTGCACAAAATGCAACATATAAATTACATCAAACGAGCATAAAACCAACCCTTTTTCACTACTAATGCTGGAAAAGCACGTTTCTTTGTTCCCTTTTTAATTTACAGGACTAAAAGAGCTTAAAAGAACAAAATAAGCAAATTAGCTGTTAAAACCAACACAAAATACAAGAAGAAGGAATAACGTGACATGCCCGGCCCCTCGGCAGCATCACAAGAACAAAAACAAGAGAAACAGAAGCCCACCACGAGGCCGTGTCCATCCAGACATGGGTCATGGTCAACTAACAGATCCTGTAGAAAAGACAAAAAGCAGAATTCAAGCCAACACGGGGCCGTGTTCGACAGGCATGTGGCGTTGTAAATGCTCAGATTCGCAAAATCTGCATAGTACAACAGTACTCTGACCACGGGGCCGTGCCCAGAAGACACGGGGTCATGTGGGACCAATTGCTGACAGTTGCAATTAATGAAGGAAGAGAATGAAGAGGCCACAGGGCCGTGCCCAGCGGGCACGAGGCCGGGTCGGAGCTCTGATCTGACTATAAATAAAGAGTGCTTGGTTCTCTTCAAAGGCATCCCTTGGAAAACCATTTCTCTCTCACTTTGCCACCATTCCACCACCATTACAACACCAACACGCACCACCATCATCCATCTTTCATCTTTAGAGTGTGTAGTAGTCTCGGGATCCAAGATTGATCGTAAGAGTTCTCGTCAATCAAAGGCCATGTTTGGCTAATCTCTTACATCACTTAGTGAAGACAAATCTTTTATGTATTACTTTTGATTTTTAATCTTTCGGCTACTTTTTTATTGGGTTTGTATTAATGACTTTAATAACTAGTTTCTTATGTTGAAAGTGAATTTTCCTAACCATTTCTTCATGATTTCATTGATTTGCTCATTCGTGTCTTTACGGTCGATCTAAAGCACGTTAACTACTTGGAATGGGGTTAGAAGGTTTGGTAAAGTTCTTGTCTCGTTCAGTGTATAGATCCTACGAAGACTTGGTTCAAGCTTACTAGGACCTCCTTCAATGCCCTATGGTATTGGATGGCGGGGGTGCGAATAGCTTGAAGCCCTCATGTATAAACTACTATTACAACATAAAACGCCTCTTGATTGTATCCCTGCTGACTCAAACCACTTGGCAAGAGTAACGTCACCTTCAAAAGAGGGGCCTACTACTTTTCGCATTAATAACTTACTTAATTATCTTTCAATATTCCGATCTCTTGGGATTGTATCCCTGCTGACTCAAACCACTAGGTCGAGGGTAACATCACCTTCAAAAGAGGGGCCTACTACTATAACTAAGATAATCTTTAAAAAGTCCAAAAGTGCGAACATCATCAAAGGATACGTAAAAGAGGAGTTAGTGCCAAGTGATTCTTTCTTGTCTATTTGCATGTCCTTTTTATTTATCTTTTTTTTGTTTATTTTTAACTTTCAAAACTTTTATAAAAATTTGTATCGATTAGACATTGACGATAAACCGGTATTAAAAGCTCTTGTGTCCTTGGACGACCTCGGTATCTTTCCAACACTATACTACGCTCACGATGGGTGCACTTGCCCTAGTGTGTGTGTAGTGTTAGTATAATATCGTGTTTTATAAATTTAAAACTTGACTAATGCGTAAAACGAATTTAAAATATCAATAAAGTCATAACACGCTTGATAGCACCGCCCACTTATAAATACAAGCCTCCACCATCTCCTAAACACTTTTCATACTCTTAATTCACTCTCAAACTCTCTCAAGGCTAAAATCTTTGCCACTTTTAGGCAGAAAATTTCTTGCTCAAAAAGTGAGTTTTCAACTCACTTCTTTTTCTTTTCTTCTTGTTTTCTTGTTTCTCCTTCCTTGGATAACCTCTAGGAGTGTTACCCCATGCTTACCAAGGTAAACAATGGTGGAACATCACCATATTGAGGTCTAAAGTTGGATAAAAATTCTGCATTGATTAAAACTTTTACAAACTTGTTTTTATTTACTTTTAACTTGAACAATCTTGTACCAACCTTGCTTCTAACCTAGCTAATGGTTATGGAGGTTGAGTATGGTTGATTATCATGAGTTTAGAGGTGCAAACACCCTCTAAACTTTATGTTTTGTTAGGGTTTAGACAACACACAAGTGATGGAATCATCCAAATCTACCATAGTTCATATGACAAGACTTGTGTTTTGATAAAAGTGTGAATGTTGGAAGTCTTGGCTATCCTAACATATTTCCACTACCTCACTTGATGTTTTCTATGTTTATATCCCTAAAACTCAATTAACTTTCATTAGAGTAACAAGGCTACGACACGTCCCCAAATGTTACCATGTTCGGGATGCACGCACCTAGCTTGCTTACTCAGTTGTTCATAGTTTTAGTTGACTTAGTAGTTAGTTGTACATTTTCTTTTCATTCATGACCATCCGAATCATCCTTGTGGTGATTTGTGAATTGGTGAATCATACAATGAGGTTAATTTACCTCCATGCACGATTTATATGAATTCTATGTTAATATATGATGGAGATATAAAATATACTATATAATATACAAATATATACTTGACCAAACCCTTGATGTCAACCGTATTATGGTTACCTGTCATGGGAATAGGTTATATTATCTATGTTTTAAACCTCTCGTTACGATTCTAGTTGGCAAGTTCAACCCATGAAATCACATGAAGCTAATAGTGTCAAAACGAGTGTTTATGACTAGATAATTATTTTTCGTATACATACTTTTACATACTTAAAAATTCCCAAATCCAAACTCTCTACCAATCCGAATACTCACACACCTTCGTTTCCCCATGTAGGGTAACTTCGGTGTTCCATCCTGCAAACTTAACGACTCGCGGATTGCTAGGAACACTTTGCAAAACCGTGAGTATACTCGATCCCGTTTTCCGTTTTATTCACTTCGGGTGCAACATGTACACTTATACAAAAATCACGAATCACGTTAAACTTGTTATAATCACACTCTATCCATTAAAACATGCTATGTATACTTGTGCCTATATGCTCATTAACTTTGCTAGCCTCCCTTAACAATTATAGCGCTATAGGATTAACACACCGCCCTTATTCTTGTGGTATTGTGAAGTAAACTATATTACAGCCTTATCGTTTTGGCGACAATGGTATGCACGATTGCGTTAAATTAGGTTTGACATATAGTTAACACATGTTAGTATGATAGTAACAATATATGCAAACTACCATGTTGGATATGAGACAACTTTTTCACTATTATGCTATGTAATAAAAGTTGTATACTCGCAAAATATATTTTAATGATCATTATTTTCATACATGTTGCAGGAAACTAGTTGATACCTATGAAGAAATATATTTAGGGTGGATTACAAACACACCTAGATTTAAATCTATGTACTTTGCTTTCTTGTTGTTTCGTTAATTGTTACTTGTTGTGTTTCCTTTCAAGACAATGTATTATCATTCTAGTATCAATAAAATTTTAAATTATTAAATATAGTCACAAATAGTGTTATGAAGTCTCTTGCAATCTTGTTTCCGTCTCACTTCGATATTTCCGCCATCGGTTGGGGTGTGACAGTTGGAAACTAATTAGAGGGATTGAAATTCAAATATTGGATGAATCTAGTTGAAGAGTTACATTGTAGGGCATCTTGTTGGTTGACAAGATCTCACCAACATTTCGAGCAACTTATCATTCATGTTTGAGGTCAATCAAGTACTTTGGAAAGTAAAAAATCAGAGGTTTGTGTGTGGGAAAAATGTTAGGGTACTAGACAACACACACCGTTCACCACACAAAGCAACAAAATTGGAATACTTGCAGCCACACATTGATGGTATCAACCATCGCACCATCTATCAGATAGGTAAATTTCAGTTTTTTGTTGTGGCTATAAATAGAAGTCACCCCATCCATGTTCATCTACTCCTTTTGCCATAACACTTTCAAATACATATCAGATAGATATATCTTTCTCTCATTCCTTTTTCATATTAGCATATCATTTGAGAAGATAAAAGATCAAGAAGATTAAGAACAAGAAAAACAAAAAAAAAGGAGTAGTAATGTGTGCTACAAATACCTATCGTTTAACACCCTTGTAAATCACCACAATTACTTAGATATTGAAGATTAAAGATCGAGAGTAACTAGAAGAAGTCGTGCTTCAATTCAAAACATTCTATTTCTTGTCATTGCTAAGATATCACTAGCTAGTTGAGTGATACATTTGTAAGGAGTCTCACCGTTAGTTATTGATTATTGTAAAACACTATTGGGAAGATACTGTGTAAGGATGTTCACCATTGTGATATAGTGGTGTGCAAGAAAAGTAAATCTAGTCACTTAGTGTGGCTAGAGAAGAAGGTGCTCGCTACCTTGGAGTAGTGAAGGAACGTAAAGAAAACACTATAGTTATAATGGGTCGAAGAAGGTGATCACTAATTTGGATTAGTAAAAGAGTTTCTACCAATGATCTTTTTTGTCTAAGGAAAAGGTTTTTAGTGGAGAAACTCTTGATTGGAGAGTTAGGGAAAGGGCACAGTATAGATTTGTTAGCGACTTGAACCTCTATAAATAGGTTGTGTATCTTTTCTCTAAACTGTTTACATATTTGTTTATTTATTATTAGTATATAAAAAGTGATCTTCCATATTTGATCTTTGAACTTAAAAATAAGCAAAAAAAAAATATATAAAGAAAACTATTCACCCCTCTAGTTTTCTACAACTTCGAATAGTAATGCCGATAGGTGCTGGTTCAAATGGTTGAAGAAGAAACAACGAGAAGATAAGAGACTTGTTCACCAGAAGAAAATAAGCTATGGTGGTGTTATCACCGACCAGAATCCCATGTGGTGCGTAAAGAGAAAATAGTGAGAGGAAGATGAGCGACAAGAAGTATAGACTAGAGATAGGAAGATGAGAGAGTAGAAGGTAAAATATTTAATAATGTGAGGGAAACTACTAGACATCTGGAAGTTAACAAGGTTTTTGGATGGAGTTAGTGAGTTGGCTTAAAATAACAAGAATTTTAAATCATAGTGTGTTTTCGACAATTTTTTTTCAAAAATAATCAATATAGTAGTTTAGACTAAACCCTAAAGCCTAAATCAATAATTCTATATATAACAAAAGCAATTCGTGAACAGTAAATCCATTTTCTTTCTTAGTTTTAGTTTTTCTAATAAACTATATTTTTATTTATTTAATTCCTTAACTAGGTCAAATGCCTTTTGTTTAATTTTTTTCTTTAATTTATTATTGAATTTTTTAATTAGTTTTTATTATTATTATAATCAACTTTACTATATTTTTCTTTACTATTATAATTTTTAATGTATGGTAGTTAATGAAATTCTATATATAACAAAAGCAATTCGTGAACAGTAAATCCATTTCTTTCTTAGTTTTAGTTTTTCTAATAAACTATATTTTTATTTATTTAATTCCTTAACTAGCTCAAATGCTTTTTGTTTAATTTTTTTCTTTAATTTATTATTGTAATTTTTAATGAGTTTTTATTATTATTATAATCAACTTTTACTATATTTTCTTTACTATTATAATTTTTAATGTATGGTAGTTAATAAAATTTTACGTATTCCTCTTTTGACATGTTTATTTCTTTTAATGTCTACTCAATATCGACTTGTAAATAGTAATTTACAAGTAATAGAAGCACTAAGATACATTTCATCAAAACTACCTCATCGTTTAGTTTTTGTTATATGTGATGTATATTTCGTCATACTAATAATATGATATAATGGGTTTCAAATTCGTATAAACCGTTGCGACGTGCTTGCTTTTTTTCTATGTTTCGATAAAAGTTTTGTCTAAAATTGAACGGGTCAAATTTAATTTTTATTTATTTTGTTAATTATCGTAACGAACCGCATGTTTGAACAACTCGGTGGTGGTATTCATTTTTAGGATTGTCTCGACGTTCCAGTGTATATTCCATTGAAAAGAAAGTTGTATTCACACTCTATTCATTTTTATCTGTTTTGGTTGCTGTAACGAGTATCTATTTTGTACCGGTATCTTAACGTACTGAACCAATGCCGACCTAAAACCCGCCGAAAAGCGCGGTAATCACACTAGTTTACTACAATGAACGCTTTTCTACTTATGAATGTTCTTATACGGAAATAAATGTTTTTCAAAAGAAAAGGGGATTATTAAAAGAAATTTATTATCTAATCAACTTCTAATAAATTATTCTAATTAACTAATAAATTATTCTAATTAATACTACGTGGTATAATATTCATAGATTTCACAATTTTACTTATATTTTATTTCAATTTAATATTTAATATTTTAATATACTTTTTAATAGTTAATAATTTATATCACTAATCTAAATATTAATAAAAGACTACAATTAATGTCACGTGACAATTTCTTCTTTAACTTCACAGTTATACTTTTATTTTTATTTAAAAGTATTTTGTTATCCTCATCCTTATTATTATTATTATTATAAATCTGTTAATTTTAATTTTAATATTATATATAAAAAATACTTTGTTATCCTTATATTATTATCTCAATTTTAATTTTAATAACATACGAAGGTGTATTTTTTGGTCTTTTGTGTTTTCGTTTTTTTTCTTTTATTTTTCTGGCATTATGATTTTTTTATTTTCTAACAAAACTTTAGTTTTTATAATTTGTGTCATAAAGGTTAAATAATTTTAGTTTTTTTATTAGTTTTTGTTTTACGTTTTTTTCGGATTTGTTCATCGTTCGTTGCTATTTAGCACAGTGTTTGATAGTCACATTTGGTCCCTCGGGGTTTTTTTTATTCGTATTCGGTGGTCACATTTGGTCTTTTAAGTTTTTTTTACCCTCTCCACTTTCTAATATGTATCGTTATAAATTCGATTCCGTCTACGTTTTATGTCACATAAGTCACTTTGTGTTAGAAATTCGTGTTTTTTTACGCTTTTTCTGATTTTGGTCTTCGTTCGATGCTACTTAGCATGGTTTTACGTCCCCATCTCCTCATATTGATAGCATGCTTTTATGCCCACTGGCCCGCAACGCGGGTAGCTTAAGACTAGTTATAAATATAAAAATACTTTTTCCTAATTTATAATAATGAACACCAATTTTTTCTGTAATTCAAATATTAAACATCGTATTTTTAATTATATATTTTTAAACTTATTCATACTTATTTTATCTCCAAACCAATTTTCGTTATTGTTAATTTAATTTTATGATTTAAAATCCTCTTACGTAATCATTCTTTAATAACAAGTTTACTATTAAATTTAGTAATACGTTCATATTATATAAAAATGTATAACGAATAAATACTCAATTTAAAAAAAGTTCAATCTAAGAAATTTAACAAATATGTATACTTTTTCATCTCGCATTGTATCATTTATTCAGTTCCATTGTAATACATAAGATCAAAAAAGCAAATTTTATCTCGTTGTTTGTTTCACAATGATTATAAATAAAATTCAAGTTCTAGCGCTATTTAGAGTTGGTGTATTTTTAAAATAACTAGTGTTTCTCACAGTTTGTACATGTGTTTTTCCAGAATCAAAAGTATACATTTAAACTGTTAATTGTTGATAAAAATTGTATATTCCGAGTAGAACCAAATGTTGTCTACAAAGAAGTTTTTAAAGATTTTTAATTTGTATCAATAGATTTGTAAATTTGATTTTATACTTTTTTTGTTATTACATGTAATGCAATATGTAATTATTTATTATAATTTTTTATTAGATCTTTTTTTGAACTTAATCCGCGTAGTATACGGGTCTATATCCTACTAAGTGTATATAAATATGACTTAGTCCCGCGTAGTATAGGGTCTATATCCTACTAAGTGTATATAAATATGTTTTGACGATGAGTGGACACATTACACAATAAATATGTTTTATTTTCTAATCATAGTTAAAGTATAAAGTATAATTAATCACAAAATATAGCCTCTTGTCCTTTTAACAATTTGAATTATTATTAACTAGTGGAAGGATAAGCACGTTTGGCACTAACAAAATGAATAGAGTGAGGTAATTATGATATGGATTCGTATTGAGAAATTTGACTCACTAATATATGTTGCCATTTTAGGGTTCATCAATGAATGCTACCACCAATATTTATTACTTTCTAAACAAAAATTATTACTCAACTGTGTCTAATGTCTGAAAATAACTATTGTTACTGCGTATTTTTTATCTACTTTACGTGACGCTTGTGTACATTATCTCGCGTGCTAGACTTTAAGATTAAAAAAACTATTTTTACCTATAATATTCATAATTTATCATCCAAAAAATAATGAAAATAACAATTTATGATATTAAACACACATTTATATATATTTAAATATTATTACTTTTTTAGAATAACAACTCCGACACCCATCACCACTTCTATAATCAACTCATTTCACAATGGGTCTCGCACCCTCGACCTGTACGGAATGGGGTACCGTATAACAAACTAAGATAAAATTAGGGTAAATGTTGTCTAGAAATTACTATCACTTGTGTGGTGTCAGATGCGCGATCGGATGAATGGGGAAGTGTCTTCTTTACACGTGGAGGTCATCCAGGGTCCTGGCATTCAAATTTGAAAAGATAGTTACCGCCTTGTCTCCTTTTATCTTTCCCGGCTCTCTCGTTTTACACTTCCATCTTCCCTTTTACATTCTTTTGTCTCTTTAAACTTTTCTTCTTCTCGGTTCTCATCATGAGCCGTAAGGATCGATCATTGACCCCTTCTGTTATTACTCCGGCGGAATTGCAAACCTTTGATGAGTATTTTCAATTCCCACCCGGAGTTATCTCCCCGTTTGCCTGGTCCTAGAGAGTCTACATCATGTACTCCTGATCACATAGTCATATATACTCCATCTTTCACATTTTGTGGAGTTCACGATCTTGTCATCTTATAAGATGTCATTGTTTATACATTATCATATCCACTTCACTTAGATTCATCCTCTAGCCTTTTTAAGGATAGTACAGTTCGAACTTAGGTGTGTTGCTTTTGTGGGTGCACCGTAAAGACACAAATGAGTGAATCAACAAAACATGAAGGAATATTATGATAAATTCAGTTCCGTATTAAAAAACTAGTTATTAAGGTCATTAATACAAACCCAATTAAAAAGTTAACCCAAAAGATTGGAAATCAAAAGTAATGCCTAAAAGATTTCATCTTCACCAAGTGATGAAAGAGATTAGCCGAGCATGGACATAGTTTGACAAAGGCGCTTACGATCAATCTTAGATCCCGAGAATACTAGACACTCTAAACCTAATGATTGTAGTGGAAAGTAGATGGTGGAGTGGTGGCAAGTATGAGAGAAATGGTTTGATGACTTGAAATGAAACCAAGCACCCCTATTTATACCTGGAAATAGACCCTTCACACCGCCCCGTGCCCCTGTGTCTTCCTTCTTCTATGTCTTCATTTAATGAGTATGTCAGATCAGTCTGCTACACGACCCCGTGTGTAAAAGGCACAGCCACGTGGCCATTGTACATGTTGTACTACCCCAGATATGCAAATCTGGAAGTTAACCATAACCCGTGTCCAAGGGACACGGCCCCGTGTCTCTTGTCTGCATCTGTTTGTCTTCTTATGTTTTGGAATCTTAAAAGGGCACGACCCCATGCTGACAAGGCACGACCCCATGCTTGACTCCTGATTCATTGTTTTTAGTCTTGGGGTGAAGCTCGGAGGGTTGGTATAGTGTGTTGTCTTCCCGTCTTTCATGCTTATGTTGGTTTTTGTCGTTAATTTGTTTCTTTTGTTCATTTAAGCTCTTTTAATCCTGGAAAATCAAAAGTATACAAAGAAACACACTTTTCCAACATTAGTACTAAAAAGGGTTGAATTTATACCGTATTTGATAAATTTATATGTTACATTTGATGCATATCAATGGCGACTGGTTTACTTTCAAAAAGCGAAAAGATAGTGTTTTGCCCCCTTGTTACTCCTTTGTGCCAATTTCTACTTATATGAAGGAGTGTAAAATCATTTTATTTTTGTTTCTCCTTGCATGCTACCTAAGTCCCTTCCCTTCCGTGATCCTACTCTTGCTATTGAGGATAACGCTCCATCGGTTGCTTCCTCGGATGGCTTTTTGTGGAAGCGGATGTGCGAGAATCTGACCCATGCTTTCAACTTCCCTGAGGAAGTTATGGTTTTTGGGTTGTGTTAGTTCGCTTCTACCTTATTAACCTAAGGTGATTATGGATGGTATTGGTGAGTTTTTACTTTTTCTAGGGTTTAGTGATGGAAAATTTGACCCTTTTTATTTGACTTTCTCTATCTAGTCGATTGAGTGTTTATAGGCCTTTTTTGTGGTATATCATTGTAGTCTATGCTGCAGGGGTGCTTAAAACTTGACCTTTATTCATGGTGATGAGAACCATGAGGAGAACCCAAAGGTTGGTACTGCCCCTGATAGTGGAACTCTTTCGCATGTGTTTTCTGCTCGCCAGGCTTTGGAAGGCTCTCATAACTTCCCCCACATTGAGACTGTTAGTAGTGGGGTAGAGTAGATTGAAGTTACTTTGTCTCGCAAGCGGAAAGGTGAACCTATTGTTGCTATTGATGTTAAAAAACAGATTCCTGGTGGTCCGAACATCCGTCATCGTCTTTGAAATTCCAGTAACCAGAAAGGGCAACCCTCATCCCGGACTGTTTCGGAAGCCCCTTCGTTTAATGGTAAAGGTTCCTTTTTCCAACATTTGAAAGTTTCTAAGCCATCTACCATCCTTGTTTTGAAAACTACCTTTGTAAGTTGTTTATGTATTCATGTTATACTTTCCATGTTCTAAAGTATTCATATTGCTGTGTTTGTATTCTCCTTCCCCTTCCCTTTTTTATATCATAGAAGTTTGTTTAAGACCCCTGCTGACGTTCTAGTTTCGTTTCCTTCGGGTGTCAAAGAATCCACCTAAGGGTTTGGGTTTTACCTATGTTGTTACCAGTTCCTCTCCTTTTAAGTTACCAACAGGGATGAAACTCCCTTGGATCTCCCACCGCTTCATGCCACTACCAGTGCTTCTCCTTTAGCTCTTCTTTTTTCAAGAAGGTTATACTACTCCCGTTGTCCTTAATGTCACACCCCGACCCGCAGCGGAAACAAGAGTCGGGGCATAATTGGGTTATCACCAAAGCACATGACATTTACTATTATGTTTCATAATTAAATGAAGTCAAAGTTACATTTCTCAAACATCCAAACATGTTCATTCAATACAAGGGAAAATAATCAAACATAACAATCCAAATACTAAATCGTTTTATTTCTTCTAATCCAGGTCCTATGTGTTCCTAGCTGCTGCTGGTTCACCTGTATCATGTGTAAAATGGGAGGTTTTGGGTCAACATAAGTTGGCGAGTGAACCTTATTAGATAAACATTTGATAATGATTTTATGGTTAGTTTATCAATAAAATATTGTGCATAATCATAAAAGAGCAAATGTAAGTAATCAAGCATTGGCAAAATAGCAGTTACAATTATAACATACAATAACACTTGATAGCATACATGAGCATACCAATATCATAAGATAACTAACATAAATGAACTGTGCGATCAAGGCTCAATCAAGCGGAGCCGGTCGTATTGCATGAACTGGAAATGTAAATTGAACTGTGCGCTCAAGGCTCAATCAAACGGAGCCGAACGTATTGCATGAACTGAAAATGTAATTTGAACTGTGCACTCAAGGCTCAATCAAACGGAGCCGAGCGTATTGCATGTATTGAAATGTAAAATGAAATGACCGATCAAGGCTCAATCAAACGGAGCCGATCGTGCGGGCACGCCAAGATCAACCGCATAATAAAATGGGGATCAAACTCAACCTCGATGGATGGGGAGCTGCGGCCTCGGCAATTGCATGTACTGAATTAATAATTTGCATCCAATAATAACTACTTAACAGCAACAAACTAATACACATGTCATGATATGATGTATGCACAATAATTTGGTTATAATATGTAAATAAACAAGACACATGATACACCCCAAAAACGTGATTAAAACGGGGAATTTGAAAGGTTCACTCACATTGGGTGCGTTGAATTTGAGATGGTGAGATGCGCACGATTTAGATGAGCGAGTCGACGAGGAATCACTAACCTAAATAATAATGGAAAAAAATATATTAAATGGATGGATTTTATTAAAGGTTTTAATGGGATTTTTAGATATATTTTTGTGAGTTTATGGCTATTTTCTATCTTTAAAAATGTTATTTTTAAGTATTTTTAATTGATTTTTAAATTAAAATAAACAAATAAATATATAAAAAAATATTATTATTTTACTGTTTGACCGTTGACCGTTGACCGTTGACCGGTTCGGTCAGCGGTAAATGTTGCGCCAAGCGGGATTCGAACCGGTGACCTTCCGTTCACGTGCACGTAGCTCTACCAACTGAGCTACGTGACTAACCCGTTAGAAACTCAGTTTTAATTATATTTATATACTTATTTGAATTAACTGAAAATACCTTTATTTACAAAAACGTTTTAATTCAATTGACCGGTGCTTGGGACAGGATTCGAACGCGCGACGTGAAGTTTATCTTGCACACAGTCCACCGCTGGACTGTGTGTCTAACCCGGTTATATTCTTGATTTATATTATACTTAACAACTACCCGATTCAACCCGGGTTAGTTCATGATTTAAAAAGAATGTTATTATACAAGTGTGCGCGTAACAAGGATCGAACTCGGGACATGTCTATGAAATTTGCACACAGTCCACCGCTGGACTGTGTGTCTAACCCGTTTATAATCCGAATTTTAATTACTCTTATCTCATTATTAAGTTCGTCTTCTTCATTACGATTGCAGACTTTACTCAAACATCTGGTTCGTGATTTAACTAATTACTAAGCATGACGACAAGCTTGAATGAACTAAACCGAACAGTTTGGGGAAAGAAGATACCGGACAGGTTGTCTTCCTCAGAGAGTCCGGCGAGAATCTGACAGCTCTGTTTTTGAACCTTCGGCTGAGAGGGTCTATCAACAGAATTAAGGAATTAGATTTGAAATTGAACTAGGGTGCATTGATTATTAGTACGTTTGAATGTGCATACCGATAATTAGCGGGTTTCCGGCAATTCCAGAATTTCTCCGGCGAACACAGAAAATCCAGCAAAATCGTCTGTGGCTGATTTTGAGTGATGGATTAATGTTAGTAAAGTTCTATCAATAGATTGAAATCGCAAAGAAGGAATATCTTACCGGTTTGTGTTGAACACGGTTTTCCGGCGATTTCTGCAGAGAATTCCGGCGAACAGTTTTAGGTGCTCAAATGATTTGAAAACGCGACGAAAAGGAAATGGAGTGTTGTTGTGATAGTTATGAATCGTGCAAATGATCAGAACTTGAATTAAATCAGAGTTTGATAAATTTTCGGTTTCAACTACCGGAAGTGATGAAGCTTTAAGATCATTCAATTCGGACTTAATTAGAAACCGAAATATATCGGTTATAAGCTGGCCAGATGAAAACGAAGTGATTTGGCGATCGGTTTGCCGATTTCCGTTATTCAGATGGCATTAACGGTTAATTCGAGTTTGTATATAAGATCCAAATGCTCTCCTAAAGTTAACAGAAAACACTTGGTGGCGGAGTGGTTTGGGGATAGGATGATAAGTTGTTTTGAAGGTTTGGCTGACCCGGGTTCGAGTCCCGGCAGCTACAATTATTTTTTATTTATTTTATTTTAACTTTTTATCAACTATAATTTTTATAGTTTAGTTTATTTATTAATTATGTAACGTTTAAACTCAAAATAATCACAAATAATTAACAAATTTTCATAACTTGGTACAAGATTACAAAACGAAGCGGGTTTTGGAGACCCGATTTTTTTACAAATGTTACACCTAACTAGAAAATCACCTCATCAACTATCATTAATACCGGGAAGGTAGCCCAAGACTTTATGTTGAACTCCATTCTTGCAGACCGTCGATACGTTGATTCTTCCTTGGATCCATGAATTTTCAAGGATCAATACTGTTTGACGTTGTGTTAGGGGTTTACTAGAGAAGCAGTGATGTTTTCGCATGAGAAGGCTCTAGAGAAAGAGAAAGAGGACTTGGTAAAACGGTTGGCCACCTCCTAGTCTCGTGATGCCTCTCTTCAGTCTCGGGCTGTGAATGTTGAGAGATCGCTTGCGGAGAAGAAGTCATGTTTTCCTTGTTAATGTTTTCCTACTACTTTGTATGTACTGTTTATTTTTGTTCGCCCTCCTTTTTCTTTGCTGTTGTAGGCCGAGCTGTCTCAGGTATATAAAAACCTGCATCACCTGGAGGCGTTAATACCAGAAAAGAGACTGGCTGGGAGGAGAAGGGTAATCATTTGGTGGGAGACCGGGAGCAGCTGGAGGAGGATCTTAAGTACTATCAAGTTTGTGCCACAAGCATATTATTGACCTGGAAGATCTTCAATAAGAGATGGTGATGGTCCAAGAAGATAATTAAAAGCTTGTTGCGGAGAGGCATTGGTTGGTATCCTAAGATTTTGGTCGATTGGTTACTTATCTTAAAGGAAATCAAGAGAAAATAGACTTGCTAACCAAGGCGAATGAGGTTTGTAAGGGTGCCGGGTACCTGGGTGGTTTGAAGGATTGGTACACCTATTCTTCTTAGGGTCTTAGAAGGAAGAAAACCCCGAGGTATGATTCGAAGATTAAGAACAACTCCTCAGGGTTCAAGAGGAATTAAACAAAAGGGTTCCTCCCGTGCTGGAGCAACTATCCGCAAGCCCTGGTGTGTCCCTACCTGAACACGAAGTCTTGCTCCCTCTCCCAGCCTCGGGACCTTCCGACCAAATGCCCCTACTTTGAAGCTTTTAGTGTTTGTTATCTTTTGAACAATGTTAACTTAGGCAAGTAGTTCGATATGGTTGTAACTCATACAATATTATCCTTTGACAATGTTATGCTAGGACTTTCATGTTGGGGTTCTTTGGATTGGAAACAGAATTTTGGAACTTGACTATGGTTGGAGCTGATATTCTGGGGTGTACTCAAAGATTCCATGACTTATCTCGCTTAGTCCCCTACCTGGTAACACCCGAGTTCAAACGCATTAAATGCTATATCTGGGGTTTAGCTCCTGAAATAGCATGGTTACATCTGCAAACCCTACCACGAGTACTTGAGCGGTGAAGTTAGCCGTTACTCTCATTGAAGATGCAGTAAGGATGAAGAAGTTGAGGATGAAAGGAGCAGAAAAGAAAAAGTCGCATGTTGATTCTTCTAGTGATGGGAAGCGAAAGTTTTCGCACTTCAAGAAGGGTTTAAGGGTGAACAATAACAAGCGGAGATAAACAAACCAGCTTAAGGAGGCGAAGGCACTTGTTGCCACAAACGATACTGGTGCTAAGGAGTATGCGGGAAACCAAGCTCAAGGAAGAGCTTTTGATATTAGAACGAAGGATGCACGCCAAGACCCTAATATGCTCTCCAGTACTTTTCCTATCAACCAACACTTCGCATCCTACACTTGAGTCCCTATCTTGAGAATTTCATTTCCTGAGTCCCTGTTGTTTTAAATTCGCTATATTTTGAGTCCATGCCATCAATTTGACCATTGAACAATTGTGGAAAGACTATTTTACCCCTGACATTTAATATTATTATTACCTCTATATTAATCTAAAACATTTGTTTGTGAGTAAAATTTACTATTCATTAAAGACTATTTTACCCCTTATACGTTTCTTCATTTACAACTTTGTCACAAATCATTTTTCATTATAATCCTAACACCTTTGCACTTTAAACTTTGGTCTTTATTCTTTTCATCTTTAACAACTTTGTGTTTTACGTTTCGGTTTAAATTGTTCGAGTTAACACCCTGCAACACGCGCGTGTAGTTCAAGGTTTTTAAATTTTTTTTGCCGTTTAACGGCCCCGTCGCGATATCCATGTACTAGTAGTTATTATTTTCTATATTTTACATTTCGGTCTAAGTTTTGCGAGTTAAAAGCTGCAACGTGCATGCGTGGTTCAGCGTTTTTATGCTTTTTATTGGGTTTAATGGTCCCGCTGTAAAACGCGGGTCTTAAACACTAGTTATCTAGAAATCATATCATCTATTCACGAACCCAGACATCTTTTCAACCATTTCAACTCAAATCCCAATTTCCATAACACCTCATTATCATCTTCAAACCAAAATGGTGTTTCAACAATGAACATATCCAACGTTCAAGATGATGAACAGATCCAAGAAGATTCATGTAACCCATAATCTGTTCCTCTCATTCTTCTAAACTCAGTCATTTCCTTTTCATCTCCCATACTTCTTTCTTTCTTGAGTCAAATTGCCATGTACATATCCAATGTTCAAGATGATGAATAGATCCAAGAAGATTCATGATGATGAACATATCTTCATAATCCCCTTATCCTTATTATTAACATCAGTTTTGTAATATTCGAAGATTCAAGATGATGAGTAGGATGAATGAAAAGGTGTTGTAGATTGTTGTGTGCAAAATGCAACATATAAATTACATTAAACAAGGCTTAAAATCAACCCTTTTTCGGTACTAATGTTGGAAAAAACATGTTATTTTGTTTACTTTTAAATTACAGGATTAAAAGAGCTTAAATGAACAAAAGGAACAAATTAACAGCAAGAACCAACACAAATGCAATGAAGAAGGATTGGCGCAACTAGCTGAACCCAATACACATCCAAAGCAACAAAAAATAAAGAAGACAGAAGCTTTGGCATGGGGCCGTGCCCAATAAAGATTCTTTGTAGATAGAGACAACAACAAAAGACAACTGACAAGGGGAGTGCCAAACCAACACGGGTCGTGATCAACTCTAAGATTCGCAGAATCTTGATAGTACAGCAAGTACGCTGACCTCGGGCCGTGCTATGACACCACGGGGCATGTTAGTACACAGACCTGACATCTGCAGTTAATGAAGGGAGAGAAAATGATCACCACGCGGCCGTGCCAGGTGGCCACGAGGTCGTGCCTGCCCTCTATTTCCAACTATAAATAAAGGTTTTTGGCTTTGGAGAAAGCATCCCTTGGTAAACCACTTCTCTCACACTTGCCATCAGTCCACCACCACTACAACACCAACACCCACCACTATCATCCATCTTTCATCTTTTAGAGTGTGTAGTAGTCTCGGGATCCAAGATTGATAGTAAGAGTTCTTGTCAAACAAAGGCCATGCTTAAATCTCTTACATCACTTGGTGAAGACAATCTTTTATGTTGGACTTCTGATTTCCAATCTTGGCAACTTTTTATTTGGGTATGTATTAATGACGTTTAATAACTAGTTTCTTATACTGCAAGTGAACTTTAGTAAAATATTTCTTTATGTCTTGTTGATTCATTCATTCGTGTCTTTATGGTCTATATAAAGCACATTAACTGCCTGGAAGGGGTTAGAAGTGTGTTTGGGTAAAGTTCTTGCCTCGTTCAGTGTATAGATCCTGCGAGAACTTGGTTCAAGCTTTTAAGGACTTCCCTTGAGGCCAGATAGCATCAAATCAGGGGAAGTAAGAACGCTTGAACCTCTTATAAATAAACTACTATTAAAACTTTATCCGGCCTTGCGGGACTGTATCCCTGCTGACTCAACCACTTGGCAGAGGGTAACGTTGCCTGGAAGGGGGCCTACTTTATTTTGCATTAATAACTTAATTATCTTCCAAAATTCCAACCTTGCGGGACTGTATCCTTGCTGACTTAGACCAATAGGTTGAGGTAACGTCGCCTGGAAGGGGCCTACTACTATAACTAAGATAATCTCTTAAAAAGCCAAAGCGTGGAAATCATCAAATGAGACATAGAAGAGGAGTTGGAACTTGGACCCAAGTGATTCTTTCTTGTCTATTTGTTTTCTATTTTTATTTACGTTTTTATCTTTATTTTATCTTTCAAAAATTTTATCAAAATTTGGTTAGATTAGACGTTAACGATAAGCCGGTATTAAAAGTTTTGTGTCATTGGACGACCTCGGTACCATCACTATACTACGTCCACGATGGATGCACTTGTCCTAACGTGTGTAAAGTGGTAGTATTGTATCGTTTTTATAAATGTAAAGCTTGATTCACGAGTAAAAAATGTTTAAAATATAACTAAAAATATAATCATGCTCGACCCATGTCAGAGGTCATGCATGGAACATAAATCAATTGATTTAGGGATTTACCACCATTATCACCTAACCCTTCACTAAATCCCTCTTTTAGTTGAAATCTTGGATGTAACATGAATTTGGTTTACAGACATGTGATTTTGAACTCAGATGAAAAGAACAAATTCGATTGATGTACCAGATAGATTACTAAAACAAAATCGTATGTGTTGTTCTTATGTTTTCTACTTCTGAATATTTATATCAGTTTGTACATCAAATAGGCTGTCTTACCCTTTCCTTAGCCAGGTGGTAATGGAGTTAACTTTAATACAGAGTTCAAATTTGAGTTAAAAAAGAAATTAGAAATTTATATATGACTTTAATATGCAGATCTTCAATTTGGGGTTTGGGATTTGGATTTGGGGTTGTGAGGAGGGTGGTGGCAGGTGGTGGTTGATTAGGTTGATTGTGGTGGGGTGCTGGTGGATGGCGGCATAAGGTGGTTTTAGAAATTAGGGTTTGTTTTTTTTTGTTTTTTTAATATGGTGAGATTACCAAAATACCCCTTGACCTTACGGTCAAACTAACAAAATCTTAACGAAGGGACTTAAAGTGTAGCCAATTTCAAACAACAGGGACACAAAAAATGAAATTCGGAAAATAGGGATTCAACTGTACCTTGCCTTCAAAACTCATGAACTCAACTCAAATTGTAGTTTAGTATTATCTCTAACTTCAAAGGAATACTAAATTCTTTTACCACCGGGGATTTATTGCAATTTCCATTTTATTCTTTTCCCATGATACATGTTATGATTTAAATTTTAATTCTAACAACTTATTCAAACCAAACATGTTAAAAATTGAGATTCAAAGTCTTCTGAATTCGAATATTTTCTTCTATACACTTTAGAAAGGTGTATGTAACTTATAAATGGTATAAATAGTTACACATATATTATAAGTAATATAAATAAAAATATATAAGAAGAATCACACTTATAACTATAATTGTTTTTGCACTTATAACACCTACAAAATAAATATTGGCTAGACTTACAAGTGTGGATCAATTTAATCCACAAAGGGTGAGCAATCGTACGCGTTAGTCACTCTAGATTCTTAAACTCGAATTCATTTTGAATGTTTTAGCCTTAAAGGTCATATGCTCTAACATACACTGCATTTTACATGATTCGATTGATTAACTTGGTATTGGTATTGGTAGAGTTTGTTGTAAGGAATCACAAGGAAATTGATTATTACAACAAATCTATATCTATATTATATAATAAGATAAATGTTTTGGAAGCACTTGTCACTATTTTAGACCATCTATTTTTTATGTTCCTCCTTCTCTCTCCTACTTAATTATGCATAACCATGATTTAATATTTGATAGTTATCATATTACTATACTAGTTTAAGATCCCATGAATTTCACGGGTTGCTAAAAGAAATTTTTTTCATTATCAACGTTGACATAAATATTATGATTTTATACACGTTAAAACACAAACGAATATATTAAATTATGACGGCAAATTAAAATACATGAATATGAAACGATCACAAATCTTTGAAAATCTCTTTATAAAACACATTAGTTGTTTTATTTGTTTCTCATTGTTGTCAAGTATTAGTAGTTGTTTCAAGTACAAACCCTTGATAAAGTAACATACAATTGACTATGAGAGAAGACGGGTTGTTTCAAGTACAAACCAACTTTGGGTCATAGAGACCCAAACGGGTAGCTGTTTCGACTCCAACCTGCTGATCCACCAATTTGACTACTCCTAAATATAACTATATAAGCTAAGGACTCAAGAAAAGAAACACATTTTAGTTGACTTCCCCAACAGTCAAAGCATGAAGGCAAGGACTACTGAGTTTCGCGATCAACTGTGAAAGCCGAGAATGCATGCTTGAAGGGTTCTTGAGCTGCAACTGTGATAAGGCCATTTTTTCGAACCTCCATACACCTCATCACCCATTAGAGAAAATCGAAGGTACTTTGCAAGCCGAGAGTTCCTCATGTTTGTTTCGCTTACCTTTAAAATAGCCTTCCAGGTTGCATAAATGAGTTCATATTAGGTTCACTTCATGTGTATAAATGAGTTCATATTAGGTTCACTTCATGTTTCATTTTTTTGTTCATGCGTATAGATCAATTCCAGTTACAAACCCCCATACTTTGTAAATTGTAAATTCAAGGTTTACATATGATGTGTGTAAATAGAAGATCATGATGCTGTTATATTTCTTGTTTAAGTATTCATGTTCATGTTGATAGAAATCCAATTGCTGGAAATAAATCAAGAATCACAACCGGAAAAAAATGATCAAGAAACCCAAGGGGTGTTCCAAAACAACCAAAACCGACGGAAGAAAGCCGGACGATTTGCCAGTTCAAAATAAAAATAGTCTGGTTTACAATTCGGTTTTAACAGTTTAAGGCCAGGAACTTAGAACTATCTATGCAAAACCAAACAGGCTGTTTAACACATATTATTTTAATAATTCAAAATATGAAGTTATAGATATGTATTATAACTATAAACAACCATTGCCAATTTTTAAAAAGTTAATAGAAAATTATGCAACTTTACGGAAAAACGTATGTATATGTTTTGCCTAAAAACCGCAAACTAAAACCGTAAAAACCGGTCGGTTCAGGAAACCCAACCAACCCGGCCAGTTTGATTTGTATTTTCTCAAATTCGTAGTTACCAGCTGACCCAAAACTTCCATCGAAACCAGCCACACAGAACAATGAACACCCCTAGTGAATACAAACCCTTACTTCCTTTATAGTCCAATAATTTGGAGAAGCATAAAAAACAAAAACAAAATCAAACAATGTGATAAACAAAAAAGTCAATTAGCTCATAGCTTCAAACACACAAACAACAGAATCTCCCACCATACAAAAAAAAAAAAAAAAAACAGGTAGCATAATATACCTAGCTGATGCAGGCATTCAACTTCATCAAAAATGGAGTTAAATGTATCCGAATCCACTTTCGTTATATCATCCTCTCTTCACTGCACCAACCACAAAAACCATCAAACACTTCCACAATTACATACAAAACCGTAACAAACTGTACGTATATATTACCACTAATCAGATTCTTAACTGCAAGATACAGAATCACTACATAACGGAGTACGATCAAATTTACTACCTTTAGTTGGAGTGTTTGGATTTCTCGAAGACATAAAAGCGACTGCCGGTAATCCAGACGCTTTAATAGTGGCAGAGATCAACGGATGAGAGGCTGATTTGGTAGTTCCGTTGTCGGCAGAAATCGACGGGTTAGAATAAACATAGCCAATATCCCATCCTCAATCCCACGTTGAAAAAGAATAAAGGAAAGGGATCTGGATCAAATTGTTTTTAAATAACCAAAATAAACACAACAATCACAAAGATAAACAAACCTTGTATCAGAAGATTGATTGGTTGATCTTCATCTTCATCTCATCGCAACGCAGTTAGGGATAGATGGAAATGGGAAGAATGGCGTTTTATGGCTCGATCGATTGAAGAACAGAAAATCCCGCCCAAGAGGGAATTGCCGAGACATGTATTTTTTTTTTAGTATAATAGATAGATTAATTTACAGATGATTTTTTTAATATGAAAATTAATTATGAATTTTCAAAATAAACTTATTCTTTTTTACCTAAAGTCTTATATATATATATATATATATATATATATATATATATTATTTTGAATGACAATATTTACTTTACTATATTCACTAATAATTCTAAATTTTTCATCAAATGGCTAGCCTAACATTGGCTAAAACCTTATATTTAAGTCTCCATATAGATGATATTTAAAACCTTATATTTAAGTCTCCAAATATCAACAAATGCAAAATTATGTTTGTTAACGTATTATAAAAAATAAAGAATAATGATAATAGTTGTTTTTTAATGACTGACTAAAAAGAATGGATGGTAAAAATATATCAAATATTAAAAAGTTCAAATTTAGTCCTTAAACCTTTATATGTATTAATATTTTGAGTTAATTACATAGTTAGTCTCTGTGGTTTGCATAAAGTGACATACTTAGATACTAATAGTTTAATATCACATTCTAGGGTATTAACTTTTCATTTTGTAACGTTTGGAGGTATTAACGTTACAGTTTGTTAAACTATTAGTACCTAAGTATGTTATTTTGTGCAAACCACAGGGACTAACTATGTTAATACTCTAGAAGTTAATACCTCCAAACTTTACAAAATGAAAAGTTAATACCCTAGAAGGTGATTTTAAACTATTAGTAACTAAGTATGTTATTTTATACAAACCACAAGGACTAACTATGTAACTAACTCTAATATTTTTTTATATATTTACAATTATAATATAAGTTAACTTAAATACGTTAAAGTTATATTTAAAGGAGTAAGTACACATTAGTTGAATTAACATCTATCAATTATACAAAAACAATTTAAAACACCGTCGAAAAACTGTTTTAAGAAATTCATTGATCGGTTCTTAGTGGCTGCTTTCATGATTGTCAAACAAAATTCAAATGAAATAATTGACAAAATAGGACCACTGATCACTACAAATATACACTTTCTATATGGTTATAAAACCATTATCATCATCACAGATATTTACCACTTACGGAATCTCTGATGGGTCCGTGACCTCATACGTAAGGTCAACATGTCGGTTTTGCGGGAGCTCGTTCGTAACTTTACGGGTTGTGTTTGTGGTGAAGAACGGGCCCCAGTGTTTTAGATTGAGCTGAGTTGGTTCTTTTAAAATTGTACCATTTTTCTCGTACGAATACCCTTATCATATAAAAGGTACGAATAGAGTGAAAAGATAAAAAAAACGCGGTGCCATTTTTGTAATTATTTACTCGTAGAGTAATTATCAAAATTATCATATAAGATCATTTTATAAAATTACCCTACAAGATCATTTGTAGGGTAGTTTTGATAATTACCCTACGAGCAAATAATTACGAAAATGTCACCGTGTGTTTCTGTTCTTTCATACGTTTTGTACGATAAGACTCTTTGTACATGAACTTAACTCATATAGGTAAATATAAATTGTTATACTTCACATAATATTTAAATGTAATTTGTTAATTTTACTAGTATATGATTAAAAGTAATTTTTTATTTAAAATAGCTAAATTATTTATAAAAAATTTAAAAGGTGATTATGAAGTGAAAGTAGACCTATCTTTTGCTTTAGATTCGAAGCTTATTCAACCCTCAAAACAATTTTATTCATCCTTTTTACTGATTGTCAAAAAAAAAAACATTTTTCACTGACTGCCCAAAAAAATACTAAAGTTAGATAAGTGACATGATGACATGAAATTAATAATTTATATTCAATAAAAGTTTTAAGTGACTGAATATTTGAAAAGACATAAGGTAACAATATATCATCTAGGGCCCATTTGTTTGTAATTTATCTCCAGCTCGCTAACTTCATAGAATCTGTGTTTAAGAATTAAGAGTTCGGCCCATATGAGATTTGATGAAGTCATGAAGCAACTCGCCGATTCCAGCCCAATTGCAAAATATACTTAATGGGCTAACCTCTCACATTCGCCTAGAGGTGAACAAAATAACCCGTTAATTAACCGTAACCATTTATTAACTGAAACCATAACCGGTTAATAACCGCTCGAGGAATAACCGATTACTGGTTATTTTTAACTGTAGGTTAGTAACCGGTTATAAATATTTAGTATAATAAACGGTTATTAACAGGTTTTTTTAACCGGTAGACCGGTTAACCGAAAAAAAAAATCAAAAAAAATCAAAAAAAAAAAAGATAAAAAACTAGTTATTAACCGAAAATAACCGGTTAAAGTAATTAATTGGACTAGTTAAAAAAATAACCGGTTAAAGCATTAACCAGTATAACCGGTTAACCGAACGGGTCATTGAAATTAACTGGTTTGTGCACCTCTACTCTCGCCTACCAAAGTTCCATGTATAAATGAAAAGCTTTCAAAACTGGGGCACCATAAACACCTCAATTTAACAATTTATGAGTGTTTTGAGATTGATGACCAAATGCAAATACCAAAGATGGACCATATACCAAATTTCTTCCAATCGCAAAGCTAAATCGATCAATGTTCAGCTGAAGAAGCTTCTAATGTGATTTTTCCTAAACTGTGGACGCACATAATTATATTTGTACATGTTATGTAGCTAGTTATTTATGGATTTTCCTTCTACTACGAGAGCTTCACAACAAACCAAACTTGCGTCCAAAATGGAGTTATGAACAAGATTTCGATGTTTGAAGGTGTGTTGTTGGAACAACCGAAGCTGCAAAAAAATTGGTAAAAATAGATGAAACTTGTCCAATATGGGAGGCGAGACAAACCTTGGCGTGGTTTATAAGGAAGAACACTATGTTTCCTTAAAATGTGGGAACCCTAGCACCCTAACTCGCCTATGTCACTTGCGATATGTGTGACACATTGTGGCTCTTTGATGACACTCTTTGCGATTCGCATCCCCACGAGAATTGCCTTTAAGTTTTTAAAGTTTGGTATGGCCCAGCCGTAGTTCCCACTACACGAGTCAATATTGTTGCTGCTATTGCAGTTCCCACTAGTCTTGGGTAAGGGTTACTTATTCCCCTAAGTTTCATCTGGTATCATAAATTAAAATGACAAAATTGGTATTAGTTTAAATCTAGTTCTATACAATTAAATATTGTTTGTTACAAGATTAATGCGCGGATCGATTTCTTTGTGTGTGAGCATCAACTTAGGCTTATGAGTTCACCTTGTGATGATGATGAGAAAAGCCACAACACACATAACATAAACCTTTCCAGCAAATTAGGAATCTTTAACTCTTTCCACATAATACAAAAACATCAAAAAGCTAGTAATATCTTGGGCGTGTGATCCATCTCTGGCAGTACATTTTTTATACGAGGTATTATACTATAATTTTCCACATGAATAAACACAATATCTTTATTGTAATTTTATTATTATTTCAATAACTATAACACATTATCCCGTAAGTCAACCCGCAAATGTCAAACAGTCCATATCAAGTACTATTTTTCGATGTTCTTTTCAATCACTGATCAGTGATCATCATGCCTTGTTTACATAGTGTCAATAGAAAATTTTACCGATTCTTGAGGACGATGTGGCACAACAACAGATCAACAGAGAGCGCCATTGGGGCGGAGCATGATGGTTGCTTAGGTAGCATCTAAGTGATGCCGTGTGACAACATTTTTTTTCTCAATGAAGCCCAAAGGAGGCCCTCCATAACACATAGTCTAATAGTGTTGGAAATTTGGTGAATGGATATTTAATATATTTATAATTGAATGAAATTATAATATTAATTAGAATTTTCATGTGGTAAATAAAAGAGAAACTTTTGAGTAGAGGTTGTTTAATGACATTTAACTTAGTTTTATTAGAGTTTTTAAGTCTCTAATTAAGTGACTAATTAAATGAAAACCTTTCACTATTCCTTAACTCTTGTACAAATAGTAGGCTACGTGCTACTTTTGTAAAACAAGATTATGGTTTTCCTTGATACATGGAGAATACTAGAAGGAGGATGAACACTTGAAGGACCAACTAGAGAGATGATCCATCTCTACTTGTTTTCCACCACATGAGTTCAAACACTATAATTTTATCAGGTGTAACCTCGGGCGCGTGGCCATATCCGGCAGTACATACTGCTTCGGCTGTTGTGCCATGGGAAACAGTTGCGTCGTCTTTAGTAGAGGCGCGAAATCTGTTTTGAAGGGAAGCATGTTGAACACGTGCCTCAACCAAAACTGTCAACAATTTTTTGTTTGTCTTTAGCGGAGTTTCGAATAACAAGGTGCGGTTGAAGTTTTCCAAAGACGTCGACTTGAATCAAGACTGGTACAATGTATTTGTATTTCATTGACTTTTCATATAGTTTTGTAACCAGATTGTACTATCATATTTCCTTTGAAAACTAGAGTCTCGTTATTATATATTTCGTAATATATTTTAATAAAAAGTGAACCTATTTTCTACAAACTTAAAACAGATTTCTTGAGATTGTTGCTACAATCTTAAAACCTTATTTATAAGGATTTTGGGTTTCACGAAAAGATTTATAATAAAAAAATTAGAGATTATGATCTTCTAATTTTTTTTTGGAAATATGTATGTAGTACAACTTAGTGTGTTTGGATTTATTGAGATTGTGGTTCAATCTTAAATCCTATACCATGGTACCACGAATAGTTTTGGTTCAATCGTTTGGTTTTGAAACGGTTTTGGTATCGTTAATTTTGTCTAACCTTTGTGTTAGAATGAGTTTATTGTGTAAACCATACGTTTTTTTTTTGTAAACGTTAAATTTCTCTAACTTGTGTGTTAGACCGGAATTATGGGTGTAAACCATACGTTTTTTGTAAAGTTAAATTCTCTTGAGTAGAATTTTCATGTCTTTAAATAAGAGTTTTATGTTACTTAATTGTAGTTTTATGTCTCTATTTAAAGTAGACTCTTCATCAACACATGGATTGATATGAACAAATAAGACTTATAATGATTTTTGTAATCATTTGTCTTTTAACATGTATGTTATAAACGTTCATGGAAGGCGTTAGTTTGGAAGCAATTTTTTAATTATTTATTTCTAACGTGTGTATTGGAAATACTTATTTGTTTGAACCATTTATAGCAAGTCGAATTAACATTTTGTGGAAATGTTAATATTTCTAACGTGCGCGTTAGAATTTCTTTCATCTTAGCACGATTGTTAAAATGGTTAAAATACAAATGCTTTGAAATGTTTTATGTAAACATTTTATATAAGTAATTTGTTGTAGCATTATTTTAATAAATATAAACACTTATATTATGCTTTGTATGGTTTACAAATAAAATGTCATACATTGAAGTTAATGTTTGATTGCTTTAAGAATTAAATCACCATAAATGATGAAGTGGTATTTATATGAATTTAATGAAATCAAAATCATTTACTAGACTCTTCATATGGAAGATAAACTCTTAAGTAAAGTCTTATGTCAATTTATTAGTTTTATTAGAGTTTATGTCTCTAATAAAATCTTTAATTGAGTATGGAAAATAAACTCTTAAATAGAGTTTTATGTCAATTTATTAGTTTTTATTAGAGTTTATGTCTCTAATAAATTCTCTAATTGAGTATGGAAGATAAACTTTTAAGTAGAGTTTTATGTCAATTTATTAGTTTTTATTAGAGTTTATGTTTCTAATAAAATCTCTAATTGAGTGAGACTTTTCTCCACCCCATGTCTCTTGTATTAAAGTAGGCTATGTGCCTAATTTAATGAGATTGGAATACTACAAGAGTAAGAATACAAGAATTAAATCACCATAAAGTGATGGTTTAGTTGTGTGGGATTTATCACCAACTTTAATTTGTGATTTGTAAATCCAAATGGTCATTTTATATATATAAAATGACTTAAATTTTCTAACACGTGTGTTAGAAAACGTGTATCACAAATACAATGTTAGAGATTGTACATTGTATAAGACATAACGAATGGAAATGTTTTATGTAAACATTTAATCGCCTATGTGTGCATTAAAAATGATGAGAAATGGTTTATTTTTAAGCTTATCATTGGAATACGTTTTATGTAAACGTTCGTTCTCGTGGATATTATTTGGTGAAAAACAACTTGGTGTTGTTGTGAACAAATTTAATTGTTCAAGATTACTACTTAATTGTAGCCTTTGTAACAACTTGGTGTTATTGAGCAAACTTGTCCAAGTTCAAAATTTCAAGATGAAATGGGGAACTTGTACTTACAAGTGCATGGAGTCTTATTGAGGGAGTACCTCAAGACATGCCATGGGACGATATCGTTGAGAAGATTTCGGTCAGAATATAAAGTGTTGAAGTTAAAAGCACTTTGAATTTGATGTCTACATATCGTCTATGCTTCCGTTTAAATTTCAAAGTGTTATGATTTAGTTTCCAATGTATTTTATTGTTGTGTTCAATATCTTTGGATAACACATGCAATTTTTATAAAGAAATAAATCACTAATGTTTGTGACGTATAAATTATTTTTGTGGAAAGTAATTATAACGTCAACTATACATTGTCTAAAAGAATATGGTTTTAAACGGATAGTACATGAAAAATATTTGGACATAAACAACTTGAGAGTTGTTGCATTGACTAAAAGTCAAAGACGAGACATCAAATGTGTAACCACGTCACAAGTGAATAGTGAGTGTATTGAGATGAAATACACAAACGAGATTTATGTTGAAGTACTTGGTTAGAAGTCATTGAAAAATTCACAAGTGTGAATTCTAACAATGAAAGAAAAAGTAGTATATGTTATTTTATACCTTTGATAAATCTTGCGAGATTTGTTCGGAGTGATCTATACGTAGATGTGTCTACCACTTGATTATTGTTAAAACTATATGGAGATTTTATATTCGTTTAGGAGAGAATCCTAAATATACATATCTCCTAATGAATAACAATAGATGTGTCCAAATCACTTATGGCAAATTATGAATGCCATGTTGTTGAGTGTCGATCTAGTTGACTCTATCTCAAACATAATAGTGATTGTAGACGAGGAACATTCATCTTGTCGGTGATAATGGGTTCGCCAAGTGACCTTGGATTAAGACTTATGTTTAAGTCCTTATGAGTCAATGGTAAAACGTTGGAGATCAAAGGTATTATGTTTCTTAATTGAATGATAAATTTTAGCTATGTGTTATATACAATAATTTGTGAGACTTTCCTAAATATTGATGTTTTAGGATTATGAATAACTCTCATTATTTGCAAAGTGATTATTATGATATCCTTGGGGCTGTGAAGATTAGAATGATGCATCTTCTGTTCACATGCTAAAGTATTGTAGTCTAAAGCATGCTAGACTAGTACTTGGTTAATTATGGGTCTTGACGGAGACTAATTAACTCTAAACATTCAAATGTGTATGAACACAATAACAATTTGTGTATAGACAAAGTTGAGGACGAATTTTCATTCATTATAAGGAAAAGACATGTAACTTTTGAAAAGTTTGTTCGAAAAGTTAATGAGGATAACTCATTGTCTAGGCTTATTCAAGATGTTAAATTAAAATTATTCTAAGTTTGTGACAAACTTATGACAATGACATGCGTTGCTTTAGGCAGCTCGGAAGCTTATGTAAGCTAATGCAATATGAGTTGAATTCACTGATACAATTAGGTTGATCTTGTTCAATCATTTGTGTATAAATGTCGTCATAAGTGAAGTTACGAAATGTTGATCAAATGGCAAGGAATGCAGGGGAGGATCCATTTAGAAACAACCCTAAGGGTATGTAGAAATGGTTTTCATTACCCCATCTGGATGAGATCCTATAACATTTAAATGTGGGGGTGTCTTGCATTTGTATCATAAAAGTTTGGCAATAAGGATTTTGTAATCCAATCTAACATTGCAAACAGATGACTAAGTGGAGGACACAAAGGTCGTAGTGCATAATGGAGATGTGTTTGCCTTAAATGATACGCGTATCTTACAAAGACATATGTTATAACCAGATTCAGATGGCCACTGAGGTTATAGTCTTAGAAGTTGACAATAGGCAAAACTAACTTAGGAGTTAAGAACACATCATGACAACTTATCTTGAATACGCAAAGTTATTTGTTAATGTTATGGATCCAACAACCGAGGGTTTATTAGAGATCAAGTTGTGGAATGAGACTGAAGCCATGGAAAAAGGGTATGTGAAGGACACCTAACTTAGTTGACTGGAGATCCCAAGAGGACAACGAACTCATATGCCTAAGGGTGGTCACTGTGGGGGCATAAATGATATGCATAAGCTAGTATATATGGTTATACATACCCCCAAAGTATAAAAGGGTGTTTAAATACATCCTAGTATATTCCTATGATATTCAGTGACAAAGAGTGAGGCTAAGCATAATATGTGGTAAATGATTTGGATAAATCACGATAATGTCACACCCCAACCGATGGCGGAAACATCGGGGTTAGTGGCACTAGGCGACCAGATTGTCTCACGAGAATTCCATAACAATTGTCTAGCAACATTATTTAACATTTAACATCCCATACTATCAAACATAACATTTTCAAACAACTATTACAGAAACTTTGTTTTCTCATAAGAACTAATCAGGTTCGATATCCCCTAGATTTAATACATGAGTTTCGAAACAACTAAAACAACTAAACTAAGAAAAAATCCAAATGCATCCAAAGCTAATCCTCAACATGCCACATATGTAAAATAAAACGTCAATACAATTAAGTAAAGGTGAGCATACAGGTTTGCGTACGTAATAGATATAAAAGCGTTTAGCATACACCGCATGACATACGTAATAGATGTGAATGATGTAACTACTTAAATTCATGCAAACCAACAAACCGCGATTGATCGAGGCATGCGAACAAGCGTTCACATCCTAAAAGAGAAAATAAATGCGGATAAAAGCGACCTTAACAACCCGGCCTCCGGGTGGCGGGTCAACCTCTAGTATACTATCATGTTAAGGGTGGCGTACAAGCAATCAAGCAATACATACAAATTCAGCAGATTTCACGTATAATCATGTAACAGCGGGTTGCGAATAAGCATTTGAGATTCGTGTGATGTGATTTGATATAAGAACATATGTGACACCCAAAAGTGCGTTTAAGTGTAAAAGGGGTTCAAGTAAACTCACAGTGGGTGCATTTAGGAGAGATTTGAGATCTGAGAGGAGTTGCGGAGAGTGTCAGGTCAGCCTGTAATCGAACAGAAGTGCATCAGTCTTCCGAATTGCTGAAACGGTTAAGTTTGGATTGGGCAGAGGACAAGTTCGGGCGAACTTGTATGTTTCCATACAAGTTAGAGCGAACTTATGAGGAATTGTTGAGTTTTCAGACAAGTTCGGGCGAACTTGTGAGAAATGTTTACTGAAAAGACAAGTTCGGGCGAACTTGTATAGTTTCCTAAGAAACTAGACAAGTTCGGGCGAACTTGTGAAGATTTGGTGAGACGTTGACCCAAGTTCGGTCGAACTTGACCCAGAGGGGTACAAGTTCGAGCGAACTTGACCTTCGTGCTGCTGAAAAATAGGTAAATCTCGAGCGAACTTGATGTTTTCGGGTAAAAAATCTTGCGTTTTCGCGTCATTTGCTAAGGAAATCGAGTGCCCATCCCTCCAACCTTAAGCCACTGGGTAAAACTTAGACTGGAGAGGTCTTTTGGAGCGAGTTTAGCCATTTTACAGAAACTCGGGCTAATCCGGGCGAACTTAACGGTTTGTACGGGTTAGTCCAGCTTGTGTAAAGTGACGATTTCGTCCTTGTGCTTCCGGATCTGAGATCTTGCTTGACAACGCCTAGTTCCACTCAAAAGTGAACGAAACATACGTCTTTAGTCCGAATATTGTGTAAAAATCAAAGATTTAAAAGGTTTTGCTCAGATCTAGTATAGATCTGAGTGAAAACAGAAGTTTTTATGGGAAAAAGATGAAGATTTTCGTAAACAGAAGAGATTTGATGAAAACGAAGGCAGAGCCTTGTGCCAAAATCGTTGTAAACTGTTGTAAAACGTTGTTGAACGTTGTTGTTGTTGAAAACGGGTTGATTCTTACTTAGGATTCAAAGGTTTCGGGTTAGTAGAGCTCTGGGCGAACTTGCAGCAAGTTCAAATGAGAGAATGGAGCTGAGTATTCATAGAGTCAAGTTCGGCCGAACTTGTACATATTTGTACAAGTTCGAGCGGACTTGTAAGATATTCAGGAGGTTCTAGCCAAGTTCGGCCGAACTTGCTGATTCTGTTAGGAATCAAGGCAAGTTCGAGCGAACTTTTGGGAATGGAGGGTTTTGTGTTTGGCCAGTCAAGTTCGGCCGAACTTGGGGTCACCCAAGTTCGAGCGAACTTGTCCAAAAACTCAGAATTTCTTTGTTTTTTGTTCGTTTATCTCGCGTTAAGTGCTCGTTTGGCGATTTGGTTCGTACTAGATAGTTATATTAAGCGTTATATTTGATATAATAGTGCGATTTAGCTATTCATGCATGAGAGAGCATTGCGATAGCGATTATAACCATAACATAAACAAATAAAACACACATGAAACATAGTTCCACATAATTAACTGCGATTTGTGATGGGATGAGATAAGCGATGCGATGGCACAAGTGTTTATTAACCAATAACACACTCGGCTCGTATAGTAGTTATGCTACTTGTGACTGCAATTAGATTTGCGATGAGTTTTAATAATCGATTAGATGCGATATAACTGTAATTCATCATAATTTAATTTACACAAACTTTTTCATAACCGAATCTCGGAGTATAACTGGATAGATACAATAGAACAAAAAGAAAACGATAACAACAAAAATCGGAGTTGTTACAGATAACCACAATGCTTTTAATGATCTAAGGAGAATCACCTATGTTAGAGAGAAGTGGAGTCGCTTCGAATGGAATTGAGGGCACAATTCCTAGAGCTCTTGCAGAACCAGGAAAGTGTTCAACGACCATTATTGGACACGACTATGAGGAGATGACCCGGCTAAGGAGAGTCTTGTGTGAAGTGTATTGTCGTCTACACAAACGGCAGACGTGTTCAAAGACATCGAAACCTACTGAGAGCTAGTGGGCTAAGTGCATTTCATGAGCGAAGGTTCAAAGGGTAACACCTACCTATCATATGCAAAACTCAACTGTCGATGTTCCATTGGAAATTTTATGTGTTTTGAACGATCTCCATTCATGTGGGGGATTGTTGGAAATTTGGTGAATGGATATTTAATATATTTATAATTGAATGAAATTATAGATATTAATTAGAATCTTCATGTGGTAAATAAAAGAGAAACTCTTGAGTAGAGGTTGTTAATGACATTTAATTAGTTTTATTAGAGTTTTTAAGTCTCTAATTAAGTGACTAATTAAATGAAAACCTTTCACTATTCCTTAACTCTTGTACAAATAGTAGGCTATGTGCTACTTTTGTAAGAACAAGATTATGGTTTTCCTTGATACATGGAGAATACTAGAAGGATGATGAACACTTGAAGACCAACTAGAGAGAGGAGTCCTCTCTACTTGTTTTCCACCACATGAGTTCAAACACTATAATTTTATCAGGTGTAACCTCGGGTGCGTGGCCATCTCCGGCAGTACATACTGCTTCGGCTGCTGTACCCTGGGAAACAGTTGCGTCGTCTTTAGTAGAGGCGCGAAATCTTTTTTAAGGGAAGCGTGTTGAACACGTGCCTCAACCAAAACTGTCAACAATTTTTTGTTTGTCTTGTAGCGGAGTTTCGAATAACAAGGTGCAGTTGAAGTTTTCCAAAGACTTCGACTTGAATCAAGACTGGTACAATGTATTTGTATTTCATTTACTTTTCATATAGTTTTATAACTAGATTGTACTATCATATTTCCTTTGAAAACGAGAGTCTCGTTATTATATATTTCGTAATATATTTTAATAATTAGTGAACCTATTTCCTACAAAAATACGAGACATCTAAGTCATACAAGTAAAAAGATCTATTCATTGATAAGAAAAAGAAAAAAACGTGAACGGTGATTGGATTGATGATAAAATAGAATCCTGGGTTGCAAACAGTGATTCGACTGATGATGAAAAAGAGAATTCTTGGTTCAGTTCTCCACCTAAACGACAGAAAAAGGATTGATCAAATTTTATTGAGTCTGACTCATAGTGATCATTTATAAAAGAATGCCGCTTAGGTGGCAAGCGGATTGGACACAACCGCTCATATATAGTCCGGGACCTAAGCGGTCTATTGTAGCGCGTGAGCGGTTTTGTCGGCTCTGATTGCTACCTAAGCGATCTATTGTTGTCTGCTTGCCACGTAAACTTCATTTCCTAAACCACCTAAACCTAAAAAAAATCATATGAGGTTTACTTAAACATAGACAAATTGATTGTTTGGATCTTAAATCATATTGTGAAGCTTATTGCATAAATTTTATCTGACTAACCTTAATCAAACTGGCTAGTGATTAACATTTGTTGTGTGCTAATCTTTGTTTATTATTTAATATTTCATTCTTCATCCGAAAGTTCGGCCCGCTTAAACAACTCCTTTGTCATCCATAACGACGGTTGAAATGATTCCATCATCGCCATTGCCCCTGCGTTTTTCTTAATTCCATAACTAGTGATGGATTTACAACCAAAGAACCATATTTTGTTAAGCTAGAATCATTGGTAAAGCGTCTACGGCCCAAGGGAATCCATGATCCCGATTTTACATTCAACTGACACACATCTTTGATTCTGGATTCAACTGTCGGTTCATCGGCTATCAACTGTAAGATTCTATTCATTCCATTCCCTCATTCTCACATGCTTTACTTAGCAGCCTGATTGATTGAACAATTTACTAGGAAAAAAGACAAGAGTCCAAGAATCGAAATTTAAATTCTTTACGACCCGAATGATTGATCTATCTACTCTGGTTGTCTGGTCTAGTAGGTGCTTTTTGTTTGAAACTAAATAACATAGATCATTTGTGCTTGTTTAACTTGTGCTAACTAAAGTATGTGTTCATAATCATTGTGGATGTTTAACCAATTTAGAAACTTCCAAGGTGATATTTGAATGAATGCCCAAAACACTAGAGACCCAACAAAGTTTAGGGGCATTATTTTGAAACAATGATGATCACCCATGTGATTAGTGGGATATGATGGCCAAGAGCACACTTTGCTTGCAATCAATAATTATTGATATCTTGGATTCAAGTTAATCCACTTTTATGGGATAGGTTACCAATGACATAATATGATGCTAACCTTCATTATTTTAAGTATTTTAATCTACTTTAGACCTCATGCTTAGCTGTACTTATAGATAAACACTTAGGTAATCAAATAAACCTTCAATAAACATTAGGAATTATTAGTTAATGGACAGCAATAATTGATTGACCAGAAAAGGACAAGATTCTTTAACAAAATATCAATAAATGTTGCTGGTTTAAACTTTAAAGTGATGATATATTCTTATAAAATGTATCTAAAAACATGTCTATACATAGTTTAATTAATGTTTGATATATGGTTTAGTCATTTTTCTATATCTTTACTTTTTATTTTGTCACATGTTTTTGTGTAACATTTGGCCCATAACAACCAATATTGTCTTATTTGCTCATGAGTGGCTTACAAATTTGTTTTTGGTTATGTAAACTTCCCGCATGAAGTTCTCAGCTTCTTGCATCACAACCAATATGCCAAAGTGCGGTGACAGTATTTGAGGCGTGACATTATTTATGACTCAATATCTTGTTTCTGTATTGTCAACAATAGTCTCAAAACTACCAGAGAATTACAGCTAAATAACAATGCGGTTAAAAACTAACTATATAATCGAGTCAACAAACACAATCAAAATAGATAAAAATATAATACCAAAACTATGTAGTCAAGCTCACCCAGGCGCGCCTAGGCCACTTCTCAGTCATCCCAACTCTCCTCGTTCAAGGCTCACCCCCGCCCGCAGCGACTCTCAGTAAGCTCGCGCAATAATGGTACACCCAAGCCACGAATTAAATCGGATATGGTATCCAAGCTCATGATATTTATTAAATGTTTCAATTATAAGTCAAAGTACATTCCAAATATTCAAACATGTCCATACAATACAAAGAAAAATAAACCAAGCAAAACAATCCCAAACTCTATATCATTTTATTCTTCTAGTCCATTCCTAAGTGTTTCTTGCTGCAGCTGATTCACCTGTATCATGTGTAAAAATAGGGGTTTTTGGGTCAACATAAGTTGGCGAGTGAACCTTGTTAGATAAACATTTATTATCAATTTACTTGTTAGTTTATCAATGAAAATTTGTGCATAATCATAAATGAGCAAATGTAAATAACCAAACAGTAACAAATAGCAATCACCACTATAACATACAATAACACATGATAACATACATTAACATACCAACAACATACGATAAATAACATGAATGAAACTGTGCGATCAAGGCTTAATCAAACGGAGCCGATCGTATTGCATGTACTGAAAATGAAAAATGTCTGTGCGATCAAGGCTCAATCAAACGGAGCCGATCGTATGTGGGCACGCCAGGTTCACGCTCATAATGAAATGGGGAACATGCTCAACGCTCATAATGTAATGGGGAGCGGCGGCCTATGAAATTGCATGTACTGAAAATAATAAATTACATCTAACAATAACTACACAACAGTTGAAACAAACAGCAAACACATGTTCATGATATGATGTATGCACAATGGTTTAAATATAATATATATAACAAGACACATGATACACCCCAAAACGTGATTAAACGGGGATTTTGTAAAGATTCACTCACATTGGGTGCGTTGGATTTGAGATAGTGAGATGCGCACGAATTGGATGAGCGGAACAACGAGAAATACTAACCTAAATAATAACGGAAAAATATATTAAATGAGTGGATTTTATTAAGGATTTTAATGAAATTTTTAGATATATTTTTGTGAGTTTAAGGCTATTTTCTATCTTTAAAAATGTTATTTTTAAGTATTTTTAATTGATTTTTAAATTAAATTAAATAAATAAAAATATAAAAAAATTGTTTATTTTGCGTTGACTGTTGACCGTTGACTTGTTGACTTGTTGACCGGTTCGGTCAGTGGAATTATTTGCGCCAGGTGAGGCTCGAACCCGAGACCTCCCGTACGCGTGCACGCAGCTCTACCAACTGAGCTACGTGTCTAACCCGAAAGAATCTTGTTTTTAATTATATTTATATATTAATTCGGTTTAACCAAAATTCTTTTAATTTCAAAAACATTTTAATTCAACGAACCAGTGCCAGTATCAGGTTTCGAACTCGTGACGTGCGATTCAGTGTTGCACACAGTCCACCGCTGGACTGTGTGTCTAACCTGATTAATATCTCGGTTTTTATTATACTTAACAACTAACGGAGTTAACCCGGTTTAGTTTCAAACAAAAAGGCATTTTATTACATAAGGAGTGCGTGTATCAGGAATCGAACTTGTGACATGCGACTATGTTTTGCACACAGTCCACCGCTGGACTGTGTGTCTAACCCGTTCATATTATTGATTTTAAATAAACTTATAACTTATCTAACTTCGTCTTCTACATTCAAATTACAGTCAACTGATTCACTAACCGTTTCTTGATTTTACGATTAACAAACATTCCTAAGGCTAAAATGAAATGGCAGAGACGGTGTTGGAAGTAACATACCGTAGGAATGATATATCACAGAATTTTCCGGCAATGCGTCGGCTCTGTTTTTGTGCACCTCAACTGAACCAAACAATTAACCATTTTGATTAGCTATTCGTGAAATTGAGGTGATCAGCAAATGTTAACAGAGGGTTTGAATGCCCTTACCGATTCTCAGATGAACATAGAGATTTTCAGAACTTTTCCGGCGAACTGAAATTAGCTGAATACAGTGCCTGAATTCAATTTCAATTGAAAGGTTTAAGCTAGAGATAGCCTAACAATTGTTGAACTACAACGTTATTGAAAGATTTACCGTTTTGAGGATGAATACGGTCCGGCGAATCTTGCAGAAATTACCGGCGAGTTGTTTTAAGCGCTCAGACGGTCTGAAAGTGTGACGAAAGTGAAATGGAATGTGAGTATGATGTTTCTGAGTCGCTAGAGGGATCTTGAGTTGAAGTAATTGGGACTTGATTATTTTCGGTTATAAAAACCGATGATGATGATAATTAACGTTCATTCAATCTGAATTGATGAGAAAACGTCGGGTATTTTTCGCGCATTGAGTCTTCACGTTCCCAAGTAAACTCAGGTCCCCGTTTCGACTCCCAGCGTACCCTAACAATTGGAATGCGACTTCGTCGTAAACGTTTTTCCCCGAAGTCCATGATCTCTACAGGTCTTTCAATAAAATGCATAGATTCATCAATCTGAATATCTTCCAGAGGAATGTGGAGGTTTTCATCAGCGAGGCACTTCTTCAAGTTTGACACGTGGAATGTGGGATGAATCCTGTTGAGTTCTTCTGGTAGATCAAGCTTGTATGCTACAGGACCGACTCTTTCGAGTATCTTGAAAGGTCCTACGTAATGTGGTGCTAACTTGCCCTTTTGACCAAAACGAACTACTCCCTTCCACGGTGATACTTTTAGAAGTACATGATCCCCAATGTTAAACTCTAAAGGCTTCTGTCGTTTATCTGCATAACTCTTTTGACGACTTTGAGCCGCTAGAAGATTGTTTCGGATTTGATGGATCTTGTCTGTGGTTTCTTGGATCAATTCTGGACCAGTAATTTGAGCTTCCCCAATTTCGTGCCAACATACAGGAGATCGGCACTTACGACCATATAAGGCTTCGAAAGGTGCCATGCCAATGCTTGAATGATAGCTGTTGTTGTACGAGAATTCAACTAACGGTAGATGGGCGTCCCAATTTCCCTTGAAGTCTATAACACATGCTCGAAGCATATCTTCAAGAGTTTGAATGGTGCGTTCAGATTGACCATCAGTTTGAGGGTGGTAGGCGGTACTGAGATCTAATCGCGTACCCATAGCGGCTTGTACTGCTTGCCATGTTCGTGAAGTGAAACGACCATCACGATCAGAAATAATGCTTAACGGTACACCATGTCGACTTACGATTTCGTTGATATAAATACGAGCTAGCTTCTCGTTCTTGAAATCTTCGCGGATAGGAATAAAGTGAGCTGATTTTGTAAGTCGGTCAATTATTACCCAAATAGTGTCATACCCACCAGAAGTACGAGGTAACCCGGTAATGAAGTCCATGGTTATATTTTCCCACTTCCATACAGGTATTTCAGGTTGGACCAGAAGTCCTGAGGGTCTTTGGTGTTCAGCTTTCACCTTGGAACATGTAAGGCACTTAGAAACAAATACAGCAATATCCTTCTTCATTCCAGGCCACCAATAGGTATATCGTAGGTCTTGATACATCTTATCGGCTCCTGGGTGTATAGAATATCGCGTTTTGTGAGCTTCATTCATAAGAATTTCACGAAGATTGTTGTGGTTAGGAATCCAGATACGACCTAGGTAGTACAGAATACCGTCAGATTTAGTTTCAATTTTTAGCTCAGCTCCACAGGACATCTCCTTTCGTACATCATCTTCCGCTATTGCAACATGCTGGGCTTCTCGAATTTGATCTTTAATGTCGGTTATAATTTGCGAACATAGAAGACGAATGGAGTTCGCATAACCCTTTCGACTAAGTGCATCAGCCACAACATTTGCTTTACCAGGGTGGTATCTAATTTCACAGTCGTAGTCATTTAGAAGTTCGACCCATCTTCGTTGCCTCATGTTTAACTCCTTTTGATTGAAGATATGTTGAAGACTCTTGTGGTCAGTGTATATTTCACACTTAGTACCATAGAGATAATGTCTCCATATCTTAAGAGCGAACACAACGGCTCCAAGTTCTAGGTCATGAGTGGTGTAGTTTTTTTCATGTGTCTTGAGTTGTCTCGAAGCATAAGCTATAACTTTTCCTCTTTGCATTAGAACGCAGCCCAATCCTTGCCCTGACGCGTCGCAATAGACCACAAAATCATCACAACCTTCAGGAAGAGTGAGGATTGGTGCATCACAAAGTTTTTGTTTAAGGGTTTGGAAGGCTTCTTCTTGCTTGGGTCCCCATATGAAAGGTTTTCCCTTATGTGTTAAAGCCGTGAGTGGTACAGCAATGCGAGAGAAGTTTGAAATGAACCGAAGATAATAACCAGCCAAACCAAGAAAAGATCTTACTTCAGTTGGTGTACGTGGAGCTTGCCATTCTTGAACCGCTTTGATCTTTGAAGGGTCGACATGTATTCCCTTGTCATTGACTACATGCCCGAGGAATTGCACCTCTTTTAACCAGAATTCACATTTGGAGAATTTGGCATAAAGCTTTTCCTTCTCTAGAAGTGCAAGGATGAGTCGAAGATGACGCTCATGATCAGATTTAGATTTTGAATAAATAAGAATATCGTCGATGAAAACTATGACAAATCGATCAAGATAAGGTTTGCAGACTCTGTTCATTAGATCCATGAAGACAGCTGGTGTGTTGGTTAAACCAAATGGCATGACCATGAATTCATAATGGCCATAACGAGTTCGAAAAGCAGTCTTAGGGACGTCTTCTTCATGCACTCTAAGTTGATGATAGCCAGATCGAAGGTCGATTTTTGAAAAGCAATTGGCACCTTGAAGTTGGTCAAGAAGATTATCAATGCGAGGTAAAGGGTAGCGATTCTTGATTGTCAATTTGTTGAGCTCTCTGTAGTCGATGCACATACGAAATGATCCATCTTTCTTCTTTACGAAAAGAACAGGTGCACCCCAAGGCGATGAGCTAGGACGTATGAATCCTTTGTCAGTCAACTCTTGTAATTGACTGGCTAGCTCTTGCATTTCAGAGGGGGCTAACTTATAAGGAGATTTGCAACTGGTGTAGCACCAGGTAATAGATCGATACGGAATTCGACTTCTCTAACTGGAGGAAGGTCCTGAAATGTCGTCAGGAAAAACTTGCGGGAAATCTTTTACTACAGGAATGTCTTCAAGTTTCTTCTCCATGGTTCCCTTTTTGATGATATGAGCTAAAAACGCGACATAATTTTTGCGAAGATATTTTTGAGCTTGAAGACAAGACATTAAGCTGAGCCCTTTCGACGAGGTTTCTCCAAAGATTCGAAGAGTCTGACTGTTTGAAAGAGGAATACGTATAAATTTTTCGCGACATACAACTTCTGCTTGATGTTGACTGAGCCAGTCCATACCAATTATGATATCAAAACTTCCCAACTTCATAGGAATAAGGTCGACTGAGAAATCGTGGTCGTTTAGGGTGAGTGTACAGTTGCGCATAATAGAGTTTAATGAAACTGGTTTCACGTCAGCAACTTCTACCGTTATGGATTCCGTGAGCTTATCCCGATTTTTGTTTAAGATAGGTTCAAATTCTAAAGACACGAAACTTCTATCCGCCGCAGTATCAAATAACATAGAGGCATATCTACCATTTATAAGAAACGTACTGTTAACCACATTGCCGTCAGCTCTAGCCTGATTAGCGTTGATATTGAAAGCTCTTCCTCTTGCAGGTGGAGGAGCTTGGTTCGCTTGATTCACCGGGTTGGCTTGTGTAACATCCGTCAAAAACGGATTTACCAAACCCGCTCCGTTTATCAACCGAACAGTCAGTCAAAATTTTCGTTGCGAATTAAATGCCCAAAATATTTTTAAACGATCCGTAATCAATTATTATACGGGGGTATATATTTAGTTTTTGAAAAACTGTTGAAAATCGAAAAATAAAAATGAATTGTTACAGCCGGGTTTCGAACCCGGGTCTGTACCGAGTCATTCAATGTTTTATCTCTCAGACACAAACCACTGCGCCAACTGATTTGTTTGATAAATAATGAAATAATTTAATTCATAAAGTGACTTTACAAATTCAAAAATCGGCGCCCAACGATTCAGTCGTCGGAATCCCGGATTATTCGCGAGTCTTAACACCAATTTACGTTATAACGTAAACCTTTAATCAGATGTCGGTTATAACCGATGTTTGAAGTCCGCGACACTTTTCAAAACCGCCGGAAAACTTAAATTGATGAATACAGTTCAAAATCAGACCAAATACATTTCGATTATTCCCTATAAATTCAACCACAATCGTCTAAAAACCTTTTCGCTGAAAATCACACCTTTTCTCGGCATAATTTCACTCGCCGGAATTTTCCTGTTATTCGCCGGAAAACCGAATTTTAATTTTCTGAACCTCACTAATCCCCTAAACCTTTACTGAAGTTACCCATACTCTTTCCAAGATTTCCGGAGACTTGCTGCTGCAAGGAACCTATCGCCGGAGGTGAATTCTGTCGCCGGAGTTTCTGCCGGAAAACAGAGAGTTCAGTCGGTATATTCTCCGCTCAGTTTCTTTTCCTTTTCACTTCTATCTCACCAGTAATTAACCTAAAACACTATTGAAACTTGAATAAAAACTCGAACCAGTCAGACTTCATCTCTGGTTATTTTCAGTGAAGAAGACGACGTTTTCCGTTATCATATAAGTATATTATAAATCAGGATTTTACTCGGGTTAGACACACAGTCCAGCGGTGGACTGTGTGCACATAAGACGTTAATCAAGCAAAGGTCTCGAGTTCGATTCCCGTCTCACACGCTGCCTTAATAAAATCTATTTTTTTTTATTTACTGAACCGGAGTCGCCTTAGTTATATGTTAAGTATATTAATAACCGGAATAATAACCAAGTTATACACACAGTCCAGCGGTGGACTGTGTGTTTGTTTATATCACAGGTCACGAGTTCGAGTCCGGTCCTCAGCACCGACTCGGACAATTATCTTTTCTTTTAAATAAGGCAGAAAAGGAAATATCTATTTTGTATTTAAGTATAATAAAAACCGAATATTATAACATGTTGAACACACAGTCCAGCGGTGGACTGTGTGTTAGATTAACCCACAGGTCCCGGGTTCGAGACCTGTGGTGTGCATGACCGTTTCGCCTTAAACTGTTTTTAAAATAAATGATTTTCTATTAATTCTAATTAATGTATATATGAAATTAAAATCGGATATATAACGGGTTAGACACGTAGCTCAGTTGGTAGAGCTGCGTGCACGCGTACGGGAGGTCTCGGGTTCGAGCCTCACCGAGCGCACAACAATATTCCGCAAACCGGTCAACGACCAGTCAAAGTCAACTGGTCAAGGTCAACTGTAGCAGAAAAAAAAAATATATTTTTATTATTTTTATTTAATTATTTTAATTAAAAATCAATTATAAATACTTAAAAATAACATTTTTAAGATTAGAAAATAGCTTCAAACTCACAAAAATACACCCAACAATTCTTCTAAAATAGTTTAATAAAATCCGTTTACTCACCAAACCATAATGCGATTTATCTAGGTTAAATCTCACTCGTGGTTAAAACCACTTCGCGTGCATTCATCATCATCAACCGAACGCACCCACTGTGAGTGAATCTTACAATTCCCCTTTTTAAATTACACGTTTTGGGGTGTGTCATGTGTTATGAATTAATTAATTTCTTTATTTAAACTTGTGCCATACCACATCATGACTTAATCTTAGATTGATTTATTGTTGTGATTTATTTATATTCCGTTTGTCAAATTACATGAAACTCTTACATTAAGCCCATCAGTTCCTCGTGGGAAACGAGTAGAACATCGCGTGCTTCAATTCAAATTCATTATTGTTCATGTGTGTTTTCATTGAGTTTATATTGTTTGTAGTTGTGTTATTCATAATTATCATGTTTATGCAATTCATTCATCAGGCCCCTCAGTTCCTCGTGAGAGACGAGTTGAGCATCGCGTGCCTTTAATTGTTCCATTATTGTTCATGAGTGTTTTCATTTAACATCTTATGATTATTGATCAAGTTACATCTAATTTTATTCATGTTTGGTTGTGCACATATTTCATAATCAATTTAAATAAATTGTTCAAATGTTTTCCATAGGATTCACTCGCCAACATTATGTTGATCCAAAAACCTTTTTACACATGATACAGGTGAACAGGTTGAAGCAAGGATAACATAGGATATGCCTTAGAAGAGAACAAAGGAGTTAGATTGTTAGTTAGATCATGTTGTATCACTATTGTAAACTTTCATTTAATTTGTATTAATGAATATGAAACATTTAATAAATGTCATGAGCTTTGATGATAACCCAATCATGCCCCGATCACCTTATCCGCTGCGGGTTGGGGTGTGACAGCTTGGGCCTGAGCATGAATAATGTTTACCAACCTTGGACAAGTGTATCTGAAATGGCTTGGGTCTCCGCAATTGTAGCAAGCCCGCATAGGTTGGCCCATAGGATAATTGGGTTGGTAATATGTTTGGGCTAGGTGTTGAGTGGGTGGTAATAGTAGGGGTTGTTGGGCTTGACCCATTATTTGTTGGTGGGGTTGGGTTGTAGGCTGGTGGCGGTTTGTTCGTTGAGGCATGCGGCAGGTTTGAACAGTATGACCTGCGCGACCGTAACCGGTGCAATATTGACAAGGATGATCAGGAGAATGGTGATATTGGCAACGGTTGCATTTTGGTAACGGGCCAGTGTAAGGTCTTCTATATGGTGCGGGTGAAGGGGCAACCTGGGTAATGGGTGCAGCAGGAATACGGGAGTTGGTTTGAGTAACAGCGAAGTTTCTGGTATTGCGCTTCCTCTTGTTAGCAAACTTAGAGGAAGAGATGGGATGATTTGAAGTTTGACCCTCAACAGGGGCTTTCTTTTTCTCTTCTTTGAACTTCCCGTTGCGAATTCGATTCTCGGTCAGTTCAGTTGCTAACTCCATAGCAGCTTCAAGTGTTACCGGTGAAATGCTGAGGACCGAATCTTGAATTTTCGAGGGAAGTTCTCGAATATAATGCTCGATCAGACGATAAGTTGGGGTGAACAAATTTGGAACCATTTGGTTCAACTCTAAGAACCTCTTGTTATAAGTGGTATGGTCTCCCTCCTTCTGCTTTAAAGCATGAAATTCATCCTCCAACTTTTTAATTTCACTCCTAGGACAGAAACGCCTAGTCATGATTTCCCTTAACTCTTCCCAAGTTAAGGCCATTGCATCATCAGTTCCCCTCTTCCCTTTTTCAGTATTCCACCAAGTGAGAGCTACCCCAAATAGTCTCCCGGTGGCGTAACGAACCTTGCGATCCTCAGGACAATCGCAGTTGAGAAAGGTATTTTCCATCTCCTCGAACCAATGTAGGAGAGCAGTGACACCCTCGGTCCCTTCAAATTTAGGAGGATCACAAGACTTGAAATGTTTGTATGAGCACTTGCTGGTAGGAGGGTTGTCGATGTTCTGGTCATGTTGTTGGGGAGGGTTAGTAGGATTTGTAGCGAGGGCTTGTTGCACTTGGACCACAATGTCAGGCAGTATCGTGGCCATTTGTTTCGCGATTTGTGTGGCCAAGCGTTCCTGAGACCTTCCTGATCTTCTACCCCTTCGTTGTTGTCTGGACGACATCTACATGAACATACATAAGAAGATTGTGAGTTTATGGTGTCTTTTTAGGTGTCATGTGTCTTAAAAAAATGAAAATAACATAAATATCAATAATGCAACTACATCCATAGGATGTCTTGGGTTTGCTCATGTTGGGCCTCAAATGTCCCCCATACCTTCACCTATATAGTCATGTGGGCCCCCATGGCTATTGGCTTGGTAGGATTCACATTAGTATTGGCGATTTAACACTTGCATCACCCGAATGCTAACCACAAAATATGTTTACGAGATGTATAGTCGGAATGTGTCCAGGTGTAGACACAATGACAACTCAAAGTGGGGTTAGTTCACACGACGTTTGGTATAGCATGCTTTGGCCTAATAGGTACTTCGTACTCTCATCGTTAGTCCCCAGGTAGGCAAACTGGTCCTTTATTTGGATTTATACGAATGCCAGCCTAGACAGGACGTCCCGACTACCGGTACTGGTACCCTTCCAGTTACTACATGCCCGTCATGAGAACTCACTTGGATGAGATTTGAAAACACAAAAATCATTGTAAAAGCAATCATGATGTGGTGTGTGCTTTCATGGATGTGATATGTTATGAGAATATGATTCATGATAGGTATTATATGATAATATATACTTATGAACATGCATGCATAATATTGAATGTAACATTAAACATAAAACATATAAACATCATGAAGTTTGGCATGTAACACACAAAAATCTTATAAGTTTCTAATCAACTATAGTATAGGCTCTAAGGGTCTAATAACCTATCCTATATCCCTATAGTCATGGCTCTGATACCAATCTGTCACACCCCGACCCGTAGCGGAATAAGAGTCGGGGCATAATTGGGTTATCACCAAAGCTCATGATATTTACTAATATGTTTCATATTTATTAAAGTCAAAGTTACATTTCCAAATATTTAAACATGTCCATACAATACAAAGAAAAATAAACCAAGCAAAACAATCCCAAACTCTATATCATTTTATTCTTCTAGTCCATTCCTAAGTGTTTCTTGCTGCAGCTGATTCACCTGTATCATGTGTAAAAATAGGGGTTTTTGGGTCAACATAAGTTGGCGAGTGAACCTTGTTAGATAAACATTTATTATCAATTTACTTGTTAGTTTATCAATGAAAATTTGTGCATAATCATAAATGAGCAAATGTAAATAACCAAACAGTAACAAATAGCAATCACCACTATAACATACAATAACACATGATAACATACATTAACATACCAACAACATACGATAAATAACATGAATGAAACTGTGCGATCAAGGCTTAATCAAACGGAGCCGATCGTATTGCATGTACTGAAAATGAAAAATGTCTGTGCGATCAAGGCTCAATCAAACGGAGCCGATCGTATGTGGGCACGCCAGGTTCACGCTCATAATGAAATGGGGAACATGCTCAACGCTCATAATGTAATGGGGAGCGGCGGCCTATGAAATTGCATGTACTGAAAATAATAAATTACATCTAACAATAACTACACAACAGTTGAAACAAACAGCATACACATGTTCATGATATGATGTATGCACAATGGTTTAAATATAATATATATAACAAGACACATGATACACCCCAAAACGTGATTAAACAGGGATTTTGTAAAGATTCACTCACATTGGGTGCGTTGGATTTGAGATAGTGAGATGCGCACGAATTGGATGAGCGGAACAACGAGAAATACTAACCTAAATAATAACGGAAAAATATATTAAATGAGTGGATTTTATTAAGGATTTTAATGAAATTTTTAGATATATTTTTGTGAGTTTAAGGCTATTTTCTATCTTTAAAAATGTTATTTTTAAGTATTTTTAATTGATTTTTAAATTAAATTAAATAAATAAAAATATAAAAAAAATTGTTTATTTTGCGTTGACCGTTGACCGTTGACTTGTTGACTTGTTGACCGGTTCGGTCAGTGGAATTATTTGCGCCAGGTGAGGCTCGAACCCGAGACCTCCCGTACGCGTGCACGCAGCTCTACCAACTGAGCTACGTGTCTAACCGGAAATAATCTTGTTTTTAATTATATTTATATATTAATTCGGTTTAACCAAAATTCTTTTAATTTCAAAAACATTTTAATTCAACGAACCAGTGCCAGTATCAGGTTTCGAACTCGTGACGTGCGATTCAGTGTTGCACACAGTCCACCGCTGGACTGTGTGTCTAACCTGATTAATATCTCGGTTTTTATTATACTTAACAACTAACGGAGTTAACCCGGTTTAGTTTCAAACAAAAAGGCATTTTATTACATAAGGAGTGCGTGTATCAGGAATCGAACTTGTGACATGCGACTATGTTTTGCACACAGTCCACCGCTGGACTGTGTGTCTAACCCGTTCATATTATTGATTTTAAATAAACTTATAACTTATCTAACTTCGTCTTCTACATTCAAATTACAGTCAACTGATTCACTAACCGTTTCTTGATTTTACGATTAACAAACATTCCTAAGGCTAAAATGAAATGGCAGAGACGGTGTTGGAAGTAACATACCGTAGGAATGATATATCACAGAATTTTCCGGCAATGCGTCGGCTCTGTTTTTGTGCACCTCAACTGAACCAAACAATTAACCATTTTGATTAGCTAATCGTGAAATTGAGGTGATCAGCAAATGTTAACAGAGGGTTTGAATGCCCTTACCGATTCTCAGATGAACATAGAGATTTTCAGATCCGGCGAACTGAAATTAGCTGAATACAGTGCCTGAATTCGATTTCAATTGAAAGGTTTAAGTTAGAGATAGCCTAACAATTGTTGAACTACAACGTTATTGAAAGATTTACCGTTTTGAGGATGAATACGGTCCGGCGAATCTTGCAGAAATTTCCGGCGAGTTGTTTTAAGCGCTCAGACGGTCTGAAAGTGTGACGAAAGTGAAATGGAATGTGAGTATGATGTTTCTGAGTCGCTAGAGGGATCTTGAGTTGAAGTAATTGGGACTTGATTATTTTCGGTTATAAAAACCGATGATGATGATAATTAACGTTCATTCAATCTGAATTGATGAGAAAACGTCGGTGCATCGGCTATAACCTGAATGTGCGAGTAAACAAATGATTTGACGATTGAATTGCCGATTTCCGTTTCTCAATTGGCGCAACCGGTTTAACCGAGTTTGAGTATAAATGTTATTTGTTTCCTAGAGATGACAGAAAACAACCAGTGGCGGAGTGGTGATGTGTGTGTGTGTTTAAGTCATTGAAACTGTGAACCGGCTGACCCGGGTTCGAGTCCCGGCAGCGACTTTTTATTTATTTTGTTTTAACTTTTTATCAAATATAATTTTTATAGTTTAGTTTGTTTATTAATTATGTATCATTATAAATCAAAATAATCATAAATATACAACGTGACATTTATAACTTGATATTCGATTACAAAATGGAGCGGGTTTGGAAACCCGTTTTTGACAAATGTTACAAAAAGCCCTACTTTCAGGCCCGCAGGCGCATATTCAGGCCAAATTCCAACGAAATTCGGTCAAAAATCGTTTGAACATGTTTGAAACAAATATAAGAACCCTAAACAAGCCCGAAAAAACCTAAAACAACTTAAACTAGCTCGAAAGAAGTCTAAAACATGTCTAAAATCCCTAAAAACTGTATTTTATACTAAACGACTCGCTAAAAAAACCCTCGCTTTTTAAGCGCCTTTCATTGAGGCCCAAGGCACGCTATTTGCGCCTTGAATGCGCCTTGCGCCTTTGACAACTATGTACCCAATAACATAATTAAGTTTTTAATCTATAACTATTTGATGAGATTGGAGGATAAATTATTTGAGCACACAAATTCCTTTAGTCAACTGAAGCTTATGTTTGAAGGTTTATAGAACCTAACTTGCTGCTAATCTAAGTTTCCTAGCTCCTTTGTACATAATTATTTGTTTGCTTGTATAATAAACATGTCTTTCTAATGGTCCATTTGAATTGTGGTCATATGGAATATTAAACTTTTTTATTTATAAAACATTTGCACTCCTTTAAACTGAAATGATTCTAGAATTGATGTTTACATATACATATTCTATATATCTATTTGTACTTGTGTTTTTATAACAATCATTCTCTAAAGTAAATTTGAAATGAAGAAATATGATTAATTATCGGGTAGTATATGACTTGTGAAAGATTACCTACTTTCATCCAATATTAAACGTCTATTGGTTAATTTGTATCTAAGTCATTTGTCACTCACTTCGTGCTTAGATATGATTATTTAAAAAAGTATGTTTATGTTTTATTTTTTTTAATAATATTCCTGTTGACAAATCATTAAAATAACTAATTTAATTAAGTGTGTTTACCATTTCGAACAAACTATGTTATATCTTTTTCAATACTACTTGAATCTTGTAACGTGATTCTACTTCTAGAGTCTCATTTTTTTACGATTGTTAGAATCCTACTCTAACTATGTTGAGCTGTGTATTGATACCCACCATTCATGCCAAGACATGAATAGGTGTCACGATAGCGAGTAATTTGTCAATACCATGAGAATCATGAGATTTTACTTTTCCATCTAATTTTTACTCCCTCTTTTTTCGCGGGTATAGATGATCCATATCTAGAAGGGAATTTCTTCGGAACAATGTTCTTGGCAGTTGTACGAACTGGAATAATCCAATGGGCAAGAGGGACGCGAGTCTTGGATCTAGTTTCAACAAAACTTAAGCAATTGCATTAGTGTGATTAGCGTACACACCATCTTGAGTTGACCCACTTTTCAAAATATGATTATAGTTAAGTGGCGGACCCAGAAATTATTTCCTAGGCTGCGAATGAAGGGTTCAACCAAACTTTCAAGGAGTGCAGTCGGGATTTTTGCATACTAAAAAAAATTATTTTAAGGGGGGCGCCCGCCCATCCAAGATATGCCTTGGGTCCACCTTGATTATAGCTCAAGAGAGGATCTTACGATTACCATGTATTGTTTGTCAACTAAATCATATGTTTTGCAAATCACATGTATAATCACTTAATTGATCAAAAAATAAAAAGATTATAAGTTCGTAGCCCAAGTCCATCGCATTCAACACAATACTTGGGAGGGGTTAGGAACTTAACGATTGTGAAATCTTTAAAGAAATTGGATTTGAGTATTTAGAATGAAATTCATACTCTAATTCCAATAAATTTCTACGCACCCGACACTATATTGATAGAATTAAAATTCTAATCCTATTGAAATATCTTAAACGGTATACAAAAATGATATGATTTAATGTAGTCTTTAAGCAAGGCTGACCTGTTAGGCTTAACAATCTAGGTTAAGGCCTAGGGCCACCCAAAACAAGGGCCTCCAATTTTTTCACATATTAGACTTGAATTAGCCCATTTAAAAACGTTTCTAGGCCCAAGATTTTGGATTTTCCTCCAGTAGTGCGCACTGTCCGCGCACGCTTCATTCCAGAATCCAAAAGCAGTGCCGCAACACACCAACCCTCGTTACTGCGACGTCTTTTGAGTAACCAATGTTGAAGATCCAAAAAATAGCCGGAGCCTGAACTGGCTATGATCAGATCTTGATGAATGGTATGACAGGAGAGATCCTGCAAAATGAGTAAACCGTTAGGCTCGTCGCAGAGGTGGGAGGGCCATTCTGCGACCACCCTCCGGCGTGAGGATAAATATTGGAAGAGAGAGAAATAATGAGGGAGAGCTCAGAGAAAAAATCGTCCGTACTTTTGGAGAGGTATTTATATTAGATTTTAGCATGACGTCATTCGAAGGGACGCACCTCATGATGTGTGTCCTCTTTTGGGTGGATGGACGGACCTGGAGATAGTTGCGATGTATTTACGGAGCCTTATGGTATGCGTCCGTCCATCTGGAGGGCGTACGGAGGCAAGGATGGATTTATACTTCTACAAATGTGAAACTGATTGCGGATTGGGCGAAATCATGGCCGACATTAGGAAAAATAAGCGATATGGTTCTTCAATGTCTCAAATCTCAATCTCAATTGCTAATTTTCTTTATACCAATTCAATAGAGCCCCAACTTTGTAGCTCGCTTAGAGTCTCGAAAAACGTTGTAACGGTCTTATCTTGTTTTTAAGTGTATAATATATACATGCTCTCTCAATCTCATTATTATTATTATTAATTATTTTTGTTAATCGTATAAAGATCATGATGGTTCAGTGGAGTGGAGGCAACGGAGAAAGCTACGAGGTCCGTCACCCAAACCTAATTACGACCGGGGCCCATAGGACCGGCCCACCACTATCAAAATAAAAGGAGACAAAACAAAAGGGGGCCCATACCTAAAGCTACGAACGTGCGAGGGTAGAACTGGGACATTTACAAACACGACTTTAAACAACCAGCAAGGCATGCTCCCATGTGCTCTCTCCTTTATATCCCACCACCCCTTTCTCTTTCTCTTCTTCCAATCATACATAATACACTCCCTCTGTATCTATATCTATATTCATATTCATATTACATTACATTACAATCACTTACAAACAATACTCTCATCAACAAGGTAACATTTCTTTTCATTCATCTCCAATCCTCACTTTTGTTCTCAATCTCTAGAATTATGGATTCATTCTTGTTACTTAATCGGCTTATCCGATTTATTTATAGTTTATATTTTGCTTATGAGTGCAGGAACTACATATCGTTAGTAACACCGGTTATATTTTGCCAAGAATTCTCTAGAATTGCAAAGAAAATCATAGTTACTTGATTGGATTATCGGTTTATTCGTCTTTTATTTTGATTTTGATCTAGATGTTACTTTGAATTTTTTTTTTTAGAATTATGAAAACATTGTTACTGAATCGGGTTATTGGTTTTATTTGTTTTTATTTTGATTTTGATTTTAATAATTTTTTTCTGATAGAATATATAGAGTTTCTTTTTAGGTAAGAATTTGTTGATTCTATATTATTGTTTCTGACACGAATCACAATTAATTTGAATCTACAGGAAAGTTATTGTCGTCAACGAGGTCAAATTCCGTTAATTTCTAACTGATACGATCTGAAATCCAACAAACAAAACGGTTTTCCGTTAATGACGACGTCACCGGCGCTACCGACCACCCCGGTAACAGACAGCACGGACAGAGCACGTGACTCGTCGAGACGCAGTCGAAAGAAGAAGACCCTGATTCAATCCGACGATAACGAAAAATATCATAGTATCCGAGACTGGTTAGCAGATGATAACCAGACTACCGAGTGGAAATCTGAACAACAACAACAAGTTTACCGCTTAAAACTCCTGAGAGCTCTCCGCCGGCTCCAACAGAGTCCAGGATTCGGTTCTGGTGCCAGTAATGATGCTACTAGCACCAGAACCGGAGCCACTGTCCGTGAGACAGCTGACCGAGTCCTTGCTGTAACTGCAAAAGGAAGGACTCGGTGGAGCCGTGCTATTCTCATGAATAAATTTAAACTTAAACTTTTGAACAGTAACCGGAGACAGAGAGGGTTGGTTGTTACTGCAACCGGCAATAGCCGGTTGAAGAAACCGAAAGTGCATATATTGAAGTTGAAGAAGTTGAAGATGAAGAAGTTGGTGGTGGTGAAAAAGAGCAACTTATTGGATGTGCAAAGGAGGGGACGAGTTCTTGGAGGATTGGTTCCAGGTTGCGAAAAACAATCGTTGCCGGTTGTGTTGAAAGAAGCTACGGATTATATACCGGCTCTTGAGATGCAGGTTAAAGCCATGACTGCTCTTTTTGAACTTTTATCTGGTGGTTCAAGTTCGGGTTTGATTCCAGGAGATGGTAATTTAGATCCGCTCAGTTTGAGTCGACCACCACCGGGTTGATATTGTTGCACTATGTCTATTGTTTTGTGTCTTTGTTTTTACTGTCAAGTTCACCATTGTTAAAATACATTCTCTTCTATTATTTGTTATTTTGCTTTTTTATTTTCTAGTATATAATTGAACCGTCCAAAACTCATTATTATTGTTAAGAAAATATTGGTGTGTTTACAACAAAAAAATAATGTGAAAAACAACTCATTGTTTTTCGTTTTTATTCTCCCTTTGATGGGTGTGGTTAGGTAGCAATTATGTATCCTAAACACGAGATGAAAATAATTAGGTTTTGGCTCATTATATGTTTTTTGATTTGTTACATATTATATAGGTTATGTCAGGTTGACCGGTTAAATTAAATGGGTCGTGTTTGGGTTGCTAATTTTGATGTGTTTAAATTCAATTAGCAATTGAGCATACTCATATAGTCTTTGTGAACTAAAATGATTACAAAGTTGGGGCCCTTTCTTTGAATATGTCGTAAAACAAAGTATTGTATTTTTAATACAAAACAATCATGCTCAACTTATTTTAAAATTTAAAATATAAAGGCTTTAGATCTGCAAATTAAATTACGACACAAATATAAAAAGACTAAATTTATTTAAAAAATTTTATTATATATTATTAGAGCATTCACATTCAGCTCCCTAAAATTATACATACATTCCACTAAAAAACAACTTCTATATCAATATATTTACACTAAAAACAAATACTTTTTCTCTCTCCTTTTCAATTAAATAATATTTTTATACATTTATTACTACATTTTCTCTCTCTTTCACTGACAACCACTTTTAATATATATTAAAAAACTATAGGGGGTGAACAGTGTCCCCCAAATATACAGATGAACAGTAACATTTTCTCTCTCCTTCCGCTCACAACCACTTTTTATACCCTTTTATAATATAAAGACTCCCTCTCACATATTTTGATGGATAGGATGTGAATGCTATTACATAAATATATTTGTATCACAACCCTAAACCTCCACCGTGTCCTTTGACAACTAGCATGTTATCCGACAAGTAGTAAATTAAAAGCGTCAGAGCATGTTGATTGATGTCGAAAGATCAATTTAAAATAAAATCAGAGGGTTACCTCCATGGGGAACCATATGTTTATTTTAACAGTCTTGTTTCATTAACAACTAGGGTTGGTGTTCGCGCTTTGCAGCAGGCAGACGGGGGAATTCGATCGTTATCATTTGGTTTGTATGGTGTTAAATCAGCATGGTAACCGGAAGAGGATACCTAAATACGGTACCGTTAGCAACCGAAAGAGAAAACGAAAAATATAAAGCCGTAGTACAACCAAAACGATATCAAAATTTACGTCAAACGTAAACCAACTAAAAACGTACAATAAAAATAAGAAGAAAACATATTATATTTGACCTGACTGATTTCCGAAACTATTTACATTAAAACGTAAACCAACTTAAATTTATGCCAACAGGTACGTCTATAAAAATAAGCACTAAAAACTTGAGGGGGTTGTAACACCCCAACCGATGGCGGAAACATCGGGATGAGACGAAAACGAGATTGCTCATTGCTCACAACATTATTAAGTGACAATAATTAATTAAACCATATTTCATTTCATAAGAATTGTCAAATACATCAATGTAACAAAACAAAGAACAATCTAACATTTGCAAAGTCATAACAAAATTGATACGTTGACATTAAACCTAACGTCTAATTTGTGTGTATCTAGTCCTTGCTATATTGTTTTCATAGCGTCATCTCCTTCAACCTGTAACATGTTTTAAAATAAAGTCAATGCAAAAGCAAAGGCGAGTACACAAGTTTAAGCATAGCATACGTATACGAATAAAGTTTTAACAATCCTCATGGCAACCAAATCTATACAAGAGCAATATCAAGGCATGCAATGCTAATAATCAAACCAGTAACGCAATCACGATGTTTTAACATGACCTCACGTGTAACGCGATGGAGGTGGATGCGTGAATTCCTATAGCGCTAAGCATGTCAAACAAAGGCTAAAAATAGTTAATGACTAAAGCATAGCACAACGTTTATCCCTAGACAAGCAACAAGTATACGATTCAAGTAGTCATGTGTATAGGATTGTTTGTGCGTTTCATAAAGTTTAAGTGTTTGTGATTTTTGTATATGGAAACATGTTACACCCAAAAAGTGATATAAACAAAAGTGGGTCGAGTGTACTCACAAAATTGCTAAGTCTTCTTTGGAAATACCGCGACGAGTTGATGAGTTGAAGAATGAGATGTCGAGGTCACCTTATATGGCAAACGAAGGTGTATGAATAATCGGGATTACAGTGAAGGATTTGAATTGAAGTTGAATGTACGAATACATATATATCATAGTTTATACAACGCTATGTTGTCAAAAATAATGATTATATATATATATATATATATATATATATATATATATATATATATATCTAACGAAAGGTATGAGAGATATATACATATTGTCGAATGGTATAATTGATATATATTTATTTTGACACAAAACACAATAGAGACATATATATATATATATTCTGACGGAAAAGTATAACAGTTATGCATATTTGTCGAAAGTACAATAGATATTTGTGTATTTTTGGCGAAAAGGTATAATCGTTGAGCATATTTGGTCGAAAAGAATAATAATTAAATATGTTGTCGAACGATATAATAATTAAATGGATTTTGTCGAAAAGCAGAAAGGTGTAAATATATATATTGCCGGAAGTATAATAAATCAATATATATTTTATCGAAAGATGTAACGAATAAGTATATCTCTTTTGTCGTTAGATAATATATTTTGTCGAAAAAACGTATTAACTAAATATATCTTTGTCGGGAAGTATAATAAATATATGTATATTTTTGTCAGAAAACGGACAGAGTTTCCCCTGTTTTAGGACGATCCCGACAACGCCAAGTGTCGATTAAATGCTTTCATAACTCAACAATAGCCGAAACAATGTATCTTTATTTATGTATAAGTTGGTTATAAACACATCAAGTCGGTCCGCGATTAGATTAACATAAACATAGAAATTATAAACAAAAGAGTCGTTTAACCTATACCCCGTCTCATGTCGGAATGTAGACCAAGTTTGACTGGTTTGACCGAGACCCGAGCTTTGACCAGCTTTGACCCGAGCTTTGACCAGCTTTGACCCGAGCCCGCTGACCGACACTAGACTTAAACTGAACCAAACATGAACCTGAAACAGCAAGATAATCTAACTTGGATCGAGACTTTAACAAAATAAAACCCGAATCAAAACTGAAGCAAAAGGAGCGAACCTGAACAGGAACTGTTGTTTACTGATGTTGTCTCGAACCCGCGACTGCTTGACCACAGTTGACCAGGTTTGACCTGAGTTGACCGGCAGTTGACTGAGTTGACCGGGACTTGAATCGTGCTGACCCGAACAGAATTTGAATCGAACAGGAGTATGACCCGAACTGAAACTGTTGTTTACTGATGTTGTCTCGAACCCGCGACTGTTTGACCACAGTTGACCAGGTTTGACCTGGTTTGACCGAACGCCAAACTGAGCTGAAAACTGGAATAACAACAATCGAACATGAATCGAATCTTAACCAATTTAACACTTGAAACGTGACTACCTGAACTGAATCGAGGTTGAACCTGAGCCGGCTGTTGACTGGTGTTGACTGTTTGGACCAGGTTCGACTCGAACCGAAACGCGTATGGACCAAGCTGACCCGAATCTGCTCGCTAACCTGCTTTGACCGAGACCCGGACCAACTGTGCGGAGCCGTGTTGAACCGCTCATGACCCGAGCCGAAGAAGCCACAGCTGACCCGACAAGAGCCCAAGCGATGGCTGAATCGGACAAACTCAGCCTGAACCGAAATCAGAATTGTTGAACATGAAATCTGACCCGAACGCATCTTGAACCGAAGCTAACCCGTGACCCGAAACACAGAAGTTAAAACAACATGTTATCTTCTACAACTTCAGAAAGAACAAAAGACAGAAATGGGGTGGTTTCTTACCGTTGAAGCTCGTCGGAAGGAGACCCGGACTGCCGCCGCTTACGAGGGCGCTGCCGTCGACCCGCCGTCGCTCCTCTGTTGCTGCGGCTTGCTGCTGCTTCGCTGGCTGCCGTTGTCGCGCCGCTGAGAACCATCGCCATGTCTCTCTTTCTCCTCCGTTCTCTCTCTCTCTCTCTCTCTTGTCGATCGGTCTCGCAGAACAAGTATGGGTGCCTGAGAGATGGTACAGGGGAGGAGGAGAGGGTTGAAGGTGTGCGCGGTTGCAGAGGTGAAGGGGGGCAGGGAGATGAGGGTGCGGTGTGTGTGTGTTTATTTAGTTGTAATTAGGTTTAGGGTTTAGTTAGGTTTAGGTGGTGTGTTGGGCCAAAGCCTGTTAACCCGTTCTAACGTTTTTGAGTGGCCCGAACGTACCGACGAGATCCGATTTCAAGTACAAGTTTCATAAAACGTCGAATTTATTTTGTTTATTATTATTATTATTATTATTATTATTATCTAAAAAAAATAATAAAAATAAAATACGATGCGTTACAGGGGTCAATATGTAAACCAAATAAAAATGTATATAAAGATAAGAACGAAAACATATTATATTTGACCTGACGCATTTCCGAAACTATTTACGTTAAAACGTAAACCAACTTAAATTTATGCCAACAGGTACGTCTATAAAAATAAGCACTTAAAACTTGATGAGGTTAATATGGTATTTCATAAAGTTTTTAGAAAGTTAAGGAAGTATAAATGTAAAAGCCAAAAGTTAAAGAGCTAAAGTACAAAATAAAAATAAAAAAAAGGTTAACGGACACTAACATCATTATTAATATTACACGATTTTTATTTCAATAATTAATTAATCCTTTTGATATAAACTTTTTTTTTTTGAAAAGTGAACTTCATAGAAAATAACCACCGACCCGAAACAAGCCGGCAAAACAACAAGAGACTACATAATTACAAATTTACACCAATTCTCCCACGAGACCTCATTACACTTAGATCTACTAGAATACCATAAAAAACCAAGCGCCTTAACCTCGCCGATGATGTTCTCGATCTTGACATGTTTGTTAGAAAAATAATTTGCATTCCTCGCTTTCCATAAGCACCAACTCCCAATCACCAAGATGCCTTGGATTATATCTTTTTTTGTTTCCGATCCCCTTAACCCGACATGAGCATCAAGCAGATCTTTAAACAAGAAGAAATAAAAAATGGGAACTTTACACCAAACACTTATATGCTGCCAAGGAGTCGAGGCGATAATACATCCAGTAAACAAATGCTCAACACTTTCGTCCCCGTTGTTGCAGAGCTGACAAGCCACGTTTTCAATGTTAATGTTCCGTTTCCTTAACGCCATGCGAGTGGGGATTTTATCCATCTCGCAGCGCCATGCGAAGATATTACATTTTAGCGGGATCCATTTTAGCCATCTCATAATGTACCTGTCTCTCACATTAGCCCCTGCCGATAAGCTCATCCTAACCCTGCAAACCGAAAACTCCCCATTCGCGCCTCCTTCCCAAGACCATCGATCAGCAACTGATGTTAAACTAACTCTATTCAACAAAGTAACCAACTGAGAGAATTCAGAAAACTCGGCTCAACGACTTCCAGGCCCAATATAATCCCTGACCATCACCGTTCATCTTAACCCGATCTTTTACTCTACACTTTTTGGAAGACTCCAACCTAAAAAGGCCCGGGAATCTCGTTTTTAACTGTTCGTTGACGAGCCATGGGTCTAACCAGAACCCAATATCTTCCCCATTGCTTACATTCATACAAAATATATATAATGCGTACAACTGATGGCAAAATTGATTTAAAAACACATAAAAACGTTCTAATTAGGCATCATATACATTTACAAAAGCGTTATACTATACCCCTACTGAATTCTATCATTCATGCCCCGTTCGATGCAGATGTCGACGTTAACTCTGTTCAGTAACATGATAACCAACTTTGTATACACGAGAACATGGCATAGGGTGGCATTGAGCCATATTCTGGCTATAATATTTAAATATTAAGATAAAAAATCAACAATTTTGGGAAATCTGCGACTAACAATACTCAATATTAACAATACTTACCTCACTCACACTCGGTCTTCAATATCACATCGCCTGTCAATCGCACCATTGTTGTCGGAGTTGATCGGAGAAGATTAACGGAGTAGTTGGGTTCAAGGGTTTGACAATAGGGACGCTTTTGGTGGGAGAAAACGAAATTAGGGTTGAAAAATGGGTATTAGGGAGTGTCTTTGGGCGAAAAGACCAGAAAACCCTCACCATCTTTAACCATTTGACTGTATATTCCACCATCGTTACAGTGAGGGACTCAAATGGTAAAAAAATGCAACTAGGGGGACTCAGATGGTTAGATTTTGGCACCTGGGACTTAAACTGTGATTTCATGTAAACCAATGGGACCAAAATTGTACTTTACTTATATATATAATATATATATGTGTGTGTGGGTGGGTGGGTGTGTGCGCATGTGTTATTTTAATATTTTTAAAAGAGTAAAATGTCATTTTGGTCCCTGAGGTTTGGTAAATTTTTACGACTTTCGTCCAAAGGTTTGTTTTTCACACTTGGATCCATAATGTTTGAAATGAAAAAGACCGAATTGCTCTTTAAATTAACCAAAAAAACAAAAATACCCTGACTTAACGGAGAAAAATGGATGTAGTTAACGAGCCGGATGAAATGACAAGATCTCAAACCTTTTGGATCCAGATGCTAAAAAATAAACTTTTGTATGAAAGTCGTAAAACTAACCAAACCTCAGGGACGAAAACGGCATTTTACTCCTTTAAAAAATATATTTGAAAATATTTAGTGATAATGGAGAAATTGGTGTCTCCGGTTGTATGAAATTAACTGATATGGTAGCTAAGTAGTGTTAGAAACTGTCTAACGTTGTGGATTCTCTAAGAGCATTCACAACGCTCATAAATGGCACATGTCCGGAATTGAGGACCAACCCCATGTACCATCTAGTGTTATTCGCCCGACCACAAAGTCCGGGTTGGTGGTCCTTGTTCCCGGACTTCAAGCGGACCAAGGAGAGGGGGCCCCTTCACACAAAACAATATTTTTTTATATTTTTATATTAAAAATGGGTTGTGAGGTAGAAGTTTGTACATGTTTGGTATTGTGAAAAATGTGAGTCTTTTTATAGGAGTTTGAAAGATGATGTGACATGTTGAGGTGAATGTTTGTGAATTTCTGTGTTGTGGATGCTCTAGAGTGATTATCAAGGGTTTTTGTGCATTTTCCAAGCGAAATAGACTAACGAAGGATGCACAATTAGTGAGTGTGCACACACACTATATTATAATGCATATAAGAGAATAATAATATAATTTGATATAATTTTAAGAGTTTACGTAATTACAACATATAAAACATATGATGCAATCCTTTAAAACATATTGTTGACATTTAAACCAACTCCCCCCCCCCCCCCCCGACACGATTAATGACCGTAACTTATTCATTTGTTAATATATATATATATATATAATATATATATATATATATATATATATATATATATATACGTATGCATATATATATGTATGTATGTATGTATATAAGTTATATGGGTGATGTTCCTGTAAAATGATTTTTTCGCAAGAAGTGTGAGAAATATGAATTTATTGTAGACATCATGTTTTGGACTTAGGCATGATGTTTTGTGTTTTTTTTGCAAGAAAAACACCAAATATAAAAATTTAAAACACAATGCAATGTATTATAGGCATGAAATTTTAAATACACTACTTAACACTTAAGACACACTAAGTAACATTTTTGGTATGGTGTTTTAAGTTTTAAGTCTAATATTCATTGTATTGTGTCTTAAATTGTTATGTTTGGTGTGTTTCTTACCAAACAACCAAAACATCATGCCTAAGTCCACAACATGATGTCTATATGTCAATTCCTATGCCTTCTCACACTTCTCACGAAAATGTCCTTTTCACAGGAAACTAAGTATATATATTTTTAAAATTACATCACAAAACTGAGCATATTATTCTCTTTAATTTGAATATGCTATTGCTATAGTTTTTTACATGATTACCAATGTCTATGTTCTCCGTCGCATTTCACGAGCACGCATCTAGCGTGTGTGTCGATATATATACAACAACATACCCAATAAATCCCACAAAAAGCAAAAACTATTAGTAGGGTTTAGGGAGGGTGGGATGTAGGCAAACCTTACCTCTATCCTTGTGGATAAAGAGGCCGCTTCTATAGAGACCCCCGACTACAAAACAAACAACATGCAAACACATAGAACTATAAAGGTAGAAGTAGAAAGTTACCAAATACAAAGAAAAAATAACAAAAGAAGTGGTAAGTAACACAGTAAAATAGAAGCAAATATATCATAAAGGAACCACATATATCCCTGTACCCAACTAAGTCCTCCCAAAGTGTATAAGAATGTAAACCCTTGAGACCCAAGTAAGATAATATTGTACGTACTCTAAACGTCCTTAACCTTAATCTTACGCCTCCATGAACTCCTGTCTTGGACCATGTCCTCAGAGAGGTGCAACTCTAGTAAATCATGTTTAATCCGCTCTCCCAAATCAACTTGAGTCTGCCTCTACTCCTCCTTCCCTCCACAGTGAGGGTTTCCACTGCTCTAACTGGCGTCATTGACTGCCTCTTCTTAACATGCCCAAATCATCTCAATCTCCCCTCTTTTATCTTATCCGAAATCCTAGCCACTCCTAACCTTTCCCTAATTACCTCATTTCTTATCCGATCCAACCTCGTATGCCCACACATCCACCTTAGCATCCTCATCTCCGCTACCTCCATCTTGCGCGCTTGTGTCTTTTTGATGGCCCAACAATCTGTCTCATACAACATAGCAGATCTCACTACAACCCTGTAGAACTTTCCCTTTAACTTAATTGGGAACCTCTTGTCGCATAAAACCAAAGTTGCAGCCCTTCACCTAGACCAGCCAACCTGTATGTGGTGCGCTACATCACTATCTATCTGCCCATCCTTTTGAACAAAGGATCCTAAATACTTGAACTTAGTTACCTGCGAAACCACTTGGCCCTCAATGGTGATCAGAATGTCATCATTGTCGCCCACATCACTAAAATCACAATAAAGATACTCGATCTTAGAGCGACTATATATATATATATATATATATATATGGTGAGGTTCCTGTAAAAAAGACCCTTTTTTGCGAGAAGTGTGAGAAGGCATAGGAATTAACATGTAAGCATCATGTTTTGAACATAGCCATGATGTTTTGGGTTGTTTTGGCAAGAAAAACATCAAACATAACAATTTAAAACACAATGCAATTTACTATAGGTGTGCAATTTAAAAAAACACTATTTAACACTTAAAACACGCTACTTAATGTTTTTGGCATGATGTTTTAACTTTTAAGCAAAGAGTTCATTGCACTGTATCTTAAATTGTTATGTTTGATGTTTTTCTTGCCAAAACAACACAAAACATCATGCATAAGTCCAAAACATGATGCATACTCAATTCCTATGACTTCTCACACTTCTCACGAAAAATGTCTTTTCTACAGGATCCTAAAACTATATATATATATATAGAGAGAGAGAGGCGGACCAAGAGTATTAGCCTTTTTTTCTCCTCTTTCGTGTAAATTACAAAAGCAATTTGAAGTAGCATATTCTAATAATATACGAGGTGTAAATCTAATTAAGGCATATTATATTATAGGTGTCATTCAATTAGACACTTTCATCTAGGGTTGCAAACGAATCGACAGCAAACAGTTTGTGAACTACTCGACGGAAAGTTCGTATATATTAGTTTGTTTAGTTAATGAACGAACACGAACAAGATATTTTGTTCGATTAACTAAATGAACGAACAAAGGTCTCATCCGGTAAACGTTTCATAAAGTGTTCGTGAACATTCTTTCATTTACGCTTGTTCATGTTCGTTTGTTTATGTTGTTTATTAAAGATTTGTGCACTTGTTTTTTATTATATCTAAACTTTTTTTTATATTCTTTAATTTTTATTTATCTTATTACCATATCAAATAAAATAGGAAATTATACTCCCACCTTGTTTATGCACCGCTATCCTTTCCTTTTCGTTATTCACATCGATGAGTACGATCGACTATCTTTCTACATTTTTCTACGATTAGGGCATCAAGTTCCAGTGTTGTCCCTTCACCATCCACCTCTAGCCTCCGTCGCTTTTGCCAATTTTATTTCCTTATTGAACGAACACGAACAAGAAATCTCGTTTGGTAAGTGTTCATGAACCGTTCGTGAACACATTATTTCCTTAACGAACGAGCGTGAACAAGGCCTTGTTCTTGTTCGTTCGGTTCGTTTAAAGCCCTACTTCCATCTATCTTCCAGCCGTCTGTTTTGGATTGAGTTTGGAAATGATTTATTGACTTGTTAGCTCCAATAAATTAATAAGTTATTTCTAAACTCAATTCCAAACACCCCTTAATTGTTTTCATTAATGTTTGCTAAAGAGATTAAATCACCTGCTACCATCATCTATGTAACATTGTCACATTCCCGTCTTCTGCTATAACTTATTCTTCTGTGTTGACAAACACACCATTGCCAACGCATTAAGTTAATATATAACCATAAAGAACACCTCTCCCTCACCCCCCCCCCCCCCCTTCTTCAAAGTCTCTTTTCCCCGAATCAAATATTAATTACACAATTACATACAATGGTGAAGTTTGAGATTTCAGACGGGGTCAAAAAGGTATATACCAAAAAATTTCTGTAGAATCGGGGGGTCGAAAATGTATAAACCCAAAAATTTATATACGAAAACTACATATATAACACTACTGAGCGAAAAGTTCGGGGTGTCGGACACCCCCCTCCTTCTATACTTCACCCCTGATTACATAGATAATATACAGTCTACAAATCCTTTTATCAAAATCCAAAACTAAACACTTATACACTCATAATACACCCTACGTAAAATATGATTCCACACGTGTGCACATACACAGCACACACAAGTACTCAAACTAAATACAATCACACACATAATTAAACACCAACACCCACAATCATAATCAAACACCCATTAAAACCTATATAGTAAATTTATGTTTTTGTAACCAAAGATTTGTGTCGAGACACAAACAACTACACGTATCCAACCAACCCATCTTTTTTTTTTTATAATGTGTTGGACAAGAGGGAGGCAAAGGGTTGGCGAAAATATGACAAGAGATGGTGGTGAAAGAGAGTTATTAGAAAATGATGGGTTCATTCAATGATCACAATTAAATAATCATAAAAGTTTTATAACTAGTAAATTTCTTCGCGCGATACGACAAGTGCAAATGTAGAGTAACTCGGATTTGTGTGGTAAAGACCTGAATTGTTTATAAAAACAGTTACGTCAAAACGTGGATAAACTTAAGATGTACATAAAAAATAAGCACGATAATGTATTATATATGGCCCGACTTATTTGTGAAAAAAATTTACGTCGAACACCAACCTGGACTTATACCAAAACTACATAAAATTAAGTAAAAAATATGTTTTTAAGTTAAAAATGTACCGCGCGTTGCGGTGGGGCCACCCAACCGACAAACCATTATTAAGAGACAACTTCTTTTACCCATTCTCTTTGCTTTTATTCCAAATAGGCCGCACACGCTTGGCTATCAATATTTCATTGGACCCTTTGAATTGGTATTTAAAAATAAAATATACACATTTACAAAGAAACGTAATAAATCGAATTTATACGACACACACCTAAATATGAGCACGTAAAAAATATTATAATTTTCTTAGAAAGTTGAAGGGTTGTTACTGTCAATACTAATGTTGAAGGGTAAAGGCTCTAACAACTTACTAAAAGACAAAAAAAAACCGCAATCAGCTTAATTTATACCGACACGTACCTAAATATAAGCACGTAAAAAGTGATTATAATTTTTTTAGAAAGTTGAAGGTTCGTACCTGTCAATACTAAATGTTGAAGGGTAAATGGTTTAACAAAAACGTATTAAAAGACAAAAAAAACGTAATCAACTTGAGTTTATTAGACACGTACATAAATACAAGCACGTAAAAATGATTGTAAAGTTTTTAGAAAGTTGAAGTGTTAGAGCATTCATATCCAAGGAACCAAAATATGTGTGTAGGGTTTTTAAAATATAAAAATTATAAGAAAGTGATTGTGAGTGGAGGAGAGAGAAAATGTTACTGTTCATCTGTATACTTGGGGGGACACTGTTCACCCCTATACTTTTTTAATATATATTGAAAGTGGTTGTGAGTGAAAGAGAGAGAAAATGTAATGATAAAGGTATAAAATTTATTTAATTGAAAAAAGAGAGAAAAAGTATTTGTTTTTAGTGGAATATATTATATAAAGGAGTTGTTTTTTAGTGGAATGTATGTATAATTTTAGGGTGCTGGATGTGAATACTCTTATAAGTGATAATACTAATGTTGAATGGTAAATGCTAAAATAAACAAAAAAATAATAAAAAATAAAAGAAAAAGGGACCAATGGGCACTGCATACAGCGCTGCTCATCCATCTTTGTGTTGTAGCTTTATAGAATTTTAATAAGACTTGATATGCTTTATTACGAATATGTAGTAAGATCTAGTGTTTTAGTACTATAAGAAATTTAATACAATATAAAAACAATGGTTTGATGATATGATGAAAAACAAAAAAAAAAATAAAGAACAATCATGTCATCACTTAGTCGTTTTATAGGTTAAGTGTTATTTTTGTAGAAAGAAATTACTTGAACATTTGTTGTTGCTCTAGGGCATCTTCAAAATTGGTTAATACAAATGGTAGAAGAACATGTTATCTAATAAAAAAAGTTCATGCAAACTTACAATAATTTGAAAAAGACATGCCATAAATGATATATTGAAAATATGTTATCCAATAAAAATATGTTATCCAATAAAAATATGTTGTAGAATATATAGTAAGAAATTACCACATTTTATCCATAAATGATAAACTATATGGCCCTAGATTTTTGGAGTAAAGGATCATGTGGGTGTTGGTGAACCCCACAATGCGAATCATGTGCCCCTAAATAGTAGTTGTCCCCCTTCTATTGGCATTGTTTACGGAATTGACCTTAATACTAGGGCCACTCTCATATAACCATCGCTACCACAATACCACCTGGCTAAGTAATAGACAAAGACACCTTGTATATGTGTCTCTTTATTCTTGTTGAATATTCCCTAAATATGCCATTGAATTCATGGTGAACATGTGTGTATAATAATAGTAATAATAAAATTAGTTAGATATGATAGAAGTTATAACATATTCATCCTATTAGGTTGTTACATAATCAGTAGTTTGAAATTGTTATTAGAGATTTGTTTATTATGTATATCTCTATAAACAATAGTTGAAATTGTTATTATAAATGGTTGTTGGGGTCTCATAAATTGGGAGATCTAAAGTAAATGCTTTTTTAACCATCAATAACATATACAAATGAATTATACTAATTGCTGTAAAGAGACGCCGGTTTTTACTTTCTCGTTTTGAGATTTCTTGGAATTCCAAAAATTTGTCGGCTTGAAAGAGCTGGCTAGAAAGGTGTTTCATGGGATAACGATAATAGGGTGTTGGAGTATTTGACGGGCTAGAAATAGTTTCAAGTTTGAAAATAAGTAAGTGTGGGTCGAAGACATTATAATAGAGGTGAAAGCGATTGGGTACCTTTGGATTAGTAGTAGGTTGAAAGCTACGTCCGTGTCGTGGATCAATTGGTGTATTTTGTAATTATGTGAGTTGTTTTTCTGTGCTTGGCCGCCCTGTTTTATAGGTTGGTGCTTTTTAATGAAATTTACGTTTCAAATAGAATAAAATATATATTACACCTATATCAAATGTAACCACTTTTATGATACTTAAAAAAACTTTATAATTGTAATAACATTATAATGTCAAAATTGTAATAAAAACTTTGATTTTTTACTTAATTGTAGTCATATTATACAACCGAAGTTGTTTATCAAACATATAAATGATTGATTATAATATTCATCTTGATAGGTAATTAACTTATAATACTAAGGATTTTATTTTATTTAATTTTAATAGCTTCAAGAAAATATTATTTATTATGGTTTTCACTTAAGCAAAGGAATTAAGTTATGGGTCCACATGCACATCAACTCAAGACTGGGATGCATGTGCAGAAAAGACACCAAAGTGATATATACCTAAGGATGGGGCCCGGAATGAACATTTGGTTTGGACGGGCTATTAGACTTCAAACCATAAAAGCCATCAAAATTTGAAGTCAAAAAATAAATTTATTTTTATATCTTGTGAAGAGGAACAAATATATTATAAAATATACAGTTGTATATAATGATGTTAAGTTGATTTAATGCAATTAGTCAAATTAAACAACATATTAGTTGATTTATAAAAGAAAAAGTATATGAACTTCATAGTAAAATTTGACTTGTATCCCAGAATTTGTGTGAGTCATTATGAAACCTTCTCATAGGGGTATGTTATAACACCTAAAATTATCTATGCACACATATGCACAGCATGTATATATGTGTATGTGGTCAGTTCTCAAAACATAACACAAGAACGAAAAATTTGAAGGGGGTTTGAGCTTAGATACGAGGAAGCTCGTTATCTTTTTCATTTTTTATAACAAATAAATAAGATTAAATTTTCCCAAAAAAACAACCTTACTTAAAGATAAGTAACCAACGGGATAACCTTTTAGACAATTGATGGCAGTATTAGAGACACCCTCCCCCCTATACATTTTTTTTTCACAATCACGCGACTGCACAAAGGAGGAGAAAGAACAGTCGTGAGGCTGCCAAGGCAGGCACATACCAATGATAGACGATTTCCAGAAAGTCTTGTGTTGGCAAACGAGTCACACTCGAATGCATGCAAGCCTTAATCTTTAGGAAAAGTTTTAAGCGAGTTATTTCCTAGATTTTTAGCGAAAGCTTGGAACATGCTATGGATAATTAAGTGAATTTGTTACCATATTTCGAAGACAAATAACGAGATGGAAATTTTATTTGGTGATAATGGGTTTTCAAAGCAAAAGCGGACATCAATAGGGTTTTCGTTAACTATGACCAACGTAAACTGATCCGTTTGAACATTTATTTCAGGAAATTACATGGCCTCTAGTAGTAAGGATAAAGAGATAGTCTTTTAGTGAAATCACTAGGCGGTTTTGAGCAAGAAAGTTCTTGGCATAGTCAAAATTTGGTTTTGAACTTTGATATCTTTTAGTAAGATTTTGTATATGTTTTTAGCTTATCATCTATGACTTATATTCAGTATTCGGTTATCTTTATTAAAGTTTATGTTTTAAGTATGAATTTTAAATTCAACACAAATCATACACCAGAAAACTAAGGTGGGATCTGGGGGTGGGTAGGGAGGACCATCGGTCAGAGCCCGATATTTCGATGGGCACATTTTTATGAAAAAAAACATGATATGTATATGTTTAATATACTTTTTAATGGGGTATACATGTACAAATACCAACATAGCCCACTTACAAAACTATTTTATGGTTAGATTAATTATTAGCCCATTGGCATTAGCTTTAGACTTTTAGTGAGCTCAATACCCAATTTCGTTAAGGTTAAGGGCACGTTTTTTTGAAGCTCGAACAGGGTACACGAATTCTCATGACGGCCCTACTAAGCTTATAAGTGAAGTTCCATGCTTGTGAGGCTTCAAACATGAGACCATCTTGCAAGGTCTTAAATTTAGCCTAAGGCTACTTCACAAAAACATGCTCCATGACTATGATAAGATTTGAATTTAGTTATTAGTTTGATTATAAATCTAGTTTAACTTTATCTCTCATACTTCCTTCACGTACAAGCTATCGCCATTCACCACTTCATTTTGATTTACACTAGCTAGATCATTCGAGAGGGCTCCCTAAGGTTCATCAAATAAGGATAACTATAAGGGCATGTTCTTGTTATCTAGCACCGTTCCAAAGATCAATCGGCACTCAACCTTGTTGATATTACAATTGAAGTGTAGTTAATTGAAGTGTAGTTGAGTATATCCAGGTTTCTAAATTTATAAAAAATAGTTCATATTAAATACTAGAGTAATAAATGCAGTGGTAGGTAATATGAGTTTGTTGAACACATGGATGTCGAAGAATCATTGTTATAAAACTTTTAAAACTAATTAAGCTATAAAAACACTTGGGATTGAGAACATAACAATATTAAGCAATGAACTAAACTAATTCGAAATTAATACCAATAATAGTATATCTACCATGATTCAACTCTGCATATTACGACACTTGCAAGTTATGAAACAAGGTTTAGTTTAGAAACAATAGCAACTAGCAAAAGTTGTCACATACAACGAATTGCTTTATTTTATTATTTTTATAGTGGGCCATCATATATCTCCTTTAAGAGTTGATTATGTCACCTACATTAATTATTTCAGTTAGACACGTATCTATTAATTAGACCCTTGGGCATGGGTTCGGGAAAGCATGCGGGATACAGACGAGAAGGTATACCCGATATAGAACGCCCCCTGTCCCAACTTCGGTGCCATTGGGAGATTCTCCCCATCCATCCTGGGGCTGTTCAGAAAGCTCATGGCTCGTAGCTCGCTCGGATTTAGCTCGGAAAAAGCTCGCTCGATATAGCTCGGTTAGAAAGTGAGCTGAGCCGGCTCGGCTCGGTTAGAAAGTGAGTCTAGCTCGGCTCGGCTCTTAACGAGCCATATTGGCTCGGTTTTGGCTCTGCTTGAACTAATATTTATTCGTAATTAAACTTTGTTTTAACTTATTGTTGTAATTATTACGTTCTATTGAATATGTTCTTTTAAGTCGTAATGATATTTTAATCTATAATTTTTTGTTATACTTAACTTTTTATTTTAATGATTAGCTAACTATATTTGATATGTCTTTTAGTATGAAATATTCAAGCACTATTTTGAGCTATTACTATTTCTTTTATTTCGAACCAGAGCCGAGCCAGTAAAACAGCCGACCCGGTTTAATTTATTAATCGAGCCGAGCCTGAACTTAATTTAGAGCGGTGACTTTATGAAACAGCCCTAATCTTTCCGATGATTTAATGTTTGAATTTGAATATTTTGGCTGTTGAATAACGGCTATCTACTAAAAAAATCAATATTTTATTTAACACATTAACCCTCGTTTATCTACAAATCACCACACTCCCTGTTATTTTATCACATACTTTATCTTTAGAAACTCCCCATCTCCATTTTATATTATTTCTTCCTTTCTTCATTATTTTTTTTAAAAAATATCACCTATACATTCATCTTTTTCTTTTAGAAACTCACCACACCTCTCCACCTTTTATATATTCTTCTCTTCTTCATCTATATTTTTTAAAAAATGATCACCATAAGTTCTTCATCGGACGAGTAAAATGCTAGGAAATTTTCTCTTAGCATGATGCTTGAGACGGCTAAAATTATTGCCGAGATGCAAGAAGATGGTGAAGACGAATGAACTTCACAAGCAATAACGAGGGCCGCTGCATTAAATAGAGATTGCCAAGGTATATTATTTTAATACACTTTATATTTTAAAAGTTTTGTTATTTATTTTTAGGATTTTTTTGAATAATTTATTAAACTTAGTTTTCAACCTTTATTTAAGGTGCTAATGAACTTTGGTTCGTGACTATTTTGCTGAAAACTGTGTGTACACTAACGAACAATTTAGGTTTCGAATGAGTCGACGATTGTTAGTACATATTGCCAATAATTTGGCTAATTACGATGACTTTTCACATTGCGCTACGATGCTAGAGGGATAAGGATTTTATTACGTTTCAAAAATGCACTTCAGCACTTCGTTAATTAGCGTATTGAATAATATTTTAGACTACTTAATTTTTAGAGCTATGTACTAATTTTTATTATTAAAATCGAGCCAAACCAAGCCGAGCCGAGCCAGCTCGTTTAAAACCAAGCCGAGCCCGAGCTTTGATTTTCAGCTCGGTTTCGAATCCGAGCCGAGCCGAGCCAGCCCGGTTAATTATAATCGAGCCGAGCCTGAACTTGCCCTAGCTCGGCTTATGAACAGCCCTAATCCATCCCAATGATTTAATGTTTGAATTTTGAATTTTTTGGCTGTTGAATAACGGTTTATTTTATAACACTATATAACCCTCGTTTTATACTTAAAAAATCACCACACTCTCCATCTTTTATATATTCTTTTATCACATTCATCTATTTCTTTTAGAAACTCACCACACTCTCCACCTTTTATATATTCTTCTCTTCTTCATCTATATTTTTTAAAAATGATCCATAGTTTTCTCGACGAGTAAAATGCTAGGGAATTCTCTTAGCATGATGCTTGAGACGGCAAATTATTTCGAGATGCAGAAGATGCTAGAAATCTCTCACAACCAATAAATGGCCGCTGCATAAATGAGATGCCAAGTATATTATTTTAATACACTTTATATTTTAAAAGTTTTGTTATTTATTTTTAGGATTTTTTTGAATAATTTATTAAACTTAGTTTTCAACCTTTATTTAAGGTGCTAATGAACATTTGGTTCGTGACTATTTTGCTGAAAACTGTGTGTACACTAACGAACAATTTAGGCGTCGATTTCGAATGAGTCGACGATTGTTAGTACATATTGCCAATAATTTGGCTAATTACGATGACTTTTCACATTGCGCTACGATGCTAGAGGGATAAGGGATTTTATTACGTTTCAAAAATGCACTTCGGCACTTCGTTAATTAGCGTATGGCACTGCTAGTGATTCATGAGATGAATATTTAAGGATGTCCGACATAATGAGTCGGAAGTGTTTTTTTGAATTTCCAAAGGTATTGTGAACCTGTATTGCAAGGTGTATTTACGTCGGCCATACGAAGAAGGATATCAAAAAGCTTTATGCATTCCATGAAGCGAGACATGGATTTCCGGAGATGCTAGGAAGCATTGATTGTACGCATTGGCAATGCCGTAATAGTCCTATTGCATGGCGGTCAATATATGTCTGGTGATATAGGTTATCTCTCAATAATCTTAGTAGGTGCTTGCTCACAAGATTTATGGATTTGGCATGCCTTTTTGGGTTGTAGGTTCAAAGTTCAAATAATGATTTAAACGTTTGCAAGATCTCATATTTTCGACGATATCATAGAGGTATGTGCCCTGATGCTTCTTTCATGCTCAATGGGGTGTTATACAAGCATAGGTATTACCTAGCTGACGGTATATACCCATCCTATACGGCTATTGTTAAAACTATTCCTGAACCCGGTGATGAAAAAAGAAAAAAAGTTTGCGAAATGCCAAGAATCGGCAAAGAAAGATACTGAACGGTTGTTTGGTGTGATAAAGGCAAAAATTGGTGGATAACATCAGCTTGTGCATTTGAACCAAAGAAATTGAGATACATTATGTATGCTTGTTTAATACTTCATAACCTGATTATTGAAGACGATGGTCGAGCAATATGCGAATACGGTCCAAATGACATTCATGAGAATGTTGAGCCGGTTGATGGGAACAACAACAATCAAATTTGTGGCGCTACGCAGTGAGCACGTGCATGGAACCCTATGTGCGGATTTAATTAGTATATTTGGAATAACTTCCGTGTTGATTCCATTGATGAGAGTAGCGGTGTTCGTAGGTTTAGGAAAAATTTATTTTATGATTTTAGCATGTAATTTGTGTTTTTTTTATTTGTAATTTCCTAGAATTTTTATGTAAATTTGAAGTTTCTAAAAAATATTCGTATTTGTTATAAAAAAATACGTTAAACGAATAAAAATTTTTTAAAAATAAAATACATTAAGTAAAAAATATAAAAAATTGGAAGAGGAAAAAAAGGGATAACCACACCGCATATTCAAACAGCAATTTCAATCATCACTTGTTTTTATAACAACCATATATTTTTAAGTGAGTTGGCCACTGCCCACCAGCTAAGAGTACGCCCTTAAAATTAGTCCTTACAATACGTTGCTTTTACAACAACCATATTTAATTTTTAGGTGACTTGGCCTTCGACATACACACCCAAGCGTTGGCATAGGCCATATAGTGTTTTCACAGGTGTTGTGACTTGTGATTTTAGTTCACCATTTTCTAAGCGTTTGCAAATTGCAATTGGTGACTTAGGTCATGGAGTGTAAGACCCTATCTTAATTTATAGAAATTCTATTCAAATTTCGCATTTAAATGTGTAAATAAGAATATATGTCTATACATACATTCGAGGTTATTAAAACTTTATAAACATTAAAATATTTTAACATATTATCGTTGATTAGTTTTGTAACAACAAAACAAAGTGCGGAAACTTGAGTTTTGATCGTGTTCGATTCTTCATCAAGCTTGATCATCATCCGGAACCTCAAACCATCACATGCATTTCATAAAACATGAAATACGTTAGTTATAACCAGTTTATAACATGTCTAAATAAGTCGAATGCCAAAAATGAGAAAAAATTAAACAAAATAAAATTTTGTTCATACCCGCCGTAAGCTACGGCTCTACCGTAGCTTACGATCTGTGGGTTCTGCTGCGATCAGCAGCTGCCTACCATAAGCTACGGTAGGCCACCGTAGGTTACGGTGGGCTGCTGCAAAATTTTTCAATTTGTCGTTTTTGTTACGAAACCTCCGTAACTTGTTCGATTCTTCATCCGTTTTACTTGAAACTTGTTTCTAACTGTCAGTAAAACATTTGCATACGTATTTAACCTGAATCCTTATCCCATATTCATAATTTCGGTGAACGACGCAACCTTTACCCGGTTTATGCGTATTTCTGTTTTGACCCGCTATGGATTTAAGCGCTTAAGCTTAAATCTCGCTACTCCTTCCTTTACCTCCTATTTTCACACTTCGAATTTTATTTATTTCCACCAAACTATATTTTGGTGGATTTAGTATAGGAAATTATATATTCCGAAATTCTACCCTTCGATTTAATAGTTTACGTAAAAGACCCATTAAGAGTCATTAAAGCAAAAAGGCTTATGTTTTTTCACTTTTACTCTTCGAAAGGGTTTATCTAATTATAAAACTCATTTTAAACTACCTTTTAGGTTCGTTGCTTGTTTTATCAATCGAAGGCGTTTTGGTCAACTTTAGCCCCCGTCTTTTATACGAAGGACTTTCAATAGCATGTTTGACCAAATGTGCAAATTTTAACCATAATCTGTTTAAAAATCATTACGTTCCTAAGAACGTTATGTCTACAATTTAGATTATTGGATTTACCTTACTTTAGATAATCCAATGTTCATTCATAGCGTGTTTAATCCTCATCGGACCTTAAGTTCTCAATGGAATTTAACCCATTACACGTACCTGGCTTGGGTCATAGCATTGAACCGTTTAAAAATCTTGCACTATTAATTACTAATTAATAGCAACGCAAACCATACATTATTTCCCTATGATCACAAAAACTCAATAAGCGATCGTTAGATATGATTGTCAAATGGTGATGACATCACCATTTGACCAGTTTGGCCTAAATGACCATTTTATTATTATAAGATGGTATTCATTTAACATCTCATCATTTAATCCGTTTCAGTTTAAAGCGTCTGATCATATTACTTAAAGTCGTTCCCTAATTCGTTCAACCCATTATGACTTACGCCATAAGGTATCTTTTCCAAAATTCAATATTTAATTATCAACTCATGACTGAATTGCCTTTTACCATTTTTACACCTTATGGTTTACACTAACTTTTTAAAACTTCTTGTTTACTCGTCATTACATGACTAAGTTACCGTTTACCCCTTTTTACCATGAATTATGGTTTATTACCATTTTCACTTGTTCCGACCCGTATCGATTCGCGTCGGAACATCGTATTTCAAAACCTCATCCCAAATTCCAAATCGCTTGTTTTTAGTCAAATACATAAGTAGATGTACTATTTTAAAGATGTAAGCTTCACTTACCTAGAATCCGATTATGCTTTTTCCACGCATATTTGACCCTGTTTGACCCGCTTCCTGCCAAGCTCCCACCTAGCTTGTCAAGCGTCAAACTACCTTTTATCATTCGCAAGATGGTTAGATTAGTCATTACTTATCAAAACTATCTCATCTTACGGACTTTATATCAAAATAACTATTTGACCATATTATAGGTCAGTTTGACTTCTAAAAGTCAATTTCCTATTAACACTTGCAAACGCACAGTTAAGTTCAACGAACTCAAGCATTTACCAATTACCCGCATGCGATATTTTTAGGACACCCTCTTATCTAAATTTACAACCAAGTTCATGTCATTTCTTTCACTTAAACAAGTTTGAGCGATTGTTAACATCGAGTTAACATAGCTTTTGATTATCATTGTTAATTATCCATTTATTATGCTAGAATTAAGGGTTTTCATCTCTATGTAAAACCCATTTCATCTTTTTACTAGACATTCATCCGAACACCTAATATAATAAAGTATTACATACAAACTAGTAGATAACATGATCTTATACACTTATTAACATTAACATAACATCAACTTTATCAAACCATACAAAACCTAATTCAAGTTATGTATGAACACTTACTCAAATCTCTAATTTGTTCAAGTATCTTACAAATACACAAGTATGTTCATATATATCAATTTTATCATATAATTGAAACCCATTTAACTAGGTGTGATAAATCATCCAAACACCCAAATCATAGCTATTTATTCAGAATTTCACTTAGTTTGTTCCTAAACAAATATACATCTCTTATCTTACTTCAATTTCTCATATTCATTTATGGATTGAAATCCATGAATTCTTCCTACAATCATAACATAACCAAATTACAATTTTTGACATACCTTATAACCCTCTAGTCTAGGCGATCGATAATTGAGTTGATGAACAATTGAAGATCCGAATTTGTCCTTCATTTTGATGATTTAGATGAACTAGGGTTTCCCCTTTTCCCCTGATGATCGTTCTAACACACACACACTTTATGTGTGTGTTGTGTTTTAATTAATTTAATTTTTTTATAAATCACTAGTTTCCATTTTGACAACTTTGGTCCCCCAAGTTTAGTTTTTGATTAGGTAGGGCTACTACCCATTGTTTTAGTAAATATATACATGTTACTAACTAGGTTAATTTGTTCCTAGTTATTTTGTTTACGTGTCCACTTTTACCGCTAACTGTATATTGCCTGCTATTTAATATTAACGTGGTTCGATTACCAAACCTGTTTTTGGGGTGTTACATGGAGTGTACTCTAATATTTAGAATGTTAACATGACATGACATGTTAACTGACATTGCAAATTACTCCGTCCTAATATTAAAGGGCATCAAATCAGTTATATGTTAACATGCTAACCAAATGTTGAGAGATTGAATTAATTATTCTTTTATTTTTTGAACAAAAAACCACTAAAAGATAGAGTTAGATGAAGTTAATGAAATTAACCATTTCCTTGGAATGAAGTAAAGTGAAATAAGGAAAAAAGGTTGATGTGATACTCATATGAAACGCCCAGAATTTTAGAATTTTATACGGTTAAAACAACATATAAAAAGGTCAAGATTTAAAACTTTCTTTTTCATCATTCATATTTTTACCAAAATGCCCATGTCTAGTTCGAGTAAACACAACCACCAAAAGTTCATAACGAGTGTTGACCCCAACTACCTTAGAAAAATACAAGTCTCTAAACTTACTTACAAAAATCCTAAATATTTAGTTAACATTTATAACCAAAAGATTTTTTTGACCGTTCGTAAATAAACATAAACCGGAAGCGTAAAGGGCGGTCGTCACACCCCAACTGATGGCGGAATCATCGGGACGCGGCACTAGGCGAATCATATTGTTTCAAGAGAAATTTCATGACAAACTAATAATGGCAATATTTTAAATAGTCAACTTCCCATACAATCAACCAATATCTCACATTAATTCTTACAAAACATAACATCTCTTAAAACACACCAAATTCGATCTTCACTAGATTTCTATTACATGTGGTTCTAAGATAACCTAATCCAATTGCAGCAGTAGAAAATCCTCAACCTGTCACATACATTAAAATAAAGGTCAATACAATTAAGTAAAGGTGAGCATACAAGTTTGCGTAGATAATAGATATAAAAGCGTTTAGCATACACCGCATGATCATACGTAAGATGAACTATGTTACTGCTAAATACAAGTAAACCAAAAACCGCGAGTGCGAGGCACGCGAACAAGTGTCTACGTCCTAAAGAGGAAAATAAATGAGAAAGTAAAAGTGTGAGCCTTAACAACCCTGGGCCTCCGGGTGGCGGTCAACCTCTAGCTAGCTATCATGTTAGGGTGGCATACAAGTCATCAAGCAAAACATACAATTCATCGATTCACGTAAGTCATGTAAGAGCGGTTGAGAATAAGCGTTTGAGTTGTGTGATGTGATTTGATATAGGAACGTATGTAACACCCAAAAAGGGCGTTTAAAGCATTAAAAAGGGTTCCAGTCTCTTCCGAAGAGTGGAAACGGTCAACGTGTGAAGGAGCAGTGGACAAGTTCGGGCGAAGTTGTACCAAATCTCTTGGATTGGTACAAGTTCGGGCGAACTTGTCTGAAATCTACTGGAATGTATAAGTTCGGGCGAACTTGGTACTCTTTCTTAGAAATGGGTACAAGTTGTGCACTGATGGAATCTTCTGGGAGGTTCAAGTTTGGGCGAACTTGGTACCCTTTTCTTAGAAATGGGTACAAGTTTGGGCAAACTTGATAGTTTTCCTTGGAAATGGACAAGTTCGGGCGAAGTTGGTCACCATCTATTGACAACTTTGAGCGAACTTTCTCTTTTTGGAGCGAACTTGATGTTTTGGTCACCAAATCGTGCGTTTTCGCGTCGTTTGTTGAAGAAATCGAGTGTCCATCTCTCCAACCTTAAGCTACTGAGCAAAACATAGGCTGGAGAGGTGTTTTGGAGTTAGTTTTAGCCACTTTACAGGAACTCAGGCTAATCCGGGCGAACTTGATTGTTCGTACGGGTTAGTCAAGTTCGTGCAAGGTGACGATATCGTCCTGTGCTTCCGGATATGAGTCTTGCTTGACAACGCCCCGTTCCACTTCATAGTGAACGAAACATACGTCACCTAATCCGTAATTTGTGTAAAATCAATGTTTTAAACAGTTTTTCTTAGATCTAACACTTGGTGAGTCGAAATCCTCAAGATTTATAGCTTGAAGAGTCAAGACTAAGTCCAAATAACCCATTTATGTGTAGATCTAAGTGAAAAGAAGAAGTTTTGTAGAAAAAGATGAAGATTTTCGTAAACAGAAGAGTTTTGATGAAAACAAAGGTAATCCTTGTGTAAAATTTAGTGAAAATGTTGTTGTTTGCATAAAACAGGTTGATTCTTACTTGGAAATCAAAGGTTTTCGGTTTTGGGAGCTCTGGGGCGAAGTTAGCAGCAAGGAGTGAGAGAATGAGGGTGCTTGGTATTTATAGGTGAAGAGAAAAAAGGGTGGCAGTTATCAAGTTCGGCCGAACTTGGTAAAAGTTCGGGTGAACTTGGCTAGTTTGCTTGAACTTGTGCAAGTTCGAGCGAACTTGCCTAGTCTGCTGGCCTGGTCAACTTCGGGAGAAGTTGGGGTGCCCAATTCGGCCGAACTTGGCCTGGTGGCTAAGTTTTGTTTGTTATTTGTTCATTAGGTGCTCGTTTGGTGATTCGGTTCGTATAAGATAGTTTGTTATGCGTTTTAGCGAAGCGTTAAGCGTTGTTTTATCGTTCTAATGAGAGAGTGCGAGTTGCGTGAGCGTTTTAGAGATAGTAACACATAACATAGAAAAATATAACACACATAAAACATGACTCTACATAAATAACTGCGTTTGCGATGCGACGTGATAAGCGATGTTGAAGGCACAAGCGTTTAATAAATCACACACTCGGCTCTTAAAGTAACATAGTTACTTGTGATTCTGTTGAGTTAGTGTTGCGTTTAATAGGGTTTAGACGTAATCATCGTTGTGACAAACATGTAGTTAGTAAACATAAACCATTCCTTTAATCAAATCTCGGATTACAATGGCAGATATAAATGAAATAAACGGAAACAAGATAACAACGAAAATACTAGTTGTTACAGTCTCCCCTACTTTAGGAAATTTCGTCCCGAAATTTAAGTAGTGGCCGTAACAAAGAGATGTGGATATTTAGTTTTCATATCACTTTCCAGTTCCCAAGTGAATTCGGCACCGCGTTTGCCTTCCCATCGGACTTTCACAATAGGAATGCGAGAGCGTCGAAGTTTCTTGGTCTCTCGGTCCTGATTTTTACTGGCTTTTCCACGAAGTGAAGAGTCTCGTTTATTTGCAAATCCTCGAGTGGTACATGAAGATTTTCTTCAGCTAGGCATTTCTTGAGGTTTGAGACGTGGAAAGTCGGATGCACGTTTTTAGTTCTGTTGGTAGTTCGAGTCGATAGGCCACTTTGCCAATTCTTTCTAGAATCTTAAAGGGACCCACGTATCGTGACGCTAGTTTCCCTTTCATTTCCAAATCGGATCACTCCCTTCCAGGGCGCAACCTTTAAAAGTACATGATCTCCAATTTTGAATTGTAGGGGCTTGCGACGTTTATCGGCATAACTCTTTTGGCGACTTCGAGCTTTCAAGAGATTGTCTCTGATTTGGAGGATCTTGTCTGTCGTTTCTTGTATTAACTCGGGACAGTGGTCATTTGTGCTTCTCCGATCTTGTGCCATGCAATAGGCGATCGACATGTTTTTCCAATACAGTGCCTCAAAAGGTGCCATTTGAATACTAGTATGATAGATGTGATTGTACGAAAATTCTGCTAAAGGTAAATGCGTATCCCAATTACCACCAAAATCTATAATGCACGCACGAAGCATGTCTTCGAGGGTGCGGATTGTGCGCTCAGTCTGACCGTCGGTTTGAGGATGAAAAGGGGTGCTGAGATTAAGCGTAGTACCGAGAGCGGATTGAAAAGTCTCCTAGAGATGTGAGGTAAAGCGACCATTGCGGTCAGAGATGATGTCACGAGGCGTCCTGTGTCAACATATGACTTCGGCGGTATAGATTTGTGCTAATCGTTCAACCTAGTAGTCTTCTCGTATGGCAATAAAGTGAGCTAATTTAGTAAGACGATCAACAATAACCCAAATGCTATCGTGACCAGAGGAGGTGCGAGGGAGTTTCGTAACGAAGTCCATGGCTATACTCTCCCACTTCCACATCGGGATTTCGGGTTGTTCGAGCAAACCAGAGTGCCTTTGATGTTCGGCTTTAACTTTCTAGCAAGTTAAGCACTTTGAGACGTATAAAGCCATATCTTTTTCATGCCTGGCCACCAATACTTAGGACGAAGGTCCTGGTACATCTTATCGGCTCCGGGGTGAATGGAGTATCGAGATTTATGAGCTTCGGTCATTAGCAACTCTCGAAGATTATCACGGCTAGGAATCCAAATACTATTGAGATAATAATAAATGCCATTAGGTTTAACTACGAGTTGGGTTTCGGCTCCACATTTCATTTCTTCTTGCAGGGTACTCTCATTAAAACATGCAAACTGGGCGGCGCGAATCAGAATTTCGAGATTATTCAAAGCTTGAAAGTCATGAACACTATACACATAGCTTCGTAGCGTATCTCACAATCGTAGTCGTTGAGAAGTTCAACCCATCTGCGTTGGCACATGTTCAGTTCCCTTTGATTAAAGATGTGTTGTAAGCTCTTATGGTCGGTGAAGACCGTACACTTGGTACCGTGAAGGTAGTGTCACCATATCTTTAATGCAAAAAACAACTGCACCGAGTTCGAGATCGTGGGTTGTGTAGTTCTTCTCATGGATCTTGAGTTGTCGAGATGCATACGCGATAACCTTGTCTCGTTGCATAAGAACACAACCAAGACCTAGGTTAGAGGCATCGCAATAAACAACGAAATCGTCGTTTTTGTCAGGTAGAGCGAGTACAAGAGCGTTGCATAGCATACGCTTGAGGGTTTGAAAGGCTTCCTCTTGTTTGGAATCCCAAACGAAAGGTTTGTCCTTATGAGTTAAAGCGGTAAGAGGTACGACAATTTTAGAAAAGTCTATGATGAATCGACGGTAGTAACCCGCCAATCCAAGAAAAGAACGGATTTCAGATGCATTCTTCGGCGTAATCCAACTCTTTACAGCTTCTATCTTTGCAGGGTCGACGTGAATTCCTTGACTGTTAACGATATGACCAAGGAATTGGACTTCTTCGAGCCAGAATTCACACTTAGAGAACTTGGCATAAAGGCGATTTCCTTGAAGAAGTTCGAGAACTAAACAAAGATGTCGGGGGTGTTCGTCTCTTGACTTCGAGTAGATAAGGATGTCATCGATAAACACAATGACGAAACGATCTAAGAAGGCTTTACAAACACGGTTCATCAAATCCATGGAGACCGCGGGTGCATTTGTAAGACCAAAAGGCATGACCACGAATTCAAAATGGCCATAACGAGTACGAAAGGCGGTTTTCGGAATATCTTTTTCTAGCACGCGTAACTGATGATACCCTGAACGTAGATCGATTTTAGAAAAACAAGTAGCACCTTGAAGTTGATCAAACAAATCATCGATTCGAGGGAGAAGGGCGGTTCTTTATCGTAAGCTTATTAAGTTCATGATAATCAATGCACATTCGGAACATCCCATCTTTCTTTTTCACAAAAAGAACGGGTGGACCCATGACAAAGTGCTCGGGTGTATGAAGCCTTTATCAAGAAGCTCTTGAAGTTGGCTAGATAGCTCGTGCATTTCAGATGGTGCAAGGCAATAAGGAGCTTTAGTGACAGGCGTAGCACCGGGGATTAGGTCAATACGGAATTTGACATCACGAGTAGGGGGTAAACCGGGTCGGGAAAGACTTTAGGAAATTCACAGACAACAAGTACGTCGTTCAAGGTTTTCTTTTCCTTCTCCGGGTTCACGATGTGGGCTAGGAAGGAAATGCATTGCTTGCGCAAATACATGCTCACTCGGGTACATTACAGAAGCATCAACTTCTTTAAGGGCGTCTCACCATAGACATGTAGTTGATCATCGTTTGAGAGGGGGAAACGAATCATCTTATCGTAACAAACAACTTCAACATGATTTTCACGATGGAAGTCCATGCCTACTATGATATCGAAGCTACCTAATTGCATATGTATGAAATGGATCGAGAAGATGTGGTTGTTGATATTGAGAGTACAACCACGTAAGATGGTGTTAACAGTAACGGTTCTTCCGGTGGCGACTTCAACATCGAAAGTCTTTGGGAGTTTAGTGCGTTTACATTTTAAAAGTCTTACGAATTCTATCGACACAAAATAGTTATCGGCACCAGTATCAAATAAACAAGAAGCATAAATACCATTCACGAGGAACGTACCATTGACAACATTGTTGTCATTCTGAGCCTGGCGGTGATTAAGATTAAAGGCTCTTCCACGCACAGCCTGTGGTTGCTGCTGCTGTGGCTGTGGTGGATGTTGCTGAGGCTGCTGCTGCGGTTTTTGCTTACGACTTTGTTTGGGCAGACATTGCTTAAATGGTTCGGATCACCACAAGTGTAGCAAGCACGTGCTTTTGGGACTGGTGCTTGCTGCTGAAGCTGCTGCTGGTTGGTTTGAGAAGCACGAGGTGGAGCTGGTAGTGCTGCTGGTGCTTGAAGAGCTTGCTGAGGAGGACCGGTACGACAGCTGACAATAAAGTGGCCGTAGATATTGCAGTTGGTACAGAAACGGAAGTTGCCTCCGACTGGGTGATGGTAGGTACGTTTTGAGCATAACGGGTAAGGATCAGTATACGCACGCTTTGCAGGTGGTGCGTTGGGTGTAGCAGCTTGAAGCGGCTGAGAGTTCAACAGTGCAACAAGTGACACAGTTCTTGCTTGGGTTCCCTTTTTTGTGATCTCGGCGATTGGAATTTGATTCTTGAGACGGCTCAGTAGTAGCGCTTGGTTTGGTGGTAGCTTAATTCACGACTTTGTTGTGGTTCTTGAAGTATCTAGCCTGGACACGCTCGTCATTAATCTCGGCTGCAAGCTGATAGGTCTCCTTGATAGTAGTAGTACGCGCTGCTTGGACAAAATCAGCAACGCAGTCAGGTAGAGCGCGGAGATACTTTTTGATCGCTTTTTATGCGGTGTCCACCTGACCGGGACAAATGATACTTAGCTGCTTGAAGCGGGAGTGGGACCTGCGTGTCGGGTCCATCTTGCTTGATATCGCAAAATTCATTCTCCAGTTTCTAAATTTCGTGGGGAGGACAGAATTCTTTTACCATAATTGCCTTGAGTTCCTCCCATGTGAGCCCGTAAGCTTCATCATTTCTACGCTTGTTGCGCTCTGCGGTCCACCAATCAAGTGCCCTTGATTGGAACACACCGGTAGCATTGACGGTGCAGAGAGATTCGGGGCATCCGTTTTGGTGAAACATGACCTCGATGGAGTCGAACCAGTGAAACATTGCTCTTGGTCCATCCATGCCAGTGAAAGTGAGAGGTCCGCACGCTTTGAATTGTTTGAAGCTGAACGAGGACTTTGGTGCGTCCGTCTTGGAATCAACGGATGAATTGCTGCTGATAGCTTGGATTTCGGTAAAAATCTGGGGAATCACCTTGGCCATGAGCGAGGCGATATGCTTGTCAGCGTTGTTGCGCTGGATGTTCCTCCTAGTATGAGATCCCATGGAAGACATCTACATGAAGGATTTGACTGGGTGAGATTTGATTACAATAGGTTTATGTTCAAAAGTTTAGCGTTTCATTACTATTATTATTATTATTATTATTATTATTATTATTATTATTATTATTATTATTATTATTATTATTATTATATTCAAATAAGGTACAAAACACGTAAGCACGTATCCACGTAAGCACATAAGCACGTAAGCACATATTCACGTAGGCACATAAGCATGTAAGCACACACACACACACACACATATATATATCTTTTGCAGGTATTCGCCTTCTCATAAGTAAAGCTTAGCGCGTTCGAGAGTTTAACGAGGTAGCGTAGCGCGGTTGCGTGTAGTAGTACAGCTCATACTACGTTATATTAGAGACTAATACAGCGGACGAGGTACGTGTAGCGTATCGTAAGAAGGACATTTTAGTTGGATTATCTACGATTTTATTAGTATTTTAGATTGCGAGCGCTGTGCGTGTTGTGCATATATCAATAGAGCGTAAAAGCAATAAATCAAGAAATCGATAAAGCGAGAAATCGAGTAAGCGTAAAATCCACAAAATTTTAACACATAATTAAAATAAACTCGATGATGCGTAAAATCGGTGATTGCAGGCTTAAAACAATTTGGAGTGTCCTGGGTTTGAGACAGCGACTACCCAAAGTGGTTCGAGAATTCCCTGAGTTCGGGAACACGATTTGGCCTAATAGAAAAATGCTCTCGCCGTAAAACGGTTAACGACATTTATCCTTCCAGTTACGTCGTGTCCCGAGTCATGTGGTTAGATTGAAAATCAAGGAGTGGAACTAGTCATTAAGGTGCGGTTTTCACCCCTAACTTAACTACTTCGTCCCTAGCTGTGGTTATGCTCACCGATCGAATCGGGGGTTCCACTAGATAGAAATGGAGATTTTCGTCGAGGTTTGGATATCACTCCTAATCAACGAAGGTATCTCGTACGATAGAGGATGCGCGAAGTGAATGATCTTATCGAGAGTTCTTGGTTTTCACACCTAATCTCGACTCGATCACTCGTTTTGTGTGATACGAGCGTTCTTCACGTGTATTGTGGTAGCTTTATAAAAAGCATACGTGATTTAAAAGTCCATTTCAAAGGTGTATGGTCAAGTTAGGGCGAAGTTGACCAACTTCGAGCGAACTTGATCATCCTCAAGTAGACTTGTTTTGTTTTGAGGGGACTGGGTCAACTTCAGGCAAACTTGGTCAAGTTCTAGCGAACTTGTCCAACTTCGAACGAAGTTGTCAATTCGTACTAGTTTTGGGTGTTTAATCGATGCGTAATGGTCTGATTTGGTATCCTAACTATAGACTAGGTCAAACATGGCAGTTCTACCTAATTTTCCCTATAGTTATGGCTCTGATACCAATCTGTCACACCCCAACCGATGGCAGAAACATCGGGGCGCGACACTAGGCGAATCAGATTGTTTCAAGAGAAATTCCATAACAACTATTAATGACAATATTTTAAGTAGTCAACTTTCCATACAATCAACCAATATCTCACATTAATTCTTACAAAACATAACATCTCTTAAAGCACATCAAATTCGATCTTCCATAGATTTCTATTACATGTGGTTCTAAGATAACCTAATCCAATTGCAGCAGTAGAAAATCCTCAACCTGTCACATACGTTAAAATAAAGTCAATACAATTAAGTAAAGGTGAGCATACAGGTTTGCGTAGATAATAGATATAAAAGCGTTTAGCATACACCGCATGATCATACGTAAGATGTGAACTATGTTACTGCTAAATACAGGTAAACCAACAAACCGCGAGTGCGGGACACGCGAACAAGTGTCTACACCCTAAAGAGGAAAATAAATGAGAAAGTAAAAGTGTGAGCCTTAACAACCCTGGGCCTCTGGGTGGCGGGTCAACCTCTAGCTAGCTATCATGTTAAGGGTGGCATATAAGTCATCAAGCAAAACATACAATTCATCGATTCACGTAAGTCATGTAAGAGCGGGTTGAGAATAAGCGTTTGAGTTGTGTGATGTGATTTGATATAGGAACGTATGTAACACCCAAAAGGGCGTTTAAGCATAAAAAGGGTTCAAGTATACTCACTGTTAGTGTTTGATAAACAAACACGAAGCGGTTCTGGATTGAAGGAAGTGCCGGTTCAGCCTGTAAACGCGAACATAAGTTTACCAATCTTTCGAAGAGTGGAAACGGTCAACGTGTGAAGGAGCAGTGGACAAGTTCGGGCGAAGTTGTACCAAATCTCTTGGATTGGTACAAGTTCGGGCGAACTTTCCTGAAATCTACTGGAATGTACAAGTTCGGGCGAACTTGGTACCCTTTCTTAGAAATGGGTACAAGTTCGTGTGAACTTGACTGGAATCTTCTGGGATGTTCAAGTTCGGGTGAACTTGGTACCCTTTTCTTAGAAATGGGTACAAGTTCGGGCGAACTTGATAATTTTCCTCAGAAATGGCATAAGTTCGGGCGAAGTTAGTCACTATCTGGCGACAACTTCGAGCAAACTTGCTCTTTTTGGAGCGAACTTGACTGTTTTGGTCACCAAATCATGCGTTTTCGCGTTGTTTGTTGAAGAAATTGAGTGTCCATCTCTCCAACCTTAAGCTACTGAGCAAAACATAGGCTGGAGAGGTCTTTTGGAGCGAGTTTTAGCCACTTTACAGGAACTCGGGCTAATCTGGGCGAACTTGATGGTTCGTACGGGTTAGTTAAGTTCGTGCAAGGTGACGATATCGTCCCTGTGCTTCCGGATATGAGATCTTGCTTGACAACGCCTCGTTCCACTTCATAGTGAACGAACAAACGTCACCTACTCCGTAATTTGTGTAAAATCAATGTTTTAAACAGTTTTTCTTAGATCTAACACTTGGTGAGTCGAAATCCTCAAGATTTCTAGCTTGGAGAGCCAAGGCTAAGTACAAATAACCCATTTATGTGTAGATCTATGCGAAAAGAAGAAGTTTTGTAGAAAAAGATGAAGATTTTCGTAAACAAAAGAGTTTTGATGAAAACGAAGGTAATCCTTGTGTAAAATCATAGTGAAAACGTTGTTGTTTGCATAAAACCGGTTGATTCTTAGTTGGAAATCAAAGGTTTTCGTTTTTGGGAGCTCTAAGGCGAAGTTAGCAGCAAGGAGTGGGAGAATGAGGGTGCTTGGTATTTATAGGTGAAGAGAAAAGAGGGTGGCAGCTATCAAGTTAGGCCGAACTTGGCACACGTTCGAGCGAACTTGGCACAAGTTCGGGAGAACTTGGCCAGTTTGCTTGAACATGTGCAAGGTCGAGCAAACTTGCCTAGTCTACTGGCTTGGTCAACTTCGGGCGAAGTTGGGGTGCCCAACTTCGGCCGAACTTGGCCTGGTGGCGAAGTTTTGTTCGTTATTTGTTTGTTAGGTGCTCGTTTGGCGATTCGGTTCGTATTAGATAGTTATGTTAAGCGTTTTAGCGAAGCGTTATGATTTGTTTTATCGTTGTAATAAGAGAGAGCGAGTTGCGTGAGCGTGTGAGTGTTTTAGAGATAGTAACACATAACATAGGCAAATATAACACACATAAAACATGACTCCATATAAATAACTGCGTTTGCGATGCTACGTGATAAGCGATGTCGAAGGCACAAGCGTTTATTAAATAATAACACACTCGGCTCTTAAAGTAACATAGTTACTTGTGATTGTGCTGAGTTAGCGTTGCGTTTAATAGGCGTTTAGACGTAATCATCATTGTGACAAACATGTAGTTAGTAAACATAAACCATTCCTTTAATCAAATCTCGGATTACAATGACAGATATAAATGAAATAAACGGAAACAAGATAACAACGAAAATACGAGTTGTTACAGCGGTCAAATGTGTTCGATCCAAGCCCGCCATCTTCAAAGATGAGATTTTCCTATCATACAACACAAAAATATTCATCAGTACTATTCCTTAAATTTTATCATTTACATTTACTATCACATTACAATTTTGACATGTTACCAAGGTCAAATATGGTAAATTCATACACTAACCATCCATTCCTTTCATACTAGCATTTTCCATTTAGAAACGGATATTGCATTTATCATTCATTCATAATCATCAACTTACATCCTTCCGACCCGTTCATAACGGATCAATTCATAACCATTTCGTCACTCCAAAACTTCATTCGTTTTGACCCGTTCACAACGAGGGCGTTACATATCCATTACAAGTTATTGTTATTCATTCGTTTTGACCCATTCGTGATAGGTCTTCATACACACTTCATAATTCTTCAATATTTATCACATCGCATTTTACCATATTATTCGCTAATCATTCCTTTCAAGTCTTCCATCTTGCTTGTCATCATTGTTTCTACTACTTCTAATACTTGACTTTCTACTTCTTGGGCTAGCCGGGGAATGCTAGCCTGAATCGCCTTTCCAACTTCTTCCACAATCTTTTCATTCATTGCTTCTTGTTGTGCCGCCTCGTTATCATTTATGTTAAACTCGTCCGCCATCTACATAAACATTTATCATACTTGTTAATTCACATATCATACTCCATCGCATGATACTTCATGCCATCATTAATACATTCTATTGACTTCCGTTTCTTATTCATTATTATAATGATATACATCATTTCTATACATCTCGTTTCATCTAGTTATTCTACATTTCATTCTTCCTACTTTATTTCATTACAACATTCTACATTTTGTAATCTTCATTCTTTACATTCTCAATAGACATGACCCCCTTAAGGATCATATTACGCATACTTTACATCGTAGGGTTGAAACCCGCAGCTTTTCACATTACAAACTTTTACATTTCAAGACACCATTCTATGATTTGAGTTGGAATTATAGAGCTTTACATCTTGTTTCGGAGTTTACATGGGCCTTAGAATGAGTCTAAGGGGGTCCGGGACATCGAAAATGCGAAAAAAAACCAAAACCAGGGATAAACGAATGAAACAAAGGCTCACGTGCTTTAAATTATGGCCCAGGCCATAATTTACGGCTTCCCCTACATCAGCATCATGTTTGAGGCCCATAAATAATAGGCAGGCCGTATTTTGGGGTGTATTTTAGGCTGTATTTTACTGGGTAGGCCGTAATTTACGGCCCTGGGGGTTTGGACTTTTTTTTGGGATTTTTGACTAAAACATAACCCGCATCTCCCGAAAATGTTCCAACTCTTCTCCTTCATATTACCCATCTTCTAAAACCCATCTCGTAACGTTCCCGTCAAATTGAAATACCGAAAACATAAGATTTTACCTCTATCAAGCCTTGGAGCGAACACACCCTTCGTACGAGCATTCAGTTTGAGTTCAAGCATTCCCATTCATGCTTAATCCCTCAAACCTAGGCTTTGATACCAACTTGAAACGTCTAGAATTTTATAAGGTCAAAAGAACTTATAAAAACGTCAAGATTTAAAACTTTCTTTTTCATCATTCATATTTTTACCAAAATGCCCATGTCTAGTTCGAGTAAACACAACCACCAAAAGTTCATCACGAGTGTTGACCCGAACTACCTTAGCAAAATACATGTCCCTAAACTTACTTACGAAAATCCTAAATATTTAGTTAACATTCACAACCAAAAGATTTTTTTGACCCGTTCGTAAATAAACATAAACCGGAAACGTAAAGGGCGGTGAAGTGTGTTCGATCCAAGCCCACCATCTTTAAACATGAGATTTTCCTATCATAGAATACACAAATATTCATCAGTACTATTCCTTAAATTTTATCATTTACATTTACTATCACATTACAATTTTGACCCGTTACCAAGGTCAACTATGGTAAATTCATACACTAACCACCCATTCCTTTCATACTAGCAATTTCCATTTAGAAACGGATATTGCATTTATCATTCCGTCATAATCATCAACTTACATCCTTCCGACCCGTTCGTAACGGATCAATTCATAATCGTTTCGTCACTCCGAAACTTCATCCGTTCTGACTCGTTCACAACGAGGTCGTTACATATCCATTCCAAGTTATTGTTATTCATTCGTTTTGACCCATTCGTGATAGGTCTTCATACACACTTCATAATTCTTCAATATTCATCACATCCCTTTTTACCATATTATGGAACTATAATTTATTAACAAGTAAACAAACATAAAGCTTACGTCGTAATCTACATTATTACAAACTGAAGTTTACATGAACTTACCGTGGTCTTGCGTTGTTTGCGTCTTAGAATGGCTCGTGCCTTCTTCCTTCTTCGCTCTGGATGATAGGAATACTTAGGTGATCATAATCCCTAACACATGCATTTAATCAAGCTTCAATTTCCTTGTCAATTTTGCTTATTTGTGATCAACAAGGAGTTCTCCCCTTTTCTTCTCTTGTTTGGTCGACACACACCACTGATGTGTGTGTTTGTGTTTTATTATTTCATCTTTCTTTTTATCCATGTTTGGTCATTCAAGCATGGTATTTTATATTTTCATAACTAAAAGTTTATCATTACTTGTTTCATGACTAACTTTATAATTATAAATTAATACATAAACTTTCGGGTGTTACATGATAAGATTACCTTATATTCTTAAACTTGAAGACATTCTCATTTCTAAAAGCTGACTAATTCTTTATACACCAAAAACAAACGACCAAATATGATTTTTTTTAATCTATGCATATATACCCTACGTTTTTATATGGGGTCAATGACTTGTCATGTAGTTCTTTATTTTATCTCAAATATACAGTCTTTTACATTTATAGTAGTTTAGCAAATGTAGTAGTATTGTTTTCAAGAAACTTTAAAACTTATTAGCTTACACGCTTTTTTGTTTATACTAAAAGTTATTGTAAATTTTTTATCAATAATAATTTTTTATTGAATTTGTATATTAAATAGGATGTTATTTTTATACCAAGAAAAGCAGTGTTATATAAAGAGTTTATCATAGTATTTTGCCTTGTCAAAATAGATGTCTTTGTTATTTTGTTTTTTTGTGCATCACAATTTTAATGTATTTTATTTTAATATAAAAATCCAAGATGTGAAAGCCAATATAGGGCATGGAAAATGAACAAGACACTGACTCAGAAATTGTATGTGATTTAGTTTAAAGTTGTAAATCACATGGAGGGGTCCTGGGTTCGTTTGTCTGCAACACTTATCCTCCCCCAAAACATATTATTATTATTATTATTATTATTATTATTATTATTATTATTATTATTATTATTATTATTATTATTATTATTATTATTATTTATTTATTTATGTATAAAGGAAGCGAAGTTGAATAGTAGTAATATACTAACATGAGTTTATGAGTTTTGTGATTTTTCTAACTTGTGCATTTTTTTTAGTTTAGTGCTTTGCTAATTTGTGCATTTTTTTCTTTTTTTGTGTTTTTCCTTTTAAAAGAACATAACCGTTACAGGATTTGAAAAACCCCTTTTACCTTTTGAATTTCTTTAAGGAACTGGATATGTGCTGATACCACCCATTTGGACCTTTCTTTTAACTTTTTTTCGTTTGCTATAACGAGTGCATCAAAACCGACTGAATTCCTATTGTTTTCTTTAACGTTTACCTTTGTTATTTACCTCATTGTTATATTTTTTCTTATTATTTTGATGTTCAGATCTGAACTACGACGCAAATAACATTCACACATTTAGATTTCGTTTTGTTTAATTTTATGAATTTATTCATCGGTTGTCATGACGCGCAATACTTAGTAAATTCAAACCGTGTCCCAGTGCAACGCGCGGATGACTACGGCCCTAGTTATTTATATAAGCATATAGCTACTTTATTAAAACTGATCAGATTTTAAATTTCCTTCAAGAACCCTTACTTTTTCTACATTCACAAACCTTTACATCACAATCAACATCATCACCTACTTTTACACTTATTTAGTATAAATCAAATTACTTTAAAAATAATATGTTTTCTTTTTATAATTTGTATATATACTTAATAATATAATGTTATTTAAAATTACGTTAAATAAAGAAATTCAAAAAACAAAAACCTTGGATAATAATAAAATGAGTAAATTGCACAAAACGTCCTTTATGTTTTCTCAAACTTGCATGTTCCAGCCTTAGTGTTTAAAACTTGCCAAAAACAACCTTTACGTTATTTTTGTTGCCGATTCAGTCCTTTATTACTAACCAAGTTAATTATCTCAGTTTATTTCCCTCACATGCCTAACATGTGAGGGTATATTCGCATTTTGTTTCCTCTTCTTATAAAACCCTCAAAAAACACAACATCATCAAAACTAAAAATCCGTTGTTCACCGACCTGTACACAACCTCCTTCGATGACTTATCTCGTAATCTCCGACTACAATGTATTGAACCCATATTTGAACCAATAGCCAAGCGGACCGACCACCATCTTCAACCCAAACAAACCCATCACCATCTGAACCACCAACCAACATGCCACCATCAGAACCCTAGTTGTCGTCGTCACCAAAACAAGCGGCTAGAGTCCACCACCTCCACCTCCGACACCACCTCCTCTGCGACCACCTCCACCTCCGACACCACCTCCTCTGCCACCACCTCCACCTCCAACAAAACCCCTAAAACCCCCAAATAACTCCGCCACCATCATCTTCAACTGCCACCACCACCACCGCCACCTGATACATCACCACCGTAGAGAGAGAAAGAAAGAAGAGAGAGAGATCGTAGAGAGAGAGAGAAAGAAGAGAGAGAGAGATCGGTAAGAGAGGGAGAGGGAGCGGCAGGAGACGACGGCGGTGGTGGGTTTTGATGGCGGTGGTGCTAGGGCGGAGGTGGTGCGGTGGTGCTTGGCTTCACGGCAGGAGACAGTGGGCGGTGGTGCTTGGCGGTGGTTGTTGGTTGTGGTGGTGCCAGGTGGACGGTGGTAGATGAGGTGGTGGCGGTGTGTGGTGGTGGTGGTAGATGAAGGCAGAGAGAGATGAATGGTCTGTGTGTGTTTGTGTGTGAGTATAGAAGAGAAGGGTTTTTGTAGAAAAAAACACAAACCTAAAATGACAAATATACTATGTGAGGGAATTAAACTAGGATAATTAACTTGGTTAGTCAGAAAGGACTAAACCGGCAACAAAAATAAACGTAAAGGTTGTTTTTGGCAACTTTTAAACATTAAGGCTGGAACCTGCAAGTTTGAGGAAACATAAAGGATGTTTTGTGCAATTTACTCGAATAAAATTCTATATAAAATTAAAAGTTTACAATAATATACTACTAAAAACTTACATATAAATAAAGAACTTACAACAAATTAATAAAGCACATACTATTAAACATTTAAATGTGATCATTGAATCAAATGACCAGTCTAAATTGGGTGGACGTTTGTCTTCTCATGGGTCATAGTTTCTCAAACGTTCTTCAAATGTAGTGTTGTACTCGTCCTCTGAATTAGGAACTTATTTCTCTCTAGAGTTCGTGACATACTCGTCCTCCAAATTAGGGATGTGCTCATACTCAGTTCATAACTGCCTAAAAACCTGGTCGAAGGCCCAGTTTCACTCTTCATCAACTCATGTCAAGGGTTCATCAACAGGAGGCACATGATTTACTAGACGTAATGGTTCAAGTGGAGGTGATGGGTTTGAAGGGTGTATGGATTCGACTGGAGGCGGTGGGTTTGCAAGGCGTAGAGGTTCAACCGAAGGTTACGGGTTTGCAGGGCGTATAAGTTCAATTGAAAATGGGTACCTTCCACCCATATTCGAAATGAGAGTGTGTAGGTTGAGTTGAGAGTGATAGTTTGAGATGGGTGTGTTGGTTGAGTTGAAAGTGAATTGGTTTGAGATAGTGTGTAATTAAAAACAAAACACCTACAAACCTCCTCCACATTGGTGAAATTCGTGATCGTCGCGTTCACCTTCATCACCTTGGATTCGGACAAAACAACGAATGTGCCGTCGTGGACGATTTAAAAAAATTTACTGCAGGTTCGAATTTGGAAACTTTAGTCTTTTCTACGATCACACATCCGATATCAAATTTTAAGTGGATAGTTAAATGTACCCCTAGGAACCGTTTAGAGGGAAGTTGGTTTATTTAATAAACTACCAAACATAAGCAACTTTTTTTAATTCAATTAAACGAACGAGCATGTACACATGTTTTGTTCATTCATTTATATGTGTGAATGTTTTTTCATTTATGCTTGTTAATAATGTTAACGAATGAACATGAATGAACACTAACACACTCATTTTCTAAACGAACGAGCATGATTGTGTAAACATGTTAATTAACCATTTATACTGATTAAGAAATGATACGAAAATGTTTTAAGAAAATGCTAAAAACTTTCTCAATATTAAAAAAACACTTTGTAATTTTTAATAATTTTATTAATAAGATAAGCGTTATAAAAAGCGTTCTGTAATTAATAAGTGTTAAAAAATAATAATAAAAGATAACAAAATAATAAAAAAAGTTTCGATTAATAAAAAAATGTTAAAAATAATAATAAAAGATAACAAAATAATAAAAAATTTTCGATTATATTAATTTGTAGAAAGTACGTTTAGCACCATCCAAATTTAGATATTCAATTAACCTTAACCTTAATGTTAAATTCTAATAACATAATGTTGCTGATGAAGGTCTATTTGTCTCACAAGTAGGCAATGGAGTGTCAGTTGTCACTGAATCCGTGATGAAACCAGGTCTTCATACTTCAATTACCTCCAATTTGAAGGATCTGACCCCCCCCCCCTTCTGATGTTATAAGGGTTGTTTCTTTGGTAAATAGTCTCGTGACCCCCTTCTGATGTTATAAGGGTTGCTTCTTTGGTAAATAGTCTCGTTTTTAGTTTAAAGAAAGAGAGAGTTTAAGAAAAAAGTTGGACGTGATGATTTAAAGAGTTATTGGTAGTTTAAAGAAAGAATTAATCCTCTGAAATTGGGGGTTTTTGAATCTTGATTGTTTTATGTTGATTTGGTGGTTTTGAATATATATTTAATGGTGAAAATTGGAGGATGAGGGTGGTGACCTTTTGGGGTGGAGGTGGTGAATGTTGGTGGTGGCGGTGACAATGGTGGGTGTTCTAGAGAGTGAGATAGAGAATATAGAGAGGGAAAGGGTAAGGTGTCGACGGTTGAGGGTGGTCGAAGGTGGTTATGGTGGTAACTGGTGCTTGTAGGGGTAAACTTGTCATTTCACCATCATTCTAATGGTGCAACTAATGTCCAACCAACATGGTGTAAAAATAAAAGTTACTGGATTTAGATTGATCCTGACACCAAACCAGAGGGACACAAGTAACACTTTACTCGTCTATTTATGTTCAATCTAACAATATAGTATTTTAATAGTGTTTAATATTAGGGGTTGTCTATTGGCACACCTGAAAATCTATCCGTACACCTTTACTTTTTCAATACGGTTCGTATAGGCCTATACGGGTCGTATTGGTACAAAAGTCAAATCTGCATGTGTCAGTTCTTATCTGGCGGCTGGTTAGACCTACGGGTCATATTGCTATGTTTTTTTTTCTACAAATTTTGTATACATTTAATCATAGTTTTAACAAAGTTTAATAAGAGAATTCTAACATTTTCAAATATTTATCATGTAATATAGGTTTTCAGGGGCGAATCTATATGCAATCCAGGGGGTGCACGGGCTACCCCTCAACTTTGTTGGGTTGTTTGCAGCTAGGGTTCAGAATGCTTGAAGTTTTAATATATGAAGCATTTTATATAACTTTTTAGATGATGTTTGTAAGGTTTAATTACCCTGTGTAACTTTGATTTTGTTTGACATCAATTTTCTCCGTTTATAGTTCTCGAAGAATCTCGTTCCGCATTCTCTGTTCCTCTAAATCGTCTGATGAAGATGCCATTGAGTTCATTAAGAATAAGTTCCTGAATTCGAGTTCATTAAGAAGTAATGAATGCTGACTAATTGCAAGACTGTTTGTCGGGCTTCAAATTCTTACACAGGGTGATAAACAACACTGATCTGGAATTGGAGAACCTTGCTATTTCTGTACCCATCCCCGCGCTGATAGCTTCCGTAACCAATGTTGTCATAGCCCCATTTCCATAGCCATCGTTTCCGTAGCCACCAATTCCATGACGCTTAGGGTTTAAATTTTAAACTAAAAGGTTAATACAATGAGATGAACAAAAACCTTTAATGTTACTGGGGGTCGGTAATCATGAAAGTTGCAATTTGGACTATCACAAAATTGACCTATACGGATCGTATAGGTCAATACCGGATCATATACAGGCTACTACAGATCGTATAGACCTGTACGATCTGGTATTGACCTATACGATCCATATTATGGGTTCCTTAACTTGTTGTGATTGGTACATGCATTAATTTTATTCGTTTCCCGTGATTATGAAACCTACTTTCGTGAGGGTTTTCTTTCATGTTTCCCAGAATATATTGAACATGTCATCCTGCTTTGAGCATCTCTTAATGCCTTTTCTCTTTAATCTATTAGAACGATCCTTGTTTTGTCTCGTAAGTGCATTTAATTCCCCACATCATTACAAATTGTCACATACATGCATTTAATTCCCAACATCATTACAAATTGTCAAAACATGTTCTGACAATTTGTAATGATGTGAATTAAATGCATGTTTTGACATATGGTCAAAACATGCTCTGAACACATACCGACTGCAAAGTTACTAGTTAACCTTAAATTGCTACAACCTTCCTTTTCCTTCAATTTCCAGAACATTCTCCCTAACCGAACCGGCTCCTTTGATTCGAAACATTCCGAATAACTACACGTATGGAGGCATCGTTTTGAATGCTGGATATGCATTTGTAAACCATCTCTTAGTGCATTTTCTCTTTAATCTATTAGAATGATCCTTGTTTTGTCACGTACATGCGTTTAATTCCCCACATCATTACAAATTGTCAAAACATGAAATAGACAAACAGTTAATAACGACATTATTAGTTTAACTGACAATTAGTTCTTGGAAGCCATTACATCAATCTGAATCTGAATGTTAAGAAGAAGCGTTGGGATTCAAGGGTTTAGATGATCGTATTCGCTAGTGCCAGTAGTTGTAGTCAACATCGGTCGTTGAGTTAATCAGCATGCCCAACTGACATCAACAATCTTTTTACTTTGAAACAAATCCCATTTTTTTCCTTTTACAGACAAATGAAACCTCCAACGTGCTTCTGAAGTAGTTTGTAATAAAACTTCAAGCATTCTTAACCCTAGCTGCAAACAACCCAACAACTCCGGATACTAAAAAACATCAGCAATCATACTCTTTGAACTCTCACAACCCACCTATACCTCACCTATATTATACTACATTGCACAGGGTATTCTTAAAAAAATTAAGGAAGTTTTTATTAAAAAAAATAATTTTTTTTAGAAAACTTTGTTAAAACCATAAACAAAATGTATAAAAAAACTCAACCAATACGACTCGTATAAACCCAGTCAAATAGACAAAATTTGACACATTAGTCTTTATTGGAAATTTAAAAGGTAATACGACTCGTATAGGCTTATACGATCCTTATAGACCTATACGACCCATATTGAAGATGTTGATTTAAGGATTCAAGATGTGCCAATAATACGGTCCTAATATTAAATTAATTATTTATTATGTCATTCACTCTTGATACATGTTCAACCCATCTTATCACTAAGTTAGTAATATGAGTCTGGTTTATACAAAACAATGGTTTCAGAGTTAATAAAAAGTGAATAACACTTTATTTTTAGTAATAGAAGATTTAGGCTGTTAAAAGTTCAGCATAGAGATTTTCGAATATATCCAATTTGTGTAGATAATAGAACGACAACTTCAGAGGGTTCTTGTGAATTGGTCAATCATTATTTGTTTTATGCACTCATCTAACCATTATTATGTGGCAACTTATGATTGGTCCACAATATGGTGCTCCAGCAATATTGTGTCATTTTTCGAATATTAAATTTAAATTCTGACTCAATTTAATAGTTAAAGAATTATATAAAACACCACTAAAGTTTAAAAATAACAAAAACGAATAATATATACTAGGATTTCCTAATCGCGCATTCGCGGCGGAGAACCCACGTACAGACCAAACGTATATTATTTATAGTGCATAGGGTAAAAAACCCAACACTTTAACCGCTATAGTACCTTTTGTTATGTAAATTTATATACGCAAAATATGAATGTGTAAAAAACCAAAATCGAAACAAAATATAACAATTATAAAATTATGTGGCGTATTTAGGTTTTGTGAAAATAAAACTAACGAAAAAAAGTTATAAAAGGAAAATTAAACTATTGAGGTATAAACACATATTATTTATAGTGTATAGGTGATAATTTGAAAAAAAAAACACTTAACACTATATTCATTACGATATTTTTTGTGATGTAATTTGATAAAAGTTATAATATAGTTATAAGAACACTATGAGTGTAATTTGTAGCCAAGAAAATAAAAATAGAAGGAAAAGGGAAACATTGTGGTTAAAATGAAAATTAATAAAAACAAATGGAAAAAGACAAAACATTGTGGTAAAAATAAAAAAAAATATATCTAAAACTACCATGTAGCTAATATGATGTTTAACATATATATACTAGGAATTCCCAATGCGCGTTACGACGAGGAATCTTCCTATGAACCAATGAAGGTTCAGTATATTAATGTAACAACAAAACACAAAATAGAACTATTAGAAGAAAAAAATGATGACATGGTGTAGCGACCCAAATGAAGAACGGAAAAATGATGGTGGTGACGTCGCGTACGCCGTTTTCATACATATTTTTTATAAAAAAACTAATATCGAAAATTATAAAAATAAAATTATTGGGTTAAAGACGTATATCATTTTAATGTAAGTGTTAATTTGAAACTTCAAAAGATTTATGTTATTTAATACAAAAGAAATTGTATAATAAAAAAGGTGTAAAAAAATTAATCTAGACAGAGTAAAGCCTAATAAATTAACAATTCAAATTTTATCCACCTATGGTCCACAAATAATAATGAAAGTAGAAAAGATTACATACTATATCAATATAAAAATAGATATATAAAAATAAAAGTATATTATTAATTTTGAAATTTATTAAGATAGTACAATGGCAAACATGTTGGTAAAACAAAAAAGTAAAAGAAAAGTTTGTGGCTAATAATAAACACAAAAAAGTTTCATATAGCCAAAGATGTTATTTAATATATAATATTATAATTATAATTATAATATAGAGTAAACTGCAGTTTTACCTCTGGGGTTAGATGTGATTGGCACTGTTACCCCCCTAAAACGAAAATCTTGCTATCTTACCCCTCAACTATTGAAAAACGCTACACTATTACCCCTTGTTGTTAAAAAACTTTAAAGTTTTGTTAACTGGGATGTTAAATGACTATTACCCTTTCTTATTACCCCCATGCTATGTTGTAAGAAAACGTATTACCCCCGGTGTTTAGGAAACCATTCCCGCTAAATGTTTTTGACTTTCGATAGTTAACATACATGCTGCCAATGACCAAAATGCATACAGATGCCTCTAAAACGAACCCAAACTGCATACATGCTGCCAATGACCAAAATACATATAACAATCTCGATTAAAAACGCAAATGACATGCTGTAAATGATCAAACATGCTGCAATGATATGATGCTCAAACCTGTTAAACAGCAAGTTCATTTTGACCTTATAACGGCAACATGTATGTTGACCTACTAATGACATGAAGTTCATTTTGCAGCATGTCATTTTGAGTCTGCAAATGATTTAAACAGGCTGCAAATGATAATGATGGTCTAACCTGCTAATGACATGAAGTTCATTTTGACCTTTAACCTCTTAGTCAACTAACATGTTGCTGCAAATGAATTAAACATGCCGCAATTGATAATGATGGTCTAACCTGCTAGTGACATGAAGTTCATTTTGACCTTTTACCTTAGTCAACTAACATGTTGCTGCAAATGAATTAAACATACTGCAATTGAATTAAACATGCTGCAATTGATATATATGGTCATTTTGACCTTTTACCTTAGTTTAACATGCTGCTGCAAATGAATTAAACCTGCTACGGTGCTGCAAATGCATTAAACAGACTGTAATGCCATAACTTATCATTATAGATAAGTTATAATTAAATCATTTTATATGAAGATTGTAACTTCAACATACAAAATACAAAATTAACATAATAGTTAAGTTAACCTACAAATACACATTACTAGTCCTACATAACTACATAATTACTAACTTATTATCAACTCTCCGGTGGATAGTGGAAGTTGATGACAAGGCGACCAAACAAGGAGGCCACCAAGTGGACCATCGTCGATGAGCTGGATAGACTCATCGTCAGGTCAACTGTCAGAAAACACAAAACAACATTATCGATACTCTGTTTATAAGCACATCAAATCCGACCCTGTTCGTATCAAAATGTGGAACCCTATTCGTATCAATCATACCCTGTTTCAGTTAGAATAACAAATAGAATAGAACTACGATGATACCTGCGGTGTTCCTGATCAGACATCTGACCATCCAATATACAACCGGCATTATGTTGATCGAGAGAGGAGCAGGAAGGGTTGGTTGATTTGGGTGCTGTGTTCGCCGGCGAGGAGAAGGAGAAAGGGGGAAGTCTTTGGGGGGTAAGGTGGGAAGGAGAAAGGGGAAGACTTTGGGGGGTAAGGTGGAAGTGATTTTTATAATACAGGGTGTTGTGTTGAGGAAGCCATCAAACTCAAGTGGAAAAGACTATTTTACCATTTGACCATTAATAAGTGACGTTGACTTTAAACAGATTTTAACACCGGGGGTAATATTGTAGCGTTTTTCAATAGTTGAGGGTAAGACAGCAAGATTTTTGTTTTAGAAGGTGAGAGTGCCAATCACATCCAACCCCAGGAAGTAAAACTGTAGTTTACTCTGTAATATAATTTCTTCAGTCACCAATTTAGTTAAGCTTTTTGACATAAAAAATAGACTTTGAATAAAATTTACACACTACAAATCATCTACCAATTATTGTATTAAATTTGCATCACATAAACATTCTATGTAATTTTTTAATAAAAGTTAATACGTTTATTGAATAATAATGTATTAAAGTATCTTTTGCTTCATCTTTAGAACGAGGTAATATATGTTTAATTGTCATAAAATAAATTATATTTGAGGATGTTACAAGAGGATAATTATGTCACAAATTAAATAAAAAAAGTCACGTTATGTTGCGATGTCCATGCAAAAATAGGGGCAATATAAACTTAGATTTTAAATATTCTTCTATATTTGTTATATAAGATTGTGTTTCATTATGAACTAAATCAGGCCTTATGTTATGAAGAAATAATAAATCCTCAATTTTCTTAAGTATATTTTTTATATAGTAATGTAAGACAGAAAATTTTCAATTTGTATAACTATCTAATAATTTAACTAGTCATATTATCATGTCACATGTCACCTTACAAATAACAAATCTAACTTAAGCCATATAATACATCCCCACAACTTAAGCATTAACTTTGTTTAAGCATCTACTTTCAAAACTGCAAACCTATCGTTCAAAAAAATATTGATCGATGTTAAAACGAGGTAAAAAATCTTTCGCGCATTTGAATTGAGTATTTTTGTATGTGTGACTTTTTAACCCAAAGTGCGTAAAACCTATAGTAATCGGTTTCGGTCATCCGAGAGTATATGTTAAAAAAACAACACAAAAGACAAGCTACAATGATCATATATTCATATATTAAAGACAATAATACTATTAGCAAATTTGTGTACCCTTTACATTGAAGCATTATAAAAGTACCACATGGAGTTACTATAACCAAACATAATGACCCCACACATACAAAAGGAGCAAATTGCATGTGGCAAAATATCGTAGGTGAAAGATCATTGAACTTTGCCTTTACATGTTCAATGTATTCATGATAATATTTGTCCCTTCTTCCTTTAAAGAGGGAAAGGGCTAGGAAGGAGCTATCAAAAAAATTCAAAGATAGTGATAGGGTGTCAATAGCTAGGTCCAATAATTGTGGATTGAAGAGTATATTTATATTTGAAGTACCATAATACTTGAATTTGAAGTGATATAGTGAACTCAACTTTGACTTTTGAAAGTTTAAATAAATTATTACTTTTTTTACCGGACTAGAATAATATGATGGCTTGGTTCGATTCGGTTTGGCTATGGGTTAAAACTGAACTATGACCAGTTTTCGGTTTATAGATTCTTATACCGATCAATTTTGGTTATAAATTGTTTTTTAGTGCGGTTATTGAGAGAGATGGTTAATCGACGGCTTCAAACATAATTAATTTTAAACTAATTCTAACAATATATTCAGTTGTAGTGTAAGGATTAAATACAAATGGCTCTTAACATATAAAATGGTCTTAACCTGATAAGTGAAAGAAACTATTTTTTTTCATCTACTTGATTATGATGTTTAATTGCAAAAAAGAAAAAAAAATGTGACTTTACTCTATGGAGTAATTATGTAATTACCTGAAGTAATTATAATAACTCATTTGTAATGAAAACCTAACTCTTTAGTTGTATGATAAAATATTAGCACTTATTTCAATTTATATAGAAAAATATGCTTGAACTAATATATAATTGGAGTTTTCCACATCTATACGTTTAGTGAGATGATTATTTTGTGCCATATAAAACGATGAAAAGTTTGACTTGTTATGTTTTTATTTTCAATTGTTTGGGAACTCAATGTGTATCTCTCTTGGCTTGAAAGGGTTTATGCTTTCGTTTGACTTGTTATGTTTTTTTTTTCATGCGTTTTTAATGCAATAACCTTGAAATGAAAAGAAAAAACTGGGTATAACCCCCCCCCCCCCCCCCCCTTAAAAAGAAAACCGAAACCAGGGATTAGTACCGGGTATTTCTAACCCGGTTTCACATTTGATCCTACCCGACATGTATTTTATAAATACTTTTAGGCTACACGACCTGTTCCTACCCGACATGTATACATAGGATAAATACTTTTAGGCTACCCGGCAGGTGTATATAGGATACATACTTTTAGGCTAGAACATGAACCAAAAAACAATTTTTATGATGTCTAAACCTGAGTATTATACTCTACCTAAACTGGGCTTTAACCAAGCATTATCTTTAGAGATCGTATATAACCATTAGAGGTCATTTTGACCTTTTTGCATTTTTTTATTGCATATAGTGGATGTTGGTTAAATCACAAGACTAAAAAAACGTAAATAATATAGTAAAATTTATGCTTTAGGTTACAATTTTTATATTTAGAATTTGTAAATATATAATAGAATATGAATTTACTTTATTGTAATTTATTATTTATTTTTACAATATACAAAGCAAATTTAAATCTAAAATGAATTTATTTGTGTAAAGTAAAATAACAAAAAAAGTTTTTCTTTAAACAGGGTATCCCGGTTATGACAATATAACTGATCCCGATTAAATAGGGTTGCGTTTTTTCCCCAATACCCAAACCCGACGTGGTTATTAAAGAACCTAGTTGTTGGCTACTTTGACCATATCCAAACTCGGTTTCATACCGAGGAGGGGGTATCCGAGATGTGCACCGTTATAATAAGCCATCTTGTAAAAATAACATGTTTTATGTTTTTAAGTTAAGTAAGGTAGATATGGTATGATTTAAAAATAGCAAATTAAATACTTTTTCTATACCATATTAACATATAACATCAGTTTTAATATAAGTCTTTAACATTTTTTTATTTGTGAGGTATAAATTGCTGGACTGAGGACAACTGGGGGGCTTGTAGCAGTGGGCTTATAGCTGTGTAGATAGTAATGGGCTAAAGTGTGGCTGTTCTTATTGGATTGTTACTGGGCTTAAGTTATCTTACATACACACACTATTTTTGCAACGATTATAGATGCTACAATAGTTCCAGTTTATTAGAATACAATTACATCAACTTTGAAAGGGTTTTCTCATTCATTTTATAATATATTCACAATTCGTCTAGAAATATGTTTGAATGATTTAGGATTGTTAGTGTTCTTGCACTTGTTTGAAATTAAAAATTATGAAGTTGAAAGCATCATTATAATGGGTTACATGTTATACACATGTGAATATAAACACATTATAACAACAAACCAGAGCACTAAAGTTGACATATTTTTGTAAAGCGTAATGAGACGCACCATGTATAATTATATACATGTGCATCAAAGTTTATTGTAACACGTCAAATTTGAAAGTGGATGCACTATTGTAATAGGTTATACGCGCCATTATTTACATGTATCAAAACTTGTAAGAACAATGAGACAAACTTTAAAAATTGACATATTGTTGTAAAGGGTTATACGCACGTTTAGATACACATGTATTAAACCTGATTATAATAGTGAATCAGATCCAGGAAGTAGGTGCATCATTGTAATGAATTAGATACAATATTGTCATCAACGGTCCATCGAGCCCCTTTAAAAAACGTCGGATACTAAAATATCAAATTAAGAAGCCAAAGAAATGTATAGACTTAGGAGTTGATCAGAGCGTGTATGAATTAGTTGTTCTAAAAAAAGTTATCAGTGAATTTTAGCCTTTACTTCCTCCTATGTTAGTGACATCAACAATTTATAATCGCCATCAATAGCTCTAAGGTTACCATTAACTTTATGTTAGTGGTAGATTTCGCACGTTCGCATTGAAGTATGTCAATGTCTTTAATTTTCCAATTCTACCTTTAGTCACTTAAACAATAATTTTCGATAGAAAGCTTAAGAAGACCTTATATCAATCATTAACAATGATCAATGATAACTCATCCAGCCTATAACATGTTGTCCATAAACGAATAAGCAACTTGTGCAACGCTATAAAGATGAGCCAATGCCAGAAATTGACATATTGGTTGACAGGATAATTGTTTTGATTTTAATTCTTTAATCCATCAATAAAATGTCATATTTTGACTTTAAGCACTACTAGAAACTAAGAATTACCGACGTAACATCAATGAAGGATGTTGTTCGTTGATAATTTCCAAATGATACAAAAAAAAGGGAACTATTTATGCCAAAAAGAATCACATTTTGAAAGAAACACCTCTCCCTTATTTATCCAATGCGGATTAACATTAAGTATAACGATTTAGATTAAACAAAACTGTAAATAATAATGTAAAGAGTAAAATGTCATATTAATCCCTGTGGTTTAAGTCATTTTGTCAGATTAGTCCAAAGATTTCATTTATCGTCTGTGGGTTCAAAAAGTTTTCAATATTTGCTATTTTAGTCTAATTGATTTAATCTCAGCCAATGTCTTCTGTTAGACAGGGCAATTTTGCCATTTTTGTCAAGTTCCCTAGGATAAGGATTAATTAAAACAATAGGGGAAATGACAAAAATGCCTACTACTAGAAGTCATTGGATTAGGTTTAGTCAGTTGGATCTAAAATGACAGTATTAAAAAGTTTTTGGACCTGCATATGATTAATGAAACTTTTGAACTAAACTGACAAAATACTCAAATCATAGAGACTAAAATGACATTTTACTCTAATAAAAATATGATGTAAATATTACATTCAAGTAAAGTAAAATGATTTACTTAGAGCGATACACAGTACAAATACTTTAGGATAAGATGTTATGTATATGGGATATTAGATTTTAATAACCCCAACTTTCACCAATTGGTTAATAACACTCTCAACTTTCAATTTGTACATCAGCACTCCCAACTTTCAACTTATTGGCTGAGAACACTCCTAAACTAACTGAACCCTAACCCAGTTAGTTTTTGCTGATGTGGCATCTGATGTGGCCCATTTTGATGACGTGGCAAATGATATGGCAATTTTTGTTGACATGGCATTTTTATGACGTGGCAGCTGACATGGCAATTTTGATGATGTGGCAGCTGACATCAGCTAACTGGATTAGGGTTCAGTTAGTTTGGGAGTGTTCTCAGCCAATAAGTTGAAAGTTGGGAGTGCTAGTGTACAAATTGAAAAAAGTTAAAGTTATTAAAATCCAATATCGATATGTATATTTTGTAAATATCATCACCATGTGTGTCATCTTTACTACTTTACCCATGTATGTTAAAAAGAAATGAAAGAAAATAAAGAGAATAACATGGCTATCTTTAAACTTATATATACAAAGATTTAATCTGATTGGGCCGAGTGAGATTATTTAATCCGCTAACTACTTGACCTGGACTTTTCTTGGGCCTTCTAAATCACACATTCACACCTATATTGGAATGCAGATAAAAAATAAACAATTAGTAGTTTAGCATACTTAATATTATAACTCATTAATATAACTAAACTATGTATAAACTGAAAAAGAAACAAAGAAAAAAAGGGAAAAAATAATTCGAAAGTTTGAATTCGCTATTATAGATGGTGAATTCGCTAAACCGACGAGACACGACTAGTATGTATTAATTTAATGAAATTTTAAATGGATACCTAGCTATGTCGGACAGAACTAGTATGTATTAATTTTAATTAAATTTTAAATGAATTTTATAATTTATAATTTTAGTGTTTTATTGTTAATTTATTAATCAAAAAATAAAAATAAAAAAAGTTGCAAGTGATGGAATAATGGTTGATAACATGGCGGAACTTGATTGGAAGTTGAGAGTGAGTGATAGGTGATGGGTGATGACCACCCCTACCCCCTAAGAATGACATGTAAACGGGCAACAAACTACTATTTATACAAACGTTCATGTAACATCAATCATTTCTAAAAAGACTAGAAGATATACTCACTTTCAGGCGTTTGTTTATGTATGCAATTTTGTGTAGTGACATGTTCTATCACGTTACATATAATTGAAGATCCCTATCGGGTTTTTATGTACATGATAAATTGAAAGAATGCCTTTATTTGATTTCTCTACTATAAATATAATATTTTACATTGTTTATACCTATATTTTGTAATAAGCACATAAGTACTTATAGGTGTAAACGAGCATAGCATCTCTTTTTTGCTAGACTAGTTAAAAGCTTAAATAAACGATTTAAAATCAACTTAATAAACAACCTTAAGCTCGATCTTCATACCCCAAAACCTGATTACAACCACCAAGATTATCAAAGTCAAATCATTTCACCATTATCCTCCAATTTGTTACCTATTTCAGTTACTTCAAAAATCGTGATAGGTTACTCATACCTTCAATTCTCGATTGGTTCACCTGTTAGTGTAATCATTACAAATCATCTATAGAGAGTTCGTGTTCATCAATCGTAAACCATCTATAGAGAGTTCGTGTTCATCATCGTAAACCATCTATAGAGAGTTCGTGTTCATCAATCGTAAACCATTTAGTCGATATGATAACGAGCAATAATCAACTTTAGGAAATGAAACTTAATGAAACAAGGTTCAAGAGTTTACCAATAATGATTCTTTCTTTGGATGGTCCATGTATATTTTGGTCCGTATCATTTCGCTTGGGCCTTGGGGTCATTATGCAATACTACTACACCAACACCACTTCCTCTCTAAATCTCCAATGGGTAATCTAACGGTAATGGGGCATATCTACTTGGAACCGGGTTTTTATTTTCATCTATTGATCTCCCTAGTTATTTTTGGGTTTTATCATTGCAAATACCACACAATCTAAAACAAGAAAAATAATAATAATATCATCATCATCATCATCATATAATAATAATATATAATAATAATAATAATAATAATAATAATAATAATAATAATAATAATAATAATAATAATAATAAATTTTAAATAATAATAATAATAATAATAATTTTAAATAATAATAATAATAATAATAAATTTTAAATAATATAATAATAATAATAATAATAATAATAATAATTTTAAATCCAGGAGCTCTTTTATCTGGGAACTAAATTTCTTTCGGTCTTCTGGATTATATCTAATGGGCTTTACTCTAATTTCTTTATCTTTGTCTTTCATTTCTAATTTTGCTGTTATCTGATTTTTATTCCAAAATTGTAATAGATCATCTGTATAACATTGTTTTAACTTATATTTTATATTTTCTATTTGGGGGAGGTAAGCCTAGAATGGTGATAAATTAATAAAATTAATGTAATAATTTTTTTTTGTATATTTTTTACCTCATAAAGAAAGTCTAATAAATTGGACAAGAAATAAAAAGATATTTTCTAAGTTTGATTGTAAAAGCGAATTTTGGCAAATAAAAATGCATCCTGATAGTGTTGCATACACAACATTTTTCTAAGTTTGATTGTAAAAGCGAATTTTGGCAAATAAAAATGCATCCTAATAGTTTGCATACACAACATTTTCTACTCCTCAAAGGCAATATGAATGACTTGTAATGTAGATATATTTAGATTAATTTTGCCATCAGTTTCTAAATAATAATAATAATAATAATAATAATAACATAACAATAACAATAACAATAACAATAAGAGAGGGTAGAAAGGGTAGGGAGATGGTGCCGATTATGGCTTCATCCCTTGGTGGTAAGGTTTTGTATTTTTTGTTTTAAAACGTATGGCTCGAAATGAACCGAGCTTGAGATTTGGGTATAGAGCTCGAACGAGCATGACTCGAGCTAAATCAAATTAAACGAGTCATGACTGATCATTATTTGCTGGACTACTAAATCTAAGGAACTATTGCGTACTGGCTGATGAAATAATTACTGAACGAACTTGTTAGTGGAAGTGATTAAGAACCGAGCTCTATATATCTTCAATCCTGTATTTTGGCTACTGTTTTCTATCCTTACACTAACCAAAATTTCAAGGCTTATAAAGAGCTCACAGTTCTCACTTTTATCAGTGAGGGACATTTCTTAACAAGTGTGAAAGATTTACCTAAAGTATATGTTTTCACATTTCAATCATTTTAAGTCATGTCGTATTGTCATTTGTTCCATACATGATAGAAAAAGTAGTCGTTTTGGCTCCGTCTATTGTGTTAGGGGCTACATATGTAAGCCATGCTAATACAATGTGTGTCGGGTTCCAAGTTTAACCGGTTCGCCTGACCGGTTCAGTCCAGTTTTAATAACATCATACTAGAGTATTTGACTCCTTTTCCATAAAACATGAACTTTATTCAAAAAAAAATTGTTCTATTATTTTGGTAATGAGTTCAACACTTCTGATTAGACTTAAAGCCAAATTAAACTTTATTTACAACCTAAATATCTTATCCCACGTCTGCGATACAATAGAATTATGTTCCCTTATGTTTTTATAAAAGAACATCCCACATCGCCCAACAAATGAAACACATGATGGCCACTACCTTTTAAATCGCAAGCCACAATCAGAGAGTTGATTCTTGTCCAGCCAACCTGAGTCTGTTCAGGTTCAGCCTGATTTGCTTCAAACCGCCTAGTAATTTCAAAGGTGGCTTAAGTGGCTAAAATCCATCGGGGGACTCAACGATTCCCAGTTAAATCAGTTGGACCAGCCGGACCGGTACCACCTTAATAACATTGACAACAGTAAAAACAAGTTGTTAGCTCGGCTGGTCTGGTTAGGCCTTAATAACACCAACCACAACATAATAATTAGTATATATAAATGATTAGGATCATGAGATAACCATTTGGGGAATTGAAAATCCTGAGAACCAGTATGGACCACTCATTTTCTCTAAGTATAATTTTTGAAAAATTTACATATATGTAAATAGAGGAAGAATATGATTATGAACATGCTCTTGTTAATGTACATGTATATACACATGTGTTTAAAAGTAAAGAATAACTATCGAACATACATATTTGATAATGTATCTTAGATGTTGTATTAACTTTTTATTGGATTCTATTTGATATGTTTATGTGCTATGTAGTAGTTTTATATGTGAACAATAAGTATTTTGCTTCTTATTTGCTTCATTATTGCTGTTTTTTTTTAATTCCATTCATGCATTTGATTCTCGCCAGATGGAGGAGAATGAGCAGGTTGTAGTCGATGATGAAGATGATAATCCAGGATGAATGATACATGTACATTGAAGAAGATATAGTTTGATAATGGAGATAGGTACATACGTGTACATATACATATACATTACATATACATATAATGAAGAAGAATATGGTTCTTAACATATTATTAATGTACATATATGTATGTAAGTGTTTCAAATTTTAAAATAAGTATTGTACGTATCGTACATATATACATTGAAGAATTATTCTGAAAAGGGGTTGATAAAGGGTTGATAATCTACATATATGTACAAATTATATACTGGAGAAGGTAATGATAATGTAGATATTTGCACAAATTATGTAACTAGAGAGACAAATCATAATTTACATATAGATGCACATGTAAAAAGCAAAAAGAATTACGGATGGTAAAAGTAAAAAGTAGTGTATTACGGATGGTAGTAAAAAGTAGTGTAAATGAAAGTGTAATTGTCTAGGTAAGGGATCATGTACAAGAGAAGATTTTTGTGTACGAAGTGTAGGACCACATATTTGTTTTTCTCAATTTAAGAAAAAGAAGGGTATGATGACCTTTTCTCCTTTAACTACTTTCCACCTTGATTTTCAAACAGCTATAATTTTTTCATACGCTAATATTTTTTTTAAAAAATTACACCATATTAACGAGCATTTCATTCTCTTTAATTCGAGCAGCCTATTGCTATAGCATTCTTAAAAATAATTTATAGGACTTTAAATACCCATTACGTGATTTTGAATACTCAGTACCCATTACGTGATTTTTGAATACCCATTACGTGATTGCACATTCAACACAAATCATTACACATTCATTGTAAATTCATTACGCGATTACACATTTAATATGATTTGCTATAACTAATGTTAATACAATTATGTTTATTACGTGATTACACATTCAATAATAAGAACTAGATTGTTTATACTTTATTACGTGGTTAAATCTCTAATATATGACATTATGTTGCTATCATAGGTAGGTTTGGCTAATGTTTTGTATATAATTTATCCTTAATACGTGATGATACCTTAAATATTAGGTATTTCATATGAAATATTATGTGTTACGTTACGTAATCACCCAGTATAGTTTCACACAAATACTATAATGAAATCATGTAATCACGAAATGCATATTGAAAATCACGTAGTCATGTAATTTACATAGTCAACTATTGTTACGTAATTACGTAATCACTTAGCGTGGTTTCACGTAAAATACTACAATGAAATCAAGTAATCACGTAATAGGTATTCAAAAACACGTAGTCACTTACTGGGTATTCAAAATCACGTAATATGGTTTCAAAATCCTTCAAAAAAATTAATGTTAAAATATAGCAATAGGCTACTCGAATTAAAAAGAATGAAATGCTAGTTAATACGGTGTAATTTTTATAAAAATATATTAACGTATGAAAAAGTTATAGTCATTTGAAAATCAAGGGGGGAGTGGGTTTATGAGTTAACAATATTGGATTTTCCTATTTTACCCTTTTTCCCCACTTGTTCCCTTGTTTTTTGTTATGTGAATTCTATATTTGAGGACCACTTAATCTCAACCATTGATCTTGCAAATTAAGGGTCAAACTTGTCTCCTATACTTCGTACAATTATTTCCTTTTGTAGAATAACCCCTCTCGATATTGTCTAATACTGGTAATGTATTACAGAATTTGTCAAAGAAATGATACATATACACGTGGACATCCATAATTGTTACTCAATTTTTTTAATGGATCTTAACTTAAAAATGGTGAGAAGTAAAGTGTTGATGTGGAATAACACCATTATGTATGGGCATTGTTAGTTACATATAATCACATTACTTCTCATTATTTTTAGGTTAAGAGTATTGAGTATACCAGCATCTTCCGCTATATATGTGTGTGTGTATATATATATATATAGGTGAAAAATAAAACGAAAACGCACTTGAGTTGAGAAAACTCAAGAAAACCCTATGTAACATTTTTATTTTTTCTAAAAAAACAGGGAATGTAACATAAATGACTTGACCATTTTTATAAAAAAATAAGAAACTGGCTGCCCCTCAGGATCTTTCTCTGCAAGAAAGAAATCCCTGCTCTGGCTGTGTGCCTGTGTGAATAGACCGAACGTCTCACCAGCTTCAGCGAGTTTTTCTACTTAAAGTATTCAGCTAAAGCAAAGAAAAAAAATAACATATTCGTGCCGATTTTGGGCTCTGCTGTCTAAAAACGCCTACCTTTTTTAAATGTTCAAAATTTGTATGTTACTTTTTTTGAACATATATATTATATAACATGGAATTTTTAACATTTAAAAAAAAACTACCCGGTGTTTTTTGTTTTTCTTTTACAAAATGTTCAAATATATGTATGTTACATTCCTTATTTTTTTAGAAAAAAAAATATAAATGTTACATGGGGTTTTTAGAAGGGTTTCTTGAGTTTTTTCAACTCAAGTGAGTTTTCATTTTATCCTTCTCCTATATACATATATATATTGGATTAACATCAAGAGTAAACCCTCTTAAGTTGTAAGAATTTAGAGACCTCCGCTTCTGTTTTGCCCCTATTTTTTGCACACATAGATTTAAATGTTACAAACACAGTTATAAAAAAATTGAAGTGGTATTTTCAGTCTTTTTAACCTGTTGTAAAAAGCTGCTGACATCATCATGAATCAGCATTTACACCGCATGTAAGCATTTTTTACGGGTAGTGTAAATCAACAAAAACTATTTTATTATTATTATTTTTTGGAAAAAATATTTTTTAGGATTTTTTTTAAAAAAGTTGATTTTTTAGGATTTTCAAGTTCTCTAAGTTCTCACTCTATATTTATAAATGGTGAGGTTCATTCGGGAACCAGAAAAAAGTGAGGAAACCAGAAAAAAGTGAGGAACTGAAGAACCATTAGCTTTATAAGTAAATAACTCATAAAATATTTTTATATAATTTTTTGAAACTTTTGCATATAAACACATGTAGAAGCCATTTAAATAAATTTTTTTCGAAATACTCTTTATTAATATGACTTTTACATGTTTATGTCTAAAAGATTAAATAAGAATGATTTTTTTACATGTAAAAAAATATTTTTTTACATGTAAAAAAATATTTTTTGTGAGTTTTTTACATGCTTTACTTTTTATATTTATCTGTCGTTCCTCAATCAACTAACTCCATATATATATATTATAATATATATATATATATATATATATATATATATATATTATATATATAATAAAATTTTATTAAAAATTAAATTACATGAGATTAGGTGACAAACCTTTCCATTTCCTTTGAGATTAGGGCTTTTCATGTGGATCCATACCAAATAATTGTAAATGGTTTGACCTTTTCTCTATGCCACTGACACAGTCCTAGACATTGACATCCACATCAACTCTCAATTTATTTACTAAATTTTCATACAATATACCTGTGCATGTCACATGGATTGATTTTTATATTCATTGATAATTCTGTATTCTTGTAAAAATAGTCAACAAATATTCCAATATCATCAACAATGTTCATATATTGCTTCATATTAAATTCTGAATTGTTTATCAACATGTAGCATTCTATTTTATATCTATAACACAAGTACACTTCTAAATCGAAATTCAAAATAAACATCTTGTGTGTAAATGTAGACTCATTTTTTTACTAGCATCACTTTAAAAATTTTCGAATACACTGGCAACAGGTAAAAACAAGTATAGGCTACTAGGCCAGTTTAAATAACTCGAACTCATGAAAAAAGCATGGTGATATGAAAATCGACTAGATTGTAAACGAGCCAGCTCAGCTCACTTTACATTCTACTAGTTTTTGCTTGTTTAACTAAAACCGAATTTAATGTATTTGACTAATTTTGTGACAAAATATTTGACTTCTCAGATAATTTGTTGAAACTTGGTGATGTATGTATTTTGTATCTTGTTGAACTTTACTTTAATCGTAGTTTGATTATGCCACTATACATTCTGTAGTGTAATTTGTTTTGATTGCATTTATTTTCTAAAAATTGATATGTTTTTAAAAGATCTAGTTCTTTTTATGATATTGTTCAATATTTTCTTAAAAAAGGAATCAATGTAATCAAAATAAGGGTATAATAGGAAGTTTATATGGGTAGGAAGGCTAGCAAGAAATCTTGACCATCTATTTATTAATCAATGGATAAGATTAAATGGGTGAAATTGAAGGAAGAAAAGGAGCCACGTGAGTTTGTCTAGGGGCATTGTAGTCAATCCAAGTTAATAGTTTCTCTCTCCTCCAATTCCCCCATTTTTTAAACGTTAATAACTCTTTCGTACGACATTATTTTTTTAATAAAAATTGCACCATAAAAACGAGCGTTTTTTTATCTTTAAAACGAGCACACTATGGCTATACTTTTAAAAAAAAGTTTTCGATAACCCAGATGCGTAAAACGCAATGGACAAAAAACACAAAAAATGATTTTTTTCTAAAACGCAATGGACTTAAAATACAAAAGAAAGTGTTTTTTCTAAAACGCAATTGACAAAAAACACAAAAGAAGGTGTTTTATGCTAAAACACAATGGATCAAAAACATAAAAACAAAGTGTTCTTTTTAAAACGCAATGAAAAACAACAAAAAGAAAATGTTCTTTCTAAAACGCAATGGAACAAACACAAAATAAAGTGTTTTTTCTAAAACGCAATGGACAAAAAAACAACAAACACAAAGAAAGAGTTTTTTTTTTCTAAAACGCAATGGGTTAAAAACATAAAAAAAGTTTTTTTTTTTAATAAAACGCAATGACAATTAAGTGTTTATATTTTCTTAAATCTGCTGCAACTCACAAAGAAGTCAACTATGCCTATTGCATATTGCCTGATATTGTAAAACGCAATGTTATTTCCTTCATTTGATAAAAAATCCGACAACTATTGACTTCATTTCATTGATGATTAAAAAATTAAAACATTTGATAAAAGATCGAAACAACTGTTGACTCAAAAACATAATGACAATGACAAGGTTTATTCATTGCGTTTTACATAAACACCCTTTTCATTATTTTGAGAAAAAGAGACAAATTTGACTTTGGTGTCTTCTTCCACGCAATGAGAATGAACAAGCAATTCTTCCTGTAACAAGCAATGAGAATGAACCTTCTTCCTGTAACACCAGACCATAAAACCCAACTTTTTGACTTTGTTATCTTAGCTTTTGTTTCCTTGGCCAGCCAACAAGCAATTTATAATCAGATTATAAAACGCAATGAGAATGAAAATCTTCCGATTTACATAGAAAGTAGAGAGAGAGCGTGACCTAGAGAGAGAAACAGAAGAACCAACGATGATCAATGATGGTGGCGATGATGCACGGAGACAACAGAGGCGAGCGTTTCCGGTAGTAGCAGGGACACCGGAGACGGAGATCGTGGTGAAAATTGGGGCCGCATAGACCAAAGACGGTTGTAGTCGGCGCCGGAGAACTGTTCTATTCCGGTAAGACGACGGTGAAGGGGCATGTGTTGCAGCATACGATGATTGATGATGATATGTTATTGCTTCTGATGGAAATGGGTTTTCTAAGAGATTAGGTTATATGATATAATTTATGCGGACCAAAATGCCATTTTACTTGTTTTAATGACTTTGTCAGGTGTAAGGCTAAGATGACTTCCTACCATTCTCACCTAAAACATACTTCCTATTTGATCTTTTCCCTCATAACTAATCCTCATGTTGAGATAAGATTGTTCAAACAGCTCGAATCTGGCTTCTTGAATCTGTTCGAATCGTAAACAGTCTCACCGCTAATATACTAAGTTATTATTTTTTAACATTAATAACTTATGTCAGCTGTTAGAAATAATATTTTTTAATTAATTTAAAAAAATACGAAGGCAAATAGGCAGCCGATGACTCACAGACCAATTGGTTTGTGGAGAGGTGGGAAGGTTTTCCTTTCAGGGTTTCTGCCCAGGTGACGCCAGTTCGAATCACGAGGTATGCAAATTTATGCAAAGCCTTCGGACGAAAGGTCAAAACAGCCCGTATGCGCGTGAATTCGAACTCGGGGGGGGAGGGGGGGGGGGGAGGGGGGCTAGGTCGCTGGCCGCGTTCTTAACCAAGTGATCTGTTTACCGTTAAAAAAAAGGCAAATAGAGAAAAGGAAGTGCGCTAAAAGCGAGGGAGATTTTGTCTGGACTTAAAGAGAGACTTTGATTTCCGTGTTGACGCGTTTAGGCAACAGTAAAGCTGCAGACTTTGACTTTCTTCATGTTATTCACTTATTTGTAAATTCAAATATTAATATTAATTTGTTATTATTTCTTCTCCAAGTTGTTATTTTTCTTATATAATATGTCAATATAAAATTATGGAGTTCATTATTTTGTTTGCATTTTAATTTTAATAATTTGATGTTAATGGTTGGTTGTCAAACTTAGTAATATAAACAAACTTTATACTAAATGTAGATGTTACACTATTCTATAATATTTTTTTTCTTTTATTAAATTACATAAGAAGCCTAAAAAACTTTATACTAACCCTTCTACAAGTGTTTGTTATATTATTATGTAATATAGTGATATTAATTTTAGAATTTTGCACTTTCAAGTTAAATTAATTCCAAAAGGTTTACTGTTTAAGTTGGATTGATTTAGGAATCAAAATTACACCAAATTGTGCCCCTTATCGTGTTTAACATGTTTATAAAATTAAAAAAATATAAAAAAAATGAATGAAACACGAAAAGTAGAGAAAAAAAACGAATTTTCACCTTACAACACTTCACTCAGTTACTTTTTTTATTAGTATAATTAAAGGTAAATTCAACAACTTTTAATGTTTTTAATTTCGTAATAATAGATGTTTATAAAGATGTTCTAGAAACAGAGACCATCGGTGAATTAAAGATTCAATCATGACAGCTTATATGCGGAGATCATCACCTACATATAGAGATCTAGGTAGTTCTTAATAGTTAATACTATACTTGCTCGCTTATTTTAATAAAATTCAAACAAAACAAAATCTAAATGTGAAGTAACGATAATGATTATTGGAGAATCAGTTTATTAGTTTCTATAACTGTTATTAATTACCCGTTATATGGCTAAATTTATATTAATAGATAAAGTAATATCACTACGTCAAATATATAATAAACAGTGTGTGTGTATATATATATATGTGTGTGTGTGTGTTTGTGTAAAAAAGTTGCCAACTTCGTTAAATTGTGTTCATTAATAAATCCTATTGTTTGATTTATATTTAGAATTTATTATTAGTGAGTTTATTAGTTTTTCTATTAACCATTTTAAGAATAAAAGATTATAACTAACAAAATTACAAAAGTAGTCATATTGTTAGGTTCAATTTACATGTACGTTCATGTTAGAATACTTTCACACCTCTACTAATGATATACGTGACTTTACATTGACGTATTAACACATAGTACTTGTCTTTTGGGATTTGATCTGAAATATAGCTGAACATTCGGTGTTCATAGTAACACCATGCGATATCTTCTACTCAGTGGCTTAGGTTAGAAGGGGCCGGGGGTGGGGGTGCCTGACCTTCCGAACTTTTCGCTCAGTAGTGTTATGGTTATAGTTTTCGTATAGAATGTTTTAGGTATATACGTTTTTGACCCCCGGTCAGAAATCTCAAGTTTCGCCATCTGCTTCTACTCTCTCTCCTTAAAGAAATTTCACATATCTTGGCATTTACTTAGGTGATAACATCATATAAAGATATACTCCCCCCTCCCATTAAATGTGTCTTATTTTGAATTTTCAAAGTCTTTATTTATAAACTTTGACTTTAATTATATATTTTTGTGTTATATAAAACTTGATGAAAATTAACCTGATAAAAACACTTATAAAACACACTCAAATCATATAACTTTCATCAAGTATTATCCAATGCAAACAAAATTATTTAAGGTCAAAGTTTATCAATAAAGACTTTGAAAATTTAAAACATGACACTTTTAATTTTAATGAGACAGAGGGAGTAATACTAGACACTTGCTACATAGTTCCAGCACTATCAGAAATTTTAGCATTAACAAAAATTAGTTATATGATTAAACATTATTTCATGAGATCAATAAAGAATTCATATTAATTTGTTAGAAAGAATAAAATCCTTAGATAGACTTAGTCAAGATGACGAAAGCTAATTTGCATCAAACATTATGAACGAAATACGACAACCAGTTTGATGTTTTTATAATTGTTTTAAACTTATTATAATTGGACCATAAATTAAGAAAAAAATGTAGTTGTTAAGCTGGGATTAGAGGTCTAGTGATAAAGTAAAATCTTTTGAGTTTAAGTCTTAGGATGGTAGGTGTGGTATACCGCCCCCATCATATCAGCTTCAATGACGCCCTATAGCATCTCTCTCCCCATTTCCTAGGCGCTACCGGGGCGTTATGGAGAGCGCACCATCCAGTAATGAGTGCGATTGGCATGTGCAGGTGGGGCCCAATATTTTCAACTAATTCGATTTTTTCCTCTTTAAATTTTTTATTTTATTTGATACGAACTTTAAAAGGGCTTTAAACCAAACCATACAAGTTAACGATAAAACATCTCATTTGTGTGATACATAGATGGCTCTAACGTGACACTAAACAACACCCGTCAACCTATATAAAAATAAAAGTTCGCCGTGAAAAAGAAAATAGGGAGCCGCAATCATCGGGGTAGTGTTTTCATTAGGGTTCAGACTTTAAGAAGTGATGATAGGTCAACGTGTATACATACCCCAACTTGACCAAGGCCAACCTTCATCTTAATTATTTTCTTCTTTTATTTTCTAACCAGTTATTGTCGCTATTAGTCAATTAAATTTTTATCTATAGTGTTCAAAAAGTTGGCCTTAGATAAGATAAAAAAATAAGTGTCATCCGTCCTATAATATAAACTTATCAATTACATATATAAAAAATAAAAACTCATAATATGATGATAATTGTTATAAAATATTTAATTTAGGTTTGATTGTTCGAAATTTGGACCTTCTACAACTCAGTGAACCATCTGTCATTAGTTCTTTAGTTAATTAACGGTTGTAACTTGTAACTCTAAGTATTATATAAGATTGGCCAAATTAAAAGTAAATATAAAAGATTATTAGGGAGTGTATATATAATATAAAATTAAAAATTTAGCACCCCCTAAGGTTTTTGGCCTTGAGTCATCACCACCCCGCCCATGGTTGGGGCTGACTGAAAGTACACTTTTCAGATTGATTCAGTTGAATTCAGTAAATAAATGAACAAAATTGATAGCTAAACGAGATTGAACGAATCAACACAGATTGTATTACCAAAATGGTTTACATCACTCACACCTTGAGATCAACTCTAGTGATCTCCCCTCACGCTCTCTCACACACACTTTCTCTCTCTAAAAAGATTTAACAATCACTGTTAAATGAGAAATGCAAATGATCTTGCTACTTATAGGTGGTGAGATCATTTAGCATGAGATCATTTGCTTACAATTCTCCTATTCAACACACACGACTACACTAAGTCTATTCGTACAACAACGGGCATACAAAAATGCATACTAAAGACAGGTATGATTAAAACTTTAAAGTCATGTGTTTGTTGATGTCAAACATGTTGCATCAACAGATTCCCCCTGGGCGAATGCTTCAGGTTCGCAAAAACTTTGACTCTAGTTTTTGCAGCAAAACCAAGTCCATGATGCTTCTATATCATTCTTCCCCCTCAAAGTACGCATATCCAATTAGTCAAAAACTCAAGCTCGATCGAATACCATCACCTCCATCTAGGCTAGCTTTACGTCTAATCAATCGTTTCTACAGATCGGCAACTAATAACTCGGTCTTTCAATGGTCTGCAACAAATCATCAGTTTTGTCTCAAAACTCCAACACGGTTAGACAATTCAATCTGCACGGTAATGACATGTTCCTTTGGTTAACACACTTCAATCTTCACGAGAATTAACAAACCTAAAACCAAGCACTATAGTTTCTCCATAATGAAACTTGTTTGGTAAATCTATTGATCTACATAAGATCAGTCATAATAAAGTTCCCATCATTTCGAACACAACAATGATCAACAACAAATTTGTCAAACCGCACAAAAAAAATCTGAAATCCCGTTTCATGACAAAAATATCAGCTTATGGTTAACGGAAGTCTTTCAGAAGCCTTTGAATTATAACTTCCTGAAACTATTTCGGAACACTCGTAATTGGATTCTCATCACTCTGAACTTCAATGTCTGGTCAGCAACAATAGTTTTCCCAATCTTCATTGGATCTCTTTGTGAATGCCACTTGAAAACTGTTGTAGTAACACTCACGTATTTCCTAATAATTAATCAATATTTGAAAGTATTATCCCCCTCATTGTTGGTAATTTCACGCCTCTTTAAACTCAAATTGCAGTGAAAAATTTGAGGCTTTAGCTTCAAATGCGGAAAATTTAACGATTTGGCTAATAATCACTGCACCAAATTTGAAGTTTGCTCCAGTAATCATGACTATCCCACAATCTTTAATAACCCATCTCTTCACTATCACGAACTGGTCTCCAATGAACCCAACGCGTTCCCAAAAAACTAAATCTTGATTTTGGTATTTAAACATTTGATTTGATGACTGTGAGATCGTTTAGATTTGGATGAGATCATTTGGACTAATAAGTGAGATCATTTAAAAGTGACTCTAGATCGTTTGGATGTGACTGGTGAGATCGTTTTGAGATCGCTAAAAGAATGAATGAGATCGCTACATTATCCCTACACAATCTCATGATATCACTTACGTTCTCCCTAAACAATCTCACAAAATATCACTAAAACAAGCTAAATGATCTCACCATGATCACTAAAACAAGATGAACATTGGAACTTTCAATTCACATGAACATGAAGATCTAAACATCTATAATCACTCAAATCTCAACCAAATGCACAATGGTTTAAAAGCTTTGTAATAAAAAACCTAATATTCGTCCATGATCAATTTAACATTTGAAAACGTTTAGATCTAGAACCAACCAAAATTAGATGGCACCACACATAACCCATTGCACACATTAAATCAACCAAACACCTCAAATCGCAACCAATTAGACACCGATTAGCTCTATTGATTCAGAAACGCACGAGTAACAACATTTTCCAATAAATTTGAACAACCAACGTTTTGATTCGACTCTCAAGCGTATACTTAGTTCGCAATACAAAACCCACACTTTTAAAAAAATGCTTCAAAATTTCACCAAATTCAACCAGGAGCTCAAGAGCAAGGTGATCTAATCAACTATTAGATCGATAACCTGCTCTGATACCAATTGAAAGTGCACTAGTCGGATCGTTTCTGTTGAATTTGGTATATAAACAAATGAAATCGGTAGATAAATGAGAACGAGCGAATCGACACAGATTGTATTACTGAAATAGTTTACATCACTCACACCAAGAGATCACATCTAGTGATCTCCCCTCACACACACACACTCTCTCTCGCTCGCTCGCTCTCTCTCTCACACACACACACACTTTCTTTCTCAAGAAAGATCTAACAATCAAAGTTAAATGAGAAATGCAAATGATCTTGCTATTTATAGGTGTTGAGATCTTTTAAGCTTTAAATGATCTCTTTCCACACCTTAAACCTTTAGCATGAACTCATTTTTTTAAAATTCTCCTACTCAACACACACGACTACAGTAAGTCTATTCGTACAACAACAAACATACAAAAATGCACTAATATCGATCCTAATTACCAATGTATATCAAAGTTAATCATGAGATTTTCATCAAGTTAGTTAAACAATTGATTCATATAACTATTAAATAAATGATCATCTTATATAATTGATAATTTGTATAAGTTAGCTTGTAACCATTTAACTATCCAACTTAGATATTCTTACTAAGTCAACATAGATAATTTGTATAAGTTAGCTTATAAGTCGGTCATCATAGACAAAACATCGGTTGACCTCCGAATTTGAGGAGCAAAAGATGATATCACTTTAATGTCAAAAAAAGTTTGAGCAATAAAGTTTTAACATGAACGCAAGTCTCCTATAAGGCTATGTGTTATACTCACGGGAAGGGATGCAAGGTGGTGAAGTGGCCACACAAGATGGAGGGGAACACCCCACCCATCCTATAAGTTTGTAGTGTGGTAAGTGTTGCTAATCCGGCTGATCACTCTCTCTCTCGCTCTCACACACACACCATACTCTCTCTCCCCCAAGACAATATAACCATTTAACTATCCAGTGTACAATACATTCTACACAAGGTACAAGCCACCATATATTCATATACAAAATTTTATTTTGAAAATCATTTATTAGTTTTAAAAATATAAAATCTAGTATTATAATTTAATGACATGGACAAGTAAATCAACTTTGTTTCATCCAACTTGGGCTTGAACAAATGGGTTCCGAAAAATATTAACATTTACGCTCGGAAGGCGGCTCAAAATCGCCTGCCAACCAAGTGTGAGCTCAGGAAAAGGAACATTGATGTGGGCAGCTCAGATTGTGCGTTATGTTCGGATGCTGAAGAAACAACAAAGCACTTGTTAACGGGTTGCATCTTTGCGGATCGAATTTGGCACGCGGTCTTCGGTTGATGTAGAATTCCCCTACCCACGCCTTCTCCACATCTGATCTCTTTTCGATCCACAAGACTCTCAACCTTCCAAAGTGGAAAAGTGACATCTTTTACGACATCATCCTTTCGGCTATTTGGGGCATTTGGAAAGCGAGGAACGGTCAGATCCTCTCCAATTCTACTCTTAATGCAGCAAAGTACGTTGAAGACATCAAAGCTTGGAGTTTCATTTGGATTAAAAATAGGTCCCCTCGTAAGGATTTTGTTTGGTCGGATTGGGTTCAATGCTTGTAGTTTTGTTTTTCGTTGTTGTGCCCGTAGTGCCTTATTAGATTTCTTATGAAAGTTGCCGTTTCAACAACAACAACAAAAAAAAAGACTTCTAAGATTTAAGATCATTAAGTGTGGGCTCCTAATTAATCTATTGAGATTGACACAGGTCCTTTTAAAACCCTACTCTACGCAAATCAAGAATTAAAGATGGGGGTTTCTTCATGAAAGGTGGTCACGGTTTGTGGAAAAAGATTGACGTTACTCTATTGATAAAACTTTGTATTTAACATTGTAACATAACCTTTTTAAATATCCTAACTTTTTCGTACAATTCTCTGCAATCCATTTATACACACGCAATTTAACCTGGTCCATGCATATGCATAAATTTTCTTTTATTCTTACTTTGAATTAAAAAAATTAATTATGGAGTGCCCACCCACTTTAATCCATTGTCGCGCTTGTGAAAGGACAAACTTTTTAATTCTTTATCAATGCTAAAGATATGAAACTCTTTCTTTGTTATAAATCGTTCTGACATTCATCAATGATCGTCTATCGTTGAAGCTCTTTACTTGTTAATATATATAAAAAAATGTAAGAACAATTTTTTCCCCGTAAACCTGTAAAAGTTATTTTTGAAAATTACTAGAGTTGAAAACTTTTGATCATCTTATTTTTGTACTTTTTAAACTTTTGACTAATTTAATCGTCAAGATTTTATTATAAAGCGTGGATCATTTTAGTTTTCCTCTATCATACAACTTTGACAATTTTTACTTTTAATAAGTTTTCATATTAGAATTATTTAATAAATCCAAATTTATAAACGAATTACTAAATTTTGTAACTGTTTAAAACATAGTTAATTTATTTTAAAATTAAAAAAATTAGTTAAAATATATTGTATATGTAGTAATAAAAAAAGAGGGTCTACTGATTATGATAAGGTTTTAAAGTTGCTAATACAACGATAAGTTGACGGTAAGATGTCTTTTTATGATAAAGAGTCCACACTTAACTTTTTAGCTGTTAAGGCGACTAAATCTTGTAAACAACCAATAAGTTGAAACATGGTAATAAGGTTGGTTTTATTTATGATTTAAAACAAGTAGAAACATAATAATAACGTTTGTTTTATTTATATTTTAAAACATATCATAACATTAAGTATAATTTATCAAATTCTTTTGTTTTACCAGCCAAGTTTCTGAATAATATATTATTAGGAAATATTTAATATAAACTAATAGTTATAAAATAATAATCTGTGTTCTTTAAATAATATTTTAAATGTAGCATCAGCTAGAGAAATTTAATTTGATCATTACTGTGAAACAAATACCATTAATATCGGGAATTCAAATTGCGGTGTATAAGTATATAACGTGGCACAAACAAGATGAGTTGAGTATCAGCCTATACTTTAGGCATATTTATAACCATGAAACCCATTTGCCGCACCATATAATAATCCTATGGTTTACTTTATAATTAGGTAAAGGATATTATGGAATTATCTAAACTCATTTATCTATAAATATTAGTTGATATTAAACGTCTACTAAGCTTTCAATTATTGTATGTTGGTTTTTAATTTAAACTTGTATGGACGTTGCCCTGAAAGTATGTCACGTATTTATTTGGTTAAAACGGACTAAGTAGGTCGGATAACTCCAAGCATTATTATTATTATTATTATTATTATTATTATTATTATTATTATTATTATTATTATTATTATTATTATATTATTATTATTATTATTATTATTATTATTATTATTATTTATTATTATTATTATTATTATTATTATTATTATTATTATTATTATTTATGATATAAATATAATAGTTGATTGTATTAATAACATAGGAAAATTCACAATCTAACCATTTTTTTTACAATTATACCTAATCTACATCCTTGCCATCCTTTGATGGTTCATATTGTGCGTAAAGCATGCCCATAGCCACCTGTAGCTCCATTTGAACTTGACGAATGTCAGCCACCCTTTGCTCAAGTTCATCCAACTTTTGCGAGATCCTATGATCAGACATTGTCACCTCATGCAACATGTTTTAGAGCCGCCCATACACATTCTCGTTTGTGCACGGATTAACCATTCTAGACACCACATAATATAAGTTTACATAAGTAAATAAACATACAAATTTGTATACATTAAAAATGTTAGACCAACCTTCATCATTGCCTACAAATTGATATCTAAGTTAATATGATATCTAACCTTCATCATTGCCTACAAATTGATATCTAAACTTCATCATATACCTTCATAAGCCTAGAAATTGATATCTAAGTCTAATGGCAACATGTATTGGATCATATTAACTCATGGATGCATACACAACATGTATAGGATCATATTAACTCATGGATGCATGCAATAAACAAAGGTGCAACACCAAGAGTTAACCATCATCCCAACCTACGTTGTATTTTATATAGGCTCCGATTAACTCATGGTTGCATGAAATAAACAAAGCTGCCACGCCAAGAGTTAACACTCAACCCAACTACCTATGTTGTATAAGAAACCACAATGAAGCATTAGACGACCATAACAACATGCTTAGGTCAATAACAAAATGATATAACATACAAAAGACCACAACAACTAAACCAACAAAGCACAATGTAAACATGTCCCTTCAATAAGACCAAACACCTACAAAGCCAAATCAATTGCTTAATGCATTATAGAATTCAAAGTCCAAACCATCGACGGCTGAAAGAATTATAAGCTTAATACCAAAGCGGTAGAGGTGCTTACAACAACATTGTAGAATTCAAAAAACAATCTCAGAAAGTCTTCATGCAACCCGCTCCAACATCCTTTGAGAAATCTAAAGTTGAACCCGTCCGGGCTCGGAGCACAGTCACGTCACAATCCCAAATAGCATTGTTATCCTCAAGCAATGAAAATGGGACCATAGAGATTTAATTTCATGACTTCATCTGGGGATAACACCAATAACTTAGGGAAAATAATTGGAGTTCTTTAGGTGAGAGGTTCAGAGAATTGGTTTTGCTAAGAACTCAAAGAACCTTCACTTCAAATCCACAGGAGTGGATATCCAACACCCATCCACCAAAATCCCATTAATCTGATTGTTGCTAGTATTAGCGTTAAGGACCACATTGAAATACTTAGAATTCTCATCCCCTTCAAGATCCCACTTAGATCAAGATTTCTGCCTTATATCCAGATGTTTCAACCTTTCAAGTTCCAAAAAAATTGCCGACAATCAGCCCTAGCCTTCAATTCAACCAGATCTAGGGTCTTTAATAGCTTGTGTACGTTAACTTTAAAAACCATGTAGAGCAAATGATTCAACTATTTTCTCACTGTTCCAGTATATATTTTGTTGTAAACGTAGTTGTATATAGTGCATTTTTTTATATCGGAGTCACACCCCAAAAACGTCGCAACAGAAATACATACGTAGTGGTGACAAGGGTTGGTACCCATAGGTATTTAGTGGACGATGCATCAATTATTTTTGGACATTTAACTTAATTAAAGCACAACTATTAAAGTTTTAAACATACCACGACGTAGTTATTAATCCCTCATGGATCTTACTACACACGGTCCCAACTTTGTTTTAAAAGTTGTTCAAAACATAGTTTTTATTATTAGCATCCACTAAACACATCAAAATCTCAAAGCCGAACTCATGTACCCGAAAAACACGTTAACAAGTGTCAACACATTGGTTGGTGAGTTCATGTATATAAAATAAAAACAAATTACTCCACAGTTTCTTTTAGAAAAAAACTTTCACATATAGAATTTCTTACTGGTTTTGTCGTATTAAATTCAATATCAATATTTCGGATTCATAGGGTTGAAAAGCCTACAAGCTATATATTAACGTATAAGGGTATAATCAACGCTAGACAATCACTGAATATATATTCGTTGTTTTAACTTGACTCGGGTGACCCGTCACGACGGGGATGTCAACCCGATTAATTTATCAACAATTGTACGCACACTGGTGTTAATGATTAAAGGGCTAGTTTTGCGAAAAGTGTCTCTCTATGGCCACTTAAGATGCATGCCTTATGAATATATATATTATATATATATATATATATATATATATATATATATATATATATATATATATATATCTTACTTTATCAAAAAAATTATATTAATGTCACGATTTCTGAAGTCCCCACCAAGACGTAGGCATATTCCGATACCTACTCTCTAAAGATCAGGAAAATTCGTCACAACCAAGCTTTAAACATGTTTAAGTCTATACAACCATTTTACCCCAAACGCTGCAAATCCCATTCATTCTTGTTTCTCCCTGAAACATAATTTATCCTTTTCAAAACCATGTTTTTAAGAAAACATAAATCATCCTTTTCCAAAACCATGATTTCCACGAATACATAAATTAACCTTTTCCAAAACCATGTTTCCCAGGAAAACATAACAAATCCAATTTTAAACCATATTTTCCACAAAAATATAACATATTCATTTTAAGGCGTGTCCCCCCCCCCCCCCCCCCCCAAAAAAAACGTATACATAAAATAGTAAAGAGTAGGGAAGTGAAACTCATGTATATAAATAATTAAAACATGATAATTCATTTCAGGCATGTTTTCCATCCCAAAACGTATCAAATAGTAAAATATGGGTCGTGAAACTCACCTTTGAGAGCGTTTAAATTATAGCACAAATTTCCACAAATGATTGATCGACACGTCTAATTCAAATAAGAACGATTTATTAACCAAATATTTTACGAATCCCTAAGTTTCTCCAAACTTATGATTTTTTCACACAATTTTATGGTTTCTCAAAACGCCTTTATTTTTTGTTATGTAGGTTTATATATATATATATATATATATATATATATATATAGGAGATGGATCCGTTAGGAATCACCCTTTATTGCGAGAACCACGAGAACCAATGTGAACACAACCAAAAATACCTAAAAAATCTAAATAACACACAATTTAAAAAAAATTGTTATATTTCGTCATTAAAAAAACCAAAAAAAATTTCGAGCAACAATTATCCATGCACATGTGAATATGTATCATTTCTTTTTGACAAATTCCGTAATACATTACCAATATTAGACAATTGCACTTTCATTTATACTACCATCCATAATACACTACCTTTTACATTAACAATATCAGAAATGCACATGTGCATCTATATGTTTGAACATCATATAACGTGTTTTGGTACACTACTTTGAATACACTTCCCCTTTCATCTAAAATACCATCCATAATCACTAACACTACCTCCTACCATCTATAATACAATCCAATTACCAATATTTCACTTATATCATGGTTATACATAATGATGCACATGTGCATTTTTAATATTGTACCAAAACACGTTATATCATGGTTATACATAATGTTGCACATGTGCATTTTTAATATTGGTAATGTAAAAAGTAGTGTATTACAGATGCTAGTGTAAATGAAAGTGCATTTGTCTATTACTTGTAATGTATTACGGAATTTCTCCAAGAAATGATACATATGTACATGTGCATCTATAATTGCTACTCGAAAAAAAAAGTTTTTTTTTGTTATGAAATATAACGATTTTCTTTAACATGTCTATTTGTGTACAATATATCTACAATTTACGCTTTGTAACAGATCTACACAACACGTAATACATAATACAACACCAAACATTAAATTGTACGTAAGCTGCTAACTTATATCTTTATCATTTTAGAGCATTTATACATGAAATAACTTCACAAATTAACCTATGTATAATTTCATGCTTGACAAATAAGTTAAATCTAAACACGTCTTTGTAACGAAAACATCGTTTAATCACATTAGTACGCATGCATAGTCTCATACCATATTGTCATGTTTGCACTTAATATTCCACATAACGCATACAAATATCCATCTAACACATTCCATCATGCAATATCACACGTAAACAATCCATTTCGTGTACATTGAAATATACGTATTTTTAACTTTTTGTTAACGTTGTTTAAGGCGTCAAAAACCACGTACGACTAGCCAAACACCATGGATACTTAACATAAGTTTAAATATCCATATTTGTCAAAAAATACATTTTATAAGCTGTTCAAAATTACTTTTGAAAAATTTGCTTTAAAAAGCCATTTTTACCGTTTTTAATGCATAGTATTGTACCGGACTTTACTATAATCATCCTAAATCATCAAAACTTCATATTTATCACAACTCATGTTATATACTGTATAAAATGATGATCATAATTACATTAGTGTAGATTTCATATAAAGCACATAAATTATGCATTTTCACCCATTTTACTACATTTGAAGCCTCAGATGTAACGTGCAAAACTACTATCACATGACATACTTTTATACCATCATATCACATAATATTTCAGAATAAGTTTATGTTTAGAATTGTAACATCCGTCTAAAATTGGAACTCCGAAGTCCAACCCGTTTTGTAAACCGGATTTGAACCGTATAAATGAAATTATAATCTTTATTATCATATGTTAACCTAAATATTGTCGTCTATTAAATATAAATAATTCAGAATTTAAGAATATTAATTTCATAAAAAACAATACATTTATAAACCAAATACCGTTAGTTCGGTTAAAAAATATAAAATAAATCTATTACCAAAGCTAACAAGGTTAAGGTTGTAGTAAAAAGAAACAAACCTCATTATGACTTAACTTTAACCTCATTAGTCGCTCCTTGTACGCTTTGAGTTTTCCCCAACTTTGTCATACTTCATTGTGTCTAGATCATAGCACTGTTTAACTAAAGCCACAACCTGAATGAAATTATCGGGAAGGGGATCAAGGAGTTTCTCGCTGGCAAGGCTTCTTCAATGATTGAACCAAATGAAAAAACCTTATTTAGTCTACATGAGAACTTTGATGGTTTCTCCATTGTTCATCTTGATTGCCTCAAACTCATCCCTTAGAGTTGCGAGTTTTCTAACAATATCAACCCACCCCCAAGTCTTTTACCTTAATTTCTTCCCATATCTCTACGACCTTCGACTTTGGGGGACTTGTAACACCAAGTCCTCGGGAAGGGCATGATACATATACGTTATATCCATGTTATTCTTCTTCGGATCAACCTATGTCCCTACCACTGGTTCAACAACCTCCCATATTTCCATGTAAGTTGAAAATCGCCATGATTCTCACCACCCATATGGTATAGTTGGTTTGCGTTCAACATAGGGCACTAGAACAATAAAGTGTTGTTTTCTTTAGTTGGTACTATCTAAGCTTAATTTATGACATTTTGCCATCGTTTCTGTGTGGGTGAAACAATCTATCCTTTAACCTTCTTAAAACTAATCAGGATTTTGCTTACATTACAGGGCGCGATGAGTGTTAATTTATCGCTTGAGATTTCCTTCTTCCTTACCACACTCTGATACCAATTGAAGTTTTAATCAGTTGATTCAACCCGGAATCAAAACACGAGTTCTCAAACTCTTTTCTAAGTTTTATTAATCACTCTATGGGTATGTTTGGCATAGAGCTTTTAAGAGCTTTTAGGAGCTTCTAGCTTTAAGATTTTAAAAACAATCTCGTATTCAATAAAAAAAAATTTGTTTGGTTGAAGGAGGTTGAAGCTTTTAGGTTAGGAGCTCGAAGCTTTAGGTTAAACGCTCCTACTAGTAGCGTTTAGAAAGAGCTACAACCTTTTAAAGAAAAAATGACTATTTTAACCTTTAAAGATAATAAACTTTTTAATGTACAAACTTTTTAATGTCCATTTTGGTCATTTTATACATTTTATTAAAAGTTCCAGCTACTCTGTCAAACACCTAAATATTTTAAAAAGCTACAGCTACCAGCTTCCAGCGACCAGCTACCAGCTACTTTGCCAAACATACCCAATATCGTTCTATTTATTATAAAGTTTGAGTTCTTCTATGAATGCTTAAGTTCAATTCCCACTTAGTGCAAAAATGAGTGAGACACTGGTGGGCAATGATGAGAGACCCATGGAAACCTTGGTTCGATCCTTGAGCCAAACGGGTTTTACTGGTAATTTCACCGTCGTGCCTATGGGCGGGTGTGTTACCGGGTTTTCCCCGGAAGTGGTGGTGGACGACTCGGGTTACTCTCGGAGTACTCCGTTTGTCCAGTGGGTACCCGAGAGTACTCGGGATTGATCTGTTGACCGTTCAAAAAAAATATTAATTCTAAGTTTAAACTAATGATTTAACCTATTTACGTAACTAATCCTGATCTACTTTTTTCTGATTAGGTTTCTATAGTTTCGAAATCCCTTGCTTCTTTTTCAAGCAATAATTCACATTTATCCAATATCCAATATATCTACACACAACATACACATGTGTAGGTAAATGATTAAGAAGTACAAACATATATAGTGATTAGTTTGATGATTTTCTTATGTACATAAACATTGTATTAGTATAGTTGTTTGTTTTAATTGTTTTAAAAATAGTATGTGATTATATAACTTGTTATCTGATTATATAACATGTTTTGGATGTGTTTATATAACCTGGTCCATGCTTATATAATGATGATATAACATGTTGGGATGTGTTTATATAACCTGGTACATGTTTATATAAACTGGTAAACACAGTATTTCCTTTGCGTACATAAAGTATCAACTGAAATAAGGATATTGAATGAGTAATTGTTATGTGCAAAAAGAGCATGGTAGTAGAGTGATAAGTGACGTTCAAAAAAAAATATATTGACGCTTGTAGTTTAACCCACATGTGAGAGTGTTGGACCTAATGTTTTAAAAACCGATATTTTAATCGTATCGGGTTAGACTCAGAAATGGTTTAACCAGTTGAATTAGGTTCTACTGGACGGTTCAATAATGTTGACTAATTAACTCTACAAAAACATAAAATATAATTCAACTCAAAAAATAATTCAAAACTACATCATTACATAATAAAAAAATATTCAAAAAATTATCCAAAAGTTCATGATTAAATACCCATTATATTGCAATTAACAAACACTATAACAATTAACAACATGAATAATTGAACAAAAGTCAAAAGAAGGTAAACCTGGATGATTGGTTGAATAACTTAATTTGAAAAACCCAATGATTTTCTATCTTTAAGTGAGGAAGAAGTTTGATCGATATGGATTGTCTATTGTGGGCGCTAAGTTTTACACTTTAACTAACAAGGTAAATAGTCACCTCTTTTAGTCATCTAAAAATTAAAAGTTCAAAATTTTAACATTTGGCCCGGTATGAATCGGTACCGGTATACCGGTTTAAATCGGTATAACCCAATTTACCGGCGGTACAACTTCTTTGCAGTGTACTTAGTTTACCGGCATGACTCGTGTCAGCCAAGCATCTAGCATCTGGTTTAACCAGTTCAATTTAAACTGTTTTAAAACACTGGTTGGACCACACTTGCCATCTGTATATTGTTAAAGACGCTTCCTTCTCTAGCAATTATCATTATCTTTTCACAAAAGATTTTATCTTTTTGTTTTTATCTTTCTTTTTATATATTGAGATATTTAATTCTATTGGGTTTTTGACAATCGTCGCGTTGCGGCGGACTTCTTTTGTTATTTATTTTGTGTTTATATGTGTTTTGAAATCACCACAAGCGTGTTGCGCACGAAACCGCTAACAAAAATAAAATATAAATATAGAAAAAACACTAAAATATAACCGAAAAAAATCAACCAAAAAGTTGTAATGTAGCGATATTGTTCGTATGAATCCCGTGGTCAGAGATAAGCAAACGGTACGGGGTACCGGTACCGAATTTCCCGAATCGAAAGATCTTAAGTACCAATTCGGTACCGACTTTTGCCGTTCCTGGTACCGCTTCGCCACCGGTTTTACCTTCATATACCGGTACCGTAACCGGTATTTTTGGTTCCAGTACCGATTCGGTTCTGGTTGGCACCTAACTCATCCCCTCCTAAAAACAAAAAAAATCATTAAAAGTTGAAGAAAATCAACTATTAAAAAGTTGCACGATACCGTTGTTATTCGTACAGTACTGTGATCAGGGATGAACAAATGGTACCGGGTATCAGTTCCGAATTTCCCAAACTAAAAGATTTTCAAAATCAATTCGGTACTGACTTTTGGCGTTTTCTGTACCAGGCTGGTGTCGGTTTTTACCTTCATGTACCACTAACAAACTGGACTGTACCGGTATTTTTGATACCAGTACGGGTTGACACCAAGCTTATCCAACCTAAAAAGTAAAGAAAATAGTTAATATTATAATATTAAAATAATAAAAGTATAAAAAAACTAAATATATTATTATAATATTTTAAACACTATTCATTACCTTCTATTCTTAGTATATATAATCTTAATATAATTATATATATATATTATATATATATAATATATATATATATATATATATATGGGAGGGTTATCTTGAGAACGCTAAATATTGCGAGAACCGTGAGAACAAAGGAAAAAACCAATCAAAATCAATTTTTTTAATACAAATCTCTTTTAATTAAAATACAACATCAAAATAACAATTTACAACATCAAATAATTCATTTCTCCTCTCAAAAATCACTCTTATTAGATTTTTTACACATGTGTAAATATAACAAATTTACACATGTGTAAATGACAAACCTACACATGGGTAAAAAAAATTAATTACGAATTCACGTAAATTTAAACGTGTAAATTAAATTTATAACATTGTATTCAAATAATAATGCTAAGTGTAAAAAGAAATTTTGAATTTGAATTGTTTTTGACCAAGTTTTTGTGGTTTTTTCATTCGTTCTCATGTTTCTCACGATATTAGCGTTCTCATTTAAATATATATATATATATATATATATATAGCGTTCTCATTTAAATATATATATATATATATATATATATATATATATAATAGTTAATATTATAATATAAAAATAATAAAAGTGTAAAAACTATATATATTATTATAATATTTTAAACACTATTTATTAGCTTCTATATGTATAATCTTAATATATGTATATAAAAGTAAATAGTTAATATTATAATATTATAATATTAAAAGTATAAAAAACTATATGTATTATTATAATATTTTAAACACTATTTATTAGCTACTATTAAAAACACTATTTATTATAATATTTGTTAGCTTAAAGAGAGATATTTAATCCTTATTAGCTTAAAGAGTCTATAAATGTGTTTTCATTTTTCTATAAGTAACTTCATTTTTGTATTCATTTTAAGTTTAAACAGCAAGTATTATTTTGAAAACGCAAGTATTATTTTGAAAACGCAAATATTATTTTGAAAACATGAAGATAGTAACATATAGTATTACATATATTCATTCACAATAAGCCTAGTATGAAACCAGACACATATAGAAACTTTCCATATGAAACGATGTGTGTATGCACATTTGTTTCGTTCCAGCTCATACATTATTATCTCAATTCAAGTTCATTAATATCAAAACGCGTGATGATATTAAAAAAATAGAAAGCTGTATCTTAAGTCTTAGATAAGCATTTACTGAAACTCAAAAAATGATAGTTTTTATCATTTCAGTGATATTAGTCAAATCTTATACACAATAATTTGTCGTACTTATGCACAAAAAAGATATTTATTTACACATAGTTTTTATTGTTTCATAAACTAACAAAGAAAAATATTGTGTATGATTATAAGTACGGGTGATAATTCTTGATACAAAATGAGGTTGTTATGAAAATAATTAGATTTTAAGTTGTCCTTCTTAACAGGTTTAATAAAGATGACGTATTCATGTTGACCCATTTAATTAAGGAAGCCAAGTTTGAATTGATAAGGTTAACTCATTTTAAATTAGAAACCCGCCAGTACTATAGATCACCCCGTCAGTACTCTATTGATGGCTCGTTTAACATGCTATTACAAACTGGTTTTGACACAAGCCAAAGTTACAACTTTATTACACTCCGGTTTTTTTCTTGAAAACCGATCGCCAGTGGCGAAGCTTGCCCTAGAAAACCGGGGAGGGGGGGGGGGGGGGACTTATCCTGCACCCCTGCGATCGCTAATGTTTGATCAAACATATTTTGTATTGTGTAATAGTTAGGGTATTCAGTATTTGAATCGCATTTAAAAATTCGAATGCGATTCGATTTCAGTAGTCGAATTTTGAATCAAATATGAATTTTTGATTTTAAAATAGATTCGAATTCCAATTATATAAAATATATATATATATGAGGGTTATCTTGAGAATGCTAAATTGAGAGAACCGTGAGAACGAATACGAAAACCAATCAAAACCATTTTTTTAATACAAACCTCATTGTAATTAAATACAACATCAAAATAAGAAGTTACGACATCAAATAATTCATTTTTCCCTCAAAATCACCCTTATTAGATTTTTTACCATGTGTAAATTCATGTATAAATGACAAACTTTCACGTGTAAAAAAAATTATTTACGAATTCACGTAAATTTAAACGTGTAAATTAAATTTCTAACATTGTATTCGAATAATAATGATAAGTATAAAAAGAAATTTTAAATTTGAATTGTTTTTGATCAAGTTTTTGTGGTTTTTTAATTCGTTCTCACGGTTCTCGCGATATTTAGCGTTCTCATTTAAACTCTCCCATATATATTAGGACAGAATCTCATGTATAACATACCGTTTAAGTAAATATAACATTATATAGTTTGTAATAAAAAATATGTCTTTAAAATACATGTATATTACATAGGTTAAATAGTACCACTTAATCTACGGTTAAATAAAATATATTGTCATTTGCTTAAACATAGAGTTGTCAATATATGTTTTAAAAATAAACTTTCACGTTACAGTTATAAATTCCTTTATATCATATTATAAAACTTTTTTAAATGTGTATTAACTTTATTTATGTACTTGATAAATATTAAGTTTTCTAAAATCTACTCACCCCTCTAAATATCAATTTTAATAGCACATATTTCTTTTATTATTTGACTATTTTACCATTTAAACTATCCAATCACATGAAAATACATAATAATTTTAAGAAAGTACTCATAAATAAACAATTATTATCATATTCTATCTTTTCATAATATTTTAATGAACATAACTTAAAATCTGATGATATTTGAAGACTTAAATATATGATTTTAAGTAAAAATTAAGGGGCTGTTAAGTATGTAGTAATGGAATGGATTGGGGAATGAATGGACGGGTAATAAAATGGATGAGGTAATAGAATTGATCATTACCATTCCATGTCTTGTTTGGGTACTATGTGAGAATGGAATGAACTATTACTTTTTGTTGTTTGGTAAGAGAGAAAGGACAAGGAATAAAATCAGATGGCAGTGGTCAGTGATAGTGTGTGGTGATAAGTGGCAGTTGTCGCGGTGGTGGTGGGTGGAGATGGCGGCGGGTGGTGGGTGGCGGGTGGCGACGGTGGCAGCGGTTGTAGCGGCGGGACGGTGGTCGCAGGTGGTAGCGGTGATAGCGGTGGGTGGTGGCAATTGATAGCGGTGGCGGGCGGCAACGGCGACGGTGATCGGAGGTGGCAGTGGCGATGGTGGCGGAAATAAACGAAGGTGGGTGATGACGGTGATTGGAGGTGGCAGCGACGGTGGTGGCGGACAAGGAGGTGGTGGCAGCGGGTAGGTGGTGGCAGCGGCGGTAGCCGGTGGCAGCAGAGGTGGGTGACGGCGGCGGATGACGCTGGTGGTGGGTGGTAACAACGGTAGTGGGTTGTGGTGTTGTTAATGTAGGGTGAAGTGGGAATGCAATGAAAAAAACATGGGGGGCGGATGAAATAATTTTGAGGGAATGGAATGTATTTTGGAATGGGCAATTCCATTCCATCGACCAACCAAATACTCTTTTCCATCATCACTCACAATAGTTCATTCCATTCCACTTCTCACTCATGCATACCAAATGCTACCTAAGTATTTTTTGAAAATTCATAATTGATCTCATATTGAAATTACTTGTTAATGAATATAATAGGCTCCCACTATTTCCACACCCTTATATCTAATTTATGCATCATTTCTTACTCTATCTTGCTCTATATATCTCTTTGTATGTATAAAGAGATAAGGGGATGTGTGAATATTAACTCATATATAATACTATCAATAGCGGAATAATTACTATCCAAAATTAAGCAGGAGATAAAAGTGATAAAAACAAAAAGTAGATGGCCTACGATGATGACAAGCGTCCCCTAACATTTTCTTGTATTATATTGTATTCATATAGATACACAACACAAGAAAACTATAAGTAATTACAAGTTTTAAAACATAGGGTACACTTTTATATCTTAATATTTTTATATATAAGTTACACCATAAAAATAAGCATTTTATCTCTTTAATTTGGGTATGTGACGTGAGCGAGGGTGTGTATATTTTTAGATATATTTTAAGTACTTTTTACTCGTTTATTCAAGCTTTAAATTTATAAAAACACGATATGCAACTATCACTCACTACAACAAGCTAGGGCAAGTGCACCCTTTCGTTGGCGTAGTATAGTGATGGTAAGATATTGAGGTCGTCCAAGGACACAAGAGCTTTTAATATCGGAATATCGTCGACGTTTAATCTATTTAAATTTTTAGGAAAGGTTTTAAGTAAAAATAAAGAAATAACTAAATTAATAAAGGAAACAAATAAACAAGATAGAATCACTTTGTTCCGACTTATTATTTATGTATCCTTTGATGATTTCCATGCTTTGGGTTTTTTAAAAGATTATCTTAGTTATAGTGGCATGCCCTCTGAGTCGACAATACCCTCAGCCATATTGGTCTGAGTCATCAGGAAATATAACTAACTAAGTTATTAATGCAAAATGTGGCATGTCCCTCTTTTGGAGGAACGCTACACTCGGCCATATTGGTCTAAGTCAGCAGGGATACAGTCTCGCAAGGCCGGTTTAAAGTTTTAATAGTAGTTTATTTATAAGGGTTCAAGCCGTTCTTACTTCCCCCGATTTGATGCTATCTGCCTCAAGGGAAATCCTAATAAATTTGAACTAAGTCCTCGCAGGATCTATACATTGAACGAGGCAAGAACTTTACCCATACCACCCTTCTAACCCCTTTCCAGGCAGTTAAGCGTTTATATAGACCGTAAAGACACGAATGAGTGAATCAACGAAACATGAAGGATGATAGAATAAAATTCACTTTCAATATAAAACCTAGTTATTAAAGTCATTAATACATACCCAATTAAAAAGTTAACCAAAGCTAGGAAATCAAAAGTATACATAAATAACTTGTCTTCACCAAGTGATGTAAGAGATTAGCCAAGCATGGCCTTTGTTTGACAAAAATCTTACGATCAATCTTGGATCCCGAGGCTACTACACACACTCTAGGATGGGTGATGGATAAATATGGTGGATGATGGTAGTATTGTGGTCGTAGAGTTGTGGCAGGTGTGAGAGAAGTGGTTTGCCAAGGATGACTTGAAATGAAACGAAGCACCCTTATTTATAGCTGGAAACAGACCCTTCACACGGCCCCGTGCCTGCAGGGCACGACCTCGTGTCTTCCCTCTTCTCTGTGTTCATTTAATGAGTATGTCAGATCAGTCTGCTACACGGCCCTGTGTATCAACGGCTCGGCCCCGTGGCCATTGTACTTGATGTATTACCCCAGCTACATGAATCTGGAGGTTGACCACGGACCGTGTCCAAGGGACACGGCCCTGTGTCTCTTGGCTGCATCTGTTTGTCTTCTTCTAATCTGGAATCTTGAAGGGGCACGACCCCATGCCGACAAGACACGTCCCTGTGCTTTGACTTCTGATTCGTTGTTTTAGTCTTGGTGTGAAGCTCGGAGGGTTGGTATAGTGTGTTGTCTTCCCGCCTTCTGTACTTATGTTGGTTTTTGTCGTTAATTTGTTCCTTTAAGTTCTTTTAATCCTGAAAATCAAAAGTATACAAAGAAACACACTTTTTCCAACATTAGTACTAAAAATGGTTGATTTTATATCGTATTTGATACAATTTATATGTTGCATTTGACGCATATCAATATGCTATTATTATAGTTTTTATTTTATAAAATTTTACATATTACGTGATAACCAGTGTCTTCGTTCCCCGATATATTGCGCAAGCACCCCCTAGTGTGCGCGTGCGCGTGCGCGTGTTTAGTGGATAGTAGATCAATCGATGGCATTGGCGACCGTGAAGTTTAGTAATTTTTTGGTAATTTTTTATAAAGTATAAGCTTGTAATTTCAATGTGACACTTTAAATATTTTAGATATTTTTATGGTTTATTTATTACCTTTATTTTTTATGTTTCTTGTTATAAAGAACTTCAAGTTTGTAGCTATAATAAAATGCATTGATTTTTGGTTGAATTCGAGTATAATCTAATTAATTTGAATTCGAATCAATTTACGATTTTTTTGCAATTCGAACTTGGTGTGTCCGAGTCAAATTCCCTGAATCTAATTCGAATAGGAGTCGATGATTAAAATTTCAAAATTCAAATATTCAAAATTTGATTCATTAAACACACTTAGTAGTAGTGTAATATTGTGTAGAGATAGAATACCATAAGTAATCCGTATACTAAGCCGGTTAATTTTGATGTGAAATGGTCCATTTTTTTAACTATTTTGTCCTTTTATCTTTATATCTATTTAAAAATGATGAGTTTTATACTTAATGTTTTAAAATCCTGCATGTTATACCCTTTATCCCTAACTCAATTAAATTTTACTCTCTAACCCCCTCTCTCTCTACCTCTCCACAGCCACCATCAAACGTACCACACCGGCGACCACCACCATCCTTAACCGCCTTAATCATTCGTCACCTCGGGCTACCACCATAATCGAGCCAACCATCTTCCTCACCATTCACGTCGCCTAAATCCATCTAAAATCCAAAAATTCCAAATCCACCATTGAGCCAACCACATTATACAAATTCCCCAAATACAGTATCCTGCATCTAGCCATACAAATTCCCAAAAAAACAAATGATTTCACAATAAAACCAAATTGTATGAACAAATAGATGATTTGAAGAAAAAAAAGATCTGAAAAGGTGAAATGAACAAACACATGGTTATCTTATCCATACAAAAACCATAGATCAGCGGTTGTGGTGGTGAACAAATAAATCGACGTGGCGGCAGTAGCGTCGGCGGCCACTGTGAGCAGCGGCGTGACGATAGGGTCATGGTTTCCGGTGGCCGCGGTGGCCAGGTTAGGGTTTGGCGGCTGTGATGGATTGATACCGGTAATTTGGGAGCTATGGTGGAGGTGATGAAGGTAGTGGCGGGTTGATAGTCGAGGTGTGTGAAGGTTGTGTATATGAGAGAGAGAGAGAGAGAGGGAGAGATGAGTATGAGAGAGAGTGGTGATTGGTGGTAGTTGGTGGCGTTGATAGACAAGGGTTGAGAGAGAGGGGAAAGAGATAAGGAGAGAGGCAGATGGGTTCTATTGTTGTTTTTATTTATGTTATATGGATATTATATTCATTTATTTTCTCAAATTTATTTTTGTTTTATTGTTAATATTGTTGTTTTATTAATAATTAAAATATTTATATATATAGGTAAAAAGACTAAATTACCCTTGTGTGGTTTGATTTAACAGAAAAAATTAACTGGGTTAAAGCTAAAGGACATAACATGTAGGATTTTGAAAAATTAAGTAAAAAACTCATCAATTTTAAACACAAATGACACCACCTAAAAATACGTATAAAGATAAAGGACAAAACTTGCAATTCACTCTTTTTTCTAAGAACATGAACTCTAATACCTACTTTTATCATAAAAATTGTTCACGTGTTTATCATTTCTCATAAAATGGTCCTAGTTTGTTTTTTTAAATATTAATAGCAGAAGTATAAGAGACTACGAATAATTACAATTACAATTTAAGGTTTTAATACCTCAAAGTATAATCAATAAACGTTGTAAGTTGAAACCAAACCATGGCCTAGAAAAGCTCAATAAGTTTACATATAGATACACGGGTTATACAAAAAAATGATTTTATTCATTGAGGTCCTTTAATTCAATTTTGTAGCATCCCGAACTTTGGATAATCGTGTTGTTCTATTATTCTCATCAATTACAATGTAGGTGGGAATTTCTAAGAACGTTAGGGATTGGTCGCGAAATGGGATAACTTGGAGGGATCGAGTTAGCCAAGTCGCGAAACTTGGGAAGGGGAAACCCATATAGGGGTTATGGCCGCAAGGCCAATGAAGAAGAGCGAGGGGGAGAGATTTTGGTACTGCATGATTTCGACCCATTTGAGATAAATTCGTGGATGAACTTGAGAGAGTATTTGAATAACATTGAAGTGTGTGTGTGTCTGTTTCCCTTCCTTGGTTACCGTTTTAAGAGAAGAAAGAGAAAGGGGAGCCGAGAGAAAGAGATAAGAAAGATGGAGGAAGGAAGATGTGGTGTATTGTGGTTAAGATTCTTTACATGAATTGATGAGTTTAGGGTGTACTTATGTAAGTTTGCACATGGGTCTCATATGTGTTTAAGGTTCATGAATCTCACCCGTAACAAAACAAGACCCTCAGGCTCCTTTAAATCTCAATTCTTAGTTTAGTTAGTGTATTTTTACATAATACATGCATAGGATATACCTAATGATGGTATTTTATGACATTTTAATCTAGTATAGTCACTAGTTAATGTATTATTTACTTTACTAAATTTTCCATGCTATAACATGTTTATCAAAATAAATATTTGTATAGTCCGTACAAGTTGTAAAATTCATAAATAATTGCATTGATCAAATTAGGGTTTTGTTGTTCTATAAGTTGTATATCACCGTTGTTCGTTAATTTAGATCGTCTGTTGATTGCTTTAACTTGAATTAGCACTTGTGTGTTCGTTGGTGGTAGCATTCTTTACCGGACATAATGTATAATTGTGCCTAGTTGTGCACATGTGAAGCAATGTATGGCCTATATGAATCACTTAAATGATTGCACGTAACTTAATCGTACTGATAATTTCATGGGTAAACGAGGGTTGTCACAAAAATTTAGTAGCTAATTAGTTTCCCTTCTGATGGAGAGGGTGAAACCCAAGCATTAAAGTGTCTAATTTGTGCATGTTATGTGTGTTTTGTGTGTTTACTTGCCTAGAATGAGTTAACTACGAGGAATAGTGTTTTGCAGGTAAAACATGTAACTTGACTAAGTTATGAGGGATAAAGATGAAGTGGAATGATAAAGGATGGTGTTTGCAGCTCAAAGTATGATTTGGGAGCTTATTCGGTTGATAACAAGATGTGAGAGTGCAGGAAGCAAAGAAGAGTGAAGTTAAAGGGCTAATTGGTACTTAGTTGGAAGTGGTTTTGTGCCTCTTATTGCAAGGAAACGAGAAATTAGAAGTTGAGGGACTAAACTGGCATTTAATGAAAGATGAAATGAAGAAGAAAAGAGGAACTGGGTAGCGACCGTCGCCTACGGTACATCTACCGTAGGTTACGGTTGGTTGTGTTTAACAAAGAAACAATCAGAATCAGTGAACCGTAACCGACAGTCTCAAACCGTCAGTTACGGTTGGTTAGATCAACAAAACAGAATGTCTGGACCGTAACCAACGGTCCAGAACCGTCAATTACGACTCCTCTTCCGGAAAAACACGAATTCTTTGTTTTGGAGGTATATTAGGGTTTCCAAAGGATGTTTTCATTATCTTATCATCAAGGACGAACAAGGGCACTAAGGAGGCAACAAGTTGAAGGCTTTATCACCCGTTTCATCATAATCTTCCACCGAATCTATCATTCGATCATGAATTCATCAATATTCAAGACTTTTGTTGGTTTTTCGAGTGAGATGAGCGGCTAAACTTGTATGGTTTCCTCTGGATGGAGGGTTTTGTAAGTAGTTAATACTATGTGTTGATACAATTGTTTTGATTTGGTGATCTAAGCATTCGATGCTTTTCACCTTTGATTTGATTCATTGATTGTAAACAATTGCTTTTCACTTAAACTTTGATTTCTAAACATTCAAACCCCGAGAGTTCTAGTAATTGGGATATATTTATTATGGGGTTAGGGTTGGTAATTGCAATTGATAATCATTTGATAACCTCCCGTTATGTAGTGACCGGAGTACTTAGTCGTTGATTATCACAATTAGTTAATCAGATTTACGCTTATGTCTATGTAGGTGTTATGAGTAAACACATAGTTGAAACTAACTTCAAAACCTAAAGTCTGGAGGAACCATTTCCTCTCTTATTGATTTAAACCTCATTTTAATTCGTTGTTTTAGATAATTTTCAAAATCAAACAAACCGATTTTCCATTTCAGTAATAGTTAATTAATACTTTTCATTCTAACACTTTCCACAATCCTCCTCTGGTTCGATACCCAACTTATTCTATCTACATAGTTTAGTTGGTTTTTGCATGACACTGACTACAGTTATCAAAATGGCGCCGTTGCCGGGGAGGCGTGCGCAAAGTGTTTAAGTGTTAAGTTTAGTTAGATATAAATAAAAATCCAAAATTATTTCTGCTTTATTTTGTTTCATTCAGAATTATGTGAGGTTTCTTTTGTTTGTGTGTGCAGGTGATCGTGATTGTGTATGCATCATACTCGGAACTTCGGGAACTCATCACCGTTGGTCTTTGATCCAGAAATTGAAAGAACAGCTCGACACACTCGGGTTGTACATCGAGGAAACAGAGTTCTACAATCACCAGTAATAACATCAAAGGCAATGGAAATCTCAAGTGGTCACGAAACCCAGCCAGTCACTCCATCTCAACAAACCCGGTTCTCACCGACACCGACATAACCAGCACCAAATACAACACTACCACCTGAACCGCAGTCACAAACCACGCAACATGCTGTTACAAAGATGCCACCCATGTCACCACCGCCGTTCCCAAACCTTAGTAATCTTCCACCTTACCCAGTCAACCCTATGAACAAACATCAACCTTCCAGCATTCTTCACCATATGTTCGAGTTGTGACTGATGGCACCACAGTTCCACCAGACCAAACCGGACCATCTAGCTCCACTACCAACCGTCCTCAACAAACTCAATATGCATATTCCAACCCTCACAGTTTCCACAACACTATTCAGCAAGACCTACGATGCTAAACCAACAAGAGGGTATGTATGGTCGTGAGGACGAGTATGACAGATATGAAGGGTACGGAGGAAATCAGCATGACAGGCAGATGACGGGGTTCGGAATTCAAGTTGGAAATGGTACCGAAATTCGGCCAAATGATAGGGGAATTACGAAACAGCAGGGCAGCAGCAGTCAGTTCAGGCAACATACTAGGTCAATCAGCAATCGGGTAATACCTTACCACAGTTTCAACACGTTCCATTACAACAACAGCAAGTTTAGCAGCCTGAGCCATTAGACCAACAACCTTATAGACTGGATATTCCACTACCACCACCAGTACCTCAGATGCCAGGTCAGGCAAGACCTCTTCCTAGAAATCTAGCTCACCCGGTTAACCAACCAGAGGGCATCCCTATTAGATACAACCCGGGACCACTCAGAGGGGTAGAAAGTCACTTTAAAACCAGCCATAGCAAATAATCCTTCACCGATGGTGGTTCCACAATTGCGAGGAGGAAGGTCATTCGAAGTGCGTTAACAATCAATCGCCAGTCTGCCAAAGTATCATGGTCAAGCACACGAGGAGCCATACTTCCATTTGGCAGCATATGACGCTCGTTGCAACACAATAGGAGGTCAAGGGTTTACCGCAGATGATGTGAAATTGGTACTCTTCCAATTCACACTAGAAGATAAAGCTCAGAAGTGGTTTCATTCCCTTCCTTCGGCATCGATCTTTACATGGCCTGAAATGCAACAGTTGTTCTTAGATAATTTTATACCGCCTTGCTTACGAACAATGCAAGGAAAGATATTCGAGGCTTCTGACAACAACAGGGTGAACTCTTTCACGAAGCGCTGAATCATTTTAAGATGATGCTCAAGAATTGCCCACATCACGGAATTCAGTTGTGGGAACTTCTTAATGCATTCCATGTGGTTTTAACTGAAGAGGATGCGAGAGATGTTAGTTCCGCATCAAATGTCACCTTTGGCACTAACGATGAACTGGTAGATTGGGAATTTCTTGAGCGGACTGCTAGAAACTCGAAGCGGAAGGCACAATCTTCGAGAAGTACATGACATTTTATGGTGAGAGCAGTTGAGGACACACCTGATACGGGTAGTGGTCAGTACCCTATCTGTAGACATTGTGGTGACATTGGGCATATCGCTGATCAATGCTCGGTTATTTTGGGAAATGCTGAAGACGTGAATTTTGTGCAAGGGGGTGGTGGTAGGAACTTTAATATGAACTCGAACACCTACCACCCCGGTTAGAAGAATCACCCGAACTTTAGTTACGGGAATGCTAACAACCAGGGCAACCCCGGGTGTCAAGGCAATAACCAATCGTGTAACATCCGTCAAAAACGGATTTACCAAACCCGCTCCGTTTATCAAACCGAACAGTCAGTTAAAATTTTCGTTGCGAATTAAATGCCCAAAATAATTTTAAACGATACGTAATCAATTATTATGCGGGGATATATATTTAGTTTTTGAAAAACTGATAAAAATCGCAAAATAAAAATGTTTTACTCATGCCGGGTTTCGAACTCGGGTCGGTAACCGGCTCAACAACAACTTATCACCCAGCCAATCAACCGCTCCGCCGCTTTGATTTTAACAGGAAACAATTAATTCAAATATTCAAGTTCGGAAGTCAAATTCGTCAATTTTGCGCCCAATTAGCAGTCATCGGAAATCCCGACGACTTCGCCGTTTAATTACGTTTCCGCTCAAATTAACCGAAGACTTAACTCTCACAACGGTTATAACCGACGTCTGAACCCGCGACATCAGCCATAACCGCCGGAGAACGGCTGACTTCGAATTGGGACCAAATTCAGACCCCATACATCTCGATACTACCCTATAAATTCACCCACAACTCGCCAGAAACCTTTCACACTCAAATCGCACCCTTTCTCGGCGAAAACTCACTCGCCGGAAATATTTTATACGTCGCCGGAAAACCGAGTTTTTAATCTCTGAGCTTCACTGAACTCCCTAAACTTATACCGAAGTCACCCACACCCTTTGTAAACTTTCTGAAGATTCTCTGCTTCAAGACACTCGTCGCCGGAAGAGCTTGCTGTCGCCGGAGTTCTGCCGGAAAACAGAGGAGAACCAGTCGGTACTTTTCACGCCTAAATTCCTTTCTTTTTACTTTTATCTCGTCTGTAATTGATCATTAAAACGCTAAAGAAAACTGAATCAACACTTCGAATCAGTCGGTCGTCACTTCCGGTGAAAACCAGTGAAGAAGACGAAGTTTCGGTAATAGTTAAGTATAATTAAAATCAAGTTATTTACCGGGTTAGACACACAGTCCAGCGGTGGACTGTGTGCACTTTGAACGCTAAGGTCTCGAGTTCGAGTATTGTCCCTCACACGCTGCCTTAATAAAAATTCCTTTTTCCGCAAAACTGAACCGGATTGTTTTAGATATATGTTAAGTATATTGATAACCGAGTTTATAACCAAGTGAGACACACAGTCCAGCGGTGGACTGTGTGTACGCTAACCCACAGGTCCCGGGTTCGAGACCTGTGGAGCGCACCGGTTTTCTGGATTAAATCGTTTTTAAAGAAAAGGCTTTCTGCTTAATTCCAATTAATATATATATATAATTAAAATCAGATATATAACGGGTTAGACACGTAGCTCAGTTGGTAGAGCTGCGTGCACGCGTACGGGAGGTCTCGGGTTCGAGCCTCACTCAGCGCACAATAATATGCCTTCGAACCGGTCAACGGTCAGTCAAAGTCAACGGTCAAAGTCAACTGTAGCAAAAATCAAATATTTTTTTTATTATTTTTATTTAATTATTTTTAATTAAAAATCAATTAAAAATACTTAAAAATAACATTTTTAAGGTTAGAAAATAGCCTCAAACTCACAAAAATACACCCAACAATCCTACTAAAATAGATTAATAAAATCCGTTTGCTTACCGAACCAAAATGCTATTTATCTAGGTTAATTTCACTCGCGGTTAAAACTATTTCGCGTGCATTCAAACTCATCAACCGAACGCACCCAATGTGAGTGAATTCTTACAAATTCCCCTTTTTATTCATGTTTTGGGGTGTATCATGTGTCGCTTAAACTAATTCTATTATGCAAATTCGTGCTATACCATTATATGATTTAAATTAGAATGTAACTATTTGGTTGTGATGTATTATATATTGTCAAAGTTGTATGCAAATTATTTAGGCCCATCAGTTCCTCGTGGGAGACGAGTTGAACAACGCGTGCCTCAAAACTCATTCATTAGGCCCATCAGTTCGTAAGAACAACGCGTGCCTCAAAACTCATTCATTAGGCCCATCAGTTCGTAAGAACAACGCGTGCCTCAAAACTCATTCATTAGGCCCATCAGTTCGTAAGAACAACGCGTGCCTCAAAACTCATTCATTAGGCCCATCAGTTCCTCGTGGGAGACGAGTCGAACATCGCGTGCCTCAAAACAATCATTTGGTGTATGTGTGTGAAATATTCAATATTGCTAGTTGTGTGAATAAATTTACATCTACATTTACTCATATGTGGTTATGCACATTATTTATAATCAATTGGATAACTTGTTCAAATGTTTTCCATAGGATTCACTCGCCAACTTTATGTTGATCCAAAAACCCTTTTACACATGATACAGGTGAACAGGTTGAAGCAAGGAAAACATAGGATATGCCTTAGAAGAGAACCAAGAAGCTTAGATTGATAGTTAGAACATGTTGTATCATTTATTGTAAATTTCCATTAAATTGTATTAATGAATATGAAACGTTTAATAAATGTCATGAGCTTTGATGATAACCCAATCATGCCCCGATCACCTTTTTCGCTGCGGGTCGGGGTGTGACAGATTGGTATCAGAGCCATGACTATAGGGATATAGGATAGGTTATTAGACCCTTAGAGCCTATACTATAGTCTGCCTAAATTTTAAATTGATTAGGTGGTTACATACAAACTCGTGATATTTATTTGTTTCATATTTGTTATATTACAGTCAAACATACATGCTTATATACATGTTCGTTATACATATATCAATGTTCATATATTCAATTCATTTTCATACTCTCATTATTCAAGGATTTTATTGCAATTTTCAAATCCCATCAAAGTAAGTTCTGCGACGGGCATGTAGTAACCGGAAGGGTACAAGTACCAGTAGTCGGGACGTCCTGTCTAGGTTGGCATTCGTATAAATCCAAAATAACGGACCAGTTTGCCTACCTGGGGACTAACGATGAGAGTACGACGGACCTATTAGGCCAAAGCATGCCACACCAAACGTCGTTCGAACTAACCTCACTTTGAGATGTCACCGTGTCCATGCCTGGGCACATTCCGAATATCATACGTTACATATTTCTCGATTTTCTCCGGGTTTTAGTGTACGTAACCAGGCTAACACATGCGAACCATATGAAAAAACCCGGTAATCATGGGGGCCCACGTGATTACGAAGGTGAAGTATGGCGGCATGCAAGGCCCAATTACGAGCAAAACCCAAGACATCCTATGGATGTAGTAGAGTTATTTTTCTATATTTATTTTATGAACGTTCATTCCCAAACTCGACCCACGATCCCAAAGGCATCCAACTCATACTCTTGACATGAATTCCTTGTAGATGTCTTCTAACCTCGCCCGTAGGAAGATGAGAGCAGGAAAAGCCCGTGAACGCATGGCTGCCCAAATCGCTCAGCAAATGGCGACCGTAATACCCAACATCGTAGTTCAAGTTCAACAAGCCCTTACCGCTAATTCCGTTAACCCAACCCAACAAGAAGATCAAAACACTATCAATCCTTCAGTCACTAAATGCACCTACAAACATTTCAAATCCTACGATCCTCCAAAATACGAAGGTACTGAAGGTGTCACCGCTCTCCTCCACTGGTTCGAAGAAATGGAGAACACTTTTCTAAATTGCGATTGCCCCGATGATCGCAAAGTGCGTTATGCCACCGGTCGTTTACTTGGAACAGCACTCACATGGTGGAATACAGAGAAGACCAAACGAGGTGTTGAAGAAACTATGACCTTGACTTGGGAAGAGTTGAAGGGGATCATGACAAGACGGTTTTGCCCAAGAAGTGAAATCAAGAAATTGGAGGATGAGTTCCATGCTTTGAAACAAAAGGAAGGCGACCACACCACATACAACAAGAGATTCCTTGAGTTAAATCAAATGGTTCCCAATTTGTTTACTCCCCTCTACCGTTTGATCGAGCACTACATTCGTGGTCTTCCATCAAAGATTCAAGACTCTGTAATAAGTACCTCGCCTACAACTTTGGAAGCAGCAATGGAGCTAGCAACCGCGCTCACTGAGAACCGAATCCGAAACAAAGATCTCAAAGAGGAGAAAAAGAAGGATAAAGCATCAACCGAAACCTCAAACTCCACACGAACCGAATCCTTTACACCACCTATTTCTAAGAGAAAACGAGATGGGCAAATTTTCGCCGTAACCCAACGCAACCAACCAGCTTCACAAGTTGTACCTCCTCAAACTATCCCAAACGCTCAAGTAGCACCCAACTCAACTTACCCAAATAAGAAACCTTACATTGGACCTCACCCTCAATGCAACACCTGTTTCTATCACCATCCATCTACTTTACCCTGTCGACTATGTGCGAATTGTGGACGCTACGGTCATTTGAGCAAAGTTTGCCGCACCGCTCAAAACCAAACCTCAACCCCTACTCAACCCATGATCCAAACATACCAACAACCTCAATACCCCATGTACCCATACGTTCGAGCTTGTTTCAATTGTGGCGACCCTACCCATTTTAGAAACACGTGCCCTCGTTTGGTTAACATCATAAACGCCCAAGCTCAAGCAAACCCAGTTAACCAAGCGAATCAAACAAACCCAGCTCCACCGCCAGCAAGAGGAAGAGTTTATAACATCAACGCCAATCCTGTTGAAGATAATAACGGTCCAAACCAACCACTTAACTAGCCTTCTCTCACCAAGAATCAAGATTCAACTCCAACCACTTAGTTTTTATGTTTTTCTTTATGTATCTCAATTTTCACGTATCTCAATTGGAATTTTATCCAAGAATTTTAATGCAGATTACTAGTTCAGTTTGTTTTATACTCATTGATTTAATATTCATATCATCATACTTCACGACATATCTCAATTTAAATCATTTAAAGAAGTTGAGTTGTGTCTCACTTCTACATAGACTAACCTCTCCATCATATTAAACGAGAGAGGTATTGTCAAACACGGATACTATTAGAATTAAGACTCAAGCGCTGGTTGTTGTGTTTGTTTATGTTGTAGAGTCGCATAGAACTAATCATAACTTGCGGATAAAGTCAATGAGAATTTGACAAGAATATGGTGGATACGCCGCTGGTACTTCCTATATATAAGTATTCTTGTCAAATGATCGGAGGCATTATCAGGCGGTTATGAGAGGTTCCATGCATAGGTTGTTTGTGTGATTAAGTTATTCATTTTCAGTACATGCAATAAGCTCGGCTCCGTTTGATTGAGCCTAGAGCACACAGACAATTTCATCTTCAGTACATTCAATACGTTCGGCTCCGTTTGATTGAGCCTTGAGCGCACAAACATTTCAATTTCAGTACATACAATACGATCGGCTCCGTTTGATTGAGCCTTGATCGCACAGATATATTTCATTTCAGTATTTTTATGTTTGATGTATTGGTTGTAGAGTCATAGGACTAATCATAATTCACTGATAAAACCAATGAAAATTTGGCAAGAATATGGTGGATACGCCGCTGGTACTTCCTATATATAAGTATTCTTGCCAAAGGATCAGAGGCGTTATCAGGCGGTTATGAGAAGTTCCATGTAGGATTTAGTATTGCCTTGGTTGAAATTTGTGTTACATTTATATCATCTCACTATTTAAAGAAATTGGATTGTGATCCATTTCTACATAGACTAACCTCTCCATCATAACAAACGAGAGAGGAACTGTCACCATTCAAACATATATACTATCAGAATGTGGATTCAATTATTAGTTGTTGTAGTTATTTGTGTAGATTGTAGTATTGGAAGTTTTGCCTTAGGATATAACCATACTTTTCCAAACATATCTAAACTCTTATGCATGATATCATTTTAGCGAATCATTCCTGCTTAACAATACTTATACAGTAGGCAACAAAAAGCGATTCCTGTAATAGGGTACTAGACCCTTACAAGGAACGTTACCGCCTCAAACAAAAACTTAAACCCTTATTTCTTCTAAAGCGTGTAACTGTCAAACTAAACACCATCATTTTTTTAGTCAAATATATCACTATTTAAATTTCGGGACGAAATTTCTAAAAAGCAGGGGATACTGTAACATCCGTAAAAAACGGATTTACCAAACCCGCTCCGTTTATCAAACCGAACAGTCAGTTAAAATTTTCGTTGCGAATTAAATGCCCAAAATAATTTTAAACGATACGTAATCAATTATTATGCGGGGATATATATTTAGTTTTTGAAAAACTGATAAATATCGCAAAATAAAAATGTTTTACTCATGCCGGGTTTCGAACTCGGGTCGGTAACCGGCTCAACAACAACTTATCACCCAGCCAATCAACCGCTCCGCCGCTTTGATTTTATGTTAATAACAGGAAACAATTAATTCAACTATTCAAGTTCGGAAGTCAAATTCGTCAATTTTGCGCCCAATTAGCAGTCGTCGGAAATCCCGACGACTTCGCCGTTTAATTACGTTTCCGCTCAAATTAACCGAAGACTTAACTCTCACAACGGTTATAACCGACGTCTGAACCCGCGACATCAGCCATAACCGCCGGAGAACGGCTGACTTCGCATTGGGACCAAATTCAGACCCCATACATCTCGATACTACCCTATAAATTCACCCACAACTCGCCAGAAACCTTTCACACTCAAATCGCACCCTTTCTCGGCGAAAACTCACTCGCCGGAAATATTTTATACGTCGCCGGAAAACCGAGTTTTTAATCTCTGAGCTTCACTGAACCCCCTAAACTTATACCGAAGTCACCCACACCCTTTGTAAACTTTCTGAAGATTCTCTGCTTCAAGACACTCGTCGCCGGAAGAGCTTGCTGTCGCCGGAGTTCTGCCGGAAAACAGAGGAGAACCAGTCGGTACTTTTCACGCCTAAATTCCTTTCTTTTTACTTTTATCTCGTCTGTAATTGATCATTAAAACGCTAAAGAAAACTGAATCAACACTTCGAATCAGTCGGTCGTCACTTCCGGTGAAAACCAGTGAAGAAGACGAAGTTTCGGTAATAGTTAAGTATAATTAAAATCAAGTTATTTACCGGGTTAGACACACAGTCCAGCGGTGGACTGTGTGCACTTTGAACGCTAAGGTCTCGAGTTCGAGTATTGTCCCTCACACGCTGCCTTAATAAAAATTCCTTTTTCCGCAAAACTGAACCGGATTGTTTTAGATATATGTTAAGTATATTGATAACCGAGTTTATAACCAAGTGAGACACACAGTCCAGCGGTGGACTGTGTGTACGCTAACCCACAGGTCCCGGGTTCGAGACCTGTGGAGCGCACCGGTTTTCTGGATTAAATCGTTTTTAAAGAAAAGGCTTTCTGCTTAATTCCAATTAATATATATATATATAATTAAAATCAGATATATAACGGGTTAGACACGTAGCTCAGTTGGTAGAGCTGCGTGCACGCGTACGGGAGGTCTCGGGTTCGAGCCTCACTCAGCGCACAATAATATGCCTTCGAACCGGTCAACGGTCAGTCAAAGTCAACGGTCAAAGTCAACTGTAGCAAAAATCAAATATTTTTTTATTATTTTTATTTAATTATTTTTAATTAAAAATCAATTAAAAATACTTAAAAATAACATTTTTAAGGTTAGAAAATAGCCTCAAACTCACAAAAATACACCCAACAATCCTACTAAAATAGATTAATAAAATCCGTTTGCTTACCGAACCAAAATGCTATTTATCTAGGTTAATTTCACTCGCGGTTAAAACTATTTCGCGTGCATTCAACCTCATCAACCGAACGCACCCAATGTGAGTGAATTCTTACAAATTCCCCTTTTTATTCATGTTTTGGGGTGTATCATGTGTCGCTTAAACTAATTCTATTATGCAAATTCGTGCTATACCATTATATGATTTAAATTAGAATGTAACTATTTGGTTGTGATGTATTATATATTGTCAAAGTTGTATGCAAATTATTTAGGCCCATCAGTTCCTCGTGGGAGACGAGTTGAACAACGCGTGCCTCAAAACTCATTCATTAGGCCCATCAGTTCGTAAGAACAACGCGTGCCTCAAAACTCATTCATTAGGCCCATCAGTTCGTAAGAACAACGCGTGCCTCAAAACTCATTCATTAGGCCCATCAGTTCCTCGTGGGAGACGAGTCGAACATCGCGTGCCTCAAAACAATCATTTGGTGTATGTGTGTGAAATATTCAATATTGCTAGTTGTGTGAATAAATTTACATCTACATTTACTCATATGTGGTTATGCACATTATTTATAATCAATTGGATAAACTTGTTCAAATGTTTTCCATAGGATTCACTCGCCAACTTTATGTTGATCCAAAAACCCTTTTACACATGATACAGGTGAACAGGTTGAAGCAAGGAAAACATAGGATATGCCTTAGAAGAGAACCAAGAAGCTTAGATTGATAGTTAGAACATGTTGTATCATTTATTGTAAATTTCCATTAAATTGTATTAATGAATATGAAACGTTTAATAAATGTCATGAGCTTTGATGATCACCCAATCATGCCCCGATCACCTTTTCCGCTGCGGGTCGGGGTGTGACAAATCGGGTGGGCAGAGAAACTTCAATCAGAATCGTTTCCAAAGTAATTTTCAAGGGAACTACAATAATGCACAAAATAGGTCGAGTGGTAACACAGATGGTTCAGGAAGCAGTGATGTAATGGAAATGTTGAAAACAATCCAGCAAGATTTACAGAAGAGGACTCAAATGGACGAGATGCGAGATAAAGCCATTCAAACGTTGACTACACAGATGGGCCAACTCGCAACAGAGATGAAAGAGTTGAAACAGACTAACGGAAGACTACCGAGTGACACCACCACAAATCCTGCTCATCAGAAGAAAGGTAGCTCCGTCGGCCAGGTAAGTACTCTCCGTAGTGGTAAAGATTATAATAGAGTTGACACTCCGCCACAGTTTGTTGAAGGTGTGGTGGAGGACTTGGGTGAGGATGGTGAGAGTAGTGATGATTCGGAACCGAATGTAATAAAAATTGATAACCATACCCGTGCTACAACAGTTGAGCCAACCAAGGCTAAGGAAGGGGAACCAATTCCACCTCCCTTTCCCGAAGCTTTGAAAAATCCAGTTAACACGAGCATTATTAATAAAAGGGGACCTCAACCGGAGGAGATCTGGGAGGTATTTAAACAAGTGAAAATTAATTTACCCTTAATTGATGCCATTAAGCAAGTTCCGGCTTACGCTAAGTATCTTAAGGACTTGTGCACTCAAAAACAGCAGCATAAGGTCCCTAAGAAAATTGATTTGACTGATAGAGTGAGTGCCGTTTTGAATGGAGTGCTTCCACCGAAGCTACGAGATTCGGGAACGCCCTTGATTTCTATTCAAGTAGGTGATTTTAAAATGAGTAGGGCATTATTGGATCTCAGGGCTAGCGTGAGCATTCTCCCGGGGAGCTTGTACGACCAATATGATTTTGGTCAACTGCATCGTGCCGACACCACCATGGTGTTGGCAGATTTGACTCCAAAGCTTCCCCGAGGGATAGTTCGCGACGTGATTGTTAAGGTGGAAGAATTCTTTTTTCCAGTGGATTTCTTAGTGCTTGATTATGTTTCGTCTGATCTAGCTAATCAACTGAATGTGATTCTGGGCTGACCTTTCTTAGCCACTGCACATGCACACATCGACTACCGCATAGACACTGTCGACATGACCTTTGGCAATAGAAAGGTCCGATTAAATGTTTTTTCCAACGTTTCTGACATGTTTTCTAGTGACGAATGTTTCATGGCAGATATTATAGATGCATGTTATCCTCACACGGAAGAGGAAACACCCGAGTTTCGTTTGCTTCATGACAGGATAGAAGAAAATCACATGTGTGATTTGTAGGAAGAAGTTCAAAAATTGGAGGCACAGTCGGTGCAGGAAAGAAGGCCTCCATGGACTCGTCATGTGGAGAGCCTTCCAGCTGAGCTCTTATCGGGTGTGAAATCGTCGTTAATCGACCAACCACAGGTCGAATTGAAGGAGCTGCCAATGCATTTAAAGTACGCATTTTTGGGAGAGGATCAGACTCTTCTGGTGATCATTGCAGCAAATTTAGAGATGGAACAAGAGGAGGCACTATTGAAGGTGCTCAAGACCCATCGAGCAGCGATTGGGTGGACTCTCGCATACTTAAAAGGTATTAGCCCATCTATTTGTACGCATAAAATTATAACTGATACAGATGCAAAGCCTGCACGCGACACACAACGGCGGCTAAATCCGAACATGAGAGAAGTTGTGAAGAAGGAGGTGCTCAAGTGGTTGGACAAGGGATCATCTATCCCATTTTAGATAGCGCATGGGTCAGTCCAACACAGACGGTACCGAAGAAAGCAGTAATTCAGATTGTCAAGGGCGAAAACGGTGAGCAAATAGCCACTCGGCCGGTAACCAGGTGGAGGGTATGTATTGACTACAGGAAATTAAATGCTGCCACCTCAAAGGATCACTTTACTTTGCCCTTCATAGATCAGATTGTCGAGAAATTATCAGGTCAGAAATATTACTGCTTTCTTGATGGTTATTCGAGGTACAATCAGATTGCTATTCACCCCGATGACCAAGAAAAGACTACATTCAAATGCCCTTATGGCACCTTCGCATTCAGGCGAATGCCGTTTGGGCTGTGCAATGCCTCGACCACCTTCCAACGGTGCATGATGAGCATATTCTCAGATATGGTCGAGGATGCCCTAGAAATCTTTATGGATGACTTTTCGGTCTTTGGGTCATCATTTTATATATTTTTAAATGAATTATCTAGGGTATTAGAACAATGTGTCCAAACAAATTTAGTACTTAGTTGGGAAAAGAGCCATTTTATGGTTCAAGAAGGTATAGTGTTAGGACATGTCGTGTCGGGTAAGGGGATTGAGGTCGATAGGGCCAAAATAAAAGTGATTTCTACATTACCTCCCCCTAAGATTGTGAAAGGCGTCCGTTCCTTCTTAGGACACGCCGGGTTTTACCATAGGCTTATTAAGGGTTTTAGTGTTATAACAAAAGCTTTGTGTAACCTATTGTTAAAAGATGTTCCTTTTGAGTTTGATGATAAATGTTTAAATGCTTTTAATGTGTTGAAGGAACAACTGGTACAAGCCCCGATCTTGCAATCACCAGACTGGACTAAACCTTTTGAAATAATGTGTGAATGCAAGTGATTTTGCTATCAGGGCTGTATTAGGTCAAAGAGTAGATAAGAAACCGGTAGTTATCTACTATGCAAGCAAAACTCTCTCCGATGCGCAACTGAATTACACCACAATGGAGAAACAATTGCTTGCGGTTGTCTATGCGCTACAAAAATTCCGGTCATACATTTGGGGAAGTAAAGTTATAGTTTATTCTGATCATAGTGCAGTCAGGTACTTAATGGAATAGAAGGATGCCAAAGTGAGGCTGATTCGGTGGATCCTATTACTGCAGGAATTTGATTTAGAGATCAGAGATAAAAAGGGGTGTGAGAATGTGGTGGCCGATCATTTGTCACGACTTCCGGCAGAAGTGGAGGACATCACATCGGAAATTAATGAGCAATTCCCTGATGAGTTTATTATGTCGGTAAGTTCCGGACCATGGTACGCTAATTTTGCCAATTATCTGTGTACAGGTACCGTACGGATGCATGGAACAAGCGTAGGAAGCAATAGTTCTTAGTGCAGGTGAAGAATTACATTTGGGACGAACCAGATTTGTTTCGCATTGGTGCTGATTAGATAATCCGAAGATGTAAACAGAATTTCGGGAAGTGCTTCAGCATGCTCACTCGTCTACATGTTGTGGACATTTTAGCCGTCAGAAGACGGGTCATAAAGTGCTTGAACGTGGTCTTTATTGGCCCACTTTATTTAAAGACTCTTTTTAATTCGCTAAACATTGTACAAATTGCCAAAAGATGGGTGGGATATCTAAACGGACGAAATGCCAATGCAACCAATTTTGGTTATTAATATTTTTGATGTATGGGGGATCGATTTCATAGGTCCTTCCCCAATTCGAATGGTAACCTTTACATCTTAGTGGCGGTTGATTATGTTTCAAAGTGGATTGAGGCAATCACCACTAAGATGAATGACCACGCCGTTGTATGCAGGTTTGTCCAATCAAACATTTTTGCAAGGTTTGCGATTCCCCGAGTAATCATTAGTGATGGGGGATCCCACTTTAAAAACTTTAATTTTGGCAAACTGCTTAAACGGTACGACGTGGACCACCGAAATGCCCCACCATATCACCCACAAACGAGTGGACATGTTGAAGTGTCGAATAGGCAAATCAAGGAAATTTTGCAAAGACGGTGCGAACTAACTGTAAGGATTGGTCGTCCAAATTAGATGATGCCTTATGGGCATATCGCACCGCCTATAAAACTCCTATCGGCACTACACCCTATAGATTGGTGTATGGGAAGGGTTGTCACCTACCAATGGAGATCGCGCATTGGCCCCTATGGACGGTTTAAACAAGTCAATACTGATTACACTGATGCAGGTGCCCATAGATTGTTGAAGTTAAGTGAGCTTGACGAATTACGTCATGAAGCCTATGATACTGCAGCCGCATATAAAGAAAAAATGAAGGCGGTGCATGACGCGAAACTGAGGCGTTCGGTGTTAGCGGTAGGTCAGCGGATATGGTTATATAACTCACGTCTTAAATTATTTTCCAGGTAAATTGAGAAGCAAATGGACTGGTCTGTTTGTTATCACGAGAGTGGGTCAATTTGGGGATGTGGAGATTGAGGACCAGAAGGACCAACGAAGACAGGTGGTGAATGGTCACCGATTGAAACCATATCTTGATGGTGATGATTTGAATCCGCTACCAGAGGAGGTGAGCTTTCTTGCAAGTTCACCGGAATATACGACTGATTAAGAGTCATGAAAAGTCCGGCTGAAGACTAAAACTTAGTGCTACCGGGAGGCAACCCGGATGTTGGTACATATTCCTTTCTTATATCTTTCTTTATTATTCTTATGTTAAGTGGTTTGAAGCGTTTTGTTGTGAGTACACCCGCAACTTTGAGCAAGTGTGGGGACGTTGAAGACGCCCAGGTATGTTTTGAGTCTGTGTGTCGCGGTCACACGAATTGTTAAAGGGGGTGGAGTGGGAGAGTAATTATTAAGAGAATTGTTAAGTAATGTTAATTTTGTCTTCACGCGTTCGTACTCTAAACAACTTTTTTGTAAGCCATTCACCTAAAAAATGAATGATATTTCAGGAAAGGGGACCGTAACAGACGGTGGTGTAACCGTAGGTTACGGTTGGGAGCTTCTGGAAACAAAATAAACAGAAAGACTGAACCGTAATCGACGGTCTATAACCGTAGGTACAGTTAGCGCAGGGTGGTCTTGGGCAATCGGGGTGGGTCGGATTTGACCCGAAATTGTTAACATACCCGAATTTTTAAACGAATAAGATCCATACCCACCTACTTTAGGTCAGGTTTTGAAGCATATGCACCACAAAATCCTTATCCTTCATCATTCTTCATCTTCTTCTTCATCAAAACCCCAAAACCTCCATAGCCACCAAGCTTCACGAAACCTTTGTTCTCCACCAAATCGATTGGTTCAAGAGTCTATCTTGACTAATTTTTCGAGAGGAACAAAACCCCACCATTGGTTTTCACTGAAAATGCCAAGATTTCTTCGAATCAATTTGTACCCGAAGAACCCTAGATTTCAAATTTGGGGGTTTATGCTTAAACTTCAACTTCAAGCAATTCTTGTGTGTCCAAACATATTTAAGTGATAAAGGTATGATTTTTATTACACTTTTGCTCCGATTTGATGAAGGTAGCATTGTTAAGTTTATGCTTTGTTCATGCTTCTTTAGTTATCTAATGATTACTTAAACATGTTTTGAGTATGATTTTTTTATTGTTATCTTGTTTGATGAATTGAAATGTGGTAAAAGGGAGTTGTACGAGGGTTTGGATAGATGTCATGGCTAGTGGGCCATTATTGAACTTGTTTTGATATTAGTTAATGAACCAAATTCTGATTCCTATAGTTTAATTGAGGATTGAATATGTTTGGTAAGGATTTAGCTAATAATCAAGTTATAGCCATGGCATAGAACAAGTGTGGGGGGTTTCACTGACTACACACTTGTTCTAGTTTGATTATGAATTGATTTGGACTAATTTAGGGTGTTTTTTTGATTGTGTGTTTGATTGCAGATGGTGCGATCGAGACCCGGAAAGGAGCTGCAGTTGAATCTTCGTCGAATACCCCAAGTGCACCAAAAAGAGCAAGACGAGGCAGTGGGGTAGAAAAACGAGATGAAGCTATGGAGGATGTGGTTGAGCCTACGAGGGGGCAGATTTCCCTATCGTCCTACTTGGAAAGAAGGACCCTTAACAAACAGGAAGCGACTTATCAAGCTGAGTTGTTTTATGAGAAATGGGAGATGCCCGGTTAGTTTAGGATAATATGTGTTTCAAGAAGTTGATTAAGAAGAATTTCATGAAGGCTTGTGGGGTTCTATGAGAAGTTCACGGAGCTAGGATGGGAAAATGTGGTAGATTTTTTTGGGGCTCGGAATGGGGATGTGTACATCAAAAGTGTAATGGCGTGGTTGAGTACTTTGATGAAGGATGATGGAAGTGATCCGCCAAAGACTGTCAAATTGACGGGAAAAGTCAATGGGAAGCCACGAAGATGTCATTAGCATCGTTGAATCAATTGTGCAAGTTTGATTCGAAGCAAGATAGTTTTTATACGTATATCAACGAAAATGATTATTTCAATGATCAAAGGAATCTTGTTGCAGAACCTGTCATGTACTCAGAGTTATTTTTGACGAAGAGAAGCTTGGAAATGAAGAAAGACAATCTCAAGCCGTTGGTTAGGCTTTTACTGATGTTGTGCATAACTAATGCGACTCCAAGGTTGGAGGATAGAGTGGCGGTCCGTAAACCGGAATTATTGGTTCTCTATGCAGTTATGACAGGGCAGCTTCATTTGTCTTTCCGTCGGTTGGTCATGATGCATATTTGGCAAGCTTGTAATTCAAAGAAGAATAAGCTAATTCTGCATGCTCGTTTGATTAGTGCGTTCCTTGTGAAGCAAGGGGTGGTTCCACAGTCTGACAACCCCATTAAAAAACCTCATATTACGTTTTCCAATGAGGATGCATCAAAGGGTGATCGAACGATATACAAGAAGACCAAGTTGTGGCACAAGGTAAAATTTGGGGATGGAGCGAAGTTGAAAATTTTGCAATGGGGTAAACAATGGCCTGGTCAGAGAGAGATGGATAACCAGGATTCAAGTGATGAAGAGGTGTTAGATTGAGAAGAGAAGCACGAATGGATGTAGGTGAAGGTTCGGGTAGGCAACGTGAAGAACCGATGCAGTCAAACTACTCGTGGGGAGTGTTTGACGATGATATGCAAGCGCGGGTGCAGAGTAGTCAACCACCAGAATATGGTAGTTGGGAAATGTGGCAAAAGTCTGTGTATGATCAATGCTCGTGGTTGGAAGTTACTAGGGAAAGGCAACATGAGGAGTTGATGGGATTTATGAGGCATTCTGATCGGGTGCGTCACATTAGTGGTGAGATGGAATTGAATATGCGGGCATATGATGAGAATCAGACCCGACATTATCATGATTACTATATTTGAGTTCCATACACCGAGCATCCACCTTATGTGGATTATAGTCAGTTGCTTCCCTACGAGCCTGGTACGCCGCGTCATCCAATGCCACAGGTTCATGGGTCTATGTGGTTGCCTAGAGAGTATTCCGAGCCTCACTTCCAAAGTTCTCATCCATATCAGCCGCCGCCTTACGAGTACCCGTCCCAACAGCCGCAAGGAGCTCAATCATAATCATCATCGCAGTAGCAGAATCCCCAAGGAGGAGGCTTGGCGGATATTTTTTATATGAGTTCCTTCTATGAGCACCTTTGCAACTTCTACGGTGGACCACCGGATCCGTCGTATCATTGAGCACTCTCTGACCAGTTTAGGTCCATGTGCTCTTTCTTATTTGTGTTAGACAATTTACTGCTTTATTTTGGTGTGTTTCTGTTTTGGTGGTGTTTAAACTATTTATGTTATGTTTATGAAAATGAGTGTTAATTGTTTGTTTAGGAGGCCGCTCAGTTCGGGTAGGTTTGGTTGGATTCCCAGGCAAAGATTTTAAAAGCACCACACATTGGGGACAATGTATCCAAGTGTGGGGATGGGGAAGCCCGGGAAGGGATTTGTGGATAAAGTTTGAAGAGACGAAATAGTGATTGGAAATCAATGAAAACTGAAAAATTGAAAATCTTGAAAATTTTGCTAAATTTTTCATCGTCTTAAGTGTGCTAATTGGATATGAGAACCTAAAGTTTCAATCACTAATAGATTCCTTACCGGTAGTAGACTAGATTAGTTCCTTGTCATGGTTCTCCCTTTAAGTTTCAGAGTGTAGGTTTGACAAGTGTTTTTATAGGAATTGACTAAAAAGATATGTCTATCTAGGGGTAACATGTTTTTAAGTGCATATGCTACATGTCGTTAACCCTCTTTACCTTTTCTTGATGAGATTTTGAGCCTGTAGATGGATAGGATGCATTGTATGATGAATTCATTTGTTTAGTGCAGGCTTCGTGGTATTCTATGTTAGAACTTGTGTGATTTAATGCATGCAGATATTGTGGGTTTGACATGTGCACATATGTGATAAAGGCATTAGGATATCTGTTTTTCATTCGTTTTGTGTTCTTTATTGCGTTGTATCCACCAAATTCCTTTAGTAGCCATGTTGATCCTAATGACCTTTCGTTTGTTCACACGTTGTTTTGTGAAGACGGACTGTGATAAAAAAACTGAAAATTGCATAAATATAGAAAATGAAAAGGAAAAGAATAAAAAGAAAGTTTTGAATGTTTATTTGTTTGGGTAGAAACCAACTCAAGTTTGAGTTTAAATAAAGTTGTCGCGGTCTGGTTATTGTTTGTGAGCCAATTAGAAAAGAATAAGAAAAAGAAAAAGAAAAAAATTCCTACCTTAGCCTAAGCTCAGAACCGAAAAAGTCCTTTTGATGTGTGCCATATTAGATGATATAGTGGAGGTGCAATTGTCATACAAGCTTATGATTGCAGAATTTCATGTTGCTTATTGGAGTGTTTATATACTAGCACATTACATGCTAGTCCAGATATTAAACCAAGAGGAGAGAATGTTGTGAGAGGTGTGTAGCATGTGTTAGTCTTGTAAACATGTTAGTTTTAGATAGACAAGTCTTATGTTTTTGAAATTGCATGAATTGCTTGTCAGGCTGTAAATCTTGATTGTGTCAGTCTATGGGACGAGTATAACTTGGGAACTTAACAGGTTGAATTAGTTAAGGCTCTAGGGGTGTTGATTACTTTGGTGATTAGTTCTAGTTGGTTTGCTTGAGGACAATCAAAGGTAAGTGTGGGAATGTGATGGAGAGGGTGAAAACCGAGCATTAAAGTGTCTAATTTGTGCATGTTATGTGTGTTTACTTGCCTAGAATGAGTTAACTACGAGGAATAGTGTTTTGCAGGTAAAACACGTAACTTGGCTAAGTTATGAGGGATAAAGATGAAGTGGAATGATAAAGGATGGTGTTTACAACTCAAAGTATGATTTGGGAGCTTGTTCAGTTGATAACAAGATGTGAGAGTGAAGGAAGCAAAGAAGAGTGAAGTTGAAGGGCTAATTGGTACTTAGTTGGAAGTTGTTTTGTGCCTCTTATTGCAAGGAAACGAGAAATTAGAAGTTGAGGGACTAAACTGGCATTTAATGAAAGATGAAATGAAGAAGAAAAGAGGAACTGGGTAGCGACCGTCGCCTACGGTACATCTACCGTAGGTTAAGGTTGGTTGTGTTTAACAAAGAAACAATCAGAATCAGTGAACCGTAACCGACAGTCTCAAACCGTCAGTTACGGTTGGGTTAGATCAACAAAACAGAATGTCTGGACCGTAACCGACGGTCCAGAACCGTCAGTTACGGCTCCTCTTCCGGAAAAACGCGAATTCTTTGTTTTGGAGGTATATTAGGGTTTCCAAAGGATGTTTTCATTATCTTATCATCAAGGACGAACAAGGGCACTAAGGAGGCAACAAGTTGGAGGCTTTATCACCCGTTTCATCATAATCTTCCACCGAATCTATCATTCAATCATGAATTCATCAACATTCAAGACTTTTGTTGGTTTTTCGTGTAACATCCGTCGAAAAACGGGTTTTCAAAACCCGCTTCGTTTATTAACCGAACAATAAGTTTTAAACTTTTGATGTTTATTTATGACTTATTTTAATTTTAAACGATACATAATTAATAAACAAATTAGAAGTTATAAATTATAATTGTTAAAAAGTAAAAATAAATTAATTAAAAAGAAAAACCGGCTGCCGGGAGTCGAACCCGGGTCAGCCGGGAATCCACAAATCTTAACTCTCACACATTCAACCACTCCGTCACTTTGGTTATTTGATAACATATCGAAACAATTAATTCAAATGATGAAAAACGGAAATCAAATCCAGTCAAAGTCGCGCCCAATTCGCTGTCGTCGGAAATCCCGACGATTTCGCCGATAATTGACGGTTTCTTCTAATTTTACCGAAGAATTAACCTCCCGTCGGTTATAACCTATGTCTGAACCCGCGACATCAGTCGTAACCGCCGGAGAACGGCTGACCATGAATCGAGACTGAAATCAGACCCCATGCGTCTCGATTCTTCCCTATAAATTCACCCACAATTCACTGGTAGCCTTTTCGCTCAAAATCGCACCTTTTCTCGACGAAATTCACTCGCCGGAAATATCCTGCCATCACCGGACTTTCGCCAGAAAACCGAGACTCACATCCACACGGTAATTCCCTCGACTCTTTCTGTTTCAATCCATTGTTAGACTGTTACTAACACAAATCCACCATCTAGAATCAAACCCAGACGACGTTGTCGGAATTCCTGCCTTCGCCGGAAAACTTCTGAAACTTCCAGAATCACGCTGAGAGCCGGTATGATCATTCAAACTTCTGTTAATCTTTGTTTAAGTACCTCAATTTCATAACTAATCGAACAGAACTGTTAATTGATTCTAACAGCCGAAGTTCACTATCAGAGCCGACGGACCTTTGCCGGAGTTCTGTGAAAGACACGGATCGGTACCTCCTATCCCCAAACTCTCTCCATTCATTACCTTTCAATTTCTTATAATGTTTGATAATCAAATTAGACATAAATCAGTCAAGTTATCACTGTCTGTGTTCTTGAGCGAAGAAGACGAAGACCGGTTATAATATAAGATTAATTAAAATCAGTTTTATGAATGGGTTAGACACACAGTCCAGCGGTGGACTGTGTGCAAACAAATACACATACGTCACGAGTTCGATTCCTGTCCCAACCTTACTCTCTTGAAATAAAAATGCCTTTTTAACTGAACCGGGTTAACTCACAAAATCATGTTAAGTATAATAAAAACCGGATTATTAACCAGGTTAGACACACAGTCCAGCGGTGGACTGTGTGCACGTTAACCCACAGGTCCCGGGTTCGAGACTTGTGGTCAGCACCGGTTCGATACATTTAAAATCCTTTTAAAAATAAATAATTTCTGGATAAATCTAAATAGTATATAAGTATAATTAAAAACAGAGTTATTTCAGGTTAGACACGTAGCTCAGTTGGTAGAGCTGCGTGCACGCGTACGGGAGGTCACGGGTTCGAGTCTCACCCAGCGCACATATATAATCGACCGGACCGGTCAACGGTCATGGTCAAAAGTCAACATTTATTTTATTATTTTTATTTATTTATTTAATTTAAAAATCAATTAAAAATACTGAAAAATAACGTTTTTAAAGTTAGAAAATAGCCTTAAACGCACAAAAATATATCCGAAAATCCTATTAAAATAGTTATAAAATCCACATACTTACCGTACCTTTTCATTATTAATTATGTTAGTTATTCCTCGTTGATCAATCCTCTAAACTCGTGCGCAATCAACACCTTCAAACAAACGCACCCAAGGTGAGTGAATCTCTACCAATTCCCCGTTTTAATCACATTTTGGGCTGTATCATGTGTCGCTATTTATTTATTATAATTAAACACTTGTGCATCCATCATGTTCATGATCAAATGTGCATTCAATATGTATCAGTTGTTTGTGTGGTTGAAGTTTAGATTCAATTTATCATTTTCAGTACATACATTTCATAGGCCGTCGCTCCCCATTACTATGAGCGTGAGCTGTTCCCCATTACCTATGAGCGTGAACCAGGAGTTGCCAACATAAGATCGGCTCCGTTTGATTGAGCCTTGATCTCACATACATTAGCATAGGCCGTCCGTTCCCCATTACCTATGAGCGTGAACGGGACGTTGCTAACATATACATTGTCATTCTTATTACATACTTAAGCAAGGTGGTTTGTGATCGTTATGTTTACATACATTTGTTCATATATGATTATTGCACAATTTTCCTAAATTAATTACGATAATGAATCAATAACAAATGTTTTTAACAAGGTTCACTCGCCAACTTTTGTTGACCCAAAATTTCTCATTTTACACATGATACAGGTGATCAAGTTGAAGCAAGAAACATATAGGGCGGCTTAGAAGAATAAACCAGTTTAGATTATGGATTGTTTTAGTTAATTTTTCCTATCCTTGTATTGTATGAATTTGACTTGGAACTTTGAGATGTAATTTGAATATAATAAATATGAAACATATTAGTAAACATCATGAGCTTCGGTGATAACCCAATTATGCCCCGACTCTTATTCGGTTGCGGGTCGGGGTGTGACATTTCGAGTGAGATGAGCGGCTAAACTTGTACGGTTTCCTCTGGATGGAGGGTTTTGTAAGTAGTTGATACTATGTGTTGATACAATTGTTTTGATTTGGTGATCTAAGCATTCGATGCTTTTCACCTTTGATTTGATTCATTGATTGTAAATAATTTCTTTTCACTTAAACATTGATTTCTAAACATTCAATTCCCGAGAGTTCTAGTAATTGGGATATATTTGTTATGGGGTTAGGGTTGGTAATTGCAATTGATAATCATTTGATAACCTCCCGTTATGTAGTGACCGGAGTACTTAGTCGTTGATTATCACAACTAGTTAATCAGATTTACGCTTATGTCCATGTAGGTGTTATGAGTAAACATATAGTTGAAACTAACTGCAAAACCTAAAGTTTGGAGGAATCATTTCCTCTCTTATTGATTTAAACCTCATTTTAATTCATTGTTTTTGATAATTTTTAAAATCAAACAAACATATTTTCCATTTCAGTAATAGTTAATTAATACTTTTCATTATAACACTTTCCGTAATCCTCCTCTGGTTCGATACCCAAATTATTCTATCTACATAGTTTAGTTGGTTTTTGCATGACACTAACAATAGTAATCACCTTCCAAAAGCTATATGAAACAAACCTTTTTCGACTGAAATTGTGTCTCAATTAAGGAGTCAAGATATTAGCGACTAATTATCAGTCACTGAAATATGTCGCATAGACATTAATCCCCAATAGTATGAGCAAGCAACTAAAAAATCGGTCCTTGATTTTATGTATTTGAGACTAATATATCGGTCCTTGATAATTCGGTCTTTAATGGTCACTTTTTGTAGTGATGCATTCTTTCATGTAAACTACCTTAACATATGAATAATTGTAGGCCCCCAAGGCCGGAAGGCTTTGCGTGTTGGTATTACTTTCACACTCACATAATTTTAAGACTAAAAAATTAAACCAAAGTAGAGGACAACTAAATGTAAGAACAAAACGTTAAAATCACAAAAAAGAAAAATGCCAACGGTTGTCCAATATGGGAACACCAAACAAATCTCAGGGATGCCAAGTAACCATCACCATCTGCCAGAGAGGCGCCTTCAAAACCTCTAGCACCTACTAACTTGACATACATGCTAAAATATCAACAATGTTGGGTGAGTTATATAGTAATTACGTAAGCAGTCCCAATACAAACAATTTACTAAAAACTAATTTAGAAAAACATTTTAACTCATCATATTTTAAAACACGACAACATCTTTTAAAGCATCTTTGAAACAATTTTTAGTTCCCGCATCATAAATAGAAATTTTGTGCACATGTCGGGTTTATAAACGTGGCCTCTAATAACCAGTTGTCACCCACAGAACACGTCGACCATTACTTACATCGGCAGCTCTTTCCCGCATAACTCTAATGTTTGTCAATGTTACAAGACAACGACTACACGAAGACTCAAAAATTTTATTTCCTATCGCTATGGTTCGGGTTATAGGACTGAATTGGCTATTCGATCTGGGTCGGGCCAAAAAATAATACCCCAAAGAAAACTAAATAATCTTCATTTATTCAATGACTTGTTCTTACATATAAAGAAAACCAAATTTGAACCCTTAAGTTTCAATTATATAAAAACTAGTTTCAAACTTTATTTAAACTCACTTCAAGTTTAAAAAAAAATATAAAAAAATATTAATAGCCTAATTCTTCACCTTTTTTTTAACTCAATATGAAAATATGTATAATTTTTCTGGACAATAACTTGGCAGGGGCAGATAATTTTTAAACAAAATAATTGGTGGGGGCAGACCTAAATCATTTTAAAAATTTCGAACGAAGAATCAGAAAAATACTGTCACACCCTGTTTTCCACGTAGATCCTGGTGGGGAATATCGTGACGTAAGATTGATATCATCATAACCAAACAACACAGAGTAGCACAATGGAAGTCTTGGATTTAAAATAATATTACAAACCGATAATGTTCAAAGTTCAAAATAATATACAAACGGTTAGTAATAAGATCCACAGGCGGATCGTAAATATATAAAAAAGGTTTTCAACAGAATTGCGGCTCAACTAAGGACTTGCAAGATCCCCTATGTCGATATCGAGCAGCTTCCAGTCTATTTCGTGTTGTACCTGTAGCTTAGTCTTTTGAAAATACGTTAGTTTACACTGGTAAATACAAATAACCGACACATTTTGAAAATCTTTTCAAAAAATTTTTAAGTGCACATGGCACATTTTATAAATAACTTGGGACAATTCAAAATAATCTTGTATACAATTTCACAGGTCTGTCAAACATATGGGGTCCGGTGCAATAACTGAATAACATAATTAACCGACACGCCACTTAAAAACTCACAAAGAGTATATAAGTAATTTTGCATTAGCATCGACAGGTGTATGCCTACACCTCGTGCTTAAGTCGTGGCCATTAGTAACTTAAATGAGTCGAGGATATCCACGACACGGTCGAGTTAACCCCAAATGTTTAAGTTATCAGACAATACAGATTAAAACGGGTTATGAATTTTAGTTAGATCACAATCCGATAACATGATCCCATACCCGACCAAGCGGTAATAATTTACCGTATCCCAAGCCCGTGTAGGGAAAATAGGTTAAAAGTATTTACCTGAGCTAGTTCTTCAAAATATTTAATAACTCAGCCGTTAATAAAATAGTAAGTAAAGGTAGCAATCTACTGGAAGGCTCTAGTCTGGAATAATGGTATTATAACCAATTACAATGCTAATAGGTCCTATTTAAGTCATAGACTCGGACCGGCTAGTCTTAAATAATGAATCCGGTACGATATGCTAGTAAACTGATGTCATGGTCATGAACATTCTGGAAAGATAGTTAATTTATGATGTTATATCAGTAGGATATCCTAATTTATGATGTTATATCAGTAGGATATCCCATATGTGTGTGGTTTATGCTTTAAGATCAAACTATGCACCGTAGGGACATTTTGGTCATTTCACACATAGTTTGAGAACTTAGTTGGGATTCTGAGTTTATGACTTATACCTATTGTAAAAATAGTTAAAATGATTTATAAAATCAGTAGGTAAATGGTCTTGGTTCATAGATATGGTTTTCAACCATACTATGCGCCGAAATGGCGATAAAGTCGCTAAATGACTATTTAAATGATGTTTAACGAAAACTGAAGTTAGGATCAGGTTTATGTAACCATAATATGTTATTTAATATAACACATCAGTGGGTAAAAGGTTTTGTACAAAAAGTTTGATTAAAAACCATTTTATGTGCCACAAGGGCATTATCGTCATTTATCGGCATTATACAAGAACTTGAAGTTAAACTCAGTTCACAATCTGACTTAGCGTCCCAAATAATCTTAACTATAATATCACATCATTAGGTAATGAGTTTTGCTAAAAGATTATGCTTAAAACCATTTTTGATGTTCAAAAGGGTATTTTGGTCCTTTAAAAGCATAGTATGTGATAAATTATGCAAACTTAGTTTATGGCCAGAATATTGACATCAAAATATGTTAAAAATGTTAACATATCAGTATTTAATTCATATGTATGATCATTTATTTTTAAAACCTCGTTTTTAATAAAAAGGGCAATTTAGTCAACATAAGGCATAACAATGGAACTCGCAATATAAACTTAGATTAGTACATGACCATATAATATAACTCCAGAGGGGTATACTATAACATAATATGGTAATAATGCAACTTAGGATCAGTTGCTAATTCAAATCAGAATCGAAAGTCAAAGCAGAAGTCAAACTTTGTGACTTTCGGTTGGGAACCGACCTTAAACCTGGAATTGACGAGCCGAACATGTTTACCATGTTCTAACAATTATTACCAAGTTGTTTAAGTGTTTAAACATATTTTATAACACCTATAGTATAAAATTATGATTATTTTCAAAACTGACCCGTTTGACTTTTAATTAATATAACTTTGACCCGTCAATTGATCAAGCAAACGTGATTCTCAGGAGGTGCCCTCTTGAGAGATTAACACCTACCTTATTACGATCACGTAGCCATGTTCGATACAAACAATGGTTGGACCATAATGGGCTTAACCGAAACTTAAAGTATTATTACGATAACGCTTGAACTTCGGCTTAAAAGCCTATAAAATGAAAAGAACAAGGGTGGAACACTTACAACTGATCCAGGAGAAATGATTAGAACTCAGAGGATGCTCCCAAAGCTCAGGAACTTCCAAGAGTGAGTAGAGAGAAAGAAAAGAGGAGGTGCAAAGAAAAATGGTAGCACCAAGGTGCTATTTATAGTGTGAGGGAGTGTATGGAGTTGATGCCACGTGTTAGAGGAGTTCTAGGAGACCTCCAAGTGTTCCATGAGGTGTCCAATACCAGAATCAAGCTCATGGTTTCGAATTGGAGGAGCTAGAGTGGTTTTGAGGGGTGGCCAAGCATGCAAACTTGCAGTTGACATGATCATTCTTCCTAGAGGGGCTTCTCGCGCCCCGCAACAGGAACAAGGAATGCCGGTCGCGACCTGTGACCTCTTAAAGTTCCAGTAAACCAAGTTTTAAACTTGGCAAGATTAGTCCCTGGACCTTTAAACCTATTATAACTTTAAATTTCAGCACTTTTGGCCCTTCAAGTTAGGTTTTTGGTATTCTTGGGAGCATACCCGAGCATCATTAAGCTCCAGGTCCGTTAAAAGGTCACTCAGAGGCATAGTTTAAGCACGTTGACACTTTTTGACCCCTCAACTATACAATTGTCGTTCAGAGGTTATAAAATAACATTACGACGAATTTAGTCCCTCTCGTCGAACACGTGGCAAACGAGGATTAGCAGGACACATGTCGGTATTTTAATGGACACGAAAATTCGAGGTGTTACAAATACACTAATAACCGAAGCATTGGCGGGGACGGATGCACCCCCTTGCCCCTTAAAAGCTCCACCTTGCGACTCATCGATCACCACTTACATCGACGGTCTCATCCCACATAACTCTAATATTCGTCGTTATCACAAGATAATAAGCACCTTCTCATGAAACCCAATTACATTATGGTTCAACACATGCAAGCAAACACCATATTTCAACAATTATATAGAGAGAGAAAGCGTACTGTACAATTTTGCTTAACGTACGCTGTGAAGATATAACATGCGGATATTGGGTTTATAACATGCGGATTTGTGTTGGGGAGGTAAATCCATAAAAAAAAATTCTGCATGTTAAGAAAAAAAATCCGCATGCTAAATTGAGTTAATGATTTGGATGAAAATGGTAAGAAAAATGAAACCTCGGGTCCAATTACAAAAAGGTTTTATTTTTAACTGAAGTGGCAGAAGTGACCAAACCCCAAGAACGATTTTGACATTTTACACTAAACGTTTTTATACATTAAGGGTGCATTCATTTTCTTTTACCTGATAACTCACACATATTCTAATCTTCTAAAATTACACTTTTATCATTATAGAACTTAAACCTTCAATCTCATAAAAAATGGACACATTTTCTATATATCATTTACATTGATGTCGTTAGGGTGGAGGGGCCCCTTTCTTGCAACCCCTTCGAACCTATAATCAAACCCGCTTACCATCTAGACAAACTCACGACGATGTTTCAGCGATACCTGGGTGAACACATGAACCCATCACGTAAGCTACGCTGTCCACCTTTAGACTACAAACCCTTTAGTATGAAACAATTACAGTCAATAAATTATCTGAAAATTAATTCTCTTGTAAATTCCATGGTATCACTTAACTTCATGCATAAATCAACAAAGTTTTAACTAGTTGTATTTATAAAGTTAAAAGAATCTAATATATAACTTTAAAAGATCATGAATAAAATTATTTGAAAAAAAAATTCTTCATACCCATCATATATCAAAAATCATAAAGCACTAGTTTGTTTTGATTGGGATGAATCAACTTAATGATTTTATATGTTGAATGAATGAATTGAAGACCCAAGTAACAAAAGGGATCAAATGCAATTTATTGTTAGTTAGGGAAGCAAGGTGTAATTGACCCCACCCTAAATTCCCAAACAGTAACACACACCCCTCTCCCTACCCCACCCCACCCACCAACATCTCTCTTCTTTTTGTATTCTCTCTTTCCACTTTTTATATCACAACTATCCAAAAAGGCCTCTTCACACTATACGCAAACAACCCCCCCCCCCCCCCTCTCTATTCATATCTCTCTCTATATTACAACTATCCAAATGAAGAATCTATGCCTTTGATCAGTCCATGGAAAAGAAACCGGTCATTCAAAGAGTAACTCAGACAATTCAAACATAATGGCAAGCACAACATTTTCTGACCAGATTCCGGCAGTTTATAGTGGTGTTGGTGGTGGCTTTTTTGATATGCCTCAAGGGTGCTTGGACATGTTAAATTATCAGGATGACGGTGGCTCGTCTGTCTTCGATATGTTTCAACAACCGGACTTGGTACCTGAACAAAAACATCATCTTCTACCACCGGTTTCCACCGTGCCGGAGACGGCTGAGATGGTCAATACACCCACGCAGAACTCTTCTTCCATTTCATGGTCTTCAAACGATGCAGCCAATATTGTTGATCAGGAGAATAAAAGCAGATCTGTTCAAGAGGAAGATGATCTTCATGATGGTGATTATGATCAAGAAAAAAGTACTACTAACAAACAGTAAGAACCCTAATTTTCTTCACTACAGAACACACACTGTTGGGTGTTTTTGTGTCTGCTTACTGTGTGTTTTTCACACACTATTTGGTGTTTCTTGTGTGTGTTTTCTTTCACACACACATGTGTGTTTTATGTGTTTGTGTGTGTTGTTCATCAGATCCATCATGCTAAATGAATATCAAGAAATATCTTTCATCAAAACTAGCACACACTTATGGTGTAATTTTTTTGGGTGTGTGTATTTGGTGTTTCCTGTGTGTGTTTTTAACCACACACACAAGAGTTTGTATGTGTTCTTCATCAAATTCATCATTGCTATATTAATATCAAGAAAACATCTTTTACAAAATTAGCACTCACTTATGATGTTTTGTGTATGTGTGTGTGTTGATGATTAACCTTTCATTTTTCTTTTTTTTTTACACACACACATGAGTTTTTATGAGTTCTTCATTCCTTCTTCATTGCCAATTAATGAAATCAAGAAAATTAGATTGCACTAGTTAATTTAATTTTCAGATATTAAATCAGTGGTTCTGACCCAGAAAAAGAAAGAAAAAAAAAGAAAAGAAAAACCATTAATTTCTAGTTTCACACATACACGTTTTGTTCAAGATCTTTGAAATAGTTAGGTCCTTTTCACACACACATAAACACACCCAAAACTGATTTGACGAACAGGTCTTATGTGGTGCATCAGTTTTCTAGATTTGACAGATCTTTATTTTTATTTTTATCTATATTGTTTTATTTATTACAAAATAATTTGTTTTTTTTTCTGATAAATAATATATTTTATATATGTGGGTTGAACTAAAATGTGGCTGTTTCATTGTATTTCGTAGCTTAAAACCCAAAAAGAAGAACCCAAAAAGGCAAAGGGAACCAAGATTTGCATTCATGACAAAGACTAATATTGATCACTTGGATGATGGTTATAGATGGAGGAAATACGGTCAGAAAGCTGTGAAAAACAGCCCTTTCCCTAGGTATACTCTCTCTCTAGATTCCATCTGTTTCTCTCTCTAAACCCTTTTTTGTTGCCCTAACATATAACTATATATTTTGGAGTTTTGATGCATTCATATGATGTTATTAAAGATAGTTCGTATAGAGTCTTGTTCAGATTGATATTGTATCAATATAAACACACATCGTGTTCAGATTGACATGGTATCATTAAAAACACGCATATATACACTCAGTCAATTATATTTTGTAAAGATTGAAGCAATTTTATTGTTGTGCAAAATATATAGGAGTTACCATAGGTGCACAAGTGTGGCTTGTGGAGTAAAGAAGCGAGTCGAAAGATCATCCGATGATCCATCAATCGTGATCACAACTTATGAAGGTACCCACACTCACCCGTATCCGATGACACCTCGAGGCAACATCGAGATCTTGTCAGAAACCACCAATCATGGTGGCGGTGTGCCATCTTTTCGTTTTACACAACCTCACTACCAACACGGGCAACCACAACTACTACCCTATTTCCAAAACCAAACAACACAATCATCTTCTCTAGGCTTTAACACCACTAATGCTAGTGCCCATCCATCATCATACTCCCATCTACTTCAAGAAAGACGATTTTGCCCTTCATCTTCTTCTACATTGCTTAGAGATCATGGACTGCTTGAGGATGTCATCCAATTCCAGTTTCAGAATGATAAGCCCAAAGAAGAACAGAATTAAGGTGGTGTACCATATAAATTAAGTACTTTTGAGCAATCTTTATTATCTTATGTACTAGCAAAGTTCGATGATCATTTTTTCACGTGTTAATTGCCTAATTTTAGGTAATTAGAATCACAAGGTTCATTGTTGCTTAACGATTTTCGATCATCGAATCAGTGTACAATGACTAGGTTTTTATTTTTTGGCTTTTTAGCTTAAGCTAATTATGAAAGGGTTTTGTTGATGTTGGTTCTTTCGTTTGTTCACTGTACCTGCCAGATATTCCCATATCTTGCTATTGGGATTTAGGGTATATATGATATTGTACATCTAAATATATTTCATTTAAAGTTCTTATTCCGTATACTTGTCCAATAAGGTTTTTGTCATGTAGTTTTAGTTGATAGTAATTTTTGCATCACAAAATAATGTCTTTTAAATATATAATACATCATATATGTATATACATAATGTTACACATAGGTACATTACATACACATGTATGCTATGATTAACAAGTAGGGGTGTTCGTCGGGTTTTTTAATCGGGTTTCGGGTTTTTCGTGGTTTCAAAGCTAAATATTTAACCCGGTAACCGAACATTCTAGGTTCGGGTTCTTCGATGTTTGGGTTAGATCGGGTTTCGGGTTAGAAAATAAATTGGTTTAACATAAAAGTACAACCTTTTAAATTTTACAATATCAATATCCGTTATTAACGAACACTATAAAAATGATTTGTAAAACAACTCTTGTATGTTGGATATTGAAGATATCGAATGTATACATGCTTTGATTTAAAACTTTTAAAAATTAGAGATATGGATGAACTTTATGATTTATAATTTTTAAAAGATAGTGATTTAAAATTTTGAAGATATGGTTTGCTGCATCATGGAATAGGAAATGATTTTAGGTCCTTTTAAAAGATATAGCTATATCTATAAAATATACTAATTGTTTTAAATCTATTTCGGGCTTTTCGGGTTAAACTAGTTACCCATTATTCAACCCGTTAACCAATCCATAGAAGTATATTTGGGTTCAGGTTTACATTATTCAGTTACAGGTTCTTCAGGTTTCGCCTACTTCGTGTTCGAGTGACCTCGGTTTTCGGGTTTCGATTAAAAAATACAGCCTACTAACAAGCATCTTTATATATCGTATTGTTGTTGTGCATGCTTTGATTTTTCGAGAGCACACAATACTAAAATGTTGATTTTAGTCAACCCTAAATGTTTGAAAGAATTGGTTTTACTGAGCATTTCACTGTTAATAGCGATTTGTATCTCTTCTAAATGTTGTATAAAAGTTTAGTAAATGAATCGAGGCTGGGGCAAGGGATTGAAGTTACATAAGCCAACTCGAGCTTGGCTCATAAAATGTTTGCGGCAGCTCTGTATTCTTTAAATTTTGTTTTCTTGTATATATATATATATATACACACACATAGTACACATTTATGTAAAATTTGGGTCATAATTTTGGGTTTTAATTTATATGTGTTTATGTTTGAGCTTTAAGTGATTAAAACAATGGAAACAAGCGAACCAACAAACCTACTTACTTTTGCTCAAGCTCGGCTCGTTTACAAAACGATCCGATTTCCAACGAGTTTTATTTCGAGCAACACTTGAGCCACAGCTTTTTATATATCCCTAAGCATAAGGCCACTTAAAATAAAGTTCGTAGCGTACGTTCTACAGAAAAAAAAGCATTTTTGGTCTGGATTTGGTATGTTTACTATTACTTTAGCAGCAATATATAGATATATATAGTTCACTAATCGCTATTGATCAATAATACACTCCTCAGGATATATTACTAACAACTTTTTTTTGTATAGTGTCACCCTAATTGAGGTAATACTTACATTGGTCCTTACCTGTAAAAGCACCACCCTAGTACTCCAACATGGAGTTGGTCATTATATTTAATTTTACAAATATATTAATTATCATTTTCGCCGCTTAAAAATGTGGCATTTCAACCATAATGCAATTCTTGTTTGTTTCAGAAGAACTATAGTACGCTTGAGGATGGTGCACGCTATATACGCATAGTAATCCTTGTATATAAATGGTGACCTCGTACGTGCTAATGCTAGGATGGTCAATGTATGCAACTTTTCGTCGCAGTAGAGAATTGCTCTAGTTGCCTTGAGCGTGGTAAGTCTGGTGATGCGTTTACACACAACCTTTGTGTCAAGAATCTTCTTACACACACCACAAATGAGAGTGAATGTATGCATTAAGAATAGTGTTGAGTTCGAACCTTAATATTCACGGCAGAATTAAAGCGCTGATTCTCAGTCTCTAAAATTCATCCGATTTTCTTATATGGGATATGATTTTTTTTAATTAAAACATGTGTTAGACCTTATAAGGAACCCTGCTAAAAGAATTATGGTCAAGCTGATAATAATGGCTTCGTTGATTATTATAAATCACTCTCTGTTTAATGAGGAAATTTATACGTTTCATGAAAAAGTAGAAAAAAATAACACAATTACACTTGAATAAACATGTAGTTTAATCAGATACTGAAAACTTGAAAAAATATATCATTAACAATTTTACCCTATTTATAAATTGACAAATCAACATTAGTTAATAACTAGTGTGTTTATAATTGCCTGACTGCATTTTTTTTGTCCATACTAACTTAAGAATATACATACTAATATATTTACTTATTAGTTTTTATTCTAACAGACAAGGTAGGAGGCGAATTGTACTATTTCGACTTTATCCCATTTTTAAGATATATAGCATAAGCCATATCCATGGTTATGCACAACACGTAAACTTGTCCCCACAGATTTTGCTTGCTCATATGCTTGATACCATCGCTATAGACTCCATACACATTAAAACCCACTAACTTACTCTCATTTTTCTTTTATTTTAGTTTATCTATTTTTGTTCATTACGCTCAAGTTCAAAATATAAATAGTTATCAGTAGATATTGGACTGCTTCTTTAAATCTTATTGATTTTTCCATTTTTAAAGCTATAAACAATTTTAAGTGTTTATGTACATGTTGGTAAACTTTTTTTTTTGGGCTAAAGTAATAATCACCAACATAATGATTGATGAAAAATGATCGATGAAAACCATAACTCCTAGAAAACACAATTAAAGTTTTTTAATAATTAGTTTTACTTTAGATTATTTAGGTTGAAATTGAAATATCCTTGAATGAAATTAACGTTTCTATTTTATTTCTGTATACAGTCAATATTTTGTTTTACCTACCTAGTACGAATGTTAAATGTTTAGGTTAGTAGAGCACTGAATATAAATTAAAGGGTAATTTATCATGAAATCATTTCTAATATGTGTTGATTATTTCTATAAGTATATAATATAAAACATTTAAAATTATACCTGCTAAGCTAGCAACCATAGCATGGACTGATGTAGATGACATAATTGTTAGCTTTGTCTGATTCTCGTTTAAGGTGTACAGTGGCGGATTCAGAAATTTTTGCCAAAGGGTTCACTTTTTTAAGTGTTCCAAAATCGTATGTCGAACATAAAAAAGATACCGGTCGATTTGACGATTCGGGTAGGGTAAGGTTTATCACATAATAAAAGTACGATAAAATAATGAAAAAAACATTGTCATGATAAATTTAAAAAACACGTAACATAAATAAGATGGTCTTTATGAATTAAAAAAAACATACCTACATTTGTTTTCTGCGAGGTTTCATCTTTTGAAAATGTTGCATTACATTCTCGATCGAAACTTGTTGTAAGAACTCTCTTTCAATGTAGCAAATGCAACAAGAATCGTTCATGTATCCATCACCCATCCTATTACGTAATTCCGTCTTTACGTGCTTCATTGAAGAGAAACTTCTTTCAACGCTATAACTATGTGACAACTTCATTAATCGATAGACCAACTGATAATCAATGTTTTTTCTTGTTTCCACCATCTTTTGGCAAGATCCTTATCCCATTCAGTTTGTCAAACCGACAATCTTTTTTCACATTACGAAAGGACCTGGGACATTACAACATGTAATCACCAACCATGTTTACATCAAATTTTTGCCAACCGTCTAATGTCATCAATCTCCATCTTGCTCTATGCTTCATCCACAGGTAAGTGGTCTCTTTTACCTCCATTATTTTTGCTGTTTGTATGTAGGTTCCACTTAAAACCATTTGGTTCCTACATCTCCAAATGGCCCAGAACACCATCATGATCACACTTATTTTTCGTTTCTTCATATGTCTTTTTTAATAGCTCCTTAACAACAGATTAAGTGGTTCTCTAATTTGGAAGATTCATTGCTTAATACACAACAACTATATATGGTACAAAGGTATATAAATATGCAATTGTCTTACTACCATACTTTAGTAAGACTATATAAATATGTAATTCGTTTTTTAATTAAAAAAACCGCAAAAAAACGGAATAAATCATACTCGAACTCGTGAACTCAATGTTAACAGGTGCGTAGACTTACCAGTGAACCAGCTTACTCATTTGTCTACAAGGTTCCCCTACAAAATATTTAGGGGTTCCTTCAGAATGTTGTATGTGACTTAACACTATAAATTATGAACCAAACGGGTTCCTGGAAACCCCCTAACCAAGAGTAAATCCGCCCCTGAAGGTGTATATTAGCGATGATGATTAGTTGTTCTTGAGGGGATGAACTTGTGATATTTGGAGAGAGAGGAGGATGATTCTTAGTGATGTTATTTGTGGGCCTTTAACTCTTTTTAATTATCTCCTTAAAATACACGCAAACCTTTATTAGTTAGTAATGGTAATAGGATCCATCAACAATTACCAACCAATATAATAATAAGGTATAATTATATCATTTTTTATCAAATATAATATAAATGATTATAATGGCCACTTGATTAAATATTATTGATATATTTGATCTAACATTCTCCTACTTCGTCGAGTAATCATATATTATGAGTATTAAATAAGCATGATCAGGAGTTAATACTTCTTTTAGCTTTAAACCAAAAACCGTAGCAGAGAAATGCAGGTATTGAGTAATCATTCAACTTAGTACCCCCATTAGTCATACTACAACCTCATTTAAAACCTAACAATTAGATAAAAATTTACAAGTTAGCCCTTTAAACGTTTGATTTGCTAATGATTTTTCTATATGTCATTATGCATGCAGAACATATTTATAGACATACAAAATCAAAACTGATGAGGAAAACTAATAGTTAATCATTCATAGTACGATATGCAGTTGATAGGATCATTAGTTAAAACTCGTCTCCATTATAAGCGCTTATAATAAGACTTATGGGTAATAGACCTTCAGTTGTAGGATCCTTGAGCATATCATGAATGTATTCGATACAAAATTTAGTTTTCTCAGTTCGTTCATAAACGAACAATTAGTTTAGTATTGAAATTTAACGCAACACCTCTCAAACTGTTACTGTTGGAAAAACAAGGTAGCTGACTTTATCAGAGTAAGGGGTTGTTTGTTTAGCTCTTAATGGGGCTCTTAATGGTTCAGACATCTACTGTTTCAACACTTAATGGTTCAGACATTTGTCTCTGAATGGTTAAGCATTATACTGAGTCTGAATGATTAAGACCTCTAATCTGAATTTGCCAGACATTTTCCTTGAACGATTAAGCATTTACTGGCTCTTAATAGTTTAAACCTGTAGGTCCACTTGGAGGATCAAGTTACCTATTCCTTGTTTTTAACACACTAACAGTGCGGAATCCTTTTTAGCATGCAAACCGAAGCAAAACAATGTAAATGCAAACACAAAGTAACCAAAAGATTCACTATCTTTAGATTAAAGTGGAAGAGAATCAGTTACACATACACACAGTGTCAAACTCTCTAAAGACTCTCTTTGTGAAACTGTGAACTAATGAACTGTATATATAGGCAAAGTACCCAGCAACCCTACGAAGAAGGTTGCTGGGCTACGAACAACTGACACTCCATGAAGAATGGTTCTTCGTGGGTCTTCTCAACGAACAATCAACTACCAACGAAGAACAGTTCTTCGTGGCCTTCCAGATCAGCGAACAATCAGTTGTTCATTATAAATGTTATCCTACGAAGAATGTGGGTTCTTCGTAGGTTACCTTATACAGACAATAATGACAATTTACCAAGATAATCAACACATACCAACTAACAGTTGCATTGCATACTGTTTTACAAAATAGTACAACATAAACGTCGTGCTAAGTCGAGATAGGAGGATATCTCGACTTGGCGATTCGAACAAAATACATACACGTAAACAAAGACCGTACAACTACCAAAAGCTAAGAACAAGCTATAGACACAAAACTGTACCAACAAACTCCCCTTGTCTATAGCTTGGTCTTCGGTCTTCATTCCTTGTTCGCCTCGGTCCATGAGCTACCAGAGTGAATACCCCGATAGTAACAAAAACAAACAACCCGTTGAAACAGCAATGCTTGATACACATCTTTGTCTTCATAAAACATGTCGTGCTCAAGCAGCTTCTTGATATCGTTCTTTGACATGTTCACCACCCACATTGGGTCTAGCATCCGGAAATTATCCTTATCGTCCTTGAACACGATAACGGCTTCATGAGTATCAGAACCATAACACCACAAATGCATGTTCCTAGAAAGTCTTGTTTCATCGGCATTAACAAAATCTCCTCCAACACTTTGACTTTTTGGTAAACGAGCCTGTATTTTCCGGTGTTTGTTTCCAGATCCAAAGTGTATTTGATTTGCTCGTATCTTGGAAACTGCGGCTTGTAGAGTTCATCCTTCCAACCCTTCCGACGCTCAACCCGAAGCTTTCGAGCAAAAAGGATAACACCTTCATATTTCGACCGATTAATCACGTTCAACCTGGACAAAGTAGCAACATCATAAAAAGGTAAAGTTAGCATGCTCAAGAGCGATCTGAAGTATTGGATGTCACGTTCTCGTTTGACTGCCATGCAATTATCTCTTCAATGAACATCAAACTAAGAATGCGACCATGTGATCGATCTTTCATAGACTTCATGCAATCTACTTGAGCCGGCGGAGGAGTAGGCTTCGGATGCTTTGCTAAAAATTTTCTTCGCCATTCTTCAAAAGTATCTGTAGAAGTATCAACGTATCTCGAATTTTCAACTTTTCATCAATCTCGTCTACATTCTCCTTGAGCCAATCATCATCAAAAGGATTCAACTCCACGCCATCCTCACGTACATACTTTGCCTTCTCGGTATCCCCCTCGAACACGATCTCTTCGATATCTTCAACGTTTGTGTTACCAGGTTCACTCGGTATCTCATCAATGGTAGATTCATCTACCTCCTTCATTTCCTTCAACCTCAAAATCTATTCTTGAGAGAGTTCAGAGACAAACTCCCTTCTTCTAATTTTTCCCGGTGATAGGATGTAAAGACTTCAGCCGTTGCACATCAATGGCTTCAGAAGTAGTAGCAACCTGACCAGATCTTGAACCTTCACCAACAACCACATCATCTAGACTCGCACTAGAACCACCTGCAGATCTATATTTTCCAACTCCTCTTAAACACTTCCAGACCTAGCAACAACTTGAACAGAACTTGAAGCACCAGCTGGTGTAGAAGCAGAACCTTCTGGTTGAGCAGACGAAGCAGACACATCAGGATTTCCGGGATCTTCACTATCGTGATCTCGCTTTTGTAGAACCTCATGTGCCTTACATCTATCAGCCCAGAACACATTAACCCGTTTTCTTTAAGTTCATAGCTACCAGCCATATGTTTTACATTCTCAGCTATGGTCTTGTTTCTCGAGTCATACCAGTTGGTTATCTCTGTGTACTTCCCAGAGAGCTTCTCACTAGAATGTATAACTTAGTGCTCCGTTTTTTCATTCTGTTCATCTCAATTCCACGAGCATTATCAGCTGTACGCATCTATAGCAGCTGAGCAGCTCGCTCATCGTCTGCAGCTTGTAGCCGAGCATTCTCAGCTCTCAACTGTATAATTTCTGCTTGTTGTTTTTGAACAGTGCACTCAAGGTGTTGATCTCCATTTGTTGTTTAACAGTGGTGTTTCTTGTTGCAGACATGAAATCCATATGACGGTTTACTTGAGTTGTTGCTGCCTGAAGCTGTGAGAAAAAAAAGTGTACTTTCTCACTATCGTTCATGTGCTCAAATCTTTCCTCAAGTGATTCTGAACTTTGTTTACGAGTTCTTTCACGAGCAACTTGAGTAGAAGCAGGTGCTGTAAACAGAGGAGGAGTTTGACGTGGGCTAACTGAAACAGTGGCAGTTGTAGTTCCTGTTGACCGACCAGGAGAAGCTACCAAGGCTTCAGTCTCCTCGCAGTGAAGACTTCTTCTGTCGTTGGCCCAGTAGTAGGATCAGGTTGAGAAGTAACCTCCGGCTGAGCTGATGATGAACCAACTGTTTCCGACTCTTTTTCTTTCATCGAATCGCAACTTGTTTCTTTCGAGCCTTTTCAGACTCAGTATCTGAAGGAACATAATCTGGATCCGCCACCGTACGAATCTTTCTTAATCGACGAACACCACGTTCGTCAAGATAGTATTCATATCCTGGCTCTGGAGGGTTATCTTCCTCTTCCTCACCCGCTTGTCTTCTGGTTGTTTACTAACGTCACCACCAGTTGGAACAATACTACTATCCCCACCTTCTCTGCCATCTCCACCATCATCACCATCATCATCACTCTCATCATCATAGTCCCTATCTTTCTGTTTTCTCCCAAACATATTTTCCATCATTTTTCTCAAAGTAGGTTCCTCGTTGTCAGAGTCACTGTTGTCATGACGCCATTTATCATTTTCCGGTGCTACGTATGTGTCGCTTCCTAGAAATCCAAACAACTTTCTAGGAGTCATACTTTCTGTATATGACTTAGCAACATTTCCTTTAAAGACCCTTAACGAGTGTAGTTGCATATCATCAATCTTCAGAGTATCATTCGTAACTTTTGGAAGATCTGGATGTTAACATTCATTACCATCTGTAAAAAGCGTGGATACATCCAAAACTTGCTTCCCACAGTCGTACACCAGTCCTAGTCAAATTCTCCCTCATGTTCGCCAAAATATACTTTGAAATACTAAACGTTTTGTTTAGCATCAAAACAACCATCATTCCAACTAAATCAGGATTAGCCATATCGTATCCACTTCTACGATTGCTTAAACACTGAATTAATACAGTAAGAGAAACTTATACCGAAGTGATAGACCAGACTTGTTGATTTGGTTTCCAAGAATATCCCCTTGAAATTTCATACATAGCAAACATCCTCGCTGACATTTAGTTGGTACTGAAAAAGGTGTGTTAGGATCATCATTCAACTGTAACACGTTGCTTAGAATCTTGGCCGTAACAACAACGTCCACATTGTTCACCTTCCCGTGAACACCTTCTTTGCCATCAATATCAACTGCTTCGGCCGTATCCCAGAATTCCTTGATCAAGGCTCGGTATACCAGCGTCTTGTGAGTGATAGCATAGCTAATTCGAGAGTCCCGCAACCACTTCATAATGCCATCATATTCAGCTACCTTGTTTTCTGGATCCAAAAAGGCAATCATGATATGTCGAGATTCCGACATAATCTCCACTTCACTCTTATCTTCCTTCTTTGTTGCGGGTTTACGAGCTTTCGGTGCCATTCTACACAAACACATACCCACAATGTGAAGAAAGATAGATTAAAGTTGAAACAAACTCTAAACATGCTAACTGTGAAATCTGTAAGTCCACTGTGAACACAAGTCATCCCAACGAACAACCTTAAGTTCACTGTGACTGTCTACGAAGAACCAACAATTGGGCGAAGAACTGAGAATTTGCCACGAACAACAACCAAGGTTTTGTTGACTCCAGTTCTTCGTTGGATTCACATCTACGAACAACCATGATCAACGAAGAACTTGTTCTTCGTTGACTCTGGTTCTTCGTCTTCCTAGTACCCAGCGAACAACCATGGTCAACGAAGAATCCGTTCTTCATTGACTCTAGTTCTTCGCCGAAGGATTCTTCGCTGGAAGGTTCTTCGCCGAATTAATATCACAGTTAGTTATGTCAGAGACAAACACCCACATGGATAAAAATCCCTGGCAAACAAGATCAAACACCCAGTTCATTTACTTCTTACCATCATTCTTGACAAAAACTCAACATATCACTAGTCATGTAAAACCCATATACTCAAACATCATGTTCATTATAATCCAAAAAACATATACATCTACATAATATACCAAAGCATCACATGATTTTGTTTGAAGTAAAAACATATATAATACCCATTTATCATAACAAAAACATTCATTCAAGGATTTTAAAGAGGGGTTTTATCATGACCATTTTAGTCTCTGTCAAGATTTTATTTGTGAGATTTGAACCGAAACATTTGTGTAATGTTCTACCTTAGATTGATTATTTAAGAATAACACAAACAAGATGAGATTTAAGGTCAGTGAAGGGTTTCTTCTTAATGAAGAAGACAATGAACAGTTATGAAGGTTTTGAAAGAAAAAGGTGAATGGTAAAAAGTGGGTTGTTGAAAAAGATAAGGTTTTCACCGCCATACCCTCCTTTTATACCCTGTTCCCCCACGAAGAACCTCTCCTTCGACGAACAACTAGCCTGCTCGACGAAGAACCATTCTTCGTCGAGGGCTTCTACGAAGAACTCTAAGTGGGCCGACGAACAACCAGTTTCTGGGATTAACACTTAGGCCCAACTCTTTTCAACAAAGAACTATATTCTTCGTCGATATGAACTTTCGTTGACTGGTTCTTCGTTGAACCAGGTTCTTCGCAGTCTTCACAGATCACCAGCTACCAACTTATGAAGTATTTTAAACATGAACAGATTTTGAACATCTTTGGATTTATCAAAATGCACAGTGAACATTATGAAGTTGTGTAGATTAAGCAAGGTTGATTTTAGGACTTCACCGGTAGAAACCATTCGAGCTTCAATGTCGACTAAAGAAAATTAACGGTAAGACTAAAAACAACTTAAAATAAGCAAACTACGCTAAAAACAAGACCTACACTGTACATTACTTTAAGCATCTTTTTGCGGGTTTCAAGGTAAGAGAATCATACCAGCTTACGGTTTGGTCAAGCACGATTTTCTAAATTCATTTTAAGTTGAATATGTACTTTACCCCGATTACCGATATTGTTATCCACCTAAACTCAGCTTATCAGATGTAATCACGTTTAAGTGATATGATTTAATGTAGATTTATACTTACTAGCCGGTGTTCATCCACTTCACGACACATTCCCGTATCAAGATATGCACGAGAGTTCATCTTATGATGAGTATACCGCTTATCATCTGTTTTGACGTATATGATGTGAGATGCTCACTTATTTTGATTGAAAACAAGCCCTATGTGATAAAGTCACTTATTGATGAGGAACTTGATTTTCAGATGCATGCAGGGCACAGGAGCAAGTCCGTGAACAGGTTATTACCATCGTACCGACAAAGAGACGAACTTGACTCCCGCAAAAACTGTGATATATTATCACTTATTCATTTGGTGGATGTGATATTTTTATCACTTATTGATGGTCGTATGCAATATTTACACGTATGTATGGTATCATGGAAGTTCTTGACTTGCGCCCCCGTTATTTTTCGGTTTAAGATTCAACCGTGATACCCAGATGATAAACAAGCATAAAGACACATATCCAGAACCTCGGCATACTATCAAACGAAATTTCGGTACCAAGACCATATGCCAATGAATGTTCCCACCTGACTTTCAGTTCGTTATATTTATATCAACCTGCACATTTTAATCTGATTGTGAGTCTACCGTACATCGTTAGTTAAGCTACTTATCATTTTGTTTTGCATTTTGACCGCACTTGACTAACCACTGGTGTATCATTATCTTCTCTTATCTTTCCAAGAAACTCATTTTGGTTTTTCAATTTTCTATTGTTTTTGTATTTTTCTGGATTTCTCCCCCTTAAATGCAGAAAGTAAATAAACAAAAACATACTTTTGTATTTTTGAGTTTTTCTCATGTTTTTGTATTTTCTTGAAATTTTCTCCCCCAAAATGCAAAAAGGTAAATAAATTTGAAAATCTTTTTGTATTTTTAGCATTGTTAAAAAAATATTTACAAAAACGATTAATCGACGATGATTTACTCGGGTTTCACCTTGATGCCATTTATCTAAAGCAAATAATCAAATCGAGATTTATCAAAAGCTTTTGTAAACAAGTCGGCACGTTGGTGATCAGTGTGAATCTTAACAACATCGATAAGTTTCTTTTCATAACAATCTCGTATGAAATGATACTTAATCTCGATGTGCTTTGTTTTGAGTGTGTAAGGATTACGGGTAATCTGTAAAGCAACTTCATTATCAACATGAACATGAGTAGTTAGAAATTCAAAACCGTAGTCCCGCATCTGTTGTTGTATCCAAAGAACCTGGGAACAGCAACTAGAAGCTGCAATATACTCAGCTTCACATGTTGAAGTAGCAACACAGGTCTGCTTCTTGCACTGCCACGTGAGTAAACTGTTTCCAAGAAACTGACATCTCGCCGAAGTTGATTTTGCATCAAATTTGCAGCCACCGTGATCAGTATCACTGAAAGCGTAACCCGAAGTTATCATCCTTAGGGTACCAAAGACCAGTGTCTGGACAACCCTTCAGATAACGAAAAATCCTCTTTACAACTATGAAATGAGAAGACTTTGGATTTGATTGGTAACAAGCAAGCAGACACGTTGGATACATAATGTCAGGTCTTGATGCAGTGAGATACATGAGAGATCCAATCATTGCACGATAAAGAGATGGATCCATACTATCACCTCGACCCCTCAGGAGTAATCCCTGATTCTGGGCCAATGGAGTTCCAGCAAGCTTTGAATCTTCCATCTGAATCGCTTGAGAATATCCCCGACGTACTTGGTCTGATGAATGAAGATTCCTTCCTTAGATTGATGTACCTGCAACCCTAAAAAGAAATTCATTTCTCCCATCGCGCTCATCTCGAATTTCTCTTGCATCACCCGCTCGAATTCTTTGCACATCTCATCATTTGTTGACCCGAAAATAATGTCATCCACATACCTTGCACCAACATAAATCTCACCCTTTTTTTAATGAATAGAGTGCAGTCGATCAAACCTCTTCGAAAACCATTCTTGAGAAGATATGAAGACAGAGTCTCATACCAAGCCCTCGGAGCTTGATGAAGACCATACAACGCCTTGTTTAGAAGCCAAACTTTGTCAGGATGCATCGGATCTTCAAAACCAGGCGGTTGCATGAAGAAATGCACTTTTAACATCCATTTGGTACACAGTGAACTTCTTATAAGACGCATAAGCAAGAAAATCCTTATCGCCTCAATCGAGCCACTGGTGCATATACTTCATTGTAATCTATGCCTTCTACCTGTGCAAAGCCCTGAACAACCAATCTTGCTTTGTTACGCACAACAACATCTCGGTCATCCCGTTTGCACTTGAAAACCCATCTTGTGCCAATCTTCTTATAGTTCTCAGGTCTGTCAACCAGTTTCCATACTCCCAATTTCTGGAACTGTTGAAGTTCTTCCTGCATAGCTTCAACCCATGAATCTTCCTTCAATGCTTTTTTCCAAGACTTTGGTTCTACTTGGCAAACATAGCATGCAAAAGACCAATCGTTTTGTTCCCCGGATTCTCTGATAGCTACATACAATCCAACATTCTGATTGTTTCTCAGCTGATTACGCGTCTACACACCGTTTTGAACATAACCGATAATATTCTGCTGAGGATGAGTATTATGAATATGGGTTTCTGGCACATCAGGAACACGAGCATTGATACCCAAGTTGTTGAAGTTCAGATCAACTACAGATCAATATCTGGCATTGCCGAAGACGTTGAAGCATTACCTTCACCAGTACCTATATTGTTGTCCACATAAGTACCTTCAGAGACACCTTTAACAGGAACTGATGTAGCTTCATTTGCATCGTGATACTCTTCATCTTCAAACGAAACGTTGTAGTCGGCTGCATCTTCAAACATCTCATTTTGTCCAATATTGTTAACCGATGCCGAAGCTTGTGGATTAACAATAACTGGTCTCACCAATGACGAATCAATTGCAGTATCACTTTCCAATAACATATGTGCTGCTGCAGAGGCTTCATCAAAGGTGGCAGATTTAAGGAACCAAAAAGACCATCATAGTCGAACATCCACGGATCTCCCGGAGCCCTAACAGACTCAGTGTATCGTTGAACCTTGACTTCACCCCATTCCTCTATCTTTCGAGTAGATAGATTCCAGACCCTAAAGTTTGGAATAGCGTATCCAAGGAAGAATCCTTCAATTGCTTTTGCTCAAATTTTTCAATTTGCTCGATCATAGTGCATGGAGCTCCAAAAGGTTCCAAATAAGATACATCAGGTTTCCGTCGGTGCAGCAGTTCAAAGCAGGTTTTACCATGTCTCTTTACTGTAAGAACTCTGTTTAGTGTATAACAAGCAGTCGCCACAGCCTCCCACCAAAATTGAACTGGAAGTTGTGACTCCACTAACATAGTTCTAGCAGTTTCTATAAGCGTCTGATTCTTTCTTTCAGCAACACCGTTCTGTTGAGGAGTATAGCTAGAACTGTATTCATGTAGAATCCCTTTAGAAGTACAGAACTCATCCATAACCCTATTCTTAAACTCAGTGCTGTTGTCACTTCGAATTCTCCTTATCTTCAAGTTATACAAGTTTTCAATGAGAGTAAAGAGATTCTTGAGAATATCTAGAGTCTCGCTCTTGTGCGCCATTACCGCTCTCCATGAGAATCTTGAGTAGTCGTCAGTAACTACCAAACAGTAAGACTCACCAAAGTCGTCTTGTGTTTCATAGGTCCAAAAAGATCCATATGAAGACGTTCAAGTGGCATGTTAAGTGTATTGACCTTCTTGATAGGGTGTGATTTCTTTGCTTGTTTTCCTTTCTGGCATGATACACAGACATCTTGAAGATGAAAATTCTTAACATGCACACCATTCACTAGATTGTTCTTCACCAAATGGTTCATTTTCCTTAAGTGAATGTGTCCCATTCGCCTATGCCAAGAGATAGACTCCTTTTCGGTTGCTTTAGAGATGAAACAGGTAACTTATGCAGTTTTTGTAATCACTTGGCTCATATAAGGGATATACAACTCATTTATCCTTGGAGCCGACAGAAGAATCCATTCCTTTGGAATTTTAAAACCGGGTTTCAAGACATAGTAGCCAGCATCATCAAAATGCACGGTAAACTTCTTGTCGCAAATTTGAGAAACGCTAAGAAGATTGTGATCAATTTGTTGCACGTAATTGATCTTGTCGAAACTCACAATACCATTGGAGATCATTCCTTCCCCAGTGATGTATCCTCCCTTATCTCCAGCAAACGCGACATAGCCTCCTCTAATGCTTTTCACATCATACAGGAGCCTAAGATCGCCAGTCATGTGCCTGGATGCCCCACTGTCAACAATCCAGTGACTGTTAACAGTACCTCCTGAAGATGGGGACCCAAGCCTTAGTGGTCTTGGGTCTCCCCTTATCATCAAGAAATGTAATTTCAATTTCTTGATGATTTGGAAAAGAAATACCTCCCCCTGAGACATGATCCGATTTAGGTTTCCAAGATTGCTTTTGTGATTTACCAGATTTCTTGTTATTATTTACAGTTTTTGAAGATTCTGGTTTTGACACCTTTGACGAACTTGGTTCCTTTTCACCGACTTCAGAATTTAACGCCTTTTCAAGAGCCTTAACATTTTTGCGTTTTTGTTTAGCTTCTTGTTCCTTAACAATCCGTTTTTCTTGTTTAGGAGATACTAATCGGCGTTGTTCAATTTTCTCAAGTGGGGCATTATCAATAAATTTTGGCTTGGGCGAATTTGTACAATTTTTAATGATGTGTCCAAGCTCCCCACATCGAAAACATGACCTCCTTTCAACAAACATAGGAGATGAATTTTTCTGACTGGATGTTGAACTTGTAGGTCGTGAGGTACTTAGTTCACTATCACACCCATTGGTATGTTGGGTGTAATTGTTTTGTTCATTTCTTTTCAAAATTTTGACTTTGTTAACAAATTCTGTGTTAGATAAGTTTTCAAAAGCCTCAATTTTATCGGTACCCTTTGAATTCGCAAATTTTACATCCTTTTGTTTCTTCTTGTTTCGAGTCACCTTTTGATCAACCTTAGGTTTCTCGACTCACTTTTCTTGTTTACCTTTGGAAGCCATTGATTTTTGAGATTTGAGAGGTAATTTTTCGCATTGAGTTACTATTACATGTAACATCCGTCAAAAACGGATTTACCAAACCCGCTCCGTTTATCAACCGAACAGTCAGTTAAAATTTTCGTTGCGAATTAAATGCCCAAAATAATTTTAAACGATACACAATCAATTATTATACGGGACTATATAATTAGTTTTGAAAAACTGTTAAAAATCGCAAAATAAAAATACTTTGTTCCTGTCGGGTTTCGAACCCGGGTCAGTAACCGGTTCACAAACAAACTTAACACACAACACACAAACCACTGCGCCACTGATGTCTTTTGTTAACCATTAAGATCATTTATTTCATATCTTGACGTTCCGAATTCAAAACCGGCGCCCAAAAGTTCAGTCGTCGGAAATCCCGGTAATCTCGCGAGTTTTAACGACAACTTCCGTTATAACGTAAACATTTACTAAGACATCGGTTATAACCGACGTCTGAGTCCGCGACCAAAGTTATAACCGCCGGAGAAATTTAAACCAATGAATCTAGTTGGAAATCGGGCCAAATACATCGACGATTTGCCCTATAAAAACCACCTCGAACTTCTGCAAACCTTTTCGCTCAAAACCGCACCCTTTCTCGGCGAAAACTCTCTCGCCGGAATTTTTCTGTTTGTCGCCGGAAAACCGGGTTCTCCATTCCTGAGCCTTATTGAACCCCCTAAGCTTATACCGAAGTCACCCATACTTTTTTCAAACTTTCTGAAGGCTCGCTGCTGCAAGACACCTGACCCCGGAGCCTATTGCTGTCGCCGGAGTTCTGCCGGAAAACAGAGGAAGATAGTCGGTATACCTCTTCGCCTAATTTCTTTTTCTTTTCACTTATATCTCACCGTAATGAACTGAAACACGCTAAGAAACCGATTAAAACATTTAACCAGTCAGTTATCGATTCTGGTTAAAACTCAACGAAGAAGATGAAGTTCGGTAACTGATAAGTATAATTTAAAGCAAGATATTACTCGGGTTAGACACACAGTCCAGCGGTGGACTGTGTGCACAATAAACACTAACGTCTCGAGTTCGAATCCTGTTCCACACACGCGGCCTTAATAAAAATGATTTTTTTTATTAACCGAACCGGAGTCATACTGATATATGTTAAGTATATTAATAACCGGAAAGATAACCAAGTTAGACACACAGTCCAGTGGTGGACTGTGTGTATGTTTATATCACAGGTCACGAGTTCGAGTCCGGGCTACTGCACCGACTCGGACAATTATCTATTTTTTTTTAAAATAAGACAGAAAAGGAAATAACTAATTTGTGTTTAACTATAATAAAAATCAGTAAAGTTAACAAGTTGGACACACAGTCCAGCGGTGGACTGTGTGTTAGTATAAGCCACAGGTCCCGGGTTCGAGACCTGTGGAGCGCACCGTCTAATTCAATTAAAGTGTTTTTAAAATAAAAGGATTTTCTGTTTAAACTAGTTAATACATAAATATAATTAAAAACATATATATAACGGGTTAGACACGTAGCTCAGTTGGTAGAGCTGCGTGCACGCGTACGGGAGGTCTCGGGTTCGAGCCTCACCCAGCGCACTTATATTCGCACTCGAACCGGTCAATGGTCAGTCAACGGTCAAAGTCAAAGTCAACGTTCAGAAAAAGTCAAAATTTTTATTATTTTTATTTAATTATTTTAATTAAAAATCAATTAAAAATACTTAAAAATAACATTTTTAAGGTTAGAAAATAGCCTTAAACTCACAAAAATACACCCAACAATCCTACTAAAATAGATTAATAAAATCCGTTTACTTACCAAACCATAATGTGATTTATCTAGGTTAATCTCACTCGTGGTTAAAACCACTTCGCGTGCATTCAACATCATTAACCGAACGCACCCACTGTGAGTGAATCTTACAACTCCCCCGTTTAAATTACACGTTTTGGGGTGTGTCATGTGTCATAAAAATAATTAACTTGTTTATTTAAACTTGTGCCATACCACATCATGATCTAAACTTAGATTGTTTATATTGTTGTGATTACTTATTTCCTTTTGTCAAATTATATGAAACTCATTCATTAAGCCCATCAGTTCCTCGTGGAAGACGAGTTGAACAACGCGTGCCTCAAATCAAATTCATTATTGTTCATGTGTGTATCATTGAGTTTATATTGCTTGTAGTTGTGTCATTCATATTATCATGTTTATGCAATTCATTCATTAGGCCCCTCAGTTCCTCGTGAGAGACGAGTTGAGCATCGCGTGCCTCTAAATGTTCCATTATTGTTCATGTGTGTTTTATTTAATATCTTATGATTGTTGAATAAGTTTACATCTATTTTTACTCATGTTTGGTTGTGCACATATTTCATAATCAATTTAAATAAACTTGTTCAAATGTTTCCCATAGGATTCACTCGCCAACATTATGTTGATCTAAAACCTTTTTACACATGATACAGGTGAACAGGTCGAAGCAAAGAAAACATAGGAAATGCCTTAGAAGAGAACAAAGAAGCTTAGATTGATAGTTAGAACATATTGTATTTCTTATTGTAAATTTCCATTAAATTGTATTAATGAATATGAAATGCATAATAAATGTCATGAGCTTTGATGATAACCCAATCATGCCCCGATCACCTTTTCCGCTGCGGGTCGGGGTGTGATATTACATGTGGACTTTTCTTTCCCAAAAACTTGTTTGTTGAATTTTCAAAAACTTGGTCAATCAAAGCTGATTTACATTTCTTAATGGAAAGTCCTTGTTTGAATAGATTCTCTCGTCATCAACCAACTTATATAACAAGTTGTCACTTTCAAAGGTAGCAACAAGTGCTTCAATAGACTTTGCAGGATCAATCTCTTGTTTAACAACAGGCTTAACAATTTGAGTGGGAGGGTCACATAAGATGTGATTCTCGACTGGAATTTCCACTCCTTTCTTATTGTCAAGGGATTGATCTTGATTAGTCATATCTGATTCATCATCTGATGTTTCAGCATCCTCAACTATCGGAGGACTTTGTTCAGATGTCATCTTATCAGATTGTTTGATTTCATCAGAAACCTCATCCAATTTGAACCCTAACCCTGCTGCAAACTCATCAGGATTGAGTGGTACAGAAGGTTCAAATCGAGGCATTTCCTCTTCATCGGGCATCTTGGAATAGTTGTTCTCAAAGGGGGTGGACACGACTTATATCCAATGCACGACACATTTCCCTTTAGCTTTTGAACGTCAATGATGTGATCAAGCACATACTGGGAATTTGAATAACTTTCCAGTTTGAGCTTGATCGCTTCATACTTGCATTTTGCAAAGGCTAACTCTTTCTTTGTTTCTTCAATGATATTGATGTAATTATTAATACCTTTCTGCTTATTTAAGACAGTTTTGGTCAACTCAGAAACGCTTTTCTTTAATGTGTCAATTACGTCTTTAAAATCCTTTTCATTTCTAGTCAAAGCCAAGTTAGCTTCTTTGAATTTCGACAGTTCAATTACCAAATTATGATTATGAAGATTTGTTCTTTCAAACTTTTTTTTTAAATGCAATCATTGCAGACTTTGGAAGTATCAGATTTTACCTGACTTGTTGAAACTGCTACATTTGCCATAAAGGCGGTGTTGCAAGAAAAAGATCCATCTTTGTTGAACAACTTTTCAATTTCTTTTGCTGCAACTTCAGCCTTCTTGACTAATACAGACTTCTGCTTGTTCAGCTTCTCAGCATCTTTCAGCAGGCTTTCAACTTCAGCATCAATATCCAGTTTCACTTCTGAATCTGAACCATACCTTCCAACACTTGAGTTTTCTTCATCTGAGCTACCGCTGTATCCCGAACTATCATCATCTTCGGAAGCTTCATCCCGTTGGACCGATTTCACATGACTGATGATTTTGGCATAACATGTAGTACCTCCATGGTTTCCATCGCCCAATTGAACAGACAAGTCGCATCCTTCATCAGCTTGCACTACCAACGCTCTGTTTGTATTGGAAGAACCTACCTGATTAGGGTTGTTAACTGTAACTATTCCTCTTTCATTGTTAACTTGGGTGGTGTTGGATGTGGTTTGATTTCTGAAAGGATTTTGATTTCCTTGCTTTGCAGGTCGAGTGCATTCACGCTTGAAATGCCCTTTCTCACCACAGTTGAAACAAGTAACGGCATCTTTGTCAAAGTCGTTCTTGGTATCCCTTTTACTTTCCAAACTCTTTCTACCAGTCCTAGCCATGTAGTCCTTTGCTCTTCGAACCGCACTTGCAAATGCCCACTTGATGTCCATTAGATCCATCTCGTCCTTATCAATTTGTTGGTAGTCTTCATTTGTCAAATTGATGTTTCCAATTTGACCCGCTACCAATCCACAATAAGCGCTCACCATAGTGTTTAGAAGTTCCATGTGTTCTTTTGCAACTTCTACACTGACCTTTGAGAGGTGTGAGGTGTCAAATCTAACGGTATTGGGATTTGAAGGTTGAAAATTGTTCCCATAACAAGCTTGTTATGGTGCTTGTTGAGAGGCATAATCTTGGGGTTTTGGTAAGAAGGTACTAGGATCAAAGCCTTGACTGTAGGTTGGAGTTGATTGTTCAGGTTTCGGTGGTGGTGGCATGAATGGATTTGCATTTGATACAAATGCAGTTTGTAGGTTTGGTTGCGAAGAAGCACTAACACCTTTATTGGTGCCGCCAAAGTACATTTCTGGGTTTTGAGGAACTGGAATCCTTTTGGCCTTGCGGATTTCCTCCTCATTCTTGTTTTCCAACTTTTGAATAAACTCATAGATTTTGATAGAATCCAACACTCCTGTATGTTTTAACAAATCTATGAATTGGCCCCACTTGGGTGGTAATGCATCTGCAAATGGTGTGACTATTTCCTATTGAGATGCATTCACATGATATGAGTACATTTCACTTAACAAATGATAGAACCGAGTTGTCATATCATTTAGCGTCTCATTATCCATAAACAGGAACCCTTCAAACTCCTTCTTCAACAAATCATGCCGAACTTTTCTTGTAGCCGCGTTTCCCTCACCTCTTGCTTCTAATGTATCCCATAAGTTTTTAATGGAAGTACAATAGATGAATTGATGGTAAATGTCTTTATGAAGAGCTTGTGTGAGAATTGCAAAAGCTTTCTTTTCAAGATCATAAGCTTTCTTGTCAGGTTCGGTCATACTTGCTAAGGTTGTTGGATTGGAACCGGCTTCTTCAAGTGTAACATTATAAGGCGTGGTGAAACATGTCCATAACTCCGTGTTTTGACCAAGGACATATGTATGAAAACGTCCCTTCCATCCGGGATAATCATTCATATGATTCAATTTAGGTGGACGATTGTTACTACCAGCTTCACTTTTCACTCATTAGAAGAGTTTGAATGCTTTGGTTTTGGTTTGCGACACAAGCCCATTGACTACGGTAATCATTGATGCTTGTTGTGGCATAAGTCCTTTGACCCATGACATATCGAGGCTAGATTGTGAAGTACCTTGACTTGTACTGGACCCACTACTCCAATCCCAAGGATTTGAACTCATTTTGATTACTTAAAACAGAATATTATCTTAAAACACAAATTTGTCAAATTTGAGAGAGATATTAACCTTTTGTGAAAACTTGCCAACACTTGCCAACGAACAATGTCACCTGCGAACAATAGTAGTCAGCGAACAATGTAATCTACGAAGAACTAGATCTCCACGAAGAACTGATTCTTCGTGGAAAGTCTTTTCAACGAAGAACCTTGATTCTTTGTCGGAGATATACCAGCAAAGAACAGGTTGTTCGTCTCGTGTATTCTTCGTTTATAGGTTGTTCGTAGTATGGTTGGTCATAGGAAGGTTTGTTCGCTGAAAGTATTCTTCGTGAGAAAGTTGGTGAGATTTTCCTTAAAATGGAAACTTGCTTTTGCTGAATTTTGAAAGGTGGTAGCTGAATACCCAAGTTTAGTGATGTGTTGTGTGCTAAATAGACTATAAAAATTAACTGCTTTAGACTCTCTAGGCTAGACACTAAAAAGCTTTAAAAACTAGACTCGACTTAAACCTAAACCACACAATCGGCAACTGTACCGATCAATGTAGTATAACCTAAGTAAGTCCGGATATCGAACCCACAGGACTCTACTAATTACGCTAAGTAGACTCTGAAAGACTCGGACAGACACGACTCAAACTGTTTTAATTGTTTGGGGGGGTTACGGAAAATCTACGGAATCTATATTAAACTAATTATTAACTAAAGCAATGCTAATACGAACTAAAGTGGAGGTTGTTCTCAAGTGATGATGGAGAGTACCTAGACTAGAATCCTGAATTGATTTTAAGCGTTTACCAATTAAGTTAATTACTCATTTTTTGGAACCGGGATCTTATGATACTAAACCTATTAAATACCAGCTAAGCCCCTCAACCCTTCTCGAGGTGAAACTTATGGCGTTACTAGGTTGTTTATCCTACCGGTTGATTAGACGTCTTTCCAGTTGTCTAATATTGTGTGAGTACCCTAATGACGACCTACTCTTTTCCAATTATATATCTAGGGTAGTTTGAGTATCTAAACTTGACTTGACAGACTAATAAACCGACGGGTCAACAAAGGCATGGACTTTTTCCAAAGACCGACTTAGCAATTCGCCGGGTAAGACCTATCAATAGCCCCTCACTTTCCAGGTATTAGGACTAGTAGAACACTAAAATCTAGTAACCTGTTAACTATCACTTCTAAGGTTGAATGGCCACTTAACCCTAAAGATTATGAACTTATTCTGTGATATAGACACTCACCAAAATTCACAACCTCATACGACTCTATTTCGTGATATAGATAGTCACCAAGAATCATATGAAGCAATGGAAAACAGAAAACCAAATCAAAGCATGCATACACACCAAGCCAGATAAACAAACTGCTTACAGGGCACAATTAATCCATAACAAACATGTAATTAGCGAAAAGGTGTAAACTTTATATCAATCCATTCATCACAGTCTAGGTAGTTAATGCGTTTAGCCAAGCATAGTCATAAACGAATGCAAAACAAGAATAAACAATCTAGAATTCATCATTACAAGTTCAGACAAAGGCAAATAAGACAAACAAGGATTGTGAGAACCCGAGCAAGCCTCTAATCTTCAATCTTTGCTTCGTCGGATAATTCTTTTGCTCTCGAACTCTTAAACTCTGCTTAAACGGCTCCAAGACTAACTTCAAGAACTCCAAAATTCGTAACCCTAATCAAGGATGATTACGTTTCCTTTTATACACTGAAATCCAACTCAAAACGCATCAACAACAAACTTTTCCCGTGATCAGATACCCCGTCGCGCTACGCGACGGGTAAGGGTCAGGGCGTCGCGTAGCGGCGCCCCTATATCTGCTGATTTTTGTTTTCCGTTCAATGTTCAGCTCTCGGTTACGCGTACAGTTCCCGTTTTCCTTCCAAACTGCTTGTATTTCTTTGTTTTCAACAACTTTAAGCAACGGAACCTGAAATCAAGGCTTAACGTTAGAGTATCGAAATTCTAACCTAAACTAGACTCAAACTATCTAAAAACGGGACAAAATATACACTATAAACATATGTACTTTGCAGTACATCATTTAGTTAAAAACAAAAGTGCCAGATATTACCTTTTAAGGAAAACCTTTTTGAAAACTTATCCCTACCAAACAGTTCCGGTAACTTTTTCGGTGAGAAAACTTGCCGGAAGTTTGTCGAACTTAAGTTTTGTGAGAAATTTCAATAAAAACCGAATCCTAACATGTCTCCATGTATTTTAATAAGGTTTTTGTAAAAATATTCTTCAAACAACAAGTTTAAACTAAGTTTTTATGGATTTTTCTTTAAAAGACTTAACTTTTCTTATTTTCAAGTTCAAGAACACTTTCAAGATGCTTCACAACTTACTCAAACACAAGATTTTGCTCGGTTTTGAACAAGGAAGAGACCCAATGCTCTGATATGTAGGTCCACTTGGAAGATCAAGTTACCTACTTCCTTGTTTGTTAACACACTAGCAAGTGCGGAAGCCTTGTTAGCATGCAAACCGAAGCAAAACAATGTAAATGCAAACACAAAGTAATCAAAAGATTCACTATCTTTAGATTAAAGTGGAAGAGAATCAGTTACACATACACACAGTGTCAAACTCTCTAAAGACTCTCTTGGAAAAACTGTGAACTAATGAACTGTATATATAGGCGAAGTACCCAGCAACCCTACGAAGAAGGTTGCTGGGCTACGAACAACTGACACTCCCACGAAGAATGGTTCTTTGTGGGTCTTCTCAACGAACAATCAACTACCAACGAAGAACAGTTCTTTGTGGCCTTCCAGATCAGCGAACAATCAGTTGTTCATTATAAATGTTATCCTACGAAGAATGTGGGTTCTTCGTAGGTTACTCTTATACAGACAATAATGACAGTTTACCAAGATAATCAACACATACCAACTAACAGTTGCATCATGCATACTGTTTTACAACATAGTACAACATAAACGTCGTGCTAAGTCGAGATAGGAGGATATCTCGACTTGGCCGATTCGACCAAAATACATACACGTAAACAAAGACCGTACAGACTACCAAAAGCTAAGAACAAGCTACAGACACAAAACTGTACCAACAAAACCTCTTACTGGTTCAGCACTTAATGGTTTAGACCTCTTACTGGTTCAGCACTTAACCATTCAGAAGTTGCCAAATAGCCCTTAAGTCTTCAATATATTATTATTTATGGAGTTAATAAACTTATGAATCCATTGCTAAATTTTTAACAACATTTAGTGACCTTTGCTTTGTGATTAGCAACATATTATGTCATTATTACTTAGGTTGTTGTTATCAGTTCATTATGACTCCTCCATGAGATAGGTTTTGTCTGCTGACATAAGGATATACCCGAAATAACATATTGTCATCATTGAATATTACAAAGTTAGAGTAATCAACCGGTTTGAGTTATCGCTTCTTCTTTAAATTATAGTCTCTCTTTCCTTTAAAGATATTACTTTATTAGATGCTTCACATTAATCTAAACATATTTAGTATGTTGCAATGTGAGTAATATTTGAACGAGTATAGATTTAAACCTACATAAGGCTTCTAATTAATGAAGCACAAGAATAATCTCTGTGATCCCATTATCCTCTAAAGGAGAGCAATGTGGTATATTACATGTGTAATGACCCATTTAAGGTAAGACTTATGGAATGAAACTAATGTCCAAATGAGTCTATATCGGTACGTTATGATATTTATCATATAAGAGATATCTTTATGATCTATTACATCAAGTATGTGTGAACAATGCTTTGACTTATGTAACATGTACTTGTCAAAAGAATGCCATCTATATAAGGACTAGTTTGTTTTATTTGCTCCCACTCATCTTGAGGTAGGTACATTAATCCACTTGGTTCTTGATGAAAATAATTGCATTAAGATTTCATCATATTTTGATGTTTGCATTAACCTATACAGGGATTTTATTGGCTACAGACAAAGTGTTCTTTGACCTTTAGTTTAGAACTTTCAGGTTGTTTTATGAACATGTAAATATGTAATTCAGTTAATAGGGAAACTTGTTTTATTGTTCATCTAATGTAGCTCTAAATGGTTATAAGCTACTAGAATAGTAATGATCCTCAAAGACACTTTTGTAAAACAGGTAAGAAGATTCTTTGATACTTTATCTCCTCTTAAGTATAACCTTTGATAATCAATCATGATTCTTAGTATCTTAACATTTGTATTAGGATTTCGTTTAGTTACAAACACCCTTAGGTGATTCATCCAAATCTCAAATGTTATTTAAATTATAGAGTCGATTTTGCTAATAATAGCTTTACTCCATTCAAAAACTGATTGATAGGTAGGATCGATAAACTTTCCAACATTCGTTTCAACTTTAGTTAGGGAGGTTACATAATCATCAAAGTTGGTAGGTTTTTAAACCTAAATGACCTCCTAAGTTGATTATTGGGTTTATTAGGAGTTTCAGTTTTATGGATTAGCTCTTAGTTATATTGCTACCATTTTCAGGATTCTAAATGTGTAAAAGTTGGTGCAGTATGGTGTACAAGAGGTGTAAATGAAGTTAAATTTGCAGTGAAATTTAATGACCCTCTTCCCCTGCCTCTTTTATTCCTTACAAGTCATGATAAATACTTTTACTACTCCTACTGACCTTAGAAGTCTTCAGGAAATTAACATACTTAGGGTCAATATTTCAAGACCAATATATTCTAATAGAGAAACAAGTTAATGATGTTATTCGTTGTAGTTTCTCTTATTAAGGATTATATTAGTTTTGGTAAGAAATCTATTTGTTCACATTTAAGAAACAATGAAACTTTTTTAAGAGCAACATTAGACTTTAATGAGACAAGTGTTGAAGGAGCAGTGTCTTGTACACGAGGCGTAAATTGAGGTAATATTAAATTTTCACTCCCCAACCTCTTGAAACTCTTGCAAGTTATGACTAAGACACTTAATGCTCCCAGTAATCTTTAATATCTCTAGGAATACTACAAAGAAGTTTCAATGATGTATATAACGTGGGAACTTGCCATACATATGTTAGACTTGATTTGATTTCCTTAACGTCCAAACATCATAAGAAAACTTAGTGGCATATTTAGAAGAAATCATGGTAAGTTTATATATGAAAGATCTCTTTAAGATCGTTAACCACATGAGACAGATTAGATACAACTAGATAGTCTTTAAATGATAAATGTATTATGCTTGAATATTCCGTTTGGAATAAGTTCCACGAATGTCAGTGAAATATAAATTCTAGTAGACCCATACTTATTCATTAAGCCAAGTTTTATTTAGGGCATCTAACACATGATTAAAATCACTTAGAATGAGATCAAATCCATCCTCATCAACCTTGTCATAATTTCTCAAGAAATTTGGTTTTAATGGATGAAATTTATATGTCTCATTTGTCTTTTGTTAAATTCTCATTTTCATGATAGCAAAAGTTGATAGTAAGTGTATTACTATTCATATAATGTCTTCTATCTTACAAAGGTCATCCAGATAACTTTTATTAAATATCTCCAGAGCTTTAAGTTATTATAGTTCTTATAGCCTTAACATTTAATTTTTTTCACTAACTCTCATGTGAATTATTTGGTGACTTCTAATAAGCAAATGTATAGAAGTAAAGTAACTTATCATGTGTTAATTAAGATTAGAAGACTTAAATATCATTAAAAGGCGACTACCTATTTTAGCCATTTGTTCTTTTGAATTATGGATAGTCTCTTTGCTTATGCCTAGTATAATGGCATAATTATGCAGTTAGATTTTCCCTTAGAGAACCTTAGAGTTGGAATTAGTACTTGTATTTTGTCTATGGACCTTAAACTATCACATTTTTAGGTTTTAGTGGTAGTGAGGTGAGTAACTTCTTATTTTTTCCAGCTTCAGGCATACCTTTTTACTGTAAGTATGTGTTGATCAATGCACTCATTTTTCTTTGGTACTTCCAAGTGTTATAGTTGATTTAAGGCATCAAAATCACTTGTGGAAAAGTTAGTATGCAATGCACTAGAATATATGTACTTATTTCCATGTGTAAGCCCTAAATTTTATGAGTCATGGTATTGTATATTATGATGTGTTCACGAATGCCATTTAAGTTTTATAGTTTACAATTTAAAATGAAGGCATGCGTCTTATGAGTTCTTTTGATTATTCCAAAGAAAATTATATTAGTCTTAGGAAAACTTAATCTGGAATATATCTAGTGCTAACATTTATTAAATGAGTTCTTGGTTATTATAAGAGACATTATGTTTGACTTATCTCATTTTTCATGCTCTACTTTTATTCTATAGAACTTTTATCAGAAAAGAGCAGTAGGATTGTCGTGTCTTAAGTTAGTGAAACTCTTTATGAAACAAAACTCATATTGGGTTTTGAAATTAGAGTAGATGATTTGGATTAGATACAAATTTATAAAAGAGAGTTGTAGTAAGTATTGTTATGGGGTATTAAAGTAAGACAGACTAAAATATGATCGTAAGATTAATAAAGGATCACTAATGTGAGGATCATTTGAAGAAAGTGTGATACGTCTATTATTAACATCAAACTATTAGACTAAGTTTATTTAAAAATTCTACTTAAATGAAGAAGGTCAATTTGGGTAGAAGTGAAATTATTTAAGTATGTGTACAAAATAATTGTGACAGATCACCTTTGGGTAGAAGTGTGACAATTATCTCAGTTATGCTTGACAGAAATGGAGCACATGACCTTTGAACAGAAGTGAGGCATTCATGTATATAAGACATAAATAACATAGCTTTTAATTATCCTTTAACAATAAAGTAGATGCAGCACATCACCTTTGGACATAAATGAAATATTAAGAGCTCATTCAAGTTAAGCTATCTACTTTTGTAAAAAAACTAATTTTATCCAAGTATTTTCAAACCCCGACAAAAATTTTAGTTCACAATAATAGTTTATGATGATAGTTCGAGGAGTTATGTTTACGAAAGGTTAGTTCACGAAGGAATGGGTTGTCGAGAAAAAATGGTTAGTTCTTGAGTTTGGGTTCACTAACTTTAAATTCTCTATGTTTAGAGATCTTGAGTTCTCTTAATTATGGTTCTCTAGTTTTGAGTTCCCTAAAACTAGGTTTTCTCAATTTTAGTTCCTTAATGTTTTATGGAAAGAGAACCTAAGTTCTCTCAAAATTGAGTTCCCATAGTTTTGAGTTCTCCAAAAAATCTAATGGTACAGAGAACCTGAGTTCTCTTATAGTTGAGTTCTCTTAATTTTGAGATCTCTTAAATGTAATGGAACAGAGAAAAGGACTTGAGTTCTCTTAATTTGAGATCTCTCAAAACTTAATGAAATAGAGAACCTGAGTTTTCTCAAAATTATGTTCTCTCAAACTTATGGAATCATAAAAAAAACATGAACTCCCAATTATAATGTGAATTATTTTTTGAAAGAATATTAGATTTTAATAATCTCAACTATTCGTCATTGGCCGTTAACAGTCTGAACTTTAAAAATAAGCAATGGCAATCCTAACTATTGACATATTAGCCACCAGTGGACCCTGACTAACTGAACCCTAACGTCGTTAGTATCCGGTCGTCGGAAAAACGTTTTTGGCCGGAAAAGTCATTTTTGGCCGGATAACCAACATTTTCATCCCAAACCTTTTGTAACCTTATTACTAACCTTTAGGAACCTTTTTCTAGGAAAAGCCCCAGTATTAAAAACGCCGGAAAACTCTTTTGTTCGCGGAAAACTTCTCTTTGGCTAGAAACTCAACTTTTTGGCGGGAAAACTTAACATCTTCATCCCAAACCTCTTTGTAACCTTAGATCGGACCTTTAGAAACCTTTTTCTGTTCAAAAACGGTTTTCCTGGCGACAAGAGACTAATGTCGTTAGGGTTCTGTTAGTCAGAGTCCATTGGTGGCCAATATGTCAATATTGGGACTGCCGGTGGTTATTTTTTAAGTTCGGACTGTTGACGGCCAATAACGAATATTTTGGATTATTAAAATCCAATATTCCTTTTTTGAAAACTAAGTTATCTGTAACTTGAATTGTGATAAGGAATAAATAATTTGAAATTAATAGATTATATTGTTTCCTATGCTTTCATTATACTTATCCAAGATTTCGAAATCTTTTATTGATAAGACATATCATATTTTGAAATTTTCTAATGGACAAAAATTAATCAAAAACAGAGAAAACATATTCTAATCCTTCCGTTCATCCATAATATAAAGGATTCTTTGAATTTTTATGGTGAACACGAAAAGAATCTTCAAAGAATCTTTTAGATTTTTCATCTAGAACTGAAACATTAAACATATTCTTTGTAATTGGATTTTTCATAAGATGTTGGATTTTAATAAAAACACAACATGTTAAAAATCTTTTCTAGATTGCTTAATGCAGAAAAAACATGACATCCGCAAAAAGATCAATATGAATTTTGATTAAAACTTAAATGTTTCCAGTTATAATTCCAGATATAGGAAAACTAACATAAACTATCTACGCAAAATATGTTTGATCACTATTGATCCATTAATTAAGTACATTATGGAAAGCATGTAAAAGTTGCACAAGCCCAACCATAGAGGGATAATGTAACAACATGTATTGTCCAGCTTTGTCTAAGTTCTCGTTTAGGGTTGTATATAGCGATGGTGATTAGAGTTCTTGAAGTGATTAAACTCGTGATATTTGGAGAGAGCGGAGGAACAATTCTTGGTGATTTCTTGTGATCTAACATTAACTCTCACTAACTATCTCATTAATACACCCAATGGAAAAACCCTTTATTAAGTAAGGGTAATCGTCATCAACAATTACCAACAATATAACCAATAAGGATAATTATATTATTTTTGATCAAATAATATAAATGATTATAATGGCTACTGATTAAATATAATCAATATCTTAATCTACATATATAATAAACTCTCTCGTATGAATTTTATCGTTTTCTAAAATATCTATCTTTTTTATACATTGTGCATCATGGTATGGAGCTAGTTAGTATCATGTGACACGCCATATGGAGTAAATACCTCCGTTTTCTTATGGTTAAGATCATGAATTATGTTTATGCCATTGAAACTACTTCCTTACATAGATGTGAAAATGTCTATAAAATCACAAGTGTTTGTTAATATGTGGTTTTCAGCATCCCTGTAGGTTAGTGATATGGATATGGTGGTCTATCAAAGGTAAGTTAATTTTGTTACTTAACTTCAATACCGGTAACTAAATCGTCTTCACAGGAATTCGAGAAAGTTTGATTAATTGTCCCAAATACAAAATTTTGATTTTTGAGAATTGGAGTTTTAAGCATGAATTTTGAGTTTTAGCAAAGAATTTTGATTTAGAAAGCTATCATTGTAAGAAAAGCAACCCTTCCGGATTCAGGTTCTAGGATCACCAAAACTTGTTTAGTTTAATAGACACCACATAGACATAGACGGTCTTGGGATTAAAAATGAAGTAATAATTGAAAGACATGTTTTTAATAATAACACGTATAATCCAGTTATCCAATTATATATGTCAAATACCCCCTAGTTACCACACGCCACATGCAAAGAAAACCAAATGCTATTGTAAAAGACAGAAACGAGACAATAATTCTTTAATCAACACATAAGTTGTATCCATAAAATAATAAATTACAAATCTAAAACAGCCATACAAGTTTCAAATGCTAAACACCACAAACCATTCACTCAGAGGAGTTATCAAGATGAGCACTCATCGGTATGCACGAATCTTCAGATTGTTGTAATCTTTTTGCATGAAGATTTGATTGAATTTGGAACTTAAAATTGTCTTTGGGTGCTTAAAACGGCGTGGAATGATATTTTTCAAACCAGAGTAGGTTTAAATGGTAGTAAAATCCATAAAACCACATGGCGACAAGGGAAGCAACTTCGGCCTCAACAGCATGTTTCCATTTACTTATGTTCCAATGTCCATATTGAACTGATGGGACGCATCATTGTCTTAAAGACACAACTTACGTCCTCAACATGCATATTGCTTCTCTTTTCTTTTCTTGATATACTTGTTTTCATACTCATCCAACTCTTAATACATCAAATATATATGTTAGCTCCATTTAGCCCAATCACTCCAAATCACATCACAAAATAACTATTAATTTAAAATAAGCCACTTAAACACATAGTTTAACACTTTAGAACATAGTACATATACCTCTCATCAATGAGACTTTGACCATTGTTATAGTTATCGACCTCATGTCAATGAGAAGAATTAAACATAATAGCAATTTTCTTGATAAGAATATTTTTGTTTAATGATACTTCCTAAGGTGTAAATGATAAATATTATAATATATCATTTTCCAAGACAGATCATAACTAGAACCATGACGTTCGAGATGATGATATTGTTAGCATAGTAGGGATTAATGAAGTCAAAACGAAAATGATATGCAAAGAACCATGTTATACTATATTATAGTTGTAGGAATAGTAGCGGTTTATTTGAATTTAGTTGATGGGTACATTGGATGTGGTGGTTAGATTAGTATTTAGTTAGATTGTTATATGTAGGTTAATGAAATAGGTATGTTGTGTGCGTGAATTGGTAAGACTGATACAGTGTTCTTAGATTAGTGTTTGGCAAGATTGGTATGTACATTGTAGAAGTAGGTATATGGTTTGCTTAAATTTGCTAAGATTTGTACTTTGTACATTGTGGTTAGATTAACGTTAGTTTAAATTCATATGTGTACATTATAGAAATAGGTATTGTACATTGTGATTAGATGAACTTTGGTTAAATAGGTATGTGATTTGCTTGAATTTGACCATGCTTGTTGTCACAACCCGATTTCCACGTGTATTCCGGTGGGCCCGGTGGGAAGTATCGTGACGTACAGTTATTAACATCATAACCAATTACAACACAGGGCAATACAGCGAAAGGCTTGGAGTAAAATATAAACTATTAAAAACCATAAAGTGTCCAGAGTTCGAGACATAAATATATACAGACAAGGTTTGTAAGAGATCCACAGGCGGATCAGATAACATACAAATGAAAACAGACTCTACAGGCTCAACTCTAAGGTCGCAACTCCTTAATGTCAACGCCCCGCAGCTTCTGGCCTATTGTGTACTTGTACCTGTATTTTAATCTTTGAAAACACTGGTAAATACTGTTAACCGACTCATTTTGAAAACCTTTTCAAAATGATTTTAGGTGCATTAGCACATTTTGTAAAATAACTTGGGACAGTAAGAATGACCTTGTATACATATTTACATGTCAGGCTTTACATATAGGGCTCGGTACATAAACTGAGAGATGATCGACTAACACACCACTCTGAACTTTCACAAAGAAAGCAGTTAGCAATTACCCAGTATATGCATACACGTCATGCTTTAGTCGTGGCCACTAATACTTTAGTGAGCCAAGGATATCCCGGACACGGTCAAGCCTATCCCCAATGTTTGACTTTCAGACAAAACAGATCAAAACCGGGTTATGCAATTTTAGTTAATTATCACAACTGGATAAAACATAATTTCCATACCCGACCAAGCGGTAATAATTTACTGTATCCCAAGCCCGTAAGGGAAAATAGGTTAAGAGTATTTACCTGAAGTCAAGTCTTCGTGAAGTCCACAACTCAGCCGCAAATTCCAAGGTAAGTACAGGTACAATTTACCGGAAGGCGTTTAGTCTGGAGTGATGGTAATTATTAACCAACATTAGAATCCTAATGGGTCCTTAGTTAAGTCTTAGACTTGAACTAGTTAGTCTTACGCTAAAACAATGCGGTACGATATGCTAAATTAAGCGGTGACCGGAATAGGATGTTAGTTGGACCCGACAAGTATATAAACTTGTCTAATATGGGTAAACCAATAACATTTTGGATTTTGATAGAGAAATGACAAAGTTAAACCCGTTTCGTTTTAAGTATGTAAATTAGCTACGTAAGCTTAACCGAACGCACATAGGCGAAACCGGGTAACCGAGAGAGTCATATACAAGTTCCATATAAATATATGTTTAAAATGTGTTATAAAATCAGTAGCTTTGCAAAAGATAGGCCCGAGATATATTTAAAACCGAATTATGCCTTACAAGGGTATTTCGGTCATTTTAGAGTTATAAAAGATGTTTTAAATGAATCTGATGTCAAGGTTGTTAATATTCTATAAAAATACTTATTTTATGATGTTATAACAGTAGGATATCAAATATATGTGTGTTTGACGATTTTGAAATAATCTATGTCCCGTAAGGGCATTTTAGTAACTTCACACATAGCTTTGAAGCCAAAATTGTGATTATGCATTCGTGACTTGTACTTACTATTAAGATGTTGAAAATAAGTTTATAAATCGGCAGGTATCAAGTCTTAGCTCATAGTTATGGTTTTAAACCATACTATGCGGTAAAAAGGCGTAAAAGTCGATAAATGCCATTATATTCGATGTTTATGATAAACTGAGATTAGGACCTGTTTTATATACCAAAAATATGTCGTTTAACTTATTACATCAGTAGGTTTAAATTTGATTACAAAAATATTGGTTTAAGTCATTTTTTGTAAAAAAGGTAATTTGGTCATTTCTTGGCATTTAACGAATCTTAGACCTTCATTCAGGTCATAATTTGAATAAATATCCCAATATGTCCTACTTGTCATATTATATCAGTAAACATTTTATTTTGATGATAAAACCATGTTTAATCTTTCTAAAATGCCGAAAAGGGAAATTTAGCCATTTAAATGCCATAAACGCATCTTTTGCGAAAACTCATATTATAATCAGATTCTTGACATCAACATAATCAAATTATGTTTACAAATCAGTTTATGTCTTATTTTTACATGCATGGGTGTTTAAAATCATGATTTGCACAAAAAGGACCTTTTTGCAAAGTTTATGTAATTTTTAGCGGAACTTGTATGTAAACTCAGATTTCTAATAAATTGAGTAACGAAACTTTAGGAGGTCATCCTATACTTAAATATGGTCTTTAAAGTGATCAAAAGTCAGTAGCCAAAATGGCTAAACCGGGTCAGAACCGAAAGTCAATGAAAAGTCAAATATTGCGACTATCGGTTGCGAACCGATGCTAGACCAAGATTATGACGAGCCGAATCAGTTGGTATATGTTCTAATACTTACTTTTAGGTTATAAGTGCATCAAAACATATTTTATAACATCTGGATCATTAGTTATGAATTTTTACAAATCTGGACAGTTTGACTTTTGTTGACTTTTAGTTTAACTCGTCAATTGGTCAAGAATTCGTGGTAATCAGAAGGTGCCCTTCTAAGGGATTAATACCTACATCATTACAATCACGTAGCCACTTTCGTTACGTACAATGACTAGGTAATCACGGATTTAGATCAAAGTCAAGGCGTATTTACGTCGAGACTTTAATCTTAGCTTAGAATCATAATAAATGGACTTAGCACAAAATGAAACACTTACATATGGTCCAAGGGTTGCTAAGAACAGAAGGATTGCTTGAAAGATGCCTGGAAGTCTTCTAAGTGAGTTTTGGTGAGTTAAAGTTGCATGAAGGTTGTTGCAACTCACCAAGGAGTCATCTTAAAAGCTATGGAGGATTCCAGGAAGATTGCCAGGTGTTGGGGGAAGTAAACAAGTGTCCTTGGTTGTGTCAAGCATGCAAGAAAAGGTGGCAGCATTTCTGCTCGTTGGCAGGTCCTTGCGGACTGTATGGGTTAAGCCTTACGGTCCGTAAGGACCTTAGGCGCCCATAGTTTCAGGTGGCCTTGCGGACCGTATGGCTAGAGCCTTGCGGTCCGTAAGGGATCATCAGAACATAAAAATTTTCAAAATTTTATTTAGGTCCCCCAACAAATTTTTATATAATAAAGTACGGATATTATAATTGTTTCAAGGATTTCGGTCCCTCCCAATTCACCATACGGTACACGAGGATTACCGGCACACGTGTCGGAACTTTATTGGACGTAAAAACACGAGGTGTTACATCCTCACCCCCTTAAAATAAATCTCGACCTCGAGATTTTAATTAAACAAGTATGGGTACTTTTGCCTCATAACGGACTCAACTTCCCAAGTGTATTCAGGACCTCGACAAGCGTCCCATTTAACTTTCACAATTGGCACGTGCTTCCTACGAAGCTTTTTAACCTATCGATCTTCAATCGCTACGGGTTTCTCAATGAAACACAGGTTTTTATCGATTTGCACGTCTTTGTGTGGCATGGCCAACGATTCATTTGCCAGACACTTATTCAAATTGGAGATGTGGAATACATCATGGATTCCACTGAGCTTTTCCGACAATTTCAACTTATACGCCACCGATCCAATTCGTTCGATAATTTCGAATGGTCCGATGTATCTTGGGCTTAACTTGCCCTTCTTTCCAAAGCGCATAACGCCTTTCCAAGGCGACACCTTTAATAAAACCTTGTCCCCTACCTGGAACTGAAGAGGTTTACGCCTCTTATCCGCATAACTTTTCTAACTATCCCTGGCAGCCTTGAGACGGTCATGAATTTGTAAAATCTTATCCATCGTCTCCAGGACAATCTCCGGTCCTGTTAGTTGAGCTTCTCCAACTTCTGCCCAGCAAACGGGCGTCCTACACTTTCTCCCGTAAAGAGCTTCAAACGGGGCAGCTTGAATACTTGCATGATAGTTGTTATTGTAGGAGAACTCGACTAGAGGCAAGTGTTTGTCCCAACTTCCTCCTAGGTCTATTACACACGCGCGCAACATATCTTCCAACGTTTGTATAGTACGTTCACTTTGTCCATCTGTCTGCGGGTGGTATGCCGTACTAAAGTTTAAACGTGTGCCCAAGGCTTGCTGAAAGCTCTTCCAAAAGTGAGAAGTACACCTGGTGTCTCTATCGGACACAATGGATACTGGCACGCCGTGTAAGGATACAATCTTATCCACATATAGTTTCGCCAGCTCATCCGAACTGTAAGTTTCCTTAATAGGAAAAAAGTGTGCCGACTTAGTTAACCTATCCACGATGACCCAAATTGCGTCATTACCACAATTCGTCTTTGGTAACTTGGTGATGAAATCCATAGTCACACATCCCCACTTCCACATGGGAATTTCCAACGGTTGCAATAATCCCGACGGTTTCTGATGTTCGGCCTTAACTTGCGAACACGTCAAACATTTAGCTACATACGTAGCTATAGATTTCTTCAGCCCTGCCCACCAATAGTTGGGCCTCAAACCTTTGTACATTTTATCACTACCTGGGTGAACAGAGTATTTAGAACTATGCGCTTCTTAGAGAATTAAATCCCTTAGTCCTCCAAATACTGGAATCCAAATTCGTCCACAGAATCTAAGGATTCTGTCACTTCCCGGCGCGAGTTGTTCCACAACTTTACCCAACTCTTCACTTGGAAGGTTTGCCTCTAACAAGGCTTGTTTTTGCGCATCTAAAATCTTTTCATTTAAGTTGTTCTTTATTTGGCGTTAACCCGGATGGGTTTAACCCTTTCCTTGCGACTTAAGGCATCGGCAACCACATTTGCCTTGCCTGGGTGATAACAAATTTCACAATCATAGTCGTTAAGCGTTTCCATCCATCGCCATTGTCGCATATTCAAGTCTTTCTGGTTGAATAAATGTTGGAGACTTTTGTGATCAGTGTATATAATACACTTTGTCCCGTACAGATAGTGTCTCCATAACTTGAGCGCAAACACCACGGCACCTAACTCCAAATCGTGCGTGGTGTAGTTTCTTTCGTGAACCTTTAACTGTCTTAATGCATAAGCGATTACCTTACCTCTCTGCATAAGCACACAGCCCATGCCGGTGTGCGATGTATCACAATAAATCACAAGTCTTCAATTCCTTCTGGTAAGGTTAGCACAGGAGCATTACTTAGCTTCTGCTTCAACACTTCAAAAGCTTCATGTTGTTTTGGACCCCAGTTGAACTTAACATCCTTGCGAGTCAAAGTAGTCAGGGGCGTAGCAATTCTTGAATTTTCGATAAATCTTCGGTAGTAACCAGCTAATCCCAAAAATCTACGTATCTCTGACGGGGTTTTAGGGGCTTACAAATTCATAACGGCCACGACCTTAGCAGGGTCTACTTGAATTCCACGTTCACTGACAACGTGTCCTAAGAACTGAACTTCATGCAACCAAAACTCGCACTTTGAAAACTTTGCGTAGAGTTTCTCTTATCTTAGTAATTCCAGAAGACACCTCAAATGTTTCTCGTGGTCAGCCTGACTACGACAATAGATAAGTATGACGTCTATGAAGACAATGACAAACTTATCCAAGTACGGTTTGCAAACCCTATTCATCAAATCCATAAAAGCTGCGGGTGCATTTGTGAGCCCAAAAGGCATCACTAAGAATTCATAATGTCCATACCTTGTTATAAATGTCGTCTTCGGAACATCTTCTGTACGAACCTTGAGTTGATGATATCCAGATCTCAAATCGATCTTTGAAAAGTAGCTCGCTCCCTGAAGTTGATCAAATAAATCATCGATCCTGGGTAATGGATAGCGATTTTTATGGTTAACTTGTTTAGCTCACGGTAGTCAATGCACATTCGCATTGGTCCATCTTTCTTCTTTACAAACAAGATTGGAGCTCCCCAAGGTGAAGAACTAGGTTGAATAAATCTTTTTCCAATAGTTCATCTAGCTGGGTTCTTAATTCCTTCATTTCTGTAGGTGCTAATCGGTATGGAGCTTTTGCAACAGGAGCGGCTCCCGGTATGATATCGATTCTGAACTCTACCTGTCTGTCTGGAGGCAGACCAGGCAAGTCTTCGGGGAAAACATCTGGAAATTCAGAGATAACAGGCAGGTCTTCAATCTCTGGCTTTGGCTCGTCAATGATCTCTTGTGCCATATAAATGACACAATCTTTCTTCAAACACTTTGATGCTTTGAGTAACGATGCTTTTTCCGACAACCCATAATATCGGTCTCCTTGTATAGCAAGTGTAGCTCCATTTGGGGTTTTGATCTCGATGAGTTTCTTGTTACAGGCTATATGGGCTTGGTTACTAGACAACCAATCCATACCAAGAACTACATCGAATCCCGCCAATTTCATTGGCAGAAGTGAAACAGGAATGGAATGATTCTTGATGAATATGGAGCATCCATCTAGAATCGTAGAAGCGATCTCAATCGTTCCGTCAGCGAGTTCTACGCCATATGTTACGTCTAGAGTTCTTACATGCAAGTTTAATAAGGCACTAAACTTATGATCTACAAAAGATTTATCGGCTCCTAAATCAAAAAGTACTCTTGCATAAACATCATTTATAAGGAACGTACCTGTTATCACATTGTCGTCTTTCACGGCCTCCTTAACTTTCATCTAGAAAGCATGAGCCTTTCCCTTCTTCGACCCATCGTCCTTAACAGCGTCATCTTTCTTATACTTAGGGCAGTTGGGTTTGATGTGCCCCTTCTCACCACAATTATAACAAATGGCTTACTTCAAATCTTTACAATCAAGGGCCTTGTGCCCTGACTTCTTGCAAATCCCGCAAGGCTTGTCTTGAGATTCATTACGACATGTTTGTTACACCTTCTGCACCTACGCCTATTGTCAGACCCATGGTGATTCTTGTCCAACCCAAACTTCCTATTCTTGTTTGGCCTATGAAATCGGTCGTCTTCTCTTTTTCTCTTTCCATCTGCTTAAGACTTGATGGATCGCTGCCTCTTCAAGTCTTGAGTGAGTGTCAAAGCTAGCTCTGCTGCAGATCTAAAAGTTTTGGGCCTTGAAGCCCTAACATTCCCCTTGATTTCTGGTTCCAATCCACCAATAAAACGCGTGATGCGTTTGGGTTCAGGGGTAATTAAGTAAGGTACCAATCTGGATGTAACATCCGTCGAAAAACGGGTTTTCAAAACCCGCTTCGTTTATTAATCGAACAATTAGTTTTAAATTTTTGTTGTTTATTTATGATTAATTTAATTTTAAACAATACATAATTAATAAACAAATTAGGATTTAAAAGCAAAAATTGTTAAAAAGTGAAAATAAGAGAATTAAAAATAAAACAAGGCTGCCGGGATTCGAACCCGGGTCAGCCGGGTCAGCCAATGACTTAACTCCCACTCATCCAACCACTCCGCCACTTGTGTTATTTGATAACATATCGAAACAATTAATTCAAATAACAAAACACAGAAATCAAATTCAGTCATTGACGCGCCCATTTCGAAGTCGTCGGAAATCCTGACGACTTCGCCAATAATTGACGGTTTCTATCGAATTAATGGAAGAATTAATCCTAACATCGGTTATAACCGATGTCTGAACCCGCGACATCAGTCGTAACCGCCAGAGAACAGCTGACCATGAATCGAGACTGAAATCAGACACAATGCGTCTTGATTCTTCCCTATAAATACACCCACAAATCTCTGGTAGCCTTTTTGCTCAAAGTCGCACCTTTTCTCGAAGCAATTTCACTCGCTGGAAATATCCTGCCATCACCGGACTTTGGCCGGAAAACCGGGACTCACCTCAACACAGTAAACACCTCGGCTCTTTCTGTTTCAATCCGTTGTTAGACTGTTACTAACTTCAATCCAACAATCAGAATCAATCCCAGATGACGTAGCCAGAATATTCAGCTCTCGCCGGAAAACCTCTGGAATTTCTAATCTCACGGTGTGAATCGGTATAATCATTCGAACTTCTGTTAATCCTTATTTAGTACCTCACTTTCATAACTAATCAAACAAAACTGATAATTGATTCAAGCAGAAAGAATACACAAATCAGAGCCGACGTTCATTGCCGGAATTCTAAAGAAATACAATTGATCGGTACATTCGTTTCCTGAGTTCATTTTATTCATCACATTTCAACCAGTAATATGCTCGATGAACGACCCAATCAAGAACAGTTGAAAAATCGTCGACTGAGTCTTTGAGCGAAGAAGACGAAGTCGACTGTGTATTATAAGATTAATTAAAATCAGATTAATAAACGGGTTGGACACACAGTCCAGCGGTGGACTGTGTGCAAATAATAAGAACACGTCTCGAGTTCGATCCCTGCCCCAACCTCACTCCTTTAAACAAAAATGCTCTTTTTAACCAAACCGGGATAACTCACAGAATCATGTTAAGTATAATAAAAACCGGAATATTAACCAGGTTAGACACACAGTCCAGCGGTTGACTGTGTGCAACACTAACTCGCACGTCCCGGGTTCGAGACTGGTTAACGGCACCGGTTTAATACAATTAAAATCCTTTTTAAAAATAAATGATTTTCGGATTAAGTTAAAAAGTATATAAATATAATTAAAAACAGAAATATTTCGGGTTAGACACGTAGCTTAGTTGGTAGAGCTGCGTGCACGCATACGGGAGGTCACGGGTTCGAGTCTCACCCAGCGCACATATATATGCGACCGGACAGGTCAACGGTCAACGGTCATGGTCAACGGTCAAAAGTCAACATTTTTTATTATTTTATTTATTTATTTAATTTAAAAATCAATTAAAAAATACTTAAAAATAACGTTTTTAAAGTTAGAAAATAGCCTTAAACTCACAAAAATATACCCAAAGATCCTATTAAAATTGTTAATAAAATCCACTTACTTACCGTACCTTTTCGTTATTAACTAGGTTAGTTATTCCTCGTCGATCAATCCTCTAAATTCGTGCGCAATCAACATCATTCACCGAACGCACCCAAGGTGAGTGAATCTCTACAAATTCTCCGTTTTAATCACATTTTGGGGTGTATCATTGTGTCGTTATTATTTATTTAAATTAAACACTTGTGCATTTATCATATTCATGATCAAATGTGTTGTCAATATATATCTATTGTTTGTGTGGTTAATGATTAGATTAAAGTTATCATTTTCATTACATACATTATCATAAGCCGCCGCTCCCCATTACCTATGAGCGTGAGCTGTTCCCCATTACCTATGAGCGTGAACGAGGCGTTGCCAACATAAGATCGGCTCCGTTTGATTGAGCCTTGATCTCACATACATCATCATAGGCCGTCCGTTCCCCATTACCTATGAGCGTGAACGAGACGTTGCCAGCATATACATTGTCATTCATATCATATACTCATACAAGGTGTTTGTGATTGTTTGTTTATATTCGTTTGTTCGTGTATGATTATTGCACAATTTTCCATATAAATTCCAATAAGAAATCAATAACAAATGTTTTTAACAAGGTTCACTCGCCAACTATTGTTGACCCAAAATTCCCCATTTTTACACATGATACAGGTGATCAAGTTGGAGCAAGAAACATATAGGGCGGCCTAGAAGAATAAACCAGTTTAGATTTTGGATTGTTTTAGTTAATTTTTCCTTTCCTTGTATTGTATGAATTTGACTTGAAACTTTGAGATGTAATTTGAATTTAATATGAAACATATTAGTAAGCATCGTGAGCTTTGGTGATAACCCAATTATGCCCCGACTCTTATTCCGCTGCGGGTCGGGGTGTGACACTGGACATGGAGTTGTAATCAGACAAATACTTCCTGCAATCTAAATTCTTCATTTGCGAACCCAGAAAATCCGTTTCAGTCTTTTCTACCTCGTGAGGTGGACAATATGTTTCTTTTATCAACTAAAAATATTTCTCCCAACTTAAATTGTACAAATGAACCTTCCCAGATGATTGAATCATTGACTTCCACCATATCAGAGCATCACCCTTGAATGACTGTGCAACGTACTTCACCACATCCTTTTCCGCACATCCGCTAATCTCTACAATAGTCTCAATCTCATCCAACCATCTCAGAGTTTCCACTGCTCCTTATTCTCCAGTAAAATCTTGCGGCTTGCAAGACACAAAATACTTATATGAGCATCCGTCCTTTGAAAACTTAGTCTTTTTCTGATACTCCTCTCTCTTTCTCCTCACATTTGAGGAGTGTTCCGAGTGTTCCTTCTTTTCTGAAGAAGGTTTTGAGTGTTGCTTGGTGGTATGCTTGGAGGAGTGCTTGGACGAGTGTTTAGAATGTGAAGCACTTGATTCTAATGGCTTATCAGCACGATCCTTTATTGCTTTTTCAACTTATGTGGCAATAAGTGCTTGAAGATCTCCCTTGGTTATAACGATGTTCTCATTTGCGTCATCCGCCATCTTGCTTGATGAAACTATAATATTAATAATATAATTTAAATTAGTCATTCATCCTTGATGACTCGCAACGTATGGTATAGCATAATAAAGCCATACAACTTGTCAATTTTATGGGGGTGTTTAAGTATGACACAAAGGCATGTCACTTAAGGACAAAAGAATAGCGTCAAAGGCTTGCCGCAATGTCTTGGTTTACAAAATGCCAAGATCACAAAAGAATCGCGAAATTTCGAGGTTCGAACATAGTTTTACTACCTCGAGATAGGGAGTCGTAGACTACAACTGTCGTTTGTCACTAATGGACTTAAATATAGCTCGTAAGCATCACACCACTAATGGTTGTTAAGTAAAATGATCATTATACTGATGGTTGATCAGGATCAAAATAGATCATGTAGGTTTGGAGGTAGTCCATTACCTAGACAGCTCGTGTGGTTCCTCAAGTCACACTTACCAGGAGGTTAATATCTTGAGTATATTAACTTTTAGAATAAGCTCTTAAAATGATTTATATAACCAGTCCAGATCAGGCAGACTAGGGAGGTTTAGAATGTAGTTCACAACCTCTCGATAGAAGGGAAAATCTCAACCTTAACTATCATGGAAGAAAACCATATAACTACCGTTTTGCCAACTCGTGTGACCTAATCACTTGGCGGGTGTAAATCATCAAGAGGATCTTTTGGAAATATTTCGCAGATCATAAATTTCGAATTAAAATCTAGACGATCTCTTGAACAACTTAATGAAAGGAATACATAATTTAAATTCCAAAATTCCATTAATAATAATAATGCGATACAATAGTGTCCATAAATAGGACTTTAATAAAGGAAAAATTGTCCTCGCAGGGACTATACTTGAAATAATTAAAGTGTCCACGCAGGGACTAAATAAGACTTGTCCACACAGGGACTTAATTTAAAATAAAAAAATACAAAGATAGTTATGAATCTAATCCTTTTTCCCTCTTAGCTTCTTTACTAGCCTTTTCAACAGCTTGTTGTTCTTCTTATTTTCCTTGGTTGTTTGTTCCTGAAGTTCATTGACCTTTCTATTGCTTCAGTAAGAACTTCCATTGTTGGCGGTGGCTGTTGCGGTTGCGTTTGAGGTTGGGGTTAAGATGGTGCAACCGGATGTTGATACCCATAATAGGGATATCCACCTGGTTGGTAGGGATATGGGTTAGATAGTGAGCATTCATGTCCATTTCTAGATATGGGTCATGAAGAGGTTCATTTTGACTGTGGCTATGCTTCGGCCAAGTAGAAGGCTCAAATATGTTATACCCAGATGGGTTTGAATAAGAAGGGATAGGGTTATCAAAACCGATGGTGGTAGTGGTGGTAGTGGTGACGGCTCACCTATAGGAAATGGTGGTTGAGGCTCAGGCTCAACAGTTGGTTGTGGTTGGTTCTCCATAAAAGGTGAAGTATAAGAGGGTCCACCCATTTGTGGGTCCTCGGGAATAATAGGTAAGGGTTAGGTGAGAGTGACCCTACTCTCGGTCCTAGGCGCACTGACATGCGTGCCCCACGTCTTCTTGGAGGTGGAGGTGGTAGTGGCTGTTCTACCGGTGGTTCTTGTGGTGGAGTGTAGTAGGATGGAGTATCATGAACTGAAGGAGTATTGTAGAAAAATATTGTCCCCACCTCTCCTTGTAGCTATAAGTGTAATGATATGGGGTTCCAGCGTACGAATTAGAACCGATGGATATGTCAATGGGGTGACCCATCGATCATGTTGTTGGCATTTCGGGGTCAGAATCTTCCTCCATTGGTTCAGGGGAATCCTCGGGAGGAGTTACAGAAAAGGGAACGAAGGAGTATGCCGGTATTATAGTATTCTTGAGAGTAATGGGAGTGTTGGGGTTGTTGGGTATGGTGCGAATGTTGAAATGATGGGAGTCTGGCGGTGGTAGGTATTCATGAGGTAAGTTAGGGTATGGTTCCCATGGTGACAAGGAATCGTCCGATCCTTCGTAAGGGTTATATACGAGGGCGTTAGAAGGCCCTTGCTTCGAGGATCCACTCCTCATCAACCCTTTTCCTTTTGCTCCTCTCGTAAATTTAGGCGGCATTGTCGCGCTTCAAAAATAAGTCAAAACACAAAACAAGGAAAATAATATCGAATAAGGTAATGAGTAATCCTAGGTCATAGCCTATACTCGAGAGTCTGAGGAATGAGTTACTGTGTCGTTTAAGATCAAACACTAAAGACTAGTGTTGAATTCCCTCAAACGTTGGCACTGATACCAACCTGTCACACCCCAATTTCCACGTGTATTCGGTGGGCCCGGTGGGAGTATCGTGACGTACAGTTGATAACATCATAACCAATTACAACACAGGGCAACACAGCGGAAGGCTTGGAGTAAAATATAAACTATTACAAACCATAAAGTGGCCAGAGTTCGAGACATAAATATATACAGACAAGGTTTGTAATAAGATCCATAGGTGGATCAGATAACATACAAATGAAAACAAACTCTACAGGCTCAACTCTAAGGTCGCAACTCCTTAATGTCAACGCCCCGCAGCTTCAGGCCTATTGCGTACTTGTACCTGTATACCGACTCATTTTGAAAACCTTTTCAAGAATGATTTTAGGTGAATTAGCACATTTTGTAAAATAACTTGGGACAGTACAAATGACCTTATATACAGATATACATGTCAGGCTTTTACATATGGGGCCGGTACATAAACTAAGACATGATCGACTGACACACCACTCTGAACTTTCACAAAGCAAGTAGTTAGCAATTACCCAGTGTATGCCTACATGCCATGCTTTAGTCATGGCCACTAATACTTTAGTGAGCCAAGGATATCCCGGACACGGTCAAGCCCACCCCCAATGTTTGACTTTTAGACAAAACAGATCAAAACCGTGTTATGAATTTTAGTTAATTATCACAACTGGATAAAACATAATTTCCATACCCGACCAAGCGGTAATAATTTACCGTATCCCAAGCCCGTAAGGGAAAATAGGTTAAGAGTATTTACCTGAAGTTAAGTCTTCGTGAAGTCCACAACTCAGCCGCAAATTCCAAGGTAAGTACAGGTATAATTTACCGGAAGGCATTTAGTCTGGAGTGATGATAATTATTAACCAACATTAGAATCCTAACGGGTCCTTAGTTAAGTCTTAGACTTGAACTAGTTAGTCTTACGCTAAAACAATGCGGTACGATACGCTAGATTAAGCGGTGACCGGAATAGGATGTTAGTTGGACCGACAAGTATATAAACTTGTCTAATATGGGTAAACCAACAACATTCTGAATTTTGATAGAGAAATGACAAAGTTAAACCGTTTCGGTTTAAGTACGTAAATTAGCTACGTAAGCTTAACCGAACGCACATAGGCGAAACCGGGTAACCGATAGAGTCGTATATAAGTTCCATATAATATATGTTTAAAATGTGTTATAAAATCAGTAGCTTTGCAAAAGATAGGCCCGAGATATATTTAAAACCGAATTATGTCGTACAAGGGTATTTTGGTCATTTTAGAGTTATAAAAGATGTTTTAAATGAATCTGATGTCAAGGTTGTTAATATTCTATAAAAATACATATTTTATGATGTTATAACAGTAGTATATCAAATATATGTGTGTTTGACGATTTTGAAATAATCTATGTCCACGTAAGGGCATTTTAGTAACTTCACACTGAAGCCAAAATTGGGATTTTGAGTTCGGGACTTGTACTTACTGTTAAGATGTTGAAAATAAGTTTATAAATCAGTAGGTATCAAGTCTTAGCTCATAGTTATGGTTTTAAACCATACTATGCGCAAAAAAGGCGTAAAAGTCGATAAATGCCATTATATTCGATGTTTTAAGATAAACTGATGTTAGGACCTGTTTTATACACCAAAAAATGTCATTTAACTTATTACATCAGTAGGTTTAAGTTTTGATTACAAAAAGATTGGTTTAAGTCTTTTTTGTAAAAAGGGTAATTTGGTCATTTCTGGGCATTTAACGAATCTTAGACCTTCATTCAGGTCATAATTTGAATAAATATCCCAATATGTCCTACTTGGTATATTATATCAGTAAACATTTTTTTTGATGATAAAACCATGTTTAATCTTTCTAAAATGCCGAAAAGGGAATTTAGCCATTTAAATGCCATAAACGCATCTTTTGCGAAAACTCATATTATAATCAGATTCTGACATCAACATAATCAAATTATGTTTACAAATCAGTTTATGTCTTATTTTTACATGCATGGGTGTTTAAAATCATGATTTGCACAAAAAGGACCTTTTTGCAAAGTTTATGTAATTTTTAGCGGAACTTGTATGTAAACTCAGATTTCTAATGAATCGAGTAACGAAACTTCAGGAGGTCATCCTATACTTAAATATGGTCTTTAAAGTGATCAAAAGTCAGTAGCCAAAATGGCTAAACCGGGTCAGAACCGAAAGTCAATGAAAAGTCAAATATTGACTTTCGGTTGCGAACACATGCTAGACCAAGATTATGACCAGCCGAATCAGTTGGTATATGTTCTAATACTTATTTTTAGGTTATAAGTGCATCAAAACATATTTTATAACATCTGGATCATTAGTTATGAATTTTTACAAATCTGGACAGTTTGACTTTTGTTGACTTTTAGTTTGACTCGTCAATTGGTCAAGAATTCATGGTAATCAGGAGGTGCCCTTCTAACGGATTAACACCTACATCATTACAATCAAGTAGCCACTTTCGTTACGTACAATGACTATGTAATCACGGATTTAGATCAAAGTCAAGGCTGGAACTCTTCTAAGTGAGTTTTGGTGAGTTAAATGGACTTAGCACAAAATGGAACACTTACATATGGTCCAAGGGTTGCTAAGAACAGAAGGATTGCTTGAAAGATGCCTGGAACTCTTCTAAGTGAGTTTTGGTGAGTTAAAGTTGCATGAAGGTTGTTGCAACTCACCAAGGAGTCATCTTAAAAGCTATGGAGGATTCCAGGAAGATTGCCAGGTGTTGGGGGAAGTAAACAAGTGTCCTTGGTTGTGTCAAGCATGCAAGAAAAGGTGGCAAAGCGACAAGAGGTGGCAGAACTAAGTTATGCACATTTCTGCTCGCTGGCAGGTCCTTGCGGACCGTATGGGTTAAGCCTTAACGGTCCGTAAGGACCTTAGGCACCCATAGTTTCAGGTGGCCTTGCGGACCGTATGGCTAGAGCCTTGCGGTCCACAAGGGTCTTCAGAACATAAAAATTTTCAAAATTTTATTTAGGTCCCCCAACAAATTTTCATATAATAAAGTACGGATATTATTATTGTTTCAACAACTTCAGTCCCTCCCAATTCACCATACGGTACGCGAGGATTACCGGACAGTGTCGGAACTTTATTGGACGTAAAAACACGAGGTGTTACATCTGCCTAATTTAACTATATTTCAATTCCATTTAGAGAATACGCCACATTTTAAGGGTAGGGTTAGCAGGGGTAATAGTGGCAATAAGACTCCCTCATCTAATGTGCCTCGAGGAGGTAGCAACACCTATGTCAAGCGTGGTAACTCACACACTGATTATCTTGCTGATGGCCCCAATACTATGATACAACCACCTACACATCTTAACCAGTCAGGAGGAGCTTGAGGTAGATAGAGTGCGGCATGCTATATTGCGAACTATATCCCTATACTTTGTATTGTAATATCAATAACTTTTTATAGCCTGTTTATCTTACTTGCGTGGATTTAATAAGAGTTGTGTTGTCCGCCATGCAGTAACCAACTAAATCCTGCTTTGATGGTCCCTAGTGTTATTAGAAAGATGTCCATGCGGCAGTTTGTCATTTAGTGTCTGAGTGCTTTCATGTAAGTACATATTTAACGCTTACTATATTTAAATTTATCACTAGTGGTGGTTTAGTGTTGATACTACCAAGGGTGTGGACGACGTATTTTTGCTTGGTGTATTCCATATCGTGGACTTTTGTATGTCTTGCTGCAAAAAAGAAAGGTGATAGCTTATGTCTCACACCAAATAAATTCACATGAAATTAGTTATCTAAATCATGATCTCGGGTTGTCAACAGTATTGTTTGCCTTGAAAATGTGAAGACATTATTATATGGTGTTAATGTACCACTTACACAAGATTCGCAAGTTTCTAATAATATTAGTGATCTAAACACTAGGTAAAGAAGATAGTTAGGCTTGGTGAATGATTAGAATAGTGGAGTTCTTAACCATCTATGGAAGGCTAATGTTGTAATTGATACATATAACCAGAAACAAAGTTAAACCAAGTAAAGAGCTTAGTAAAGGATAATTGTGGGTTGAAAATATGATTTAGGTAAATGCAAAAATTGAACATTTATGACTTCAAGTAATACTTCTCGGTGAAGCACACAAGTTAAAAGTATTTATGCATTTTTGTGCAACAAATATGTACCATGATTTGAAAACAGATTATTATGTTCGTGTACGAAGAGAGATTATATGAAAAATGTGAAAATGTTTGATATATTTTGAAGTGTAAATTGAGCACAATAAACCATATGATAAAAATTCACTTCGGATATACCTAGAGAAGGCCAAAAATTATAACTTTATTAGGGTGATGTGGATAGAATGACAAAGAATGCTCAACTTTTGTTTTAATCTTATGCATCTGAAAATGAGATAGAATTATTTGATATAGGTGGTGGCAAGGCGTGGCGTGCAAATTTCTATAGTCTTGGATATAGATCTGAGGTTTACCTTCTTCATGAGCATTGAACATGATTCATATACAAATGGGATTTGAGTATCACTTATAACATGATTCATATAAAAAAGGAACATTCAAGCATTAGAATATATGTTTAGACACATGTAAATTATTTTGGTAGTAGTTGGGATACCCGTATACCTTTCATAACAAAATTTTATAACAACATTTATCATTCAAGTATCAAAATGCCACAATGTTTTTTGGTGGAGCTAGGTAATAAGAACTCAATAGTGTGTATTGTTTCAAAATACCACAAAGAAGATTAATCAAATAAAACAAAGGTTGAGAATGTATTAAGATTGACAAAACTTGTATACCAACAAAAGGAAACCGTTTAATGTGGGATGTTGTGTTATGCTAAAGGTCTTGACATGGAAAGGAGTGACTCGGATTCGAAGAAGAAAGTTGAGTCCGTGGTTAACTAGAACATTATGTTGGAGTCGTAGATCAAAACTATATTAATTTGAAAGTTAAGTGTATCACTTTCAGATTGGAACAATTAAATGCTTCACTCAAATTTCTGATGCAGGCCCAAGTATGGAAGATCGAGCAATGGCATTATGGAGGCCCATGATTAAGCTACCAAGGGTGATACACGAAAATGACGATAACTTTGGCTACGGGTCTCCATTTTAGGCATTTTAACGGTCAAATCGAAGCGTGAAATGAAGAACATGGCGTGACAAGGACCTGAAAGGGGTCCAAAAAGGCATCCTAGTAGAATTATGGGCACTTTTATGTTTTTCTTCAGGTTTTATGCACTTTGTTTTTTGGCTTGTGTTTGGCATGTGGCCTTTTTATGGCCTGTTTTGAATTTTTGTTATTGTTTAAGTACTTGTCATGTAATATGGATGGTCATTCATCAATTTTGCTATAATAACATCATTTCATTCAAATTCTCGACCTTTGGGACGAATTTGGATGGTTTGAAGAAGATTGTCACGGGTATTCTCAGAATCAAATCAACGTGATCAATTCTTCATTACCGTTTCACACGCTACATCAATTTCTCATCGGATATAACTCATAATCCAAATTATTCAAGAACAAGTATATGGTTGTGATAAATTTATGAACCAGGTTAGGTGAACAAATGGAAGGTATTTCGAATTTAAGGTTAGGGGCCAATAACTACCATCACACTATTTTCTTTTGTAATTAAATAGCTTCAAAATTAGAGCCTTAAGGCCAAATCGATTTTTTTCAATTTAATGAGATAAAATAAAGTTCTAATGAAGCAATATTTGTCAAAAATTTTGAACCCATGGATGCTACCCCTGGACCCTCGCCAAGGGGGCGTTGCACCCTTGGAACCCCATTTATTAGGGGCTTCTCCCCTAAGAACCGTTGGGTTGCCTAAATGCTTAAAATTGTAATAAACTTAAACAAATGTTCAATCTAAGCTCTCTTAATTTATTTGATGTATATTATGATACACTTTGGTCAACACGTCCACTAAAATAATCAACAAACTTAAGATTTGGCTCATATTGGAAAGTGGCTTAACATGTAGTACTACCTAAAAAGATTAGAGAGATACATGACATCTTTCATTTTTCCCATTTAAGTGATTGTTTAATGGATGAGAAAGTCTGTGCCTTTAGGTTATATCGAGATTGATGAAAACCTAAACTATGTGGAAGATTCAATCAAGACTCTAGACCATATGTTGAAAGGTTCAATAAACAAACAAATCGATTTGGTGAACTGTAACGGAAATATTAGAATGTAACACTACATGAGAGTTGAAAGATGACAATCCGTGGAGAAATACTTGAATATCATAATTTGAGATCCTAGATGAAGTCTCGTAGATTTCCCAAGTGTTGTCAAATCTTTAAGGCTCTATCTAACTCTAATGGCAGGTCGGAAGAAGAAAATGTTACGCGAGTAGAAGGTGTGTCGCAGTCTTAAACTGGTTGGTTTTCTCGAAAGCCTCGCAACTATATCTTTTGAGTGCTTAGTGGTCTTAATAACGATCTCAACCATTATAACCAAATATGTTTTAAGTTGGATATAAAATGTTCAATCAACTTGAGTTGTAATATAAAATACACATTTATTGTTTTTTATAAAACAAGTCTGCACATGATTGTGGATTCAATCGAAAGATGACATGACCTTAACGATACTCTACAAAGTTTATATATGTTATGTTCATGTCGTATAAAAAAAATCATACTTTGTTGATTTATTTCATTGTTATACAATAGAAATATGAAAAAAAAATCATGAGATAATTATTTTTAAAATATATTAAACCACTAAATATAGTTAAAATATCAAGATATATTTATTTTTGTTGTTATACAATACAGATACTTTTCTATAAGTTAAAGAAAAAGAATATAGTTGAAATATCATATGGATGGTGAAAATATATGTACTGAGATTAATGTTTAAGACATTTAGAAGTAAGTTTTCGGTCTTGTTTTACAACTATGTTACATTGTATTGACTATCTCAAGCCTATAAATATATGCTTTAATGAATGGATATAAACAAGGATGTACATGTCATGTGTCTATCCAAGATGTTAATGTGAGAGACATTATTGCATATTTAATAATATGTATTCTAGAACTTAATTAGATATCAATGTAATTTTATATTATTTGCATATAATTTAAATAAAATGATATATCAGCAATATATTCTTATATTTTAATACTCGTTTCAACTGAATCATTTTGTTAGAGTTCAATATATTTACGTGACATGAATCTAAAGATTAGGTGACTGGAAATTACTGCACTACATCATTCTTAGTTATTGTCTTTTTGTCCAAATTGATTTATATGTTCGTACGGAAAAGATAAGATTGTAACATCACATTTGTTTTTAATCCAAATACTTGATTGAAAAATCTAGTAATACATCCGACAACTCTAAATTTTATCATCAAGATATCAAAATTATTTTTGCCGTTTAAAGAATCTATTTTTTATATATATTATAGATTTATATTATATTATTCAATGTGATCAAGTCCAATTACAATGATTCATAATACACGCGTCAACAAGTTAGAAAAACGTATAACACACGTTTTAAGTATTATTTTCTAAATGTTATTATCATTATCATTATCAATATCAATCAATATAATAAACACAAAACGTATTGAACAATACTTTTAATATAAAAAAAAAAGAATAGTGTCAAGCAGCTGGCCTGGCACTATCCCACTGGACCAACCGTTTTATTATTTATTTAAGCTGTAAAATTACGGGTTTGCCCCCGGAATAGTGCCAGGCAGCTGGCCTGTCACTCCCCTATTGGACCAACCGTTTATTATTTGTTTACGCTGTAAAGTTACGGGTTTGCCCCCACTTTAAAATTACGATTTTGCCCCCTGCTCAAAAAAAATTATGATTTTGGCCCCACCCAAAAATTACTATTTCGCCCAAGAACGTTTTGAACAGTACTTTTAATATAAAAAAGGAACAGCGCTAGGCAACTGGCCTGGCACTACCCCATTGGACCAACCGTTTATTATTTTGTTTAAGCTGTAAAATTACGGGTTTGCCCCCGGAATAGTGCCCGGCAGCTGGCTTGTCACTCCCTATTGGACCAACCGTTTATTATTTGTCTACGCTGTAAAATTACGGGTTTGCCCCCACTTTAAAATTACGATTTTGCCCCCTACTCAAAATAAAATTACGATTTTGGCCCCACCCAAAAATTACGATTTTCCCACGACTCCAAATTACAATTTCGCCCTCAACTCAAATTTACGTTTTCACCCCTGTTCACATGAAAAAAAATATGTTCTCGCCCCTACCTTAAAATTACGATTTTTTCCCCGTTAAAAAATTATGATTTCGGTCTCAGTTAAAGATTACGGTTTTGCCCCTATTCAAAATAAAATTACACTTTTAGCTCCAACTCAAAATTACGATTATGCCCTCGGTTCAAAATAAAAATATGGTTTTGTCTCCGGCCTAAAATTATGGTTGTGCCTTTAGTTTAAATTTATATTACTGTCTTGCCCTAAGTTCAATAGTACGAATTCGCCTTTGCGCAGATTTACACTTTTGCCCCTGGTTTCAATTTCCAGTATTGACATCACTTTAGCTTTTGACAAATTACGATTTTACACCAGTGAAAAAATTTAACTTTCCATTAGTTAAAAATAATAGTATTGCCATTGTTTTAGTTTTTTTAGCAAAACTAGAAAAGTGTTATGTTTTTATTGGTTGAGTCGCTTTAATTGTTTTCCGTGTCAATGAGCTACCTAACACTCGCTCATTATTCGCCCATCGCCCCGCAACACAGGCGGGGCATCTAACTAGTTATTATTAATTTTACCCTCCACCCAAAAGCAAAAGAAATAAGATGGAACCATGGAATCCTATTTACCAAATTAAATTTTTAATAACAACATATTCATTTTTAATTAGGGGCTAAAATTATAGACTAAGAGCGCCTAATACATAATCCAAACAGGTATTAAAAAACATAATTAGTGTGTAATTTTTAACGGCTGAATTTTATTAGATAAAAACACAACTATCAAGACGCTAGGACAAACAAAACAGATTACAAAACATGGAAATTACACCACTTCGGCCAATCTAATGCTTGTAACTTCGCTCTATGTTTAATCAAGAGGAAGCTTGTTGCTTGGATATCTGCCCAAAGTCTTGAGACGTCCACTCTTTTACTTGCAAAGACAACGTCGTTACGCAATTTCCATAAGCTCCAGCAAGCTGTTAGAATGATGGCATGCACCATTTTCTTCATAGGAGCTGGCCCATTGATGTGATGATGAATCCGAAGGAGGTCCGAAATGCTGAGAGCGTAAATGGGTGGAATCGAGAGCCATCTAGACACCAAATGCCATCCCATGAGCTGATATAACATGATCCAAAAATGTGCTCGACCGACTCATCTTTTTCGCTACAAAGTGGACATAAAACCGAAGCCATAGTTATGTTCCTTCTTGCTAGTGTAGTTCTTGTTGGAAAAACCGATCTAGATTCATATGCCACCCAAAGATATTAACCTTACAAGGAATCCAACCATTCCACTCGAATTTATCCAGATTGTTATGCACATTGTCTTTCTAAATCAGTTTCTTAACTTCCTTGACCGTAAATTCATCCGAATGCTCTGAAGACCAGCCCCATTTATCCTTTTTCGGCTGATATGATAGTTTTTGCGATGATGTTGTTGAGTTCCATAAGTTCTATCGTCTCTTGGTGAGATAGAGGCTCGCGGAACTAACACCATTTTGGGCCGATAACATCTCTCGTATCCGAGACTTCCAGCCTATCCCGTACACAACAACCTTTGTATCTTTCCAATAAGAATAGTGCAGAGAATCGTGATTTTAATGGTAAATCTGTCACCCACGTATCGGTCCAGAACTGTGTATCCAGCCCATTACCCACCTTGCTCCTGAGAAGTATATTGAGATGAACATTTTTGTTGCTAGAGTTGCTTCTTCCTTGGTAATGTTGTTCCAAACTCCCGCTAGGCCCTTATTGGTAGGCATAAAGTTTCCATGTTTCGGGTTGTAGTGAATGGAGTTAATAACTTTCCTCCAAAGCCTATTCGGTTCCGATTTGTAGCGCCATGCCCATTTCGCCAAAAGACTACAATTTGCTTCTTGTAATGATCCCAAACCGAGCCCCCCCATTTGAGATAGGCTGCGTGACTATCTCCCAACTTACCCAATGCATTCTACTACGTGCGTCCATATCTCCCCATAAGAACTTTCTCCTTATTTTTTCGAGTTTATTGATCACATTCCGTGGAGCTTGATAAATAGAGAAGTAGTATATAGGTATGGAGTCAAGTACCAATTTGATGAGGGTTGTTCTACCTCCAATAGACAAAGTGGTAGTTTTCCAAAGTGAGAGACGGTGTTCAAATGCTTCAATGACCGGAGTCTAGTTGTTATACCGATTCATGTTTCCCCCTACCTTGAGACCAAGATACATGAAAGGAAGGGACCCTGTGTTGCACCCGAGTAAGTTGGACATGTGAGTGTTTTCCTCCGTCGATGTTCCAACACCATAGAGACAAGACTTATGGAGGTTAATTTTCAATCCGGAGACTAGAAAAAAGCACCTCATAAGTCGTTTTATGTTGATGACATTACTTTCCTCCCAAGCACCTAAAAGCAAGACATCATCCGCAAATACGAGATGTGATACTTTAGGCCCACAGTTCGGAAGTGTGATGCCATTTAGAAGCCCCGTCGATGTTGCGCTAACCATAAAGCTCGAGAGAGCTTCCATGGCTAGGATGAAGATAAATGGTGATAAAGGATCCCCTTGTCTGACCCCCCCTAAAGCAATGAAACTCATTAGTCGGTGAACCACTGACTAGGACCGATGATCGAGATGAAGCCAAGATCCCATTAATCTAAAGTCTCCATTTGTTGGGGAAGTTCATTTGTTGGAATACCGAGTCAATAAAGCTCCAACTAATCGTATCGAAGGCCTTTTCAAAATCAATTTTGAACAAGAAAGCTTTTGATTTGCATTTTTTGACCCATGAAATTATTTCGTTAGTGATGAGAGGCCCGTCCAAAATATTCCTGTCGGAAAGATAAGCGGATTGTTCTTCCGAGATGATCAATCCAATAACCGATTTTAATCGGTTTGCGAGTACCTTAGAGATAACCTTGTTGATGCAACCGATGAGATTGATTGGGCGAAAGTCATTCGGATTGACCGGGTCATTTATTTTAGGAATAAGGGTGATAAATGATGAACTACATCCTTTGATATTTTCCCCAAGGCATGGTACCGAGCCATGATATTGAAGAAATCATTTCCCAAAAGATCCCAGTAGTGTTTTATGAAGGTAAAATTGAACCCATCCGGCCCCAGAGCTTTGTCTCCCCACGCAATCCCAAACTGCATTTTTTACCTTATTAAAGGAAAAAAGTGAGGTAAGAGATGTCACACACCCCGACCCGCAGCGGAATAAGAGTCGGGGCATAATTGGGTTATCACCAAAGCTCATGATGTTTACTAATATGTTTCATATTTATTAAATTCAAAATTACATCCTCAATATTCCAAACAAGTTCATACAATTACAAAGAAAAGTAACTACATAAACATTCCAAAATCTAATCCGATTTATTCTTCTAAGCCATCCTATATGTTTCTTGCTGCAACTGGATCACCTGTATCATGTGTAAAAATGGGGGTTTTTGGGTCAACAAAAGTTGGCGAGTGAATCTTGTTAGAAAACATTTATTATTGATTTCTTGTTATATTTAATATGGAAAAATTGTGCAATAATCATATGTGAGCAAACGTAAATAAACATACAATAACAATAACAGTAACAGTAACAATAACAATAACAAACCACCTTGCATGAATATATGACATGAATGATACTGTATATGTTGGCAACGTCACGTTCACGCTCACAGGTAATGGGTAAATAAACATACAATAACAATAACAATAACAGTAACAGTAACAATAACAATAACAAACCACCTTGCATGAATATATGACATGAATGATACTGTATATGTTGGCAACGTCACGTTCACGCTCACAGGTAATGGGGAACGGACGGCCTATGATGAATGTATGTGCGATCAAGGCTCAATCAAACGGAGCCGATCGTATGTTGGCAACGCCTCGTTCACGCTCATAGGTAATGGGAACAGCTCACGCTCATAGGTAATGGGGAGCGGCGGTCTATGATAATGTATGTACTGAAAATGATAAATTTAATCTAAACATTAACCACGCAAACAGTTGATACATAATGAATACACATTTGATCATTGATATGATGGATGCACAAGTGTTTAAATGAAAAAAAAATAATATGACACATGATACACCCCAAAAACGTGATTAAAACGGGGAATTTGTAGAGATTCACTCACATTGGGTGCGTTCGTTTGAAGATGCTGAATGCACACGAGTTTAGAGGATTGATCGATGAGGAATAACTAACCTAAATAATAACGAAAAGGTACGGTAAATAATTGAATTTTATTAATAATTTTAATAGGATTTTTTTAGATATATTTTTGTGAGTTTAAGGTTATTTTCTAACTTTAAAAACATTATTTTTAAGTATTTTTAATTGATTTTAAATTAAATAAATAAATAAAAATATTAAAAAAATGTTGACTTTTTGGGTTGACCGTTGACTATTGACTTTGACTTGTTGACCGGTTCGGTCGTGTATATTGTTTGCATTGAGTGAGGTTCGAACTTGTGACCTCCCGTACGCGTGCACGCAGCTCTACCAACTGAACTACGTGTCTAACCCGAAATATTTCTGTTTTTAATTATATTTATATACTATTTAATTTATTCAAAATTCATTTATTTTTAAAAAGGATTTTAATTACATCGAACCGGTGTGCGTAACAGGTCTCGAACCCAGGACCTGTTGTTTAATGCTGCACACAGTCCACCGCTGGACTGTGTGTCTAACCTGGTTAAAACACTTGTTTTTATTTCTCTTATATACTAACTGGAAGTTTCCATATTTGGGTTTTATAAAAAGTCTGAATATTGTGATGAATCGGAACAAGGACAGACTCGAACCCGGGACTCTATGATTCAAATGCACACAGTCCACCCCTGGACTGTGTGTCTAACCCGAGATATAATCCGATTTATATTAAATTTATATACAATCCTAACTTCATCTTCTTCGCTAAAACATTACAGACAACGATTACTCTACTGTTCTTATCTAATTCGATTGAGGGACATATAAATGATTAAGATGAAATGGATAGGGAAGGTTTTGGAAATGAACATACCGAAATGATGACTTTTCTCAGAACTCCGGCGAAGTCGTCGGCTCTGTTTTATGAACTCCATCTGAACGGGCCAATTAATAGTTTTGATTAACAAATTGTGAAATTGAAGGACTAAACAAGAGTTATCAGAAGGTTTAAATGATTATACCGTTTTACAGCGCGATTTAGGAATTTTCAGAAAACTTCCGGCGAGTGCTGATTATCCGATATCGTCGCCTGGGACTGATTCTGATTGAAGGGTTTGAGTTAGTAAGAGTCTAACAATAGATAGAAGATGAAAGAATTGAGAAATTTACCGTTTTGATGAGAGACACGGTTTTCCGGCGAAAGTCCGATGATAACAGATAGCGATTCCGATGATCAGAAAATAGAGCAAAAGTGAAATTGAGAGTTCTGTGGGTGTTTTTGAGTCGCGAGATGATGATATTGCCGGTGTAATTCAGGAAGTAAATGATTTCGGTTATTAAACCCGAAATCATATGAATTCAAGTTCAATAAAGGCTGAATTGATTGAGATCGTGCGTCGTAATGTTTTCATCGGTTATAACCAGTAATATCAACACTCAATCGTCTGGAATGTTGAAAGCCGATATCGGTTTCAGTTTTTGGAGAAAACAGGTGATTCACGGGTGAACTTATGTTTTATTTGTTTCCTAGATTTCACAAAGACATCAAGTGGCGGAGTGGTTATGTGTTTGGTGATTAAGTTCTCCTATTTATTTTTAATTGCCTTATTGTTATTTTCTAACGATTTTAATTTCCATATTCTAAAATGTTTATTAGTTATGTATTATTTAAAATTAAAATAAGCATTAAATAAGCAACAAAATTTGAAACTGATTATTCGATTAATAAACGAAGCGGGTTTGGAAAACCCGTTTTTCGACGGATGTTACAGTATCCCCTACTTTTAGAAATTTCGTCCCGAAATTTAAGTAGTAATGGTAACAGGAAAAAGATGCGGGTATTTTTCGCGCATTGAGTCTTCACGTTCCCAAGTAAACTCAGGTCCCCGTTTCGACTCCCAACGTACCCTTACAATTGGAATACGACTCCGTCTTAAACGTTTTTCTCCGAAGTCCATGATCTCTACTGGTCTTTCAATGAAATGCATAGATTCATCGAGCTGAATATCTTCCTGGGGAATATGGAGGTTTCATCGGCGAGACACTTCTTTAAGTTTGATACGTGGAATGTGGGGTGAATTATGTTGAGTTCTTCTGGTAGGTCAAGCTTGTATGCTACAGGTCCTACTCTTTCGAGTATCTTGAAAGGTCCTACGTAGCGTGGTGCTAGCTTGCCCTTCTGGCCAAAACGAACTACTCCCTTCCACGGTGATACTTTTAAAAGTACATGATCACCAATGTTAAACTCCAAAGGCTTTCGTCGTTTATCTGCATAACTCTTTTGACGACTTTGTGCCGCTAGAAGATTGTTTCGAATTTGATGGATCTTGTATGTGGTTTCTTGAATTAGTTCAGGACCGGTGATTTGAGCTTCCCCAATTTCGTGCCAACATACTGGAGATCGGCACTTACGACCATATAAAGCTTCGAAAGGTGCCATGCCGATACTTGAATGATAGCTGTTGTTGTACGAAAATTCAACTAATGGTAGATGAGCGTCCCAATTTCCCTTGAAGTCTATGACACATGCTCGAAGCATATCTTCAAGAGTTTGGATGGTGCGTTCAGATTGTCCATCCGTTTGAGGATGATAAGCGGTACTGAGGTCTAATCGTGTACCCAAAGCGGCTTGTACGGCTTGCCATGTTCGTGAAGTGAAACGACCATCACGATCTGAAATAATGCTTAACGGTACACCATGACGGCTTACGATCTCACTGATGTAGATACGAGCTAACTTCTCGTTCTTGAAATCTTCGCGGATCGGAATGAAGTGAGCTGATTTTGTAAGACGATCAATGATTACCCATATAGTGTCATACCCACCGGAGGTGCGAGGTAACCCGGTAATGAAGTCCATGGTTATGTTTTCCCACTTCCATACAGGTATTTCAGGTTGGACTAGAAGTCCTGAGGGTCTTTGATGTTCAGCTTTTACTTTGGAACATGTAAGGCACTTGGAAACAAAAACAGCAATATCCTTTTTCATTCCAGGCCACCAGTAGGTGTATCGAAGGTCTTGATACATCTTGTCGGCTCCTGGGTGTATAGAGTATCGTGTTTTGTGCGCCTCAGTCATAAGGAATTCACGAAGGTTGTTGTGGTCAGGAAGCCACATGCGATCTAGATAGTACAGAATACCGTCGGATTTAGTTTCAATTTTAAGTTCAGCTCCACAAGACAGCTCCTTTCGTACGTCGTTTTCCGTTACTGAAACATGTTGGGCTTCTCGGATTTGATATTTGATGTCTGTTATGATTTGTGAACATAGAAGACGAATGGAGTTCGCATAACCCTTTCGACTGAGTGCATCGGCCACCACATTTGCCTTGCCAGGATGATACCGAATTTCACAGTCGTAGTCATTAAGAAGTTCGACCCATCTTCGTTGCCTCATGTTTAACTCCTTTTGGTTGAAGATATGTTGAAGACTCTTGTGGTCAGTGTATATTTCACACTTAGTACCGTAGAGGTAATGTCTCCATATCTTAAGAGCGAACACAACGGCTCCAAGTTCTAGGTCGTGGGTGGTGTAGTTCTTCTCATGAGTTTTGAGTTGTCTAGAAGCATAAGCTATCACCTTTCCTCTTTGCATTGGAACATAGCCTAGTCCTTGCCCTAACGCGTCGCAATAAAGCACGAAGTCATCACAACCTTCAGGAAGAGTGAGGATAGGTGCGTCACAGAGTTTTTGTTTAAGGGTTTGGAAGGCTTCTTCTTGTTTGGGTCCCCATATGAAGGGTTTTCCTTTATGTGTTAAAGCCGTGAGTGGTACAGCAATACGGGAGAAATTTGCAATGAAACGGCGATAATAGCCAGCCAAACCAAGAAATGATCTTACTTCGGTAGGTGTACGTGGCGCTTGCCATTCTTGTACTGCTTTGATCTTTGAGGGGTCGACATGTATTCCCTTGTCATTGACGACATGTCCAAGGAATTGTACCTCTTTTAACCAGAATTCGCATTTGGAGAATTTGGCGTAGAGCTTTTCATTCCCTAAGAGTGTAAGGATGAGTCGAAGGTGTCGTTCATGATCAGGCTTAGACTTTGAGTAAATGAGGATGACGTCGATGAAGACTATAACAAAGCGATCGAGATAGGGTTTGCAGACTCTGTTCATTAGATCCATGAAGAGAGCTGGAGCGTTGGTTAGACCAAATGGCATGACCATGAATTCATAATGACCATAACGAGTTCGGAAGGCAGTCTTTGGGACGTCTTCTTCATGTACTCTGAGTTGATGATAACCAGAACGAAGGTCGATTTTTGAAAAACAGCTGGCGCCTTGAAGTTGGTCAAGAAGATCATTGATGCGAGGCAATGAGTAGCGGTTCTTGACCGTTAACTTGTTGAGTTCTCTGTAGTCGATACACATGCGAAACGTTCCATCTTTCTTCTTCACAAAAAGGACAGGTGCACCCCAAGGCGATGAGCTAGGACGTATGAATCCTTTGTCAGTCAGCTCTTGCAATTGACTGGCCAGCTCTTGCATCTCGGATGGGGCTAACCTATAAGGAGATTTTGCAACTGGTGTAGCTCCAGGTATAAGATCAATGCGGAATTCGACTTCTCTCACGGGAGGAAGTCCTGAAATGTCGTCAGGAAAAACTTGCGGAAAATCTTTTACTACTGGGATGTCTTCAAGTTTCTTCTCCTTGGTTCCCTTTTTGACGACATGAGTTAGAAATGCGACATAATTCTTGCGGAGATATTTTCGGGCTTGAAGACAGGACATTAATTTGAGCCCTTTCGAAGGGGTTTCTCCAAAGATTCGTAGAGTCTGACCGTTTATAAGAGGAATGCGTATAAACTTTTCGCAGCATACAACTTCAGCATGATGTTAGCTGAGCCAGTCCATACCAATTATAACGTCGAAACTTCCCAACTTCATAGGAATGAGGTCAACTGGAAAATCGTGATCGTTTAGGGTGAGAGTACAATTGCGTATAATAGAGTTTAATGAGACCGGTTTTCCGTCAGCAACTTCTACCGTTATGGATTCCATGAGTTTAACACGAGTTTGGTTGAGGATGGGTCAAATTCTAAGGACACAAAACTCCTATCCGCGCCAGTATCAAATAACATGGATGCATAACTACCATTTACGAGAAACGTACCGTTAACTACATTGTTGTCAGCCCTGGCTTGATTAGCGTTGATGTTGAAAGCTCTTCCTCTTGCAGGTGGAGGAGCTTGATTAGCCTGGTTTACTGGATTAGCTCGAGCTTGGGCATGGATAATATTCACTAGGCGTGGACAGGTGTTCCTGAAATGGTTCGGGTCTCCACAGTTGTAACAAGCCCGCATAGGTTGCACCATGGGATAGTTGGGTTGGTAGTAGGATTGGGCTACATGTTGGGTAGGTGGTAGTAGTAAAGGTTGTTGGGCTTGACCCACTATCTGATGGTGGGTTTGGGTTGAGCGCTGATGGCGGTTCGTTCGCTGAGGTATGCGACAGGTTTGAATGGTGTGACCTGCGCGACCACAGCCGGTGCAATGTTGGCATGGATGATCAGGAAAGTGATGGTATTGGCAACGGTTGCACTTTGGGTATGGGCCGGAGTACAGCCTTTTATATGGTGCAGGTGAGGGGGCAACTTGGGTAATGGGTGCAGCAGGGATAGGGAAATTTGTTTGTGTGACAGCAAAGTTTCTGGTGTTTTGTTTCCTCTTATTAACAAACTTTGAGGTGGAGGTGGAATGGTTTGAAGTTTGGCCCTCAACGGGGGCTTTCTTTTTCTCGTCCTTAAATTTGCCATTGCGAATACAATTTTCGGTAAGCTCGGTAGCTAGTTCCATAGCAGCTTCAAGTGTTGCAGGCGAAGTGCTGAGAACTGAGTCTTGAATTTTCGAGGGGAGGCCTCGAATATAGTGTTCGACTAAGCGGTAAACTGGGGTGAACAAGTTAGGGACCATTTGGTTCAACTCTAAAAACCGTTTGTTGTATGAAGTATGATCTCCCTCCTTTTGCTTCAACGAGTGAAATTCATCCTCTAGCTTTTTGATCTCGCTTCTTGAACAGAAGCGTCTCGTCATGATTTCCCTTAACTCCTCCCACGTTAAGGCCATTGCATCTTCGATTCCTCTCTTACCCTTTTCAGTATTCCACCAGGTAAGAGCTACTCCAAATAGCCTCCCGGTTGCGTAACGTACCTTGCGATCCTCGGGACAATCGCAATTGAGGAAAGTGTTTTCATTTCCTCAAACCAGTGGAGGAGGGCAGTGACACCTTCGGTCCCTTCAAATTTCGGGGGATCGCAAGACTTGAAATGTTTGTATGAGCACTTTTTGGGGGGAGGGTTGTCGACGTTCCGTTCTTCTTGTTGGGGAGGATTGATAGGATTTGCGGCGAGAGCTTGTTGGACTTGAACTACGATGTCAGGAAGCACCGCGGCCATTTGTTTTGCGATTTGGGTGGCCAAGCGTTAGTTTGATCTTCCTGACCTTCTATCCCCACGTTGTTGCCTAGCCGACATCTACAGGAATATACATAAGAAGATTGTGAGTTTAAGGAGTCTTTTTAGGTGTCATGTGTCTTAAAAAAATGACATAAACATCAATAATGCAACTACATCCATAGGATGTCTTGGGTTTGCTCATGTTTGGCCTCAAATGTCCCCCATACTATCGCCTGTATAGTCATGTGGGCCCCCATGACTATTGGCTTAGTAGGATTCACATTGGTTTTGGCGGTTTAACACTCGCATCACCCGAATGAAAACCATGAAATATGTTTTGCGAGATGTATGGTCGGAGGGTGTCCAGGTGTAGACACAATGACAACTCAAAGTGGGGTTAGCTCACACGACGTTTGGTATAGCATGCTTTGGCCTAATAGGTCCTTCGTACTCTCATCGTTAGTCCCCAGGTAGGCAAACTGGTCCTTTATTTTGGATTTATACGAATGCCAAGCCTAGACAGGACGTCCTGACTACCGGTACTTGTACCATTCCAGTTACTAGATGCCCATCATGAGAACTCACTTTGATGTGATTTGAAAATACAAAAATCGTTGCAAAAGTCATGGAAATTGTGTGGTGTGTGCTCTCATGGATATGATATGTTATGAGAATATGATTCATGATAGGCATTGTATAATAATATGTACTTATGAACATGCTTGCATAATATTGAATGTAACAATAAACATAAAGCATATAAACATCATGAATTTTGCATGTAACACACAAATAATTTAAAAATTCTACTCAACTATAGTATAGGCTCTAAGGGTCTAATAACCTATCCTATATCCCTATAGTCATGGCTCTGATACCAATCTGTCACACCCCGACCCGCAGCGGAATAAGAGTCGGGGCATAATTGGGTTATCACCAAAGCTCATGATGTTTACTAATATGTTTCATATTTATTAAATTCAAAATTACATCCTCAATATTCCAAACAAGTTCATACAATTACAAAGAAAAGTAACTACATAAACATTCCAAAATCTAATCCGATTTATTCTTCTAAGCCATCCTATATGTTTCTTGCTGCAACTGGATCACCTGTATCATGTGTAAAAATGGGGGTTTTTGGGTCAACAAAAGTTGGCGAGTGAACCTTGTTAGAAAACATTTATTATTGATTTCTTATTATATTTAATATGGAAAAATTGTGCAATAATCATATGTGAGCAAACGTAAATAAACATACAATAACAATAACAATAACAGTAACAGTAACAGTAACAATAACAAACCACCTTGCATGAATATATGACATGAATGATACTGTATATGTTGGCAACGTCACGTTCACGCTCATAGGTAATGAGGAACGGACGGCCTATGATGAATGTATGTGCGATCAAGGCTCAATCAAACGGATCCGATCGTATGTTGGCAACGCCTCGTTCACGCTCATAGGTAATGGGAACAGCTCACGCTCATAGGTAATGGGGAGCGGCGGCCTATGATAATGTATGTACTGAAAATGATAAATTTAATCTAAACATTAACCACGCAAACAGTTGATACATAATGAATACACATTTGATCACTGATATGATGGATGCACAAGTGTTTAAATGAAAAAAAATAATATGACACATGATACACCCAAAAAACGTGATTAAAACGGGGAATTTGTAGAGATTCACTCACATTGGGTGCGTTCGTTTGAAGATGCTGAATGCGCACGAGTTTAGAGGATTGATCGACGAGGAATAACTAACCTAAATAATAACGAAAATGTACGGTAAATAATTGAATTTTATTAATAATTTTAATAGGATTTTTTTAGATATATTTTTGTGAGTTTAAGGTTATTTTCTAACTTTAAAAATATTATTTTTAAGTATTTTTAATTGATTTTTAAATTAAATAAATAAATAAAAATATAAAAAAATGTTGACTTTTTGGGTTGACCGTTGACTATTGACTTTGACTTGTTGACCAGTTCGGTCGTGTATATTGTTTGCACTGAGTGAGGTTCGAACTTGTCACCTCCCGTACGCATGCACGCAGCTCTACCAACTGAGCTACGTGTCTAACCCGAAATATTTCTGTTTTTAATTATATTTATATACTATTTAATTTATTCAAAATTCATTTATTTTTAAAAAGGATTTTAATTACATCGAACCGGTGTGCGTAACAGGTCTCGAACCCGGGACCTGTTGTTTAACGCTGCACACATTCCACCGCTGGACTGTGTGTCTAACCTGGTTAAAACATTTGTTTTTATTTCTCTTATATACTAACTGGAAGTTTCCATATTTGGGTTTTATAAAAAGTCTGAATATTGTGACGAATCGGAACAAGGACAGACTCGAACCCGGGACTCTATGATTCAAATGCACACAGTCCACCGCTGGACTGTGTGTCTAACCCGAGATAATCCGATTTATATTAAATTTATACACAATCCTAACTTCATCTTCTTCGCTAAAACATTACAGACAACGATTACTCTACTGTTCTTGTCTAATTCGATTGAGGGACATATAAATGATTAAGATGAAATGGATAGGGAAGGTTTTGAAAATGAACATACCGAAATGATGACTTTTCTCAGAACTCCGGCGAAGTCGTCGGCTCTGTTTTATGAACTCCGTCTGAACGGGCCAATTAATAGTTTTGATTAACAAATTGTGAAATTGAAGGACTAAACAAGAGTTATCAGAAGGTTTAAATGATTATACCGTTTTACATCGCGATTTAGGAATTTTCAGAAAACTTCCGGCGAGTGCTGATTATCCGATATCGTCGCCTGGGACTGATTCTGATTGAAGGGTTTGAGTTAGTAAGAGTCTAACAATAGATAGAAGATGAAAGAATTGAGAAATTTACCGTTTTGATGAGAGACACGGTTTTCCGGCGAAAGTCCGGTGATAACAGATAGCGATTCCGATGATCAGAAAATAGAGCAAAAGTGAAATTGAGAGTTCTGTGGGTGTTTTTGAGTCGCGAGATGATGATACTGCCGGTGTAATTCTTGAAGTAAATGATTTCGGTTATTAAACCCGAAAATCATATGAATTCAAGTTCAATAAAGGCTGAATTGATTGAGATCGTGCGTCGTAATGTTTTCATCGGTTATAACCAGTAATATCAACACTCAATCGTCTGGAATGTTGAAAGCCGATATCGGTTTCAGTTTTTGGCGCAAACAGGTGATTCACGGGTGAACTTATGTTTTATTTGTTTCCTAGATTTCACAAAGACATCAAGTGGCGGAGTGGTTATGTGTTTGGTGATTAAGTTCTCCTATTTATTTTTAATTGCCTTATTGTTATTTTCTAACGATTTTAATTTCCATATTCTAAAATGTTTATTAGTTATGTATTGTTTAAAATTAAAATAAGCATTAAATAAGCAACAAAAATTTGAAACTGATTATTCGATTAATAAACGAAGCGGGTTTGGAAAACCCGGTTTTCGACGGATGTTACAAGAGATGTACCTTGTTCGTCCGAGAGTTTTTTGATATGCTGGGATGTAAAAGCTGGTCTTTCGTGAATTGGCTCCATGAATTTCTTTTCAAAGAACTCTCGGATTTCATCTTTTATTCGTCGAGGATCAGTGCACCATTCTTCATTGATCGTAAGACCGTTAATGCGACTTCTTGAAATTCTACTTTTAATGTAGCCATGGAAAAAAGCTGAATTTTTGTCTCCATCGATAGCCCATTTGACCCGAGATTTCTGCTTGAGTTCTTTGGTTCTGCCATCCTTGATTTCTGTCATCTTATGCTTATGCTCAGTATAGTTTGTCGCCTCTGTTTTGGAGAGATCTCTAATTTGGCAAATAGCATCCAATTTCTCGATAACGAATCGAAGCATTGAGGCATTCATCCTCATCTTTTCTCGTGCTTTTGTTCCATGCCTTGATAGCATTTTTTATACACCTTAGTTTCCTAGCTAAAGCTACATCGGAGGACCTGCAAGGGAAAAGTAGCTGATAGCGGAACTAACCACATCATCAAAGCCAGGTTTAGAGAGCCAAGCATTAAAGAACTTGAAAGGAATATGACCGAAATCGTATGGTGACGTGCATAAAACCACTGGACAATGATCTGAGAGATTCCTCGGTAAAGCCCGGAGTGTAGCCATCGGCCATAAGCCCCAAAATTTGTTACAGACTAACATGCGATCCAATTTACTAAGTTTATTTCCTCCATCGAGCCATCTTGTGAATTTTTCTCCATTCGATATTGGATCAAAAGCACAATTTCTTTTTTCCTCAGCTGATCTCACCTGATTAAAGTCGCCGAGTAGAATCCAAATACCCCCTTATCGCCTTTAAATTCTTTATGTTGTCCCACAGTGCCTCTTCGCCTGGGCAGTTTGTGGAGCATAAATATTGAGTATATACACCCTTTCTTCAATACCCCTGATCGATCCACATAACAAATGAAAGTTCCTATGTTTGACTGTTTCAGTTCTCAAAAAAATCGTAGGATCCCATAAACATACGATCCCTCCTGATCTTCCTTCCGAATTAACCCAATCCGCTTCTTGGGGTGAGTTCCCCCAAAATCGTGTGAAGTTGATTCTCGATCCATCCACATACATAGTCTCCTGGATAGCGATGAAATTGACCCCATGATCTCTCCTTATACCTTTGACCCAGGTTGCCTTGTCGGCATTACCGACCCCCCTAATGTTGATGGTTAAGTAATTCATTGATTTACTATGTTTTCTCCATCTCCCCTGACCAGATCTTCAATGTAAATCGAACAGTTCTCTACATGCATTCGGTGGCACGCCCAACATTGATGGTTACATTAATTTCCCCGATGAAGACGTCGGTGCTTTCATTGGTTGTGGGTGCAATTGACGAGTTAACATGATCCCCTCCGTCTAAATCTTGAATTTCATTACAATCCCGGACATTGATTGCCTCTGTGGTGTTCATCTCGTAGTATGTCCCACTAGGAGGAGCACCGGAGTCCTGAGTAACAGAAGATGTGGGGTGATTGGAAGGATGTCGGAGGTTCTCTGGATAAGGTGGGAGGGGAAAAACAAAAGGTGTAGAGGTAGGTTCAGGAGAGGGAGTAATTTCGCGTCTGGGCCTTTTGCTAGCAGGCTTTCTTGGGCTAGAAGAGGAACCAGGTGGTGAGCAATCGGGCCTTGAGAATCTGAGCCCATGACCCAGTTTTTTAGATCTGCTCCTGGATATTTTCTCAACTGGGGCCCCACCTGCAATAAAAACATTATTAAAACTGTTGCCCACGTCATCTGTGACCTTAGGAGAAACATTATCGGGAATTATGTGCACCGTATCTTGGTTTACACCCCATGCACGTGCCCTCCCCCATGCATGATCGTTCCGGTTCCCGAGGAAGCTCTTCGTCTTCCCTTTCACCGTCCACCCTAGTGTTCTCCATGTCATCGGCTAGAACTAGTTCCTCCGTTGGAATCAACTTATCAACATCGTCCTTAACCGTGTCACCATCCTTGTAGCGATTAGGTGCCCCAGCACCCCCTATTAGAAAGTCAGGGACCCAATCTCTCATGACTTCAGAGATCCACACTCTATGTTCTACCCTGTTCCAGATGATAGACATTTCTTCTTTCACCTATCTCCCAGAGTTCACAAGGATACTCACAATCTCTCGAAAGAGAGATTGCAGTCTTTGGCCATCGCACCAGAGGAGGAGATTACTACACTAAAGGTTCTAGCTATCATGTCAAAAGTCTCCTTATCCCAAGCCTGGCTTGGGACGCCATCAATACGTAACCAGGCAACACGGTCAACAAAGTATTCAGTGCCTATCCATGGCTTGATAGAGGAAAACCATTTGGACTGACGTTCCTTGTAGTGATTCAGGAAAGCTTCGCACTGACTCTTGAGAGTGAATGTCATGAGGACCCTTAACCCGCCCATATACCTGAGCCCTGTTAGGAACTGTTTCATGTTACCCGTTACGTCCATCAGGTTGCACAGGATAGCAAGGCTTTGGCCTCGACCAGTAAAGCCTTTCCACCCCATGCATTTATCGTCTTTGAGTTGCTAACCTGGAATTCAACCAATTGTTGTTTATCGGCACCACCACCGGTTAGGACTTCGGAGTAGGATCTACCACCACTCCTCACCGGAAAGCTTTGCTTGGCCCTGGTATAGGTTTCTTGTTGGATTGGTACAAACGTGGGCGATGTGTCATTTTTCTTTTGATTACCATCTGAGAATGGCATGTCATCACACCTGAACCTTGCCATATCAACCAGCAGTTTTACTCCTTTTAGCTTGATTTTGTTCAGAACTTCAAGCATTTTCCCCGTATCCTTCACGCTTTCGAATCTTACGAAGGCAAATCTGCTCCCACCTTTGTCAAACTTCTTTGGTATAAACACATCTTTAAGGTTGCCAAAGGCATGGAACTCGTTCCATAGCTCTCCCCTGGAGCAGGAGACAGGCAGATTTGAAACGAAGAAGGTTGTTGTGTTATCAAATTCGAAGTGCTGTTTCTGGAAGTGTGTTTGTTTCTTCTTTCTCTTTCGTTTTCCGGTTACTTGGTTCCATGGCCGATTGTCTTCTTCTCTGTCCTGCCCGTTCAACTCTTTCTTACACATACTCGCCAAATCATAATTAGTGTGTAATTAAGAATGCCATTATTATTTCATTTAAAAACCAATAGGTTATTAGTTACATCTTGACCTATATAGATTAAAAACTATTGTGATAATAATGATTCATAATACATTATTTAATGACAAATTAACCTACTTTTAAATTCATCTATACAGGCATATTGTTCTCAATTTAAACCTATCAAATCATATCCTTTGACCCAATGAGCTATAGCTCAATTGACATTGGATGAGAAGCGAAGATTCTGGTTGAAGGTCATAGATCTCAGTTCGAATCTGATATCAACCAGGTTTTACCGCATTAGGCCTTTGAACGACGGGTTTTCCTCGAAACTAGAGATGATGGGTTTGGACTACCCTGCACTGTATGTGATTACGGACGGACGTATAAGATCGCCTCTACCATTGGGTTACCCCTTTTAGTCGTTGACCATTATAAAAAAGTTGATGTCTTGAGTCCATAATACAATTACTCTCCATTTTGGTAACGTACATTACACGTGAAGAAGAGTGTGAATCCGGGTTTTTTTGTCGGATTCTAAACATAGTGGAAGAGGTAGAGAAGCAAGAATATAAAAAAAAGAAACAATCATATTTGAAAAGAATACCCAATAATGTATGTGGCAAGCAAACTATATAATAAAATATGCTGTCACTAAACACCTAGATATAGTCAAATAAAATCGTAGGAATAGATTTTGATTTTCTTTTTCTTTTTTCTTTTTTTTTGACGAATTGTTTTCAAATAAGCCCTAATGAAAACCCCACATTATCATGTGATTATAGACTTATAGTCACACATTATCACTATTCACTGATATAAATGTCACAAAATAACATATTTCTGGAGTAAAACTATCTTAGCACTCATATTATAAAATGCATATTTCAGTTGATTGCTATGTTAAGTTGATAATTTTTCTTTAACATATAAATAGTTGTTGAACAAATTTTTACAGAGAAGTTGGTGATGATGCCCTCAACTTAAATATATTCGATGATGAACTTTTAAAGACATTTGCATGGTTGACCTACAACAGATAAATCAACATACACACAAAGCTTCATCACACCTCGATCTCCTTTTAGAAGCGATGCCTCTACTAAATTGGCTAGTTCACTTTGACGAAAACATCATCTTTCTATTTTCTAAGTTTTAATAGGAACGATAAAGATTTATTCTCTTCTTTTATTCTAATAACTTTACACTCAAATTTGTCTCTGGAACTCCAAGCTATCGTCTAGGGTAAAGATGCGTTAGGGTAATTGTTAGATTACCAATATCCTTTATAAATATTATATTGTTTTAGTCGGTTGGGAGTTTCATCATGTCCTGAAAACTAGGGTTGTAAACGAACCAAACGTTCAGCGAACAGTTCATGAACTGTTTAGAGGGAAGTTTGTTTATGTTCGTTAGTTTAATAAATGAACAAACATGAACAAGATATTACCTTCGATAAGTTAAACAAACATATATGAACAGAGGTTGCGTTCGTTTGTTAAGTTCATTTGTGTTCGTTCATTTAAAGGTTTTTTCAGTTATATTTTTATTTGATTGGTTTTAATTTTTAAATTTTAAACCATAGTTATACTATACACCTCTGCCAACATCTCTCATTTTATCATGTCAATTTCAGTTTGTGTTAAAACTTGACAAACTTCTTAGTTTTTGTGTTAATTATGCTAAGAATTTATTTATTTTCGATGAATTCTTCGTATCTTTCTGATAAAAAATGCAGATTGTATTTTTAGATGAATATATAACGTTCGTTTGTATTCATTAATGTTCATGAACACTTGTTTGGTTTGTTTACGTTCGGTAAGTGTTCATGAACGTGTTCATGAACAGTACATGAACATGTTTATTTCCTTAATGAACAAACATAAACAAGATATCTCGTTCGGTAAGCGTTCGTGAATCATTCATCAATATGTATATTTCTTAATGAACGAACACAAATAATGACTTATATGTATTTATCTGGTTCATTCATAGCCCGACTGAAAACTCTCATGATAATAAGTCACGGAGTTCAAATATTATTTTACACACCATGTCCGTCAATAGAAATCTAATGAATAAATGGTTTACTATTGTTGAATTGTTAATGAGTTTTTCATAGCGTTTTCAAACTATTTTTTTATTTTTTATTTTTTTAACGGCTTAAATTACACCAAATTAATTTTTAACCCATTAATCTTAAGGGGATCTAACACCTTAATTTCAATAGGTTTGTCAATTAAACTCCATCACTCACCCCTTCAAACTAATTAGCCTAAACGAACGGTTTTACATTATATACTATTTAGTAATATTTTTACGGAATAACGGATTTTAATAATCCAAACTTTTAGTCCTTGGTCGAAAATGGTCCTAATTTCAAAAATAACCGGTGTGGTGGTCCTAACTTTTCGTATATTGTAAACCAATGGACTTTTACTAAAAAAAACCTTGATTTCTTTATATCTCCTTATCCTTTTCGACAACTTTTTGTATAATGTAAACCAATGGACCTTTACTACGAAAAAGATAAAGAGACAAAAAGAAATTAAGGTTTTTTTTAGTAAAAGTCAATTTGTTTACAATATGTGAAAAGTTGGGACCACCACCAGTTATTTTTGAAGTTGGGACCGTTGTCGGCTAACGACTAACAGTTTGGATTATTAAAATCCATTATTCCTATTTTTTTGATATTATTTGAAGTTAAAACTTTATAAAAGAAATGGTTATTTACGCTAATTTTCTTATAACTTTCATTAAATAGTAGTGTTTCTTTTAAATATGTCTATTTGTAACACGATATTGTATGAAGAAAGATTGGCCATCAAAATCAAAAGTTAGAAAGCATGAAAAGACCACAAATCTTCAGAAAACTTTCTTCTTTCATGCAACAACTGAATATTCTTTTACTTTTAAGATGATTGGGCCTATAAATTAATCAAACAAGCCAAAATTGCTTAAATTTAAAGTAATTTATTTTATTTCATAGAGTATCTAATCTATCACATGCTAAGAATATTAATTCTTCAAGCTTTCCAGCTATTATTTATACACTTTTCATACAAAACTCCTAACTGATTATTAATTTTGATAGTGCTCAGAAGTCTAGAAGATGTGGATTAATACAGTTTTCTTTCATTAAAATTTTTGAAATCTAATGTACACAAAACAAAACTCCTAAGTGATTATCTATTTAATTTTTTTTCTATTAGGTAAGGATTAACAATGACATAATATTCACTATTGAATTAAAATAGAAGTTATTTTATCTCTTAATTTTTTATAATATGAAAATTATCCTAAGGTTTAGTTCCCATCCTCGTAAAATAAGATATCTCTTTATGTTATCGTTTGCTACCGGCTCAAAACATTCCTTATGTCATCACAATAGTTATCATCCCTCTTTCTCATCTATCTTTTTTCTTTTTTTTATGTAGACAAAATTACTGAAAACATTCTTTATGTTTACTTGAACTTGTAGGTTTCAATCTTTATTCTTAAAAAGAAGGGGTGAAAGTACTAAATTGCCCTTACATGAAATGGTGTGGCTTGAGTTAACGGTAAAAACAAACGAAGTTAGATTAAAGGACATAATCTGTTACAAAAAAAAAACATAAAAGGATGTTAGCCTGCTTTTAAACATAAAGCTGAAACTTGCAAGTTCATATAAACAAAAAGAATGTTTTCTGTAATTTTGTCTTGTGTGTATTTATGTGAGGGTGTTTGTTTGTTCGCGTAGTAAACAAATGTTATACGATAATCAAAAGTAATATTTATAAAGTAATTTATAACATTAATTCACTACAAAATTTAAACTAAATGATTCTTTAATACACTTGTAAAATCTCTATATAATTAATATTAGAAATTATCATTATTTTTAGTTCAGTTGGAAATGTTGTAGATGAAATCGAATATTATTGCTTTTTAGTTGTATTTTTGCATTAAATGGGAATTTGTGTGAGATGAAAAATAAATTAAATTAAAATAGAGACTCAACATATTGATCCCAATTCTCCATTTAACAATTATGTCAAAAGTTTTGATCCTTTATGTTGCCTTCCAGAACTAAAGATACCTTTTTTAAATTATTTTGAGAACAAAATTTCAATCCATCTTTCTTTTTTATTTCAAAGAAATTCCACCTATAAAGCAACTAAAAATTTAAATAAAAGGTCCGAAAGAAAAAAAATGTATTTTTTACGTGTGTCGTGAAGAAAGTCGATAGAGTGTCTAGTTGTCGATATTCTATGTCAAATGCTACCCAACCTTGTACGCCACGCCTCTAAACCCATAGACGTAGTACTATTATTGTAAATGGCTTTATGAATATGAAGTTGAACCAATAGCTATCAATATACCCTTTAGAAGGGGATTATGTCCTATTTATATATAAAAACTTGTTTATGTTTATGTTTATTATTTCATTAGGGTTGTGCTTGTGTAATTATTCTATGTTTATGTTTATTTATTTCATTAGGGTTGTGTTTGTGTAATTATTATTCATAACAAAATGTGGATTTTGGGTTTCTAATGGATCTTTAAGAAAGAGCCCAACTAGCATGAATGTGTATGTAGCCCAAAATTTGATTAAACATGTCAAAGTTTTACTTTTAAGTTTTACAGAATAAACACAGATTAACAAAATAAAAATTCGACATACATGATATGGAATTGGTTTTGGGTAATCAGACACCTATTATCATCCGCTACCATATCCACCAATAATTATTATAATTAAGCTCATACGAATGCAGGGCGAATGTATGTACACATTAGGGGTAGCCCGGGCTACCCCTCAACTTTGTAGGCAGAGTGTATAATCAATGCAAACAAAATATTTTCTCTCGGTTTTATGTATCGGGATACCCCTGAGCAAGTATTATGATACCCTTGAACTTGTCTTCTAGATCGCCATTGTACAAATGTTTCTGGTTTCAAACGAACATTAACTTCGTGTTTATTCAAGAGGTTATATTAATTCAAAGCCGGTATGAAAATCTAGAAATAAATTTTCAAATACTATCCACAAAGAGATTGCTTATAGCATTGTCTCCAATGTAGGGCTCATGAGCCGAGCCGAGCCAGGCCAAGCTCAGGCTCGGCTCGATTATAAACCGAGCTGAAAATCTAAGCTTGGGCTCGGCTTGGTTTTAAACCGAGCTGGCTCGGCTCGGCTTGGTTTTAAACCAAGCTGGATCGGCTCGGCTTGGTTTGGCTCGATTTTATAAAGAAAAATTAATATATAACTCTTAAAATTCAGTAGTCTAAAATATTATTTAATACTTTAAAAGAATACATTCAAAATAAGTTCAACCTAATACATTACAAACAAAAATCAAGTTTAACAACGCAAAATAAGTTTTAATTTCAATTAAATACAATATTAGTTCATTAGTATGGTAATCAACCTTCAAATATGCCATGGATATCAAATTAAAAACCTATATACATGTAAACAGTAATCAGTTTTTGTAATATATTATAATGTATATAAAACTAAAATTATTATATAAGTAAAATAATCCGAGCTAAACCGAGCCGAGCTACAAAGCAAGCCAACTCGGCTCGCTCGGCTCACTTTTAAACCGAGCCATATCGAGCGAGCTTTTTCCGAGCTAAATCCGAACGAGCTTCGAGCGAGCTCCGAGCTGCGAGCTTTTTGAACAGCCCTACTCCAATGTGACATAATTCCATATCTGTTCCTGCTAGATACAGTTGACCAGTTTATTTCCAGCCATGCCCATCAACCAAAATGCCAAAACAACCAACATCAATGTACCATCATACAAGCCTAATGTACAATGACTTAAAGCAGTTGTTATCAAGCACAACCGTTGCATCAAAACTGTAACAAGCACGATTATAATCGCTATATCACTCAAAGTTGCACGGCCAAAATTTGGAAGACTAGTTCGCAAAATCGCCCTACAGACCACAATTCGCATTCTACATATCTACAAAGATCCATATAGGATTGAGATAACTTCCCAAATATTTCTGTTACAAAATTGATGATACCGTAACAATTGACCTGCTGCCGCTACGAAAAATGATCAAAGGCATGGATTTATATCGTAAAGGGCCTTGGCTAGTTCCCTGGGCCTGTAAATTGCAAGAAGCATAGTAAAGCTAACATCTTTTATGTAATAACTAAGAATATGAGAATGACAAAAATGAAATATACATGATTTATTGATAAAAATAGGGACTAGAAATATCTATCATACAAGAGTTTTTCTTCTGGTGCTTATCGCTTTTGTTAATTTCTTTACTCGGAATACTTCATTAGTACTTTGTTAAACCAAGGATCAAGGTTTCTTAGTTTAACTAAACGTTGACTGTCAATGAGGGAGTGATTGATGATACGTATCTTGGATCTATGTTGTCACAAGCACACAACGCGTGCGCCCAAACGCAGAAGCGCAGCGCAGTAAAACCGTTCGACTGGAAAGGCACAATTTTAGGCACTAAGGCACGCAGTTTCAGGCCAAATTCCAGGCAACAATCGTCCGAAACCCCTAAATAAGCCTAAAATAGCCCTAAACAAGACTAATCATGTCTAAAACCCCTAATAAACAACGTTAGATAAAATAGAAATGTACCGCTGAAGACTGAGTGCCATGCTGCAATAGTTGAGGATGTCGCCCTTGCGCTTGCATCTGCATTTGAAGGAAATTTTGATGATGGAGTTGGGGAATCTGAGTTTGCTGATTTGGCAAACTTTGACTGTTAGTTTGACTCTGAGACTGTGTATTAAAGGAGCTTCGTGTTGCTTTTGATGTAGTTCAAACAGTGTCAACTCCTCTGGTTTCTCCCACTGTATTCGCCAGATTTAGAATAAATATTTACCTCCAATTTCAAGTTCACCAAGAAAACATAAAAACAATGCAAAACGTAACCGAGGCTTACTTTGCTTTCACCGGTTATGCTGTTGTAGTAGTACCTATATCCATCAAGAGAGATCTGCTCCGTCCAATTACACTTCACGGACCTCCAGCTGAAAACATGACTGGAGCAACCGAAGCAGCATAAAGCGGATTACCAGCCAATGTAGATTGCTGAAAAACACAAAAAGAACCTCAGAAACATGCTTAAAATGACATATAACAAGGCGGTTTATATATCAAAACTTTCGATACCTGCAGTCTAGCATATTGGAGATGCTGCTGAGGTGTCAAATTGTGATTTGATGATTGCATAAGCTGCAGTTGCTGTTGAAGCTGTGAGAATGCCTGCTGAGACGTTGGTAACTTGCTGATTGGTGCAAAGGGTGCATCGTGTGCTGCTGAGCTGGCAAATGATACTGATCAGGTGGTCCCACAGTACCAGATGTTACTGCCTGTGATAAACAAATTCAACAATCAACGAGTATTCACAACCCTAAATGGATGAATATCAACAACTGTTGCATTTGAGCGCATGACAGTAACATGGAATATGAATTTTCTTACTCTCATTGTATATTTGTCATTAAGAGCATTTATAGCTGCCACTGCCTCTTCTCTATTTAAAAATTTAACAAATGCGGATCCTGCAGAAAATTAAAATTTAAAAAACTGGAAATACAAATAATGTGCCATTTAGAAAGAATAGACGTCAAGTCACAAAGTAGTGAGGACAAACCACGACTTTGATTCTTTCCATTCCGCAAAGATATAGACATCGTCAACTCGACCGAAACGCGAAAAAATCTAACAAACATATGTTTACATTATTCTCATGCATATTTAAATTTAAATAAATAATAAACAAAAAAGTAAGTTATGACCTACTTGTTCAACTTCTTCTTCAGTTGCTTGTTTATTTAGCGAGCCAACATATAACTTGTACTCCGGTAAACCTAATATCAAAGAACACATCACAATGAAAATTCAATTAAAATACAATGAACGAAAGATAATTTGTTGCTACAAAACCAATAAAGATGTCAAATTACCTAACCGTTCTTGCTCCCCATCAGCATCCCTGACCTTGATGGGGCCCACTCCCTATAAGAAAACACGAATCATTGTGCCTTTCACTTGACAAAATATCACCAATTTCTTAAAAAATGTAACATCATACTGACCCATGGAAATGTATACTTCTTATGTTAGGCGTGTATTGCCCTATTAGCGTCTTCCGATGTGGCATATTTAATAAAACAATAACCTGCAGAAGTATATACCTGTTTCCTGATATATTAACAATGCAGATTGATGACCAGGCAAATACCCAAGTTAACCACTCACAACCACAAAGAAGAAAAAGTAATAACATTTGGTGCAAATGGAATCAGATGTAAATCGACACATCACTAATCACAAACAAACTATTTCGTGTTCGGGCAAATCGCAAACGTCACTAATCACGCGAGAGATAACCATGACATTTCCAAGATGAAAAGTTCACAACTGATTGTTACTAACAACAAAAGAAAAATAGAAATCCTCAAAGTTACAACTTACAACATTGTTACTAATCACACGCTAAAATGATACCTTCTACATGTCTCAAATCTCAACACTAGAAACCTAGCTTTTAAAAATCCCAAAACTATATCTACATAAAGAGCTTGAGCTGCTAATATGACATCTCCATGAACGAGCTATAACGGTATCGTTTTATCTTCTTCTTCTTCTTAGACAGATAGGATAGGATCTTGCAATCCAAAAGAAAAAGCCTGAAAATGCCGAAAAAACTAAAAACATATGTTCCCTCTGTCCCTTCAAAGGACCTGAAAAGACATACTGACATTGTTAAATTAACGAAATACCCTATGTACTTGCACGTACCTTGTCGCTGCCCTATTCTCGTGCCGTTGATCAAAGCAACCTCAATAACACGTCCATGTTCTTGAAAAACAGACCGGATCTAAGATTATATGTAAAAGGTATTTAAACGTGTAGTGTAAAACAAATAAAGAAAGAACTTGAATCTACAAAACTTTTGGAAGTTTTACATCCTCTTTGGTGGCTGTCTTAGGAACAGAACTAACAAAAAGTTTCAAAAACTGCTAGCATCTGTGGTAAATTGTGAGGACAAAAAAGCTACATATTACACTAACCACGATATATGAATCTTGATATTTTCAAATTCAAAATTAAAGTTCTATTAAGATAACTTGATTTACCCTCACTAGTGTCTGCTACAAGCATTAGTTATAATCACCTAAGCAGTTATAGCGGTCCAAAATCGAATAGAGGTCAAGGTCCGCTATATGATATATAGGTTATAGCGGTGGTATAGCAGTGATATAGCGGTAATTTTTATACCATGCATAATTTATGTATTTTTATATAAATACATAAATATATCTTTGAAAAATATTATTAGTAATATCAAAATTCATAGTAATATCATTCTATTATCAAAAACATGTTGCAAATCTAACATAATAGTAACTTTGAAGTATTTAATTTAAGAATTAACACAACCAAACACTTGCGTTACTGTGTTGCCTCATTCTACTGCGTTACTGCTATAACCACTATATAGGTTTCAAAATAGCGGCCATAATAGCGGAAATAGTATTTAGCACCGCTAATAGCGGAACCGCTATAGGCCACCGCTATTTGGACCGCTACACACCCTGAGGTCCGCTAACCGCTATAGCACCGCTATTGACTGCATAGATAATCACAGTAGATTGTTTTCACCTCACATTAAACAAAAAGCATCAAACTACAAATATGAAAATTGACGATTTAAAGTTCATAATAACAATTCATACTACTAAAATTACACTCCGTTACTTGCTAAAACCAAAAGTTATAATTACAAGAAACTGTTTTCACTTCACATTAAACAAAATGCACCAAGAATCTAACAAACTTTAAAACATCATTAAATTCAGATCAACAGAATACATTAAACAAGCAAAATCGACAAACAAACTACTAATATCAATATTAATATTGACACAATTTCAAATTTATAATTATTTTCAATCACATTGAACAAAATGCATCAAGAATCTAACAAACTTTAAAACTTCCTTCAACTTAGATGAATATAACAACATTTAACATGCAAAATCAACGAAGAAATTGTAAATTATACGCAAGATACCTATAGGATCTCCCAAAAGAGGCACCACAAACTTTGAATACGGATTATCGTGTTCAGAGTGTGAATTTCTGGCTCTAGAGCGTCTGTAAGGGTGATAGTTTTTAGGATTATTGTGTTTGTCCATGATCGAATGAAGATTTTGTGTGAATTTTGTTGAATTTGTAGCAAATTAGAAACCCTAACCCTAGAAATTTGAATTCTAGTTGAATTCAGTATAAAATGAATGATTTGGGATTGGTTATTAACTTATTATATTATATATACTTGAGTTACCCTTCGGAACTAAAAATTTTAACCGAGGTCGTAACAGAAAAAAAAATTATTTATAATTCATTAACATACACCAATTATTTTTTTATCAACAGCTGGTAATTGTAATCTACGAGGTCCCATATTTTAAAACCTTTGCAAAATTGCTACAATTTAACACTATCAAAAACATCTTTCTCGACATAGCACACCAATGCATCTGTGAGAAACATATCACCCATTTATTGCGTAAATCCGTCTTGATAAACTTCATTGCGGAAAAAGATCTTTCGACAGTAGCGGTTGCAACAGGCAAGACCAAAGCCAACTCAAGTAGTCGATAGACGAGTGCATAAGTAATATGATACTTCATGTGGACCATTTTCTTCGCAAGTTGTCCAATATCAAGAAGACCAGAAAAGGCTTCATTACTTTTCATATTGAAATGTACCGGTCGAGTTGTATTCTTAGTTGACCAAGATCAAATTGAGTAAAATCTTCTGAATATAACTCGGCAAGCCGTAATAACTTCTCAGGTCAAAAGATTGAAATGAATCTCTAGGATCAAGGCACGCTATACACGCAAGCAACTCCGAGTTAGACTTAGTAAAACGCTCATTCATTTCATTAAGAAGAAGATCAACAACCTAGAACAATTTGAAGACAATTTAAAGTTCGTTACAATAAAATGTAATAAGTTAAACTTTGCAAACTAAAACATAAAAGAATAAGGCACTGATAAAAATATCAACACGGAAACGGTGGAGATATGTTTGTGGTTCATCATCAATTGTCCTTCTAACTAGTCCTGGAATGACGTCTTCCATATTAAGCATATGAATTTCATTTTGAGCACAAAATATAGTGACTTCTTTGATTAACTCCTCCCATCCATCGTCTCTATATTTCTTTATATCATATTTTTGTATCTTCAATCAATCGAATAGCGTTACAAATATTTTGATTCTTTAGCTGTAGAGCTTGTGACAAGTCATTTGTTTCTTATAACTACATTAAATGAGCAATAAAAACAAATTCAAAGTTTTTCATTTTCTCAGCCATACTAAGCGCAGTTCCCTTAGTTTTTCTATCTGGACCCTCTCTAGACAAAGCAATAAGTACTTCTTTCACTGGTTTCCACAAGTCTAAAAGCCGATGTATAGTTTTAAGATGCGAACCCCAACGAGTGTCACAAGCTCGGACTAAACTCATTTCTTGGTTTTTTCCTTTTCCTGTACAAACTTCACCCATCTCGATACGTTTAAGATAGTTTCCGTATTGTTTTTGCTTAATCGAATCTTTCCTTTTACATGAAGCTCCAACAGTATTTACAATTATCCCAAGGTAATCAAAAAACAACTTACAGATGCATCTTCGGAGGACGTAGCTACCACTACTAACTGCAACTGGTGAGCAAAACAATGAATATAAAACGCATACTTATTTTCATCTAAATTATTTTGTTTTAACCCATTTAGCTCACCACGCATATTTGAAGCTCCATCATAACCTTGACCTCTAACTCTAGACATAGTTAAACCATTTTTTGCAAAGAAGTTGTCAATAGCACTTTTTAAATATGACGCACAAGTGTCGGTAACATGCACTACCCCAACAAATCGTTCAATCACTTCTCCACCATCATCCACATATCTCAAAACCATTGCCATTTGCTCCTTTATAGAACAATCACGAGACTCATCAATCAAAATAGAAAAGAACTTCCCTTTAACCTCATTCACAATATTGTTTCTTACCTCCGTAGCACAGGCATTAACTATTACCTTTTGAATTTTAGGTGAAGTCAACTAATGATTTCCAGGAACTTTTAAATTCAACACCTTATTTACTTCATCATTATGCTAACAATACCATTTTACAAGTTCAAGAAAATTACCTCGATTATTAGAAGTTGTAGACTCGTCATGCCCACGAAATGCCAAACCTTGTTTTAAAAGGAATCGAATAACATCAACAACAGCGGTTAACCGAATACGATAGTCAATCTCATCTTGCTTAGTGTGTTGTGACCACATATTGTTTACATTATGCCTTTGATCTTTGAATAACTCGAATTGAACTCTAGCATGATTATGTCTACTGTTCTGACCCCCTTCATGGTCACGAAAACTTTCACATGCCTTTTTCCAGTTTCTAAAACCATAGTTTATAAAGACATCATCCCCATGTTTATTTCCTGTAAGGAATAAATAACACCATAAACAAAATGCAGCGTCTTTTGAAGCACTATATTCTAACCAATCAAAGTCACCAAACCACGTTTCATGAAACTCTCATATGTCCACAAATTTTCGTTGAAGGGAAGATTTGACCTTTTGGTTGACAAGCGCCTTTCGTTATGTATCGTCTTCTTACTTCCTCTCGAATATTAACTTACTTCCTCTCGAATATTAACTGAATAATCATTAATTGGTTTTCACAAAGCTGGATCACCAACAATTTCATCTTCAGATAATTCAACTTCTTCTCGACTTCTTTTATTAGTTTCATTAGTATTTGACGGGTTTGGTGAAGCCTCCATACTTGGTTTTGGTATTTTACCATAGTATTTTGTCATACGTGCGTTTCTACATATTGAACGATAAAAAAGATATGATATAAACTAACCATAAATCCTAATCGTAATTTAAATAATAAATTGAAAAGCATAAAAAAAGTGAATTAAAATAAACTATTAATGAAACAATAAACTTTATTCTGATATTATAAAAAAGTCAAACAAATAAAAACCTATACTTACTTCATCTTGGGGAGTGTACAGCTACAACTTTCAAGATTCAAAATGGAAAAGAATTAAAAGCTGATGATGATGCTCAGAGCCGCCGCAGAGAACATGTATCGTCTTTTCTGTTGTTTTAATAACTTATACAAAATATTATGTTTTTCAATTTTCTTTTTAACTTGGGCCTATTAGATTAAAAGAATAAAGTAGAGTATGACATTATAAAAAAAGCCCATATAACAAATATACACACGCAAATTACGTAAGTATAACCTCTTGTCTTCTTCTCTACCAATTCGCCGGAGTTAATAGCGCCGCCGCCGGACCACCGCACCTTGGCCGGAAAAATTCGAGAATTTTCTACTTTTTTTCTTTAACTCTATATACTCTACGGGTGACAAACGAGGGGGTCAAACCTTTAAAAAAATTTCTGTTGAGTAATCCGTTTAACGGAAAATCCGGCCGGCCGGGGGGTCAAAGGACCCCCTGACCCCCCTTTAGATCCGCCGATGGTTGCCCTGCCGCAACGGTCATTCTAACTAATTAAGCTTGAGATGCCCGGGTCACCCAAAAGCACACCATTATTAACTAATTATATTTTTATTTAGTATAAATTTCGTTTTTAATCTCTGTGTTATATCACTTTAACCCTTTCAATCAAAAAGAATCTTTTAACATTTCAGCCCCCAAAGTCAATTTTTCTAACCTTTTTAGCCCCTGTCACTAACTCCATCCATTTAACTTGTATGGGTCCCACACATGAGGGCGTTTTTTGTCAAATCTACCCCTTTTATTGAAAATCCTAAACCCAGCTTTATGAATAACGATCAGAGGTCTCTTCAAGTTGCTAATCCTATAACATATTCGACAATAGCAAGTTCTTAAGGAAAGGCTTCTTTGAGTAACAGATTGCGGACTCGATTGTGCTGTAAATAATAATTGCTTCTTGAATCCGTCTTTTTTGATCGATTGTGCAGTAATTAATTTCTAAGTTGCCCCAATTCAGGAATAGGTTTGGATCGATTCAATTGAAGTTTGATTTTCCATTCATAAATTTCTAATTTCTAATTTTAATTAAACTGTTAATTTTTTTTTTCATGTTAATAGTTAGTTGGTGTGCGAGTGTGATAAGTGATATTGATTTGGATACTAGAAAATCCTTAATTTTAAAGTAGGTTCTTTGTTTGGAAGAAACTGAAAATTATATGCATCTTACATTGCAGATCTGTAAAGGAGAAGGTTGCAATCTTGAAGGATCAACTTGAGTTTTAATATGAAGGTGGTGGTGACAGGGAATTAGAAATAGATAAAAGATGGGATTTAATCAGCTGTAGTAAAGATCTTTTTAGAAAAATATCATGATTGTTTTTACTATTTAGAGGTTTATATGTGAACAGTTCATTTTTCTTGTTAAACATTTACAGGTTTCTTAAAACATCCAAAATTTATATTTTGGAAAAAATGGTTAACAGGTTTCATAAGCATTGTAACCCCAATTTGGTTCCCTGGTATTTTTGGTTGCATTTTTATAAAAGAGCAAAGGTAGTTTCTTTTATTAATTTATAGTTACCCATGAAATTAGTTTAGGAAATGGTTCAAAGTATGTTTCACAAGCAACAATACAACCAAGCCAGTCTTAACCAAAAGTGCAGGTTAGGGGCTGTTTGGCAACTTATGAATGGTTAAGTGCTGAATCAGTAAGAGGTCTGGACCATTAAGTGCTGAACCAGTAAGCGGTCTGAACCATTAAGAGCCGGTATAGTGCTTAACCATTCAGAGGCAAATGTCTGACCAATTCAGTTTAGAGGTCTTAACCATTCAGACTTTGTATAATGCTTAACCATTCAGAGGTAAATGTCTGAACCATTCAGACACTGCTAAAGAAATAAACAGTCTGAACCATTAAGTGCTGAACCAATAAGAGGTCTGAACTGAAGAAACGTAGATCTAACATATCGGAATCTAGTTAGATCTAGGGCTTAGTTCCTTTCATAAAGAGGTTAATCCTTCATTTGTTTTCGTGGTGATAACGGTTGCAACTATACTCCGACTGATCCTGCAAAACAGAACACCGTCAGCCTCGCCACGGGGAGATGGGGGGTTCTCTCCGTGACCACCATCCGACGTGAGAATAAGTACAGATAGTCGGAAGTAAAGTTCAGTAAGAGAGAGAGTAGTTGAGAGTGAATATCGTCTACTTGTAGTCCAAGTTACTTATTTATAGCCGTGGTTTGGGCGCCAAAATGAGAGATGTTAATCTTAACGGAATCTTTCGCCACTCCGTTAAGTTGTGGTTATCCGTTAGTGCACACGGATCGTGATCTCATCACGGTTAGGGAGGTGCCACGTGTCATCATGAGATCACTATATTTTATTGATGTGAGCATGCTATCACCATGATCTTTCTTGGTCACCCCAGATGCTGCCACGTGGCGGTTGGTTATAACCGAAAGATGCTTCCACGATTGGGTATTAGTGGTTTCTAGAAAATCTCACAGCTGTAACCTATCTGTTGCTCGCCACGTGTGCATTCTGTTACAACAAAAAAGATTCCCTCTACCTTTCTACCAGCTCAAGGGTTTTCTGCTAAGGAAAGCTTTCTCAGGATTAACTGTTTCCTTGCGCGAGCGGCGCAAGGTAGTTAACTAATCCTCTTTCCTTTCTCTGCTGTTGGCGCAACGTTTACTGAGCTTTTGCTTTGGTATAAATGTCCGCGCAAGGTTTATGAGTGAAAAGTTATCCAAGGAATTTGATCAATGTGAACTTTGAACCTTGCGCGAACCCGTGTAAGGTACTTAAATGATACTTTCCCTTTTTGGATACCTGGCGCAGAGTCCAGTGAGTCTTTCTTTAGCAGAAAAGTCTGCGCAAGGTGTCCTTGGCAGTTAATAGTGGGTATGGTTTTCTTGCTTGGCGCAAGGTTTTTGGGACCATACTCCTTCAAGTCTCCCCAGTCCAGTGTTGCTCCTATGTAAAAGTAAAAAGTAGGTGGAGCACTGGACTTAAGATAAGTATGCGCCGCTGACTGGGTGCTGGCTCTTTGGTGTTTTTTGCTCCCTGGTGACGTGTCATATGTGAACTTTGAAGAATATTTGAATTTCAAATATATTTGGACACGTGTCGCTCATCTAGATAATGTAGTTGGTGAACACACACGTTCCTGAGACGTGGTTATGCTGTTGACAGACTGTCAACAGTATGTGTCTTACTGCATTAATGATAATTCGGCGACAGCGCGCGCGTGAGGGTAATTCCTGTTCCCTACTCGCCCTTTCAGTTACCTGGGAAGGTGTGATGGTCGCAAAACTCGTTGTTGTCATATCGAGCATTAGTTTCGATTGGTATATAAAGGGAAATGGCTCTCCATTTGCTTCTTCACCAGATGATATTCTAGAAAGAGAAACAACATATATCCTTCATATTTTCCGGCGACTGCGATTTTTTCTGAAAAATCCCTTTCTTCAAGAGTTTTTTCAGCAAGATTTTTATGCCGACTGGATCTAGTTCTGGGAGAGTCGAGGCACCGCGACGTCTATACTTCCACCATTAAAGTGGGGGAAAGAAAACTTTGATGCCCTGATTGATAATTTTCTGTTTGCCAAGTCCTGGGGAGCTTTTTACCCTGGGGGGTGCCACGGCGGCGGATGCTTCGGCCGGCTATATTACTTTATTTTTACGATTACTTTGCGAGGGCAATTTTAGACTTCCGGTGACCCACTTCATGCTTGAGATTCTTGATTTCTACAAATTCCATATTTCTCAACTGAACCCGATGGGGATGGTGAGGATCCGACACTTCGAGTTTGTTTGTCGGTCGATGCAGATCATACCGACGGTGGAGAAGTTCCGGGTCTTCTATCAGTTGCACTGCTCTCTGGGATTCTACTCGTTCCAACAGCGTGTGCAAGCCAAACGTTGTTGTTAGTGCCACCCAAATCTTACCACGACTGTAAACAGAAGTTTTTCTATGTGAAAGCGGCGGTTGTCTCGATGGCGATGACGTTTAGGGCCGGGGAAGAGATAGAGTTGGAGACGTTGGCCATTCCGACCAACGAAGTGTGCCAGAACATAAAAGATGTGCCCAATATTATCTTTCCAGAGAGGGCATTAATTGTTGCAGGGATGAGTATTTTGTGGAAGAAAGAACGTCGAGAAAAGCTGGTTTACACCAAAGATGGAGTTGGTAAGTTACTTCTCAACTTTTTAGAGCAGCCTTTAATTTTTATTGATGATGTTTTGTTGCTGTGCTTTGCGAAACAGTTGCGCCATTGTACTTGGTGTCTTTCAAGAGGGAGAATGGGAAGATGGCTGCTGTGCCTCTTGCGGAGAATGAAGAACCATGGTTTGATCAGATCTTGGGAAATTTTGAAATCCCTAAGAAAGAAGATCTGAAGCACAGCCCTCTGCTACTACTGGTAAGTCATATACTGCGCAGCCTGAATTAGCTATTGCAATATTACTTGAAATACAAACTCTTAAGTAATATTGCAATGTAACTTATGGCGCAACGTTTTTACCTTATTATTGATCATGTAGGTGATTTGCTAAACTTGGGCGTAGGCCCTGACTCTAAGAAGAAAAAGAAGCCAACCGCTGTTGCTGCTACTGCGCCTCCTACCTCCAAACCAGATCAAAAAACTAAGCCATCTGCAGCTACGAAGGCTGAGGGCAAGAAAGGTACACGTCTCGTATCTGATTCTTGGTGTGATTACGTGGTGGTGTCAGACTCAATAGAAGGTCTTGCGCCTGTAGGTTTGAAGAAACCAAAGCTAGAGCCTATTGACCTATCATATGTCCCTGCCTCTAACCCTGATGATCCTTTAGAGATCCCTTCAAGCCCTGAAGAGGCGTTGAAGCGTTCCTCTAAGAAGAGGAAAGAGTCCGAGACTGTACCACCTTCTCCGCCAAAGAAGGTTGCGCGTCCGCGCATCGGCAAGAAGAGCAATTTGGATGCTCTTGCAAAAAAGTTTTCTCCAGGTATGTCTATATCTTGATTATACTTGCTGTAATAATCTGCGTAATGGCTCATGTTTGACAATTGTGTTTGCTCTTTGCAGAGAAACTTGTAAAGGTTGCGTCGACTACATCATCTTCTATACCCTCCCCGCGCAACCTGACAATCCTGAAGAAGGTGATGTGGACCGAAGCGCGCCTATTTTGACGCGGATCCTCTTATCCCAGAAAAGATTGAAAGAGTGGCTCCAGAAGAGCCAAAAAGAAGTTGTGGAGAATCCTGCTGCGAGCAGGTTAAAGATACTGCTTCTGATGTTGATAAGAATCCTGCTGGTGAGCAGGTTAAAGATACTGCCTCAGGTGTTGCTGTGGGAGGGCCTGGAGTTGCAGGGGCAAGATAACCCAACCACACCCATTCCTGAGCCTTCAATGTTTATTTCTAAGGGTGCTGGCCCTTCCATCAGAGGCGAGTATTTTATGCCAACTTTTGATGATCCAGAGGAGGAGTCACCGATTCGCCCTGAGGAAACACCTGGGGATTACTATTATCATTCTTATTCTGAGAAGCGGACCTCTGAGATCTATCAACCTGTGTGGAAGGTTAAACAGGGTGATGTGTTTACAGATTGGCACTCCTGCAGGGAGTGGTATAAGGGCATCTTCCCTCTGCGGAGGTGAAGCGTCAAGAAGAGAAAAACCATGAGGCTACTTATGAATCATATTTACAAGAATTTGCCCTTGCCTCTTCGACTATGCACCAAATTGTGCGCGAATGGCGCAGCATGAATAAGGAGCGTGATGAAGTGGATTTTGATAAGGCGAAGGCCAAATATGAAAGAGAGAAGATGTTGAAGATGATCATGGATTTTGAGGTTGATAAAGCCAAGTTTGAGGAAGAAAAGAAGACCGAGGAGTGGTCTGCGCTTGCATGGAAGTGTAAGTTTGATACTGCTACAGCGCAACATGCTGAAGATCGCAAGCGCTTTGTGGAGGCTTGTGATTGGGACAATAATGAAAAATTTTCTCTGCGCAACGAAATTGAGAAACTCAAGAAAGAGAAAAATGATGTTGTTGCTGCGGCGGCAGAGGCTCGTTCACACAGAGAGCGGAATGAGCAGAATGAGGTAGCGACAAAAATGACTCTCCTCCTTAAGAATAAAGAGATTGATGATCTAACCTCTATGTTATTTGATCAGACGCGACTTCAGGATGAGGTTGATATCTTGAAAAAGGACATTAACCTTCAATCGAACTGAGAAGGCCGAGTTGACCCGTCGTTTAACTGAAGGCGAGAATAAAGTTAACGATACGGAGGTCGCTCGTGCCACAGCAGAGAGCCTGGCAGAGTCTTTGATGAATCAGCTCACCTGGTTGCGCGAGCATGGAATCGTGGAGGTATTATCCTTATCTTGAAATATATGTCTTGCAATATTATCATGTCTTATACTGATGCGCTTGTTTACAGATTGCCAACTCCATCTTGAACTCTACGGAGTTAGATGAGAGGGTAGCGGAACTAATGGTGGCGGCGCGGAATGATGGCCATGCTGAGGGCTACAAAGAATGTACCCTGCATGTGGCCCATGCCTTAAAGACTGAATGGGACACAAGTCGTGCTGCCACCCAAGGAATTGATACTCATTTATACAGCTGCGAAAGAAAAATATGATCATTTGTAGATCCCCATCATGGACCTTGTTGATGCTTCTCTGCAGCATGATGATTTTGTTGATAGATTAAAAGAGATTTTCACAGAGGCAGAGAAACAAAAAGGCTCAACGGATGTGGGAAAAGAAGGCTAGATTGCTTTATTTCTCTAGACGCTTGTATATTCCTTTTGATGCAACGTTGCGCAGATGCGCAAGTACTTTTTCATGTGAATATAATATATTTAGTTTACAATATTTGCATGTGATCAATTTCTTGGTTAGGATAAACAAATGAACAATCAACCTCATGTGTGAGCGTAAGTATCTTTTTAGCTTGTGACTCATGAGTATGTGTTTTTGTGTATAAAAAGGAATTGCATGCATTTGTAATAAATATATAAAAGTATGTAAGTAGCGACAGGAAGTATTTTATTTATTGATAAAGCATAAAGCTGCGAACTGTCACTAAGATTACAATCAAGAAATAATGTAAACAGGCTTGTAGAAAGCGCAAGGCTTATAAGCTCTGGGATTACATGTAACAACGACGTAGTTGTTACGCATTCCAAGTCCTAGGAATTGCCGTTCCGTCCAGACGTTTAAGTGTATACGCACCTTTTCCAAGAACCTCATGGATCACATAAGGTCCTTCCCATTTTGGTGCCAGTTTCCCTGGCTTTTCGACATTTGATGCTTCATTGTCGCGCAGTACGAAATCACCAGGTACGAAGGTGCACATGCGTACTCGTTTGTTGTAGTATTTCTCCATTTGAGATTTATATTTTGCTTCACGTATCGCTGCATTTTCACGCCTCTCCTCAACTAAGTCGAGATCAAGTCGGCGCTGCTCTTCGTTATTCTGTTTTTCAAGAGCGATCATTCTGGGTGATGGAAGACCAATTTCCGCAGGTATTACAGCTTCTTTACCGTAAACCAGACTAAATGGTGTTTCGCCGGTGCTTGTTTTTGGCATAGTATGGTGTGCCCATAATATACTTGGCAATTCATCAACCCAGCCTCGTCGCGTCGTACCTAGGCGTGCCTTTATGCCTTCCACCAGTTGCTTGTTTATGCTTTCCACCTGGCCGTTTGCCTGCGGGTGAGCAACAGAAGCAAAAACATGTTCCATCTTCATTTCCTGCATCCAAGCTTGCAGTTCTGCAACTGAGAGATTAGGACCATTGTCGGTGACGATTCGTAATGGTAAGCCGAAACGGCAGATAATGTGTTCCCATATAAATTTACGAACTACCATTGCTGTGGTAGATGCTAACGGCTTAGCCTCCACCCATTTGGTAAAATAGTCGACTGCGACAATAACGAACTTGACTGCGCCCGGCACATCAGAAAATGGTCCAATAAGATCAATCCCCCACTGTTGGAAAGGCCACGCAATGGTTATTGGAACAAGGGGTTTTTTTATAAAAAAAAAGATTTTTTGGGCGTAATGTCTTCGGAGCATGTCTCTGACAAGACATACATTTGCGCAGAATTTCAACTGCATCAACGTACATCCAGGCAAGTAATAGCCTGTACTCATAATCTTGGCTACCACCATTCGCGGTCCAGAATGGATACCACACAACCCCTCATGGATTTCCCGTACCAAGTATTGTGAATCATGTTTGCTTATGCAACGAAGTAAGGGTCCTGAGTGCGATTTCCGATATAAGATACCATCTGCCATTTCATAATTGATGGCTTTGCATCGTATCTTTCTTGCTTGAGCTTTGTCTGCTGGCAGCGTTCCATGTAGCAGGTACATAATAATTGGAGACATCCAAGATGGATCTCCAATTTCAACCATGTTTACCTGTTTGAGTTGTACAGATAGGTTGCTTAAGACTTCTATGCGAACCTCTCTAGCCAAATGCTGAAAACTTGCCGCAGCTAATTTGCTCAAGGCATCAGCATGCTTATTTTTACTTCGGTTCACGTGAACAACTTTGAATTGCTTAAACTGAGTGATGAGTGCTTTCACTTGTTCTAAATAGAGGGCCATGACGTCGCCCTTTGCATCGTAAGAACCGGTAATTTGTTCAACAACCAGCTTAGAGTCGACATGAGCAGTTAAGTTAGATGCGCCCATTTTAATAGCCAGGCGTAAGCCTGCTAAGAAAGCTTTGTATTCTGCTTCATTATTGGTACTCTTAAACTCGAGCCGAATTGCATAAGTGAACTCTTCGCCATTTGGACTTATCAAATGTAAGCCCGCTCCTGCCCCATCATTGTTTGATGTGCCGTCAGTGTACAAGATCCATGCTCTGTCATCAACGATGGGCACTGGGTTTTGAATTGCTTCGCACTCTTCGACCTGATCTGCTGGAATTTCAGCCACAAAGTCAGCTAGTGCTTGACCTTTAATGGCTGGTCTGGGCTTGAAACAAATGTTGTATGCTCCCAACTCAATTGCCCACTTCGCGAGGCGCCCTGAGACATCTGGTTTAGATAAGACTTGGCCAATATGATAATTAGTCAAAACCGTAATGACATGTCCTGAAAAATATCGTCTCAGCCTGCGCGAGGCTTGAACAAGAGCTAACAATAATTTCTCCATTATAGAATATCGTGTCTCTGGATCATTCAGCATTTTGCTGATGTATATATCGGAGATTGAACGCCTTCCCGATCCACCATTAACACTGCCCCAACTGCCATTGGTGAAGCAGAAAGATAAAGAATCATTGGTTCTTTGCTGCGCGGAGCGGTAAGCGTGGGTAATTGCATAAGACAATCCTTCATTTCTTGAAAAGCATTCTCCGCTTCGGGAGTCCATAAAAACGTTTTACTTTTGACACAATTGCGCAAGGTTCGGATGAATGGAAATGACTTTGCAGCATGATTAGCCAAAAAGCGATTAAATGCAACTAATCTCCCAGCTAATCGTTGCATTTCTTTGATGGTGGTGGGAGACGACATTTTTTGGATGGCCTCACCTTTTCTTGATTAACTTTGAATCCTTCTTTTGTAACCACAAAACCACGGAATTTCCCTCTTCCATGCCAAAAGAGCATTTCCCTGGGTTTAACTTTAATTGACCTTGCGCAAGGAATCAATGGTTTTCTTGATATTTTCTAACATAGTTTCCTCTGAATTACTCATGATGACCGGATCATCGATATAAACCTCTACTGTCTTTCCAATGTCATCACCAAAGACGGTGTCCATCAATCTTTGATAAGTAGCTCCCGCATTGCGAGGCCAAAGGGCATTTTTGTGTAGCAAAAAATACCTTTCTCGTGCGAAAAGCTGTTTTGTCTTCATTCCTCTTTTTTCATCAGCACTTGGTGATATCCTTTGTAACAATCTAGGAAACATTTCCAACGAAAAGAGGCTAATGAATCAACCTTCTTGTCAATCTCAGGAAGAGAATAACAATCTTTGGGACAAGCTTTGTTTAAATCTTTGAAATCCACACACATGCGCCAGCCACCATTATGCTTTTTTACCATTACTGGGTTTTGTGACCCAGTTTGATATTTAACTTCGGCAGGATACCAACTTTCAATAGCTCTGCTACTTGCTCATTCATTGCTTCTGTCTTTTCCGATCCAAGGCTGCGCTTTTTCTGTACTACTGGTTGCGCTGATGGAAAAAGTTTAAGCAATGCTATGTTACTTTGAGCGGAACCCCTATCATGTCTGCAGGTGTCCATGCGAAGATATCCATATTTCGGAACAACAAGGTTTTGAGTTTTGCGCAAATTGCCATAGAAATTGCAGGACCAAGGATAATTGGTTGCTCGGGATAGTTATTGTTCAGCACCCATTTTTCAGGTTCATTTGGTGATGTTGGTTTAGCAGCCTTAACAACTAGTTCTTCAATAGACATAATCTCTTTTCGCGCGAATATAATAGCTACTCCAGTTGGCGTCGAGAAACCACATGCAGCGTGAGGCGTAGACGTGATCATACTGAAATCTCATTGCGCTCGTCGCCCTAATAAAACGTCGTGACGGATGTTGCTGGCATTACCATGAAGTTCACTTGAATGGTGCGCGAGTGCTTACCGTCTAAAAGAATCACGGAGAAAACTATTTGTCCAAGAGGGAAGACAGCCTCATTGAAGAATCTAGTTAACGAGAAGTCAACTGGTTCCAGCATGCCCTTATCTTTGGATCTAACTGCTTGAAGCACTGTTCCTATATGATATCCATAGAACTTCCGGATCTATGAACATTATAGTCAGTCCAGTAATGGCCAAAGATGCCTGTAATTACCACTGGTCTTTCTTCTTGAGGTCCGCCTGGAACCACAGGAAATATCACTTGTTTCTCGCGCCATTTTTCTTCGCGGAATCGTTGAAAGCTGCGCTTGCGCGACAGCCTCCTTGAATCATGGCGACTTGTTTCATCTTTTTGTTGCTTGGCCCTTCATTGCCGCGCGTGAGTTGCCTGATTTCTTTTCGCACTGATTGCACTAAGTGTGTAACTTACCACTCTTCAAATCTTTTTCGATTTCCGTGCGTAGGCTAATGCAATTGTCATTGTATGCCCTGTGTCTTTGTGGAAATCACATAAGAGGTTTGGGTCTTGACCCTTCTTGTTTTTCATGGGCTGAGGTTGTTTAAATTGATAATTTTCGGTGCTTAAGACTTCCGCGGGAGATTTGGTGAGAGGAGTCCACTGTCGTTCTCAATTCTCGTTTTTATGGCTTTCTGAGTTGCGATCTTGTTAATCGTTTCGCGGGCATCCATCGAAGAGTATGGTGAATAAGAACCTTGGTTCGAGTCTTTCCAACCCTTCTTAAACTTCCGACCTCCTTTGCTCAGATCCTCAGGACGATGCTGAGGTAGAGGAGTTCTGTTTGCATTGAGGTTTCACTCGGTTTGCGCGTAAACATTGGCTGCTGCCATGAGCTTATCCCAGCTTTTTGGCAAACCGGTAGTACCAAAAAGCACTTTAATCATTTCGTCACATCTTACCGCGTACTTGAACTGTGCCGGATAAGATCCTCATGCACGTCACCGATTTCTAAAACCTCCTTGTCATATCGCGTAATGAAATCTTCCAAACTCTCATTGTCTCTTCGCCAGATGTTTATCACATCCGACGAATCTCTAACGTAACGACCCTGCTGACTGAAAGATAAGGAATTTTTCCTTAAGATCATTCCATGAAGAGAGTTTACCTATTGGCAAGTTATCGAACCAGAGTCGCGCAGCTCCAGTTAATGTTTGAACAAACAGATGGCACCACATAGGAAGAGTCCATCCTCCAATAAGTCCTGCGCCGGTGAAACGCATGTGATTGTCTGGATCTGACAATCCATTAAACTTACCAACGTTTGATGGTAATTTTGCTCGTTCTAGCGGGGCTAGAGCGATTTCCTTCACAAATTTCGATTGTTCTGCAGCTTCAGCAGGTCGGTAAATCAAGTTATAATCATGTTCCGCCTCATGATTGTATACTGCTCGGATCCTAGGCTTATAAACTAGCATGATCTGCAGATAGATGATTAAAAACACTTGCACTATCTCCTTCTTCATAGGTCTTATCATACTCATCGTGTTGGGTGTCTCGCTTCTGCGATGATCTCGGGCCCAAACGTGAGTGAACTGATGGCCGACGTTGAACATTTTCTTCTTGTTTCCTGCTACCAGAATGAACGGAATCATTTCTGGTTTTTGAGTATGTTTCAGTTCCCTCTTCAAACACATGCGAAGGTGCACGAGCATGGGTTTGAGTATTATAACTCAACACTCGAGGTGCCAGCAAAGCACGGACGTGAGGAGCATTAACCGGAGCTTGAAAAGCTGGAGTTCCGGTTTGAGCACATAGTTGAGCATACATAACACTCAAAGCGGTTTGGGATTTGATTAGCCACGATAATGGAGTCTCACCGTGGCAAAATTGACGCGACATCAACATGAGGAGCTGTCGGAGTTACTCGAATGCTCGCATGATCTGGATCATAAGGGGCATCAGCTTCTGCCGATGAGTCCTCAACGATTTGTCCATCGACCTGAGGAGCAACGCGACGCAGCGGATCTCCGATCGAGGACCTGGAAATGATGATCCATCAGCCATGAAGCCGTGGATCTGATCGAAAGGAAAAGAAATGAAAGATGAGAACAGAAACGAAAATCGGTGGGCGCCAATGAAGAAACGTAGATCTAACAAATCGGAATCTAGTTAGATCTAGGGCTTAGTTCCTTTCATAAAGAGGTTAATCCTTCGTTTGTTTTCGTGATGATAACGGTTGCAACTATACTCCGGCTGGTCCTGCAAAACAGAAACCGTCAGCCTCGCCACGGGGAGATGGGGGGTTCTCTCCGTGACCACCCTCCGGCGTGAGAATAAGTACAGATAGTCGGAACTAAAGTTCAGTAAGAGAGAGAGTAGTTGAGAGTGAATATCGTCTACTTGTAGTCCAAGTTACTTATTTATAGCCGGGGTTTGGGTGCCAAAATGAGAGATGTTAATCTTAACGGAATCTTTCGCCACTCCGTTAAGTTGTGGTTATCCGTTAGTGCACACGGATCGTGAGCTCATCAACGGTTTAGGGAGGTGCCACGTGTCATCATGAGATCACTATATTTTATTCATGTGAGCATGCTATCACCGTGATCTTTCTTGGTCACCCCAGATGCTGCCACGTGGCGGTTGGTTATAACCGAAAGATGTTTGCACGATTGGGTATTAGTGGTTTCTAGAAGATCTCACAATTGTAACCTATCTGTTGCTCGCCACGTGTGCATTCTGTTACAACAGAAAAAATTCCCTTTACCTCTGTACCAGCTCAAGGATTTTTGCTAAGGGAAAGCTTCTCAGGATTAACTGTTTCCTTGCGCGAGCGGGTAAGGTAGTTAACTGATCCTCTTTCCTTTCTCTGCTGTTGGCGCAACGTTTACTGAGCTATTGCTTTGGTATAAATGTCTGCGCAAGGTTTATGAGTGAAAAGTTATCCAAGAAATTTGATCAAGGTTAACTTTGAACCTTGCGCGAGCCCGCGCATGGTAGTTAAATGATACTTTCCCTTTTTGGATACCTGGCGCAGAGTCCAGTGAGTCTTTCTTTAGCAGAAAAGCCTGCGCAAGGTCTCCTTAGCAGTTAATAGTGGGTATGGTTTCCTTGCTTGGCGCAAGGTTTTTGGGACCATATCCCTTCATGAACCATTAAGAGCCTCATTAAGAGGTAAACAAAACAGCCCCTTAGCGAATTATTGGAATTAAGTCATGGTCCTTTGGTTTTAGGTACTTTTGAGAATGAATTCATGGTGTTTTGGTCTAAAGGTCTTATATTTTATTTCATCACTTTAAAACAGTTTAGTATGAATGGTTTTGGGATTTTTTTTATAGAAGTTATTAGTTGTTAATTGTTAATTTTGGCTATTTTCTATGTATGAAATAGTTTAAAACAATTTAGTATGCTCTTTTGTTTAAAACAGTTTAGTTTGAATGCATTGCAAATATTAACTCTTGTGTGTTATTTCCAGTTTAGTATGGGGGTTAAGGGTTTTTCAATAAATGGGGTAAATGGGGAAGATATAGCAACATTTAATATGATTTGACAAAAATGCCTCTCATGTGAGGGGCACATGACTGGATTTTAACAAGTTATGAAGGTCCGTGATCAGGCGGTTCTAGACGGAAGTTAATGCATAAACGTATATAACAGTTTCGGTAGAATGTTATTAAGAATGGAGTAAAACAGAATGCAGCGAAAGTCTTCATTCATACCGAAAGAGTATACATCTTTATAAGTCCAGCTGCCGGAGTTCCTGGAGAGAATCCGGCAGCACCTCCCCGTAGGGATGACAAAAAACTTAAAGACAAATGAACACATACCACCTATTTATAGGGAAACATAATAAGTTCGCTTGACATGAACATAGGAGGACAAGTTCGGGCGAACTTGTCCACCATACGACAAGTTCGGCCGAACTTGTCTTACCACATGTCAAGTTCGAGCGAACTTGACCTCCACAGGTCAAGTTTGAGCGAACTTGTTCCTTTTACACTGAAAAACTCTGTATTTGGGTCGTGTGTTCGATTCTAACATATACAATATTCAACACACGCTCAATCTAGCCTATTCGACAAGTGACGAACACAATAGTGCATCAACAGATTCCCCCTTGTTTGTTACTGTCGAAGCTTGTTCTTGAACTTCAAAACTTTGAGCCGTGTTTGAATATTCTACAACTTCAATCAAGGTGTCTGTCGATATCGTCGAGACGCGTCAACAAATTCCCCCTTAATTGATTATCCGGGTTTGCATTAACAACTTTCAATTCCGCTGAAATCTCGAGTTCAGATCTCTGGTTGCACGGTTTCCGATCTCCTCTGATTTGGTTGACCGACATATTTTCTCGAATAACCACCAACTTGAAGCTAATCAATGCAACAGCTTCTCCATTTTGACGATAACCGCATCCGAGTTCAGTTTTTGAATAAGCGTTGAGCGTCGAGAGTTTATTCCGCACACTCCTAAAGTATCAAAAACTCAACCGGCAATTGATAAAAACTTCGAATCACCGCATCAAAAACTTCAAATCAACGAATACCCTCGAAAATCCAAAATCCCGATTTCCGTAATCGCAGTTAAGCATCCTTCAGAAAAATTTGATTAGCAAATCGGTAATCTGCTCAATCAGCAAATCTTCATCGGAAACAGATAATCTGGTAAAGCATCGAATCTGAGAAACATACGTCCGTGACCAAAATTACATTCTTCCTCTTCAGTCACAATGCCAGATATATAGCTACTTCGGTAGACCAGCGTACTTAATCACCAAACATCATCATCTAACGGCGGTTAGTCCAAAGAGAAGAATGATTCATCTGCTTGAAGACTAAAAATAATGGCCACCAAAGGCTATCATCAGATTTCCTCGTAATTTTGAAACCATCCATCTGCGGAGATAGTCATTAATTCCTAAGATCATCACCGAACATTTTGAACGTCCTCAGTTCCTCACTGGTACTAACGACTGCTAATCCAGCTAACTGTTCCTTCACCAGAGATCAGGACTCTAACCCTTAAGCATGACTCTGTATCATGATCTGAAAAATCTGAACTTCCTGTGATCACCCGATGAATCTCGATCATCTGCATTTCCCGATAATCTGCAATCGGTAACCACCCGGATACAGTTGCAGTTGTCACGAATTTCAAAAATGCTGGAATCTTCAAATATTGAAAATTTTTTATTCTCCTCATTTTTGCAAATTCTGACCATACTGAATTTTCACTAAAATTCCCCCTGAAATCCGGAACATTCAGTATTTAACAAATGCGGATTTGACGTTTAGGCCCATTACTAGTCACGACACCCAAATGATCAACATTCTGCACCTGTATCAATGCTCTCCCGTTATCTTCAAAATTTTGTGACCGTATCACTAAATCATGTACTCTGAAGCTCTAACGGTGTCCCCGAACCAAATCTGTACTCTGAAGCTCTAGACGGTGTCCCCGAACATCCCAGTTCGGTCTTCGAAAACTCGAAAAAAATTTCTATCGCCAAATTTTTTTCTGGACACTCATCCCGTCAATACGATCAACAAAATTTTTCCATGCCTTTTTTAGGCTCCCTGGTAAGTTCGGGCAAACTTGTGTGACAAGTTCGGGCGAACTTAGTCAGTTTGTGACAAGTTCGAGCGAACTTGATTGGCCACCACCAAGTTCGGGCGAACTTGCATGAAATAGACAAGTTCGGGCGAACTTGTGCTTAATTTCAAAGAAAATCAGTCAAGTTCGGGCGAACTTGATGAAAAATCATGAAAATCCTTGTCAAGTTCGAGCGAACTTGGTCCCCCAAATCAGCCTTTTTTCACATTTTTCGATCCAGAATCCTTATTTCTTTCGAATTTCGAGATGAATCCACCATAGATCTGATCGAAAATCACTTTCTAACAATCATATCCGTTCAATTTACTTTTCATCCGTGGATTGTATGTGTTATTTCAAGTTTTACATCCAAAACCCCTCTTAATGTCCATAAATGTCAAATTCATGAGCGTAGGTGATAACCGTAGCTCTGATACCAATTAAAGGTCCGTGATCAGGTGGTTCTAGACGGAAGTTAATGCATAAACGTATATAACAGTTTCGGTAGAATGTTATTAAGAATGGAGTAGAAACAGAATGCAGCAGAAGTCTTCATTAATACCAAAAGAGTATACATCTTTATAAGTCCAGCTGCCGGAGTTCCTGGAGAGAATCCGACAGCACCTCCCAGTAGGGATGGCAAAAACTTAAATGACAAATGAACACACACCACCTATTTATAGGGAAACATAACAAGTTCGCTTGACATGAACATAGGAGGACAAGTTCGGGCGAACTTGTCCACCATACGACAAGTTCGTCCGAACTTGTCATACCACATGTCAAGTTCGAGCGAACTTGACCTCCACAGGTCAAGTTCGACGAACAGAGGTCAAGTCGAGCGAACTTGTTCCCTTTTACACTGAAAACTCCGTATTTTGGTCGTGTGTTCGATTCTAACCTATACAATATTCAACACATACTCAATCTAGCCTATTCGACAAGTGACGAACACAATAGTGCATCAACAAGTTAAATGGATGGAGTTAGTGATAATGACCAAAAAGGTTAGAAAAAATTGACTTTGGGGGCTCAAATGCTAAAAGATTCTTTTTTGGATTGAAAGAGTTAAAGTGATATAACCACAAGGGCCAAAAACGTAATTTACTCTTTTATTTAAATAAATTAATATTGTTTTCTAACACACACAGGGTTATAACGAACCGAATAAACATGATAAGGCTTTGTTCATGTTCGTTTATTAAGGATATAATTTGTTCGCTTGTTGTGAATTTTTCTCCCTTGAAATCAGTTGTGATGTGACATTGAGATCTGTACCACCAGAATTGTTATCGGCTTTAGTACAGTCCATGTCGTTTGCCTCTGTTAAGGTAATGTCCTCACTGGCCTTAAAGCCCAACATTTTATTGAGATCAAATGGGTCACTATTTCTCATTTTATTGAGATCAAATGGGTCACTATTTCCTTGTCTTTTTTTGGCATCATTTCCTTGAACCCGGACTTCTTCTTTCTTGGGCCCTATTCTTTCTAATAATCTTGACTTTCTTTTCCTTTTGCAAATAATTGGTTGACCATTATGACTACCTGGCATATTCTCGTTCACGCTTCCTTCTTTTTTTTGAACGGCAAATTTCTTTTCTCCTGACGTCTGTGGGATTTGAACCCAAGACCTCCCCCACCCAATGTGTTTAAAGGCTTTGTCTTTGCCAATGGACCAAAACGTTTCCCCGTCTAAATTCCTAGAAATCGAACTTTTCGTTTCCCCGTGTACACCAAAACGTTTGTTTTCCTTTTGTCCCCCGTCTTCCCATTATATACCGTCGAAACCACCAGAATCCATGGCTCCCCCCTCATACTTGCTATTATCCCTTGAATTGTCCTTTCCTTCCGACGCTTCAACCCTTCCTACATTATCTGGTCTGGTGTCACGTCCCTATTTTCCTCTTTGATGATAACCCTATAGGTCTTTTTTCTCCATTTAAGAGATGACTCTTCACGTCACAGACCAAGACGCCGATGCAGTCCACCGTTAAATCACAATTGTTCTGTGATATGTGTAACAGCTTATCGTAAAAATCGCCAATGCGATTAAACACCAACTCTTCCGTCAAAGGAAGAGGAACACCATGAATCTTTAGCCATGCAATCCTTTCAAACGACAGTAATTATCCTCCCCAACAATCTAGAAAAGGAGAACCAACTCTTCCATTTTGTAATTTTGTCTAAAAACTCCAAAGCTTTATCTTTAACATTAAAAGAAAGTAAGACATAGAGCCCCCCAATGTAATGAATACTAATGTCGTATTGACCAACATTTTTGGACAAGATATGTAGCCTTCTCAATATCATTAGATCGGAGACATGACTAATCAAGGTGTTGATGCATATTTGTGTGGATCCGGCTTAGTGCGGTTCGGTTGGAGATCGAAGTTTACGACGTTCTTCCGTCGTACGACCCGATACTTGCGGATCGAAAATAGTCGAGATGACATCATCATGATGATGCAATCTAAGTTGTATTTATATTGTTTTCATTTGTTGTCTACGAAGAATGCATGCATGTGGCCAACGAAGAACTCTATTTCATATATTTGGATTGTTCGTCCAGAAGAATAGGTTCTTCGTGGATATGGACATCTTTCAAGGGTCAGGCCACGAAGAACCTCCTTCTTCGTGGGACTAGCCTGTTCTTAGTGGGACATGTCTATTTTTCGTGGGTCCTACCTGGGTCTTGCCTATAAATACCCACATATGTTATTTGGGTTCCAGAGAGCATATTCAGAGAGTTGAGAGCAAATATTGTAAAAACCTTGTAACCTTACTCTGCTCAAATCAATACTTAAGCATTAAGTGTTATATATTTCTTGTGTTGGTTGTGTTCTTGCTTTGGTTTGCATACACACTTGGATTCCGCACTCGTGTGTGTGTTAGACAACAAGGAAGTAGGTTAGACTTGATCCTCCAAGTGGACCTACAAGTGGTATCAGAGCTTTGGCTCTCTTCCTTGTTGAAAACCAAGCATTTTGGTGGGTTTTGAGCAAAGTTTGAGTGGAATTTTAGAAAGAAAAAGTAATCTAAAATTTGGTAAAAACTAGTTGGTTGCAGAAAATTTTTATAAAAACCTTGTTAGATCCTATGGAGACATGTTAAAATACGGTTTTTGTTAAAAATTTCGAGCAAAAATCTTGTTCGCCATCTTCTCCGGTGAAGTGGTTTGGCCGGAAAAGTTAATGGAGAAAAGATTATTTTCAAACTAGTTTGGGTAAGTTTAGCTTTAACCTTTTTCAAAATAGAAACCAGATTCCCCTATAAAAGGAAACACTCCACCTACCCCTTCATGAAGAACAACCCCTGCGATTCTTCGTAGAACAAAGGAATCTACGAAGAACCTCTTAATTAAATTCATATTCTCACGAAGAATAGTTGTTCGTATGTAGGTGCATAATTTCACTCATTCATGACAGTAGTTCTTCTTGGAATTAATATATGTTACTTTCAAAGGAAGGTTTTTGAAAGTCAACAATTTTATTATAATTCAAGTTTGGTCATTGTGGTTGTTCGTGGATAAGTTACACATATTATTATTATTTCTTTTAACTTCAAAGACTTACTTTTCTTTAATCAAGTTCTTCGTCTATGTTTTTTTTTGGGTGAAAGTCAACATATATTATTATTATTAGTAATTAGTTTTATTAAAATTAATTAAGGTTATTAGTATTATTATTTTTTTTATTACTATTATTTTTCAATTAATAGTCTCAATTAAAATAGATTCAAATTCTTAGGATTGAGGTAGTAATTCAAGTACAAGCCAAGATCCATCACAACCTTCCAGTTCTAGTAATACCCCTGATCATCAATACAAACCTGATCCATTTTGGGCTCAAAGGTGTTTAGGATTTCCATCCACAGATTCAAATGCACACAATAAATATATGCCAAAGGGTTTATCACCATCTTGGTTTGAGGCTCCTATACCGTCAAATAATTTTCCACCACCAAAAATCAATCATCGGGCTACACTTTCTGCCGGTTGTGATCAGACTATAACATTGAAGAATGACAGTCAAACAAGAACTGTATTTTATGCTAAAATTGTTAGGAATGTCAGTGATGGTGAATCCTCAGGAAATGATGACAGTTCGGGATACAGCTTGAGTTCGGATGAGGATGAATCAAGTTCAAGTGCGAATAAATCAGAAGGTGTATCGAGTGGGGTTGTCGATTCTGAGGCAGATGGATTTATCTCTGAGAGTGAATCAAGTCAGGTAAGTGTCGAAAATTCTACTTGCTCAAAGTGTGTCAATTGCAATAAATGTTCTGAACTAGAAGATAAATTGTCTGAGTTAGAAGGTAAATTTGTATTGACATTTAACCACAATCAACACTTGATTATCGATCTTGCAAAGTGCAAAGAGGCTAACATGTTTCTGAAAAGTCATGAAAAAGATTTCAAAAATGTAATTGAAACTTTAAAGAAAGATCTTTCCGAGCAACAAAAACGGTTTCAAGAAAACAAATCGCGATTAACAATTATATAAACATGCTCGAGGAAACAAAGAAAGAATTGGGATGTGCTAAGTGTGAAAATGAGGCGATCCAAATTAGATAGCTATTCAAACTCTCCATACGTGCTGGATCACATCATTGACATACAGAAAAAGAAAGAGGATGTCACATGCATAGGGTATAAGAAGTGTCCTCCCCCATTCAGACACAATTATACCAAGATGCCTGATGAGGAGGATAAGCCTCATTTTGAGCCATCAGTTTCATTAAACATTGAGGATTTCGCTGTTGGGCTTGGATACCAAAAGGACGTATCTTCAAATCAAGCTAAATCAATAAATTTCAAAAATTCATCAACCGTACAGAATCAAGATCCTCCAGTCATTGTTGAGGATTATGATAGTTCGGATGATGAGTTGGACGAGGACAAACCTAAGGAGTCAGATACAGTAACAAAGAGGAAAATATACCTCTCGAAAATCACATTCTTTATGATCCACTCACAAAACCGTTTGTGACTGCTACAGTCAAGTCTGTTGAATCTTCATCTGATAGTTGTGAAAGCGTGAACTTGCTGTACGCGTTGTTTGGTTCTGATAAAATATATTCAGATAAAGATTTCCCAATCAAAAATGTCAATCAATCCTTGATTGATAAAGTTTTTGAGGATTCTACTAGTAAGTTTTTGGGAATGTCGAGCCCAAGAGTTGTAGTAACTCAGTGTGCTCCTATCCCAAAATACGAAGTTAGAAAGAAAACGGGAATCAAAATTGCAACCACAGAACAATCAACGAAAGCAAAATCACGCCAACCAAGGAAAGGAGAAACGCAAACAAAGCCAAAACAAGAAGAAGATTCAGAAGATAAACTTCGTGAAATCCCGAGGGACTGATAAAATTGAATCTTTTGAAAACAAATCCAACACGGAGTTTGTTAAACAAAGTAAAATTTTGAAAAGAAACAATCAGAACAACTACACACAACACACAAACTGTTGTGATGTAGGACCAAGTACCTCAAGATCAAGAAGTTCATCATCAAGCTATCACAATTATGATACTCCGAGGTTTGTTGAGCGGAGATCATGTTTTGAATGTGGTAAGTATGGGCACATTGTCAGAAACTGTCCATATCTCACGAAAGGAAAGGAAAAAGTTGATGCCCCCATGGTAACAGTTACCATACAAGATCTGTTTCACCAAAACAGGACCCTCGTCTTATTAAACAACAAGAAATGAAACAGAAAAAGAAATAACAAAAAGATATTGAAAAGGCTTTAAAACCTGAGGTTGTCCAAATATAGTCGGTAAAACCAAATGTTAAAATTGAGAAACAAAAACAGATTTGGAAACCAAAATCGGTAATTGTTTCAGGGGGAGTTCAATCATTTCTGAATATCGGGAAATCGAAGTCACAATTCTCGATGATGTCGGACGACCCAAGCCAACGAAGGCTTGGGTCCCCCTCTCCAACTAATCTCTGAATGAGTGTGCAGGATGTTCCAGGTGGAACTATTGATAGTCTTAGGATTGTTGATAGTGGAGCGTCCATGCACAAGATCGGTGACATAAGGCTCCGAAACATTGTTACATCTAGGAGAATATTGTTGCCTTTGATGGAGAGAGAAAAAGAAATAGAAGATAATGTCAGATGAATGAAGAAGTTTGGTGAATGAAGTTGAGAACTTCGACAAGAAGAAAAACGACCAAAAATTTGTTTGTTTAAGGCTTGGATAGTGTCCACAGGATAGACTCAAACGAAGTGTACACGCCTGCAGCACGTCTGAAGCTTTTCGAAAATTCATGGCTTATTCTTCCGCAAGAAGTTCAAGTCTATAAGATGAACGTGCAGTGTACATTTTTCCACGGTGTGATGGAAGAAAATGTGTTTGTTGAACAAACCAACCGGGTGTGCGGATACCTTGGCGTGGATTGAACAACCGCACACTACTTCACAAGGAGATCAACGAAGACCTTTGCTGGTGCAAGAGTATGTGGAAGACATCATGTATGGACTGTCCAAAGATGATGTGTACAAGCTTTCCTACATGCTCCCTTGCATCTTACCAGCCGGACCTGAAGGTTTATGTTCTTGTTGCTGTAGAGAAAATTATCCGAAGTAGCTACAAAGTCGACCTTGAAATCCACACCGGGTGGATATCCAGTTGGGAGCGCACACAGATTCCTTGCAATGCACGTAGAAATTGCAGGATTACGGTTTTAAATTTCTAATCTCTCTATCTTTGTCGATATTTAACCCGCTTCAAGGATTACTGAAATCTCGTACATCACTCCAGATCAGACACATTGGTCTCGAATATCACCTCACACGTGATTGTTTCAATATGAAACCCATCAATGTTGTTTTGGTCCACACCAATTACCAACGTGCCAACTCATTTATCAAAAATTTTGATAAATCATTTGATTAAATTAATTTTGGTAAATGGCGTCGAGGTAACACATGAGTTAATCCACATCGGGAAGTCGTTTTTGTGAATATTTTTCTTGAAGAAAATCCAAAAGATGTTATTTAAAAGTTTGAAATTTACTTTTTGCATTTTAGGAGGAGTAAATTCAAATCAAAAAATTACAAAAACATTGAAAAACATCAAAAATGAGTTTCCTGGTGAGAAAAAGAGAAAATGATAGTAAATCAGCGGTCTGTCAAAATCTCTTTGATCTTAAAACAAAAAACGATAAGTAGCTCTATATTCGATGTACCGGTAGGCTCACAATCATTTTAAAGTGTGCAGGGCGATATAAACATAATCGACTGAAGACCGTGTGGGAACCGCTCATTGGCATATGGTCTTGGTACTGAAATTTTGTTTGATAGATTGTCGAGGTTTAGAGATACGTGGTCTTTATGTTGTTTATCATCTGGGTATCATGGTTGTTTCTTTTACCGAAAATAACGGGGACGCAAGTCTAGAACTTCCGTGATACCATACATACGTGTAAATATTGCATACGACCATCAATAAGTGATAAACATATCACATCCACCAAATGAATAAGTGATAATATATCACAGTTTTTGCGGGAGTCAAGTTCGTCTCTTTGTCGGTACGATGGTACTAACCTGTTCACGGACTTGCTCCTGTGCCCGGCATGCATCTGAAAACCAAGTTCCTCATCAATAAGTGATTTTATCACATAGGGCTTGTTTTCAATCAAAAATAAGTGAGTATCTCACATCATATACGTCAAAACATATGATAAATGGTATACTCACCAGTGAGATGAACTCTCGTGCATACCTTGATACGGGAATGTGTCGTGAGTGGATGAACACCAGTCGGTAAGTATAAATCATACATTAATCGTATCCCTAACCACGAGTACATCTGATAAGTTGAGCTTATGTGGACAACAATACTGATAATTGTTATAGGATACTTATCTAAATGCTAACTAATCGAACAACAAGTGTGTTTTGGCATGACCATATACTGATATGATTCTCTTACCCTCGAAATTCACAAAAAGAATGTCTGTAAATATTTACTTATTGCTTTCTGTCTTTACATTTGAAAAATGAAAAATACCAAAAATATTTTAGGTGAGTTTTAATACAAATTTTATAAAATCCAAAAAGACTTTGCCTCTAGTTTATTTTTGATTGACCGATGTTGGAACTCGAGTCTATCCTACCTAAAATCCTGATTGTAAGCCGAAAAACAATTGCATCTTCATAAATGTTCGAAGTTGACAAGTTTTGAAAGTTAAAGAATTAAAATTGAACACTTTTAAAACTTCCAAGGTGTTGTCAGTTGGTAGTTGAATGAGAATTGGTCTCATGTGTGTCTTTTGCTAATTCTGTTTAAAATCAATCCTTCGTGAAGTTTTCAAATGAAAATTCTCTAAGGTTGATTAAATCCCTAGCGGTTGTTCTCATTACGCGTTTAGTTTTGTTGTGTGTGCAGATGTGGCATCCAAGCAAACTAAAGTGAAAGAGAACATGTCTGAAGAAAAGTTATGTGAGTGAAGACACAACATGAATGCAAGCCATGGATCAAGAAGATCAATTCATAGCTGACCACTCATCAACACCACAAAGATCAAATTTGAAGATCAAAAGTGACAAGTGAAGACATCTGAAGATCCGATAGTGTGAAGAACGAACCATCACGAGCAGCATCCAAGGGGGAGTTTGTTGATGCTGTTTATGTGGATGCGGCTTAGTTCGGTTCGGTTCAGCTTGGCTCAGTTCGGTTCGGTTGGAGATCGAAGTTTACGACGTTCCTCCGTAGTACGACCCGATACTTGCGATACAAGATTGAAAATAGTTGAGATGACATCATCATGACATCATCATGATGATGTCATGATGATGCAATGATGATGCAATCTAAGTTGTATTTATATTGTTTTCATTTGTTGTCTACGAAGAATGCATGCATGTGGCCAACGAAGAACTCTATTTCATATATTTGGATTGTTCGTCCATGTAATCCACGAGAATAGGTTCTTCGTGGATATGGACATCTTTCGTGGGTCAGGCCACGAAGAACCTCCTTCTTCGTGGGACTGGCCTGTTCTTCGTGGGACATGCCTATTTTTCATGGGTCCTAGCTGGGTCTTGCCTATAAATACCCACATATGTTATTTGGGTTCCAGAGAGCACATTCAGAGAGTTGAGAGCAAATATTGTAAAAACCTTGTAACCTTACTCTGCTGAAATCAATACTTGAGCATTAAGTGCTTATATATTTCTGTGTTGGTTGTGTTCTTGCTTTGGTTTGCATACACACTTGGATCCCGCACTCGTGTGTGTGTTAGACAACAAGGAAGTAGGTTAGACTTGATCCTCCAAATGGACCTACACAAGGCCATACCATAAAAGTTCTCCAGAGCATTTTCCTCATCTGGGATGACATATGGTTCTCAGTATCGATAAGTTACCAAATTCCTCAAATACGTCAGCAACCTCCTCTCGATTACAATCCTCTGGTAGGTTCGAAACATAAAACCTAGTTGTATCAATCTCCTTACCTAATCCGTTATCACTCATGTCCCTTCATCGTCTTCTGTTTTGCTTGCTTGGAACTTCCTGCCAAACCCTAGTTAGGGGGCTGGGTCTTCTAGAGAGAAACCCCTTCATCTTCCTGATGTGCTTTTCGTTACCCTCAAATAATAGGTAAACTATTGGAATTATCCTGCGTGATGACCTAGGAATTCAGCATATGCACAAAAGAAAAAATAATGTTACAATAGTATAAATCTGGTAAAATAAAAATTACAAACATAAAGCTGCGAGTTATAAAGTTACATTGCGGTACGGGTAATGAAAAATATATCAAAACCGACTCCTATAATACCAAAACCGTAAAATGAATACACATACTAATGTTGTTCGAGTGGTACTTTCAGTTCGGTTTGATAAATAAAATATGTAGTACATTTTTTTTACAATTGTTACATGTAACACAAAAGTAAACCGTGATATACCCAAAAGAGCATCGACAAGTATTTTATATCGATCAAAAACCCTAAATTCGGATATGGATGCCGGTTCAAATAATACCGTTCATGATATAAAATAATTTATTTACAATGATTTAGTTATACAAAAGTTTCCTATGCAATTAAAAAAATAAAGTCATGATATGTTCAATAGGATATAGGCACGTGTTTTATATTTGGTATAGTTTACGATACCAAAAAATACTTTAGTTTTAACACAACGATGCTTCCAATCAGACATACATCAATATGTCGAGAGAAAAAAAATCAAACGCAACCACTTCTTTAGCGTTTTTTTTTAATTAACAAACATAAGTTATTATAGAAAACAAAAAATAATTAAAACATAAAACACTTTAGCATTTTTTTTAAAAGTTAACGAAATCAAAACAACCGCTTATTTAGTTTTTTTAAATATATTTTAGAAATAAAGTTATTAAAACAAGACAAAATTGCAGAAATCAACCTTTATGTTATACCCAAACTGCACTTCGTACCTTTCACTATGAAATCGGCAAAAACCAACCTTTACGTTCATGTTTTGCTACAGGTTTAACCTTTAACACAAACTCTGTTAATATTCTTGGTTAAGTCACCTCACATGCAAAGGCTTTTTAGTCATTTTACTTATTATTTTAATATTAGTTTTTTTTTTAATACATAACAAAGGGGAGGTAGAGTTTTCCCAAAGTCTAGGGGGTGTTTATGTTTCTTTTTCACTAACTTGTTTGCTCCCAAAATCACCATTAACAACCTCTGCAAAATCACCATTAACAACCAAATTAATAAAAACACTGAACACTTACAGAATGATATCAATATTTGCTATTCAACCATGTGTATGTATATATTCATTATAAACCATTCTTATCTAATTTTCAAAAGGCTGATCGGATGCATTGATGAATAAAACCTACACCACTGAAAGAAAAAAAAAATTAGAACCGTGAACCTTTTCGAGCTAAAAAAATCCACAATAACTTCGTTTTCCTGTTTCAACACCACCATTCATCATCGAAAAAACCCATTTTTGATGCGGCAAACATCACCATTCATCGTCGATCCCCTGAATCAACGCAGCCATTCATCGTCAAAAAAACTAGTAACAAGTCCAAAACTACGTTCAAACACCATCCCACTGCTTCAGAGGTGTCTGTCGACAATGTTAAGTGCTTTTATTAATGTGGTTGTTAATGGTGATTTTGCAGAGGCTGTTAATGGTGATTTTGGGGGCAATCAGGTTTCTGAAAAAGAAACATAAACACCCCCTAAACTTTGGGAAAACTCTACCTCTCCCCCCCTGTTATGTATTTAAAAAAACTAATATTAAAAGAATAAGTAAAATGACTAAAAAGCCCTTGCATGTGAGGTGACTTAACAAGAATATTAACAGAGTTTGTGTTAAAGGTTGAACCTGTAGCAAAACATGAACATAAAGGTTGGTTTTTGCCGATTTCATAGTGAAAGGTACGAAGTGCAGTTTGGGTATAACATAAATGTTGATTTATGCAATTTGTCATAAAACAATAAGAATAACTGAAAATTAAGTGATTATACTAAAAGAAAAAAGGGATTACTATAGGGTTCCTAATTGTGAAGAAGAAAAGGACGAGTTCAATTAACGCTTTACTAATGCAACAATCTTTGGGTTACGGGGAAGATCAATGGAGATGGAAGGAAAATGTGGAGCAGGGTTTCCAAGTAAAGGAAAATAGAAAAGATTTGGGTGTGACAATAGACATAAATAGTCTGCCTATATGTTTGGAGTGGTGCAAAATTGCAAAGCCTAAGTCAAATCTACTGATGTGGAGAGCCATTGATGACAAGATACCTACAGCGGATGCGTAAGTAAGGAGGGGAACATCAGTTATTTGTTAAAAGTCCCAGCTAGAGACCACTCGGAGTCGTTGAAAGAAAGATTACTGGATAGACCACACGGAAGAAAAGAAAGATAATCCACGCCATCTACCTCTCAACTACCTGGAACTTATGGAATAATAGAAATAAATAATGTGTTCAACAATGTCTCAAAGGACCCAAATAAGACAGTAGAGGAAATCAAGGAGGAAACATTTGATTGGGTATGCAAGAGATGAAGGATACAAGGGTTAACTTGTATGTTTTGCTTGTTTTCTTGATTGTAACGATGTCATCTCAGCTTCTTGCTGTGTGACGGTTTCTTGAGGTGTATAAATGGTTGTTTGTTGTTAAAAAAAAAAGGATCAATTATATTCTTTTATGTTTGTATCGGATTGCAATGTATGCTCTTTTAACTTCAATAATTACAGTTACATTCTTTTATTTGTAAAACTCCTTACACTCTATGTCCTTTAGCACTAACCAGTTAAAATTTCAAGTTAAGCTTGATCATGTGCACGTCATATGAGGGCATTTATGTCTTTTCACACCTTATATTCTCAAACTTAGATTCCCTCAACTCTCTAGCTCTCTACATTTCGGTGTTCCACTACCACTGCCATTGCACCACCGTCATTAAATCACTTGAAACGCCTTCGTTTTAAAAAAAACTAACAATAATGATCGGAAAACTGTAAGAATGTGAAAGACAGAATGCTTTATTGATTCAATATGATTACATTATATCTAGAATATATGAAACCCTAGAAACCTAAGTTGGGTCCGTGGGCCCACACTAATAATATGGTTTAATACTAACCCGTAGTCAAAGCGGAAGGAAACCGAAAGCTATGACTAAAAAACCCTAAAGAAAAAGAGCGGTCTTAAGATTCGGTCAAAACTTCTGCCAAAATTCCGTAATCTTGCGATCCAGAATCTTCAAAGAGACTCCACATTTTTGAGTGATCCTGTAATCCTAAAAGAGGCATCCAATGCGGCAGGACGGTGGCGGCAAGTAGCGGCGCGACGGCGGACCATAGTCCTGCAGGCCTCGCGGCGAGGGACCGTTGTCCATTAAGCGACGGCAGCGCGACGGAGCAGCTTGATGAAGAAGCGGAATCAACAAGATGAGGCCGTATCATCATATGTGTGGTAGCGATTGGATTAACAAAATTTTCACGTGTGAGATGACTGAAATCTTGAATCGAAGCCGAAACTTTATTTCAAACGAAAAATAAGAAAACCTAAACGGGAAAAGAACAAAAACGGCAGCCGAACAGGGTAGCGGCGTCAGTGGCAGCATGACGCCCTATCTAGGGTATTGTTATTTGTGTGTGACGTGGCGGAAACGATATGGAGCCTAGGTTAGCTCTGATACTATGTAAGAATGTGAAAGACAGAATGTTTTATTGATTTAATAGGATTACATTATATAAAGAATATATGAAACATTAGAAACCTAAGTTGGGCCCATAGGCTCACACTAATAATATGGTCTAATAACAACCATTCTGGTATACTAGCCAATCCCTGAATGCTTCATGCATAAGCAACCTTCCCAATTCAGCCATGGCATTCTCCGAAATTAAAGTGACAGATGAATCAGAACCCTTGTGAACAAAAGTATAACATACGAATCGGCAAAAAAGATGAATGCGTTATATTAGATTTAACATACATTCACCATATAAACAAGTAAACAACCATCACTCTTGCAATAGATGAATCTTGATTTAGAGCATTTCTTTTTGAATAAAATCCAAATTATTTATAGTTTCATTTGATTGTGATAAAAAAACAGTGGTTTAGGATAACAAAATTGCATGTTAAGTTTCAAAACTTAAAATTGTAGATATGCAAAATCACAATCTAAAGTCTAAACAATTAGTTCTTCACAGATTATAACTTCACTTAGACCACCCGTAGTGGTCGAATATGTGGCGTTTTTTCGCAAACCACGCCCAGTAACGCCCGGCACCCGCCCCCTGGGCTTTTTTGTCACTTTTTTTTTGTTTTGGCGTGTTTGAAACCACGCTGGAACAATTTGAAACCCATCAATCACAAGTATCCTTCTTTGGTTTGACCAATACCTTTTTTTGGTTAGTTTTTTTATTTTATTTAATTCTCACACCCTTTTAACATAATGCCCACATCCCCACTACACCCATTTTTAGAAAAAATGCCCAATAATGTCCCTTGCTGACTATACTACCACATGGCGGAAAACACTCAAGGGTGGAGGCATTATTCACCCTTACCACTATGCATGGTCTTAGATAAATTTTAAAAATCCCAAATAAAAAAAGAAAACAAACTCAAATCCAATTGTATGCCACATTCTAGAAATATATACGCAGAATCACCAAATTATTTTAACCGATACATTTAATCCCCATCCTCTTCCAACCAACATCACTATCATCGAAAACCACCTTTGACAACCACCACCGTCATCTCCGAAAGCCACCGACACCACCAACAAAAACCACCATCTCCGACAAATTTCGGATATTTTGAGCTGCGAAAACCACCAAACAGCGCCATTTTGACAGACCGTGTCGTCTCGATCAGTCAAAAACCCAAGTAACCTAGGTAGCTAGGGTAAGTCGAGTATCGTATCCACGAAGAGCATGTGGTCAGTATTGCACGGCCCGTCCGATTAGTTAGACTATTTACAAAAATGTATAAGGTAATTATGAAGCTTAATAATTTTCTTTGTTTATTTGAGTGGTTGGAAAAGATATCGGCGTAAACCGACAAGTTACTATTCACTACAAAAGAAATGATTACTTACTTAATTGCAATAAAAAAACTAGATTACTTGATTTAAAACAAGAATTGGGAATACGGATCACACCCGGTTCGATAATTGCAAGACCTAGGGTTCCTACATGTTTTAACTTGATTCAGTTGCATATAGTGATTAACGGATTTCTATCACGAAACTTAAGTACCAATTGCTATCAACGTCATAGACAACGGACCACAATGCACTTCGTCACCTCGGACATGTAAATCCTAACCTAAGATATGGCATAATTGCACATAACCATTTCGCAAAGTCAAATTTTATCATCACTCGCAATTTATGAATTCGAAACAAATGCAAGACAATTATCAAAGGTTTCAAATACTAAACAACTTGTCACAAAATCAAATCAAATACAAATGCATAAACCCTAGAATTCTTACAACAATCTACACCGGGATGAAACCGAGAAACCTAGCCACTCATGGTTGAATGGACGCGATCACCGGGTGACGAGCACGAACACCGAGCCATGACCTTTGAGTCTTGGAAGAAGGATGAAGGTTAGGTATTAGGGTTTGGAAGGTGAGTGTGGATGGATGAGGATGATGGTGGGAAGGTTGGGTTATGGTGGTAATGGTGATGGTGAATTAGGGTTTAGATTGGTGGTTGTGAAGATGGTGATGGGTTAGAGGTTAGGGATGTTAGAGGTAGGTTAGAGGTGAAGAAGATGTTCAAGAATGGTTCCAAGATGTGTTTTTATGCTTTAAAAGCCGTAATACCTCAAAATAGGTCAAAACAAATGATATAACCCGTCTCCCAACTCAAAAATCAAGTTTTTCGCGAGGTGGGAATGCAGGTGGCGTCGCCGACGCCCATTTAGGGCGTCCTCGACGGCCCCTAGAAGTCCCAGTTTCACCCGACGGCTTAATATGCTGTTTACGAGGTTTCTGGCTTATGGGACAATCCATAGAGCGTCGCCGACGGCCATTTTGGGCGTCCCCGACGCTGCCTAGTTTTGCTGGTTTCCTGCGAAAATTGTTTTCTTCATAACTTCTTGTTATAGCTCTGTTTTACTCACTGTTTTCGCCCACGTACTCGTAATTCAGCCCTCTTCATGCCATCTTCAAATATCTTAATTTTAAATCCATTAACCTGCCCCCAAAACACATCCCATCTTCGTGGTTTAACCCGGTTTTGTTCATTTCACATCCCCGGTGATCCCGTTCGCTCCCGGTGCTCCATAAAGCTCCCGAATAGCTCCTTAAACTCTCTTAGACCTGTAAAACACAAATCCCATTAAAAGTAGGCTATTCAAGATTAAAAGCTATGTAAATACATAAACTTAAACACATAAGAACACCGGTTTTCGACCACGCATCAATAGGAAAGGATTAAGTTTCCATAGTGATAGGAAATATAGTTAGTCTGCACTCTATATATATTGTATATTCTCTGTATTGGAATTCAAGAAATATCACAGACCATAAACACTTTTATGGTATCAGAGCTACGGTTCTGAGAAACCCTAAATTCGCCGCCATCATCATCAAATTCTATCTCCTTCGTTCATCGACGCCATGGGTGATAAACCTACCTCCTCTTCGGTTACGACCGAAAATACCAAATCCCTGCACCCGGCATACTCTGTGACTAATATACAGAATAAGGTTCGAGTCCTTGATGGTGTCAAGGTTACGTACATATCGTGGGTGAAGCTGTTCAAACTCCATGCACGCGGATATGAAGTTATCAAGCACATCGATGGAACGAATCCCCCAGCCAAAACTGATGATGATTACAAGTCCTGAAGCAAGATCGATGCCATAGTCCTTCAATGGATCTATGGCACACTTAGTGATGACCTGTTGGTTCTAGACCTGGAAACCGAGTATACTGCCACAGGCTTGGAATCATATTCAAGCTATATTCCAAAATAACAAGAACTCTAGAGCATCTAACCTCCTTCATGCTTTCACTACTACGTTGGCTTCTTGCACAAACGTGAACGAGTACTTTCAAAAACTGAAGGACATTGCTGAACAACTAAGCGATGTAGATCAGCCTGTTACCGAGTCCTGATTGGTGTTGCAGATGGTGGCGGGGCTCCATCTTGAATATGATACTACGGCTGCCTTCATCAGCCAATCTGGCACTACATGGGATGAGGCTGTCGACATGATAGACCGGGAGCAACGCTGCCAGGCGGCTAGACAACACGTGTCACAATCTGTTCTTGCTGCTCCTCGAGCCACCACCACCGCTCCTCACAACTCCAACCCATATCCCACACCACCTCCATCCAACCACCCCAGCCAACAATACGAACAATACCACACCTGGCAAAACCAACCGGCTCGTGGTCGAGGCCGTGGTCGAGGCTGCGGGTACCGAGGAGATCATGGCAGGGGACGATACTCTAACCAACCATAAATCGGCAACAGGCCTCTGGTTACCCACCCTACCAAAGCCCAACAACCTACAACCCAAACAAACTGGATATGGATGGTAGGCCTCGCCACCGCCATGTCCTCATCCCCACCAGTCACCTTGGGTCACCAATTGGGCCAGGCCCAACACACCACCTCAACCACCTACGCCACAAAACCCACTGCCGCAGGCCTACCCCACATTTGCACCAACGGCCCACCAGCATTCGCCAACTACCCATCACCACAGAATCCTCCTGTTGACCCACTTAACCCCACCAAACTTGGAGCAGCTCTCAGCACTCTAAATCTCAACCAATATGACCCACAGTGGTAAATGGACTCAGGTGCGTCATCTCACATTACTTCGGATTATAGTAAAATCAATTCTCATTTATCTAAGTCTTTTAATGCAAATATTTTTGTTGGAAATGGCCAAACTTTGCCAATTACGGGTTTCGGAAACGGTATTCATAGTGTTCGAAATAAAACCTTTCACCTAAACCATACCTTTATACACCAGCCGTAGTAAAAAATCTTGTCTCAGTTAGAAAATTTACTCGTGATAACCGTGTATCTATTGAATTTGATCCTAATGGTTTACTTTGAAGGACGGGGCAAACAATTTCATGCCATGAGAGCACCGGGGACCTTTACCGTTCACCTCACCCGTTTAAGCTTTTCTTGCGTCTTTGTCAAATAAGTGGCATGATCGTTTAGGCCACCCCGGTTCTCAAGTTTTGCATTCACTTTCGAATCATTGTTTAATAAATTGCAATAAGGATTCTTTTGATTTTTGCAATTCATGTCATTTGTCTAATAGTAAAAGACTTCCATTTGTTACTTCTACCTCATTTACTTATGCACCGTTTGATATTATTCATTGTGACTTGTGGACTTCACCGGTTTTAAGTAAATCATCTTACAAATATTTATGGTGTTAATCGATAATTATACCCACTATGTTTGGGTGTATCCATTGAAATTTAAATCTGAGGCCTTCCAAACCTTTGTCAAATTCCATAAATTTGTGCTTACCCAATTCAAAAACATATTAAAACGTTTCAATGTGACTTAGGGGGAGAATTTGATAATAATGCTTTTCACAATTTTGCACCCTCAAATGGCCTTGTGTTTCGTTTTTCATGTCCACAAACCTCGTCCCAAACGGTCGTTCTAAGCGCTTGATTAGACGCCTAAATGACATCATTCGCGCCCTTTTAGTTCACGCTCACTTACCGCCCTCCTTTTGGGTGGAAGCTTTACACACGGTCGCTTACTTACACAATATCCTACCCACGAAACGACTCAATTTCAATACCCCCACGTTTGCTCTCTATCGGTGTCATCCAACTTATGATCACATAAGAGTTTTTGGATGCGCATGTTACCCGAACATGTCCGCTACTCAGCCTCACAAACTCCATCCGAGATCTACCTAGTGCATCTTTCTTGGTTACCCCGAAAATTTTAGGGGTTATCGTTGCCTAGACCCTTTGACCGGACGTGTTCACATCTCTCGTCACGTCGACGTCGATGAACACTCCTTCCCGTTTTCACAGCCACTTCCTACCAATGCCTACCATTTCCTTGATGACGACCACCCGTACCCACCTCTATACCAATTCCCACAACCTTCACATAGCCAACCCGATGCCACCCAGTCGAGTACTACCCAGCCAACACACAACATCACATCCTCCACCAGCTTCGCCTACCCCACCCTTTTCCACCCAGCCGAGTTCTCCACCACACCCAACCTCACCTACAACACCGCCTTTTCATTCTGCACCCGCTCCCCAACCTCTCAATGCTCACCAAATGACCACTCGGGGTAAGGCTGGTATTTCTAAACCAAATCATAAGTATAATCTCAACACCATCACACCTCCTACCATCTCCCCCATACCCACCTTCTATCATAAAGAACTTAGTGACCCACATTGGAAAAAGGCTATGTTAACAGAATATGACGCATTAATAGCTAATGGTACTTGGGAATTGGTTCCTCGTCCGGAGTCCCATCCAGTCATACGATGCATGTGGCTGTTTAGACACAAATTTAAACTGGATGGCCACCTTGACTGCTATAAAGCTCGGCTTGTGGTCAACGAAAAATCACAAACCATTGGCCTTGATTACTTGGATACCTTTAGTCCCGTGGTCAAACCTGCGTCTATCAGGACTGTTTTATCTCTTGCCCTATCTCAGAAGTGGCCCATACATCAGTTAGATGTTAAAAACGCCTTCTTACACGGGGACTTACAGGAGACGGTCTTCATGCATCAACCTCCAGGGTTCGTGGATATGTCGAAACCCAACTTTGTTTGCCGGCTAAACCACTCCTTATACGGACTAAAACAGGCACGCGAGCGTGGTTTAATTAGTTCTCTAACTTTATATGCTCTCACGGGTTCAAAGGGAGTCTTTGTGATTCTTCCCTTTTTGGGTATCGCCAGGGTAATAATATAGCCTACTTACTTTTATATGTTGATGACATTCTCTTGATAGCATCGTCTACAGGTTTTCTTAATCACATTATACAGTTGCTTTCGAGCGAATTTGCTATGACAGATTTGGGCACTTTACATCATTTTCTTGGGGTTACAGTGCAACGGAAGGATAATGGTTTATTTCTATCTCAGTCTCAGTATGCCATAGACATTTTGCATAGGGCGAATATGACTTCTTGTAAACCATGTGCCACACCGGTTGACACATCAAGCAAACTCAGCGCTAATGATGGCCTACTTTTATTACATGGTTCGGTTCATCGCAATCTTGAGGGGCTCTTCAATACCTCACTTTCACTCGCCCAGATATTTCTTATACAGTGCAGCAGGTTTATTTGTTTATGCATGCACCCAAGAAACTGCATTTTGCATTCACGAAACGGTTTTACGTTATCTTCAGGGTACTATTGACTATGGGTTACACTTATCGGCCTCCCCCAGTCTCACACTTACTGCCTACTCAGACGCCGACTTGGGGGGTTGTCCAGACTCATGATGTTCCACTTCAGGCTATTTTGTTTATTTGGGTAATAACCTTGTATCCTGGACCTCTAAACGACAACCCACGGTCTCTCGTTCCAGTGCTGAAGCTAAGTACCGCGGGGTAACGAATGTCGTAGCTGAAACTCTTGGTTTCGTAACTTGTTACTTGAATTAAATGTTCTTATCAGACGTGCCACTATTGTGTACCGTGACGACATCTCAGTGTCTACCTATCAGAAAATCCTGTTCAACATCAACGGACCAAACATGTGGAGCTTGACATACACTTCGTCCATGAGAAGGTTCGCCTGGGTCACATCCGTGTTCTTCATGTACCTGCTTCCTATCAGTATGCAGATATATTCACAAAAGGCCTTTCCAGACAACTTTTCACAGCTTTCGCGCCAGTCTGAACGTGCACCAAGATCCTCGCTCACATTGAGGGGGAGTATTAGCGTAGATAGTTATCTTGTATAGGAAAGGATTAAGTTTCCATATTGATAGGAAATATAGTTAGTCTGCACTCTATATATATTGTATATTCTCTGTATTGGAATTCAAGAAATATCACAGACCATAAACACTTTTACAAATCAGCCTACTTACTTTCTTTGCCAATCCAACCCAACCAAACCCTAACTTTAAAACTTCAACTGCCAACCAACTTTGCTCCTCTCTCTCACTTTCTCTCAATACACACAAACCCTAATCACGTGACAAATAACATCACAGATCTCTCTTCTTTTACTTTTTAAAACAAGAGGGTTGAAAGGTCTGGGTGGATGGTTATGGTGCGGCTATGGTGGCGGTGGTAGGGGTGGTCAGAATGGAGAGGTGTGAGATAGAGATGGAGGGATTTGATATTTTGAAGATATATATATATATATATACACACACACATATAGCGTTAGGGTAAAATGAAAACCTATCGAGTTGTGAGAATTTAGAAAACTCGTTCTTACGAAAGTTTTTTTTTTAAATTTACCAAAAAATCCTTAAAAATAAACTTTTCCGAAAAAAGGGAAAAAACTTATTTTTTTCATTTACGGCTGCCGTAAATGCTGTAAAAAGTGATGTCATGCTTATGTTATCACATTTTTACAGCTACTGTAAGGGGTTGAAAAACACCACTTCGAAATTTATTTTTAGTTTTTTTTTTACCAGTATTTTCTATCATTTTAATCTAGGGGTGTGAAAATAATGGGGGCAAAACTCGCACGGAAAAGTCTAGTTCTCTAAGTTCTCACAACTTGGAGGGGTTTTCCCTTGATCTTGATGATATATACATAGGGGAAGGATCTGCTAGAAACCACCCTTTATTGCGAGAACTAATGTGAACACAATAAAATAAACCTAAAAAAATCTAAAACCAACCAAAATTTTTTTTAACATTTTTTACAAAAAAACGCTACTTTTCGTCACCAATTTTTTTGTTGACGAAAGGTAGCGATTTTTTTGTAAAAAATGTTAAAAAAAAATTGTTAGGTTTTTTGGGGTGTAGTTATTAGCATTCAGCTTGGGTGGGTGGGAGGGGGGGGGTTAGGTTTTTGTGAGGTAGGGGTTAGGTTTTTTTTTGGTTTTTATTGGGGTGGGGGGTGTAACAACTCCAATTTTCGTTGTTATTTATTTCTGTTTATTTGTTTATCTCAACCAATTGTACTCCGAGATATAGATTATGAAAAGTTATGTTAATGAAATTATGTTTTGTCACATCGATATCGCATTTAATCGCATATTAATCGCTAATTCAACACAATCGCAACTAATTATGCTACTATGCGAGCCAAGTGTGTTATTGTTTAATAAACACTTGTGCCATCACATCGCTTATCTCATCGCATCGCAAAACGCAGTGAATTATGTGGAATTATGTGTTATGTGTGTTTATTTATTTATGTTATGGTTTAAGTATCGCTAAATCGCTCCCACACTCACGCTAACTCGCTCTCTCTCAAATCAATGATAATATAACGCTTAACGCTTCGCTAATACACTTAATATGACTAACTAATACGAACCGAATCGCCGAACGAACTCCTAACGCGAAATAATCGGACAAAACTTGGCCACTAGGTCAAGTTCGGCCGAACTTGTGCATCACAAGTTCGCCCAAACTTGTCTAAGCCACTTAAGTCCTTCAACAATCACAAGTCCGCCCGGACTTGTCATAAAAACCAAGAAACACACAAGTTCGCCCGAACTTGTAACAAGTTCGCCCGAACTTGTAACAAGTTCGCCCGAACTTGATACAAGTTCGCCCGAACTTGATACAAGTTCGCCCGAACTTGATACAAGTTCGCCCGAACTTGATACAAGTTCGCCCGAACTTGATACAAGTTCGCCCGAACTTGATACAAGTTCGCCCGAACTTGATACAAGTTCGCCCGAACTTGATACAAGTTCGCCCGAACTTGATACAAGTTCGCCCGAACTTGATATTCCAGCTCACATTCTCACCTCACCTATAAATACCCAGCTCCTCTTCTCATTTGAACTTGCTGCAAGTTCGCCCGGAGCTCCCCAAAACCGAAACCTTTTGTGTTCTATGTAAGATTCCACCCGTTTTCAGCTACAACAACGTTCTACAACGTTTTACAACAACTTTGCACAAGGCTTTGCCTTCGTTTTCATCAAATCTCTTCTGTTTACGAAAATCTTCATCTTTTTATGCAAAACTTCTATTTTTCACTCAGATCTATGCTTAGATCTGAGTAAAACCTTTTAAACATTGATTTTTACACCATACTCGGACTAAATGACGTATGTTTCGTTCACTTTGAAGTGGAACGAGGCATTGTCACGCTAGATCTCAGATCCGGAAGCACAGGGACGAAAAGGTCACTTTGCACAAACCGGACTAAACCGTTCGAAACTTCAAATTCGCTCGGATTAGTCCGAGTTTCTGTAAAATGGCTAATACTCGCTCCAAAAGACCTCTTCAGCCTTGGTTTTGCTCAGTAGCCTAAGGTTGGAGGGATTGACACGCACGATTTGGATGCCAAAACAGTCAAGTTTGCTCGGAAAGCATCAAGTTCGCCCGAACTTGTCACCAGATTGGTGACCAAGTTCGCCCGAACTAGTTCAATTCTTCAACAAGTTTACACAAGTTCGCCCGAACTTGTACTGATTTTGAAAAAAAATCAGACAAGTTCGCCCGAACTTGTATCACCACTTACCAAATGAGACAAGTTCGCCCAAACTTGTCAGTTTCTTAGGAAACTTGACAAGTTCGCCCGAACTTGTACTCCAGTAAGTCCAGGTATGGAAGTTCTCCCAAACATGTACCCAAAGGTACAAGTTCGCCCGAACTTGTCTACTGCTCCCTCACCCTTAACCGTTTCAGCAATTCGGAAGACTGATGCACTTCTGTTCGCTTACAGGCTGATCCGGCACTCTGCAAAACTCTTCTCAGATCCCGTCCCAACTCCTAAAACGCACCGAAATGAGTATACTTGAACCCCTTTTATGCTTAAACGCACTTTTGGGTGTCACATATGTTCGTATATCAAAACACGTCACACAACTCAAATGCTTATTCGACATCCCGCTTATACATGACTTTACGAGAAATCTGCTGAACTTTATGTGTTACTTGATCGCTAGTACGTCACCCTTAACATGATAGTATACTAGAGGTTGACCCGCCACCTGGAGGCCCGGGGTTATTAAGGTTCGCATTTTTATTTCGCATTTATTTTCTCTTTTAGGATGTGAACGCTTGTTCGCATGCCTCGATCAATCGCGGTTTGTTGGTTTGCTCGAATCTAAGTAGATACATAATTCATAACTGTTACGTATGTCATGCGGTGTATGCTAAACGCTTTTATATCTATATTGTATGCAAAACTCGTATGCTCACCTTTACTTAATTGTATTGACGTCTTATTTTAACATATGTGGCTGGTTGAGGATTGTCTACTTTGCAAATGGATTAGGATTTGGCATTCTAGAAACGCATTGTAATAGAAATCTGGGAATATCGAACTTGGTTTGTATTATGAGAATGCTTGAATTCTGTAATTTGTTTAAGGATTATATGTTAGTAGTATGGGATATTAACGCTTAAATATTGTCGTTTAAAAAGTGTTATGGAATTTCTCATGAGACAATCGGGTTCGCCTAGTGCCACACCCCGATGTTTCCGTCATCGGTTGGGGTGTGACAGATTGGTATCAGAGCCATAACTGTAGGGAATTAAGTTGAATTTCCATATTCGACTTAGTCTACAGTTAGGACGCCAAATCAAACCGTTACGCATCGATTAAACGCCGAAACGAATACGAACAGACAAGTCCACCCGAACTTGGGGGACAAGTTCGCTCGAAATTGGTCAAGTTCGCCTGAACTTGATCAAGTTCGGTCGGACTTGACCAAGTTCGCTCGAACTTGTCTGTCCCCTCAACAACAACAAGTTCGATCGGTGATGAGCAAGTTTGCTCGAACTTGACATCAGACAGATGCCAAGTTTGCCCGAACTTGACCAGAATCCTTCGACACGAACTTTTAAACATTGCTTTTCCTAAAGCAACCACAACACACGTGAAGAACGCTCGTATCACACAAAACGAATGATCAAGTTGAGAATAGGTGTGAAAACCAAGAACTCTTGATAAGATCATTCCCTCCACGCATTCTTTCGCACGAGATACCTTCGCTGAGTTAGAAGGGATATCCAAACCTCGACGAGAATCTCCATTTCTATCTAGTGGAACTCTCGATTTGATCGGTGAGCATAACCACCACTAGGAACGATGTTGTTAAGTTAGGGGTGAAACCCGCATCATTAATAACTAATTCCGCTCCTCGATTTTCAATCTCACCAAAGTCTCGATTATTTCGATGACCCGGAACACGACATAACTGGAAGGATGAATGCCGCTAACCATTGTACGGCGAGAGCATTTATCTATTAGGCCAAATCATGTGCCCGAACTCAGAGAATTTTTGAATCACTTTGGGTAGTCGCTGTCTCAAAACCCAGGACACTCCCAATTGATTTAAGCCTATAATCGTCGATTTCACGCATCTTCGAGTTTATTTATTATTATTGTGTTTAAATTTATGGATTATTCGATTTCTCGCTTTATCGGTTTCTTGATTTATCGCTTTTACGCTCCATCGATATATGCACAACTCGCACAGCTCTCGAAATCTAAAACGCTAATTAATTCACCAACCAAACTAATCGCCCAACTCTCCTACGCGCATGTCTGCATACGCAGCTCTACTTGCTATCCATGCTATTATATCGCATCTCGTACGCGCTACGCATGATTTAGTTGAAGATGAATACGTGCAAAATATGTGATTATGTGCCTATGTGATTATGTGCTTATGTGTTTACGTGCTTATGTGCTTACGTGTATACGTGCTTATGTGTTTCATGCCTTCAATTGTATAATAATAATAATAAACTTTTGAACTTAAACCTATCATAATCAAATCTCATCCAATTGAATCCTTTAAATGTAGATGTCTTCTATGGGATCACTGTCACACCCCGACCCGCAGCGGAAATGGTGATCGGGGCATGATTGGGTTTTCATCAAAGCTCATGACATTTACTATAAAGTTTCATATTTATTATTTCTCTTTAAAGAAGAAGTTACATTTAACATACAAACACAACTTGTTCAAATACACTTTCATTACAAACTAAAGTATTGAACAAAGTCATACAATTACAAGGGAAACTAAACTAAATGTCCATTCCAAAGCATTAACTTGATTATTCTTCTAGGCCTTCCTACGTGTTTCTTTTCTCAACTGGATCACATGTATCATGTGTAAAATAGGGTTTTTGGGTCAAAATAAGTTGGCGAGTGAATCTTATTTAAATATTTGAAAGGGTTAGTTATGTTGGTTATTTGACTAAAATTGTGCATAACCAAATATGAATAAACGTAAAATGTAAATTTAATCACAAAACACATAATATCAATAAATGCACAAGCACACACATCAAATTAATGAACAATGAGATCAAGGCTCAATCAAACGGAGCCGATCGAATGAGGCACGCGTTGTTCAACTCGTCTCCCACGAGGAACTGATGGGCCTAATGAATGTTTTGCACGCAACTTGACAAAATGTAAACACGTATCACAACAAACAATATTTACATCATAAGTTTAGGTCATATAATGGTAATGGCACAAGTTTGAATAAACGAAATATTTAGAGAGACACATGATACACCCCAAAACATGAATAAGAAGGGAAATTTGTAAGGATTCACTCACAGTGGGTGCATTCCTTGATGACGATGAATGCGCATGAATTTTAGGATTTGATCGACGAGGAAAACTAACCTAGAATAATAACGAAATAGTTCGGTAAATACATGGATTTTATTTGAGATTAATTCTTTTAATTCATAATCTTAATAGGATTTTTAGATTTATTTTTGTGAGTTTAAGGATATTTTCTAACTTTAAAAAAATTATTTTTAAGTATTTTTAAATTATTTTCTGATTAAATAAATAAATAAAAAAAATAAAAATTTTGACTTTTTTGACCCTTAACCGGACTGTTGACTGTTGACCGTTGACCGGTCGGACTTGGTTGTGCGCTGAGTGAGGTTCGAACTCGTGACCTCCCGTATACGTTCACGCAGCTCTACCAACTGAGCTACGTGTCTAACCCGAAATATTTCTGATTTTAATTATTTTTATATACTAGTTAGCCTATTTCAGAAAATAGTTAATTTAAAAAGTTTGAAAACCAATCGAACCGGTTCCCCAATACAGATTCGAACTCGGACACACAGAGGTAGTTTGCACCCAGCCTAACCGGTTGGGCTGGGTGTCTAACCCGTATAAAACCCGCTTTTAGTTAGATATAAGAGAAATCTTGAAACTTCATCTTCTTCAAAACTAAACCCAGACATCAACATTCTGATCAAATTAAAATGTTTTGCATAAACATAATTACTTAATAACGAATGTGCAGATAGGATAATATGAGTTCGAATGATGATACCGGAAGCGGTGGTCTCTGAGAATTTCGGTGTGACGACGATGTCTGAGAACAACTCCGGCAATGAAAGAAATGAGTGCAAAGAGTTTCGAGAGAGTAAGTTTGATAGACTGGCGAGCTCAAATGATGAATACATCGATATATATAGTATAACTCGAATTTAATTACATTTCGGTTTCGATTTCTAAAATCATACAATTTGATCAGCTTTAATTCGAATTGAGTTAATGGGTTGGTTATAACCGATGCCCTTGTCTGTTATGCCCAGGATGATCGCGAACTCAACGGAAAATTCAATGATTGATTGGCGGTTTCAATCTCTGTTATACACAGATACACACATTGCTCTCTATAAGTTTTATGCATTTCAGATATTCAACAACAGGTGTGTGTGTCTTAGTGGTGTTTGGTGCGTTTGGTCTTGAGAGTGACCCGGGTTCGAAACCCGGCGTCTGCAAATATTTTTTATTCATTATTTATTAGGAATTTTAAATTATGGTTTTTAAATTCTAATATATTTATTAATTATGTATCGTTTAAAATTTATTTGAGCATTAAATAAGCAACGAAAATTTTTAACTGGATATTTGATTAATAAACGAAGCGGGTTTTGGAAACCCGTTTTTCGACGGATGTTACAATCACACACTAGGAGGAATCTCCAGCGCAGCAAGGCCGATAAGCGTATCGCTTCAATGGTAGCCAAGGAAATGGCTAAGGTGATTTCGCAAATCGTCAGCGAGATCCACGCCCTCAGCAGCAATCCGTCCGTCGACTCTAAGACCAACACGCCCAAGACTTCCTTCAGCTTTAAGCAATTTAAAGCATGTGGACCACTCACCTTCACCGGCACGGACGGGCCGAGTGCTATGTTCCACTGGTTCGATTCTGTCGAAGTTACCTTGCGTCAGAGTGGATGTCCCGAACCCCTTCGCACTATTAAAGCCACCGGCGTGTTCCAGTCCAGGGCTCTCAACTGGTGGACCGCTGAGCGTAACAAAAAGGGGAAACGACGAAGCTTACGGGCTCACTTGGGAGGAACTCAAAGAGATCATGGTGAAAGAGTTATGTCCTCCACATGAGATTCAAAAGTTGGAGAATGAGTTCTGGGATATCAAGCAAGACGGTCCAGACAACCTTGTCCTAACAGCTTGTTTCAAACAGTTGAGCATAATCTGTCCCGGTCAAGTAGACACGACCGAGAAAGCGATCAAGAAATACCTGCGTGCTTTACCTGATTGCGTCGCTGACTTTGTTCAAGCCGCACGCCCTGTCACCATCGAGGAAACCTACCAGCTAGCCGTAGAGATCAACAACAAAAGGGTTCAGGCTGGTTACTTTAAGAACAACAAGGTCACAAACCAGGCCATCACCGAATCAGCAGCTCCTACCGATCAGTCTCGAGAGTCAAAGTCTAGCCGCCGAGGTCGTAAAAGGGAAAACCCGAGCAAGAACTTTTCCCTTACTGCACTGCAAAACCCTCAGCCGCTTCAGCCTGCAGCACCAAACGCACCGCCGGCAAAGCGGGCGTATACTGGCCCTCATCCTTTGTGCTCAAAATGCACTTATCATCATGCAGTTGGAGGAAACTGTCGCTTCTGCACCAACTGCAACATTTATGGCCACTTTACTGTCAGTTGCTTTTCAGGCCACGTCAATCAGCTCCTCAGGCCCCAGCTGTCACACCCCGACCCGCAGCGAAAAAGGTGATCGGGGCATGATTGGGTTATCATCAAAGCTCATGACATTTATTATAACATTTCATATTCATTAATACAATTTAATGGGAAATTTACAATCATAATTACATCATGTCCTAAACATCAATCTAGGCTTCATTGTTTTCTTCTAAGGCATTTCCTATGTTTTCGTTGCTTCATCCTGTTCACCTGTATCATGTGTAAAAATGGTTTTTGGATCAACAAAAAGTTGGCGAGTGAATCCTATGAAAAACATTTGAACAAGTTTATTTAATTGATTGTAAAATAAAAGTGCACAACCACACATGAGTAAAAATAGATGTAAACTTATTCACCAATCATTTAATATTAAATACTGCACACATGAACAATAATGGATCGTTTTGAGGCACGCGTTGCTCAACTCGTCTCTCACGAGGAACTGATGGGCCTAATGAATGATTTGCATATACTTGACAATATGAAATACATGACTACAAACAATATAAACTAAATAATACACACGCGGACAATAATGGATTTGTTTTGAGGCACGCGTTGCTCAACTCGTCTCCCACGAGGAACTGATGGGCCTAATGAATGAGTTGCATACAAATTAACAATATGAAATACATAACTACAAACAATGTATACAATCTAAGTTTAGATCACAATATGGCATGGCACAAGTTTAAATAAACGAGTTAATTTTGGTGACACACGACACACCCCAAACGTGTAATTAAAAAGGGGAGTTGTAAGATTCACTCACATTGGGTGCGTTCGGTTGATGATGTTGAATGCGCACGAAGTTGGTTTTAACCACGATTGAAACTAACCTAGATAATGGCATAATGGTTCGGTAAGTAAACGGATTTTATTAATCCATTTTAGTAGGATTGTTGGATGTATTTTTGTGAGTTTAAGGCTATTTTCTAACCTTAAAAATGTTATTTTTAAGTATTTTTAATTGATTTTTAAATAAAATAAATAAATAAAAATAATAAAAAAATGTTGACTTTTTGACCGTTGACTTGTTGACCATTGACTTTGACTGTTGACCGGTTCGTATGTGTGTATGTATGCGCTGGGTGAGGCTCGAACTCGAGACCTCCTGTACGCGTGCACGCAGCTCTACCAACTGAGCTACGTGTCTAACCCGAAATATTTCTGTTTTTAATTAAATTTATATACTAATTAGATTTAAACAGAAAATCATTCATTTTTAAAAACGATTTTAATGCATCGAACCGGTGTTCTCCACAGGTCTCGAACCTGGGACCTGTGGTTTGGGTTAACACACAGTCCACCGCTGGACTGTGTGTCTAACTTGTTATATAATCTGATTTTTATTATACTTATATACAAACTACATTATTTCAATTCTGCCTTATAAAAAGTTTGAATATTGTCCGGATCGGTGCGGTAGTCCGGACTCGAACTCGTGACGTGTGATTAAACGTTCACACAGTCCACCACTGGACTGTGTATCTATCTTGGTTATTATTCCGGTTTTTATTAAACTTAACATCTATATGAAATGAATCCGGTTCATTAATAAAAAGGAACATTTTTATTAAGGCGAGTGTGCGTGGGACAAGTATCGAACTCGGGACGTAAGCGTGTTTATTTGCACACAGTCCACCGCTGGACTGTGTGTCTAACCCGAGTTATATCTTGATTTAAATTATACTTATAGACAACTGAAACTTCGTATTCTTCGTTGGACTTAACCAGAATCGGAGTCCGACTGGTTCGTCGATTTAATCATGTTCTTTTAGTGTTTTGCGGTTAATTACAGGTGAGATAAATAAAAAGAATGAGAGGTTAAGTGTTAGATATACCGAACTGGACTCCTCTGTTTCTCCGGTGGAACTCCGATGTCAGCAGGTTGTTCCGGCGACGTGTGTCTTGCAGCAGAGAGTCTTCAGCGAGCTTGAGGTGAATGGGGGTGGCTTCGGTATGAGCTCTGGGGGTTCAGTAAGGCTCAAAGGTGAAAGGCTCGGTTTTCCGGCGAGTTGCAGAAATTCTCCGGCGAGTGAATTTTTGTCAGGAAAGAGTGTGATTGTGAGAGAAAAAGCTAACAGAGGTTAGAGGGGGTATTTTTAAGGCAGGACATCGATGAATTTGGTCCGATTTCCGTCTTGATTCATCGGTCATTACGTTTTCCGGTGGTTATGACTTGCGTCGCGGGTTCAGACGTCGGTTATAACCGATGTCATAGTTAAAGCTTCGGTTAAAACTGAAGTAACCGTCCAATCTCGGCGAAATCGTCGGGATTTCCGACGACTGCGATTGGGCGCGTCGGTTTTGAATTCGAGAATTATAATATGTATTAATTGTTTCCATTAATTAACAAGAAACACAAGTAGCGCAGTGGTTGAGTGTGTGTGTGTTAAGTCATTGCTGAAACCGGTTGACTGACCCGGGTTCGAAACCCGGCAGCAACCTTTTATTTTTAAACCACAATTTTTAACAGTTTTTCAAAAACAAATTATATATTCCAATATACTTATTAATTATGTATCGTTTAAATTAATTTGGGCATTAAATACGCAACAAAATTTTTAACTGATTGTTCGGTTAATAAGCGGAGCGGGTTTGGTAAATCCGTTTTTGACGGATGTTACAGTATCCCCTGCTTTTTAGAAATTTCGTCCCGAAATTTAAGTAGTGATATATTTGACTAAAATGATGGTGTTTAGTTTGACAGTTACATACTTGGAAAAAGTAAGGGTTTAAGTTTTTGTTTGAGGCGGTAACGTCCCTTGTAAGGGTTAAGTACCCTGTTACAGGAATCGCTTTTTGTTGCCTACGGTAAAAATATTGATAAGCAGAGTTGATTCGCTAACTATGATATCATGCGTAAGAGTTTTGATATGTTTGGAAGGATATGGTTATATCCTAAAGCCAAAACTTCTAATACTACAACCTACATGGAACTTCTCATAACCGTCTAACAATACCTCTGATCCTTTGACAAGAATACTTATATATAGGAAGTACCAGCGGCGTATCCACCATATTCTTGTCAAATTTTCATTGGTTTTATCAGTAAGTTATGATTGGTTCTATGATATGATTCTAGAACATAAATAAACGCCACAACCATTGTACCAAGAAATTACTAAATCCTACATAGAACTTCTCATAACCGCCTGACAATGCCTCTGATCCTTTGACAAGAATACTTATATATAGGAAGTACCAGCGGCGTATCTACCATATTCTTGTCAAATTTTTATTGGTTTTATCAGTAAGTTATGATTGGTCCTATGATGTAACTCTAGAATATAAATAAACACAACAACCAATATTTGAGTCCACATTCTGATAGTATACATGTTTGAATGGTGACAGTTCCTCTCTCGTTTGTTATAATGGAGAGGTTAGTTTATGTAGAAATAGAACACAATCCAATTTCTTTAAATGGCGAGATGATATAAATGTAACACAAATTTCAACCAAGACAATACTAAATCCTACATGGAACTTCTCAAAACCGTCTGATAATGCCTCTAATCCTTTGGCAAGAATACTTATATATAGGAAGTACCAGCGGCGTATCCACCATATTCTTGTCAAATTTTCATTGGTTTTATCAGTGAGTTATGATTGGTTCTATGATGTAACTTTAAAACATAAACAACACAACAACCACAGCTTGAGTCTAAATTCTGATAGTATACATGTTTGAATGATGACAGTACCTCTCTCGTTTGTTATGATGGAGAGGTTAGTCATTGTGGAAGTGAGACATAGCTCAACTTCTATAAATGATGAAATTGAATACACTGAAATGTATGATGAACAAACTTCAACCAAAACATACTAAATCCTACATGGAACCTCTCATAACCGCCTGATAATGCCTCTGATCCTCTGACAAGAATACTTATGTATAGGAAGTACCAGCGGCGTATCCACCATATTCTCGTCAAATTTTCATTGACTTTATCCGCAAGTTATGATTAGTTCTATGTGACTCTACAACAAACACAACAACCAAAAGATCGTATTACATGTACTGAAAATGAAAAATGTCTGTGCGATCAAGGCTCAATCAAACGGAGCCGATCGTATTGCATGTACTGAAAATGAAAAATGTCTGTGCGATCAAGGCTCAATCAAACGAAGCCGATCGTATTGCATGTACTGAAAATAATAAATTTACTCTAAACAATAATCACACAAACAGTTTATACATGGTACCTCTCATAACCGCCAGATAATGCCTCCGATCCTTTGACAAGAATACTTATATATAGGAAGTACCAGCGGCATATCCACCATATTCTTGTCAGATTTTCATTGACTTTATCCGCAAGTTATGATTAGTTCTATGTGACTCTACAACAAACACAACAACCACAAGAACGTATTGCATGTACTGAAAATGAAAAATGTCTGTGCGATCAAGGCTCAATCAAACGGAGCCGATCGTATTGCATTTACTGAAAATGAAAAATCCACTGTGCGATCAAGGCTCAATCAAACGGAGCCGATCGTAATGCATGTACTGAAAATAATAAACAATAATCACTCAAACAGTTTATACATGGAACCTCTCATAACCGCCAGATAATGCCTCCGATCCTTTGATAAGAGTACTTATATATAGGAAGTACCAGCGGCGTATCCACCATATTCTTGTCAAAATTTCATTGGCGTTATCCTTAAGTTATGATTGGTTCTATGTGATTCTAAAACATAAAGAAAAACATAAAACTAAACGATTTGAGTTGAATCTTGATTTTCGGTGAAGAGGACTAGTTGGGTGGTTTCGTTTGGGCCGTCATTATCTTCGACAGGATTGGCGTTGATGTTGAAAACTCTTCCTCTTGCTGGTGGCCTAGTGATTGGGTTTTCTTGATTTACTTGGTTAACTGGGTTTGATTGAGCTTGAGCGTTTATGATGTTAACCAATCGAGGGCACGTGTTTTTAAAGTGGGTAGGGTCGCCACAATTGAAACAAGCTCGAATATATGGGAACATGGGGTATTGGGGTTGTTGATAGGTTTGGATCATGTTTTGAGTAGGGGAAGAAATTTGGTTTTGAGGGGTGCGGCAAACCTTGCTCAAATGACTATAGCGTCCACAATTTGCACATAGTCGACAAGGTAAGGTAAGGGGATGGTGATAAAAACAGGTGTTACATCGAGGGTGAGGTCCAAGGTATGGTTTCTTATTTGGGTAAGTTGAGTTGGGTGCTACTTGAGTGATTGGGATAGCTTGGATGGGTATGGCTTGTAAAACTGGTTGATTACGTTGGGTAGTAGCGAAAAGTTGCCCGTCTCTTTTTCTCTTAAAAGTGGGTTGAGAAGGGGATTCGGTTTGGGTGGAGTTTGAAGTTTCAGTCGATGCCTTATCCTTCTTCTTCTCCTCCTTGAAGTCTTTGTTCCGGATTCGGTTTTCGGTGAGCTCTGTAGCTAACTCCATTGCAGCTTCCAAAGTTGCAGGCGTGGTACTTATTACAGAGTCTTGAATTTTTGACGGAAGACCTCGAATGTAGTGCTCAATCAAACGATAGAGGGGAGTGAACAAGTTGGGAACCATTTGATTTAACTCGAGGAATCTTTTGTTGTATGTGGTGTGGTCGCCTTCCTTTTGCTTCAACGAATAGAACTCATCTTCTAATTTCTTGATTTCGCTCCTTGGGTAAAACCGTCTTGTCATGATTTCCTTCAACTCTTCCCAAGTCAAAGTCATAGCATCTTCAACGCCTCGTTTGGCCTTCTCTGTATTCCACCAAGTAAGGGCTATTCCATATAAACGACCAGTAGCATATCGCACCTTGCGATCACCGGGGCAATCGCAATTTAGAAAAGTGTTCTCCATTTCTTCAAACCAATGGAGGAGAGCGGTGACACCTTCAGTCCCTTCGTATTTTGGAGGGTCGCAGGATTTGAAATGTTTGTAGGTGCATTTAGTGGTATTTGGGGAAGGGTTGATAACGTGTTGATCTTCTTGATTGACAGGATTAGCGGTAAGTGCTTGTTGGACTTGGATTACAATGTTGGGTATTACGGCAGCCATTTGTTGAGCGATTAGGGTAGCCATGCGCTCGCGGGCTTTTCCTTCTCTCATCTTCCTACGGGCGAGGTTAGAAGACATCTACAAGGAATACGCATCATGAGTATGAGTTGGATGTTTTTGGGATCATGGGTCGTATTTAGGAATGAACATTCATAAAATAAATATAGAAAAATAAATCTACTACATCCATAGGATGTCTTGGGCTTTGCTCGTCATTAGGCCTTGCATGCCGCCATACTTCACCTTCGTAATCATGTGGGCCCCCATGAATACCGGGTTTTTCATATGGTTCGCATGTGTTAGCCTGGTTACGTACACTAAAACCCGGAGAAAATCGAGAAATATGTATATAACGTATGATATTCGGAATGTGTCCAGGTGTAGACACGGTGACACCTCAAAGTGGGGTTAGTTCGAACGACGTTTGGTGTGGCATGCTTTGGCCTAATAGGTCCTTCGTACTCTCATCGTTAGTCCCCAGGTAGGCAAACTGGTCCGTTATATTGGATTTATACGAATGCCAACCTAGACAGGACGTTCCGACTACCGGTACTTGTACCCTTCCAGTTACTACATGCCCGTCGCAGAACTTACTTTGATGAGATTTGAAAATTGCGACAAAATCTTTGAATAACAAAAGTATGAAGATGATTTTAATATATGGACATTGAAATATGTATGATGAATGTGTATGTAAGTATGTATGTTTGACTGTAAGTATAAACAAATATGAAACAAATAAATATCATAAGTTTGTATGTAACCACCTAAACAATTAAAATTTAGGCAACTATAGTATAGGCTCTAAGGGTCTAATAACCTATCCTATATCCCTATAGTCATGGCTCTGATACCAATCTGTCACACCCCGACCCGCAGCGGAAAAGGTGATCGGGGCATGATTGGGTTATCATCAAAGCTCATGACATTTATTATAACGTTTCATATTCATTAATACAATTTAATGGGAAATTTACAATCATAATTACATCATGTCCTAAACATCAATCTAGGCTTCATTGTTTTCTTCTAAGGCATTTCCTATGTTTTCCTTGCTTCATCCTGTTCACCTGTATCATGTGTAAAAATGGTTTTTGGATCAACAAAAAGTTGGCGAGTGAATCCTATGAAAAACATTTGAACAAGTTTATTTAATTGATTATAAAATAAAGTGCACAACCACACATGAGTAAAAATAGATGTAACTTATTCACCAATCATTTAATATTAAATACTGCACACATGAACAATAATGGATCGTTTTGAGGCACGCGTTGCTCAACTCGTCTCTCACGAGGAACTGATGGGCCTAATGAATGATTTGCATATACTTGACAATATGAAATACATGACTACAAACAATATAAACTAAATAATACACACACGGACAATAATGGATTTGTTTTGAGGCACGCGTTGATCAACTCGTCTCCCACGAGGAACTGATGGGCCTAATGAATGAGTTGCATACAAATTAACAATATGAAATACATAACTACAAACAATGTATACAATCTAAGTTTAGATCACAATATGGCATGGCACAAGTTTAAATAAACGAGTTAATTTTGGTGACACATGACACACCCCAAAACGTGTAATTAAAAAGGGGAGTTGTAAGATTCACTCACATTGGGTGCGTTCGGTTGATGATATTGAATGCGCACGAAGTTGGTTTTAACCACGAGTGAAACTAACCTAGATAATGGCATAATGGTTCGGTAAGTAAACGGATTTTATTAATCTATTTTAGTAGGATTGTTGGATGTATTTTTGTGAGTTTAAGGCTATTTTCTAACCTTAAAAATGTTATTTTTAAGTATTTTTAATTGATTTGTAAATAAAATAAATAAATAAAAATAATAAAAAATGTTGACTTTTTGACCGTTGACCGTTGACTTGTTGACCATTGACTTTGACTGTTGACCGGTTCGTATGTGTGTATGTATGCGCTGGGTGAGGCTCGAACTCGAGACCTCCCGTACGCGTGCACGCAGCTCTACCAACTGAGCTACGTGTCTAACCCGAAATATTTCTGTTTTTAATTAAATTTATATACTAATTAGATTTAAACAGAAAATCATTCATTTTTAAAAACGATTTTAATGCATCGAACCGGTGTTCTCCACAGGTCTCGAACCCGGGACCTGTGGTTTGGGTTAACACACAGTCCACCGCTGGACTGTGTGTCTAACTTATTATATAATCTGATTTTTATTATACTTATATACAAACTACGTTATTTCAATTCTGCCTTATAAAAAGTTTGATAATTGTCCGGATCGGTGCGGTAGTCCGGACTCGAACTCGTGACGTGTGATTAAACGTTCACACAGTCCACCACTGGACTATGTGTCTATCTTGGTTACTATTCCGGTTTTTATTAAACTTAACATCTATATGAAATGAATCCGGTTCAGTAATAAAAAGGAACATTTTTATTAAGGCGAGTGTGCGTGGGACAAGTATCGAACTCGGGACGTAAGCGTGTTTATTTGCACACAGTCCACCGCTGGACTGTGTGTCTAACCCGAGTTATATCTTGATTTAAATTATACTTATAGACAACTGAAACTTCGTCTTCTTCGTTGGACTTAACCAGAATCGGAGTCCGACTGGTTTGTCGATTTAATCATGTTCTTTTAGTGTTTTGCGGTTAATTACAGGTGAGATAAATAAAAAGAATGAGAGGTTAAGTGTTAGATATACCGACCTGGACTCCTCTGTTTCTCCGGCGGAACTCCGATGTCAGCAGGTTGTTCCGGCGACGTGTGTCTTGCGGCAGAGAGTCTTCAGCGAGCTTGAGGTGAATGGTGGTGGCTTCGGTATGAGCTCTGGGGGTTCAGTAAGGCTCGGTTTTCCGGCGAGTTGCAGAAATTCTCCGGCGAGTGAATTTTTGTCAGGAAAGAGTGTGATTGTGAGCGAAAAAGCTAACAGAGGTTAGAGGGGGTATTTATAAGGCAGGACATCGATGAATTTGGTCCGATTTCCGTCTTGATTCATCGGTCATTACGTTTTCCGGCGGTTATGACTTGCGTCGCGGGTTCAGACGTCGGTTATAACCGATGTCATAGTTAAAGCTTCGGTTAAAACTGAAGTAACCGTCCAATCTCGGCGAAATCGTCGGGATTTCCGACGACTGCGATTGGGCGCGTCGGTTTTGAATTCGAGAATTATAATATGTATTAATTGTTTCCATTAATTAACAAGAAACACAAGTGGCGCAGTGGTTGAGTGTGTGTGTGTTAAGTCATTGCTGAAACCGGTTGACTGACCCGGGTTCGAAACCCGGCAGCAACCTTTTATTTTTAAACCACAATTTTTAACAGTTTTTCAAAAACAAATTATATATTCCAATATACTTATTAATTATGTATCGTTTAAAATTAAGCAAGCAAGCAAGCATCTGTGAAAGCAATGCGTTGCCTTCCTGGCCCATATCGTGAACCCGGAGAAAGAAAATAAAACATGGAAAGATGTACCCGTTGTTTGTGAATTTCCTAAAGTTTTTCCCGACGATTTACTCGGTTTACCCCCTACTCGTGATGTTAAATTCCATATCGATTTGATTCCCGGTGCTACTCCCGTTGCTAAAGATCCCTATCGTCTAGCACCATCCGAAATGCGCGAGCTACCAAGCCAACTTCAAGAACTTCTTGATAAAGCTTTCCTACGCCCGAGCAGTTCGCCTTGGGGTGCACCCGTTCTTTTCGTGAAAAAGAAAGATGGGACGTTCCGTATGTGCATCAATTATCGTGAACTTAACAAACTCACGATAAAGAACCGCTATCCCCTTCCTCAAATCGACGACTTATTTGATCAGCTTTAAGGTGCTACGTGTTTTTCTAAGATCGATTTACGTTCTGGCTATCATCAGTTACGCGTATTGGAAGAAGATATTTCGAAAACCGCCTTTCGTACTCGTTATGGCCATTTCGAATTCGTGGTCATGTCTTTTGGTCTTACCAATGCACCCGCGGTCTTCATGGGTTTGATGAATCGTGTGTGTAAAGCTTTCCTAGATTGTTTCGTCATTGTGTTTATCGATGACATCCTTATCTATTCGAAGTCGAGAGACGAACACGCGCGCCATCTTCGTTTAGTCCTCGAACTTCTCCAAGGTAATCGTATTTATGCTAACTTCTCCAAATGTGAATTCTGGCTCGAAGAAGTCCAATTTCTCGGCCACATCGTTAATAGTCAAGGAATTCACGACGACCCTACAAAGATTGAAGTTGTCAAGAGTTGGATTACACCGAAGAATGCTTCCGAAATCCGTTTATTTCTTGGATTGGCGGGTTTCTACCGTCGATTCATCACCGACTTCTCAAAAATCGTCGTTCCGCTCACCGCTTTAACTCATAAAGATAAACCTTTTGCCTGGGATTCCAAGCAAGAGGAAGCCTTTCAAACTCTCAAGCGTATGCTATGCAACGCTCCCGTACTCGCCCTTCCCGACGGAAACGACGATTTCGTTGTCTATTGCGATGCCTCTAATCTTGGTCTTGGTTGTGTTCTCATGCAACGAGACAAGGTTATCGCGTATGCGTCTCGACAACTCAAGATCCACGAGAAGAACTACACAACCCATGATCTCGAACTCGGTGCTGTTTTTTTTTGCATTGAAGATATGGTGACACTACCTTTATGATACTAAGTGTACGGTCTTCACCGACCATAAGAGCTTACAACATATCTTTAATCAAAAGGAACTGAACATGCACCAACGCCGATGGGTTGAACTTCTCAACGACTACGACTGCGAGATATGCTACCATCCCGGCAAAGCAAACGTCGTAGCCGATGCTCTCAGTCGATGAAGCTATGTGTGTAGTATTTGTGACTCTCAAGCTTTGAATGATCTCGAAATCATGATTCGCTCCGCTCAATTCGATTGTTTTAACGAGAATACCCTGGAGGAATAAATGAAATGTGGTGCCGAAACTCAGCTCGTTGTTAAACCTAACGGTATCTATTATTATCTCGATCGTATATGGATTCCCAACCGTGATAACCTTCGTGAATTGCTAATGACCGAAGCTCGATACTCCATTCATCCCGGAGCTGACAAAATGTACCAGCACCTTCGTCCTAAGTATTGGTGGCCAGGCATGAAAAAGGATATCGCTGTTTACGTCTCAAAGTGTTTAACCTGCTCGAAGGTTAAAGCCGAGCATCAAAGACCCTCTGGCTTGCTCGAACAACCCGAGATCCCGATGTGGAAATGGGAGAGCATAGCTATGGACTTTATTACGAAACTTCCTCGCACTTCCCCTGGTCATGATAGCATTTGGGTAATCGTTGATCGTCTCACCAAATTTGCGCACTTTATTGCTATACGAGAAGACTTTAAGGTCAAACGATTAGCACGAATCTATACCGACGAAGTCATTTTTCGACACGGGACGCCTCGTGACATCATTTCTAACCGCGATGGTCGCTTTACCTCGCGTCTCTGGGAGACTTTTCAATCCGCTCTCGGTACTGCTCTCAATCTCAGTACCGCTTTTCACCCTCAAACCGACGGTCAGACTGAGCGCACGATCCGCACCATCGAAGACATGCTTCGTGCGTGCATTATAAATTTCAGTGGTAATTGGGATAAGCATTTACCTTTAATTGAATTCTCGTACAATAATAGTTATCACACCAGCATTCAAATGGCTCCTTTTGAGGCGCTGTATGGAAGAAAATGTTGATCGCCTATTGCATTGCACGAGATTCGAGAAGCACAGATCATTGGTCCCGAGCTGATTCAAGAAACGACAGACAAGATCCTCCAGATCAGAGACAATCTCTTGAAAGCTCGGAGTCGTCAAAAGAGTTATGCCGATAAACGCCGCAAGCCCCTGCAGTTCGAAGTGGGAGATCATGTTCTCTTAAAGGTTGCACCTTGGAAAGGAGTGATCCGCTTCAAGAAGAAAGGAGAGCTAGCGCCACGATACGTAGGTCCCTTTAAGATTCTGAAAAGGATCAGCAAAGTGGCCTATCGACTTGAACTACTGGCGAAACTTAACAATGTCCATCCGACTTTCCACGTATCAAACCTCAAGAAATGTCTAGCTGAAGAAAATCTCCACGTCCCCCTCAAGGACTTACAAATAAACGAGACTCTCCATCTCGTGGAAAAGCCTGTCGAAATCATGGACTGAGAAACCAAGAAATTACGGCGCTGTCGCATACCTATCGTAAAGGTTCAATGGGAAGGCAAACGCGGTGCCGAGTTCACTTGGGAATTGGAAAGTGACATGAAAGCTAAATATCCGCATCTCTTTGTTACGGCCACTACTTAAATTTCGGGAGGAAATTTCCTAAAGTAGGGGAGACTGTAACAACTCCAATTTTCGTTGTTATTTTTTTCTGTTTATTTTGTTTATCTCAACCAATTGTACTCCGAGATTTGGATTATGAAAAGTTATGTTAATGAAATTATGTTTTGTCACATCACATCTATACCGCATTTAATCGTTTATTAATCGCTAATTCAACGCAATCGCAACTAATTATGCTACTATACGAGCCAAGTGTTTTATTGTTTAATAACCATTTGTGCCATCGTATCGCTTATCTCATCGCATCGCAAAACGCAGTTAATTATGTGGAATTATGTGTTATGTGTGTTTATTTATTTATGTTATGGTTTAAGTATCGCTACATCGCTCGGACGTTCACGCTAACTCGCTCTCTCTCAAATTAATGGTAATATAACGCTTAACGCTTCGCTAAAACGCTTAATATGACTAACTAATACGAACCGAATCGCCGAACAAACTCCTAACGCTAAATAATCGGACAAAACTTGGCCACTAGGTCAAGTTCGACCGTACTTTTGCATCACAAGTTCGCCCGAACTTGTCTAAGCCACTTAAGTCCTTCAATAATCACAAGTCCTCCCAGACTTGTCATAAAAACCAAGAAACACATAAGTTCGCTCGAACTTGTAACAAGTTCGCCCGAACTTGATGTTCCAGCTCATATTCTCACCTCACCTATAAATACCCAGTCCTCTTCTCATTTGAACTTGCTGCAAGTTCGCCCGGAGCTCCCCAAAATCGAAACCTTTTGTGTTCTAAGTAAGATTCCACCCGTTTTCAGCTACAACAACGTTCTACAACGTTTTACAACGATTTTGCATAAGGTTTTGCCTTCGTTTTCATCAAATCTCTTCTGTTTACGAAAATCTTCATCTTTTTATGCAAAACTTCTATTTTTCACTCAGATCTATGCTTAGATCTGAGTAAAACCTTTTAAACATTGATTTTTACACCATATTCGGACTAAATGACGTATGTTTCGTTCACTTTGAAGTGGAACGAGGCATTGTCACGCTAGATTTCAGATCCGGAAGCACAGGGACGAAAACGTCACTTTGCACAAACTGGACTAAACCGTTCGAACCTTCAAGTTCGCCCAGATTAGTCCGAGTTTCTGTAAAATGGCTAAAACTCGCTCCAAAAGACCTCTTCAGCCTTGGTTTTGCTCAGTAGCCTAAGGTTGGAGGGATGGACACTCGATTTCCTCAGCAAACGAAGCGAAAACGCACGATTTGGATGCCAAAACAGTCAAGTTCGCTAGGAAAGCATCAAGTTCTCCCGAACTTGTCACCATATTGGTTGTCACACCCCGACCCGCAGCGGAATAAGAGTCGGAGCATAATTGGGTTATCACCAAAGCTCATGATGTTTACTAATATGTTTCATATTTATTAAATTCAAAATTTCATCCTCAATATTCCAAACAAGTTCATACAATTACAAAGAAAGATAACCAACTAAACAATCCAAAGTCTAAACCGGTTTATTCTTCTAAGCCATCCTATATGTTTCTTGCTGCAGCTGGATCACCTGTATCAAGTGTAAAAAATGGGGGTTTTTGGGTCAACATAAGTTGGCGAGTGAACCTTGTTAGAAAACATTTATTATTGATTTCTTGTTATATTTATTATGGAAAATTGTGCAATAATCATATGTGAGCAAACGTAAATAAACATACAATAACATTAACAATAACATACAATAACAAACCACCTTGCATGAATATATAACATGAATGATACTGTATATGTTGGCAACTTCACGTTCACGCTCATAGGTAATGGGGAACGGACGACCTATGATAAATGTATGTGCGATCAAGGCTCAATCAAACGGAGCAGATCGTATGTTGGCAACGCCTCGTTCACGCTCATAGGTAATGGGGAACAGCTCAACGCTCATAGGTAATGGGGAGCGGCGGCCTATGATAATGTATGTACTGAAAATGATAAATTTAATCTAAACATTAACCACACAAACAGTTGATACATATTGAATACACATTTGATCATGGACATGATGGATGCACAATTGTTTGAATGTAATAAATAATAAGACACATGATACACCCCAAAAACGTGATTAAAACGGGGAGTTTGTAGAGATTCACTCACATTGGGTGCGTTCGGTTGAAGATGTTGAATGCGCACGAGTTTAGAGGGTTGATCGACGAGGATTAACTAACCTAAATAATAACGAAAGGTATATTAAATGAGTGGATTTTATTAATAATTTTAATAGGATTTTTAGATATATTTTTGTGAGTTTAAGGCTATTTTCTAACTTTAAAAACATTATTTTTAAGTATTTTTAATTGATTTTTAAATTAAATAAATAAACAAAAATATAAAAAAAATGTTGACTTTTTGGGTTTGACCGTTGACCATTGACTTTGACTTGTTGACCGGTTCGGTCGTGTATATTGTTTGCACTGCGTGAGGTTCGAACTCGTGACCTCTCGTACGCGTGCACGCAGCTCTACCAACTGAGCTATGTGTCTAACCCGAAATATTTCTGTTTTTAATTATATTTATATACTATTTAATTTATTCCAAAATTCATTTCTTAAAAATGATTTAAATTCTATCGAACCGGCGTGCGTATAAGGTCTCGAACCCGGGACCTGTTGATTAACGTTGCACACAGTCCACCGCTGGACTGTGTGTCGAACCTGGTTAAAACACTTGTTTTATATTTCTCTTATATACTAACTGGAAGTTTTCATATTTGGGTTTTATAAAAAGTCTGAATATTGTGACGAATCGGAATAAGGGCGGACTCGAACCCGGTATCGCTGTGTTTCAATTGCACACAGTCCACCGCTGGACTGTGTGTCTAACCCGAGATATAATCCAATTTATATTATATTTATATACAGACTCACTTCATCTTCTTCGTTACAATAACCCAGACAACGATTACTCTACTGAACTTGTTCAATTCAATTAACAGGCGTATGAATGATTAAAATGTAACGGATAGGAAAAGTTTTGGGAATGAACATACCGGAATGACGACTTTTCCCAGAACTCCGGCAAAGTCGTCGGCTCTGTTTTTATGAACTCCGTCTGAGCGGACCAATTAACAGTTTTGATTAACTAATTGTAAAATTGATTGACTAAGCAAGAGTTATCAGAAGGTTTGAATGATTATACCGTTTCACAGCGTAACTTAGGAATTTTCAGAAAACTTCCGGCGAGTGTTGATTATCCGATATCGTCGTCTGGGACCGATTCTGATTGGAGGGTTTGAGTTAGTAAAAGTCTAACAACAGATAGAAGATGAAAGAATTTAGAAATTTACCGTTTTGATGAAAGACACGGTTTTCCGGCGAAAGTCCGGCGAGTTCAAAAAGCGTTTCCGACGAACTGACAATAAAGCAAAAGTGAAATTGAGAGTTCTGTGGATGATTTTTAGTCGCGAGATACTGATATTGCTGGAGTAATTCAGGAAGTGAATGTTTTCGGTTATTAAACCCGAACATCACATGAATTCAAGTTCATTAAAGGCTGAATGGATTAAGAATGTCGGTTTATCGGTTATAAGCAAGAATCCGCGATCACTCAAAAGTCCTTGGACGTTTGGAAGCCGATATCGGTTTCAGTTTGGCGCAAACAGGTTGATTCACGGTTGAAGTTATGTTTTAATTGTTTCCTAGAATTCACAAAGACAACAAGTGGCGGAGTGGTTATGTGTTTGGTGTTTAAAGTTTCCGGCTGACCCGGGTTCGAAACCCGGCAGCCCTTTTTCATTTTTAATTGTTTTAATTTTATTTTTTAACAATTTTAATTTCCATAATCTAAAATGTTTATTAGTTATATATTGTTTAAAATTAAAATAAGCATTAAATGAGCAACAAAATATGAAACTGATTATTCGATTAATAAACGAAGCGGGTTTGGAAAACCCGTTTTTCGACAAATGTTACATTGGTGACCAAGTTGGCCCGAACTTGATCAATTCTTCAACAAGTTTACACAAGTTTGCCCGAACTTGTCTACTGCTCCCTCACCCGTTAACCGTTTCAGCAATTCGGAAGACTGATGCACTTCTGTTCGCTTACAGGCTGATCCAGCACTCTCCGCAACTCTTCTCAGATCCTGTCCCAACTCCTAAAACGCACCGACAATGAGTATACTTGAGTCCCTTTTACGCTTAAACGCACTTTTGGGTGTCACATATGTTCGTATATCAAAACACGTCACACAACTCAAATGCTTATTCGACATCCCGCTTATACATGAATTTACGTGAAATCTGCTGAAATTTATGTGTTACTTGATTGCTAGTACGTCACCCTTAACATGATAGTATACTAGAGGTTGACCCGCCACCCGGAGGCCTAGGGTTGTTAAGGCTCGCATTTTTATTTCGCATTTATTTTCTCTTTTAGAATGTGAACGCTTGTTCGCATGCCTCGATCAATCGCGGTTTGTTGGTTTGCTTGAATCTAAGTAGATACATAGTTCACAACTATACGTATGTCGTGCGGTGTATGCTAAACGCTTTTATATCTATATTGTGTGCAAAACTCGTATGCTCACCTTTACTTAATTGTATTTGACGTCTTATTTTAACATATGTGGCAGGTTGAGGATTGTCTACTTTGCAAATGGATTAGGATTTGGCATTCTAGAAACGCATTGTAATAGAAATCTAGGGAATATCGAACTTGGTTTATATTATGAGAATGCTTGAATTCTGTAATTTGTTTAAGGATTATATGTTAGTAGTATGGGATATTAACGATTAAATATTGTCGCTTAAATAGTGTTATGGAATTTCTCATTAGACAATCTGGTTCGCCTAGTGCCGCGCACCGATGTTTCCGCCGTCGGTTTGGGTGTGACAGATTGGTATCAGAGCCATAACTGTAGGGAATTAAGTAGAATTGCTATATTCGACTTAGTCTATAGTTAGGACGCCAAATCAGAATGTTACGCATCGATTAAACGCCAAAACGAATACCAACAGACAAGTCTGCCCGAACTTGGGGGACAAGTTCGCTCGAAATTGATCAAGTTCGCCTGAACTTGATCAAGTTCGGCCGAACTTGACCAAGTTCGCTCGAACTTGTCTGTCCCCTCAACAACAACAAGTTCGCTTGGTGATGAGTAAGTTCGCTCGAACTTGACATCAGACAGATGCCAAGTTCGCCCGAACTTGACCAGAATCCTTCGAAACGAACTTTTAAACATTGCTTTTCCTAAAGCAACCACAACACACGTGAAGAACGCTCGTATCACACAAAACGAATGATCAAGTTGAGAATAGGTGTGAAAACCAAGAACTCTCGATAAGATCATTCCCTCCTCTCATTCTCTCGCACGAGATACCTTCGTTGAGTTAGGAGTGATATCCAAACCTCAACGAGAATCTCCATTTCTATCTAGTGGAACTCCCGATTTGATCGGTGAGCATAACCACCACTAGGAACGATGTTGTTAAGTTAGGGGTGAAACCCGCATCTTAATAACTAATTTCGCTCCTCGATTTTCAATCTCACCAAAGTCTCGATTATTTCGATGACTCTGAACACGTATGCTCACCTTTACTTAATTGTATTGACGTCTTATTTTAACATATGTGGCAGGTTGAGGATTGTCTACTTTGCAAATGGATTAGGATTTGGCATTCTTGAAACACATTGTAATAGAAATCTAGGGAATATCGAACTTGGTTTGTATTATGAGAATGCTTGAATTCTGTAATTTGTTTAAGGATTATATGTTAGTAGTATGGGGATATTAACGTTTAAATATTGTCGCTTAAATAGTGTTATGGAATTTCTCATGAGACAATCTGGTTCGCCTAGTGTTGCGCCGCGATGTTTCCGCCATCGGTTGGGGTGTGACGGGGGGTGGGGGTTAGCTTTATGGTTTAGTTTTTTAGCATTTAGTTTGAGGGGTGGGGTTTTTTTAGGGGGGGTTAGGTTTTTTTAGGTTTTGGGTGGTGATATAGTGGGTTACTTTTGTGTTACATTGGTTCTCGCGGTTCTCATAATAAAGGTGGTTCTCGCATGAACCTTACTATATATATATATAATAGGGTGAGGTTATTGTAAAAAATATGTTTTTTGTGAGAAGGGTAAGAAAGAACCTAAACCATTAGATCTTTGATCTAATGGTTGAGATATTGATGACAATCTTGTAAATAGTGTAACAATTAAATTAATTAGTTTTCTAGATTAATGGTATAAAGGTAAATTTAACATTTTTAAATTAAGAAACTAATATCATTGCACATGCAACTCTGTCCCGTCTTTTTTAAACGTCAATAACTTTTATATGTAACTTTTTTTAAAAAAAAGTTACCCCATAATAACGAGCGTTTTTTATCTTTAATATGAGTACCATAGTGCTATACTTATTTAGAGAAAAAAATTTACTTATAGTTCAGCCTACTGAAATACAAGTTTAAATGCTGTACGAGAACATCTACCTGAATGCAGGTGTAAAACACCATGCAAAGAACAATTACTAGAATGTAGGTATAAAACATCATGAATACTGGTGTAAAATATCGTGCGAAGAACACCTATTAGAATGCAGGTATAAAACACCATGAATACAAGTTTAAACACCATACGAAGAAGATCTACTGAAATTATAGTAGTAAAACACCACACATAATGTGCAATGCAAATCATTCCAGATATTAAAAAACACCTGACTATATTACAATTCAAGTCATGGTGTTTTTAGAACCTAAATGGTGTTTTATACTTTCAAAAGACTATATTGAATTCAAGCTGTGGTGTCTTTTGGAATTCGTATGGTGTTTTATACCTGTGAATTAACTAAAATTTTGATATGAATTTTATACCTACGAATTAATCTTTATGTATAATCATATAAAATTCAAAATTGGAATTCCTAAAATAACTATGCATTAATTGTATCCTTAATTATAATTATTAGTACAATTACCATTATATCCTTGATCTAAAAATATGGATAAGGAAGAATCTAATGGCTGAGATTTTTTCTTACCCTTCTCACACTTTTGGTATTTTTTACAGGAACCCAGTCTATATATATATATGTATATATATATATATATATATATATATTATATATATATATATATGAGAATTATCTTGAGAACGCTAAATATTGTTAGAATCGTGTGAACGAATGAAAAAATCAAGCAAATCCACTTTTTTAATACAAACCTCATTGTAAGTAAAATACATCATAAAAAAAGAATTTACAACATCAAATAATTCATTTATTCTCTCAAAATCATTCTTATTAGATTTTTACACATGTGTAAATATAAGTAACACATGTGTAAATTTTCTTTATTTACGAATTCACGTAAATTTTAGCGTGTAAATTAAATTTCTAACATTGTATTCGAATAAAAATGATAAGTGTAAAAAAATTTTTGAATTTGAATTGTTTTTTACAAGTTCTCGCGGTTTTTTAATTCGTTCTCACAGTTCTCACAATATTCAGTGTTTTTATTTAAACCTTTCCACATATATATATATATATATATATATATATATATATATATATATATATATATAAAAGAGAGAGAGAGAAGAGCGCGCCTATGAAAGAGAGGTTTCATGAAGGGAAAGAAAGGTGTGAAAGGACATAACTGCCTACATTGGTTTCACGTGACCTTACTTAACGTTTAAATTTAACATGGTTAAGGCTAAAAAGACGTAGGGTGTAATGAGTTTTTTTTCAAATAAAAGATTGTAAATAATTGTTGAAGTTAAAGGGCAACTATTGCAATCTAATACAAACATAAAGAACGAAAAATGCAATTTACCTAATAAAAAAAAGAGTTGCTGTCCACATCAACTACCCAAGAAAAAAAAGTGTGGTTTTCCACATCTACCTACAATTTGAATAAATCTATTATCTATTATCTATAATAAATAAGTAAGTTTTGAGACACATGGCACCTTGTGGTGCAACCTCGATTGATTTTGGACGGGAAAGTTTTCGGGTCAAAGTAAATTTATATGGGTACCGCGTCTTGCTTCATTTGATGTTATAACCCGATATTAAATGTCGCTCCACCTAGGGTTTTACCCTAGAATTTACGTCGCTCCACGTCTCTCTGCCACCACCATCTTCCATCTCTGATTGCCACTGCCACAATCTTGGTTTTGCCGGTCACCGTCACGTTTTACAATCCCTAGATATCAACACAGGTACCTCTTCTTTGTTCTTCGTCGGAATGCTCACAAAAAAGTACCTACCAGATCTAGATCTTCCTGTCCCTTTCTTCTTCCTCGTTTCCGTGCAACACGCATCTTTTCACAATACATCAATTTGGCTGTCATTCTGAAAACTAATGTATGAATTGGATCTTCTTTTATTTATTCAATTTCAAAATGTAGTATTATGAATCTTGGTATAATTTTGATTGTTAATCATTGTTCTAACACTTGTTTTGATTGTTACGATTCATTTTAACAAGTTAAATTTATTAAATCAAGTATTTAAACATTCAAACATTAACATATTAATTCAAACAATTTTAAAGATCAAATAATTACAAGATCCTCATCGTCTTCTCCGGAGTGCTAAAAAAATGTTTTTTTGGTCAAAAATATGTTTTTTCCAGATTGGAAGTAAACAACTTGGGCCATGTATTTAATGGCTAAAAACATTTGTTTGGGCCAGATTTAAACAAAAAAAAATGGGCCGCCTAGAAACGATTTGGCTACTTGGGCCGATTTGAACCGCCTGGCACCGACTAGGACCGGCTTGGACCGACTACGCCTAATGGTCCGACTAGCTCAAATTTAATCAGTCAATGGCCGACTAGCGCTATGCGCCGACTAATTCCAATTTTTACAACACTGGCTGCAAATAAGGTGTTTCTCGTCCAATTTTTGTTTATGTTTTGTGTTGTGTTATACTAACTATATTTATCATTAATTGATAATAATGCTTTTTGTTGATCATTTTTCCTTGTGCGTACAAAAGCCAGAGTCAAGTTCGAATGAATGTTTAAAAGAAGAAAGTTCATCTGATGATGAAAAGCTTCCAAAGAAGAAGGCGAAGGTAAATGTTGTAGACGCCGTAACTTTGTTTATATAGACGTCCATAATGATATACCATTTTAGTTTTTATATATACGATATTTAATTTAATTTTAATGCGTTTTCAGCAAGCCATCTGAGGTGGCTGAAATGCATTACAACTGTAAGATAGCTCGTCTTATGTGTTACAACTTCACTTTAGATATCTTACTGAGGACAAAACTTGGTTATAAAGGGTTAGAGTTTCTGATTTTCTAAGGTTGATATAATATTCCTTCTTATTTTATTTAACGACATCATTTAATTAACGTAAAGTAAAAATTCTATTTGCAGAAAGTTCACGGATTATAACCTACTTTTATAGAACATAAGGTATTCATTTTTTTAACAAACAGGACTGCAGGTAGGGTTGAGCATAAAACCGAATTAATCGAACCGTAACCGAAATAACCGAAAACCAAAATACCGAAGGGTCGGTTATTTATATTTTTTGTTAACCGCATGTTGTGGTTCAGTTTCGGTTATTATTAGTTTCATAACCGCAAATAACCGCACCGAACCGAATGTTTTAAACATGGCCGAATACATAAGACCATATGTTTTTAAGTTAGTGTTTAAGTGTTTAACTATGGCTCAATCCATATGTTTTTTTAGTGAAGTGTTTAAGTCTTTTAACCATGATTCAACCTCATTGAATTTAAAACTCTAGCCATTTTGTGTTCGTATGTATGCTTCCACATAACACGTGGAAGTGAAATATAATTGATAATTCAACAAGCTTTAATTGTGTATATATATATTTTTTGCGCAAGAATTTTGCATAACCCAAACATTTAAAGCCTAACTTTAGAAACGATAAAATAACCGACCTATAACCGAACCGAAACCGCATTAACCACAAATAACCGATTAACCGAAACCAAACAACTATAATTTTTTGATAACCTAAGTGTGTTGTTATGGTTTCGGTTATAGGCAATAACCGAACCGAACCGCACCATGCTCACTCCTAACTAGAGAGCCTCTAACCCTAGTTTAAACAAATAGCAATTGACCAAACTACCCCAATTTAAACATTTAATCCAAGAAACCCTTTCTAACCCTAAGCACCATCACGCTCATATCACGTGACCAAATAAACCCCAAACCGAAGATGCTCCCAGCTCAGTACTAACACAAGAAACAAACCCCCACAACCGTCCGATTGCCCGCCACGTCACCAATCCATCTCAAATCATAAACCAACGGTCCAGATCAATCCTCCCGTAAAGCTACTCTGCAGAACGAAAAACCGCCTCTATTCTTCTCTCTCTCTCTCCTCTCAAACTCGTAACTCAATTCCGAAATTCTTCAATTTTGATTCCGATTTTCGTTCGAAAACATGTTGATCGGAGAAGAGGAAGTTGAATTTGAAGAAACTGTTGTTGATGATGTTGAAGAAGTTGAAGAAGATGACGGAGAAGATGATGATGAAGATGAAGATGAGGAGGAAGAGGATGATGATGATGATGATGTGCAGGAGGTTGTTCCGGAATCAGGCAGTGCTTCACACGCGCCTCCGGTAGATGACGGTGACGAGGATGATGAAGAAGATGACGAGGATGATGACGGTGACGGTGAAAATGACGGTGATGATAGCGATGATGATGATGATGATGATGATGATGAGGAGGAGGAGGAGGAAGAAGACGGTGAAGATGAAGAGGTATAGTTTTTGTTATCTTATACTTTTTTCGGTTAGATTATCAACATGATTATACCTAATTATTCCTCTGGTAATCTGTGTTGATATGGAAATCTAGGTTTGCAATCGGTATTTTTTGTTAATTTTCTGTACATTCACAATGGATTCCAAAATTTTGACTTATTTTTATGCAGTTTTACTGATCTATGATTTATAGTTTTACCAGATCTGGTGATATCATGTTGATTGTTTTAATTTTTGCAATCGGTAATTTACAGTTTTTTCTGTTGTGTATTAGTAGTACTATTTCTTTTGTTAGTTTTCTTGTTAATTTCATGCGAATTCACAATTGATTCCATATTTTTGAGTTATTTTTCTGCAACTTCACTGATCTATGATTTATAATTTGACCAGATCTGGTGATATAAACGTATAATTTTTATTGTATGTTTTTTCATTCAACGGAATCCAAAACCTAAAAAATTGATGAAGATCTCTAATCATTTTATGATATTTTCTGTTTTATTGTTTCCAAACTGTTATCCTAGCTTTTTGATGAATGTTTGATCATTTGCTATGTGGTTGACTCATATTTGTTTGTTAAATTGCTGTTTTATCTCACTAATTCTATTAATTATCGACTGTAATCGCTATTTTTTGGGGTTGTTTGATGCCCTTGACCATTTGCAATGGCGCTAGTTCATATTATCTTTCTAGTTACAATTATAAAGTAGTTTATATTTGTTGGTCAGACTTTTGTTTCATTTTACTCTTTTGTTGATCAAAGTCTTAATGATTCTGGTTCTGTTTGTGCTGGATTTTGGTTGTCTAGTTTTTTGACAAATGTGATGAACTTATGCAACTAGGAGGATGCACCGACTGAGTACTTGGTTCGACCTGTGGCTAACCCTGAAGACGAGGAGGATGCTAGTGATTTTGAGCCAGAGGAGAACGATGCTGATGAGGATGCTGAGTCCGAAGAAGAAGAAGAGAGGAAGAAGACGATGGTAAGGTTGAAGCCCCGCCGAAGAGGAAACGATCCAAGAAAGATGACGATGATGACGATGACGACGGCGATGGTGACGACGATGATGATCAGAGACCGTCCAAGAGATAGTGGATCCCATTTCCCGGGCAGGCTGTCTCACTCAAGCATTTGATATGTTATCTACAACTCAGTTATTAGGTATAATAATCTAGTTTTGTATAAGATTGAACATTTAGAACTTTTGATTTGTAATCTTGGTATCTAGGTTGATTTTCTTTGCTCTTTGATCTGTACTCTTGGATATTTTTGGTTACTTCTCTTAACTATGGGATGTCAAAACAGTTGTTCATACTTCGTATTTGTTACATTTCTGTCAAGTTTTGTTTTTTCATTAGTGTGTATTTTAGGGGTGCAAATGAGTCGAGCTATTCGCGAGCCACTCGAGCTCGAACGAGCCGGGCTTAAACGAGCTCGAGCCTAAAAACAAGATCGTTTAATAAACGAGCTCGAGCCCGAGCTTTGCTTGATAGAGCTCGAGCGGCTTGTGAGCCTAAACGAGCTTTCTATTTATATGATTTTTTATTAATATATTAAATATATATTTAAATAACAGTAATTACCATTTAAAAATAGGAAAAAATAACTAAATTATATGTTTAATAATAATTATAATTAATATATATATATTAAATTTTAAGTACTAAACGAGCCGAGCTCGAGCTTGAAAAATTACCTACGAGCTGAACTCGAGCTTTAGAAACAAAGCTCGAATTGAGCCGAGCTCGAGCTCGAGCTTTCATATGTTAATCGAGCTCGAGCCTGATTGAGCTCGGGCTCGGCTCGGCTCGTTTGCACCCCTAGTGTTTGATTATCGATATGGAATCACTATGGTATATGGATTATAGGTTTCTTAGTGTATTGGAATATGAATGGGAATGAATAGTGTTTGGTTTATAAGTGGGTTTGGGAGATCTGATTTTCTATGACCCAAACAACCCTTGTGTCGGAAATTATCTCATCAATATTTAAATTTTGATATATATATATATTGTTTTCTTTACACATCAATATTTAAATTTTGATATATATATGTTTTCTTTACATAATGTAAAAAATGCATTTTCTCTCATTTGTGTTTCTTCATATAGAAAATAGGGTGTTCCTTGAGCTAAAACTGAATGAACCATAACCAAACCAGAACTAGTTTTTTCTGGAAAATCAAAACACAAGACCACACCGATATATGATGGGTCGGTCTCGGTGTTTTAGGGTTCGGTTGGTCTCGAGTTGGGCCAAAATATGATTTTTATTTCATGCCAAGATCTCAGTCAGTCCGATCTTGAGTCGGTTTTGTGTCAAGGGTATCTTGGGTGTTCTCAGGGAGGTGGTTTGGTGAGCGAGTTTGCCGCGCGCGCATACCACCGCCGATCCCCATTGGTGAGCGGTGAACAAGGGTCTTTGACGTGTGCGTGTATATACATTTTTTTACAATGAATTTTACACACGATTCGGTTTTAAATTTATAAAAATGATTTATACTTCAACATTAAAACACACACGAAAGGGCAAGTGTACCCCATCATATATGTAGTAAAGTATCGGTAAGAACTAAGTATCGATCCGAGGATGCGGGCGGATACAATGATACTAAACCTTTGTCATTAATTTACCGGTAAAAGGAAAGGTGAATAAGTTGTTTAAACTAAAAAGTAACTAATATATATTTTAAACATAATAGACTCCAATATGAAAAATAGATAAATTGTATTGCTTTACGAACAACCAGAACATGTTAATTAAATCGGATTCACCACTAGAAAACTTGGTCAATTTTCCATTTTTAAAGAAATTAGTATCCCTTTCGGGAATCATAACATGACAAATCTTCAGAAAGTTAAAACGATAAACACACTTTAACCACCTAAAATTGTTCTTTAACGCCCTATTGATGAATGTCTATGTAAATCCCCTAAAGATAAGTTAGTCATCCGTTAGGAGATTTCTAACCTCACTTAATCAAGGAAAGCGACACTGATAAACACAATGCAACCACCTAGACAAGCATAAACTAGATTAAATCACAACCAAGTTCATTTTACAATCTTGAACATAAATCCACCAAGAAAGCATTTTTGTTCTAAATCACTAACAAAGTTAACAACTTATGTCAAGAATCCGTAACAACACCATCTAACCCGCTAGGGTCCTTCTGTGAGGGAAACACTTTTGATTTATATTAATTACCCTTATTAAACCAATACCTATTTCTAGTTTCATGGTGTAAATATTTTTAAACAAGTTAAAAGTCTACTAATATGTGATTAATTAAGCTTCTTCTTGCAAATATCTCAACTAACCACATACTAATCATCCAAGATAATTAACTATAATCAAGAATCCAACATCAATAAATAAGGTTGCCAAATAATCATCAAGGATTAACACAGAAAGTGTTAAATGCCGCCACAAACATAATTAACATACTAATGGTTGTTCATGAAGCAAGGAATACTAGTGTTTTTGCTCTTAGGCTTCAATATTAATAAACATCAACCAAATGCTTGAATCATAAACAAAAATATGGTGCACTGTTCATGTGATCTTCTGACATTAGCAGATCTGGGCAGATATTGAAAAAGCGCACGACCGTGCCAAAGTTGGTAGGGTTGTGCATGTACGAGAAATTGATTTACGGTTGGTCGCATGGGGTGTGCTTCCGAGGATCAGAAGGCGCAAGGGGTGCAGCCGAGACGCACGACCGTGCGTGTCCAAGAAATGAGTTGCACTGCCAGTGCTTCTGGTGTCGCAAGTCTGCACGGCCGGGCACACAGGGCACATGACCGCGCATGACCTGTGTCTTCAGCATATTGTGTAGTTTTCATCCAGAATGACCGGAAACTCCTCTTTTTCTCCAACTTTGTCTTTGGCACGTCGTTTAAGACCTGAAAATCCAAAAGTACATAATTAAGTACCTAAACATCGAAGTTTTAGCCAAAAACACGTAAAAATGGAGTAAAACAGGGGGACTAAAACATGTATAATTTAGTGTATATCAGTGTTCGGAGGGTAGTCACCGCTTGATTGATTGTTGATTTTTTAACCATTTGAAAATTCCAACGACTATATAGCCGTTAAACAATTAATAAAAAGATACATTTTTTTAATATTTAAACCACACAATTAACTATTTCTAACAATCCAAACCATTTTCAACCAAATCATTTCTCTTCTCATACCCTAATTTTTCAAAATGGCGGATGAAAATACCATTGTTTATTTCACCCGACATTAGTGACGATGATTTATCCTCAAGTGATAGTAGCTTATTTTTTTTAAATCTCATGGAACAAGCTGAACTAGAAGACACGGAAACATCTAGTTAAAAAAAACATGTTCGTCGTGATCGGGAGAAATGCCACGAAACCCTTATGTTTTAATTATTGATACACAATTTCTAGAAATGAAAAAAAAAATAAATAAAAAAAAGAAGAAATGGACTACTTCCCTCGAGGGGAGCACCCCTTAGAGCATTCACATACATTCCACTAAATTGTGTGAGTGGAGTTTTCATAATATAAAAAGTATAAAAAGTGATTGTGAGTGAACGACAGATAAAATGTTATTGTTCATTTGTATATTTGGGGAGACACTGTTTACCCCTTATATTTTTTAATATATTTTGAAAGTAGTTATAAGTGAAGAAGAGAAGAAAGGTAACGATAAAGGTATAAAAATATTATTTAATTAAAAAGGAGAAAGAAAATATAGTGTTTTATCATATAATATAGGGTAAAAATATGGTGGAATGGATGTGAACGCTATTATGTTTGAGTGCAAAATGAGATGTGGAAAGGAGCGTTGACATGACATGTTGTGATTTGCTGTAGTGGAGAGGTTACCACTCCCCACGAGGGGAGAACCCCCTACACCCTAATACTTGAAAAACCGATTCAAATAAGATTGTTCGAATTGTACATTCGAATAAATCGAATTATAAAAGAAAATAACAATTCAACTTTTTTTCTTTAATAAACTAAGTGTATTAACAAAATATAAATAACCAATATTTTGTGTGCATAATTGTGTGTACCTCATGCTTTGGGAGGTTTTAAAAAAAAATTTGTTGTTTTATTTTTAACCCAAAGGTATTTGTTTTTCTACTTATAACACCAAAAGTTTAAATCTCTTGTCATTTAACCATACAACTTTAGTACTTTCAACTTTGGTCCCCACACTTTTCATATTTTGCCGATTTTTTGTGTTAAATTTTGCGAGTTAACACGACATACGTGTGTGTGTGTGGTTCAACGTTTTAACATTTTGTTTTACGCTTTAAACTAGATTTTGCGAGTTAACACGGCTCAACGTGCGTGTGTGGTTCAACGTTCTTATCTCGTCTATCTTTTCCCCGTTTGACAGGTTCGTTACAACGTGCAGGGTCTTAAGTCGACTTCATTATTATTTTCTATGTTTTACGTTGCAGTCTAATTTCTTCACATTAATACACTGTAACTTCAGTATTGGTTGTCGCTGGTGGTATGACATTGGTGTTATTCGGCACGGTTTTACGCCCCCGCCGCATTGCGGCGGATGGTAAATCTAGTTATATATAAAAACTAAAAGGAAATAATTATACATTTTATTAGAATTTGGGTTGGTGGTCCATTAGGAAATGCAAAGCTTTTATAACACTTAAGTTTGGGGCAGGGGGGAGTCTTAGGTTCAAGTCTCACACACGACACGGATTAAAAGAAATTTATCGGCCAAAGAAAATACATTAAATTGCAAGTTATTATCCACGAGTTTTATTTTTAAAATATAACATAATATATAAAATAACAAAAATACAATATATGACTAACTCTTTTGTAGGTGATAGGGAAATAACTTTTATCTAACATTTAAGATGGTATTATATATATTACCTTATACATGTATACATTTTTTTAACTTTATTTAAAAAAAGTTATTTCTTGCAATTTGTATCCCCTACAACGCTTATACCAACGTTGTTGAGAAGCCTAAATTTAAAAAGTGATTGTTGGATAATCATAGATCCAATATGATACTTAAAACAACAAATTCTAACAATATATCATTATCAAATTTTTCAAAATCTGTTATGTATGATCTACAAAATAGAACAAGAGCAACACCATTTACCAATAAAAACAATATTCACACCCGTGTATTACACGAGGAATAAACTAGTATAACCCATAAAGTAAAGTCGTGAGATGCCAAAAAAAATATCAAAAAATGTTTTACATCAATTGAAAATCTATAAAAGATAACATGTATATCGGTTCCAACAATACCATTTAAATATAAAAGAAAAATATACAATGATTAATTTATACAAAAGTTTCTTATGCAGAGAAATCAAGCACAACTACTTATTTAGTATTTTAACATTTTAACTAATAAATATAAGTTTTAGAACAAAATATAAATAAATGAAAAAAAAATCAAACACAACCACTTGTTTACTTTATTTAAAAACACCAACAAATTTATTTGAGAAAAATAAAAATAATTGAAATTTTTTAAGTGACTTAAAATTGTATGTTATTGACCTACTTTTTTAATTTAAACAAAATTTAAATAAAATAAACATGATATATTCAGAAAAAAACTAAGAGTAAATTTATGTTTTGCTCCCTGTGGTTTGGTCGTTTTAATGGTTTTGTCCCAATCATTTAAAACATACATTTTCCTCCGTGATGTTCCGGTTTTATCGCCAGTTTGCTCCTCGCCTTTAGCTTAGGTAAAACTTTCAGTTGAAATTAGGAGTATTTTAGTAATTTTAGATATAAGTATTAAATTATTTGTTATTAATTCCTAAAATCAATTTTTTATTGATAATAAAAATAAAAACATAATTATTATATATATATATATATTTAAATAAATATAAGAAAAACCATTCACTTCGTCATCCTTATCTCTCTCTACTTACTATAACAACTACCATCACCATTCACCCTTATCATTTCTCTCTCTCCCTCTAAACCAAAATCTTCTTAACTAATTCTCTTCAACACCACAGTACTTCCAGCAAAACGTCACCACCACATTAATTCTGTCAAATCACCACCACCACCCTGTCATTAGAGCCATCACAATACCCTCGTCATTAAAACCACCACCACTTTGACTTAAGGTCTGTGAAGCCATAAAAACTGTCATTGCTCTGCTACCAGAGTGGGTCTTATAAACTGGAACCCAACTAATTTGGGGGTTGAAACCATATGAAAAAAAAGATATGATGGAGACATTGGATTTCTTAGGTGGTTATCAGCATTGAAGAGGTTGTGGCTGGAAGGTCATGTGAAGGTTGTGATACTGAGGGTTTAGGCGGCGACCATGGTTTATGTTTTAATATGGTAATTGCTGTCGGTTGGGTTCTAGATCTAGGTTTGACGAAACATGGAGGTGGTTGGGCATTTAGGTTAGGGAAGATGCTGTTGTTGGTGGTGTGGTACAACGGTGGTTGGTGGTGTGATGGTTGTGTCTAGTGGTAATGGTCATGGTTAGGGTGGCTGATGTTTATGTCACACCCCGATTTCCACGTGTAACCCGGTGGGCCCGCTGGGGATTATCGTGACGTACGTTGATATTATCATAACCAAATAACACAGAATAGCACAACGGAAGTCTTGAATTTAAAATATCATTACAAACCAAAATATTCAAAGTTCAAAATATAACGACAATGGTTTGCAATGAAGATCCACAGGCGGATCAAAATATATACAAAGATGATTAACAGACTTGGCACATCTAATGACTTGCAAGATCCTCTATGTTGCTACTGAGCAGCTTCCAGCCTAGTTACGTATTTGTACGTGTAGTTTAATTATTTTAAATATACGTCAGTTTTCACTGGTAAATACAATCAACCGACACATTTTGAAAACATTTCAAAATCATTTTATGTACACTTTGGTACCTTTGTTGAATATTTAACTTGGGAGAAACTATATCTCATGTTATCAGTTTTACATAACTTGATGTAAATACGGGGACTGGAAACTATGCCGGTGCATGATTAACCGACACACCACCTATTCCCTTATTGGGAAAACCCACATTGGGTTGTAAATTATAATTTATTCCTTTATTAGGAACACCCATATTGGGCATAATTCATTTATTTAAACCGTTTCGCATCTGTCAGGTGTATGCCTACAACCCGTGCTTAGGTCGTGGCCATTTACAATTAAATGAGTCAAGAATATCCAAGACACAGTCGCATTAACCCCCAATGTTTTGTTCAAGCAATACAAATTAAAACGGGTTATTTGAATTTCCTGACACATAGGTCTTCGAATCCCATACCCGACCATGCGGTAAATATTTTACCGTATCCCAAGCCCATATATGGGAAAATAGGTTAAGAGTATTTACCCGAACTTAGCAATCCTTTTAATATAAGAAATATAATAAGTACAGCCGTATCCAATTAATTAAGCGTAGGTAGAATTTACCGGAAGGCCCTAGTCTGGAATGATGGTATAAATAACCAATTAGAATGCTAGCGGATCTTATTTAAGTCATTGACTTGGATCGACTAGTTTAAATATTAAGAACGGTACTATACGCTTGATTAAGCGATGATCAGAACAGAATGTAATTTAGACCCAACAAATACTGAGACTTGTATAATATGGGTAAACTACTAACATTCTGGGTTTTGAGATAAAAATGATAAGGTTAAACCCGTTTCGGTTAAATTATGTAAACTAGCCTCGTAGGCTTAACCGTAACCATATTTACGATATATTACGAAAACTTGATTTATGATTAGATTTGTAACATCAAAATATGTTAAACATGATATCACATCAGAACTAATTCATTTGCAAGTTCATTAGCGTTTAAAACCTCATTTTTGAATAAAATGGCGAAATAGTCAAAGTATGGCATATTTGTGGAAACTCGCATAAAACTCGGCTTACTATTATGATCATGTAGTATAACCTCAGAGAGTTATGCTACATCATAATATGATCATAATGGGACCTTAAATCAGTAGCATACTAATTTGATTCGGCTCATAATCGAAAGTCAACGCAGAAGTCAAACTTCGCTACTTTCGATTGCGAACCGATCCTAAAACTGAAATTGACGAGCCGAACATGTTTACACATGTTCTAATAATTATTACCAAATTGTGTATGTGTAAAAACATATTTTAGAAAGCCTTTAAACTTAGTTTATGAATATTTCTAAAATCTGACCCGTTGACTTTTAAAAATATATATTTTGACTCGTCAATTGATCTAGCAAACGTGGTGATTAGGAGGTTCCCTTTTGAGGGATTAACACCTACCTATTTACGATCACTTAGCCATATTCGGATTGATCCATGGCTGGTCCATAACGGTTTTAACCAAAAGTCAAATCGTTTATCGAAACGTTTGACTTTTGGGCTTGAAAAGCCTAAATCAAAGAATAACCAATGAAGGAACACTTACATGTGTCTTATGGGCTGAATAAACTCAAGGAAAAACTCTTAAATGATTAGGAACCTCCAGAATTTATCATAGATGTAAGGATTATAAAATGCCCAAACTTAAACCCATATGCTCATCTCATAATTATAATGTTTGAAGGGTTTGTAGATGATTCACAGGTGTTAGAGGCATCATAGGATGTTCACATGTGTCTTAGAGGTGTCAAAACCAGGTTAAATGTGGCAAAACTGAGGCAGGTGACGAGTTGTGAGCTGATTCAAGATGACTAAGTATTTTTGGACTTGCAGATGGGCTGACGGACCGCAAGGGTCCATCCATACGGTCCGTATGGACCCAGGTCAGCCACCCAACTTTCACTTATTTGCAGTTTTGGCCCCTGGACTTGTTTCGTCGCGTTTTGTCACCCGTAACCCCTTTTAACTTGATTTCAAAGCTCTATAAAGGTGTTAAGGCATAAGTGACTTAGATTATGTCCGGAAATACCCCGGATGTCGGTTCGTTCGGTTGTACGGTTGCGCGTTTCGCTAATATGCGTAAAACGCTTAAACGGACACCAAAACGATCGAAATTTCGCAACGATGGACATCCTTGCATCCTCATCAATAAAGCATAATATTTTATTGTATGCAATATATTTGTATCCATATATTGGGTATGTATATCAAAATACAAGAATCGACAAGTTTTCGCAGTTTGTCAGGAATAGTCCCTGGACTTCCAAACTTGCGTGAAATGTCATAATTAGTGCGTAAGGCCTTCATTGGCATATAATAGGCACACATAAGAGTATGAACAATTTTATACGATTCTCGGTTCGTCAAAAGGTCACTCAAAGGCTTAGTGTGAGCATGTTGACACTTTTAGTCCCTTATCTTATTAATTTATCGTTCAGAGGTTATAATTAACATAACGATGCATTTGGTCCCTCTCGTTTTAGCACGTGGCATACGAGGATCATTAGGACACATGTCGGAATTTTACAGGATGGATTTTTACGAGGTGTTACATCCTCACCTCCTTAAAAGAAATCTCGACCTCGAGATTTTATTCAAAGGTTAGAAGTATTATTGTTGCATAGTGGACTTAACCTTACATATACTCGGGATTTCTATGGACATCCCATCTGGCCTTTACAATAGGCACGTGCCTACTTTAAAGCTTTTTATCTTTTCGATCTTCAATCAATACTGGTTTTCCCACAAAACCATAGGCTTTCATTAATTTGCACATCTTTATGCGATATTGCTAGCAACTCATTGGCTAGTCTTTTCCTTTAAATTGCATTCGTGAGACGCATTGTCAATTGCACTGAGTTCCTCAAGTAAATTAGCTTATAATCTAAAATCCCGACACATTCGATCATCTCGAATGGTCATATATAGATCTAGGGTTTAATTTGTCCTCATAACTAAAACATACTATACCATTCCAGGGTGATGCCTGCAATAAGACTTTATCCCTTATTGGGAACTTATAAGTTTGCAACGCTTGTCAGCGTAGTTCTTCTCCCATTCATTGACAGTTTTGAAACAGATCTTGAGTTTGTATTATCTTATTCTTGATTCCTAAGACAATCTTAGGTCTTGTTAGTTGGGTCCTTCCAACTTATGCCTAACAAACGGGCGTTTGACATTTTCTCCCATACAAGACTTCCAAGGGAGCAGCCTTGGTATTTATATAACAATTAACATATAAGAGAACTTAACTAGGGTGAGATGGTCACTCCAACTACTATCCAATCAATCTTTAAGAAGTACCTAACCCTTATAGTTGGTCGAGCAGATCTTCGATCCTGGGCTGAGATTAACAATTCTTAATCTTTACATTTTAAGCTTGTGGCAATAAATGCATGACCGCATTGAACCGTCTTTCTTAATGAAACACTATCAGATTCTCCAAAGTGACGAGCTAGGCTGCGCAAGCCTTTCTTCAGAAGTTCATTCAATTAGGATCAAAATTATTCTATTTGCATCAGTATTAGTTGATATGAAGCTTTGAAATAGGTCCTGCTTCTGATATGATGTCAGTCTTAATTCCACTTGTTTTCTCAGGAGATAATTCGTGTAGTGCTGTACCATGTAAATGTAATATCCACTTCTCGAATACACTAGGATGCCTTGGGTAGAGACACTTACTCTAGCATCTCGATACGAAATAGCTCCTCGAACACCGTTTGCTGATTTTAGTACAATATGACTGTTGGAAGATCCTAGTGGTTCCATGCATTAAACCTTCATGTTGATCAGGCATGAAAGCAATCTATGAGACCCACTAAGATACTGCCAATTACCATATGACGCTTTATCAAACTGGTTTGGCATTCGTAGTCGATAGAAATCAAAGAGATTAATAAATAAATAAAATAATTTCAATAATAATAGTAATGAAAATTCGTCGTACTTCAACCAAAGGAAGAGCGTGACTGATTTTAGAGTATCCATCGAAAGGAGCGATTTTCTACGGTTTTATCTGTAGGTTCTATCTTATACTTTAATATCCAGAGTTATCATGAACATATTCGAGAGTTTACTAGACTTATGGTTTGTGAAAACTTATTAGTGCCTGAAATTAACAGGACTCTTAACATATATATATATATATATATATATATATATATATATATATATATATATATATATATATATATATATATTCTTGATCAAAGATAGGGTATGTACCTGATGAATTTATTAAGCGGTTCCTTTCTTAACCTTCCCAGGCTTTGCTGCATTATCCTTTGTAGCTTTAGGGCAGCTAGTACTGATGTGGCCTTTCTCGCCACAGCTGAAGCAGACCGCATTCTCTATGTCCCTACATTCATGGGACTTATGACCAGTTCTTTTACAAATACCATATTGCTTTGGCTTTTGGTCTGTTCGACACTGTCCCCAGTGCCTTTTGTTACAGGTCTTGCACGTAGGATTTTCCTCCGAATCTTGCTGGTTCTTATTGAATTCAAATTTCCCCTTTTTCATAGATTTCTGAGAGTTATCCTTCTCCCTTTCTCTTTTCCCATCAGTCTCAGCTTTGACCGATTTCTGTCTCACTAAATCCTGGGTGAGAGTCAGAGCTAGGTCTACAGCAGACTTATACGTGCTGGGCCTTGAAGCCCTAACATTTCCCTTAATTTCTGGTGCTAAGCCACCAATAAAACGAGCAATTCTTTTTGGTTCAGGGGAAACTAGGTGTGGCACTAACCTAGACAAGGAGTTGTAGTCGGTCACATACTTTTGACAATCTAAATTCTTCATTGATAGAGATAAGAAATCTGTCTCTATCCTTTCCAACTCATGAGGTGGACAATATGTTTCTTTAATTAGGTCCATAAACTTGGACCAGCTCAAATTATACAAATACACCTTTCCTGCAGACTGTACCATAGCTTTCCACCATATTAGGGCATCACCCTTAAATGACTGTGATACGAATTTCACAGTATCTTTGTCAGCACAACCACTAATCTTGACTACGGTTTCTATTTCATCTAACCATCTAAGGGCTTCAACTGCCTCTTCTTCCCCATTGAAATCACGAGACTTACAGGATACAAAGTACTTGTATGAACATCCATCCTTATTGGAAAGCATCTTATCATGATGTTCCTGTCTCTCAGTCTTACTCCTCACATTTAAGGAGTGTACCTCACTATCCCTAGGATTCGAACGAGGTATTGATGATTGTTTTGATAAATGCTTGGAGTGAGAAGCGCTCGACTCCTGTTCCTTCTCAGTATAGGCATTCATAGCCTTGCCAACCTCCTTGGCAATTAAAGCTTGTAAGTCCTTCTTACTTATGACAATGTTGTCATCAACATTATCGCCATTTTACTTACTGTTAACCTCTCCAGAATTTGCCATTTCAGCTGCTTGGTACAAAACACCAATTTATATTTTGTTAGTTGGTCGATCGCATTTGATGACTCATTGTATATATGTCATGTTATTATCAAACCATATTGGCTTTAAGTTGGATATAAAAATCCTTTGCCCCGTTTTGGATTAGGGTATTCAGAATTACTACTATCAGGCTTTGACATTTTAAATGAATGTCTAATATTTATATATATATATATATATATATGTATATATATATATATATATATATATATATATATATATATAAACCTAGGTCTCATAGGACCATCACATGCATTTTAAAAGATTGGACATGGTCTAGAAATATCAGATAGTGAATCATAATGTCACGTCTGTCCTTGTCGTAATGACAATTTAAGTAGCTTGTAAGCTTGTCACAAAAGATTTTAAAAATATGGCACAAATGGCCTCGATAATAAAGATATATAGATATGGCACAAACAGCCTTGTCACTAATGGACATATAAGTTTGGCACGAAAGGCCTGTCACTAAGGGACATTATAAGATATGGCACAAAAGGCCTGGTCACAAAGGACATCAAAATACGGCACGAGGCCTTAATAAATTTATGTATATAAGCTGCGATCTTATTGATCAATGTGCTTTAAGGCTTGAACATAGTTCTGAAGGGGTATGGTCCCAGTTGACTTCCCGTTGACTGGATTCTGCAACGAGGCTGTTTTTTCCTCTCGGACAAATAGTTTTCCGCGTGACTCTTTCAGATGGAAGAAATTCACGAACTATTCAAGTAAATTTCATGGTAATGCCAGCAACATCCCGTCATGATGTTTTATTGGGACGACGTGCACAACGGGGTTTCAGCATGGTCACGTCTGCGCCACATGCCGCATGTGGTTTCCCAATACCAACGGGAGTCGCTATCATTTTTTCCCGGAAAGAAATCATGTCTATTGAAGAACCAATTACGAAGGCTGCCAACACATTGCCAACCGACGAACCCGAAAAATGGATACTCGACAGTAAGTATCCCGAGCAAACAATCTTGTTAGGGCCTGCAGTCAGTACTGAAATTTGCGCAAAACTTAAACTACTGTTGTTTCGCAACAAGGACATTTTCGCCTGGACACCTGCCGATATGGTCGGTGTCCCACGCGACGTTGCGGAACATTATCTAAATGTATTTCCATCAGCAGAGCCAGTTGTACAGAAAAAGCGCAGCCTCGGGTCAGAAAAGATAGAGGCGATGAATGAACAAGTCACCGAGTTACTAAATGCTTGTATTCTACGCGAAGTCAAACACCAAACCTGGGTGGCAAACCCAGTCATGGTAAAGAAACATAATGGCGGATGGCAGATGTGCGTAGATTTTAAAGATTTAAACAAGGCGTGTCCGAAAGATTGCAGGTCTTGATGAAAAAAGAAGACGAAGATAAAACAGCTTTTCGCACGGAGAAGGGCATTTTTTGCTATACCAAAATGCCTTTTGGTCTCCGCAATGCGGGAGCTACTTATAAAAGATTGATGGATGCCGTTTTCGGAGATGATATCGGGAAAACTGTGGAAGTCTACATTGATGATTTGGTCATTATGAGCAATTAAGAAGAAACTATGTTAGATAACATTCAATGAACTTTTGATTCTCTACGAAATGTAAATTTAAAGTTAAATCCAAGCAAATGCTCCTTCGGCATGGAGGAGGGCAAATTTTTTGGTTTCATCGTCACCACAGACGGTTTCAAGGTTAATCCTAAGAAGGTCGAAGCAATACAAAAAATATCTTCTCCTACTACCATCAAAGAGATGCAACGTTTGGCTGGAAGGTTAGCTGCGCTAAACCGCTTCCTCGCCAATCATGCTGCAAAGTCTTATCCATTTATTCGAACCTTACGCAATTGTACGAAGAGCAAAGAGTTTGCATGGACTCCTGAAGCTGATCAAGCTTTCCAGCAAATGAAAGATTGTTTAGTTCAACTTCCCACACTTACTGCTCCTCGTGAAAAAGAACCCATGGTCTTATATCTCGCTGCATCTGAGGTAGCAGTAGGTGCTGTCTTGTTAGTAGAGCGTGAAGGAGTCCAGTTTCCAATATATTATATCAGCAAGATGTTGAATGACCCAGAGACAAGGTATTCAATTATGGAGAAATTAGTTTTAACATTGGTCCACGCTTCGCGCAAGCTGCGAAGATACTTTTCAGGTCATGTTATTACAGTTTTAACAAATTTTCACATTGGCCAAGTCTTGGCCAAGCCAGATGTTTCTGGATGACTTGCGAAGTGGGCAATAGAATTGGGGGGTTATAACATCTGTTATAAACCTATACCAGCTATCAAAGGCCAAGTTTTGGCGGATTTCATCGCTGAAATTCCTGCTGATAAAATTGAAGAGTGTCAAGCAATTCAAAACTCAGTCCCAGTCATAAACAATAGAGCCTGGACACTGTTTACAGATGGCGCATCAAACAGTGATGGGGCTGGAGCAGGTCTTCGATTAGTGAGTCCAGAGGGAGCAGAGTTCACATATGCAATTCGGTTGGATTTTAAAAGCACCAACAACGAGGCCGAATATGAAGCTTTTCTAGCAGGCTTACGCCTCGCTATCAAAATGGGTGCAACAGATTTAGAAGCCCATGTTGATTCATTGCTAGTTGCTGAGCAAGTAATTGGGACGTACGATGCAAAGGGAGATATCATGGCTTTGTACTTGGCGCAAGCTTAGGCTCTTATAGCACAGTTCCAACAATTTAAAGTCACACACATAAAGCGAAGCGAAAACAAACATGCTGACGCTTTAAGTAAACTAGCAGCAACTAGTCTTAAACATTTGGCAAAGGAAGTTCGTATCGAAGTTTTAAGTAATCCATCAGTCCCTCTCAGACAAGTAACAATGGTCGAAGTAGGAGATCCATCATGATGTCTCCAATAATGATGTATTTGTTACATGGTTCATTGCCAGAAGATAAAGCGCAAGCACGTAAGTTATGGTGCAAAGCCCTCAATTACGAGATGGTTGACAGTATTCTGTACCGACGCTCTTACATGGGTCCTTCGCTCTACTATGTTAACAAACATGATGCACAGTACCTGATTAGGAGGTTCATGAGGGGCTATGTGGTATACATTCCTGGCCGCGCATGGTAGTAGCCAAAGTGAAAAGCGCAGGGTATTATTGGCCCGAGAATGTACGTTGACGCTATGGAGATCTTGCGCAAATGCATGTCCTGCCAAAGGCATGCCCCTAAAACGTTGCACCCAAAGAATCCTTTGGTACCCGTCACAACAGCTTGGCCTTTTCAACAATGGGCCATCGATTTAGTTGGACCATTTCCAGATGCACCCGGCGCAGTCAAGTTCATCATTGTTGCGGTCGATTATTTCACCAAATGGGTTGAAGCTAAACCCTTAGCTTCTACTATAGCGATGGTAATTCGAAAATTCATCTGGGAATACATTATTTGCCGTTTTGGTCTGCCCATGCGCATTATTACAGACAACGGTCCAAATTTAACGGCTGAAGAGTTGCAAATGTGGATGACATAAATGGGAATCCAGCATGTCTTTGCTTCTGTTGCGCATCCACAAGCAAATGGTCAAGTTGAAAGCATAACAAACAGTTGGTCGACGATATCAAAGCCCGCCTTGGCACGGCACGTCAAGGGTGGGTTGATGAATTACCTAGCATCTTGTGGGCACACTGAACTATGCCCAAGACTAGCACTGGAGAAACTGCTTTTAGCCTTGTGTACGGCACGGAGGCGGTGATTGCTACCGAAATTGGGTTACCATCTCCAAGGATGCTAGCTTTGGAAAAACAAGATAACGAAGAAGAAAGGCGCATCGATCTAGACTTATTGGAAGAACGACGAGAGAACGCAGCGATTCGCGAAACTAAATACAAGTCTCAGCTTGAAAATTATTACAACAAAAGGGTACGCATTTGTTCCTTTTTGCCTGGTGACTTTGTTCTTTGCGATAATGAAGCGTCAAATGCCGAAAAACCGGGGAAGTTAGCCCCGCGATGGGAAGGTCCATACGTGATAAATGAAGTATTGGGAAAAGGCGCATACACTCTGAAGCGTATGGACGGATCCAGTGTTCCTCGAACCTGGAACGCCCAACAACTACGCAGATGTTATATGTAATCTCAGTCCTCTAAGAAACTTCTGGGCGTTGCGTAACGAGACTGCTTACTATATTTCTTATGTAATCTTAGTGGCAACCATAGCTTTACGCTTTATCAGTATGAATAAAATACTCAGTCACTACTTACAGTCTTATATATGTTTATTACAAATGCATGCAATTCCTTTGGATAAACAAAAACACAAACTCATGAGCCACAAGATAACTTAATACTTACGCTCACAATGAGGTAAGAAATTGTTCATTTGTCTATCCTACACAAGTAATTGGTCACATGCAAACATTGTAAAGCTAAAATATATCGTATTCACATCAAAAGTACTTGCACAGCAGCGCAAAGTTACAAGTAATTACAAAATAAAGAGTTACAAATTTCCTACTCTATGGATTTCTTGCCCGCCTGCTTTTCTGTTGTTGTGAAGATTTCCTTTAGTCTATCGACAAAGTCATCTTGCTGCAGCGCGGCATCCACAAGGTCCATAATAGGAATCTGCAACTGATCATATTTTTCCTTAACAGCAGAATAATTGGCAGAAGTATCTAACCCATGCGTGGCAGCCCGGCTTGTATCCCATTTGGTCTTCAGTGCATGTACCACATGCAATGTACACTCTTTATAGCCCTCGGCATGCCCGTCGCTGCGCGCAGCCATCATCAATTCTGCCACTCTCTCACCCAACTCCGTGGAGTTAAGGATGGCTTTGCGATCTGTATTCAAATTCAATCAGTATATGTTATGATGATCGAACCAGACATGTACAAAGAAAAGGGAATATTACCTCCACAGTCCCATACTCCAGCAACCAGGTAAGCTGGTTCATGAGGGATTCGGTCAGGCTTTCTGCTGTAGCGCGAGCGACCTCCGTGTCATTAATTTTTGTTCACCTTCAGTTAAACGGCGGGTCAACTCGGCTTTCTCTGTTCGGTGAAGGTTGATATCTTTTTTCAAAATGTCAACCTCATCTTGCAGCCGCGCCTGGTCAAATAGCATAGAAGTTAGATCATCAATCTCTTTATTCTTAAGAAGGAGAGTCATTTTGGTTGATACATCATTCTGCTCGCTCCTTTCTCTATGAGAGTGCGCCTCTTCTGCTGCCGCAACTGCATCAGCCTTCTCTTTCTTGAGTTTCTCAATTTCGTTGCGCAGAGAGATCTTTTCTTTATTATCTCGATCGCAAGCCTCCACAAAGCGCTTGCGCTCGTCAGCATATTGCGCAGCAGCGGCCTCACATTAGCGCTTCCAAGAAAGCGCAGACCACTCCTCCGTCTTCTTATCAACTTCAAACTTGGCTTTCGCTGCCTCAAAATCAAATACCATCTTCAAGGTATTCTCCCTCTCAATCTTAGCTTTCGCCTTATCACTCTCCACCTCGTCACGCTCCTTGTTCATGCTGCGCCATTCGCGCACAATTCTGTTAATAGTGGAGGTAGCGAGGGCAGATTCTTGTAAGTAGGCTTCATAGGCGGCCTCTTGATTTTTATCTTCTTGGCGCTTCACCTCCGCCGGAAGGAAAATACCTTTATACCATTCTCTGCAAGAGCGCCAGTCGGTGAAGACATCACCTTGTTTCACTTTCCATATAGGCTAATGGATTTCATCTGCCCTTTTTTCGGTGTAAGATCGATAATAGAAATCCCCGGGCGTCTCCTCCGGGCGGATGGGCGATTCCTCATCCGAATCACCATCAACAGACACAAAGCCTTAGCTTTGTGTTGACAGGCCAGCTCCCTTAGATACAAACGAGGAAGGCTCGGTGATAGGGTGGATGGTTTCTCTTGCTTCGCAATTGCGGTCTCTTTCACTCCAACATCTAAAACAATATCTTTAACCTGCTCTTCAGCAGGATTCCTTGTAGCATCTGTAGCAGTATCTTTAACCTGCTCGCCATCAGGATTCTCAGCATCAAATTTTTTAGGCTCTTCTTCTGGAGTTGCCTTCTCAATATTTTCTGGGATGATGGGGGTCAGAGTCAAAAATGGGTGCCTCTCGCTCCGCATCTCCCTCTTCAACATTTTCAGGCCTGCGCGGTGATGGTATAGCAGCTGAGGTAGTCGGCGCAGCCTTCACCATTTTCTCTACAAGCATATTAACAAATACCAAGTATAAGATTCTGCACAAAATTTCTGACAGAAATGCGCAACAAACCGAACATACCAGGTGAGAACTTCTTTGCAAAGGCATCCAGATTGCCCTTCTTGCCAATACGCGGGCGCACAACCTTTGTTGGTAGTTTCAGACTCCTTCCTCTTCTTGGATTTGCGCTTCAACGCCTCTTCCGGGCTTGAAGGAATTTCCAAAGGATCGTCTGGGTTCGAGGCGGGAACAGATGACGTGTCAATAGGCTCCTCCTTGGGTTTCCTCAAACCTACAGGCGCGAGACCCTCAAATGAGTCTGACACCACCACATAATCACACCAAGAGTCAGATACGAGACGCGTACCTTTCTTACCCTCAGCTTTCGCAGCAGCTGATAGCTTAGTTTTTTTTATCTGGTTTGGAAAGAGGAGGTGCAGCAGCTGCAGCAACAGTTGGCTTCTTTTTCTTCTTCAAGTCAGGGCCTACGTCCAAGTTTAGCAAATCACCTACATAATCAATAATATTGAACAGGGTTGCGCCATTAGTTATATTGCAATATTACTTAGAAAATATGTTCAAGAGTAATATTGCAATATTAACGTAGGCCTTGTAAAAATTTAATTACTAGTCGCAGAAGACGGTTGCGCCTCCAGATCCTCTTTCTTGGGCAGCTCAAAGTCCCCCAGGATTTCGAGAACCAGGTATCCTCACCCTCAGCAATGGGCACGACGGCCATTTTCCTTTTTTCTCTCTTGAAGGATATCAAGTAGAGCGGTGCAACTACATCACAAATATTTTTGCTCAGTACATATCTATTAAAAGATATTGCCAGGAATTAAACGTTCACGTACCAGTTCCGTCTTTAGTGTACACCGGTTTTTCTCAGCGTTCTTTCTTCCAGAAAATACTCATCCCAGCAGCGATAAGGGCCCTCTTCAGCAAAACAACGTTGGGCACATCTTTAATGTCCTGGTACCACACCTCGTCGGCAGGTATGGGGAGGGTTTCCAGCTCTATATCATCACCTGCCCGGAAAGTCATCTTCATCGGGATTACTGCCGCCTTTATGAAGAAAAATTTCTGTTTCCAGTCATGGTAGGATTTGGGTGGCACTAACAACCACCGTTTCGCTTGTACACGTTGTTGAAAAGAGTAGAAGCCTAATGCACAGTGGAGTTGATAGAAAACTCGAAATTTCTCCACTGTCGGAACCATATCCATCGACCGGCATATGAACTCAAAGTGTCGGATCCTCACCATCCCCATCGGATTTAGTTGGGAAATATGGAACTTATAATAATCAAGGATCTCCAACATGAAGTGGGTCACCAGAAGCCAGAAATTGCCCTCGGCAAAGTAATCATAGAATAGAGTAATATAACCGACCGGAGCATCAGCCGCCGTGGCATTCGCTGCCGGAAAAAACGCCTTCCAAGACGGAGCGAACAGGAAGTTGGTAGCACGATTGTCAAAATCCTCCTTCGACACTTTAATGGTGGTAAACTTGACGTCGTTGGCATATCAGCAGAGCTTGCACCGGTGGCCATAACTCAAACTTCGAATAATAATAAAAAAACTTTGAAGGTCACCGGAATATATGAACACAAGATTTTCTTTCTCTAGAATGATCCGGCGAAGAAGCAAATGGATCGTTGACCCCTTTATATACTAATCGCAATTAATGCGAGATTTGACTGTAGCGACTTTTGCGACAGTCAAGTATCCCCAGGTAACTGCAGGGGCGAGTGGGGAACAGTAGCCGCCCCACGCGCGCGAGTGTCGCCAAAATAGCCTTAAATGTTGTAAGATTTGTACTGTTGACAGCCTGTCAACAGTACCACCACGTCTCAAGAACGTGCATCTTCACCAACTACATCATCCGGATAAGTGACACGTGTCTAGTATATTTGAAATTCAAACACTTTTTTAAAATTCACTTACGACACGTCACCAAGATGCAGAAAACAACAAAAGGCCAATACTTACCTAGCGCAGCACATATCTCAAGTCCAGTGCTCCACCTACTTTTTATTCTTACATAGGAGCAAAACTGGACTGGGGGGACTTGAAGGGGTATGGTCCCAGAAACCTTGCACCAATCAAGGAAACCATACCCATTATTAACTACTTAGGAGACCTCACGCATACTTCTCTGCCAAAATAGGATTTATTAGAACTCTGCGCCAAATGTCTAAGGGAGGAAAGGATCATTTAACTACCTTGTGCGGGCGCGCGCAAGGTTCAAAGTTAAAGCCTGAACAATCTCTTTGGATAAATACTTCTTTAACTACCTTGCTCGGGCTCGCGCAAGGTTCAAAGTTAAACCTGAACAGTCTTTGGATAATTCTTCACACACAAACCTTGCACGAATATTTATATCAGAGCAAGTATTCACTAAACGTTGCGCTAAGCAGCAGGGAGAAGAAAGAAGATCAGTTAACTAGCTTACGCTTCTCGCGCAAGGAAACAGTTAATCCTGAGAAACTTTCCCTTAGCAAAACCTTTGACTTAGTGCAAAAGAAAAGGGAATCTTTTCTGTTGTAACAAAATGTACACGTGGCGAACAACAGATGGGTAACAGCTGTGAAATCTTCTAGAAGCCACTAACACCCGATCGTGCAGGCATCTTTTCGGTTATAACCAATTGCCACATGGCAGCATCTGGACGGCTGAGGAAGATCACGGTGATGGCATGCTAACACTTGTAAAATATAGTGATCTCATGTTGACACGTGGCACCTCCCTAACCGCTGATGAGCTCACGATCCGTGTGCACTAACGGATTGCCACAAACATTAACAGAATAGCAGAAGATTCCATTAAAGTTAACATCTCTCTTTTTGGCGCCAAACACCGGCTATAAATAAGTGACTTGGAGTTCAAGGAAAGGTATTCACTCTCAACCACTCCCTCTCTTACAATAATTTACTTCCGACTACCTGTACTTATTCTCACACCGGAGGGTGGTCACGGAGAGAACCCCCTTCTCCCCGTGGTGAGCTAACAGTGTTCTGTTTTGCAGGATCGGTCGGAGTACTGTTTCATTCTTAATCTTCGTGAAACCATACGAAGGATTAAACCTTTTTTATGCAGAGCCCATTCCATAGATCTACGTAGATTCTGGTCTAGTTGATCTAGGGTTTCTTCAAGTTCATTACCTTTGGATAGGAGGTCGTAGAGCACAATGGTCGTTGTCATAAATGACGATATTATATGGCCCTTAGGAAAAACAATTGACATTTCATAAGGATGTTAAAATAATAATCATCACACCGATGATAGTAGTCACGATCGTATTGATCATATTATTTAAAGAGGCTTGGGCATAGCCCATCACCTTGGACAGGGAACCATAATGGTCACAACTGTCATTGTCTTATTGACGATATAGCCCGTAGGCGAAACACCACCAATGGATGTTAAATCATGGCCCGTAGGCACTACATCACCAATGGATGTTGTAAATAATATTAGCTCGTAAGCTATACATCACTAATGGATGTTTAAATAATAATGGCCCGTAGGCACGTCATCGCTAATGGATGCTATGATCATCGCGCTGATGATGTAGCCAGGATCTAATTTGATCATAAGGCTTTATTAGGCTTGGACTTAGTCCTTCACCCAGACGACTAGTGTGGTTCCTCAAGTCACACTGTCAGGAGTATTAACATTACTTGAATGTTAATAAAGAATATTTGTCTTAAAAATGGTTTAACAATTTAGTCATAGACTAGGAGGCTTAGAACGTAGTTCACCACCTCTGGATAGAAAGGATCATTAACCTTAACTATCATGGTAGAAGGGCTAATCATCCTTAACTACCAAATTGCCAATTAATGTGGTCTTGCCACTTGGCTAGGGTAAACCATTAAAAGATCTTTGAATTTATTACAGCTGATCATAAATTTCGAGTTAAAATCGAGACGATCATGAATAAAGGATGAAGCAGAATACATATATATATTAACGATAAAAAGAAAATTCCAAATCTTTCCATAATCATTAGGAAACTACTATAGTGCCTTATACATGACTTTTAATATCTAACTTGTCCACGCAGGGACTTCTAAAGCACACAAGTCCACACAGGGACTAAAAGATTATACATGTCCATATAAGGACTAAAAGTAATAACATGTCCATGAGGGACTATAATGAATTAGTATGTTCACAAAGAAACAATAATAAGATAACATGTTCACAAAGGAACTTAAGTCGAAGAATATGTCCACCTAGGGACTTTAATAAACAAATGTCCACATAAGGACTCAAAGGAAATGAAATACAATTAAAATGAAGGATTACTCTAAAGTTTCTTAATCCATTCTTTGTTGTTCCTCTTCTTGGTTTGCCACGTATGGCATTTGTCAGAAAGGTTTTTAATAGATAGTGTAATAACTTCGAATCGGGTTTTGTTTTAAAAGTAGAATCTAAGGATTCAATGGTTAAAGAATAAAATGGATCAAGGATTGGAGTTTGGCAAGCATAATGTTTTAGAATTCCATGAACTCGGATGTATAAAATATGGGTCATAAGTATCCACCGGTATCATCTTTGAAGTTGGAGACTCAGGGACCTCTAGTATGGACTCCATAGATACAGACTTTAAAATTTGAGTCTCAGGGACCTCCGGTATGGACTCTGAAGTCTTGTTAAAGGTCTCAATAAGGTTGGGTTTAGGAATAGGCTTATAAGGGTCTTTCCTCCAAACCCGTCGCACGCTTATCCTAACCGTGGTATGAAGCATAGCATTCTACGGCTTCAAATGGAAAGAATCTCCATTAACAGCTTCATTCCTATTTTAAGTCTAGATTCGGAAGGTATAAGGAATATGCTACTGTGTCATTTGAGATTAAACACAAAAGGCTAGCGTTTAATTCACTCAAACGTTGGCTCTAATACCAACCTGTCACACCCCGATTTCCATGTGTAACCTGGTGGGCCCGGTGGGGATTATCGTGACGTATGTTGATATTATCATAACCAAATAACACAGAATAACACAACGGAAGTCTTAAATTTAAAATATCAATACGAATCAAAATATTCAAAGTTCAAAATATAACGACAATGGTTTGCAACGAAAATCCACAGGCGGATCAAAATATATACAAAGATGATTAACAGACTTGGCACATCTAAGGACTTGCAAGATCCTCTATGTTGCTACTGAGCAGCTTCTGACCTATTTACGTATTTGTACCTGTAGTTTAATTATTTTGAAAATACGTCAGTTTTCACTGGTAAATACAATCACCCGACACATTTTGAAAACATTTAAAATCATTTTATGTACACTTTGGTACCTTTGTTGAATATTTAACTTGGGACAAACTATATCTCATGTTATCACTTTTACATAACTTGACGTACATACGGGGACCGGAAACTATTCCGGTGCATGATTAACCGACACACCACCTATTCCCTTATTAGGAAAACCCACATTGGTTTGTAAATTATAATTTATTCCTTTATTAGGAACACCCATACTGGGCATAATTCATTTATTTAAACCGTTTCGCATCTGTCAGGTGTATGCCTACACCCCGTTCTTACGTCGTGGCCATTTACAATTAAATGAGTCAAGGATATCCAGGACACGGTCGCATTAACCCCCAATGTTTTGTTCAAGCAATACGAATTAAAACGGGTTATTTGAATTTCCCGACACATAGGTCTTCGAATCCCATACCCGACCATGCAGTAAATATTTTACCATATCCCAAGCCCATATATGGGAAAATAGGTTAAGAGTATTTACCTGAGCTTAGCAATCCTTTTAATATAAGAAATATAATAAGCACATCCGTATCCAATTAATTAAGCGTAGGTACAATTTACGGGAAGGCCCTAGTCTTGAATGATGGTATAAATAACCAATTAGAATGCTAGCGGATCTTATTTAATGTCACACCCCGACCCGCAGCGGAAAAGGTGATCGGGGCATAATTGGGTTATCATCAAAGCTCATGACATTTATTAAGCGTTTCATATTCATTAATACAAATTAAATGGAAATTTTACAATGATTGCTACAACATGATCTAACTAACAATCTAAACTTCTTTGTTCTCTTCTAAGGCATATCCTATGTTTTCCTTGCTTCAACCTGTTCACCTGTATCATGTGTAAAAAGGTTTTTGGATCAACATAATGTTGGCGAGTGAATCCTATGGAAAACATTTGAACAATTTATTTAAATTGATTATGAAATATGTGCACAACCAAACATGAATAAAATTAGATGTAACTTGATCAACAATCATAATATGTTAAATGAAACACTCATGAATAATAATGGAACAATTAAAGGCACGCGATGCTCAACTCGTCTCTCACGAGGAACTGAGGGGCCTGATGAATGAATTGCATAAACATGATAATATGAATGACACAACTACAAACAATGTAAACTCAATGAAAACACACATGAACAATAATGAATTTGATTGAAGCACGCGATGTTCTACTCGTTTCCCACGAGGAACTGATGGGCTTAATGTATGAGTTTCATGTAATTTGACAAACGGAATATAAGTAAATCACAAAAATAATTCAATCTAAGTTTAAGTCATGATGTGGTATGGCACAAGTTTAAATAAACAAATTAATTATTTCATAACACATGACACACCCCAAAACGTGTAATTTAAAAGGGGGAATTGTAAGATTCACTCACAGTGGGTGCGTTCGGTTGATGACGTTGAAAGTACGCGAAGTGGTTTTAACCACGAGTGAGATTTAACCTAGATAAATCGCATTATGGTTTGGTAAGTAAACGGATTTTATTAAACTATTTTAGTAGGATTATTGGGTGTATTTTTGTGAGTTTGAGGCTATTTTCTAATCTTAAAAATGTTATTTTTAAGTATTTATAATTGATTTTTAATTAAAATAATTAAATAAAAATATTTTATTTTTTTTTCTGCTACAGTGACTTTGACCTGTTGACTTTGACTGGTCGTTGACCGGTTCGAGGCATATTGTTGTGCGCTCGGTGAGGCTCGAACCCGAGACCTCCCGTACGCGTGCACGCAGCTCTACCAACTGAGCTACGTGTCTAACCCGTTATATATCCGATTTTAATTACATATATACATTAATTAGAATTAACAGAAAATCATTTTTATTTTAAAAACAGTTTAAGCGGACCGGTTTTGCACTCCACAGGTCTCGAACTCGGGACCTGTGGTTTAATCTAACACACAGTCCACCGCTGGACTGTGTGTTCTACATGTTATGTCATTCGATTTTTATTATACTTAAATACTAATTATTTATTTCCTTTTCTGCCTTAATTAAAAAGAGGAGATAATTGTCCGAGTCGGTGCTGAAGACCGGACTCGAACTCGTGACCTGTGATATAAACAAACACACAGTCCACCGCTGGACTGTGTGTCTAACTTGGTTATTAATCCGGTTAACAATATATTTAACATATATCTGAGGCGATCCGGTTCAGTAAACAAAAAAAATGGATTTTATTAAGGCAGCGTGTGTGAGACGGGAATCGAACTCGAGACCTTTGCTTGATTAACGCTTTATGTGCACACAGTCCACCGCTGGACACAATTTCTTGATTAATATTATACTTATATGTTAACGAATACATCATCTTCTTCGTCAGGTGTTAACCAGATTTAAGGTCTGACTGGTTCGAGTTTGTATTCGAGTTTCATTAGTGTTTTACCGTCGATTAAGGTAAGATAAAAGTGAAAAGGAAAGGAAACTGAGCGGAGAAATATACCGACTGGATCCTCTGTTTTCCGGCAGAACTCCGGCGACAGAATTCAACTCCGGCGACAGGTTCCTTGCAGCAGCAAGTCTCCGGAAATCTTGGAAAGAGTATGGGTAACTTCGGTAAAGGTTTAGGGGATTCAGTGAGGTTCAGAAATTAAAACTCGGTTTTCCGGCGAAAAACAGGAAAGTTCCGGCGAGTGGAATTATGCCGAGAAAAGGTGTGATTTTTGAGCGAAAGTGTTTGTCGTCGGTTGTGGGTCAATTTATAGGAGAGAAACGAGATGTATTTGGTCTGATTTCGGACTGGGTTCTTTGATTTAAATTTTCCGGCGGTTTTGAAAAGTGTCGCGGACTTCAAACATCGGTTATAACCGATATGTGGTTAATGGTTTACGTTATAACGTAAATCGTAGTTAAGACTCGCGAGTTTACCGGGATTCCGACGACTAAATCGTTTGGGCGCCGATTTTGAATTCGTAACGTTATTATATCAATTAAATGATTGAAATATATAACAAACAGAACAAGCGGCGCAGTGGTTTGTGTGTTGAGAGATAAGTCACATCTGATTCGGTACAGACCCGGGTTCGAAACCCGGCAGAAACATTTCATTTTTATTTTGCGATTTTTGACAGTTTTTCAAAAACTAAATATATATTCCCGTATAATAATTGATTACGGATCGTTTAAAAATATTTTGGGCATTTAATTCGCAACGAAAATTTTGACTGACTGTTCGGTTGATAAACGGAGCGGGTTTTGGTAAATCCGTTTTTGACGGATGTTACAGTATCCACTGCTTTTTAGAAATTTCGTCCCGAAATTTAAATAATGATATATTTTGACTAAAAGGGTGATGATGTTTTGTTTGACAGTTGTATGCTTAGAAAAAAGAAAAAAAAATAAAGGTTTAAGTTTTTGTTCGAGGCGGTAACGTTCCTTGTAAGGGTTATGTACCTTATTCAGGAATCGCTTTTTGTTGCCTACTGTATAAGTATTGCTAAGCAGAAATGATTTGCTAAAATGATATCATGCATAAGAGTTTAGATATGTTTGGGAAAATATGGTTACATCCTAAGGCAAAACTTCTAACACTACAATCTACATGGAACATAAATAAAAACACAACAGCTGATATTTGAACATAAGTAAGCACAACAGCTAATATTTAAACATGAATGAACACATCAGCAAATATTTGAACATGAATAAACACAACAGCAAATATTCGAACATGAATAGACACATCAGCGAATATTTGAACATGAATAAACACAACAGCAAATATTTGAACATGAATAGACACATCAGCGAATATTTGAACATGAATAAACACAACAGCAAATATTTGATTCCACATTCTGATAGCATATATGTTTGAATGGTGGAAGTTCCTCTCTTGTTTATTATGATTGAGAGGTTAATTTATGTAGAAATGGAACACAATCCAATCTCTTTAAATAACATGATGATATAAATGTATCACAAATTCCAACCAATCCTACATGGAACTTCTCATAACCGCCTGATAATGCCTCTGATCCTTTGGCAAGAATACTTATATATAGGAAGTACCAGCGGCGTATCCACCATATTCTTGCCAAATTTTCATTAGTTTTATCCACAAGTTATGATTGGTTACCAAGAAACTAATAAATCCTACATAGAACTTCTCATAACCATCCGTTAATGCCTCTGATCCTTTGACAAGAATACTTATATATAGGAAGTACCAGCGGCGTATCCACCATATTCTTGTCAAATTTTCATTGGTTTTAACAGTGAATTATGATTAGTCCTATAACTCTACAATCAATACAACAAACATAAATTACTGAAATGAAACATATCTGTGCGATCAAGGCTCAATCGAACGGAGCCGATCGTTTTGCATGTACTGAAAATGAAATGGATGTGCGCTCAAGGCTCAATCAAACGGAGCCGAACGTATTGAATGTACTGAAATTGAAATTGTGTGCTCAAGGCTCAATCAAACGGAGCCGAACATATTGAATGTACTGAAATTGAAATTGTGTGCTCAAGGCTCAATCAAACGGAGCCGAGCGTATTGCATGTACTGAATATGAATAACTTAACCACACAAACAGCCTATGCATGGAACCTCTCATAACCGCCTGATAATGCCTCCGATTATTTGACAAGAATACTTATATATAGGAAGTACCATCGGCGTATCCACCATATCCTTGTCAAATTTTCATTGACTTTATCCGCAAGTTATGGTTAGTTCGATGCGACTCTACTACAAACACCACAACCACATGATACTGATAATGAAATTGTCTGTGCGCTCAAGGCTCAATCAAACGGAGCCGAACGTATTGAATGAAATTGTATGTGCGCTCAAGGCTCAATCAAACGGAGCCGAACGTATTGCATGAACTGGAAATGTAAATTGAAATGTGCGCTCAAGGCTCAATCAAACGGAGCCGAACGTATTGCATGTATTGAAATGTAAAATTACGTAACCGATCAAGGCTCAAACAAACGGAGCCGATCGTGCGGGCACGCCCTGATCAACCCATAATAAAATGGGGATCAAACTCAACCTCGATGGATGGGGAGCTACGGCCTCAGCAAAAGTATATACTGAAAACAATATATAATATATAATATACCATAATTTCTCTAACAGTCTACACATGTGATAAAGAAAAACATAAGACTAAACAACAGGAGTTGAATCTGGATCTTCGGCGAAAAGGACTAGCTGAGTATCTTCGTTTGGGCCGTCATTATCTTCGACAGGATTGGCGTTGATATTGAAGACTCTTTCTCTTGCTGGTGGCATAGTGGTTGGGTTTTCTTGGTTTACTTGGTTAACTGGGTTTGATTGGGCTTGAGTGTTGATAACGTTAACCAATTGAGGGCATGTGTTTCTAAAGTGGGTAGGGTCGCCACAATTGAAACAGGCTCGCGCATATGGGAACATGGGGTATTGGGGTTGGTGATAAGTTTGGGCCATGTTTTGAGTAGGGGAAACGGTTTGGTCTTGAAAGGTGCGACAAACATTGCTCAAATGACCATAGCGTCCACAAGTTGCACATAGACGACAAAGTAGGGTAAGGGGATGGTGATAAAAACAGTTGTTGCATCGAGGGTGAGGTCCAAGATATGGTTTCTTATTTGGGTAAGCTGAGTTGGGTGCCACTTGGGTGATTGGGATAGCTCGGATGGGTATGGCATGAAAAACGGGTGGATTTCGTTGAGTAGCAGCGAAAAGTCGCCCGACTCTTCTTCTCTTAGGATTGGGTTGAGAAGGGGATTCGGGTTGAGTGGAGTCGGAGGTTTCAGTTGATTCTTTATCCTTCTTCTTCTCCTCCTTGAAATCTTTGTTTCGGATTCGGTTCTCGGTGAGCTCTGTTGCTAGCTCCATTGCTGCTTCCAAAGTTGCAGGCTTGGTACTTATTACAGGGTCTTGAATCTTTGACGGAAGACCACGAATGTAGTGCTCGATCAAACGGTAGAGGGGAGTAAACATGTTGGGAACCATTTGATGTAACTCGAGGAACCTTTTGTTGTAGGTGATGTGGTCTCCTTCCACTTGCTTCAATGAGTAAAATTCATCTTCTAGCTTCTTGATTTCGCTCCTTGGGCAAAATCGTCTGGTCATGATTTCCTTCAATTCGTTCCAAGTTAAGGACATAGCATCTTCAACACCTCGCTTGGCCTTCTCTGTGTTCCACCAAGTAAGTGCTATCCCATATAGTCGACCGGTAGCATAACGCACTTTGCGATCATCAGGGCAATCGCAATTTAGAAAAGTATTCTCCATTTCTTCAAACCAATGGAGGAGTGCGGTGACACCTTCAGTCCCTTTATATTTCGGAGGGTCGCATGATTTGAAATGCTTGTAGGTGCATTTAGTGGTATTTGGGGAAAAGTTGAAAATGTTTTGGTTTGCTTGATTGACAGGATTATCGGTAAGTGCTTGTTGAACTTGGATTACAATGTTGGGTATTACGGCAGCCATTTGTTGAGCGATTAAGGCAGCCATGCGCTCGCGGGCTTTTCTTGCTCTCGTCTTCCTACGGGCGAGGTTAGAAGACATCTACAAGGAATACATGACAAGGGTATGAGTTGGATGCTTTTGGGATCGTGGGTCGCATTAGGAATGAACATTCATAAAATAATTATACAAAAAATACTACATCCATAGGATGTCTTGGGCTTTGCTCGCTGTTAGGCCCGTCATGCCGCCATACTTTACCTTGTGTAATCATGTGGGCCCCTATGAATACCGGTTTTTCATATGGTTCGCACGGTTTCTGCCTGGTTGCGTACACAAAAACCTGGGAAAATCGAGAAATATGTATACAACGTGTGATGTTCGGAATGTGTCCAGGTGTAGACACGGTGACACCTCAAAGTAGGGTTAGTTCGAACGACGTTTGGTGTGGCATGCTTTGGCCTAATAGGTCCTTCGTACTCTCATTGTTGGTCCCCAGGTAGGCAAACTGGTCCGTTATATTGGATTTATACGAATGCCAGCCTAGACAGGACGTTCCGACTACCGGTACTTGTACCCTTCCAGTTACTACATGCCCGTCGCAGAACTTACTTTGATGAGATTTGAAAATTGCATAAAAATCTTTGGATAACGAGAGTATGAAAATAAATTGAACACATGAACATCGATATATGTATAATGAATATGTATATATGTATAATGAATATGTATATGAGCATGTATGTTTGACTGAAATGTAAACAAATATGAAACAAATAAATATCACAAGTTTGTATGTAACCACCTAATCAATTTAAATTTAGGCAGACTATAGTATAGGCTCTAAGGGTCTAATAACCTATCCTATATCCCTATAGTCATGGCTCTGATACCAATCTGTCACACCCCGACCCGCAGCGGAAAAGGTGATCGGGGCATAATTGGGTTATCATCAAAGCTCATGACATTTATTAAGCGTTTCATATTCATTAATACAAATTAAATGGAAATTTTACAATGATTGCTACAACATGATCTAACTAACAATCTAAACTTCTTTGTTCTCTTCTAAGGCATATCCTATGTTTTCCTAGCTTCAACCTGTTCACCTGTATCATGTGTAAAAAGGTTTTTGGATCAACATAATGTTGGCGAGTGAATCCTATGGAAAACATTTGAACAATTTATTTAAATTGATTATGAAATATGTGCACAACCAAACATGAATAAAATTAGATGTAACTTGATCAACAATCATAATATGTTAAATGAAACACTCATGAATAATAATGGAACAATTAAAGGCACGCGATGCTCAACTCGTCTCTCACGAGGAACTGAGGGGCCTGATGAATGAATTGCATAAACATGATAATATGAATGACACAACTACAAACAATGTAAACTCAATGAAAACACACATGAACAATAATGAATTTGATTGAAGCACGCGATGTTCTACTCGTTTCCCACGAGGAACTGATGGGCTTAATGTATGAGTTTCATGTAATTTGACAAACGGAATATAAGTAAATCACAAAAATAATTCAATCTAAGTTTAAGTCATGATGTGGTATGGCACAAGTTTAAATAAACAAATTAATTATTTCATAACACATGACACACCCCAAAACGTGTAATTTAAAAGGGGGAATTGTAAGATTCACTCACAGTGGGTGCGTTCGGTTGATGACGTTGAAAGTACGCGAAGTGGTTTTAACCACGAGTGAGATTTAACCTAGATAAATCGCATTATGGTTTGGTAAGTAAACGGATTTTATTAAACTATTTTAGTAGGATTATTGGGTGTATTTTTGTGAGTTTGAGGCTATTTTCTAATCTTAAAAATGTTATTTTTAAGTATTTATAATTGATTTTTAATTAAAATAATTAAATAAAAATATTTTATTTTTTTTTCTGCTACAGTGACTTTGACCTGTTGACTTTGACTGGTCGTTGACCGGTTCGAGGCATATTGTTGTGCGCTCGGTGAGGCTCGAACCCGAGACCTCCCGTACGCGTGCACGCAGCTCTACCAACTGAGCTACGTGTCTAACCCGTTATATATCCGATTTTAATTACATATATACATTAATTAGAATTAACAGAAAATCATTTTTATTTTAAAAACAGTTTAAGCGGACCGGTTTTGCACTCCACAGGTCTCGAACTCGGGACCTGTGGTTTATTCTAACACACAGTCCACCGCTGGACTGTGTGTTCTACATGTTATGTCATTCGATTTTTATTATACTTAAATACTAATTATTTATTTCCTTTTCTGCCTTAATTAAAAAGAGGAGATAATTGTCCGAGTCGGTGCTGAAGACCGGACTCGAACTCGTGACCTGTGATATAAACAAACACACAGTCCACCGCTGGACTGTGTGTCTAACTTGGTTATTAATCCGGTTAACAATATATTTAACATATATCTGAGGCGATCCGGTTCAGTAAACAAAAAAAATGGATTTTATTAAGGCAGCGTGTGTGAGACGGGAATCGAACTCGAGACCTTTGCTTGATTAACGCTTTATGTGCACACAGTCCACCGCTGGACACAATTTCTTGATTAATATTATACTTATATGTTAACGAATACATCATCTTCTTCGTCAGGTGTTAACCAGATTTAAGGTCTGACTGGTTCGAGTTTGTATTCGAGTTTCATTAGTGTTTTACCGTCGATTAAGGTAAGATAAAAGTGAAAAGGAAAGGAAACTGAGCGGAGAAATATACCGACTGGATCCTCTGTTTTCCGGCAGAACTCCGGCGACAGAATTCAACTCCGGCGACAGGTTCCTTGCAGCAGCAAGTCTCCGGAAATCTTGGAAAGAGTATGGGTAACTTCGGTAAAGGTTTAGGGGATTCAGTGAGGTTCAGAAATTAAAACTCGGTTTTCCGGCGAAAAACAGGAAAGTTCCGGCGAGTGGAATTATGCCGAGAAAAGGTGTGATTTTTGAGCGAAAGTGTTTGTCGTCGGTTGTGGGTCAATTTATAGGAGAGAAACGAGATGTATTTGGTCTGATTTCGGACTGGGTTCTTTGATTTAAATTTTCCGGCGGTTTTGAAAAGTGTCGCGGACTTCAAACATCGGTTATAACCGATATGTGGTTAATGGTTTACGTTATAACGTAAATCGTAGTTAAGACTCGCGAGTTTACCGGGATTCCGACGACTAAATCGTTTGGGCGCCGATTTTGAATTCGTAACGTTATTATATCAATTAAATGATTGAAATATATAACAAACAGAACAAGCGGCGCAGTGGTTTGTGTGTTGAGAGATAAGTCACATCTGATTCGGTACAGACCCGGGTTCGAAACCCGGCAGAAACATTTCATTTTTATTTTGCGATTTTTGACAGTTTTTCAAAAACTAAATATATATTCCCGTATAATAATTGATTACGGATCGTTTAAAAATATTTTGGGCATTTAATTCGCAACGAAAATTTTGACTGACTGTTCGGTTGATAAACGGAGCGGGTTTTGGTAAATCCGTTTTTTACGGATGTTACATTTAAGTCATTGACTTGGATCGGCTAGTTTAAAGTATTAAGAATGGTACGATACGCTTGATTAAGCGATGATCGGAACAGAATGTAATTTAGACCCAACAATTACTAAGACTTGTATAATATGGGTAAACTACTAACATTCTGGATTTTGAGATAAAAATGATAAGGTTAAACCCGTTTCGGTTAAATTACGTAAACTAGACTCGTAGGCTTAACCGTACGCATATAAGCGATACCGGGTAACCGGATGAGTTATGAACGAGTTCCATATGCCAATATACTTTAAAAAATTATAATATCTGGAGGATATCAACTTGTACGCCAATTATAGTTTTAAAATCAAGCAATGACTCAGGAGGGCGTTTTGGTTATTTTGCGACGTATAAAAGGAACTTGCGTATAATATGATGTTTTGAACAGGTTTAAATAGTTAAATATGTTACTTAATATAACACATCAGTATGTAAAATGTTTTGTATGAAAATCATGATTAAAAACCATTTTAGGTGCCGTTAGGGCGTTATCTTTATTTAAGAGCGTAATACAAGGACTTGTGCATAAACTCAGTTTATAAACTGAACTGATATCCCAAAATATCCTAATTATGATATTACATCATAAGGAAATAAGTTTTGTATGAAAATTTATATTTAAAACCGTTCTACCCGCCGAAAGGGCTTTACGATCACTTTAAAGCTTTATTTATGATATATTACGAAAACTTGATTTATGATTAGATTTGTAACATTAAAATATGTTAAACATGATATCATATCAGTAACTAATTCATTTGCAAGTTCATTAGCGTTTAAAACCTCATTTTTGAATAAAATGGCAAAATAGTCAAAGTATGGCATATTTGTGGAAACTCGCATAAAACTCGGCTTACTATTATGATCATGTAATATAACCTCAGAGAGTTATGCTACATCATAATATGATCATAATGGGACCTTAAATCAGTAGCATACTAATTTGATTTGGCTCATAATCGAAAGTCAACCCAGAAATCAACTTCGCTACTTTCGATTGCGAACCGATCCTAAAACTGAAATTGACGAGCCGAACATGTTTACACATGTTCTAATAATTATTACCAAATTGTGTATGTGTAAAAACATATTTTAGAAAGCCTTTAAACTTAGTTTATGAATATTTCTAAAATCTGACCCGTTAACTTTTAAAAATAAATTTGACTCGTCAATTGATCTAGCAAACGTGGTGATTAGGAGGTGCCCTATTGAGGGATTAACACCTACCTATTTACTATCACGTAGCCATATTCGGATCGATCCATGGCTGGTCCATAAAGGTTTTAACCAAAAGTCAAAGCATTTATCGAAACTTTTGACTTTTGGGCTTGAAAAGCCTAAATCAAAGAACAACCAATGAAGGAACATTCACATGTGTCTTATGGGCTGAATAAACTCAACGAAAAACTCTTAAATGATTAGGAACCTCCAGAATTTATCATAGATGTAAGGATTAGAAAATGCCCAAACTTAAACCCATATGCTTATCTCATAATTATAATGTTTGAAGGGTTTGTAGATGATTCACAGGTGTTAGAGGCATCATAAGATGTTCACATGTGTCTTAGAGGTGTCAAAACTAGGTTAAAAGTGGAAAAACTAAGGCATGTGTCAAGTTGTGAGCTGATTCAAGATGACTAAGCATTTTTTGACTTGTAGATGGGCTTACGGACCGCAAGGGTCCAGCCATACGGTCCGTATGGACCCAGGTCAGCCACCCAACTTTCACTTATTTGCAGTTTTGGCCCCTGGACTTATTTCGTCGCGTTTTGTCACCCGTAAACCCTTTTAACTTGATTTCAAGGCCCAATAAAGGTTTTAAGGCATAATTGACCTGGATTATATCCGGAAATACCCCAGATGTCGGTTCGTTCGGTTGTACGGTTGCGCGTTTCGCTAAAATGCGTAAAACGCTTAAACGGACACAAAAACGATTTAAATTTCGCAATGATGGACATCCTTGAATCCTCATAAATAAAGCATAATATTTTATTGTATGAAATATATTTGTATCCATGTATATATCAAAAATACAAGAATCGACAACTTTTCGCAATTTGTCAGGAATAGTCCCTGGATTTCCAAACTTGCGTGAAATGTCATAATTAGTGCGTAAGGCCTTCATTGGCATATAATGGGCACACATTAGAGTATGAACAATATTATACGATTCTCGGTTCATCAAAAGGTCACTCAGAGGCTTAGTTTGAGCATGTTGACACTTTTAGTCCCTTATCTTATTAATTTATCGTTCAGAGGTTATAATTAACATAACGATGCATTTGGTCCCTCTCGTTTTAGCACGTGGCATACGAGTATCATTTGGACACGTGTCAGAATTTTACAGGGCAGGTTTTTACGAGGTGTTACATACTCACCCCCTTAAAAGAAATCTCGACCTCGAGATTTTATTCAAAGGTTAGAAGTATTATTGTCGCATAGTGGACTTAACCTTACGTATACTCGGGATTTCTATAGACATCCCGTCTGGCCTTTACAATAGGCGCGTGCCTTCTTTAAAGCTTTTTATCTTTTCGATCTTCAATCAATACTGGTTTTCCTACAAAACCATAGGCTTTCATTAATTTGCACATCTTTATGCGATATTGCTAGCAACTCATTGGCTAGTCTTTTCCTTTAAATTGCATTCGTGAGACGCATTGTCAATTGCACTGAGTTCCTCAAGTAAATTAGCTTATAATCTAAAATCCCGACACATTCAATCATCTCGAATGGTCATATATAGATCTAGGGTTTAATTTGTCCTCATAACTAAAGCATACTATACCATTCCAGGGTGATGCCTGCAATAAGACTTTATCCCTTATTGGGAACTTATAAGTTTGCAACGCTTGTCAGCGTAGTTCTTCTCCCATTGATCGACAGTTTTGAAACAGATCTTGAGTTTGTATTATCTTATTCATGATTCCTAAGACAATCTTAGGTCTTGTTAGTTGGGTCCTTCCAACTTATGCCTAACAAACGGGCGTTTGACATTTTCTCCCATACAAGACTTCCAAGGGAGCAGCCTTGGTATTTATATAACAATTAACATATAAGAGAACTTAACTAGGGTGAGATGGTCACTCCAACTACTATCCAATCAATCTTTAAGAAGTACCTAACCCTTATAGTTGGTCGAGCAGATCGTCGATCCTGGGCTGAGACTAACAATTCTTAATCTTTACGTTTTAAGCTTGTGGCAATAAATGCATGACCGCATTGAACCGTCTTTCTTAATGAAACACTATCAGATTCTCCAAAGTGACGAGCTAGGCTGCGCAAGCCTTTCTTCAGAAGTTCATTCAATTAGGATCAAAATTATTCTATTTGCATCAGTATTAGTTGATATGAAGCTTTGAAATAGGTCCTGCTTCTGATATGATGTCAGTCTTAATTCCACTTGTTTTCTCAGGAGATAATTCGTGTAGTGCTGTACCATGTAAATGTAATATCCACTTCTCGAATACACTAGGATGCCTTGGGTAGAGACACTTACTCTAGCATCTCGATACGAAATAGCTCCTCGAACACCGTTTGCTGATTTTAGTACAATATGACTGTTGGAAGATCCTAGTGGTTCCATGCATTAAACCTTCATGTTGATCAGGCATGAAAGCAATCTATGAGACCCACTAAGATACTGCCAATTACCATATGACGCTTTATCAAACTGGTTTGGCATTCGTAGTCGATAGAAATCAAAGAGATTAATAAATAAATAAAATAATTTCAATAATAATAGTAATGAAAATTCGTCGTACTTCAACCAAAGGAAGAGCGTGACTGATTTTAGAGTATCCATCGAAAGGAGCGATTTTCTACGGTTTTATCGGTAGGTTCTATCTTATACTTTAATATCCAGAGTTATCATGAACATATTCGAGAGTTTACTAGACTTATGGTTTGTGAAAACTTATTAGTGCCTGAAATTAACAGGACTCTTAACATATATATATATATATATTCTTGATCAAAGATAGGGTATGTACCTGATGAATTTATTAAGCGGTTCCTTTCTTAACCTTCCCAGGCTTTGCTGCATTATCCTTTGTAGCTTTAGGGCAGCTAGTACTGATGTGGCCTTTCTCGCCACAGCTGAAGCAGACCGCATTCTCTATGTCCCTACATTCATGGGACTTATGACCAGTTCTTTTACAAATACCATATTGCTTTGGCTTTTGGTCTGTTCGACACTGTCCACAGTGCCTTTTGTTACAGGTCTTGCACGTAGGATTTTCCTCCGAATCTTGCTGGTTCTTATTGAATTCAAATTTCCCCTTTTTCATAGATTTCTGGGAGTTATCCTTCTCCCTTTCTCTTTTCCCATCAGTCTCAGCTTTGACCGATTTCTGTCTCACTAAATCCTGGGTGAGAGTCAGAGCTGGGTAGGAAATAAGTTTGGTATGAAAATTTATATTTAAAACCGTTCTACGCGCCGAAAGGGCTTTACGGTCACTTTAAAGCTTTATTCACAATATATTACGAAATCGTGATTTATGATTAGATTTGTAACATCAAAATATGTTAAACATGATATCATATCAGTAACTAATTCATTTGCAAGTTCATTAGCGTTTAAAACCTCATTTTTGAAAAAAATGGCGAAATAGTCAAAGTATGGCATATTTGCGGAAACTCGCATACAACTCGGATTACTATTATGATCATGTAATATAACCTCAGAGATTTATGCTACATCATAATATGATCATAATGGGACCTTAAATCAGTAGCATACTAATTTGATTCGGCTCATAATCGAAAGTCAACGCAGAAGTCAAACTTCGCTACTTTCGATTGCGTACCGATCCTAAAACTGAAATTGACGAGCCGAACATGTTTACACATGTTCTAATAGTTATTACCAAATTGTTTATGTGTTAAAACATATTTTAGAAAGCCTTTAAACTTAGTTTATGAATATTTCTAAAATCTGACCCGTTGACTTTTAAAAATATATATTTTGACTCGTCAATTGATCTAGCAAACGTGGTGATTAGGAGGTGCCCTTTTGAGGGATTAACACCAACCTATTTATGATCACGTAGCCACATTGGATTGATGGCTGGTCCATAATGGTTTTAACAAACGTTAAAGCGTTTATCGAAATGTTTGACTTTTGGGCTTGAAAAGCCTAAATCAAAGAACAACCAATGAAGGAACACTTACATGTGTCTTATGGGCTGAATAAACTCAAGGAAAAACTCTTAAATGATCAGGAACCTCCAAATGTATCATAGATGTAAGGATTAGACAATGCCCAAACTTAAACCCATATGTTCATCTCATAATTATAATGTTTGAAGGGTTTGTAGATGATTCACAAGTGTTAGAGGCATCATAGGTTGTTCACATGTGTCTTAGAGGTGTCAAAACCAGGTTAAAAGCGGCAAAACTGAGGCAGATGTCGAGTTGTGAGCTGATTCAAGATGACTAAGCATTTTTGGACTTGCAGATGGGTTTACGGACTGCAAGGGTCCAGCCATACGGTCCGTATGGACCCAGGTCAGCCACCCAACTTTCACTTATTTGCAGTTTTGGCCCCTGGACTTGTTTCGTCGCGTTTTGTCACCCGTAACCCCTTTTAACTTGATTTCAAGGCTCAATAAAGTTGTTCAGGCATAGGGACTGGGATTATGTCCGGAAATACCCCGGATGTCGGTTCGTTTGGTTGTACGGTTGCGCGTTTCGCTAAAATTCGTAAAACGCTTAAACGGACACAAAAACGATCGAAATTTCGCAACGATGGACATCCTTTCATCCTAATCAATAGAGCATAATATTTTATTTTATGCAATATATTTGTATCCATATATTGGGTATGTATATCAACATACGAGAATCGACAAGTTTCCGCAGTTTGTCAGGAATAGTCCCTGGACTTCCAAACTTGCGTGGAATGTCATAATTAGTGCGTAAGGCCTTCATTGGCATATAATAGGCACACATAAGAGGATGAACAATATTATACGATTCTTGTTTCGTGAAAAGGTCACTCAGAGGCTTAGTTTGAGCATGTTGACACTTTTAGTCCCTTATCTTATTAATTTATCGTTCAGAGGTTATAATTAACATAACGATGCATTTGGTCCCTCTCCTTTTAGTACGTGGCATACGAGTATCATTAGGACACGTGTCGGAATTTTACAGGACGGGTTTTTACGAGGTGTTACAATTTACATTTTATGGTGGTTCTAAGGTATTTAGGTAGGTGGTGGCTGATGTGATGGTAGGTGATGGTGGTAGCTGGTGGTAACTGTTGGTTTTGGGTGTGGGTGTTTTATGTGTGAGAGAGAAAAGGAGAGGTTCTAAAATAAATACGATCCATATTTTGTTTATGTTTACTTGAAATAAAAATGTAAAATGTTTATTTAGGTGAAAAGTCTCAAATACCCTTAACTGTTATCCATGAAACTAATAAAATACCCTTTTAGTTGTAAGACCCTAACACGTTTTAACCATAAAGACGCAGTGGAAATACGAGCCTTTAAATTTCTTTCTTTATAAACATCTTGACATACTTAAAAGTCCATTTTAAAATATTACAATAAATACATTCTTCGTTCTTATTTATTAAATAAAACATAACTTATGTTTACTAAATGTCCTAATCACACATTCCCGTACAATCTATCTTTTGACTCGATCTTCGACAACTTACACCTCGTGATGATGATCTGTGATTTTGTACAATCTGCATTCACCACATACATTCACATCATTAGTACTTGGTGACATTATTTATAATCAAAGATTCATAATTATAGGATCACGTCGCATTTTATCCTCATATACATTCCATTCGGTCATCTTTCTGAACCCAAATATTTTATCTCAAGGTTTATCCTTCACTAAGTCAACGATAATGTACCTGCATTTCACTTCATTCTCACAGGCAACCCAGTTAACATCGTTAATACTCATGTATATTTACACCATACATACTTGCATACATAAATAAATAAATACATACATACATACAAGTCTCACTCATTCGAATACATATGGTTCAATAACATGCATACATATATCTAATCCAACTCTTTCGAGCATGATAAATCCTACTTCACCCCTCTATCCAAACTCTTACATACAACTTACATTCTCACATATTCATACTAACAATTCTTAGTCATAAACTACTATACATATAAGTCTCGTACACACCAACGTACGTGTATACTCATTTCTATTCGTGTTTACTAATGGGTTCCATCTACTAACATACAATTAATCTATTTGTACATTCCCCACATATTTATCTCGTTTCCACACATACTTGAATACACGCCCCATTCTTAACTGTACCTCATAAACACCCTTTAATGAGTTTGGGGTACACTCTTAGTTAATTATCATATAACTAAAGAATTCAAACGTTTCATCAAACGTGATACTAATAATCCACTTAGTATGGTTAAGTTCTGTAATATTTCTTAGGCATAACCCGGACGAGTTATCTGGTCATGTGGGTTATCAATCAATTTCTGAGGCATAACCCAGACGAGTTATCTGGTCATCTGGGTTATCAGTCATGACTCAACTGAGACATAACCCAGATGAATTGTCATAGCCCAGACGTTCATCTTATGTAACATCCGTCAAAAACCGGGTTAACCAAACCCGCTTCGTTTATTAACCGAACAGTCAGTTAAAAATTTCGTTGCGTATTTAATGCTCAAATTAATTTTATACAATACATAATTAATAAATATATTAGAATTTAAAATCTATAATTGAAATTTTATAACAAATAATGAAATAAAAATAAACTGCTGATGCCGGGTTTCGAACCCGGGTCAGCCGAGAGAATCATCAAAGTCTTAACCCACACACATCTAACCACTCCGCCACTTGTGTTTCTTGTTGATTTATTGAAACAATTAATACATATAATAAAACTGAAAATCAAACCCAGTCAACAGCGCGCCCAAATCCGCAGACGCAGGAAAATCCGACGATTTCGCCAATTATCGTCGGTTACTTTTGACTTAACGTACGTATTAACGATGCCATCGGTTATAACCGATGTCCAGTTCCGCGACATCCGTCGTAACCGCCGGAGAACGGCTGACCAATGAATCGAGACTAGAAACAGACCCAATTCAACTTGATTCTTCCCTATAAATGCACACCCTAGCCTCTGGTAAACTTTTCGCTCAAAACCGCACCGATTCTCGAATCTTTCACTCGCCGGAATTCTCTGCAAGTCGCCAGAAAACCGAGACTTTCATCAACACGGTAAATACCTCGACTTTTTCTATTTCATTCCATTGTGAGACCAATTCTAACATCACTCCATCACCCAGAATCAACCCCAGACGACGTTGCCGGATTTTCTGTTTTCGCCGGAAAACTTCTGGAATTTCCAAAATCTCGCTGTTAATCGGTATGATCATCTAAACATCCTGATAATCATTGCTCAGTAATTCAATTTTATATCTAATCAATCAAAACTGTTATTTGACCCGAACAGAGGAAGCTCACAAAACAAAGCCGGCGATCCTTGCTGGAGTTCTGAAAAAGACGACCTGTTCCGGTACTTTCTTTCCCCAAACCCTTTCTGTTCAATACCTTTCAATTGCTCATAATATTCGTTAACCGAATTAAACAAGAAACAGTTGGTTTAACCGTTGTCTGTGTTTTGAACGAAGAAGATGAAGTCTATTATGATTATAAGATTAATTAAAATCGCTATTATAAACGGGTTAGACACACAGTCCAGCGGTGGACTGTGTGCAAACAATACGCATACGTCCCGAGTTCGATCCTTGACACACGCACATTCTCGGTAATAAAAATGTTCCTTTTTAAACTGAACCAGATTCACTCGCAGTTAACTGTTAAGTATAATAAAAACCGGAATATTTACCAAGTTAGACACACAGTCCAGCGGTGGACTGTGTGCCAAACTAAACCACAGGTCCCGGGTTCGAGACCTGTGGAGAACACCGAGTCGATACAATTAAATCCTTTTAAAATAAATGATTTTCGGATTAACTTAAATAGTGTATAAATATAATTAAAAACAGAAATATTTCGGGTTAGACACGTAGCTCAGTTGGTAGAGCTGCGTGCACGCGTACGGGAGGTCACGGGTTCGAGTCTCACTCAGTGCAATAATATTCACAACCGAACCGGTCAACGGTCAACGGTCAACAGTCAACAGTCATGGTCAACGGTCAAAAAGTCAACATTTTTTTATTATTTTTATTTATTTATTTTATTTAAAAATCAATTAAAATTACTTAAAAATAACGTTTTTAAAGTTAGACAAATGCCTTAAACTCACAAAAATATATCCAATAATCCTACTAAAATTGATTAATAAAATCCGCTTATTTACCGAACCGTTATATTATTATCTAGGTTAGTTTCTCTCGTGGTCAAATCCAAATTCGTGCGCATTCATCATCAATCCAATAAACGCAACCACTGTGATTGAATCTCTACAAATTCCTCGTTTTAATCACGTTTTTGGGGTGTATCATGTGTCTTATTATTTATTACATTTAAACTATTGTGCATCCATCATATCCATGAACAAATGTGTATTCAACATGTATCAACTGTTTGTGTGGTTATTGTTTAGATTAAATTTATCATTTTCAGTACATACATTATCATAGGCCGCCGCTCCCCGTTACCTATGAGCGTGAGCCGTTCCCCATTACCTATGAGCGTGAACGAGGCGTTGCCAACATACGATCGGCTCCGTTTGATTGAGCCTTGATCGCACATACATTTCATAATAGGCCGTCTGCTCCCCATTACCTATGAGCGTGAGCCGTTCCCCACTACCTATGAGCGTGAACGAGACGTTGCCAACATTTACATTGTCATTCATGTTATATATTCATGCAAGGTGTTTTGTTATTGTATGTTAGTGTTTGTTATGGTTATTGTTATTGTACGTTTATTTACATTGCTTACATATGATTATTGCACAATCTTTCCATATTAAATACAACAAGAAATAAATAATAAATGTTTTCTAACAAGGTTCACTCGCCAACTTTTGTTGACCCAAAAACCATTTTTACACATGATACAGGTGAACAGGATGAAGCAAGGAAAACATAGGAAATTGCCTAATGAAGTTTAGAAGGATGTATAGAACATGTTGTATTTGTTTGATTTGATTGTATGATTCCTTTTAAATTGTAATAATAAATATGAAACAATATAATAAATGTCATGAGCTTTGATGAAAACCCAATCATGCCCCGATCACCTTTTCCGCTGTGGGTCGGGGTGTGACAGATTGGTATCAGAGCTTTTGACTATAGGGATATAGGATAGGTTATTAGACCCTTAGAGCCTATACTATAGTTAATTAGATTTTAATTGTTTATGTGGTTACATGCAAACTCATGATGTTTATTTCTTTCATATTTATTACATATACAAATGCATACAAATACTTCCAATATGACATTTTGTGATATATAATGAATTATACTTACAGTCAAACATACATACTTACATACATATTCATCACACATATTTCAATGTTCACATATTCAAATCATCTTCATTCTTCCGTTATTTAAGATTTTGTCGCATTTTTCATTTTTCAAATCTCATCAAAGTGAGTTCTGCGACGGGCATGTAGTAACTGTAAGGGTACAAGTACCGGTAGTCGGGACGTCCTATCTAGGTTGGCATTCGTATAAATCCAATATAACGGACCAGTTTGCCTACCTGGGGACTAACGATGAGAGTACAAAGGACCTATTAGGCCAAAGCATGCCACACCAAACGTCGTTAGAACTAACCCCACTTTGAGGTGTCACCGTGTCCAGACTTGGATACATTCCGAAAATCATATGTTACATACTTATTTCTCGATTTTCTCCGGGTTTTAGTGTACGTAACCAGGCTAACACATGCGAACCATATGAAAAACCCGGTAATCATGGGGGCCCACATGATCACGAAGGTGAAGTATGGCGGCATGCAAGGCCCAATTATGAGCAAAGACCAAGACATCCTATGGATGTAGTAGATTTATTATTTTATATTTATTTTATGAATGTTCATTCCTAAATACGACACATGATCCCTAAAACATCCAACTCATACTCTTGATATGTATTCCTTGTAGATGTCTTCTAATCTCGCTCGTAGGAAGACGAAATCAGGAAAAACCCGCGAGCGCATGGCTGCCCAAATCGCTCAACAAATGGCTGCCGTAATACCCAACATTGTAGTTTAAGTTCAACAAGCCCTTACCGCTAATCCCATCAATCAAGAAGATTAAAATGTCGTCAACCCTCCCCCAATTACCACTAAATGCACCTTCAAGCATTTCAAATCCTGCGACCCTCCAAAATACGAGGGGACTGAAGGTGTCACCGCTCTCCTCCATTGGTTTGAGGAGATGGAAAACACTTTTCTAAATTGCGATTGCCCCGATGATCGCAAAGTGCGATATGCTACCGGTCATTTACTTGGAATAGCACTTACATGGTGGAATACAGAGAAGGCCAAACGAGGTGTTGAAGATGCTATGACTTTGACTTGGGAAAAGTTGAAGGAAATCATGACAAGACGTTTTGCCCAAGAAGCGAAATCAAGAAATTGGAGGATGAGTTCTATTCTTTGAAACAAAAGGAAGGCGACCACACCACATACAACAAGAGATTCCTCGAATTAAATCAAATGGTTCCCAACTTGTTCACTCCTCTTTACCGTTTAATCGAGCACTACATTCGAGGTCTTCCTTCAAAAATTCAAGACTCTGTAATAAGTACCACACCTGCAACTTTGGAAGTAGCAATAGAGTTAGCTACAGAGCTCACCGAGAACCGCATACGGAATAAAGACTTCAAGGAGGAGAAGAAGAAGGATAAAGCATCAACTGAAACCTCAAACTCCACCCAAACCGAATCCCCTTCTCAACAAATTTCTAAGAGAAAATGAGATGGGCAACTTTTCGCTGTCACCCAACACAATCAACCAACGTCACAAGCCATACCCCTCCAAGCTATCCCAATCACTCAAGTAGCACCTAACTCAACTTACCCAAATAAGAAACCTTACTTTGGACCTCACCCTCAATGCAATACCTGTTCTTATCACCATCCATTTACCTTACCTTGTCGACTATGTGCGAATTGTGGACGCTATGGTCATTCGAGCAAGGTTTGCCGCACCTCTCAAAACCAAACCTTACCCTCTACTCAAAACATGATCCAAACATATCAACAACCTGAATACCCCATGCTCCCATATGTTCGAGCTTGTCTCAATTGTGGCGACCCTACCCACTTTAGAAACACGTGCCTTCGATTGGTTAACATCATAAACGCCCAAGCTCAAGCAAACCCAGTTAACCAAGCAAATCAAGGAAACCTAATCACTGGCCACCAGCAAGAGGAAGGGTTTACAACATCAACGCCAATCCTGATGAAGATAATGACGGCCCAAACGAACCACCCAACTAGTTTCTTCACCAAAAATCAAGAATTCAACTCCAACCGCTTAGTGTTTATGTTTTATTTATGTTTATCTCAATCTTCACGTATCTCATTTATAAATTGGAAATTGAATCCAAGAATCTTAATGCGAATTACTATCTCAATTTTGTTTTATACTCATTGATTTAACATTCATATCATCAGACATCTCGACGTACCTCGACCTCATCATTTAAAGAAGTTGGGTTGTGTCTCACTTTTACATAGACTAACCCCTTCATCATAACAAACGAGAGAGGTATCGTCATCATTCAGTCATGTATCCTTTCAGAATTGAGACTCAAGCTTTGGTTGTTGTGGTTACTTATGTTTTAGAGTCACATAGAACTAATCATAACTTACTGACAAAACCAATGAAAATTTGACAAGAATATGGTGGATACGCCGCTGGTACTTCCTATATATAAGTATTCTTGCCAAATGATCAGAGGCATTGTCAGGCGGTTATGAGAAGCTCCATATAGGATTTAGTAATGTCTTGGTTGAAGTTTGTTTTATACTCACTGATTTAGCATTCATATCATTTCAATCTCATCATTTAAAGAAGTTGGGCTGTGTCTCACTTCTACATAGACTAACCTCTCCATCATAACAAACGAGGAGGTACTGTCTTTATTCAAACATGTATACTATCAGAATTAAGACTCAAGCTTTGGTTGTTGTGTTTGTTTATGTTCTAGAGTCACATCATAGAACTAATCATAACTTACTGATAAAACCAATGAAAATTTGACAAGAATATGGTGGATATGCCGCTGGTACTTCCTATATATAAGTATTCTTGCCAAAGGATCAGAGGCATTGTCAGGCGGTTATGAGAGGTTCCATGTAGGTATTAGTAGTAGAAGTTTTGTTTTAGGATATAACCTTATCTTTCCAAACGTATCAAAACTCTTGCGCATGAAATCATACTTAGTGAATCAACTCTGTTTATCAATATTTTTATCGTAGGCATCAAAAAGCGATTCCTGTAGCAGGGTACTCAACCCTTACAAGGAACGTTACCGCCTCAAACAAAATTTAAACTCTTACTCCCTTCTAAGTATGCAAATGTCAAATTAAAACACCATCCTTTTGAGACCAACATGCCACTACTTAAATTTCGGGACGAAATTTCTAAAACTAGGGGATACTGTAACATCCGTAAAAAACCGGGTTAACCAAACCTGCTTCGTTTATTAACCGAACAGTCAGTTAAAAATTTCGTTGCGTATTTAATGCTCAAATTAAATTTATACAATACATAATTAATAAACATATTAGAATTTAAAATCTATAATTGAAAATTTATAACAAATAATGAAATAAAAATAAACTGCTGATGCCGGGTTTCGAACCCGGGTCAGCCGAGAGAATCATCAAAGTCTTAACCCACACACATCCAACCACTCCGCCACTTGTGTTTCTTGTTGATTTATTGAAACAATTAATACATATAATAAAACTGAAAATCAAACCCAGTCAACAGCGCGCCCAAATCCGCAGACGCCGGAAAATCCGATGATTTTGCCAATTATCGTCAGTTACTTTTGACTTAACGTACGTATTAACGACGCCATCGGTTATAACCGATGTCCAGTTCCGCGACATCCGTCGTAACCGCCGGAGAACGGCTGACCAATGAATCGAGACTAGAAACAGACCCAATTCAACTTGATTCTTCCCTATAAATGCATACCCTAGCCTCTGGTAAACTTTTCGCTCAAAACCGCACCGATTCTCGAATCAATTTCACTCGCCGGAATTCTCTGCAAGTCGCAGGAAAACCGAGACTTTCATCAACATGGTAAATACCTCGACTTTTCATTCCATTTGAGACCAATTCTAACATCACTCCATCACCCAGAATCAACCCCAGACGACGTTGCCGGATTTTCTGTTTTCGCCGAAAAACTTCTGGAATTTCCAAAATCTCGCTGTTAATCAGTATGATCATCTAAACATCCTGATAATCGTTGCTCAGTAATTCAATTTTATATCTAATCAATCAAAACTGTTATTTGACCCGAACAGAGGAAGCTCACAAAACAGAGCCGGCGATCCTTGCTGGAGTTCTGAAAAAGACGACCTGTTCCGGTACTTTCTTTCCCCAAACCCTTTCTGTTCAATACCTTTCAATTGCTCATATTATTCGTTAACCGAATTAAACAAGAAACAGTTGGTTTAACCGTTGTCTGTGTTTTGAACGAAGAAGATGAAGTCTATTATGATTATAAGATTAATTAAAATCGCTATTATAAACGGGTTAGACACACAGTCCAGCGGTGGACTGTGTGCAAACAATACGCATACGTCCCGAGTTCGATCCTTGACACACGCACATTCTCGGTAATAAAAATGTTCCTTTTTAAACTGAACCGGATCCAGTCGCAGTTAACTGTTAAGTATAATAAAAACCGGAATATTTACCAAGTTAGACACACAGTCCAGCGGTGGACTGTGTGACAAACTAAACCACAGGTCCCGGGTTCAAGACCTGTGGAGAACACCGAGTCGATACAATTAAATCCTTTTTAAAATAAATGATTTTCGGATTAACTTAAATAGTGTATAAATATAATTAAAAACAGAAATATTTCGGGTTAGACACGTAGCTCAGTTGGTAGAGCTGCGTGCACGCGTACGGGAGGTCACGGGTTCGAGTCTCACTCAGTGCAATAATATTCACAACCGAACCGGTCAACGTGTCAACAGTCAACAGTTATGGTCAACGGTCAAAAAGTCAACATTTTTTTATTATTTTTATTTATTTATTTTATTTAAAAATCAATTAAAATTACTTAAAAATAACGTTTTTAAAGTTAGACAAATGCCTTAAACTCACAAAAATATATCCAATAATCCTACTAAAATTGATTAATAAAATCCGCTTATTTACCGAACCGTTATGTTATTATCTAGGTTAGTTTCTCTCGTGGTTAAATCCAAATTCGTGCGCATTCATTATCAATCCAAGAAACGCAACCACTGTGAGTGAATCTCTACAAATTCCCCGTTTTAATCACGTTTTTGGGGTGTATCATGTGTCTTATTATTTATTACATTTAAACTATAGTGCATCCATCATATCCATGAACAAATGTGTATTCAACATGTATCAACTGTTTGTGTGGTTATTGTTTAGATTAAATTTATCATTTTCAGTACATACATTATCATAGGCGGCCGCTCCCCTTTACCTATGAGCGTGAGCCGTTCCCCATTACCTATGAGCGTGAACGAGGCGTTGCCAACATACGATCGGCTCCGTTTGATTGAGCCTTGATCGCACATACATTTCATCATAGGCCGTCTACTCCCCATTACCTATGAGCGTGAGCCGTTCCCCATTACCTATGAGCATGAACGAGACGTTGCCAACATTTACATTGTCATTCATGTTATATATTCATGAAGGTGTTTTGTTATTGTATGTTATTGTTTGTTATGGTTATTGTTATTGTATGTTTATTTACGTTTGCTCACATATGATTATTACACAATCTTTCCATATTAAATACAACAAGAAATAAATAATAAATGTTTTCTAACAAGGTTCACTCTCCAACTTTTGTTGACCCAAAAACCATTTTTTACACATGATACAGGTGAACAGGATGAAGCAAGGAAAACATAGGAAATTGCCTTAGAAGAAAAATAATGAAGTTTAGAAGGATGTATAGAACATGTTGTATTTGTTTGATTTGATTGTATGATTCCTTTTAAATTGTAATAATAAATATGAAACATTATAATAAATGTCATGAGCTTTGATGAAAACCCAATCATGCCCCGATCACTGTAACATTTGTAAAAATCGGTCTCCAAAACCCGCTCCGTTTTGTAATCTTGTACCAAGTTATAAAAGTTGCGTTAATTATTTATGATTATTTTGAGTTAAAACGTTACATAATTAATAAATAAACTAAACTATACAAATTATATTTGATAAAAAGTTAAAATAAAACAAATAAAAAATATTTGAAGCTGCCGGGACTCGAACCCGGGTCAGCCAAGTCTTTAAACAACTTAACAACCATTCCCTAAACCACTCCGCCACAATGTGTTTTTCTGTTAACTCTAGGAAAACAAAAGAAACTTATACACAAACTCAGTTTAACCGATGATACCATCTGAAAACCGGTAATCGGCAAACCAATCGTCAAATCGATTGTTTACCTCACAATTTCTGTTATAACCGATGTATTACGGTTTCTAATCAAGTTAAAATTGATTGGAACTTTAAGCCTTATCATTTCGGCTTTTGAAACCGAAAATTTCATCAAGTTCTGATTTAATTCGAGCTCCAGATCATTTACACGATTCAGAACTATCACAACAATACTCAATTTCATTTTCGTCGCATTTTTGAACCATAAGATTTTCTGAATCAGTTCGCCGGAAAATTTCTGCAAGTCACCGGAAAACCGGGACTCACATTCTCACGGTAATTCCTCCGACTCTTTCAATTTAAAACATGTGATTAATCCGTCTCTAACACAACTCCATCATCAGAATCGATCCTAGCCAACGTTTATCGGAAATCTTATCTTCGCCGGAAAGTTTCTGAGACTGCCGGAATCACACTGTGAACTGGTATGATATCCAAAACTTCTTTTAAACCTTGTTTAAGTGACTCAACTTTATGAATAATCGATCAACGCTTTTAATTGGTTTCAACAGTCGGAGTTCATTTCCAGTACCGACGAACCTCCGCTGGAATTCAGTGAATAACATCAATCGGTATATTCTGTTCCTTAAACTCTCTCCATTCTCTATTTTTGATTTACTGTTAATGTCTGAGAACTATATAAATCACAAATCAATCATAACCAGTCGAATTATGCTGTCTGTGTAAATCGGCGAAGAAGATGAAGTTATAACAGAGCATAAGAATAATTAAAAACGGTATTTTAAACGGGTTAGACACACAGTCCAGCGGTGGACTGTGTGCAAATTTCACATACACGTCCCGAGTTCGATCCTTGCTACGCGCACGCTTTGTGTAATAACATGCCTTTTTGATCCAGAACTAAACCGGGTTTATAACAGATAGTTGTTAAGTATAATAAAAACCAAGAATATAACCGGGTTAGACACACAGTCCAGCGGTGGACTGTGTGCAACATGAACTTCACGTCGCGTGTTCGAATCTTGTCACGAGCATCGGTCCAATTGAATTAAAACGTTTTTGCAAATAAAGGAATTTTCGGTTAATTCAAATAAGTATATAAATATAATTAAAACCGAGTTTATAACGGGTCAGTCACGTAGCTCAGTTGGTAGAGCTACGTGCACGCGAACGGAAGGTCGCCGGTTCGAATCCCACCCGGCGCAGAATTAACCGCTGACCGAACCGGTCAACGGTCAACGGTCAACACTAAAAAAAATAATATTTTTTTTATATATTTAATTATTTAATTTAATTTAAAAATCAATTAAAAATACTTAAAAATAACATTTTTAAAGATAGAAAATAGCCATAAACTCATAAAAATATATCTAAAAATTTCATTAAAATCCTTAATAACATCCATCCATTTAATATATTTTTCCACTATTATTTAGGTTAGTATTCCTCGTCGACTCGCTCGTCTAAATCGTGCGCATCTCACCATCTCCAATTCAACGCACCCAATGTGAGTGAACCTTTCAAATTCCCCGTTTTAATCACGTTTTTGGGGTGTATCATGTGTCTTTGTTTATATACATATTATAACTAAACTATTGTGCATACATCATATCATGACATGTGTATTTAGTTTGTTGCTGTTAAGTAGTTATTATTGGATGCAAATTATTATTTCAGTACATGCAATTGCCGAGGCCGCCGCTCCCCATTTTATTATGAGGTTTGAGCCTGTTCCCCATTTTATTATGCGGTTGAACCTGGCGTGCCCGCAACGATCGGCTCCGTTGATTGAGCCTTGATCGGTCATTTCATTTACATTTCAGTTCATGCAATACGATCGGCTCCGTTTGATTGAGCCTTGATCGCACAGTTCATTTTACATTTCAGTACATGCAATACGATCGGCTCCGTTTGATTGAGCCTTGATCGCACAGTTCAATTTACATTTCCAGTTCATGCAATACGATCGGCTCCGCTTGATTGAGCCTTGATTGCACGGTTCATTTATGTTAGTTATCGTATGATATTGGTATGTTCATGTATGCTGTCAAGTGTTATTATATGCTATAATTGTAACCGCTATTGGCCAATGCTTGATTACTTACATTTGCTCTTTTATGATTATGCACAATATTTCATTGATAAACTAACCATAAAATCATTATCAAATGTTTATCTAATAAGGTTCACTCGCCAACTTATGTTGACCCAAAAACTCCCATTTTACACATGATACAGGTGAACCAGCAGCAGCTAGGAACACATAGGACCTGGATTAGAAGAATAAAACAATTTAGTATTGGGATTGCTATGTTTGGTTATTTTCCTTTGTATTGAATGAACATGTTTGGATGTTTGAAAATGTAACTTTGACTTCATTAATTATGAAACATAATAGTAAATGTCATGTGCTTTGGTGATAACCCAATTATGCCCCGACTCTTATTTCCGCTGCGGGTCGGGGTGTGACAGATTGGTATCAGAGCCATGACTATAGGGATATAGGATAGGTTATTAGACCCTTAGAGCCTATACTATAGTCGATTAGAAACTTATAAGAATTTTGTGTGTTATATGTCAAATTTCATGATGTTTATATGTTTTATGTTAAATGTTACGTTTGATATTGTACAAGCATGTTCATAAGTATGTATTATCAAATAATGCCTATCATGAAATCGTATGATCATAACATATCACATCAATGAAAGCACACACCACATCATGATTGATTTTACAATGATTTTCGTGTTTTCAAATCTCATCAAAGTGAGTTCTCATGACGGGCATGTAGTAACTGGAAGGGTACTAGTACGGTAGTCAGAACGTCCTGTCTAGGCTGGCATTCGTATAAATCCAAAATAAAGGACCAGTTTGCCTACCTGGGGACTAACGATGAGAGTACGAAGTACCTATTAGGCCAAAGCATGCTATACCAAACGTCGTGTGAGCTAATCCCACTTTGAGTTGTCATTGTGTCTACACCTGGACACGTTCCGACCAAATATCTCATGAACATATTTTGTGGTTTGCATTCGGGGGATGCAAGTGTTAAATTGCCAATACTAATGTGAATCCTACCAAGCCCAATAGCCATGGGGGCCCACATGACTATGTAGGTGAAGGTATGGGGGACATTTGAGGCCCAACATGAGCGAACCCAAGACATCCTATGGATGTAGTTGCATTATTGATATTTATGTTATTTTCATTTTCTTAAAGACACATGACACCTAAAAAGACACCATGAACTCACAATCTTCTCATTTTATGATCCTGTAGATGTCATCTAGACAGCATCGAAGGGGAAAAAAATCGGGGAAGGCTCAGGAACGTTTGGCCACGCATATCGCGAATCAAATGGCCACGATATTGCCTGACATCATGGTACAAGTACAACAAGCCCTTGCTGCAAATCCTACTAACCCTCCTCAACAACAGGACCAGAACATCGATAACCCTCCTACCATCAAATGCTCTTACAAACATTTTAAGTCCTGTGATCCTCCAAAATTCGAAGGGACTGAGGGAGTCACTGCTCTCCTACATTGGTTCGAGGAGATGGAAAACGTTTTCTTAAACTGCGATTGTCCTGAGGATCGCAAGGTTCGTTACGCCACCGGGAGACTACTTGGTGTAGCTCTCACTTGGTGGAATACTGAGAAAGGAAAGAGGGGAACTGAAGATGCGATGGCCTTAACTTGGGAGGAGTTAAGGGAAATCATGACTAGGCGTTTCTGTCCTAGAAGTGAAATTAAGAAATTGGAGGATGAATTTCATGACTTAAAGCAAAAAGAGGGTGATCACTCTACTTACAACAAGAGGTTCTTGGAGTTGAACCAAATGGTTCCAAACTTATTCACTCCAACTTATCGTCTGATCGAACATTATATTCGAGGACTTCCCTCGAAAATTCAAGATTCGGTTCTCAGCGTTTCACCGGTAACACTCGAAGCTGCCATGGAGTTGGTAACTGAACTGACCGAAAACCGAATTCGCAATGGGAAGTTCAAAGAAGAGAAGAAGAAAGCCCCTGTTGAGGGACAAACCTCAAACCACCCCATTCCTTCCTCTAAGTTTGCTAACAAGAGGAAGCGTAACACCAGGAATTTTGCAGTCACCCAAACCAACACCCCTATTCCTGTTGCACCCGTCACTCAAGTCACTCCTTCACCCTCACCATACAAAAGACCCTACACAGGCCCATTACCAAAATGTAATCGTTGTCAGTATCACCACTCCCCTGATTATCCTTGCCAATACTGCACCGGCTGTGGTCGCGCAGGACATACTGTTCAAAACTGCCGCACGCTTCAACGAACAAACCGCCACCAACCTTTAACCCAAACCCACCAACAGTTAATGGGTCAAGCACAACAACAACTACCATTTCCACCCACCCAACATTTAGCCCAAACATACCATCAACCCAATTACTCTATGGGCCAACCTATGTGGGCTTGTTTCAATTGCGACGACCCAAGTCATTTCAGAAACACATGTCTAAGACTGGTTAATATTATTCATGCTCAGGCCCAAGCCAACCCTGTGAATCAAGCGAACCAAGCTCCTCCACCTGCTAGAGGAAGAGCTTTCAATATTAACGCGAACCAGGCCAGAGCTGACGGCAATGTGGTCAATGGTACGTTTCTTATAAATGGTAGTTATGCATCTATGTTATTTGATACTGGTGCGGATAGAAGTTTCGTGTCATTAGAATTTGAACCTATCTTAAGCAAAAATCGGGATAAGCTCGCGGAATCCATAACGGTGGAAGTTGCGGACGGAAAACCAGTTTCATTAGACTCTATTTTACGCAACTGTACACTCACCTTAAACGACCACGATTTCTCAGTCGACCTTATTCCTATGAAGCTGGGAAGTTTCGACATCATAATCGGTATGGATTGGCTCAGTCAACATCATGCGGAAGTTGTATGTCGTGAAAAATTTATTCGTATTCCTCTTTCAAACGGTCAGACTCTTCGAATCATTGGAGAAACCTCGTCGAAAGGGCTCAACTTAATGTCTTGTCTTCAAGCTCAAAAATACCTTCGCAAGAATTATGTCGCATTTTTAGCCCATATCATCAAGAAGGGGACCACAGAGAAGAAACTTGAAGATATTCATGTAGTAAAAGATTTTCCACAAGTTTTTCCTGACGACATTTCAGGACTTCCTCCAATCAGAGATGTCGAATTCCGTATCGATCTTATACCTGGTGCTACACCAGTGGCAAAATCTCCATATAGGTTAGCCCCCTCTGAAATGCAAGAGCTAGCCAGTCAATTGCAAGAATTGACTGACAAGGGATTCATACGTCCCAGCTCGTCGCCTTGGGGTGCACCTGTCCTTTTTGTAAAGAAGAAATATGGATCTTTTCGTATGTGCATCGACTACAGAGAGCTCAACAAGTTAACCATCAAAAATCGCTATCCTTTACCTCGCATAGATGATCTTCTTGACCAACTACAAGGTGCCAATTGCTTTTCAAAAATCGATCTTCGATCTGGCTATCATCAGCTTAGAGTACACGAAGAAGACGTCCCTAAGACTGCTTTTCGAACTCGTTATGGCCACTATGAATTCATGGTTATGCCGTTTGGATTAACCAACGCACCAGCTGTCTTCATGGACCTAATGAACAGAGTCTGCAAACCTTACCTTGATCGATTTGTTATAGTCTTCATCGACGATATTCTTATTTATTCAAAATCTAAAGCTGATCATGAGCGTCATCTTCGACTCGTTCTTGCACTTCTAGAAAAGGAAAAGCTTTATGCCAAGTTCTCTAAATGTGAATTCTGGTTAAAAGAGGTGCAATTCCTCGGGCATGTAGTCAATGACAAAGGAATACATGTTGACCCTTCAAAGATCAAAGCAGTTCAAGAATGGCAAGCTCCACGTACACCAACTGAAGTAAGGTCTTTTCTTGGACTTGCTGGCTATTATCGTCGGTTCATTTCAAACTTCTCTCGCATTGCGGTGCCACTCACGGCTTTAACCCATAAGGGAAAACCATTCGTATGGGGACCCAAGCAAGAAGAAGCTTTTCAAACTCTTAAACAAAAACTTTATGATGCACCAATCCTCACTCTTCCTGAAGGTTGTGATGATTTTGTAGTCTATTGCGACGCGTCAGGGCAAGGATTATGTTGCGTTCTCATGCAAAGAGGAAAAGTCATAGCTTATGCCTCGAGTCAACTCAAGACACATGAAAAGAACTACACCACTCATGACCTAGAACTTGGAGCCGTGGTATTCGCTCTTAAGATATGGAGACATTATCTCTATGGTACTAAGTGTGAAATATACACTGACCACAAGAGTCTTCAACATATCTTCAATCAAAAAGAGTTAAATATGAGGCAACGAAGATGGGTCGAACTCCTAAATGATTACGACTGTGAAATTAGATACCACCCTGGTAAAGCAAATGTGGTGGCTGATGCACTTAGTCGAAAGGGTTATGCGAACTCCATTCATCTTCTATGTTCGCAAATTATAACCGATATTAAAGATCAAATTCGAGAAGCTCAACACGTTTCGATAACAGAAGAAGATGTACAAAAAGAGATGTCCTGTGGAGCCGAGCTAAAACTTGAAACTAAATCGGACGGTATTTTGTATTACCTAGATCGTATCTAGATTCCTAACCACAACAATCTTCGTGAAACACTCATGAATGAAGCTCACAAAACGCGATATTCTATACACCCAGGGGCTGATAAGATGTATCAAGACCTACGATACACCTATTGGTGGCCTGGAATGAAGAAAGATATTGCCATTTTTGTTTCCAAGTGTCTCACATGTTCTAAGGTGAAGGCTGAACACCAAAGACCCTCAGGACTTCTAGTCCAACCGGAAATACCTATATGGAAGTGGGAAAATATAACCATGGATTTCATCACCGGGTTACCTCGCACTTCTGGTGGGTATGACACTATATGGGTGATTATAGACCGACTTACAAAATCAGCTCACTTTATTCCTATTCGAGAAGATTTCAAGAACGAAAAGCTTGCTCGTATTTATATCAACGAAATCGTAAGCCGACATGGGGTACCATTAAGTATTATTTCTGATCGTGATGGTCGTTTCACCTCACGAACATGGCAAGCAGTACAATCCGCTATGGGCACTCGATTAGATCTCAGTACCGCCTATCACCCTCAAACTGATGGACAGTCTGAGCGCACCATTCAAACTCTTGAGGATATGCTTAGAGCATGTGTCATAGACTTCAAGGGAAATTGGGACGCCCACCTACTGTTAGTTGAATTTTCGTACAACAACAGCTATCATTCGAGCATCGGCATGGCACCTTTTGAAGCCTTATATGGTCGAAAGTGCCGATCTCCTGTTTGTTGGCACGAAATTGGGGAAGCACAAATTACTGGTCCAGAATTGATCCAAGAAACCACAGATAAGATTCATCAAATTCGAAACAATCTTTTAGCAGCTCAAAGTCGTCAAAAGAGTTACGCAGATAAACGACGGAAGCCCTTGGAGTTTAACATTGGTGATCATGTTCTTTTAAAAGTATCACCGTGGAAGGGAGTAGTTCGTTTTGGTCAAAAGGGAAAGCTAGCACCACGTTACGTAGGACCTTTCAAGATACTCGAAAGAGTAGGTCCTGTAGCATACAAGCTTGACCTACCGGAAGAACTCGACAGGATTCATCCCACATTCCACGTGTCGAACTTGAAGAAGTGCCTCGCTGATGAGAATCTCCATATTCCACTGGAAGATATTCAGATTGATGAATCCATGCATTTTATTGAAAGACCAGTGGAGATTATGGACTATGGAGAAAAGCGTCTTCGACGAAGTCGCATTCCAATTGTTAGGGTACGCTGGGAGTCGAAACGGGGACCTGAGTTTACTTGGGAATGTGAAGACTCAATGCGTGAAAAATACCCGCATCTTTTTCCTACTACTTCAACTGTTTAAATTTCGGGACGAAATTCCTAAAAGTAGGGGATACTGTAACATTTGTAAAAATCGGGTCTCCAAAACCCGCTCCGTTTTGTAATCTTGTACCAAGTTATAAAAGTTGCGTTAATTATTTATGATTATTTTGAGTTAAAACGTTACATAATTAATAAATAAACTAAACTATACAAATTATATTTGATAAAAAGTTAAAATAAAACAAATAAAAAATATTTGAAGCTGCCGGTACTCGAACCCGGGTCAGCCAAGTCTTTAAACAACTTAACAACCATTCCCTAAACCACTCCGCCACAATGTGTTTTCTGTTAACTCTAGGAAAACAAAAGAAACTTATACACAAACTCAGTTTAACCGATGATACCATCTGAAAACCGGTAATCGGCAAACCAATCGTCAAATCGATTGTTTACCTCACAATTTCTGTTATAACCGATGTATTACGGTTTCTAATCAAGTTAAAATTGATTGGAACTTTAAGCCTTATCATTTCGGCTTTTGAAACCAAAATTTCATCAAGTTCTGATTTAATTCGAGCTCCAGATCATTTACACGATTCAGAACTATCACAACAATACTCAATTTCATTTTCGTCGCATTTTTGAACCATAAGATTTTCTGAATCAGTTCGCCGGAAAATTTCTGCAAGTCACCGGAAAACCGGGACTCACATTCTCACGGTAATTCCTCCGACTCTTTCAATTTAAAACATGTGATTAATCCGTCTCTAACACAACTCCATCATCAGAATCGATCCTAGCCAACGTTTATCGGAAATCTTATCTTCGCCGGAAAGTTTCTGAGACTGCCGGAATCACACTGTGAACTGGTATGATATCCAAAACTTCTTTTAAACCTTGTTTAAGTGACTCAACTTTATGAATAATCGATCAACGCTTTTAATTGGTTTCAACAGTCGGAGTTCATTTCCAGTACCGACGAACCTCCGCCGGAATTCAGTGAATAACATCAATCGGTATATTCTGTTCCTTAAACTCTCTCCATTCTCTATTTTTGATTTACTGTTAATGTCTGAGAACTATATAAATCACAAATCAATCATAACCAGTCGAATTATGCTGTCTGTGTAAATCGGCGAAGAAGATGAAGTTATAACAGAGCATAAGAATAATTAAAAACGGTATTTTAAACGGGTTAGACACACAGTCCAGCGGTGGACTGTGTGCAAATTTCACATACACGTCCCGAGTTCGATCCTTGCTACGCGCACGCTTTGTGTAATAACATGCCTTTTTGATCCAGAACTAAACCGGGTTTAAAACAGATAGTTGTTAAGTATAATAAAAACCAAGAATATAACCGGGTTAGACACACAGTCCAGCGGTGGACTGTGTGCAACATGAACTTCACGTCGCGTGTTCGAATCTTGTCACGAGCATCGGTCCAATTGAATTAAAACGTTTTTGCAAATAAAGGAATTTTCGGTTAATTCAAATAAGTATATAAATATAATTAAAACCGAGTTTATAACGGGTCAGTCACGTAGCTCAGTTGGTAGAGCTACGTGCACGCGAACGGAAGGTCGCCGGTTCGAATCCCACCCGGCGCAGAATTAACCGCTGACCGAACCGGTCAACGGTCAACGGTCAACACTAAAAAAAATAATATTTTTTTTATATATTTAATTATTTAATTTAATTTAAAAATCAATTAAAAATACTTAAAAATAACATTTTTAAAGATAGAAAATAGCCATAAACTCATAAAAATATATCTAAAAATTTCATTAAAATCCTTAATAACATCCATCCATTTAATATATTTTTCCACTATTATTTAGGTTAGTATTCCTCGTCGACTCGCTCGTCTAAATCGTGCGCATCTCACCATCTCCAATTCAACGCACCCAATGTGAGTGAACCTTTCAAATTCCCGTTTTAATCACGTTTTTGGGGTGTATCATGTGTCTTTGTTTATATACATATTATAACTAAACTATTGTGCATACATCATATCATGACATGTGTATTTAGTTTGTTGCTGTTAAGTAGTTATTATTGGATGCAAATTATTATTTCAGTACATGCAATTGCCGAGGCCGCCGCTCCCCATTTTATTATGAGGTTTGAGCCTGTTCCCCATTTTATTATGCGGTTGAACCTGGCGTGCCCGCAACGATCGGCTCCGTTGATTGAGCCTTGATCGGTCATTTCATTTTACATTTCAGTTCATGCAATACGATCGGCTCCGTTTGATTGAGCCTTGATCGCACAGTTCATTTTACATTTCAGTACATGCAATACGATCGGCTCCGTTTGATTGAGCCTTGATCGCACAGTTCAATTTACATTTCCAGTTCATGCAATACGATCGGCTCCGCTTGATTGAGCCTTGATTGCACGGTTCATTTATGTTAGTTATCGTATGATATTGGTATGTTCATGTATGCTGTCAAGTGTTATTATATGCTATAATTGTAACCGCTATTGGCCAATGCTTGATTACTTACATTGCTCTTTTATGATTATGCACAATATTTCATTGATAAACTAACCATAAAATCATTATCAAATGTTTATCTAATAAGGTTCACTCGCCAACTTATGTTGACCCAAAAACTCCCATTTTACACATGATACAGGTGAACCAGCAGCAGCTAGGAACACATAGGACCTGGATTAGAAGAATAAAACAATTTAGTATTGGGATTGCTATGTTTGGTTATTTTCCTTTGTATTGAATGAACATGTTTGGATGTTTGAAAATGTAACTTTGACTTCATTAATTATGAAACATAATAGTAAATGTCATGTGCTTTGGTGATAACCCAATTATGCCACGACTCTTATTTCCGCTGCGGGTCGGGGTGTGACAATCACCTTTTTCGCTGCGGGTCGGGGTGTGACATCTTACCCTATCGATATGCCAGCCATAGGCTACGACAGTTATTGACAAAGAATTCCAAACCTTTATTTACACATCGAACTTCCATGTACTTTCATTTAACATAATAGAAATTTATAAACTTAACGTAAACAATGTAAACTACTATTATTTGTAAGTATAAGAACTTACTTTTGTTCTGCCATTACTTACCCGTCCTTTCATACTTCCCATCTTTTTTTTGCAATCAAAACTCATTCATAATAATAAATTTAGTTCGGAAGTCACTTACCTTATGCGTTCGTATTCATCTCCGCTTCCTTGCCTCCTCTTGACCCGTTAGTCTTTCGTGCTTGAGTCCATCTCGACATGACTCCTATTTGTTTATGTCACCACATTCATATCATGGTTAGCACATATAATCGTTCATACAAACATTCATATTCTTTCCATTCATACATACTTGTCTTGCATTAGGCAACTACCGCATACATAAGACATATACTAATAATCACCTTGTTCCACATTCACACTACTCAATTATCATCATGCATAACACATAAATCATCTAGCACATAACACATTAACTCTCTACTCTGACAATCATGTCCAAAGGCCAATCCATGATATTCATACATTGTTGACTTTCAAAAGTCAACTATTCTACTTATATACTTTCAAATTATGAACATGAAACCAGCTTTAAATGGTAGACAATAGCATTAACATCATACGCATTTCAAGCTCATATCATATGACATATACTCCTACATGGTCGCCTAGGTATATACTCATACATATACATAATCTGTTCCATCACACTAGTATTTTCATCACTTCATAACTAACAACAACATCCTTCGAATTTACTCTTTTCTAGGATTCTCATACGCTCCTTATCTAATTCTTAAATCGCTATTAAGACGATCAAACAATCCACATGTGCGCATTACATCATTCAAGCATATAACACAACTCTAAAATATACTTCTACCCGATCGCTTATTAACCACTTTCACACATGGATATCATCAAGAACATACTTCTCATGATATTTTACTATTAAATGCATCACGTCCACATTCTATGCATATTCATTCATTGTTTACATCCAATCTAATCTAATAATCTCACTTAAGCATTTCATCAAACACTTGGTGTGCGTACTATTATTCAAGCATAATGTACAAGTATCATATGTCCATTTTCCTAATACTTGTTTTTATTCATCAAATATAACCAAATATCATACATACTCTATAAAATACTCAATCCATTTAACAAGAATTCATCTAACAGCTCACACTACATCATGATTTGAACAAGAATTGGACATGGATGGTAATCCAAGTCATCATCCTTACCATAACAATTGGGTTTCACCTCAAAACATCGAATTGATCCAAATCATACATAATCCATGTTCTATGTGGTGATTATAACACGTATTCATACTCAATTTCATACCAATTTTGCGGATTAAACATAACCCACTTCATACAAGATCACCAATCTAAGTTTTAAGGCATACCTCATGATCCCCTCGCGAAGGTGATCACTAATTTATGTTCATGCATGAGTTTGAGCTTTGATTCACCCTTTAATTTTATGATTTTGGTTGAGTTAGGATTTTGGTTCCCTTGGAGCTCCTGATCGTTCCAGAACACACACGAAGTGTGTGTTTGTGTGTTGAACTTTTCATATAATAACTCAACTTTCATCCTATACCACTTTAGTCCCTCGTGTTTGCCACTAAAACATAATTGGCATAACTTTCCTCCTTTAATAGTTTTCACCATACACTTAACTAGGTTAAATAGCCTGGTTATTTATTTCATGATGTATCATATAAGAACATATGACGAATATAAACATTCGCGTTTTGGGGCGTTACATTAGTTAACAGATCTTTTGAATGGACTTAGAGTCATGGAGCAAACTGACGACAAAACTGAAACAACAGGGAGGAAAATGTTCGTTTTTAAACGATTGGGGCAAAATCGTTAAAACGACCAAACCACATGGAACAAAACCGAAGTTTACTCAAAAACTTATAATAATAATAATAGTAAGAGTTAAGTGCCACCCGTCCCCAGGTTTGTCCACTTTTTCCATTCCAGGCCAAATTTCAAAAATTGTACCATTTTCTTCCCTGACATTCTCGAAATGTGTCATTTCAGTCCAAAAAATTAGCCCAGTTAAAGAAATCTCATAACTCAGTTATCCCAAGAACGTAAATGGCACATAAGTACATGGATGAAAGTGGCACATAAAGTATAGGGACAAAAATTGCATATAACTTCAAGAAATTTTTATTTTTTTAAATTTCTTTTAAGAGTAAATTGTTATTTTAGTCCCCTGAGGTTTGGTCTACATTGCCACTTTAGTTCAAATAGTTTTTTTCTTCTCTGGGTCCCTGGTTTCCATTTTTGGCCATTTTGATCATAATAACTAACTCAGTCTAAAAACCTGGTTATTAACCAGAGGTATTTTTGGGATTAACAAAAAAAGTTTCTAAATTATCATTTTAGTCCAATCCTGAAAAAAAAAACAAAGTAGAAATACACAAAATTACACACACACTCTCTCTCTTCCCATCAACCCCCTCTCTACCTCTACATCTTTGAATCTTCATGTTGTCCACCGAAACCCTAATTTCATTTCAAAACCTACAACTTCAATGGAGACCGATGAAAACTACGTCGACATCATCAATAGAGCATCCAAATAGCGTTATTTGAATTGAAGAAAGATGAAGAGTGTGTGAGACTGATGTTTCTGTCTCGTTTGAATCTATAGATGGAACTTGAACTCGATTCCCACACTACAGATCTACTCGATTCCTTTACAAATCTATGCCATTTTATTTGAGGTGGGTGGTGGTGGGTTTTGATTTGGAGATGGTGGCGGCGATGGGTTTTGATTAGGTGAATGGTGTTACCGTGTGGGGGTGAACAACGACGATAGTGGTGGTGAACGGTGGTGATGGTGGGTTTCTATTAGGTGAACGATGAGGATGGTGGTGGTGTTGGTGTTGGGTTGGTGTTGGTGAGATCTTATGAAGGAGGGACTTTGTACTAAAGAGTTCATGGTGGGGATGTTGGTGATGGGGGGATGGTGGCGGTGGTGGTGAGAGGCGGTGATGGCAGCAGTTGGTAGAGGTGGAGGTGATGGTGGTGGTTGGTAGTAATGTAAGTGATGGGGGTGGTGGATGATGTTGGGTAGCAGGTGGTAATGATGGCGACGAGTGGTGGGGTGGTGGTTGATGGCAGTGCTTGATGTACAAGGTTGCTGGTATTAGAGTGACAATATGTATGATGTATGTGTTATGTTGTGTATACATGTGCAATTTAGAAAATATATAAAAATGGTTTTGGACTAAAATGGCAATTTAGAAACTTTTTTTTTGTTAATGCCAAAAATACCCTTTGTTATAGTGTAACTCCCCAAATTTTTATACGTTTTTAATATAGAACTAAATGTATGATGTTTTAAGGGTAGATGGGATTTAGACTATTACAATAATAATGATCGGTTAAATACACTAGTAAGTTTAATTGTTAAGAATGAATAAAGCTAATCAAGAGAAAAATAACTTGGATTAATAATTAGATATTAAAGTGATATGTTCTTAGAAGATGAGGGGCTGAATGTGTAACTTGAGAATGAATTGTTTTAACAAATAAAAGAATGCAGTAGTTGGGAGATGTGGGGGTGTCGAGATTTAGCAGGAGAAGAACAAAAACCAACATCTTCATCTAGAATGAGAAATTCAGCCAATTGAGCATGGATTAGGGTTAAATTCTTATGCATGTATTGAGATTCTTAACCATCTAAGTGTTCTCTACTTGAGGTATGTTGAATTTTGCAATTTGGTGATCTTGTATGGAATGGATTTCAAGTAATCCATGAAATCATATGAAACTTGTATGAGCATGAGTTAGAAACACCACATAGAACATGAATTAGGATTGAATTTAGATGAATTGATGATTTGTTAGTATAAAGCCACTTGAAACAGGAATATTGTGAAATGTAAAGATGAATCATGTACAATTTAGTGTAATGACTATGTAGAAGTTGTTTAGGATGAATATTTGATGGATGAAACATATTTAGAATGAATGTTGTATGAAGTTTTGATTGAAATTGATAAATCTTGATGTTATTGACATTAACTAGCTAAGTTGTGCATATAATACTTGTACATTATGCTTAATTAATAGTACGTACGCCAAGTGTTCGTTAAAGGCCTGAATGAGATGATCAAATGATTTGACAAAGTTAAATGGTTAGAATTGGAATTGGTTGGTTGTTATTATGAATATGTTAATAACAAAATGAAAAGGATGATATGAGTTTAAAGTATGTGATTTTGGTTTGTAGGAATTAAGGAAGAAAGCTTAAGTCGTTCCGATTCGCAAACAAATAAGGACAAAGGTAAGTTCTTATGCTTACAAATCTTAGTAGTGTGTAATGATATGAAATGTTACTATCCGAGAGTCGCAACCTCGTACATGTGTCGAGTTAGTGTATGTTGAAGTTATACTAAGAGTATGGGTTAAATTAGTAGAATGGATCATATGCCAAGTTTGAGGAATTTATGTCCAATTGAATGTTTGAAATGATACCATGTAGTTTGATTAGAGGTTGAATTATAAGAATTGATGATTTTAAATGACTAATCGTTTGTATTGAATGTAGGTAAATCGTCTTAATAGTCGGCACTACTTTGGAACGTACACACCAATTCGCACGCTTCCGCAATGATGCTAGTCATGGGTCTAAACTTTTATTGGATTGTTTTTCATTAAGTAGGGTATTTTGTCAATAACTTAACTTGGAAGTTTGTCGATATCGAAACTTTGTTGTTTAAGACTATGTTAGTTGTTTAAGAACTTCAAATTGTCTCGACTAGATATGATGAAGTTAGTGCAAATTTCACAAGTTGATTATTTGATCCGGTTATTTCTTTTGTCATTAAAGACATTCATGTCTTCAATAGAAATTTTTAGACCTTACATATAACCTGTTTTTAGACTGAGTTAGGCAATATGACCAAAATGACAAAAAATAGGAAAGGTCAGGGACCCATAGGAGAAAAATTGTATTTGAACTAAAGTGATAATTTAGATCAAACCTCAAGACTAAAATGACAATTTACTTATTATTATTATTGTTATTGTTATTGTTATTAATAAGATTAAAATGACAATTTATCTTTTTATTATTATTATTATTATTATTATTATTATTATTATTATTATTATACACACAATTAGATAGAAACATTTGGTACTGGGAACCGGTACCGAATTTTCCGTACGAATTATAATTGGTACCGATTTATAACTCACATTTTGGCGTTGTCGGTTCGGTACCGGTATTTTAATTTTACCTTTAAATACTGGTATAGAGCTCATCTCTACACCCATACACATAGTCTCATTTACATCACCATCACAACCATCGCGCCACCACCAAACCACCGTCACCACCACAGCCACCACCGAATCGTATAGAGAGAGAGAGATGTTATGATCTAACGTGGGTTTGAGGGTTTTTTTTATTTTTTACAGGTGGTGGTTGTCTGGTGGTACCCGGTACCAAATGATGATCCCTAACTCCATGTAATAATAATAATAAATTATAATCTTGAAGTTATGTGCCATTTTCGTCCTATACTTTATGTGCCATTTATGTCTCTGGGATAATTAAGTTATGAGTTTTTTTTAACTTGGTTAGTTTTTGGATTAAAATGCCACGTTTCAAGAATGTTATGAAGGAAAATGATACAATTTTGAAATTTGGCCTAAGATGACAAAAATGGACAAACCATAAGAACGTAATTAGGGGTGAGCATTTGTTATTACCTGACCCGACCCGAGTGTTACCCGACCCTACCCGAGAACCGACTCGACCGTAATATCATACCCGATTTACATACCCCAAATATAGGAGCGGTTCCGGTTATTTATCATATCGGGTATCTCGGTCCCAAGTATAATACCCGACCCTATATGTGTCTCATGTTCAAAACCGATGAGTTGAAGCTGTTGAAGCCATTGTACAAAGAAACTACATGAACGACCAATAATGAATGATTGAACTAGGTTGTATCGTGTATGACATTTAAGAATTAGGCAACGGGGTCATTAATTTCAATCCATTTAATCAAATTGAAGGTATGAATTCCATTACATTGTTTTTTTCTATGTTTGAATTCCTTTAATTGTTATTCATTGTCAATTGTAAAGCCTACTTTGAATTCATTTCTAACAACCTACAAATACCTTTGTGATATATAATTGTTTATGTTTCATGATAATTATTAAATTTGCAAGTTAATTAAGCTTCATGGATTGTTTATGTTTCATGATAATGTCAAATATCCATAGTTAAACTATTTGCACACCAAGTGTTCTTTAAAATGTCTAAAAGAAATATTTGACAAACATGTTACAAAATATTGATGTATGTGATATATTTCCTATTTTCATTGCCAAATGCAAAAAACTATCGAAAGATGTAAATAAATGATGAACTCACCACACCACCAGAAAGAATTAAACACAGTAAGTAAATGATCAAAAAAGCAAATGATGAATGATGGTTTGTTTTTGCCGTGAATTAGTTAACAAGGTTATAAAAATCATCTCAAATGGGCTACTTATACGAGCCCATAACCTAGAGCCAAAAGTCCGAAACAAGAAAACCTATATGTTACATCTTTAATAAATCGGTCCAGCTGTTTGATCTCGGTTTTTACCTTGTTTTTGGAGCGACCCGACCCAAGCCGGTTATAGTATAAATATTGGAACCGATTTCCAACCCTACTAGATTTGGTTCGATCCAGTTTTGATGTCTTTTCATATCGGTTATCAGTTAATATTGGTCCGGACCTATTTATGCTCACCTCTAAACGTAATGGCACTTAATATCGGTCTGGACCTACAAGAGCCTCTTGACAACCCTATAGCGTGGGTCCAACGCATGTACCGATTGACCAAACTACCCCAATTTAAACATTTAATGCCAAAAAAACCCTTTCTAATAACCCTAAGCACTATCATGCTCATATCACGTGACCCAAAGCCCCCAACGGAAGATGCTCCCTACAACCCAAAAACCCCAGCTTCAATACTAACACAAGAAACAAACTCCTACAACCGTCCGATTGCCCGCCACGTCACCAATCCATCTCAAATCATAAACCAACGGTCCAGATCAATCCTCTGGTATAGCTACTCTGCTGAACGAAAAACCGCCTCTTTCTTCTCTCTCCTCTCAAACTCGTAACTCAATTCCGAAATTCTTCAATTTTGATTCCGATTTTCGTTTGAAACATGTTGATCGGAGAAGAGGAAGTTGAATTTGAAGAAACTGTTGTTGATGATGTTGAAGAAGTTGAAGAAGATGACGGAGAAGATGATGATGAAGATGAGGATGAGGAGGAAGAGGATGATGATGATGATGTGCAGGAGGTTGTTCCGGAATCAGGCGGTGCTTCACACGTGCTTCCGGTAGATGACGGTGAGGAGGATGATGAAGAAGATGACGAGGATGATGACGGTGACGGTGAAGATGACGGTGATGATAGCGATGATGATGATGATGATGATGATGAAGAGGTATAGTTTTTGTTATCTTATACCTAATTATTCTTCTAGTAATCTGTGTTGATATGGAAATCTAGTTTTGCAATCGGTAGTTTATAGTTTTTTTCTGCAGTTTGACTGATCTATGATTTATAATTTTACCAGATCTGGTGATATCATGTTGATATCTACGTGATTTAACTTAATTGTTCTTCCAGTAATTTGTGTTGATTGTTTTAAATTGTGTATATGAATCTAGTAGTACTATTTCTTGTTAATTTCATGTGAATTCACAATTGATTCCATATTCTGAGTTATTTTTCTGCAACTTTACTGATCTATGATTTATAATTTGACCAGATCTGGTGATATAAACGTTTAATTTTAGCGTCAAAAATTTGATTTATTGCATGTTTTTTCATTCAACAGAATGTAAAACCTAAAAAAAATGATGAAGTATTGGATCCAAACTGTTATCCTAGCTTTTTGACGAATGTTTGGTAGTCTTTGAACAAAGATTAATTTGAGTCTAGTTTTGTTTAGTGTTTTTGATCATTTGCTATGTGGTTGACTCATATTTGTTTGTTAAATTGCTGTTTTATCTCACTAATTCTATTAAATATCGAGTGTAATCGCTGTGCCCTTGACCATTGGCTATGGCGCTAATTCATATTTGTTGGTCAGACTTTTGTTTTATTTTACTCTTTTGTTGATCAAAGTCTTAATGATTCTGGTTCTGTTTGTGCTGGATTTTGGTTGTCTAGTTTTTGACAAATGTAATGAACTTATGCAACTAGGAGGATGCACCGACTGAGTACTTGGTTCGACCTGTGGCTAACCCTGAAGACGAGGAGGATGCTAGTGATTTTGAGCCAGAGGAGAACGGTGCTGATGAGGATGCTGAGTCCGAAGAAGAAGAAGAGGATGAAGAAGACGATGGTAAGGTTGAAGCCCCGCCGAAGAGAAAACGATCAAAAGAAAGATGACGATGATGACGGCGATGGTGACGACGATGATGATCAGAGACCGTCCAAGAGATAGTGGATCCCATTTCCCGGCAGGCTGTCTCACTCAAGCATTTGATATGTTATCTACAACTCAGTTATTAGGTATAATAATCTAGTTTTGTATAAGATTGAACATTTAGAACTTTTGATTTGTAATCTTGGTATCTAGGTTGATGTTCTTTGCTCTTTGATCTGTACTCTTGGATATTTTTGGTTACTTCTGTGTTAACCTATAAGGCTATAACTATTGAATGTCAAAATGGTTGTTCATATCGGTCTTTACCCTCAAATACCGGTAGCGCACTAAACAGTACTGGGTGTCTTTGGTACGTGTACCCATTTTTGTGAATTTCCAGTATCGGTATCATTGGTACTGGTACCGGTCGGTACTTAGCTCATCTCTACATTTCTGTTTAGTTTTGTTTTGAAATATTAGATTTTAATAATCCCAACTATTTGTCGTTGCCGTCAACAGTCCCAACTTTAAAAATAACTACTGACAGTCCCAACTATTGACATATTGGCCATAAATGAACCCTGACTAACAGAACGCTAACGTCGTCAGTATCCGGTCGCCGGAAAAATGTTTTTGGCCAGAAAACTTATTTTTGGCCGGAATAGTCAACGTTTTCGTCCAAAACTTCTTTGTAACCTTATGACGGACCTTTAGGAACCTTTTTCTAGTAAAAACCCCAGTTATTGAAGTCGTCGGAAAACTCTTTTTTTTTTTTCGCCAGAAAACTTCCTTTTGGCCGGAAAATTCAACTTTTTGGCCGAAAAAACTTAACATCTTTGTCCCAAACCTCTTTGTAACCTTAGATCGGTCTTTTGAAAACTTTTTCTAGCCAAAAACAGTTTTCTGGCGACCGGAGACTAACGGCGTCAGCGTTCGGTTAGTGAGGGTCCATTGGTGGCCAATATGTCAATAGTTGGGACTGCTAGTGGTTATTTTTAAAGTTGGGACTGTCGGCGTCTAACGACGAATAGTTGAGATTATTAAAATTCAATATTCTTTTTTTTTTTTTTTTTTCATTTAGTGTGTGTGTGATTATCGATATGGAATCACTATGTGATATGGATCATAGGTTTCATAGTGGATTGGAATATGAATGGGTTTTGAATAATGTTTGGTTTATAAGTGGGTTTGGGAGATCTGACTTCCTCTGACCCAAACAACCCTTGTGTTGGAAATTATGTCATCAATATTTATATTTTGATCTATATGTTTTCTTTATAAAATGTAAAAAAATGCATTTTCTCTCATTTGTATATAGAAAATAGGGGTGTTCACCTGAATCAACCATAACCAAACCAGAACTTATTTTTTCTCATTTGTATCCCAACATTTATAGTTCTTCAATTTCTCACACCATTTCGCTAAATTTGGTGATTTTGCTACTACAGAATATTAATCTTCAGTTTCAATTCCATTCCAATCTAGAACAATATGCACTTAAAACCCCAATATTCTTCACTCCTAAAACTCCCTAAACCTTCAATCCCTTTCATCTTCAACACAAACCCTAAACCCCCCCAAAACCCTAAACCAAAATTAACCGAATTCGACGTCTTAAACAGATTAAACAACGAACAAGACCTCAATTCAGCCACCCAATTCTTTAAATCCATATCCAATTCAAACAATTTCCAACACACAACCCTCACATACCAAAGAATGATCCAAAAATTAGGGCTAAATTGCGACACAAACGGGGTTCAATATCTTCTCCAACAGATGAAATTGGAGGGTATTGATTGCTCTGAAGATCTGTTCGTGAGTGTTATTCAATGTTACAGAAGAGCTGGGTTAGCAGATCAAGGGTTGAAGATGTTCTACAGGATTCAAGATTTCGGGTGTAAACCGAGTGTTAAGATATATAACTGTGTTTTGGATGGTTTGTTGGATGAGAACAGGTTTAGTATGATTAATCCGGTTTATACGAACATGAAGAGAGATGGGTTGGAGCCGGATAGGTTTACGTATAACATCTTGTTGAAAGCGTTGTGTAAGAACGGTCGGATTGATGGTGCACGCAAGGTGCTCGATGAAATGTCTAAGAGAGGGTGTTTGCCGGATGAAGTTAGTTACACAACAATTGTTTGTTCCTTGTGTGATGTTGGTATGGTTAAGGAAGCGAAGGAGCTTGTTGCGAGTGTTGGTGGGGATTTTCCGATGGTTTCGGTGTATAATGCGTTGATTATGGGAGTGTGTAGAGATGGTGATGTCAATGAGGCGTTTCGGTTGATGGATAAGATGGTTGTTGATGGGGTTGAATTGAATGTGATCACGTTTACAACGATAATAAACACCCTCTCGGGTTTTGGTGAAGTTGAATTATCGTTAGCTATCTTGGCGAAGATGTTGTTGAGAAACTGCAAACCGAATGTGTTCACTTTCACTTCTTTGATAAAGGGTTTTTGTGCAAAAGGGAAAATGGAAGACGCGTGTGAACTTTACAACAAAATGACCCGAGAGGGCGTTTTACCAAATGTGGTTACATACAACACGCTAATAAACGGGTTTTGCTCCATTGGGAATATGCAAAAAGCCGTGTCTTTCGTTAGTGAAATGGAAAGACAAGCATGCCCGCCAAATGTGACCACGTATGGAACATTGATCAACGGCTATGCGAAGTGCAAGGACGTTGTAGGGGCAACGGAAACATGGAACAAGATGATGACACAGGGTTGCAACCCGAATGTGGTGGTGTACACATCTATGGTGGATGTCCTTTGTAGTAATCTCATGTTTGACGAAGCGTATAACCTTATGAACAACATGAACTGCGCACCAAACGCTGCAACGTTCAACGCATTCATCAAAAGTCTCTGTTCATGTGGAAAGGTTGATTCAGCAATGAAGTTGTTCTTTCAAATGGGAAACTTGGCTAATTTGACAACGTACAACGAGCTTTTAACGGGGTTTTCAAAAGTCAACGACTTTAAGGCCGCGTCTGACCTCATACTCGAGATGGAACGAAATGGAATCGGGCTTAATTTGGCCACGTACAACAGGATTACTAACATGTATTGTTGTAACAATATGGTAAATGAAGGTTTAAAGGTTGTGGCAAAGATGGTGGTGAAAGGGGTGAAACCGGATTTGGTAACTTTTAACATAGTTATCCATGGGTGTTGCAAGTGTGGCAAGGTTGACCTTGCGGGTCAACTTTTGGAGTCAATGAGCCGAGATGGTTTACGGGCCGATTTGGTTACTTATACGAGTCTCGTGCACGGGATGTGTGGGTTGGGTGGTGTGGAAAAAGGGGAGGAGTGGGTTTGGAGAATGGTGAATGATGGAGTTTGTCCTGATAAGGGGATATGGAGTGTTTTGGTTAGGTATTTGATGAGTAGAATTGGGTATGGAGGTGCAATAGATTTGGTTGATAACATTTTAATTAGTTAAAAAGATATATGTAAAACATAAAAATGTTACACCAATGACACTAGATGATGCATTTCATTTGTTAAATCTTATCAATACTCGTATTGAGAAAATATGTCATTACACTAATAGTTTAAATTGAGACGTCATGGGCTCAAGTCCCATAAGGAGTAAAAAATAAAATGTCAATAAAAAAACACCCATAAGGAGTAAAAAATAAAATTTGTCAATAGAAAAAACACTAGTAATTTAGACTTGAGATGTTTTCATGACCACCACCATCGCCTCCAACATGCCACCTTGTGTTCATTCACTAAACAAATTTTTTTTTTTTGCTCAAGCGCATTTGAACTCACCACAATTCAAGCTCTTTTGTTTGTGGTCAAGTTGTTCAAAACTTACAAAAAGTGAAAAATAAAAGAAAATACTTTATAAGGAAACACACAAATCCATTTATCACATGTAGATAGCCTGTCTGAGCTACGTGGGTCTTGTTAATCTTATATGGTTTTAAGTGTGTTTAGGTTGATCAATTTAGATCCAACCAGGAATGATTCACCCGTATGTAAACATTCGCCAACTTAACAACTCTAGCACCTCCCATTTGATCCCTTTCACACGACCTCCATTAACTCGAGCAAGGGGGAAGCCCCCCCTTTGTGGATTTAGGGGTGCTCAGAAAGGTGACACTAGACCTGAAGGGGTATGATCCCAAAAACCTTACGCCACGCAGACTTATTTGCCAAAATAAGATTTATTAGAACTCTGCGCCAAATATCCAAGAGAGGAAATCGTCATTTAATTACCTTGCGCGGGCTCGCGCAAGGTTCAAAGTTAACCTTGAACATTCTTGTTTGATAATGCTTCATTTATACCTTGCGCGGGCTCGCGCAAGGTTCAAAGTTAACCTTGAACATTCTCGTTAAGGTTCAAGTTAACTTGAACATTCTCGTTTGATAATGCTTCATTTAACTACCTTGCGGAACATTCTCATTTGATAATGCTTCATTTAACTACCTTGCGCGGGCTCGCGCAAGGTTCAAAGTTAACCTTGAACATTCTCGTTGGATAATGCTTCATGCACAAACCTTGCGCAGATATTTATATCAAAGCAAGCATCCACCAAATGTTGCGCTAAGCAGCAAGGAGAAGAAGGAAGATCAGTTAACTAACTTGCGCTTCTCGTGCAAGGAAACAATAAATCCTGAGAAACTTTCCCTTAGCAAAATCCTTGACTTGGTGCAGAAGCAAAGGGAATCTTTTCTGTTGTAACAGAATGTACACGTGGCGAATAATAGATGGGTAACAACTGTGAAACCTTCTAGAAGCCATTAACACCCAATCGTGCAAGCATCCTTTCGGTTATAACCAATTGCCAATGCAGCATCTGGACGGCTGAGGAAGATCACGGTGATGACATGCTCACATTTATAAGATGTAGTGATCTCAGGTTGACACGTGGCACCTCCCTAACCGCTAATGAGCTCACGATCCGTGTGCACTAACGGATTGCCAACAAACGTTAACGGAATAGCAAAAGATTCCGTTAAAGTTAACAATCGCTCTTTTTGGCGCCAAACACCGGCTATAAATAAGTAACTAGGAGTTCAAGGAAAGGTATTCATTCTCAACTACTCTCTCACTTCGATACATACTTCCGACTACCTGTACTTATTCTCACGCCAGAGGGTGGTCACGGAGAGAACCCCCTTCTCCCTGTGGCGAGCTAACGGTGTTCTGTTTTGCAGGATCAGCAGAAGTACTGTATTAATCATCATCCATCGTGAAACCAAACGGAGGGTTAACCCTTTTATGCAGAGCCCATTCCATAGATCTACTTATATTCCGGTCTAGTTGATCTAGGGTTTCTTCATTGGCGCCCACCGATTTCGATTCTTTCTTGTAACATTCGTCGAAAAACGGGTTTCAAAACCCGCTTCGTTTAATAACCAAGTATTCAGTTATAAATTTTCGTTGCGTATTTATTGTTCAGATAATTTTAAATAATACATAATTAATAAACATTTTAAAATTTAAAAACCAAAATTTATAAATAATAATAATAAGTGAATAAAAAATAAAATGGAGTCGCCGAGTCTCGGACCCGGGTCTCCCGCAAACACAAACACACAACACACCACTCCGCCACACACTTCACTTGTGTCAAATACAGAAACAAACAACATTTAAAGTAAAACCCGAAAGTCAAAACCGGTAATCAGCGCGCCCAGAACTCGCAGTCGCCGGAAAAACCGAGATTTCCGCAATTGTGACTGTTTTTCCTTTGACTGAAATGCGTAAACTGATTTCGACATCAGTTATAACCGATGCCTAACAATCAATTTCAGTCATAACCGTCGGAAACCTTTGACCGCGAATCATGACCCAAATTCGAACCCAATTCAGCCTGTTCTTCCTTATAAATACCCACTCAAACATCTTGTAAACCTTTCGCTCAGAACCGCACTCTCTTTCGAAGCTTTATTCCCTCCAAAGCTCGTCGCTGGAGATTTTCATTTTCGTCGGAATCGCTGATCAGAAAACCGCATTCGTTCTTCAGACGGTATAAATGTCTAAACCTTCTTGCTATCTCTTGATTAATAATCTAATTGCTCAACACAATAATCGAAACTGTAAAAACAGTTCATTCAGCCGGAAATCGCAAATCAGAGCCGACGAACTTGCCGGAAATCTGAAGAAAACTCTCCGTCTTGGTATACCATATTCCTTAATCTTTATTTTCCTATTCCATTTCAATTGATTATAAGGTTGTTGGTCGAATAAGCAAAGACAGTCGGGTTCACTGTTCTGCATTCTTCTTAACGAAGAAGACGAACTTTAAATTGTATATTAATGTAATTAAAATCGAGTATTTAATCGGGTTAGACATATAGTCCAGCGGTGGACTGTGTGCAAATACAAAACACACGTCCCGGGTTCGAATCGCACAGGTTACCGACTTTCAGAAATAAAACTAACATTTTTAAAACCTAATCAGATCAAGTCACAGTATATACATAAGAGGAATATAATCCAGTAGTTAAACAGATTAGACACACAGCCCAACTGGTTGGGCTGTGCGCACTCGAACCGAAGGTCCCGAGTTCGACTCCGGGTCTCTGCAACCGGTTCGGCCATATTATAACATTTTTAATAAAGACTAAATATGGTTAGAGTCAGTTAGTATATAAATATAATTAAAACCAAGAATATTTCGGGTTAGACACGTAGCTCAGTCGGTAGAGCTGCGTGCACGTATACGAGAGGTCCCGAGTTCGAACCTCACTCACCGCATAGAATAAACATAGTCTGACCGGTCAGACCCGGTCAAACCTAACAGAAAGTCAACCATTTTTTTAATTTTTACTTATTTATTTAATTGAAAAATCATTTAAAAATACTTAAAAATAAGATTTTTAAAGTTAGAAAATTTCCTTAAACTCACAAAAATAAATCTAAAAATCCCATTAAGAGCACTAACTAAAAACATTAATCTTAAATAAAATTTATTTATTTATCGAATCATTTCGTTATTATTTAGGTTAGTTTTTCCCTCGTCGGTTGAATCATAAATTCGTGCGCATTCATCGTCATCAAAGAACGCACCCACGGTGAGTGAATCTCTACCAATTCCCCGTTTTAATCATATTTTGGGGTGTATCATGTGTCGTACCATTCTTTTATTTTATTGAAACACTTGTGCATATATCATATCCGTGATCAAATGTGTATCAATTGTTGTGTGAATTATATGTAGATTGGATTTATCATTTTCAGTGCACGCATTTCATTAGGCCCATCAGTTCCCCGTGGGATACGGGTTGAGCATCAGGAGCCTCATTAGATCGGCTCCGTTTGATTGAGCCTTGATCTCACATATATCATCATTCATGTCATATACTCATCCAAAGTGGTTTGTGATTGTTTATCTATATATGTTTGCTCACATGTGATTATTGCACGAATTTTCTTTATTAAATAAAACAAGAAATTAGTAAAAATGTTTTATCAAGGTTCACTCGCCAACTTTTGTTGACCCAAAATCTCCCCCGTTTTACACATGATACATGTGATCTAGCTGAGACAGGAAACACTTAGGAAGGCCTAGAAGAATAAACAAGTTTATGCTTTGGAATAATTATGTAGTTTCATTTTCTTGTAATTGTATCAATTTTGTTTTGGATATTTAAGTTTGTAATTTGAATTTAATAAATATGAAACATCTTAGTAAAATCATGAGCTTTGGTGATAAACCCATTATGCCCCGACTTTTATTCCGCTGCGGGTCGGGTGTGACAGATTGGTATCAGAGCTTGTGACTATAGGGATATAGGATAGGTTATTAGACCCTTAGAGCCTATACTATAGTTGATTAAATTTTAAATTGTTTATGCGTTACATACAAAATTCATGATGTTTATATGTTTTATGTTTATTTTCACACTCAATGTTATGCAAGCACGCTCACAAATACATGTTATTATGCAATGCTCATCATGAATCATATCCTCATAACATATCATATCCATGAGAACACACACACCTCACGATTCCCATGATTTTTGCAATGATTTTTGTAATTTTCAAATCACATCAAAGTGAGTTCTCATGACGGGCATGTAGTAACTGGAAGGGTACGAGTACCGGTAGTCGGAACGTCCTGTCTAGGCTTGGCATTCGTATAAATCCAAAATAAAGGACCAGTTTGCCTACCTGGGGACTAACGATGAGAGTACGAAGGACCTATTAGGCCAAAGCATGCTATACCAAACGTCGCGTGAACTAACCCCACTTTGAGTTGTCATTGTGTCTACACCAGGACACCCTCCTACCATACATCTCGCAATCATGTTTTACGATTTTCATTCGGGTCGTGCGAGTGTTAACCCGCCGACACCAATGTGAATCCTACCAAGCCCAATAGTCATGGGGGCCCACATGACTACACAGGCAATGGTATGGGGGACATTGGAGGTCCAAACATGAGCAAACCCAAGACATCCTATGGATGTAGTTAAATTATTGCCAATTATGTTGTTTTTCATTCTTTTTACGACACATGACACCTAGAAAATTCTTAAACTCACAATCTTCCTATGTATGTTCCTGTAGATGTCGGCTAGGCAACTACGTGGAGGTAGAAAGTCAGGAAGATCAAATGAACGCTTGGCCACACAAATTGCTAAACAAATGGCCGCAGTGCTTCCTGACATCGTGATTCAAGTTCAACAAGCTCTCACCGCAAATCCCATCAACCCTCCCAATCAAGAAGACCAGAGCGTCGCCAACCCTCCTTCCAAAAAGTGCTCCTACAAACACTTCAAATCTTGCGATCCCCCAAAATATGAAGGGACCGAAGGTGTTACCGCCCTCCTTCACTGGTTTGAAGAAATGGAAAACACTTTCCTCAATTGTGATTGTCCCGAGGATCGCAAGGTACGTTATGCAACTGGAAGACTGTTTGGGGTAGCCCTTACCTGGTGGAACACGGAAAAGGGTAAGCGAGGAGTTGAAGATGCCATGGCCTTAACATGGGAAGAGTTAAGGGAACTCATGACAAGACGCTTCTGTCCAAAAAAAGCGAAATCAAAAAGCTGGAAGACGAATTCCACACACTGAAACAAAAGGAAGGAGATCACACTTCCTATAACAAGAGATTTCTCGAGCTGAACCAGATGATCCCCAACTTGTTCACCCCCTTGTACCGCTTAGTCGAACACTACATTCGAGGCCTCCTCTCGAAAATCCAAGATTCGGTTTTAAGCACTTCGCCTGCAACACTTGAAGCCGCAATGGAATTAGCTACAGAACTCACTGAGAATCGCATCCGAAATGGCAAATTCAAAGATGAGAAGAAGAAAGCACCCATTGAGGCCCCAACTCTAAACCACCCCGTCTCCTCCTCGTAGTTTGCTGGTAAGAGGAAACGAAACAGCAAGAATTTTGCTGTCACTCAAACCAACCCTCCTATCACTGCTGCACCAATCACCCAAATTGCTCCTTCAGCTGCACCATTCAAAAAGCCATACACCGGCCCACACCCAAAATGCAACCGTTGTCAATACCATCACCCTCCCGAAAACCCCTGCCAACATTGCACAAGCTTTGGCCGTGCGGGTCACACCATCCAAACCTGTCGTACTCTTCAACGAATGAACCGCAATCAACCTCCAACCCAAACCCACAATCAGATAGTGGGCCAAGCCCAACAACCCTTACTCCTACCATCTGCACAACACGTAGCCCAACCTTACTACCAACCCAACTACCCCATGATGCAACCCATGCGAGCTTGTTACAACTGTGGGGACCCAAACCACTTCAGGAACACTTGTCAACGCTTGGTGAACATCATCCATGCCCAAGCTCAAGCAAACCCGGTAAACCAAGCTAACCAAGCTCCTCCACCTGCCAGAGGAAGAGCTTTCAACATCAATGCCAACCAAGCTAGGGCTGACAACAACGTGGTCAACGGTACGTTTCTCATCAATGGTAGTTATGCATCCATACTATTCGATACTGGCGCGGATAAGAGCTTTGTGTCCTTAGAATTCGAACCTATCCTCAACCAAACTCGTGTTAATCTCATGGAATCTCTAACGGTGGAAGTTGCTGACGGAAAACCCGTTTCATTAAATTCTATTATACGTAATTGTACCCTCACTCTAAACGATCACGACTTTCCAGTTGACCTCATTCCTATGAAGTTGGGAAGTTTCGATGTTATAATCGGTATGGACTGGCTCAGCCAGCATCACGCTGAAGTAGTGTGCCCGAAAAGTTCATTCGCATTTCTCTTGCAGACGGTCAGACCCTACGTATTTTTGGGGAAACCCCTTCGAAAGGACTCAAATTAATGTCCTGCCTTCAAGCCCGAAGATATCTCCGCAAGAACTATGTCGCATTCCTAACTCACGTCGTCAAAAAGGGAACCAAGGAGAGGAAACTCGAAGACATCCCAGTTGTGAAAGAATTCCCACAAGTCTTTCCCGACGACATTTCAGGACTTCCTCCTGTGAGAGAAGTCGAATTCCGCATCGATCTTGTACCTGGCGCTACACTAGTCGCAAAATCTCCTTATAGGTTAGCCCCATCCGAAATGCAAGAGCTGGCCAGTCAACTGCAAGAGCTGACTGACAAAGGATTCATACGTCCTAGCTCATCGCCTTGGGGTGCACCTGTTCTTTTTGTGAAGAAGAAAGATGGAACGTTTCGCATGTGCATCGATTATAGAGAACTCAACAAGTTAACGGTTAAGAATCGCTATCCACTACCTCGCATTGATGACCTCCTAGACCAACTTCAAGGCGCCACCTCTTTTCAAAAATCGACCTTCGTTTTGGTTATCATCAGCTCAGAGTGCATGAGGAAGATATCCCAAAGACCTCCTTCCGGACTCGTTATGGTCATTACGAGTTCATGGTCATGCCTTTCGGTTTAACCAACGCCCCCGCTGTCTTCATGGATTTAATGAATAGAGTATGCAAACCCTACCTCGACCGTTTCGTCATAGTCTTCATCGATGACATTCTTATCTACTCCAAGTCTAAATCCGATCATGAGCAACACCTTCGACTCATCCTTACACTCTTAAGGACTGAAAAGCTTTACGCTAAGTTCTCAAAGTGCGAATTCTGGTTAGGAGAAGTACAATTCCTTGGACATGTCGTCAATGACAAGGGAATTCATGTCGATCCTTCAAAAATCAAGGCAGTGCAGGAATGGCAAGTGCCACGTACCCCTACCGAAGTAAGGTCATTTCTTGGTTTGGCTGGTTACTATCGACGATTCATCGCCAATTTTTCCCGTACTGTTGTACCACTCACGGCCTTGACTCATAAAGGAAAACCCTTCATATGGGGACCTAAACAAGAGGAGGCCTTCCAAACTCTAAAGCAAAAACTTTGTGACGCACCTATCCTCACACTCCCTGAGGGTTGCGATGACTTCGTAGTATATTGCGACGCATCAGGGCAAGGGCTAGGCTGTGTATTGATGCAAAGAGGAAAAGTGATAGCCTATGCCTCTAGGCAACTCAAGGTTCACGAGAAGAATTACACCACCCACGACCTGGAACTTGGAGCCGTTGTGTTCGCTCTCTAGATATGGAGACATTACCTCTACGGTACTAAGTGTGAAATATACACTGACCACAAGAGTCTCCAACATATTTTCAACCAAAAGGAGTTGAATATGAGGCAACGAAGATGGGTCGAACTTCTCAACGACTACGACTGTGAAATTCGGTATCATCCTGGCAAGGCAGACGTGGTGGCCGATGCGCTCAGTCGAAAAGGTTATGCAAACTCCATTCGTCTTCTATGTTCGCAAATCATAACCGACATCAAAGATCGAATCCGGGCAGCTCAACATGTTTCTGTAACAGAAAATGACGTACGCGATGAGCTGTCATGTGGAGCTGAACTAAAAATCGAAACCAAATCCGACGGCATTCTATACTATTTAAACCGCATATGGATTCCTGATCGCGATAACCTTCGTGATTTCCTCATGAATGAGGCGCACAAAACACGATCCTCTGTACACCCAGGAGCCGACAAGATGTATCAAGACCTACGATACACCTACTGGTGGCCTGGCATGAAAAAGGATATCGCTGTTTTTGTTTCCAAGTGCCTTACCTGTTCCAAAGTAAAAGCTGAACATCAAAGACCTTCAGGACTTCTAGTCCAACCCGAAATACCTGTATGGAAGTGGGAAAACATAACCATGGATTTCATTACCGGGTTACCTCGCACCTCCAGTGGGTATGACACCATATGGGTAATAATCGATTGCCTTACAAAGTCATCTCATTTCATTCCGATTCGCGAGGACTTCAAGAACGAGAAGTTAGCTCGTATCTACATTAGCGAGATCGTAAGCCGTCATGGTGTACCATTAAGCATCATTTCAGACCGTGATGGCCGTTTCACTTCACGCACATGGCGAGCCGTACAAACCGCCTTGGGTACACGATTAGACCTCAGTACCGCTTTTCATCCTCAAACTGATGGTCAATCTGAACGCACCATCCAAACCCTTGAAGACATGCTGCGAGCATGTGTCATAGACTTCAAAGGGAACTGGGACGCTCACCTACCATTAGTGGAATTTTCGTACAACAATAGTTATCATTCAAGTATCGGCATGGCTCCTTTCGAAGCTTTATATGGTCGTAAGTGCCGATCTCCAGTATGTTGGCACGAAATTGGGGAAGCGCAAATCACCGGTCCGGAATTAATTCAAGAAACAACCGACAAGATCCTCCAAATTCGAAACAATCTTCTAGCGTGCTCAAAGTCGTCAAAAAGTTATGCAGATAAATGACGAAAGCCCTTGGAGTTTGACATTGGTGATCAAGTACTTTTAAAAGTATCACCGTGGAAGGGAGTGGTTCGTTTTGGCCAGAAGGGAAAGCTAGCACCACGCTACGTAGGACCTTTCAAGATACTCAAAAGAGTAGTCCTGTATATACAAGCTTGACCTACCAGAAGAACTCAACAGAATTCATCCCACATTTCACGTATCAAACTTGAAAAAGTGTCTTGCCGATGAAAATCTCCATATTCCTCTAGAAGACATTCAAGTCGATGAATCGATGCACTTCGTTGAAAGACCAGTAGAAATCATGGACTTCGGTGAGAAGCGTTTAAGGCGAAGTCGTATTCCAATTGTCAGGGTACGTTGGGAGTCGAAACGAGGACCCGAGTTTACTTGGAACGTGAAGACTCAATGCGCGAAAAATACCCGCATCTCTTTCCAGTTATCACTACTACTTAAATTTCGGGACGAAATTCCTAAAAGTAGGGGATACTGTAACATTCGTCGAAAAACGGGTTTCAAAACCTGCTTCGTTTAATAACCAAGTATTCAGTTATAAATTTTCGTTGCGTATTATTGTTCAGATAATTTTAAATAATACATAATTAATAAACATTTTAAAATTTAAAAACCAAAATTTATAAATCATAATAATAAGTGAATAAAAAATAAAATGGAGTCGCCGAGTCTCGGACCCGGGTCTCCCGCAAACACAAACACACAACACACCACTCCGCCACACACTTCACTTGTGTCAAATACAGAAACAAACAACATTTAAAGTAAAACCCGAAAGTCAAAACCGGTAATCAGCGCGCCCAGAACTCGCAGTCGCCGGAAAAACCGAGATTTCCGCAATTGTGACTGTTTTTCCTTTGACTGAAATGCGTAAACTGATTTCGACATCAGTTATAACCGATGCCTAACAATCAATTTCAGTCATAACCGTCGGAAACCTTTGACCGGAATCATGACCCAAATTCGAACCCAATTCAGCCTGTTCTTCCTTATAAATACCCACTCAAACATCTTGTAAACCTTTCGCTCAGAACCGCACTCTCTTTCGAAGCTTTATTCCCTCCAAAGCTCGTCGCTGGAGATTTTCATTTTCGTCGGAATCGCTGATCAGAAAACCGCATTCGTTCTTCAGACGGTATAAATGTCTAAACCTTCTTGCTATCTCTTGATTAATAATCTAATTGCTCAACACAATAATCGAAACTGTAAAAACAGTTCATTCAGCCGGAAATCGCAAATCAGAGCCGACGAACTTGCCGGAAATCTGAAGAAAACTCTCCGTCTTGGTATACCATATTCCTTAATCTTTATTTTCCTATTCCATTTCAATTGATTATAAGGTTGTTGGTCGAATAAGCAAAGACAGTCGGGTTCACTGTTCTGCATTCTTCTTAACGAAGAAGACGAACTTTAAATTGTATATTAATGTAATTAAAATCGAGTATTTAATCGGGTTAGACATATAGTCCAGCGGTGGACTGTGTGCAAATACAAAACACACGTCCCGGGTTCGAATCGCACAGGTTACCGACTTTCAGAAATAAAACCAACATTTTTAAAACCTAATCAGATCAAGTCACAGTATATACATAAGAGGAATATAATCCAGTAGTTAAACAATTAGACACACAGCCCAACTGGTTCGGCTGTGCGCACTCGAACCGAAGGTCCCGAGTTCGACTCCGGGTCTCTGCAACCGGTTCGGCCATATTATAACATTTTTAATAAAGACTAAATATGGTTAGAGTCAGTTAGTATATAAATATAATTAAAACCAAGAATATTTCGGGTTAGACACGTAGCTCAGTCGGTAGAGCTGCGTGCACGTATACGAGAGGTCCCGAGTTCGAACCTCACTCACCGCATAGAATAAACATAGTCTGACCGGTCAGACCCGGTCAAACCTGACAGAAAGTCAACCATTTTTTTAATTTTTACTTATTTATTTAATTGAAAAATCATTTAAAAATACTTAAAAATAAGATTTTTAAAGTTAGAAAATTTCCTTAAACTCACAAAAATAAATCTAAAAATCCCATTAAGAGCACTAACTAAAAACATTAATCTTAAATAAAATTTATTTATTTATCGAATCATTTCGTTATTATTTAGGTTAGTTTTTCCCTCGTCGGTTGAATCATAAATTCGTGCGCATTCATCGTCATCAAAGAACGCACCCACGGTGAGTGAATCTCTACCAATTCCCCGTTTTAATCATATTTTGGGGTGTATCATGTGTCGTACCATTCTTTTATTTTATTGAAACACTTGTGCATATATCATATCCGTGATCAAATGTGTATCAATTGTTGTGTGAATTATATGTAGATTGGATTTATCATTTTCAGTGCACGCATTTCATTAGGCCCATCAGTTCCCCGTGGGATACGGGTTGAGCATCAGGAGCCTCATTAGATCGGCTCCGTTTGATTGAGCCTTGATCTCACATACATCATCATTCATGTCATATACTCATCCAAAGTGGTTTGTGATTGTTTATCTATATATGTTTGCTCACATGTGATTATTGCACGAATTTTCTTTATTAAATAAAACAAGAAATTAGTAAAAATGTTTTATCAAGGTTCACTCGCCAACTTTTGTTGACCCAAAATCTCCCCCGTTTTACACATGATACATGTGATCCAGCTGAGACAGGAAACACTTAGGAAGGCCTAGAAGAATAAACAAGTTTATGCTTTGGAATAATTATGTAGTTTCATTTTCTTGTAATTGTATGAATTTTGTTTTGGATATTTAAGTTTGTAATTTGAATTTAATAAATATGAAACATCTTAGTAAACATCATGAGCTTTGGTGATAACCCAATTATGCCCCAACTTTTATTTCGTTGCGGGTCGGGGTGTGACATTTCTCACCTTTCGTTTCGATTCATTTAGATCTGCAGCATCATGGCTGACGGATCATCTTTTCAAGGTCCTCGATTTGGGATTCGACGTGTTGTTGTCGGATCTCAGGTCAACGGACAAATAATTGAGGATTCTTCCGGCGAAGCTAATGCTCAGTATGATCCTAATCATGCGAGTATTCCTGTAACGCCGGCGGCTCCTCAGGTCTATGTTACGTCGATTTTACCACCTGGAGAGACTCCATTATCGTGGTTAATCAAATCTCAAGCGACTCTAAACGCTATGTATGCTCAGTTATGTGCTCAAACCGGAACTCCAGCTTTTCAAGCTCCGGTTAATGCTCCTCAGGTCCGTGCTTCGCCGGCACCTCGAGTTTTGAGTTATAATACTCAAAGTCATGCTCCTTCCCCTTCGCGCATGCCTGAAGATGGAACAGTATTCTAAAACCAGGAATGATCCTGTTCATTCTGGTAATAGAAGGCAAGGAGACAACTTTCAACGTCGCGCACCTGTCCACTCTCGTTTGGGCCCGCGGTCTTCGCAGAAACGAGACACCCAACACGATGAGCTTGATAGAACCTATGAAGAGGAGGATAACGCAAGTATTTTCAATCGACTATTGCGGATCATGCTAGTTACAGGCCAAAAGTACGTGCAGTACACAATCCAGAAGCTGAGCATGATTACAATTTGGTGTATCGCCCAACTGAAGCAGCCGAGCAATCAAAGTTTACCAGGGAGATAGCAATGGCTCCGTTGGAGCGAGCGAAATTACCATCCAACGTTGGAAAGTTTAATGGTTTGACCGTTCCTGATGATCACATGCGCCTCTTTACCGGTGCAGGGTTACTTGGGTGCTGGACATTGCCAATGTGGTGTCACTTTGTACAAACCCTTACTGGCGCTGCGCGTCTTTGGTTTGATAATTTGCCGGAGGTAAACTTTTCTCTTGGAATGACTTAAAAGAAAAATTTCTTACACACTTTAGTCAGCAACGGCGATATGTGCGCGACTCCTCAGATGTAATGAACATCTGGCGGAGGGACGATGAAAGCCTCAAAGATTTTATAACACGTTACAATAAAGAGGTGTTGGAGATTGGAGATGTCCATGAAGACCTTATACGCGCGCAGTTCAAGTATGCGGTAAGGTGCGACGAAATGATTAAAGTGTTGTCCGGTACAACTGGCCTTCCAAAAAACTGGGATAAACTCATGGCGGCAGCCAAGGTCTACGCCCAGACTGAGCGCAACTTAAGTTCTAACAGGCCACCTCTACCTCAGAACCGTCCGCAAGACCTGAGTAGAGGTAGTCACAAGTATAAGAGAAACTGGAAAGAGTCAAGTCAGAATTCGTATTCTCCGTATTCACCAATTGATGCGCGAGCAACAATCAACAAGATAACAACTCAAAAAGCAATTAAACAAGAGAATAGGGAACGTCAGTGGACTCCCTTAACGAAGTCGCCGGCTGAGGTTCTCAGCACTGAGAATTATCAGTTTAAACAGTCGCAACCAATGAAAAACAAAAAAAGGGCAAGACCCAAATTTGTTCTGTGACTATCATAGAGACACAAGCCACACAACAGATAACTGCATCAGTCTGCGCTCGGAGATTGAGAAAGCATTAAAGAGTGGGAAGCTTACACATCTAGTCCAGAATATGCGCAAAGAGATTAAACAGATTACGCGCGAGAACGAAGGGCCTAGTAACAAGAAAATGAAACAACACGTTTCCATGATTCAAGGTGGATCATCGCGCAAGCGTAGCCTTCAACATTTTCAAAACAACACTTGGCGCGAACAGCAAGTCATTTTTCCTATCGTTCCAGGAGGTCCTCAAGAAGACGGACGAGTAGTTATCACCGGTATCTTTGGGCACTACTAAACAGACTATATGTTTATAGATCTGGGTAGTTCGATGGATATCATGTATGAGTAGTGCTTCAAGCAACTAGATCCTGAGGATAAGGCACGCTTGGAACCAGTTGATTTTCCATTAACTGGGTTCTACAATGAGGCTGTCTTTCTTCTAGGACAAATCCTTTTTCCTGTTACGTTATCTGATGGGAGGTGCTCTCGAACGAGTAACGTCAACTTCATGGTGATGCCGACAAATTCCTGTCATGATGTACTATTGGGACGCCGCGCGCAACGTGATTTTAGTATGATTACCTCCGCTCCGCATGCTGCTTGTGGTTTTCCGACACCAAATGGTATAGCTATACTTTATGCGCGGAAAGAAATCATGTCAATTGAGGAACCAGTTATGAAGGCTGGCAAGTCGTTGCTAAGCAACGAACTAGAAAAGTGGGTACTCAACAATAAGTACCCTGAGCACACAATCTTATTAGGGCCTGCAGTCAGTATTGTAATTCACGCAAAGCTTAAACTAATGTTGTTTCGCAACAAAGACATTTTCGCCTGGACACCTGCCGACATGGTTGGTGTCCCGCGCGATGTTGCGGAACATTGCCTGAATGTATTTCCATCAGCAGAACTGGTTGTGCAGAAAAAGCGCAGCCTCGGGTCAGAAAAGACAGAAGCAATGAGCGAACAAGTCACCAAGTTATTAAATGCTGGTATTCTGCGCGAAGTCGAATACCAGACCTGGGTGGCAAACCCAGTCATGGTAAAGAAACATAATGGCGGATGGCAGATGTGCGTAGATTTTAAAGATCTAAACAAGGCATGTCCGAAAGATTGTTATTCTCTTCCTGAGATTGACAAAAAGGTTGACTCATTAGCTTCCTTTCGGTGGAAATGTTTTCTAGATTGAAATAAAGGTTATCATCAAGTCTTGATGAAAAAAGAGGACGAAGATAAAACCGCTTTTCGCACGGAGAAGGTCATTTTTTGTTATACCAAGATGTCTTTTGGTCTCCGCAATGCGGGAGCTACTTATCAAAGATTGATGGATACAGTGTTTGAAGATGACATTGGGAAACCTGTGGAAGTCTACATTAATGATTTGGTCATTATGAGTAATTCAGAAGACACTATGCTAGACAACATCCAAAGAACTTTTGATTCTCTGCGCGAGGTAAATCTAAAGTTAAATCCAAGCAAATGCTCCTTCGACATGGAGGAGGGCAAATTTTTGGGTTTCATCGTCACCAAAGACGGTTTCAAAGTTAATCCCGAAAAGGTCGAGGCAATACAAAAAATGTCTTCTCCTACTACCATCAAAGAGATGCAATGTTTGGCTGGAAGGTTAGTTGCGCTAAACCGCTTCCTCGCCAATCATGTTGCAAAGTCTTATCCATTTATTCGAACCTTGCGCAATTGTACGAAAAGCAAAGAGTTCGCATGGACTCCTGAAGCTGATCAAGCTTTCCAGCAAATGAAGGATTGTTTAGTTCAACTTCCCACACTTACTGCTCCTCGTGAAAAAGAACCCATGGTCTTATATCTTGCTGCATCTGAGGTAGCAGTAGGTGCCGTCTTGTTGGTAGAACGCGCAAGGGTCCAGTCTCCAATTTATTTGTCAGCAAGATGTTGAACGATCCAGAGACAAGGTATTCAATCATGGAGAAATTAGTTTTAGCATTGGTCCATACTTCGCGTAGGCTACAAAGATACTTTTCTGGACATGTTATTACAGTTTTAACAAATTTTCACATTGGTCAAGTCCTGGCCAAACTAGATGTTTCTGTACGATTCGTGAAATGGGAAATAGAATTGGGAGGTTATAACATCTGTTATAAACCTAGACCAGCTATCAAAGGCCAAGTTTTGGAAGATTTCATCGTTGAAATTCCCGCCGATAAACTTGAAGAATGCCAAGCAATTCAAAACCCAGTCCCAATCATCAACAATAGAGCCTGGACATTGTTTACAGATGGCGCATCAAACAGTGATGGGGCTGGAGCAGGTCTTCGATTAATGAGTCCAGAGGGAGCAGAATTCACGTATGCAATTCGGTTGGATTTTAAAAGCACCAATAATGAGGCTGATTATGAAGCTTTCCTAGCAGGCGTATGCCTTGCTATCAAAATGGGTGCAACAAATTTAGAAGCCCATGTTGATTCATTACTAGTTGCTGAGCAAGTAGTTGGAACGTACGATGCAAAGGGAGATATCATGGCTCTATACTTGGCGCAAGCCAAGGCTCTTATAGCACAGTTCCAACAATTTAAAATCACACACGTCAAGCGAAGCGAAAACAAACATGCTGACGCTCTAAGTAAACTTGCTGCAACTAGTTTCAAGCATTTGGCAAAAGAGGTTCGCATCCAGGTTTTAAGTAATCCATCAGTCCCTCTCAGGCAAGTGACAATGGTCAAAGTAGGAGATCCATCATGGATGTCTCCAATAATGATGTATCTGTTGCATGGTTCTTTACCAGAAGATAGAGCGCAAGCACGAAAGTTACGATGCAAAGCCCTCAATTATGAAATGATTGACGGTATTCTGTACCGACGCTCTTACATGGGTCCTTCGCTCCGCTGTGTTGACAAACATGACGCGCAATACCTAATCAGGGAGGTCCATGAGGGGCTATGTGGCATACATTCTAGGCCGCGCATGGTCGTAGCCAAAGTGAAAAGCGCAGGGTATTATTGGCCCGGAATGTACGTTGACGCGGTAGAGATTCTGCGCAAATGCATGTCCTACCAAAGGCATACCCCTAAAACGTTGCGCCCAAAGAATCCTTTGGTACCCGTCACAACAGCTTGGCCATTTCAACAATGGGCCATCGACTTAGTGGGACCATTTCCGGATGCGCCCGACGCAGTAAAGTTTATCATTGTTGCGGTTGATTACTTCACCAAATGGGTTGAAGCCAAACCTCTAGCTTCCACTACAGCAATGGTAATTCGCAAATTCATCTGGGAATATATTATTTGCCGTTTTGGTCTGCCCATGCGCATTATTACAGACAACGGTCCAAATTTAACGGCTCAAGAGTTGCAAACATGGATGACCGAAATGGGAATCCAGCATGTTTTCGCTTCTGTTGCGCACCCACAAGCAAATGGCCAAGTTGAAAGCATAAGCAAACAGTTGGTTGACGGTATCAAGGCCCGCCTTGGCACAACACGGCGGGGGTAGGTTGATGAATTGCCTAGCATCTTGTGGGCACACCGAACTATGCCCAAGACTAGTACTGGAGAAACTCCTTTTAGCCTTGTGTACGGCACGGAAGCTGTGATTCCTGCTGAAATTGGGTTACCATCTCCAAGAATGCTAGCTTTGGAAAAACAAGATAACGAAGAACAAAGGCGCATCGACCTAGACTTATTGGAAGAACGACGAGAAAATGCAGCGATTCGTGAAGCTAAATACAAGTCCCAGCTTGAAAAATATTACAACAAATGGGTGCGCATCTGTTCCTTTTTGCCTGGTGACTTTGTTCTTCGCGATAATGAAGCGTCGAATGCTGAAAAACCGGGGAAGTTAGCCCCGCGATGGGAAGGTTCGTACATGATAAATGAAGTATTGGGAAAAGGCGCGTCCACTCTGAAGCGTATGGACGGATCCAGCGTTCCTCGAACCTGGAACGCCCAACAACTACGCCGATGTTATATGTAATCTCAGTCCTCTAAGCAACTTCTGAGCGTTGCGTAACGAGACTGCTTACTTTATTTTGTTATGTAATCTTAGTGGCAGCCATAACTTTGCGCTTTATCAGTATGAATAAAATACTTTGCCACTACTTACAGTCTTGTATATGTTCATTTACAAATGCATGCAATTCCTTTGGATAAACAAAAACACAAACTCATGAGCCACAAGCTAACTTAATACTTACGCTCACACATGAGAAGAAATTGTTCATTTGTCTAACCTACACAAGTAATTGGTCCCATGCAAACATTGTAAAGCTGAAATATATTATATTCACATCCACAATACTTGCACAGAAGTGCAACGTTACAAGTTATCATACAGTAAAAAATTACGAATTTCCTATTCTATGGACTTGGTTCCCGCCTGCTTCTCTGTTGAAGAATAGATCTCCTTTAGCTTATCAACAAAGTCGTCTTGTTGCAGCGCAGCGTCCACAAGGTCCATAATCGGAATTTGCAATTGATCATATTTTTCTTTGGCAGCAGAATAAATGGTGGCAGTATTTAGCCCATGCATGGCAGCACGGCTGGTATCCCATTCGGTCTTCAGCTCATGGGCCACGTGCAAAGTGCATTCTCTATAGCCCTCGGCATGACCGTCATTGCGCACTGCCATCATCAATTCTGCCACTCTCTCATCCAACTCCGTAGAGTTAAGGATGACATTTGCGATCTGTACACAAATACAATCAGTATATGTTGCGACAATCAAACCAGACATATAAAGAAAAGGGAATATTACCTCCACAATGCCATACTCCCGCAACCAGGTAAGCTGGTTCATGAGGAATTCGGCCAAGCTTTCTGCGGTAGCGCGAGCGACCTCCGTGTCATTAAGTTTTTGTTCGCCTTCAGTTAAACGGTGGATCAACTCGGCTTTCTCTGTTCGGTGAAGGTTGATATCTTTCTTCAAACTATCAACCTCAGCTTGCAGCCGCGCCTGGTCAATGAGCATAGCAGTTAGATCATCAATTTTTTTATTCTTAAGAAGGAGAGTCATTTTGGTTGATACCTCATTCTGCTCGCTCCTTTCTCTGTGTAAGCGCGCCTCTTCTGCTGCCGCAACTGCATCAGCTTTCTCTTTTTTGAGTTTCTCAATTTCGTCGCGTAGAGAAATTTTTTCTTTGTTGTCACGCTCGCAAGCCTCCACAAAGCGCTTGCGCTCGTCCGCATATTGCGCAGCAGACGCCTCACACTTGCGCTTCCAAGACAACGCAGCCGATTCTTTAGTCTTATTCTCTTCCTCAAACTGGGCCTTTTCCGCCTCAAAATCAACAAGCATCTTTAACGTCTTCTCTTTCTCGAGCTTGGCCTTCGCCTTCTCAAGCTCAACCTCGTCCCACTCCTTGTTCATACTGCGCCATTCGCGCACAATTCTATTTATGGTGGACGAGGCAAGGGCAGACTCTTGCAGATATGACTCGTAAGTAGCCTCATGGTCTTTTTCTTCCTGGTGCTTCACCTCCGCTGGCGGGAAGATGCCCTTATACCACTCCCGACAGGAGTGCCAATCAGTGAAAACATCGCCCTGCTTAACTTTCCACACGGGCTGATGAATCGCAGAGGCCCGCCTCTCAGAATAAGAGCGATAATAATAATCCCCAGGCGTCTCCTCTGGGCGAATAGGCGACTCTTCTTCCGAATCCTCAACAAACACAAAGCCTTCGCTTTGTGTTGAGGGTCTGGCTCCCTTGTATATCAACTTTGACGGTTCCCCAGCACCTGTAGCCATATCTTTAGCCTGCTCGCCAGCAGGATTCTCAGTATCAAAAATTTTGGGCTCTTCTTCTGGAGCCACTTTCTCAATATGTTCCGGGGCGATGGGGTCGGCATCAAGAACATGAGTTTCTTGCCCCGCATCTCCCTCCTCAACATTCTCAGGCCTGCGCGGCAATGGTATAGCAGATGAGGTGGCCGGCGGGGCCTTCACCATTTTCTCTGCAAAGCATATCAATAAATACCAAGTATGAGATTCTGCGCAACTTTTTGACAGAAACGCGCAACAAACTAACGTACCAGGTGAAAATTTCGTTGCAAAGGCATCCAGATTGCCCTTCTTGCCAATGCGCGGGCGCGCAACTTTTGTTGGCGCAGGGGCTTTGGTTTCCGCCTCCTTCCTCTTCTTGGAAGTGCGCTTCAACGCCTCTTCCGGGCTAGAAGGTACTTCCAAGGGATCATCTAGGTTCGCAGCTGGAAGAGAGGAGGTGTCAATGGGTTCAGGCTTCGGTTTCTTCGAACCTACAGGCTCAAGACCCTCCAGTGAGTCCGACACCACCACATAATCGCACCAAGAGTCAGATACGAGACGCGTACCTTTCTTGCCCTCAGCTTTCGCAGCAGCTGATGGCTTGGTTTTTTGCTCTGGGTTAGAAGGGGGAGGCGCAACAGCTTCAGCAGCAGTTGGTTTGTTCTTCTTCTTCGATCAGGGCCTACGCCCAAGTTTAGCAAGTCACCTACATAATCAATCATATTGAGCAAAAGGTTGCGCAATTAGTTATATTGCAATATTACTTAGAAAAAATGTTCAAGAGTAATATTGCAATATAAACTTAGGCTTTGTAAGAGCTTAGTTACCAGTTTTCGAAGAAGGTTGCGCCTCCAGATCCTCCTTCTTGGGCAACTCAAAGTTCCCCAAGATCTGCGAGAACCAAGTTTCTTCGCCATCAGCAAGAGGCACGACGGCCGTTTTCCCTCTCTCTCTTGAAAGAGACCAAGTAGAGAGGCGCAACTACATAACAGACATTTTTGCGTCAGTACATATCTATTGAAAGATATTGCTAGGAAGTTAAAAGGTTACATACCAGTTCCATCTTTGGTATACACCGGTTTTTTCCCGCGTTCCTTCTTCCAGAAAATACTCATCCCGGCGGCGATGAGGGCCCTCTTTGGCTATTGGGCACATCTTTAATATCTTGATACCATACCTCGTCGGCAGGTATGGGAAGGGTCTCCAACTCGATCTCATCACCGGCCCGGAACGTCATCTTCATCAGGATCACCGCCGCCTTGATGAAGAAGAACTTTTGCTTCCAGTCGTGGTAGGACTTCGGCGACACCAACAGCAATCTTTTGGCTTGCACACGCTGTTGGAACGAATAAAAACCCAACGAGCAGTGCAGCTGGTAGAAAACCCTAAACTTCTCGACCGACGACACGATCTGCATCGACCGGCAAACGAACACAAAATGCCGTATCCTCACCATTCCCATTGGGCTCAACTGAGAAATGTGAATCTTGTAAAAACCGAAAATTTCCAGCAAGAAATGGGTCACCGGAAGCCGGAAGTTCCGTTCGGCAAAATAATCGTAAAATAATGTAATATAGCCGGCCGGCGCATCAGCCGCTGTGGCATTCGCCACCGGAAAAAATGCCTTCCAAGACGGAGCAAAGAGAAAGTTGGTGGCAAGATTATCAAAATCTTTCTTCGACCACTTCAACAGTGGCAAACTTGACGATGACATCTCAGCAGAACTTGCACCGGTGGCCATAACTCGAACTTTGAAGAAAACTTAGAAAACTTCGAAGGTCGCCGGAACTTTTGAACACAAATTTCTCTCAAAGTTGTAATTGGGTGAATAAGCAAATGGATCGTAGATCCCTTTATATACTAACCGCAATTAATGCATGATTTGACTGCAGCGACCATCACGTATCCCCAAGTAACCGCAGGGGCTAGTGGGGAACAGTAACCGCCCCACGCGCGCGAGTGTCGCCGAAAAGCATTAAATACGGTAAGACACGTACTGTCGACAACCTGTCAGCAGTACCACCACGTCTCAGGAACGTGCGTCGTCACCAACTACACCATCCAAATAAGTGACACGTGTCTAAGTATATTTGAAATTCAAATACTTTTTCAAAATTCACTTACGACACGTCATCAAGATGCATAAAGCAACAAAAACTAGTCCTTACCTAGCGCAGCACATTTAACTTAAGTCCAGTGCTCCACCTACTTTTTATTCTTACATAGGAGCAACACTGGACTGGGGGACTTGAAGGGGTATGGTCCCAAAAACCTTGCACCAATCAAGGAAACCATACCCATTAGTAACTTCTAAGAAAACTGCGCGCAGACTTCTTTGCCAAAATAAGATTTATTAGAACTCTGCGCCAAATATCCAAGAGAGGAAAGCGTCATTTAACTACCTTGCGCGGGCTCGCGCAAGGTTCAAAGTTAACCTTGAACAATCTTTGGATAAATGCTTCATTTAACTACCTTGCGGGGGCTCGCGCAAGGTTCAAAGTTAACCTTGAACATTCTTGTTTGATAATGCTTCATTTAACTACCTTGCGCGGGCTCGCGCAAGATTCAAAGTTAACCTTGAACATTCTCGTTAAGGTTCAAAGTTAACCTTGAACATTCTCGTTTGATAATGCTTCATTTAACTACCTTGCAGAACATTCTCGTTTGATAATGCTTCATTTAACTACCTTGCGCAGGCTCGCGCAAGGTTCAAAGTTAACCTTGAACATTATCGTTGGATAATGCTTCATGCACAAACTTTGCGCAGATATTTATATCAAAGCAAGCATCCACCAAATGTTGTGCTAAGCAGCAAGGAGAAGAAGGAAGATCAGTTAACTAACTTGCGCTTCTCGTGCAAAGAAACAGTAAATCCTGAGAAACTTTCCCTTAGCAAAATCCTTGACTTGGTGCAGAAGGAAAGGGAATCTTTTATGTTGTAACAGAATGTACACTGGCGAATAATAGATGGGTAACAGCTGTGAAACCTTCTAGAAGCCATTAACACCCAATCGTGCAAGCATCCTTTCGGTTATAACCAATTGCCACATGGTAGCATCTGGACGGCTGAGGAAGAACACGGTGATGACATGCTCACATTTATAAGATGTAGTGATATCATGTTGACACGTGGCACCTCCCTAACCGCTAATGAGCTCACAATCCATGTGCACTAACGGATTGCCAACAAACGTTAACGGAATAGCAAAAGATTCCGTTAAAGTTAACAATCTCTTTTTGGCGCCAAACACCGGCTATAAATAAGTAACTTGGAGTTCAAGGAAATGTATTCATTCTCAACTACTCTCTCACTTCAATACTTACTTCCGACTACCTGTACTTATTCTCACGTCAGAGGGTGGTCACGGAGAGAACCCCCTTCTCCCCGTGGCGAGCTAACGGTGTTCTGTTTTGTAGGATCAACAGAAGTACTGTATTAATCATCATCCATCGTGAAACCAAATGGAGGGTTAACCCTTTTATGCAGAGCCCATTCCATAGATCTACTTAGATTCCGATCTAGTTGATCTAGGGTTTTTTCAAGACCAGTCGTTTTTGTGAAGTTGGACTAGTCCTACCTTAATTAGACAAGAAATTAGGCCATATGTAACTCCATTATATCTCATCCATATCACATTAAATTCTATATATGAATAACAAACTTGTGTCATAATTTATTCATGTTATATTACCCAAAGTTATATTTTATAAAAAATATTGAGTGGGTTAGTGAGTCATGCGTGGACATACATCTCCTTCCATGAGACCATGGGTGTTCTTGCATTGGCGAAGCTTGACCCCCCTAATTTTTCCAAAACCGATAGGGGGGGGGGGAGGGGAAACGTATATACCTAAAAAATTTATATACGAAAGTATTATTCATGACAATACGCTTCGAAAAGTTCGGGGGGTGGGGGGGGGGCCCGCCACAAGCCTAAGCTGCGCCCCTGTGTTCTTGGCGACAGACAAATCAAGCCACCACCGTCAATGACAAACCAAAGCGATACTACGTTCTTACCGCAAATATGTTGGTAATCTGTTAATGAGTTCTTTACCCACACTATTTTCTCCAAGTACATTTTTCGACGGATTAGTGATGGTTACTACATTTATTGAAAGTCCACCATTTGTGTTGTCACTAAATTTCCCTTGATCTGTAACTGAGAAGAATAATAGTCCCTTAACTTTCCTATAGTGATATAAAATTTTATTTTGGCCAACAATGGATACCATGTATTAATATCCTTATCTCCAAATGAGTTATAACTCACTCACTTGGTATTGGAAGGGAAATGAAAATTTAGTTTTGAGGCTAGAGATTTCAAGTTTGAATTTGATTCTGGCCGGGTTTTACTACAATAGGCTTTCGGGCGTCGGTTTTCATCGAAACTGGTGATGGTGGGCTTGGGCTACCCAGCGTTGTTTGTGATCGCGAGCGTATGCGGTCGTTTTTGCCATTGAGTTACCCCGAGTAGCTGAACTTTCAATTCGTTGGCCGTTAAAAAAATATTAATATCCTTATCTAATATCCGGATCAGTGAATTCCATGTATTAATATTCAGACCACAAGATTAGTGTAACAACCCGTTTTTTCGCAGCTCGTTACTCTCGTTATGCCTAGCACCAGAGATTCGGATCATAATGTAAACTATATCGCTTACTACGCTACATCGCATACTTTCGCACTACATCGCTTATTTCAAGACTATACATCGCATTTCACAACACTTACGCTTACAACGCACTCGCTAGTACTATGATAATTGCGTGGTGTTCCCAAGACTACTCGCTCTCTTACACAACAACACGACACTCACAAGACTTGGGAACTGAGATGCGTACTATCTCGCTTATTTATTTATTTAATTATTTATTTACGCAACGCTTAACACCTCGCTAGAAGACTTAACGCACTTAACCTCTAAAAAAATAAAAATATTCGTACGAAAATTATCAATTTCGATTATCAATTTTTACGAAAATGGAAATTTTCATACGAAAAGGGCATCTTTTTCGCTCCAAAATGGCATTTTTTCGCACGAAAATGACATTTTCGCACGAAAATGTTGCTAGAAACTACTCCCACCCTCTTCTCCTATAATTACAACACTTAGACATTCGTGCTCCTCTGCTGATATTCCGCACCAAAACGCTCTCTAGCTCGCTTTCTCTGTTTCAAGTAAGAAGACTACGTTTTTCACCGGAATCACAACGATTTCTACAACAATATTACATGGGTTTATCTCCGATTTCATCTAAACTTTTTCTTTTTACAAAAACCTTCATCTTTTTCATCAAACTTTCTGATTTTAACTTAGATTTACACTTAACTGAGTATGTTTGAGTTAACCTTGGTTTCTCATATCTGAACCCTTGTTGTTTCGAGCTCACAAAGTGTTTATCCTAACAAAACTGTTTTATAAATCGATTTTCACACAAAAACGGACAACAACCGACTAAGGTTTCGTTCACTAAATAGTGGAACGAAGCACTGCCAAAACCGTCATGAAATGGACTTGAAAATACATCTGTTTCAAACGCAATCCCAGTCCCGAATGCACCGAGACGCAAGAACAGTCACTTGTGCGATCTGGACTGGCTCGCGTGAACCATACTTGGTTCACACAGCCTAGTCCGAGTTCATACAAGAGACTCACTCGCTCAAAAGACCTCTCCGATGCTAGGTTGATCAGTAGCCTAAGGTTGGAGGGATGAACACTCGATTTCCCGAAGAAAGACACGAAAACACTCGATTTTGGACACGAAACAGACAATTTTGCATGAAATTTTTGGCACAAATATGTTTCTCCCCGCACGACTCTCCGTTTCGACTGTTCCAACACTCTTGAATACTGATGCACTTCTGTTCCTACGCAGGCTAAACCAACACTCTCCTCACTACATTTATCTCGGTGTTTGCTGTTACGCACCCACTGTGAGTATACTTGACCCCTTTCCTCTTTAAACGCAATTTTCGGGTGTAACATACGTTCATATCAAAACACACAACACGAACTAAACTGATTATCTCACACGAAAATCCATTATACATGTTTACCCATGATGCTTGATACATATATACTAGGACACTTTTCCGTTAACTCCCACCTTAGCTAGTATGGTACTATAGATTGGCTGACACCCGACGTGGTCTTGCTAGGAAGGACACATCGCGCTTACCAGCCTTCTCGCGGAACTTAGCATGTGAAATTTTTCTTGTTTAGTTTATATGTTATGTGAATCATATTTACGTATATGGTATTTCGCGACGCTTTTCTCTACTACGTTATTATATCAAAACCTGTATGCTCGCCAATACATTTTTGTATTGACATAATATTAACGTATGTTGAAGGTTAAACACAGGTTATCTCGAATCAAGATTAGGACTCTCTAAGTTGTCTACTTTATTTATTGTTTGAGAAACTTTGATTTATTTCAATTATTGTATGAATATTTGTTTAGTTTTATGGGAAATTGAACCTTGTTAAATATTGTCATATAGTAATTGTTATGTATTCTCTTGAGCAATCTGATTTGCTTAGTGCCGCGCCCCGATGATTCCGCCATCGGTTGGGGTGTGACAATTAGTGGCTAAGAAACCACTTACAATTTTTTTAGAAAGGTTAATTGTGTAAATCAATTGGAAAACACTTTGGTTACACAACCCCTTTCCCAAGTTTGAATCCTTCGCAATGTGTTTCTCCACAAGGGTCATAACATTTTAAGGTAAGTCGTCGATCAGAAGCGGATACCTCAGACAGAAACCCTGAACGGGAAAACCTCCTACCTCACCTCAACCAGTTAAGTTAATTTGAGGGTCGTTGGCTGAGAAACCACCTACAAACCAAAATTGTTGGCGTGTATGTGTGTGTGTGTTTTTTTCTAATATAAGGATGAAAAGAATAGGAACTATTTACCTTGGCTCAAATTACAAGCACACTAACATCATGCCAATTAAAAATTTAATGTTTATTTGTTGATATTAGGATTTACTGTTTCAAATTAAAATTTTAACTAGGATTTTAACCTACGTTTTGCGATGGGTAGCAACTACTAAACACTACTAGTTTTATAAATACATGTTACCCGAAATTGACACGTGGCAGATGACACAACTAAACCTTGCTGCACGCGGATGACGTCCATTTGTAAACGGTCTGCATGGATCATCCGAAGCTGCCTATAAAAAGAGGCTTGAGAATCAGTTTGAAGTTACGATTCCCACACAATTCTCTCTTGGATTTGTTGAACCTTATTTAATTTAGTATTTATTTTTAGTTATTTAGTGTATTTATAGTTTTACTAATTCTTGATTTGTTATCTTTTGTGATAAGAAAATCTAACTTCTGACTAACCAAATTAACAAACTTAACAAAAATATTAGGAGTGCGTACAACTTCTGGTACCTAAGCAGACATGGTGGTAAACCAGAACTTACGATGGTAAACCAGAACTTACGAGTAGACTTCTGGTATTGAACCAAATCCTATTAGAGGCTTCTGGTGCTAAACCAGACCAGGGTGACAAGTTTCAGATAAAGCACCCGATCGGCTGAAAGGCTTCTTGTATTTCATCATATCGTTCAGGAGGCTTATGGTAAAGCACTAGATCCATTTGGGTAAAAGGTTAAGTTAAGCTAAAAATGGGTTGGGTAATCCAACAAAGTAGCGCGATACTAACCAGGACAATTGCTTTGTTTATTTGATAACATCACTAGTTTGTGTTATTCACCTAAGTGGATCCTAACCGGGACCATGATTTTAACTTGAGGACATAAACTAGAGATGTTAGAAAAAGAAAACAATGAAATGTTTTTAAATCAGTTTCACTATAACGTTCTTGTTTACTAGTTCAAGAACTCGAGCTAGGGATGGTCCAATAGTCTCTAAACCGACATATTTAAACCAGTCTATCATTATGTTCCAGTTAAACTATGGAAAACTGAGGTAACCTGACAAAGAGCCTCCTCCTATTTTATCACTAAAAAGATAAGAGCCTCCTTCTATTTTATAACTAAAAGATAAACAAGAAACTTGCGCTTCAACGAACGGACACGGTGATGGTTTGGTTTATCCCACATTTTCCAAAGGATTGTATCCCTTAAGTAACCGGACTAGGAGCTACATGCTAGCAGTCCGAAGACACCCAGATGTAGACTCTAGCATTTGCGGGAGCCTTCCTAGTGATCCATTAGGTTGCCAAGACAATTTTACCTTTAACAATTAGGAGAATTCTAGGTTAAATGTTAGTGACCATTCACCTTAATGTTTTTCACACTAACTCAATATAATACATTAACATTAAACGAGCGAGTCTAATCCAATAGAAATACTTGTTCATTACAATGGATTCTCTAACCTACTTTATTTTTTTCCTTATGATTAACCTTTTAAAACAACCTCCACTTTATTATCTTAAAATCGGTCAGACAACATCAAGGGTTGAGTAAGGGAAGTCGTGTCTTTGGTTCGATACTTGGTTCTTATCTATACTATACTACGCTACAATACGTCAGCTTGTCTATTGTGTGTATTTTATTTGAAACTCGTTATCATTTTATAAATTTAATACTTTGATAAAAGTGTTCAAAGTATCACCTAACAATCACTACTAAAACAATCGCCATTACCTACCTAGCCATTACTCATTAGGTCGAAGGTTGTCAAGCCTTCTTTCTAGTCGGTGGTCACACAAGAGAACGAAACCACAGAGCAGTTTTGTGGTCCTTCCAAAATCACAGTGGCAGTGGGTTATTAACTCAGCGGTGACGACGACTCAAGGGGTAAAACCCTAATCAAGCCGCTGCGTCTCACATGATTCCGATGGCAAGGGATACGACGACTCAAGGGTTCCAAGACTCTAACCCTAATCATGAACAACCGGCTTCCAAGGGTTGATCGGTCACAACCCCAAACTGAAAACAGTTAACCAATTCCTTCAGGATGGAGAGAGCAATCTACAACTCGTCTTTAGTGCACCCATGTGACAGAACCTCGGCTCTGATACCATTATCACACACCCAAACGAAAGCAATAAACAAGACACGAGAATTTACGTGGTTTATATCCAATGTGAATCCTACGTCCACAACTGCAGCTAGGTTTTTCTCTATTCACTTAGTACAAGATTACAATTACAGGATATGACGATATATATGCATAGGATTAGGTTTTTAAACTTGGTGGCTAAAACTAAATATGGCCCTAACTAAATTAATAAACTAACCCCCTTTGTTTTCTTCAAGTCGACCACAAGCCCAAAGGTGCACTACGCATTGATATAAACAAGTTGAGGCACTACTAACACGTATAGTCCTTATGCACATGAGATGAGCCTAGGTCGGTAACAAAATAAATAATGAGGAATGGTTATAATCAATGTTGTAAAACAAGGTTTCCAAAGCTGAGTACTCGTCGAGTAATCGCTACAAGGTACACTGCTGAGGCGACTTTTTTCAACTCCGCCTAATTACTCCAAATCGATCAAAACGGTCAACCTCGGCCATAATCGGATCTAATAGGTCAACACACGTTGAGTTTGACTTAAAAAGAATAAAACATAACTTCTATGTCTATCATATTAAAGAAAGAATACCATTTTTGAATGCATGAATATCCATTTTTAAAATACTTTACTATTTGAACATGTATTTTTTTATTTATATTAATATCACATATTTTGTTATAAATATTAGTCAATCTATAATACTTGGCATATATATAATCATGGGCGTCGCTTAGAGGGAGGCCGGGGGCGCCCGACCCCCGAACTTTCCGCTCAGCAGTGTCCGGTATGTCTTTTTCGTATAGAATTTTTAGGTATATAGGTTTTCGAACCCCCCGGTTTTATATCTCAAGCTTCACCATTGTATATAATTCCACGAAAACTATTTTTTTTATAATTTAACTTGTCCGAGTACTCCTTGAGTACTTTCCGCCTAGGCCGAGTACTCTAAACTCACCATTCGACTGAGTAGTGAGTGCCTAGCGACTTTTGCAACCATGGTTGTAATTGCCTGTGTATCATAGATATGTAATTCCTTATTTATGTATGAATAAGTATGTAATGTAGTATAAATTATCTATGAACTAAAATAGAATTGTTGGGACTTGGGAGTGCTTTAACATGTATCGATTAGAGGCTATAGCTTGATCAAATAGGCAAAATATTGTTATTTGTTTAGACACTTTACACTTAGTTAGATGTTGATGGTGATTTTTAGATTTGAAAGGAACGTGTTAGAAATAATGCCGATAAAGAGTATTGCTTTTTGTAAGAATAAGTGTAAATGGGTGAGTAGTTAGTAGATAAATCACCTAGCCGTGTAACTTACTAGATGAATTGGGAATCTTGAATACCAACTTAGATAAGTCGCTTAATAATCTGTTCTGTACCTTCTTTGTAAATAAACTTGTTTATTTTGGTACAATGGAAGCTAATTTGGATCATAGACCCGCACGCTCATATCTATCTTCATTAGGCAATAATGTCTATACACCAATTCAGGAGGAAACCCGATAAATCTGGGAAAAAAACTCTTTGTGAGAATCGAACCTAGAACCTAATGGTATTCAAGCCTTATCCCACCCTTAAAATAGTTTTTCTTAATATATATATATATAGGGGTTGGTTAACGTACAATTTGTGTTAGCGTACGCTGCGTACGAGATTGAGTTACAACATGCGAACTTCATTTTTCACATGCAATTTTTTAACATGCTATTTTTTCAGTTTCACCATGCTATTTTTTATATTTTACAACCTGTGACTTTTTAGTTACAAAGTTTATAACATGCGAACTTCAAATCTCGTACGCTCGTACGATAAGACATATTGTACATTACACTTTCACTATATATATGTATACATACATATATATATATATGTTGGTTATTGTACAATAGGGCTTATCGTACGAGCGTCACGATTGGTTTTTCAACGTGCGACTTTACTTTTTAACATGGGATTTGTGCTGAAAACAACAACATGCGATTTCTCAACTTCACCAACATGCGATTCATCAAATTTACCAACATGCTTTTTTTTATAACATGCGATGTACGACCACCTATTGTACGTTATACTTTCTCTCTCTCTCTCTCTCTCTCTCTCTATCTATCTATCTATCTATCTATCTATCTATCTATCTAGGATTAGGGTCAAGGGAAAACCCTTCCGAGTTGTGAGAACTTAGAGAACTCGGCTTTCTCGTGCGAGTTTTGCCACCCTTTTTCCACACCCCTATATTAAAATGTTTAAAAAGACTGTCGTAAAAAAATTTAAATTATTTTTGAAGTGGTGTTTTTCGTCCCCTTACAGTAGGTGTAAAAAGTTGATTACATAATCATGACATCACTTTTTACAGCATTTACGGCTGCCGCAAATGAAAAAAACAAATAATTTTTTTTTTTGAAAAAGTTGATTTTTTTAGGATTTCTGGTACATTTTTTTTGAAAAACATTTAGTAAGGCCGAGTTCTCTAAGTTCTCACAACTCGTATAAGTTTTCATTTTACCTTAACATATATATATATATATAATATATATATATATATATATATATATATATATATATATAATGAAAACCACCACGAGTTGCCAGAACCGCGAGAACTTTTTGATAGGCGGCGAGTTGGGCCCAATTTTTTTTGCACAAACGTAGATGAAATATTATAAACATATCTGTAAAAAATTTATTTTTAAAAATTGTCGAGTCAGTAGTCAAATGACTGATACAAGTTTTTTTTGACGCCTGACGTAAATTTTATATATAATTTTATGCCAGCCGTAAAAAAACTTGCATAAGTCAAAACTACCGCCTCAACAATTTTGTTTTTTACTTTTTTTACAGATGTGTTTATAATATTTTAATCTACGTTTGTGTAAAAAAAATTTGGTCCAACTCGCCCCGGATCAAAAAGTTCTCGCGGTTACCAAAGTTTTTTTACACAAACGTAGATGGAAAATTTATAAACACATCTGCAAAAAAAGTAAAAAAAAAAATTGTTGAGGTGATAGTTTTGACTGATGCAAGATTTTTTTTACGCCTCATTCAAAAATACCAAGTCGACAATTTTTAATTTTTTTACAGATGTGTTTATAATATTTTCATCTACGTTTTTGCAAAAAAATTTGGCCCAACTCGCCGCGGATCAAAACGTTCTTCCGGTTCTCGCAACTCGTGGTGGTTCTCATTTGAACCGAAATATATATTTTTATATATATATATATATATATATATATATAGTGGAGAGTTCAAATGAGAAGAAATCATAAATTAAGAATAAAAAGAACAAAGGGTACATAGGTAATTTAAACCAAGCATTTAATTAGTTTATTTTGCTATACAATTTAATGAACCCTAATTATTTAATGAATCTATACTACAAAATAGTTGTGCACCTTACAACATAAAAACATTCATGCACATGATTCTACATATTCAAAGTTTCCTACACAATAGAAACAACGTTTCCTACACCACAAAAACAGTGTTTTAGTGTAGGGTACATAATGTGTAGGATCCCAACACTTTTGATAACTTTGCGAATCTTAATAAAATACGTGTAGGACACAACATTTTTAAATAATTTCTCACTCCTAATAAAATTGGTGTACGACACAACACATTAATGGTGGTGAAGGAGAAAATTATGATGACATTAATGAGACTTGAGTAACCATTTATAATATTTAATAGTATTATATATCAATTGTCCATCATACCCTTATTAATTAAATCATTAATTAAAAGTTGACAAAATGATATCTAAATTCACAACAATTGATCAAAAAATTATAGGGCTTAGATTAATTTAGTTTTCTTTTTGTAAGAAGATTCTTCTCAAATGAACCTTTCCCTATATATATATATATATATATATATATATATATATATATTGAACTCTTCTACTTATTGTGAGTATGATTTAGATTGTTCAACAAGTTTAACTTTTAGCAAAACTCAAATTTGAAATTACAAAGGTTTTGATGGATGTATCCATATAATAGAGTGAAATTATAATGGTTTGGATGGATGTATCTATATTAAAACATTCCAAATTATAGAATGATACAGGTTAGTATGCCATGGTTTAAGAGTACTCTAATATTGTTGTATGAGGTGCTCTGTGATTTTAGACATTAACAACATTTAAGTGTAAGGGGTCACGCACATGGACTTGAAATGATCACCAATTAGCTAAAGAGCCACAAATAACAAGTACTACATGCTAGCCACAAATACTTAAGATTTATACCCCTTTACAAGTCATGTACATGTAACATCTTGGTCAATGGGTCCCTCTTTTCTTCATCGGTCTACATACATCTCACATCATGACATCACTTTGTCAATGTTGTAAAATTTGAATCCAATCCACTAAACAAGACTAGCTGCTTGTTAGGTACTTGACATAAGCACATTCAAAACTTAGAATTAAGTCGAGCTCAAACTAGCTTGGGTTTTTTGTTAGACTTTTATAATTAATGAACTCGAGCCTGAGCTTCACGTATCAAGAGCAAGCTAGCTTGCGAGCTTAAACGAGTTCTTTTACATATATATAGACACATACACATAGATTTTTATGTATTAATATTTATCTAATTTATATTGATATAATAACTACCATTATCTATCTAATTTATATTCATATAATAACTACCATTATATATATATGACTCGTTTAAATAATTTATATAATATCTATCATTTATCTGATGAGAACTCTCATAAGTTGTGAGAACTTGAGAACTCTTTGAAGAAAAGATTTTCTTTTTTTAATTTTTTTTGCCAAAAATTTTAAAATCATGTAACTTAAAAAAAAAATAAAATGTAGCCTAAGGCATTTACACCACCCTTTTTGGCGGGTTACACTATTCGTAAATTGTTGTTACTCTGATGTAAATTTTTGTATATGATAATTTTTTTTATTTTTTACCTTTTTTTTGAAAAAGTTGCATGATTTTAAAAAAAAATTGGTGAAAAAAAAAACCTTTTCTTCAACAAGTTCTCGTTTTAACCATTCCCAGTATAAGTATATATGTAAATATTTATAAGAATGAATAAGTAACAAATAGATAATTAGTAAATAATAAAATAGTGGATCCCGAGCCCTAGAAATAGATTTCTAAACAAGCCGAGCTCGAGCTCTCTAAGTTAAACTGGCCAAGCTCGAGCTTAAACGAGCTAGGCTTGGCTCGTTACCCTACTAATCTGATTCAAAGTAACTGGGACTAATTTAGCATTAAGTAGACTAGACGATCGTGTTCCAGATAGTCTTCCACATCTAGGATCATCGTTAAGTTTGTGTGTTTATTATCGTCAAACACGCGTTAGTCTACTGAGATGCAAATTAATCTCCTTCGATATGGGAACGAATCATCTATTTGTCTTCATTTTGAAAATCGCTTTGCAGATAGTATGTGATCACATTTTATAATTCATAGTAGTCCAGAAGATATTAAGAGTAATCTTAAGAGGATCTTGTTCAAGTTTATAGTTACTATACATCTATGATCTATCCCTCTTTATATTAGCAGTGGATGTTCAAATGGTTGTTGTGACGTTCATGAAACAAACTAATTAATTAAGTGACAAGTATATAATTTATCTCTAGTTACCTTAGAAAATAATCACTACTACATGTAACAAGAGGGCATTTGTGACAAATTTAGGACGGACTTGTGAATAAGATATCCGTTACATAAATTTTCACAACAAATTTCTGTCGTAAATCGATAGCAAAAAATATGTTCCAAAATCGTTGAGAAAAGATGTCGCTAAAAATCGTTTAACAAAAAACTTCCTATCGCAAAATTTATCTCATATAGCAACAGAGCTCTATAGTCGCTATGTAGTCGCAAGTTTATTTATGTAGTAAAAAATCAGTGGGGAACCTATTTAGATATTATTATGTTATCGCAAAATATTTTAGGACGGTTTTAACTGTAAAAAAAAAATTCTTTCAAGCTGTATTAAATTAATCAACATCTTGTTTTATTGAAAATTAATAGTGGCCTATAATTATTGAAACAAAATAGAAAAGAATCACTAACTTAATTTTTCCTAAAAGAGTACTTTATGATAATTAGGGGAAGTATTTTTGTTAATAATAGAATTAATTAATCAATTATATTTAAAAAATCTTATTCCAGATAAAGAAAATAAAAGCATTATTTAAGTTCAAACTAAGAAACAAAAACTATTTATTACAACCTTGTTTTTATTTGTCAATTGTTGGGCAAAGCCACATGCAGAGTATATAACAACTATAGCAATAATTAGTTGCCACAAATCACAAAAGCAAATCTAAATATTCAATTTTTAAAGCAATCATCTATGCCACTTTTTAGAAAATTCACTACCACCCTACGTTAAGAAAATGAAAATGAGCATCAAACTAATTAAGGCCAATAAAACATGTTAAGTATTTTGGAAAATAAATTGAAAGGATCATCAAACATGGTGAAGCTGCTCCCAAATTAAAAAGGCTTAAGATTGGATGAGTAATTAAAGACATAATAGTAATAATAAATACATATATAAACATATATGAAAACAGTGACAACTCACTAAGCATATACCATCATTGGACATATGATCAAACTTTTTTCTTGTTATATACAGATGGTGGTAATAGTCAACGTAAGTTTCATGGCGGCAGTGAAATGAAATATTGGCATTTTGCACATAAGTCATATCATAATTCTGTAGTGAGTGTTTTAAGAGACCTAGAGAAATTAGGACTCACAGAGGTGTCAAATTTGTAGTGCAAATTCACAATATAAGGCTGATGGGCATGTGGAGAGTCATTCCTGTGGGATAGGCCGTCATATAGGACGCCACATCCTAATCCTTCAAAAGACGCCCCTTCTAGCTTTTTCAAGAGGGTGGAGGATGGACCTACCTACCTTAGTTTATTTATTTAATTTTTTTTGAATTTTGTTATCTAATCTATAAAATGATTTTAAATAACATATTTTTATTAAACTAACAAAATAAAAAGCATTACATTACTTAGAAAAAAAATTACACTACAAAAAATTTATAAAGAAAGACTAGATTTAAAAAAACACACTAACATAAATACTACTCGTTATCGTCTTCGTGACCGTCCCCGCCGTTTGCGTTGTTCCATATGTATTCTATCAAGTCGGCTTGAAGGTTTGAATGCGTGAACTCGTTGGTTAGCGAGAACGAGTTTAAATCCTGTTGCCCCTGATCAACCGGGACAGAATTGCCGATAGATGCATTCTCGTTATACTCACAAATCGCCCGACCTTCGTTTTCAATAATCATGTTATGGAGCAAAATGCAAGCATACATACTAAGGCGCAACCTCTTTGGTGTGAACGCACGTGCCGGTTGTTGAATGATTTTCCATTTTCTTTGTAGAACACCAAAACAACGTACGATGTCTTTTCTTGCCCCTTCTTGATGCTTGGCATTTTTTTTCCTTTTTCATCCTCCGGGTATGGAACTGTCTTGAAAATTGTAGAGTAAGACGGGTAAATTCCGTCAGCAAGATAATAACCGCGTCTATATTCCACCCCAGAAACAGAAAAACTAGTGTCTGGACCGGTTCCATTTTATGATGTTGGTGAATATCGCCGATTGGTATAAGACGTTAAGGTCGTTTAATGAATCGGGAAGACCAAAGAAAGTAGCCAGATCCACAAATCTTGCGATGCCACGACCTCTAGTATTAATGTTGGATGGCCGTGATCGCCCTGTGTATATTGGCCCCGCCAAGCATTCGGGCAGTTGTGCCACTCCCAATGCATACAGTCAATACTACCGAGCATCCCAGGAAACCCGTGCCGTGCTTCATGAGCTTGGTACAATTGTTGAACATCACTAGCGTTTGGTTTCCGCAAATATTTTTTGCTGTACAGTTTCACTACAAACTTGCAAAACTTGTACATGCATTCCCGTGTAGTTCTTTCCGACATCTGTAAGTATTCGTCCATAGCGTCGGCGACAGTCCCGTACGCCAGTTGCCGAATGGCAGCAGTACACTTTTGTAAAGTGGTGAACCCCCGTTTGCCACGAGTATCGTATCGCAACGTGAAAAAAGGGTTGAACGCCGCCAAGTCATCGGCAATCCGTGTGAATAACTGGCAACTCATACGGAACCTACGCCTAAAAATCTTGGCATCGTATAGGGGTGCATCCGAAAAATAATCGTTCACCAAATCTTGGCATCGTATACGAAACCTATGCCGAAGCCAGGCCTAGGGGTCGGTGTGGGGGTGCGGCGTCTGGCCATGCAGGGCCTATGGCGGCCCCCATACCGGATAGCCTAATCTCCAACAGGGCTACTTAGGTATTCATGAGTTTACATACAAACAATCACTTGAAGATCATGGAAAAACTTATTAAATAGGAGAAAACTAAAAAACTCATAAAAAAGGTTAAAATCACACCATTTTTTTCTTTTTCTTTTTTTTTTTTTACAATTTTTGCATGTAAATATAGCATTTTTAAGATAATTTTGTTTTTGAAAAAAACAAATAAAAAATTAATTAGTATTATACATGTGCAACATATGTTATGTTGCATATGCATAGGTTTCTTTTCCTTTTTTAGTTAATAAGTATGTTGTATATTCTTCTTATTTTAAAGGCAAATTAGATTTAAATAATTCAAACTTTCTCAATTTAGCCGATAATAATCCCAATTCAGTTATTTGCCGATAATAATCCGAACTGGTCCACTTTTGGCCGATAATAGTCTGCCCTTAAAAATAGCTTAACTAAGTTAAGTTTTTTATGAGGTTTTGGGGATTTGATCAGAACAAGAATACGAGTCGATTTATGTAAAAATTACCTCGAAACGATAGTCCAAACGGCTTGATTTTTGTTAATTGGAAGTTTAAACACCCGAATTAAAGCACCGTTTGTAGCAGTATCCCGAAGTAAATTTTACATCAATCAACTCGTATACTCGTTCTAATCAAAAGCCCTAAAACATCGGTTTGTAATTAGGAAAAAAACTTAACTCCGTTAAGTTATTTTTAACGCAGACTATTATCGACTAAAAGTGGACCGGTTCGGATTATTATTGGCAAATAACTGAGTTGGGATTATTATCAGCCAAATTGAGAAAGTTGAGATTATTTAAATCCAATTTGCCTATTTTTAATCAGTCACTCAACAACAGTAAAAAAATAGGTGAAATACTAGAGTTAAAGTCCGTTTTGAACCGTATCATTTTGAATTAAAACCCGTTTTGACCTGAATCCGCTATGGTATGAATCATAATGTCTCATTTTTAAGATGACCCATTCTGAAAACCAAACTGAATTTGAATTCAGTTTTAACCAAAAACATTTCAATTCGACAAACTCGAAGACCGAATTGATAAAATATTTACAACAAACAATTGGTTAAATATTAGAGAAACTAAGAAAATGGAAGAATTAGGGAAATATGTAATTGATGGTAGAAAGAGGAAATATGTAATTCATCATTTAATAAGTTCATCAAAGGTAGTTAATAAAAGTAATTTTAATGAAAATGGAAATATGTAACTCATATGGGTTAGAAAAGGGAAATATGTAACTCATATGGGTTAGAAAAGGAAAATATGTAATTGCATTTTTTGTTTAAAGAAAAATGTAACAAGCCATCTTAGGAGAGGGGAATATGTAAAACCCCCCATTTGTTATTGTCTCTCTAATTATTAGTAAAAAACACTTTATCCTACACATATCAAATTGATCATATACATATCAAAATTTATCAATACACCGATCCTACTCATATCTAAATTGATTCAACATTTATCCTACACATTATCTACATATATCAAAACTGGTTTTACGCATATCGAAATATATCCTACACATATCGAAATCCATTCTATATTTATTATACACATATCGATATTTATCTTTCACCGTAAATTATGTTTGTTTTGAAAACCTATGCTTTGAAAATGAGTTATTAGTTTAATTAAATTATCAAATTCAAGGGAGCACGATAAATTAACCAATAATGTAAATTCTTTAGGGAAATTGACTTGTAATAATTCCTATTAGACATCATTGGCCATTGGCAGTCATACTTTTGAATATTCCCCTGCTAGTCCAACCTTTCACCTATTTTTCCTCCATCGGTCTCCCATTAAAAAAACTTAACAGAGTTAATTTTTTTTCCGAATTACAAACAAATGTTTTAAGGCTTTTGATCAAAACGACGATACGAGTGGATTGATGTAAAACTTATCTGGACACGGTGCTCTAAATGACTTAATTTTTGTTAATTGGAAGTTTAAACACCTGAATTGAAGCATTGTTATCATTGTTTGGAGTAGCGTTTTGAGGTAAGTTTTATATCAATCGACCCGTATCGTCGTTCTGATCAAAAGCCATAAAACATCTGTTTGTAATTCGAAAAAAAACTTAGCTCCGTTAAGTTTTTTAATGGGGGACCGGTGGAGGAAAAATAGGTGAAACGTTCAAAAGTGGAACTGCCAACGGCCAATGACGTCTACTAGGGATTATTACAGGCCAATTTCCCAATTCTTTATACCCTTACAATAACATTAAATACAAATGTATCAAATGGAGCATTCTTATTGGTTTCAACTTATTCTTTCTATTATCAAAACACATTTTCTTCTTATTTGAACCATATATATATATATATATATATATATATATATATATATATATATATATATATATATATATATATGTTAGAAGTTGACTACAATGTCTAAAAGTCCTAAAAAAGAATAAGAAGCCATATGAGTATACACATGTGGCATTTCTTAATAATTAAGGTGAAGGATATAAGAGTAAATTAAACAATTCCTGCAAAATAAAACACCACGACTCTGCAAAATAAACCAATATGCACATGCTATAAATAAAACACTGTATAATGAGCCCTTTGTTGTCTGCAATATGCAATATAAAATACCTGTATTGCCACAAATAAAACACCATTGTATAAATAGAACCTAAAACAATGTAGACTAAAAACTCCTAGTTGAAACTATAATTATATATATATATATATATGTTATATATGTATTAATATGTAATATATATGTATATATATTGTATATATATATGTTTATAGGGTTTGGTAAATGAAAACTTATACGAGTTGTGAGAACTTAGAGAACTCGGCCTTACGAAAGGTTTTTTACATTTTTTTTACCAAAAATCCTAAAAAAATCAAAATTTCCAAAGTTTTTTTCATTACGGCAGTCTTTTTAAACATTTTAATCTCGGGGTGTGAAAAAAATGGGGGCAAAACTTGCACGGGAAAGCCGAGTTCTCTAAGTTATCACAACTCGAAGTGGTTTTCCCATGATCTTGATCCTATACACACACACACACACACACACACACACATATATATATATATATATATATATATAGTACTCATATTGAAGATAAAAAAACGTTATTATAGTGAATTTAAAAAAATACATATAAAAATTATTGAGGTTTAAAAAAGACAAATGAGACTTGCATGTGACTTCCATGTGGAGTTTTGAGACTAAGACATATTGAATTAACCTTTACAAGAATGAGACTCCTTTAATCTCACTCATTTCTAATCTAAAGGCCCACATCACTTCTTATGTTTTAAAAAACACACTTTGTAGCTAAACCTTACCCTCTATCTCTCCCTCTCTCTCTCCTCTTATATATATATATATATATATATATATAGACACACATAACAAAATACTAACCCATGTGAGGAAACTTTGTGAAAACCTTATGTAACAAACCGTTATTTTACAAAAAAATTCGAACATGTGATATAAATATTTTTAATAGTTTTGAGAAAATTTTTTAAAAGAAGCGCTGAAATATTTATAAATAAGTTCATTTGTTACATATGTAACACACTGCTATTTAGTGTTACACACATGTTAGGAAATTTATTATTATTTTTTTAAATTCTTCAACGCTTTTTTGGCTCTAAACACTTGAAATTATGTATATTACATGACCTCATTTTTTAACAATTATTGTCTTGTTACATAAAGTTTTCACGGGTTTCTTTTAAAGTGGGTTTTCATTTTAAATCCTCTGATTTTTAAAGAACTTATCTAGTCTGATTTTTAATTATTGGTTAAAAGACCAAGTGGCATTTTAGTAAAGTGCTCTAAAGTTAGGACTAGTTTAATAAATTAGAGAAAGTATTTAAGGAAAATCAAATAATCAAAATCTTAAACTTGAGTTTTACTTAATAATCCACCCCTCCACTTTCCTATATTTTAGTAATCATACACTTGATTCTCTATATCCGTTGTGATTTTAAGCATCAATGAACCCAGGGTTCAAGGAGGTAGGCCTGAGGGTGTCTTGATGACTGGTGGAATAAGTTTTGATTACCACGATGAAAAACATTTGAGAGTTGTTTTAAATTTGCATGAGAATTGATCAACTTTGATAAATATGATAAGCAACAACTCGGTTTTCCTGTTAAAAAGTAACTTCAAATCATTTTAACTACCAACTGACATAATCTTTCTTACAGAATTGTATCGTTCAAATAAGTGGTTTTGATGGTTCTCTGTCTTTATAATCATGATGGAAAATTATATACTTCTTTTATTTCTTCTCAAATTATATGATTAGGATTTTGAGGGTAGCATCAATATACTTCAATCTGAGAGTTATACATACACGATTCAAAGAGACATTTAGGGCAAACAATACACCAAATTATATTACATACACCATAATTTCTATACAATAAAACAATACACCAAATTGATAGTTATGTGTTAATTAGACCTAATAGAACGTAACCCTTTCTTAGAAATGAATCAATCAGGTGGGGACCAAGAGTTTTGTAATATGCGATGAAACTTTTTTTTGATGATTTTATACCAAATTCTTACACACATGTGTTAACTGAAAATATTAGAGAGAGAGGGTGATTGCAAATGCTACCACTTTGGTGTGCTCATAAAAACAAACCTAGAAACTATAGTTGTGTTGAAAGTTGAAACCATAAACTAAGGGTATCTACAATGAAGTGTCCTTCATCCCACATATGTTGTTGTTGCTCCACGTGGTGGGGAGGGCTCAAGAACTATATATACTCCCATATAAAATGTATGTGGCCACGAACAAGAGAACAAAGCAGATTTGAGAGGAAGAGAGAGATGAAGAGCGAGAATGCTCATCCATGAGGGTTTGTTTAGGTGTTCCACCGTGGGCCGATGTTAAGGAGTGCGTCCACGATATGGAGATGGTCTAAGTATATGTAAAAGGAAACTAGATATAATAGATCTTATGTAATAGCATAACACTCAAAGTTTCAAATTCAAATATAAATTCCAAAAAAAGTAAAAAATTATCCTAACCTTTTCAAATTATTAACGAAGGTGTCATCAACTTTATAAGGTAGCATAGTATATTCTTATACAAAATATTACAAAACATTACTGTTTTGGTCAAAAATCACACAAGGATAATATAACCAAATCTGATTTTTGTGAGGTTGGGTGCTTGGTTAAATGAACAAGTGTATGAACAAATATCAAGAGTAAATGACAATGAACACAATGATTTATACGAGGAAAAAGCCCTTGATCAAGAGTTGATCTCCTGCATAAAAAACCTCGGGTGATGGAAACTACCGATCACCAACTATGTAGCACAAAAAGATTACAACTTCGGATGGTAACAAGCTCGATACAATGATTCTCTAAGGTGAAAGTGTGTGTGTTTGCCAATGTTGACTAGAGAGTTTGAGTATATGCTGCTGTGTGTAAAAGAGATAGTGTGTTTCTAAAAATGAGCTTGTTACCCCATTAAAAGATAACAAAATCCTAATAACTAACTTTCCGCTAAATGTGCAAGCTCCGCACGACCTTCTTCAACGGTTATGAGCTGCAAGCACGTGCTAGAAATGACATATTCCTCCGACATTCCCTCGATGACCTAGTCCATGATTACCTGCAAACGTAAACTGAGTACACAAGGAACAAATGTTAAAAATATAATTATTAGTAAGGATCCTTGATCCTCAGACTCCCTGCATTATCCGTTAAGGATCCGTGATCTAGGCTCAGTCTCAGAATGAATGGATGATCCTTAGCATAAAATCCATGCTCTAACAATTGCCCCCAAAATATGACGAATTAAATGCAAATAGATAAGTCATATTTTCATTAAATTCGAACTATCCGTTGCAAGTGGACTAGCCGTTGCAATCGTGACGTCAGCGATGTGATAGCCTGCAACAAACATCATTATATATAAGGTGTAGATAGAGATGAGACTTCCCATTTAAAACCTGATCTTGGCAATTCAAAATCACCATCGGAAGCTTCAAGGTATTCTCTCTCTTCTCTATTCTCTAAAGTTATCTTCTCTTTTCCTTCTTCTCTCAAAATCCATGGCGAAAATGGTCACCCAGTCCTCACCAATCAAGGATCCTGAGAACGACAGCCCACCCCAGAGTCAGGATCTCCTTGCAAATCCCTCATCGGAGTTGTGCCGATTCACGGGCCCGGAGATCGATCAGATGCATCCCTATTTCCCGGAGGGTACAATATTCATACCTTTTGACTCTTCAATGAAGAGTGATTGCATATCCACCAAGTGGGTGTGTTTTCCTGCTACCCCTTTCCAAATAGGGTTTTCTTATCCTTTTCTAACCTTTATCCAAAGCTTTTTTACCTTCACTGGTTTAAGCTACAGCCAGGGTATGCCCATGTTATGGAGGGTACTCTATACCTTGGAGCAAATCATTGCTAATGAGGGCATAATCCTTAGTCTTACTGAACTCAATCACCTGTACAACCTTGTTAGCCATGGATCCCAACGTTTCCTGTTTAAAGCCAAGCCACAACAACCCCCTCCCATCCTCAAAACCACCAAGAATGACTCCAACTGGAGAAATCAGTTCTTTTTCGTCAGGAGAGACTCTATTCCCAACGGGAATCATCTTCCCAAAAGGTGGAACGTAGATGGTAGGATATGGGATCCATAATATCGCTATGTAGAAAATTTCTTGCTTTTGCTTTAGGATAACTGATTCTTAGCTTTTCTTTTTTCAGTGACCAACATCAATACTTTGACGGAGACTCCTGCCACAGCCGAAAGAATCGCTGCATTCTGGGCGTTGGATTCAACTGTTAGGACATTTTATCCCAAGGTTAAAGATATAGAAGAAGCTACATCATCCTCCTACACCATGTCAAGTAAGTATCCATGCATGTGTTTATATGTATTTAAAAATAAATTTATCAAGAACTTGCACTTATCTGTATCTTAATATTGAAGGCGCTGCCAAGTCCTCATCAAAGTCTGCTTCCAAGTTTGGCCTTGGGAAACTCGAGGGGATCATCTCACCTCGATCCTTCAAGAAGGAGCTGGCCGGAGGCCAAAGCCAGCCGAAAGCTAAGGGCATGACCCTTCGTGCCAAGCCTGGATCCAAGAGGAAGAAGCCATCGAAGCCTGCACCACTAAGCGACACCCTCTTACTTGAGCAAGACATCCACAGCTGCGTTACTGAGGTAAGGATCACTGACTCTTCGGTTTATGTAAAAAAATTAGGATGAATGATCCTTATTTTTACACATTGTCATCTGCAGAAAGTTGCGCAAATCCAAGCCCTGCAAAGAAAAAGTTAGCTGAAGCAGAAGATAACATCGCTGACCTCCGAGCCTTCTGCACTGCTAAAGACAAGAAGATTGTGCAGCTAGAGAGGGAGATCAATCGCTTGGAAAAGCAAGCCATAGTGGATGCGGTTCAGGCGAATAAGGATCGGTTGGAGGTTGCTGATAAGGCCAAGATCTCTGCTGTCAAGGCTATCCTGAAGGCCAGGATCCAAATAGCTCAGGAAGCAATGGACCCTTCGTTCGATAAAGCTGGATGGGAGGTAGAGGCTTGGAAGCAGAGGCTGGGGGAGCTGGGTGATGAAGATGATCTAGAAGGGACATCCATGCTTGAGGCCGCTCCTAGTGGTGAGAAGGATCCTGAAGAGGCAGCAGCTGGTGGCGGTGGTGAAGGTGGCGAAGCTAAGGGTGATGAAGCAGCAAAGGAGTAGGCTGCACCAATGGGCGATGATGGAAATTTCTAGACATGGCCGGAGCCCATTTTTTAGGATTGTTTGTTTTGATGGTGGTTTATTTTGAACAATTTGGTTTGTAATTTGAACAATAATTTTAGGGTTAAAGATCACTGATCCTTTGAATAATAGAGGGTAGCAAAGGTGGATGGGTCCTTCTGTGTATGGAGGATGAAGCCTCTGATGCCCCTCGTCTTTAATTTCCTGCACTTTTAAATTCTGCAACGTATGACCCGTTATCATGGACACCCTTTGTCAACCCAAACGGACGGGCCGTTTTTTGGTAGAAGTTTGGGTTGACAATTTTGACAACCTTTTAAAAGGGGTACTCATAAATAAATAAAACTTAAGCTTTTGACCATGTTTGCTGTTGTTCCTTTTCTGATTTGAATATCATTATACCTTTACTTGTTAGCAAAATTCAGATTTAGGAATTCATAAATTCTTAAAAAGAATAATTAGTACTTTGTCAAAACAAGTTTTATTTTATAAGGTTAAACACTATATTATCAAAGATCATATAGGCTCCCGTCAAAGATTGAGGTACTATCCGAAGACAAAAAGAAGATTGAGCAAAGGATCATACCAGTTGTAACGCCTCATATCTTCGTATTCTATTTTAAAAATTTTCATATTCGTATTCTAATTTTAGAAACCTTACATTCGTATTTTAATTTCAATCTTACAATTCGAGGCGTTAATCATAATAAAATTCATATTTTATACATATTTTTTTATTCACACAACCGATCATTTAAATACGTATTTATACGCAAACCAATACAATTATACGTATAAATACTTATACGCATCCTCAATACTTGAATTATACTTTTATACTTTTTATATACTCAATTACATAATATATACTCAAGAAATACCAAGAAATATACCAATCATCTTTCCACCTCATCAATCCTCTTCCACCTTCTTTAACCAATCATATTTCACCATTTTTCACCTCCTTTCTCCACCAATCATCTTTTCAGTCCTTTTCTACCTTCTTTAACCAATCATATTTCACCCTTTTCCACCTCCTTATCCACCAATCATCTTTTCAATCCTCTTCCACATTCTTTAACCAATCATATTTCACCCTTTTCCACCTTCTCTACCTATAAATACCAACCTCCTTCTATCATTTTCTTCACACCATTCTTCTCTCCATCTCTCTAATTCTCTCAATCTCTCAAAGTCAAGAATTCTAAGAATTCTAAAAGGACACTAAGTGTTCCAACCATTCTTCTCTCAACCTCTCTACTTCTCTCAAATCTTCCAAGCAAGGAAGAGAACTCTAAGAGTTCTAAAAGAAAACACTAAGTGTTTTAAAGGAAGCTTTGAAGCTCCAACCTCCAACTCTTCACAGAATCACCAAAGGAAACTTTGCAAAACTGATTGTGACAGATGAATCTACTAGGATTGCCTAGAAATGCATTTAAATTTTAATGTTCGTTGTATTGTAATTGATTTTCAATGCTGTTGTATCTCGATTCCAGTTCTTCTACAAAAATCATTTTAATGAAAAGAAATTACTTATTTGAATACTTATTATACATTCTTCATTTTAAACTTGTGGTGTTCCTAGTTCAAGCAACGTAAAAAGCAATTATTAAATACTTGTCACAATTAGTGTTATGAAGTCTCTTGCAATCTCGTTTTCGTCTCATCCCGATGTTTCCGTCATCGGTTGGGGTGTGATAGATTGGTATCAGAGCCATAACTATAGGGAATTAGGTAGAATTGCCATGTTCAACCTAGTCTATAGTTTAAGTACCAAATTCCGACCATTCTTGATTCTTGCTTAAAATATTAATTCTTCCTAATTGCTTCTACCTCTCCTTTTGTCTAAATATACAATGTGCCCTTACTAAAACATCTACACGATACACACACTTGATGATACTCTTATTCCACAATCGAAATAACTCATCAAAATAGGGGTGATTCCCGCCCTTGGTGACAAATTTCAATCCATCTTACATGTTATTTTACGCGAATCTCACCATCAACTCAGGAGTGATATCCATATCTTGATGGGGAAATTCCATTTCATAATCTAGTGGTTCCTTATTGACGAGTCGAGATTTTATCTTGTTTCGTTCAATAAACCTCATTTTGGGGACGAAATTGTCAAACTAGGATTGATATCCACACCTTGATGACTGGTCCCGCTCTATGATTTTCAATCTCACCAAAGTTTCGTATTTTTCGATCAAATTAGGGACATGTACTAACTGGAAGGGTAAAATACCGTTAATCGCCTAGCGACGAGAGTATTATACCTATTAGGCCAAAGCATGTCTCCCTAATTCGAAAGAACTTGCGATTCACTTTGGAATAGTCGAAGTTTCTAAACCCGAAGTACTCCAATACTTATCAAGCCTCTATTATATATTAACTTAACTTTTATGCGATTTAATACTTGTTACCTAATCATCGTTTTACACAATAAATTAATACACGCATACTGATACGTTATACTTTATTCGGGATTACTGGACATTCTTATGTGATAAATTGGTCATTAGCTTCGTAAGAAGCCACACCTTAACATATATAGTGCTTGTGAAGCACTATAGGAATGACGCACTGCCACATGGATTTATGGTTATGTTAGGTTAAACTATTACGGATCTTTTCATAGCAACGAAATGATGACATGTGCTATGATTAGATGACGCTTGCGAACACGTTGGGTTGACGATTTTGTCATTAACTTCAGATGAAGCCTCACCTTGACATATGTAGTGCTTGTGAAGCACTATAGTAGTGACGCACCGCCACATGGATTTGTGGTAATGTCAAGACATTCATTCATACATTACGGATTTTTTCATAGCAACGAGATGATTACATGTGCTATGATTAGATGCCACACCTTAACATATATAGCGCTTGTGTAGCGCTATAGGAGTAACGCCCGCCGCATGGACTTGCGGTCATGTTAAGTCATTCATTCATACTTGCGGACACGATGGCTTGACCAGTGAGATCACATGCCAGTAATGCGTTAATCTAGTTAACTGAATATCTCATGTGGACTATTCAAAGATTTTAATCATACTCATACTTATAACCTCTCTCATACTTAAATACCAATCATGCTTACATACTTAAATTACTATACGCTATCATTCTTACTCGTAGTACATTAATAAACACTGATCGGGACACGGAACGTAACATGACACCGATTAGCAAAACAGACGTAATATGGTTTGAACATGGTAGATACGCCGCTGGTACTTCCTATATATAAGTGTTACTATCATATTACCAAGGTTTCTTAAAACGTGCCATGAGAAATTCGGTGTCTCCTTAGACCTTATCGAAAGCTTTGATCACTCGCAATCTATTCTCTGTTGTACACACACATACTACGAAATGCCATTTTTTTGTAAAGTCTTCCTTTCGAATAAATTTCGGGATGAAATTTCCTAAAGTAAGGGAGACTGTAACACCTCGTATCTTCATATTTCTATTTTAAAAATGTTCGTATTCATATTCTAATTTTAGAAACCTTACATTCGTATTTTAATTTTAATCTTACAATTCGAGGCGTTAATCATAATAAAATTCATATTTTATACATATTTTTTTATTCACACAACCGATCATTTAAATACGTATTTATACGTAAATCGACATAATTATACGTATAAATACTTATACGCACATTCTCAATACTTGAATTATACTATTATACTTTTTATATACTCAATTACATAATATATACTCAAGAAATACCAAGAAATATACCAATCATCTTTCCCCCTCATCAATCCTCTTCCACCTTCTTTAACCAATCATATTTCACCATTTTCCACCTCCTTTCTCCATCAATCATCTTTTCAATCCTCTTCTACCTTCTTTAACCAATCATATTTCACCCTTTTCCACCTCCTTTATCCACCAATCATCTTTTCAATCCTCTTCCACATTCTTTAACCAATCATATTTCACCCTTTTCCACCTTCTCTACCTATAAATACCAACCTCATTCTACCATTTTCTTCACACCATTCTTCTCTCCATCTCTCTAATTCTATCAATCTCTCAAAGTCAAGAATTCTAAAAGGACACTAAGTGTTCCAACCATTCTTCTCTCAACCTCTCTACTTCTCTCAAATCTTCCAAGCAAGGACGAGAACTCTAAGAGGTTCTAAAAGAAAACACTAAGTGTTTTAAAGGAAGCTTTAAAGCTCCAACCTCCAACTCTTCACGGAATCACCAAAGGACACTTTGCAGAACTGATTGTGACAGATGAATCTAGTAGGATTGCTTAGAAACACATTTAAATTTTAATGTTCGTTGTATTGTAATTGATTTTCAATGCTGTTGTATCTCGATTCCATTTCTTCTACAAAAACCATTTGAATAAAATGAAATTATTTATTTGAATTCTTATTATACGTTCTTCATTTTAAACTTGTGGTATTCCTAGTTCAAGCAACGTAAAAAGCAATTATTAAATACTTGTCACAATTAGTGTTATGAAGTCTCTTGCAATCTCGTTTTCGTCTCATCCTGATGTTTCCGCCATCGGTTGGGGTGTGACACAAGTGAATCCAAGTTAGGATTCTTTATCCTTAGAACTTACAATCTTAGCAACAAAGTATAAAAATTAGTAGAACTCTAGGATCCAGGATCCTTATTTGTTAAGCTTCAGGAACCTGTAATAACATGCAACTTGGGACTAAGCCAAACATCAAACGAATAACTCATTAGAAACTGGGGACAAGCCCTAATAACTGGGGACAAGCCCATCAATAAGGGAATCGAGTTGGAGAGAGATAGAACGAGAAGAGTTTCTGAAAGAAGAAAGGCGTCGGGAACAATTTCTAGAAAGAACAAAGGAGGGAAGACTGAGACGTTTTCAATTCATGACCAAAGTGCCACCTACAGATCAAACGCCGATTCCATCGCAAGAACGAAGAAAGAAGCCAATCAAGAACTTCTTTGGACGTGTCAGACAGAGATAAAGCTTTGAAGACTGATCAAGACGAAGACGATATCCAAGAGGGAGTCTGTTAGTACATAATGTCTATATCTTAGTCTTGGATTGAGTCTGTTTAGTTTGGGCTAGATTATGTCAAGTTTAAAGGTTATTTATGTAAATAGATAACAAGTTCGCCTGGATTCATGATGTAAGAACAAGTTCGGCCGAACTTGTTCAAGACAAGTTCGCCCGAACTTGTTCAAGAAAAGTTCGCCGAACTTGTTCAAGACAAGTTCGCCCGAACTTGTCTTCCTCCCAGCGAACTTGTTATACTATAAATAGATGACTTGGGTTTTTCATTTGTAACTTCTGCAACTTTGTCACATGTACGACGAAGCTCTGCCCGATCTGGATTTGACATGTAAATGAACTTTAGGATCAATAAACAACAATTAAACAGTAAATCTTTGCATATTCGATTAACACGTCATATAGTTTCTGCCTATACGAACGTTAGATACCAATTTAGGTTCCTATGCTAAACATGGAGCGATCTAACAAGTGGTATCAGAGCCTGGATACCTGAATTGGTGACATCATTGCAAGATCTACTCTTATTCTACCCCTTTCTACCATTTTTCTTCATTTTTTCAAGAAAAACAATGAATTCACAGATAAAAGTTGCTAATTTTTGAATATTTCATGTAAAACACACTTATGGTAAACCCCTGAGAGTTTGAACATCAAATTCAATCGAATTGATATCAAAAAGTTGAAAAAACCATGTTTCACAAACTTGTTTTGGTCGAACTTGACGTCAAGTTCGCCCAGACTTGATTAAAAATTCACTGTTTTTAATCAAATTCGCCCGAACTTGATTGATTTTCAAGGCTCTTAGATTAATTCCACTCGAACTTGCTTAGAATTTCCTTAAAAGTTTCATCAAGTTCGCCCGAACTTGATCAAACTTTGTTGAGATTTTATTTCAAGTTCGCCCGAACTTGCTTGTTATCTTGAATATCATACAAGTCCGCCCGAACTTCATCAGGGTGAAATTTTCAAGTTTATCAACACAAGTTTGCTCGAACTTGTGTATAATCAAAATCTGATTTTTCTCAAATTGCAAGTTCGCCCGAACTTGTCAGTATACTGATTATTTTTCGAAGTTTGTGAACATGTGTTTTCAGTAAAATTCGTGAGTTTTTCAAGATGGAAGATCTTCATAGTGCATTCATGACTGCTACAGCATCAAATGCTCAAATGGTGAATCAAGTTGACATTGATAACGAAATGGGCACATCCGTGAAACCGCCAAAACTCATGTGTATAGATGAGTACGAGGGTTGGAAAGAAAAGTTCTCTACTGGGTGCAAGCTACGTATTTCCACAGTTGGGTTGCAGTTCAGACTGGCTACACATGGCCCAGAGATGAGAATGAGAATGTTATCGATATCAGCAAGTTCTCTACTATACAAAAGGATGCCTACGTCGCCGAGAAGAGAATGATAAGTTTGATCCAACAATAGGTGAAAGAAGATATATTGGTGCTGCTACCGGAGTATACGACTTCACAGGAATTATGGAAATTCTTGAAGAACAAGTACCAGGGAAGTGCAGAAATGGTCAAAGCAAGAAAGCACTAATCATGAAGGAATTCGACATATTCACGATGATAAAAGGCGAAACGATGAAACAGATGATTGAAAGGTTTTGTCATCTAAAAATGATAATGAGAAGACACGGGTGTAACATTCGTCGAAAAACGGGTTTTCCAAACCCGCTTCGTTTATTAATCGAATATTCAGTTATAATTTTCGTTGCGTATTTAATGTTCATATTAATTTTAAACAATACATAACTAATAAAATTGTTAGAAATTTAAACCATAATTAATAAATAATAAAAAAATAAGTGAATAAAAAATAAATAGGGCTGCCGGGTTTCGAACCCGGGTCAGCCGCTCCAACAAACACACAACACACCACTCCGCCACACACTTTACTTTGGAATAATACTGAAATAAATAAAACTTAAAGTAAACCCGGATTCAAACCAGAGAATCACCGCGCGCTCAGAAATCGCAATCACCGGAAAATCCGGCAATCCGCGATTTTGGCCAAATCAGTCTTGACTAAAACGCTCAAATTGATGTCGACGTCAGTTATAACCGTTGCCGGCAATCAATTTCCTTCATAACCGACGGAAATCTTAACTCACGGACCTTGACTCAATTCAGCCTGTTTTCACTATAAATACCCTCTTGAACACTCTGAGAATCCTTTCGCTCAGAACCACGATCGTTTCCGAAGCTTAATTCATCTCAAAACACGTCGCCGGAGATATTTTACAGTCGCCGGAAAACCGAGACTTACTTCAAATCGGTAAAATTCTCGACTCTTTTGTTTGTAATCCATTATTAGACATATATTAACTTCAATCCTTCAACCAGAATCTGTCCTAGACTACGCTGCCGGGAAATCCCACACTTGCCGGAATTTCACTGAAACATCAAAGTCTCACTGTCGATCGGTATAATCATCTAAAAACTCTTGATATCTCTTACTCAGTAACTTAATTTCATAACACAAGAAACTAAACTGTCAAACATTTCACTCAGCCGAGAGTCACAAATCAGAGCCGACGACTCCTGCCGGAAATCTGAAGTAAACGCAATGTTTTGGTACATTCTGTTCTTTAATCTCGTTAACTATTACATTCCAACCAATTATAAGTTTTGATAATCGAATTAAACAAAACAGTCGGATCTCACTGATCTGAGTTCTTGTAAATGAAGAAGATGAATTCGAGAATAAATATAAGTATAATTAAAATCATATAATCAAACGGGTTAGACACACAGTCCAGTGTGGACTGTGTGCACAAACAACACACACGTCACGAGTTCGAATCGCACAACGTACCAACTTTCAGAAATAAAACCAATATTTTTAGAACTGAATCAGAACAAGTCACAGTATGTTTATAAGAGCATACGAACCGAAGGACCCGAGTTCGACTCCGGGTCCCTGCAACCGGTTCGGCCGTATAAATCCTTTTAATAAAAACCAAATAAATTTAAACTTAATTAGTATATAAATATAATTAAAACAGAGAATATTTCGGGTTAGACACGTAGCTCAGTTGGTAGAACTGCGTGCACGCGTACGAGAGGTCCCGGGTTCGAACCTCACTCAGCGCACAATTAACCACAGTCCGACCGGTCAACGGTCAACGATCAACGGTCAAAAAGTTAGAAAATGTCCTTAAACTCACAAAAATAAATCTAAAAAATTTCATTAAGAACACAAATTAAAAATACTAATCCCAACTAAAATTTACTTATTTATCAAATCCTTTTTGTTATTATCTAGGTTAGTTCTTCCCTCGTCAATCGAATCATAAATTCGTGCACCTTCATCATCATCAAAGACCGCACCCATTGTGAGTGAATCTCTACCAGTTCCCCGTTTTAATCACATTTTGGGGTGTATCATGTGTCGTTTACTTCCTTATTATATTTAAACACTTGTGCATCAATCATATCCGTGATCAAATGTGTATGTATCAATTGTTGTGTGAATTATGTTTAGATTGAAGTTATCATTTTCAGTACATGCATTTCATTAGGCCCATCAGCTCCCCGTGGGATACGGGTTGAGTATCAGGTGCCTCATTCGATCGGCTCCGTTTGATTGAGCCTTGATCTCACATACATCATCATTCATGTCATTCGATCGGCTCCGTTTGATTGAGCCTTGATCTCATATACATCATCATTTATGTCATTTACTCATCCAATGTGGTTTGTGTTTTGTTATATACATATGTTTGCTCACATGTGATTATTGCACAACTTTTCAATATTAAACACAACAAGAAAATTAATAACAATGTTTTATCAAGGTTCACTCGCCAACTTTTGTTGACCCAAAATATCCCCCGTTTTACACATGATACAGGTGATCCAGTTGAGGCAAGAAACACATAGGAAGGCCTAGAGGAATAAATCAGTTTAAGCTTGGGATTGTTTTACTTAGTTTCATTTCCTTGTAATTGTATGGATTTGATTTGAACATTTAAGTTGTAATTTGAATTTAATAAATATGAAACATTTTAGTAAACATCATGAGCTTTGGTGATAACCCAATTATGCCCCGACTCTTATTCCGCTGCGGGTCGGGGTGTGACAGATTGGTATCAGAGCCATGACTATAGGGATATAGGATAGGTTATTAGACCCTTAGAGCCTATACTATAGTTGATTAAAAATTTTAAGTTGTTTATGCGTTACATACAAAATTCATGATGTTTATATGCTTTATGTTTATTGTTACATTCAATGTTATGCAAGCATGTTCATAAGTACATATTATTATACAATGCTCATCATGATCATATCCTCATAACATATCATATCCATGAGAGCACACACCTCACAATTCCCATGATTTTTGCGACGATTTTCGTATTTTTCAAATCACATCAAAGTGAGTTCTCATGACGGGCATGTAGTAACTGGAAGGGTACGAGCTGTCTAGGCTTGGCATTCGTATAAATCCAAAATAAAGGACCAGTTTGCCTACCTGGGGACTAACGATGAGAGTATGAAGGAACTATTAGGCCAAAGCATGCTATACCAAACGTCGTGTGAGCTAACCCCACTTTGAGTTATCATTGTGTCTATACCTGGACACCCTCCTACCATACATGTCGCAATCATATTTCATGGTTTTCATTCGGGGGATGCGAGTGTTAAACTGCCAACACCAATGTGAATCCTACTAAGCTAATAGTCATGGGGGCCCACATGACTATACAGGCGATGGTATGGGGACATTGGAGGCCCAAACATGAGCAAACCCAAGACATCCTATGGATGTAGTTGCATTATTGATGATTATGTTATTTATTTTTTCTTTTAACGACACATGACACCTAAAAACTTCTTAAACTCACAATCTTCCTATGTATGTTCCTGTAGATGTCGGCTAGGCAACTTCGTGGAGGTAGAAAGTCAGGAAGATCAAACGAACGCTTGGCCACCCAAATTGCAAAACAAATGGCTGCAGTGCTTCCTGACATCGTAATTCAAGTCCAACAAGCTCTCACCGCGAATCCCATAAACCCTCCCAATCAAGGAGACCAGAACGTCGACAACCCTCCCTCCAAAAAGTGCTCCTACAAACACTTCAAATCTTGCGATCCCCCAAAGTATGAAGGGACCGAAGGTGTTACTGCTCTCCTCCACTGGTTTGAAGAAATGGAGAACACCTTCCTCAATTGCGATTGTCCTGAGGATCGCAAGGTATTACGCAACTGGGAGACTGTTTGGGGTAGCCCTTACCTGGTGGAACACAGAAAAGGGTAAGAGAGGAGTCGAAGATGCCATGGCCTTAACATGGGAAGAGTTAAGGGAAATCATGACAAGACGCTTCTGTCCAAGAAGCGAAATCAAAAAGTTGGAAGATGAATTCCACTCGTTAAAACAAAAGGAAGGAGATCATACTTCCTACAACAAAAGATTTCTCAAGCTGAATCAGATGATCCCTAATTTGTTCACCCCGTGTACCGCTTGGTTGAACACTACATTCGAGGCCTCCCCTCGAAAATTCAAGACTCGGTTCTAAGCACTTCGCCTGCAACACTTGAAGCCGCAATGGAACTAGCTACCGAACTTACCGAGAATCGCATCCGAAACGGCAAATTCAAGGATGAGAAAAAGAAAGCCCCCATTGAGGCCCAAACTCCAAACCATTCCATCTCCTCCTCAAGGTTTGCTGGTAAGAGGAAACGAAACAGCAGAAATTTTGCCGTCACACACACAAACTCTCCTATCACTGCCTCACCAATTACCCAAATTGCTCCCTCAGCTACACCATTTAAAAAGCCATACACCGGCCCATACCCAAAATGCAACCGTTGTCAATACCATCACCTCCCCGAAACTCCTTGCCAACATTGCACCAGCTGTGGCCGTGCTGGTCACACTATTCAAACTTGTCGCACGCTTTAACGAATGAACCGCAATCAACTCTCAACCCAAACCCACCATCAGATGGTGGGTCAAGCCCAACAACCTTTACTTCTACCACCTGCACAACATATAGCCCAATCCTACTACCAACCCAACTACCCCATGATGCAACCCATGCGAGCATGTTACAACTGTGGAGACCCAAACCACTTCAGGAACACATGTCCCCACTTGGTGAACATCATCCATGCCCAAGCTTAAGCGAATCCGGTAAATCAAGCTAACCAAGCTCCTCCACCTGCTAGAGGAAGAGCTTTCAACATCAATGCCAACCAAGCTAGGGCTGACAACAACGTGGTTAACGGTACGTTTCTCATCAATGGTAGTTATGCATCCATGTTATTCGATACTGGCGTGGATAAGAGTTTTGTGTCCTTAGAATTTGAACCTATCCTCAACCAAACTCGTGATAATCTCATGGAATCTCTAACGGTGGAAGTTGCAGACGGAAAGCCCGTTTAATTAAATTCTATTATACGAAATTGTACCCTCACTCTAAACGATCACGATTTTCCAGTTGACCTCATTCCTATGAAGTTGGGAAGTTTCGATATTATAATCGGTATGGACTGGCTCAGCCAGCATCACGCTGAAGTAGTATGCTGCGAAAAGTTCATCCGCATTCCTCTTGTAGACAGTTAGACCCTACGTATCTTTGGAGAAACCCCTTCGAAAGGACTCAAATTAATGTCCTGCCTTCAAGCCCGAAAATATCTCCGCAAGAACTATGTCGCATTCCTAACTCACGTCGTCAAAAAGGGAACCAAGGAGATGAAACTAGAAGACATCCCAGTAGTGAAAGAATTCCCACAAGTTTTTCCTGACGACATTTCAGGACTTCCTCCCGTGAGAGAAGTCGAATTCCGCATCGATCTTATACCGGGCGCTACACCAGTCGCAAAATCTCCTTATAGGTTAGCCCCATCCGAAATGCAAGAGCTGGCCAGTCAACTGCAAGAGCTGACTGACAAAGGATTCATACGTCCTAGCTCCTCGCCTTGGGGTGCACCTGTTCTTTTTGTGAAGAAGAAAGATGGAACGTTTCGCATGTGTATCGACTACAGAGAACTCAACAAGTTAACGGTCAAGAACCGCTACCCATTACCTCGCATCGATGACCTCCTAGACCAACTTCAAGGCGCCACCTGTTTTTCAAAAATCGACCTTCGTTCTGGTTATCATCAACTCAGAGTACATGAAGAAGACGTCCCAAAGACCGCCTTCCAGACTCGTTATGGGCATTACGAATTCATGGTCATGCCATTCTGTTTAACCAACGCCCCAGCTGTCTTCATGGATCTAATGAATAGAGTATGCAAACCCTACCTCGACCGTTTCGTCATAGTCTTCATCGACGATATTCTTATCTACTCCAAGTCAAAATCCGATCACGAGCGACACCTTCGACTCATCCTTACACTCTTAAGGACCGAAAAGCTCTACGCAAAGTTCTCAAAATGTGAATTCTGGTTAGGAGAAGTACAATTCCTCGGACATGTCGTCAATGACAAAGGAATTCACGTTGATCCTTCAAAAATCAAGACAGTGCAGGAATGGCAAGCCCCACGTACCTCTACCGAAGTTAGGTCATTTCTTGGTTTGGCTGGTTACTATCGACGCTTCATCGCCAATTTTTCCCGTATTGCTGTACCACTCACGGCCTTGACTCATAAAGGAAAACCCTTCATATGGGGACCTAAGCAGGAAGAGGCCTTCCAAACTCTAAAGCAGAAACTCTGTGACGCACCTATCCTCACACTTCCTGAAGGTTGCGATGACTTTGTAGTATATTGCGACGCATCAGGGCAAGGGCTAGGCTGTGTATTAATGCAAAGAGGAAAAGTGATAGCCTACGCTTCTAGGCAACTCAAGGTCCATGAAAAGAATTACACCACCCACGACCTGGAACTTGGAGCCGTTGTGTTCGCTCTCAAGATATGGAGACATTACCTCTACGGTACCAAGTGTGAAATATACACTGACCACAAGAGCCTCCAACATATCTTCAATCAAAAGGAGTTGAATATGAGGCAACGAAGATGGTTCGAACTTCTTAACGATTACAACTGTGAAATTCGGTATCATCCTGGCAAGGCAAACATGGTGACCGATGCGCTCAGTCGAAAAGGTTATGCGAACTCCATTCGTCTTCTATGTTCGCAAATCATAACCGACATCTAAGATCGAATCCGAGAAGCTGAACATGTTTCTGTAACCGAAAATGACGTTCGCGATGAGCTGTCATGTGGAGCTGAACTAAAAATCGAAACCAAATCCGACAGTATTCTATACTATTTAAATCGCATATGGATTCCCGATTGCGACAACCTTCGTGATTTCCTCATGAATGAGGCGCACAAAACACGATACTCTGTACACCCAGGGGCCGACAAGATGTATCAAGACCTACGATACACCTACTGGTGGCCGGGCATGAAAAAGGATATTGCTGTTTTTGTTTCCAAGTGCCTTACCTGTTCCAAAGTAAAAGCTGGACATCAAAGACCTTCAGGACTTCTACTGCAACCCGAAATACCTGTGTGGAAGTGGGAAAACATAACCATGGATTTCATTACCGGGTTACCTCCACCTCCAGTGGGTATGACACTATATGGGTAATCATTGATCGTCTTACAAAATCAGCTCACTTCATTCCGATCCGCGAGGACTTCAAGAACGAGAAGTTAGCTCGTATCTACATCAGCGAGATCGTAAGCCGTCATGGTGTACCTTTAAGCATCATTTCAGACCGTGATGGTCGTTTCACTTCACGAACATGGCGAGCCGTACAAACCGCCTTGGGTACACGATTAGACCTCAGTACCGCTTTTCATCCTCAAACTGATAGACAATCTGAGCGCACCATCCAAACTCTTCAAGACATGCTTCGAGCATGTGTCATAGATTTCAAAGGGAATTGGGACGCTCATCTACCATTATTCGAATTTTCGTACAACAATAGCTATCATTCAAGTATCGGCATGGCTCCTTTCGAAGCGTTATATGGTCGTAAGTGCCGATCCCCAGTATGTTGGCACGAAATTGGGGAATCACAAATCACCGGTCCAGAGTTAATTCAAGAAACAACCGACAAGGTCATTCAAATTCGAAACAATCTTCTAGCGGCACAAAGTCGTCAAAAGAGTTATGCAGACAAACGACGAAAGCCCTTGGAGTTTAACATTAGTGATCAAGTACTTTTAAAAGTATCACCGTGGAAGGCAGTGGTTCGTTTTGGCCAGAAGGGCAAGCTAGCACCACGCTACGTAGGACCTTTCAAGATACTCGAAAGAGTAGGACCTGTAGCATACAAGCTTGACTACCAGAAGAACTCAACAGAATTCATCCCACATTCCACGTATCAAACTTGAAAAAGTGCCTCGCCGATGAGAACCTCCATATTCCTCTAGAAGACATTCAGATCGATGAATCTATGCACTTCATTGAAAGACCAGTAGAAATCATGCACTTCGGAGAGAAGCGTTTAAGACGAAGTCGTATTCCAATTGTCAGGGTACGCTGGGAGTCAAAACGAGGACCTGAGTTTACTTGGGAACGTGAAGACTCAATGCGCGAGAAATACCAACATCTTTTTCCTGTTACCACTACTACTTAAATTTCGGGAAGAAATTTCTAAAAGTAGAGGATACTGTAACACTCGTCGAAAAACGGGTTTTCCAAACCCGCTTCGTTTATTAATCGAATATTCAGTTATAATTTTCGTTGCGTATTTAATGTTCATATTAATTTTAAACAATACATAACTAATAAACATTGTTAGAATTTTAAACCATAATTAATAAATAATAAAAAATAAGTGAATAAAAAATAAATAGTCCTGCCGGGTTTCGAACCCGGGTCAGCCGCTCCAACAAACACACAACACACCACTCCGCCACACACTTTACTTTGGAATAATACTGAAATAAATAAAACTTAAAGTAAACCCGGATTCAAACCAGAGAATCACCGCACGCTCAGAAATCGCAATCACCGGAAAATCCGGCAATCCGCGATTTTGGCCAAATCAGTCTTGACTAAAACGCTCAAATTGATGTCGATGTCGGTTATAACCGTTGCCGGCAATCAATTTCCATCATAACCGACGGAAATCTTAACTCGCGGACCTTGACTCAATTCAGCCTGTTTTCACTATAACTACCCTCTTGAACACTCTGAGAATCCTTTCGCTCAGAACCACGATCGTTTCCAAAGCTTAATTCATCTCAAAACACGTCGCCGGAGATATTTTACAGTTGGCGGACTTTCACCGGAAAACCGAGACTTACTTCAAATCGGTAAAATTCTCGACTCTTTTGTTTGTAATCCATTATTAGACATATATTAACTTCAATCCTTCAACCAGAATCTGTCCCAGACTACGCTGCCGGGAAATCCCACACTCGCCGGAATTTCACTGAAACATCAAAGTCTCACTGTCGATCGGTATGATCATCTAAAAACTCTTGATATCTCTTACTCAGTAACTTAATTTCATAACACAAGAAACTAAACTGTCAAACATTTCACTCAGCCGAGAGTCACAAATCAGAGCCGACGACTCCTGCCGGAAATCTGAAGTAAACGCACTGTTTTGGTACATTCTGTTCTTTAATCTCGTTAACTATTACATTCCAACCAATTATAAGTTTTGATAATCGAATTAAACAAAACAGTCGGATCTCACTGATCTGAGTTCTTGTAAACGAAGAAGATGAAGTCGAGAATAAATATAAGTATAATTAAAATCATATATTGAAACGGGTTAGACACACAGTCCAGCGGTGGACTGTGTGCGCAAACAACACACACGTCACGAGTTCGAATCGCACAACGTACCGACTTTCAGAAATAAAACCAATATTTTTAGAACTGAATCAGAACAAGTCACAGTATGTTTATAAGAGTAATATAATCCGTGAGTTAAACAGAATATTTGCAACAAGCAGAAGAGGAGGAAATCTATCATCACACAAAGATGCAGGGTATCCTTTCTCCTAACATGTCTACTAGTTTTGCAGGTTGTTTTGGTGATACAATATCTGTTGCTGAGGAGAAACATGTGGTTGAAGAAGTCATCAACATAACCAAAGAAATGAATGAAGAAAACCTCACAGAGATCGCCAACAAGGCTATGATGGCAAATATGACGAAGGTAGGTCCAGAGGTAATGGTCGTAGAAAAGGAGGTGGTTAAAGTACAAGTCGTCGAGGTTGAGAAACCATGTACGAAATATGCTGAACCGTGTGTTCAATGTGCTGAAAAGTCACAGATCATAAGCAAACTCAATGTGCATAATAATATAATTTCAAATACGATTATCGCACAATGAAAGAGGCTTATGACAAAATGAAAGATGATTACACGAGGCTAGATAATAATAACATTGAACAACACGACACTGTCAGAATGTTAAAAGCTACTTTAATGGAAAAACAAAAGGCTATTAACGTTTACATTAACAACATTGCTGAAGTAAAACAAGAACTTCAATGCATGAAAATCGAAACCGAAAGGGTTCGACAGCTTCTGAAAAGCTATACCACAAATGCCTACGTCATTGATCACATTCTTCCAACTATTCAGTCGGAAGAAAATGTTCAGAAAGCCAAAGGTAAGAAGCGTGGAGACTAATGTTCCACCACCCCTATGCGAAAAGTATTGTCGCAAAAAGGTTGAGGGGATGGAAAAGGCGCTCAACATTAAACTTTTAACCGAAAAGAAAAATGAGCCGCCTGGAACATTGATATAACCTACACGAGTGATGATGGCGAAATAGTGGTTAAGAATGTTGTTGAAAATGTTTTGAATGATTCTGATGATGGCAACTTTGAGAGCGCCAACTCGAGTTCGAACAATTCTGATTCACAATCTGAAGATGACGACACATCATCGGAAGATAGCCTAAGTGATGATCCTAACGTTGTCATGCACAAAGTTAAGGATTCTGATAGACTATACTTCGACGATAGCTTTCCGATTCAGAATGTGAAGGAAGATCAACTTGACAAATTCTTCAAACTCGTTGAAGTTTCATCAGAAGATTTGGAAATTAATGAAAAGAAGTTTTACTCTAAACCTAAAAGAAACAACTACCGAAGGAATGGTGGTGACTTTCCGGAACATAGGAGAGCAGGGTTGGGTTTGGATGTAGAAGATGAACCGATTAAGAGAAAGTCACCATTTCACGAGTATAAAGATAAAAACATGAAATTTGTGTATGGGACAAGCACAGTTCAAGAGGAAAGCTTGATTGGAAAGCAATCAAACGATGAGTTTAAAAAGGAAAAAGAACTTCGAGATAAGGCCAAAGCCACAAGTGGTGTAAAATCCACTAGTGGACATTCTCATGATGATCGGACTTGCTTCAAGTGCAATGAAGTTGGTCACATTGCACGCAAGTGTCTGAAATCTAAGCCGGTCTATCCTCGAAGGAAAGCAAGTTCAGATGTTGAAAAACCTAAGCAACCAGAGTTTGTAAAACCTGTCACAATTCTGAAAAGAAATGAATCTAAACTTGAAGTTAAACCTAAAACTAAATTTGAAAACTCAACTTTCGAAAATGTGAAACTTTCAAGACAAATGAATCAAGGTTTTATATTAAAAAGGCACAAGTTAAATCACAATCCTGGATTGCCAAAAAGAAATCAACAACATCTGAAGTTATCAAGTCTGAGCTAGTTAAGACTGGTAACAACAAAGAGTTTGAATCTGAGATTAAAACTGAAACTGTTAAATCTTCAAAAGATAAAAAGAAAGTTCAATTTGAATATGGTAAAAGCAGTGACATCTCAGATGGTGATTTTGAGGATGATTATGATGCTTATTATCCCAAACCCAAGACCAAGAAGGCTTGGGTCGCGCTTTTTAACTGAATTATTAATGTGTGCAGGGGCTCCAGAGATCCATTCTATCAAAGTGGATTCTGGATAGTGGAGCGTCGAGGCACATGACAGGGATGAAAGATCTTCTCTTCAACATCAAAGCTATAAACGGTGGATATGTTGGCTTTGCCGGTAATCAAGGAGGAAGAATTGTACCTGAAGGAAAACTCTCAAATGGAGTTGTATCGTTTGATCGTGTGAATTACATTGCTGAGCTAGAGAACAATCTTCTAAGTATCTCGCAGATTTGTGATAAACAGTTCACAGTTCACTTCAATGACAAAGATGCATGATACTAAAGCCGGGTTTCAAAATTCCGGATGATTGGATACTCATGCGTGCTTCGCGCGAAAACGATCTCTACGTGTTAGATATGAGCAATGCTACAATGTCATCAAAATCGGTTCAATGTTTTGTCACAAAAGCCACGGAGAAGGATTCTATTCTATGGCATAGGAAAATGGGGCACATTCATTTGAGGAAAATGAATTTTCTGGTTCATAACGATTTGGTTGATGGGGTGAATCTTTGAAACTTCCACATGACGGATAACTGTCATGAATGTAAGAAAGGGGAGCAGAAAAAGAAATCACTTCCTAAGAAGATTATGAATTCTATAAAGTTGCCGCTTGAACGTCTACATATGGATCTTTTCGATCCGGTAAATGTTCGAAGTATATCCGGAGATCTATACTATTTGGTCGTCACAGATGATTATTCTCGATATTCATGGGTTTTCTTTCAAGAGTCTAAGGATGAAACATTCGATAATCTGGTGATTCTCTTCAAGAAGCTCGAAAATCTATATCATCTCCCTGTCAGACGTATTCGCAGTGATAACGGCATGGAGTTCAAGAACAACAAGATGAAAGAGTTTTTCAACGCCAAAGGAATCCTGCACGAATTCAGCGCACCGTACACTCCACAAGAAAATGGCGTAGCTGAGAGGAAGAATAGAACATTGATCAAAACAGCAAGAACCATGCTTGCAGACTCGAAACTTCCTGTTAGCTTCTGGAGTGAGGCGGTTGCAGCGGCATGCTACACTTTAAACAGGGTCTTAACTGTCAAACCGACTAAAAAGACATGTTTCAAAATGATCAACCGAAGGAAACCAAATTTGAAATATCTAGAGCCGTTTGGTGCACTGTGTACAGTGATTGATCAAGATGAAAAATTTGGTGCTAAAACGCTTGAAGGTTTCTTCGTTAGTTACGCAAGTCAGCTAAGGAGAGTTTATGTTCCTGCTTTGAGAAGGGTGATTGAAGCACAACACGTTGATTGCTTTCGGTACACAACTCCTATTCAAAGAAAAGGCGACGTGTGGTTGTTCAATTATCAAAACTTGTGGAAGTCATTCGAGTTGGCAGAAGAACCGTCTGATGAAGAACTTGCAGCTCTTTATTATCTTCAACAGTCGGCAAACCAAGAACATATTATTAAGCCAATTGTGGTTAATCAACCCACTGTTGGTACTTCGTCTTTTGGTGCAGGTCCGAGTAATAGTGGTGTTCCGGTTGAACAAGTTTCTGAAGCTGAAGCAGAACCTACTACAACTCCAGCAAATGTTTCCACTGAACCAGGAAATGCAACTACAGAGCCCAATACTTCTCAGAATCAGAATTCCGACTCTGATGAAGCTCCGACTTTCGATGATGATGGAGAATCCTCTTCTGATGAAGAATCCGAGCAGATATCCAACATGTTGAATCAATCTGATGGCCCGAGCAATCAAAATGAAGCTATATCTAGTGCTCCTAATGTTGAATTGATCGTTGATCTGAATGTCATGAATCAGAATAGTACGGTTGATGTTCCTAGCGAGGAGATGCCACGATCTTATTCTTACCATCCTTCAACAAACATTATTGGAGAGTTACAGACTGGTGTGCGAATAAAAAGTCAAATTAACAAAGCATTAAGTTATTTCTATACCCGAGTGGCTCCTACTCAAGACTACTGTTATTATTCATGTTTCATATCTCAAATAGAGCCGAAGACTGTGAATGAAGCTCTGGGTGATGAGAACTGGGTGATAGCGATGCAGGAAGAGTTGTTACAGTTCGAGAAACTGGGAGTCTGGAGACTTGTAGATTTACCACCGAAGCAGAAAGCGATAGATACGAAGTGGGTTTTCAAGTGTAAAAGGGATGATCGGGGTGTGATCGTTAGAAACAAAGCTCGCTTGGTTGTCAAAGGTTTTCACCAGCAAGAAGGAATTGACTATATGGAAGTCTATGCACCGGTTACACGTTTAGAGTTAATCCGCATTTTCCTTGCATTTGCAGCTTGGAAAGCTTTTAAGGTGTACCAATTAGAGGTGAAATCCGCATTTCTCTATGGTAAGCTACGCGAACAAGTGTATGTCGGCCAACCACCAGGGTTCGTCGATCCGCTGAACAAGAACAAAACTTATCTCCTAGACAAAGCCTTATACGGATTACACCAAGCCCCGAGAGTTTGGTACGAGACGTTATCTAAACATCTCGTTGGAAACGGCTTTACTGGAGGCACAGTGGATAGTACATTGTTTACCAAGGAAGTCGGAAATCATCAAACATCGTACAAATCTATGTGGACGATATCATCTTTGGTTCAACGTTTGATAGTCTTTGCAAAGAGTTCGAAAAGATCATGAAGAAGAAATTCGAGATGTCTTCTATGGGCGAAATGAAATTCTTCCTCGGATTACAAGTTGATCAGTTACCAGACGGCATATTCATTCATCAAACCAAATATGTTCATGATATTCTAAAGAAGTTTGAAATGATTAGCTCGAAGCCGCTCTCTACTCCTCTGGCACTGAATCACAGGATTTGCATTGACAAAACAGGAACCAAAGTGTATGAGACACTCTATCGGTCGATGATAGGATCTCTGATGTATCTGACGGCATCTCGCCCAGATATTATGTATCCTACCTGCCTTTGTGCGAGATATAAGTCCAGTCCCCGAGTGTCTCACATGCAGATAGTCAAAAGAATATTCCGTTAAAGGGATGTCCAAGCACCGGCTTGTGGTATCTAAAGAATGATAAGTTTGATCTAACTGGATACGCTGATTCTGACTTTGGGGTGGACAAGCTGAATTCTAAGTCTACAACGACTGGTTGCCAGTTCTTCGGAACCAGATTAGTAACGTGGCAATGCAAGAAACAAACCATGGTCTCTCTTTCTACCTGTGAGGCAGAGTACATTTCTGCTTCCAACTGTTGTTCACAAATCCTTTGGATTCAACAACAGATGAGGGACTTTGGATTGCAATTTCTTGATACGCCTTTATATGTAGATAATAAGGCAGCAATCGACATCACTAAAAATCCTGTTATCATTTTCGAACTAAACATATAGAAATTCATTATCACTTCATTCGTGACTGCTACGAAAGAAGTTGGTGCGAATAGAAAAAATCCACACCGATGAACAAAAAGCTGATTTTTATACCAAAGCTTTTCCTTTAACGAGATTTAAATATCTAATGAGGCTTAACGGTATTAAAAATTTGTTGACAGGTGCGGAATCAGAGGTTGAATATGGATCGGACGACAAGTTCACGTGATCCACATTGGTTTGTATATCTTTTCGATTAGTATTTCTTAAAAACTAAAATCCAGAAATATGTTTTTGATTTTAGGGGGAGAAATATTTGAGAAAATACAAAAACATATGAAAAATTCAAAAAGTACAAAAACATTGAAAAAGACAAAAAGAAATTGTTGTCACAAAGGAAATGATAGTACATCAGTGGACTATCATAGTATGCTAAAGAAGTGTAATGTTTAAAAGTGATAAACAAGTCTTACTGTGGATGTGTCGATAGACTTTACACGTTTAGTAAATTGTTTCTGAGATATAAACTAAATTTTACAACTGCTTAATCTCGTGGTTTAACACATCTTGGATATATGGACTTAGTACTCCGAAATTTTGATTGAAGGGTTGCCTTATTCTGAGATACAAGGTCTTTATAGATAGTGGATATCTGGGGTATTATACAAGTTCTTCTGATTTTGCGGTAGCAGTAGCCTAGAACTTCTATAATGCTTTTGCTATAAACCCCTAAACTGCATGCAAAGCTGAAAAGAATCGAAAGATCTAATCATTTGCAGTGCTTAAAAGATTCCTTAAGTGGAACACACCTATAAGTTGAGCCTTCATCTTTTTGTCGATACGGTGGTATTAACCTGAGCTCTCAAGGCTTCGCATTAACCCAGATACAGATATCAATTACGCTATATTCACCTGTAAGATGAAATCTAGGAAATCTTGATACGGGAGTATATTCTGAGATGGGAACCATAGTTAAGTCAAGTTTCATAATTCATACCTAACATATCTTGGAACAATTGAGAAATGTGTCGAAGTTTAAGTGGACAAACATATCGACAATCTAGGTAAACGAGTTTAAAACTGAAAGTCATTTAAAGGTCAACGGTACTAGTGATATGTCTCAATCAACTGATATGATCCTTAGACACGAATTCACAAAAAAATATGTCTGTAAATATGTTTGTTCATAGTTTACATTGTTCTGTACATAGTTTATCTGCTTTACAGTTGATAAAACCAAAAAGATTTTCAGTGTGTTTTAGAATAAACTTAAAAAAATTCAAAAAGATTTTGTTTCTTCATTATTTTCAATGAGCCAATGTTGGAGAACGGATCTTTGAAGTCTGGTAAGTTTTGAAAAGTTCAAAAGAAAGTTCATTAATTTGAAACTTTTAAAATTGAACAAAACATTGTTTTCATATCAGGTCAACCTAAGGTCATTAATTTGGACTCGGTTAGACAATATTGGTTAATCAAGGTCATTAACTTGGACTTGGTCAACTAAGTGGATTTCAATGACTAGGTCAAGTTCGGGCGAACTTCACTCTCCCACCAGCGAACTTGCAAGTCTATAAATAGATGTCTTGGTGATTTCATTTGTAACTTCAGAGATTTTGGCACAGAGACGGCGAAGCTCTGTCGGATCCGGTTCTCGAATGTATTGAACTTTAGATCAATGAAAACAACCTTTAAATGAGTAATTCTTGTTATTTGATTAACTTGTCATTAGTTTCCGCCTAATCGGACAATAGATAACAAATTTAGGTTCCCGAGCTGTTCGTGGACGTTCCTACACTTAGTGACTTGAATTTTTGAGGTAGAAGTTTCACCATAACATGGTCTCCGACTTGAAAATCAACATGTCGCCTCTTATCTTCTGCCCACTTCTTCATCTTTTTAGCCACATTGCCGAAGGACGTTTCTCTTAGTTCTTTTTTTCCTAGTAATCTCTAAGGCCTAAACCCTAATCACAAACATGTTTATATACCACATGTTTGCGAACTAGGATTCTAACGGGGCTAGACCATTCTCCAAGCCCATTACAATAATAAACTCACTAACCAATAATGGTAAGCCTACTACAAATATCCAAAGTCTAAGTAATTAAATTATTAAAGTGTTGTCTCCAGAATATGCACCAACTGACCCCCCCTGACAATAGCTTCATAGTGTAACTTTGTATTCAAACATCTTGAAGTCTTTTTGGTCTTTGGATAGCTTCAGCTTCAATAGCTTCTGTTAGCAACACTCTTTAGCTGATGCTTCCAATCTCCAAAAATTTAATTTGTTATAGATCTGTGAACTAGCAATCTTTGGTTATGCAAGTGAACTCCAACTCTTCCATTATCTCTCTGTAATGTAGTAGAAGGATCCTATCATGCATTTCTATACTTCTGCACTTTAGTCTCAATCTATACTGTACTGCATCAATCTGTTTAGAAACACAAGCAAGTATCTTGAAAAGCCATTAGTCTTTCTGACATTAAAATAAACCATTATTTTATCTGGATATGCAAAAACAACAAATTGTCAGTTCAATATAGAAGTCTTTTAAAAAGAAAATCCTTTTGTTTTTTATAAGTAAAATAACTAAACAAAACTAAAAAATATTTACAATGCATTTTTTTGTGGAGAATCATGTGCAAGAAGACCATAGCAAAAGCATTCAACATATCTGAATCCATGCCTTAGAAAATTTTTCAAAAACACAAAACACTTCCAAACGCACGACTCCAAATGCAGAACCACTTAAAAGGATGACCAAGTAAGCGTAGGACCCAAAAAGATGACCTTCAAATGCAAGACTCGTGCGCGCGGACTCAAACACGTGTAGGAGTTCTCGCATGAGACTCCTTCGTGTGATCAAGGTCCTGACATGTGGAACCATTTTTCCTAGTTTTTTGACAATTTAGATGATATCTTCTGACATGATGTTCAAAAACGAATAAAGAAGACGTGAGAAGAAATTTGAGAGTTTTTGACCGTGAATTCGTGTAAAAGGTGAAAAAATATTACCTTTTCAACCGACATCTTCACAATCTAAGCGTATCACAAGTAGATATCCTTTTTCCTACTTTAGTACCACCTGTAGGTCTGGTTTTGACGTGTAGAACTCTTGAAAAGGCTTGATTAGCACAAGTTCAAAAATCTACTAATCGAATGTAAGTGTAGAATCCATATATTGAACTAGTAAACACTTGATTTCATAATATATCTCTTTCATAGAAATTTTGGCAGCATAACCTTTCTTTTATATACCTTTCAAAAAGCTTTGCAAAGTTGAAATTTTGAGCTCATGCGCACGGACTAGTCTATTTATAAACTCTAGTCCATGCGTTTGACTCCGGCTCTTGAGCATACTCATACCGTCGTAGGACTCCTGCACATACGAGTCCTATTTACAAACATTTCAAAATTAGACTTAAACATTAAACATACGTACATACTACCTATACATACAGACTCATACAAAGACACAAGCATTAGACATAAGTGCACCAACAACAACCATTTATCTCCGCCTTATCTTCTTTCCAAAGAAACCACCCCCACACATTTTACACTTTCCATTTCAAGAAATCTAGAGAGATGAAATCAAATTAGAGAGAGAGAGAGAAAGAGAGTGCGATAAGAGACATATGATCACAGAAGAGATCTGACCATGGTCTCCAACTAGCCGACCTTTCTGCTCTGTTTATGACAACTATGGTTGTGGTTGATTGTATTGGTTGACGGTGAAGGAGGATCGGGAGTCGGTCAGCATTGGTGATGGTGGTGTTGGTTACGGTATTAGAATGAATGTATGACATACAGTAATAGGCTAAAAACTAACCACAAATCAACCTATCATATATTTCCTTGTAAATCAAGAATCAACCTATCAATTTTTTATATTTCTTTTTCACTTTGAGCACGTTAGATACAAAAGAAAATCGCTTAAGTTTTAGCAGACAATCATTCGCATCTATATATAACCATAAACTTTTACAAATATTTGTGCCCCTTGAAGAAAACGTGTCTTGTGCGAGCCCCCACATTACCCCTCCTTAGAGCCTCCCATGGTCGTTTGACATTTGCCTTTTATACAGGGATTTCAATGTGTTTCAAATAGTGTGATCAAGTAATGAGAAGTACCTCGTTTATGGTTGGTTAATGACAAACCAAACTGATCGAGTTAGGTGGGCCATTCGAACCAGCTCTTTTTATCAGTTTGTAGTTTGAACCAATATCCTTATATGTTGAGTCAATTGTTTGTATTATAACTTTTATAATTTTTTTTGAAAAGCGGGATTCTATGATTTATAGAATAGGGCCAGCATATACCGTAAAAACCCAAAAAAAACCATACAACTACAACCAAACAACAAAAACAGCGCCCACCCACCCCAGAAACTATTTAATAATGTCTCGAACATTAAAGTCCACCCATCTACCCCAATCCAATTTATCAAATTTCGACCGACACCTTAACCAAAGGAACGAGTCAGCCTTAATCTCATCTACCACCACGTTTCCAGAAACTTGGATATTTCTGAACTCCTTCTCGTTACGCACCCTCCATATGTGCCATATAGTTTTCTGAAAAATCAAATTTATCACCTGCTTCCAAATGTTTGAACCATTCCTCCCTTCAATGTATTTCAAAGCTTCATTTATCGAAGCGAACTCGTCAGTTACCGAGAGCTTAACCCAAGCAAGAACATTCCACCAGATCCACTTTGACATTGTATGACTACAAACCAAGTGCTCCACTGTCTCTACATAATCATTACACCTAGGACAAACCGTATTATGAATTGCGGCTACAACACCTCTCTTAGCTAGCTCCTCCTTTACCGAGATCCTTCCCAAACCTACCCTCCATGTAAAAAGATTTACCTTCAGCGGAGCACACCGATTCTAGTGCTTCCGTTCCTCTTCAATCGTCATTGAACGTCTCAAGATGTGATCACGAACAGCTGCCACAGTAAACTTTTTATTTTCATTTGATTTCCAAGCCCAAGTGTCTACCCCATCACGAAGCTCAACTCATTTAACATCCTCATCAGCCCAGCCCATTGATCCCATTCCGACTCGTTACAAGGAGGCCGAAAACAAAAAATATTCCACTGCAACTCAGTAATAGTTCTTGTAACAACTTAGAATTTTTGTTGTTATCTTTCGTTTATTGTCAATTGTATCTATCCTTTGTAAATCTCGAGATTCGTTATAAGAAAAGTTTATGTTAATTAATTACAATTATGTATGTTACATCGCATCTAATCACTTATTAAATCGCATCGCTAATCTCATCGCATCGCAACTCGCAGTTAATTATGTGATTTATGTTATTTATGTGTTATGTGTGTTTATGGTTATGATTACGCTCGCTATCGCATCGCCCTCGCACACTCGAATCGCTAAATCGCACTATTGTATTAATTATAACGCTTAACGCTTCACTTATAACGCTTAATATAACTAACTAATACGAACCGAACTGCCAAACGAACATTTAACGCGAAATAAATGAAGAGAACCCAACAATTGGGTCAAGTTCGCTCGAACTTGGTAACCCTAAGTTCGGCCAACTTGGCTGGCCAAAACTCAGTTCCTTCACATAACCTCAAGTTCGCTCGAATTTGTACAATTATGTACAAGTTCGGCCGAACTTGACTAGTGACTCTTGAAATCTTCACAAGTTCACGCGAACTTGCATGAAATTCATGTAAGTTCGGCCGAACTTTACTCCACCAGCTCACCTTTTTGCCTTCTCCTATAAATACCCAGCTCTATTCTCTCATTTGAACTTGCTGTAAGTTCGCTCAATGCTCTCAAACCCGAAACCCTTTGTTTCCTAAGTAAGAATCAACCCGATTTCAACTACAATGATGTTCAACAACGTTTTACAACTATTTTGCACAAGGCATTGCCTTCGTTTTTCATCAAATCTTTTCGGTCAGTAGTGTTACGTATGTGTTTTTCGTATAGAAATTTTTAGGGATATACGTTTTCGCCCCCCCTCGGTTAGAAATTTTTGGTTATATATGTTTTCGCCCCCCGGTTTTCGATGGCAAGCTTCACGATACCGGTGAAAGACAAGTGCGGTGTGATACCGATAAAGAAGACGACTGTCAATCTGTGATAGATTGATTGGTAACTAAGGCAAAGTTGTGATCAGTGATAGATCAACAACTGAAAGAAGTATATTAAGTGTGAAGCTGTGATCGAGAAGATATTTAGATACCGAAGGAACCTGTGTGATACGGTTCGATACGGGGGAGATGATCATGATAGTGATTATCATGATGATGATCGAAACTAATGGGCTTGATAAGAAGCAAGAAACGAGGTTGCCAAGAGGGCATGAAAAGGAAATAATGATTCTTATTGTCGGATGCAAGAAGTCTAGGATCGTGAACGGGTCTATGGATCAAAGACGGGTCTTGTTGGGAATTCAAGATCTAGGAGGCGCAAAATCAAGACTAAGGGGGAGAATGTTGGATTAATCTGGATTAGTTAGTGATTTTAATTAATGTTTATCTAGTTACTTAATTATAGGGATTATGCTATTATTTAATTAGGTGTCATGATATAGTTAGGATAGGTTTTATTACTTGGTGAACAAGTATTGTTTAGTATATATAGATGGTTTAGGGTCTTTGTAATGTGTGGTCTTTGTTCATAATAATATAGAGTTCATAACTAGTGATTAGTTACATAAATCTTCGTGTTTGTGTTGTTTGCTCGATCCGATTGTTCCAACAATCCTTTCCTCTCTAATTGAGAGTGGAAACAATGGTAGTCTACTTATTAATAGGGGTAGCAACTTTTAACAAATAAGAAACATTGAAAGAAATTATCTACGGATGGGATAAGGACACCATGTGAATGTCTACATGTAACTTAGAAGATCCGATAACCTGGATTTGGGCTGGTCATTGTTTAATAAATATATATCAGGAGGTTTTATATAAGTTAAATTATATTGTAATTTAGATAATTACCTTTAGCAAATATGATCCTGTATACATGCTTAGAAGTATTGCGACTTACAAGTCATGGGATTTTATAATAATGCGATGGATATGATCCTTGAATACATCCTGTTCAGACAAACACTACTGTGTGAGACAAATGGAACAAGATTAACATCTTTCTCAACAAAAAGGTATCGTATCGCTGCCCTTTAGCACAACTGGCCCTTGGTGTATTTCTTATACGGATGAAAATTTCCAAAGGCGCATAGTCCTGGTTGAACAAAAATAGGTATCGTGTCACTCCTTTTTATTCAACCGCTCCTTGGCCTCCACGTAGGGTACTACGATACGCCGACCTCTTTTAGCATTCAAAGCTCGCTCACTTAGGACTCGACATAATGCATGCTCCAACTCAAACAACACTAATAGATGACTTGACAAAACCTGTACCCAAACCACCCTTGTCCCGTCATACAACTTGTAGCACCCCCAAACCCTCCTAGTGGACAACATTCTTATAGAAGTGTTGTGGTCACAACTAGACCGTTTATCGTGCGTGATTTTATGAACACGGTTGAAATCACCTGGTGTTTGCATCGTAAATTAAACTTATAGAGGGCCATGTGGGCTTCGTCTCCTTTCCTTACCAGTAGAGTAGCTCTGATGCATTTGTTGGCTTTGGTTGACGAATTTTAAACACTAATACATAGTAACACAAACTTTGTACACGAGTCCTCTTTATTTAATAAAGAACGCCCTTTAAGAACTCATGTCTGAATACTAAATATTTAATCTATATAATTAATGTAAACACATATGGAATCATTCCCTCTCCAATATTGTGAGTGAAAACCATGATGATCTATGTATTAATAGGGGTAGCAACTTTAACAAATAAGAAACACTGAAAAAATATCTAGGGATGGGAGAAGGACATGGTTTGAAAGTCTATATGCAATTTAGAAGGTTTGATAACCTGCATCTGGGCAGGTCGTTGTTATAGCAAATAGATATCCAAATATATATCTGGAGGTTTTATAAAATGAAATTATATTGTGGTTTATATATGTAACATCCGCCAAAAATAGATCCTTGAACGTGACTTGTTTTGAAAATCGGATGGGAACGGTAATAATTACAAATAAATTTTTTTAATGATGTTGTGACTTAAATTCAATTACCTTAACGATATTTCGGAATATTAATTTCGTAATTAAACGTTAAATATATAACACACCCGATTCTAAACGACACTTTCACCTAAACTATACCACCTAAACAAAGCGACATCTTGATAGAAACAACAACCTTACTCCCAAACGACAACCTCAAACCCACATTCCCACAACCAAACGACACCCTCCCTTTCCCAAGCTATATCCTAAATAACAAGGCCTCAAGGCCCAAACGACATACAATGTTGCTTGAACCCATCCCAGTCCCAAATGATATAATTAGCACTTCCAAACGAGAAGGACGTGGTGTATCACCTTCTTCCAAATCTAACATGCTTAACCCGAACAACCCAAACTCGCTTAAAAGTCAACTTTCCAACTTCTTTATGATCTGAAAGGTCGTGTTTCGGATAGAAATCAACGACTAGTGTGTGACTTGTTCAAAGAAGGAAGATTATAGATTGATAAAAAAATCTTGTATTGATTCGAACAACATAACGTTACAAACCGACACATAATAAGCCATCCTAACAATACCGAAAGAGGATACATCATGGAAACCTAGAGGGACCAAGTGGTGTTCTCACCCCCAATCTAAAACCTTAGTTTGCAAATGACACAATAAGAGGTATATATAGGCTCACCACCTTCACGTGTACTAGTGGAATTTCACCTTCATGTGAATGTCCACCTTCAGTTGGAACATTTGCAAACACACGAAGTCAGACGAAAAATCCTTTCGTTTGACCACTTCAAACGAATGATTCTAAACACAATCGTTTGACCGTTCACAAACGATTACATAATCAGATTAAAATGAAATCTAATCTATTTGCACAACATCGGACACTAAAAAGACACTAACAAATTCCCACATGTCCGTTGCTGTCGAATGCTGAATATGCAACAGCAATCAATCTTCAGTCAAGGTCAAGTATCTGTTGCTGTCAGCATCTCCGTGTTAACAGACCCCCTGACAAAAAAAAATCGAGGTACACAGAGTCATGACTTGAGTCTTCACAGGAAAGTCAAAATCTTGAAGCTTCTTGTAAAAAATATTTAATCCTCATAATAAATGTAAGGATGGAAGGAAAAGTTTGTGAATTGGATACAAGCAAACCAATTCGACAGCTGGGTTGTAGTTGAGGATGGTTACAAATGGCCAAAGAATGAGCGTGATCAAGAGCTTCCGTTGAACAAGTTCTTACCGGGTGATAAAGCAAATTATGTCTCCGAAAAGAAAATGATTAGCTTGATTCAACAATCAGTAAAGGAAGATATTCTGATACTGTTGCCAGAGTTTAAAACTTCACAAGAATTATGACAATCTCTTTGTGATAAATTCAAAGGAAGTGATGAAATGATCAAGAGCAAGAAGGCTTTAATTAAGAAAGAATTTGAAATCTTCATGATGATCAAAGGTGAAACTATGAAGCAAATGATTGATAGATACTGTCACCTTATGGTCCAGATGCGAAGACATGATATCAAAAGATCTAACAAAGAACAAATCGAGAAGTTGGCCGATGCACTTCCAGAAGGAGAATGGACGACATATCTGACGATTCTGAAAAATAGTCCATCTTGGAGACATTTCAAGTTACCATCTTTCATCGACAAATTAGAAGGTCATGAAATGGAATTGATGAAGATTGCTAAATCAAAGAATGCAAATGTTGTTCAAGATGTCGGTGTCTATTACAAAGGAGGTATACAAGATACTCCGATTCAAAGCCCGAAAATTCAAATGGCTTTTAGTGCAAATGCAAATTCTTCTCCGAATCAAAGCTCTCCATATTCTGGCTATTTTAGTGCTAGTTCAAGCTCTTCATTCCAAAATCAGACAAGTCAAGCTAGCTCTGATTCAAATGTTTTCCAGTGCAACATAGCAGTCGATTTGAAGAATGTATTTCCAGAAAAAGTGGCTAAACAACACATAGCACTTCTCGCTACCGTCCTTTAATCGTATGAATGTCTTGTTGCTGGAAAGATCGGAAATCCAGAAATGACAGCAGATCGTAATCAGGTAGACGAAGAAGAATTGGAGCTGATGGATATTAAATGGAGCCTTGCATCCATCATCAGAAGAGTTACAAAATTCGTGGCACTCACTGGAAGAGACATTGGAAATTCAAGCAACAAGCTTGGATTTGACAAATCAAAAGTCACATGCTTCAGGTGTCGACAAAAAAGACACTTCAAACGCGAATGCAGTAATCAAGAAGCAAGTGGAAACCAAAATGCTTTCAGAAGCAACAATGAGTACCACAAGAAAGCTCTTCAATATAAGCCATATCCAAAGAAAACGCAAATTGAAGTAGAAGATAAATCTGCAAAGAAATCCGAACAAGCTCTTGTTGCTAATCATGAAGAAGATGGCTTTGACTGGAACAGATACATCGGAAAGAAAACTGGTGTGGTTATGATGGCAGAGGTTGTGAATGAACCAGAGACATCGTATGTTGATGCTGCTTTGGAGAATACGTTTCTGGAAGCATACATGCGGAGAACTGAAGAAGAAGAGATAACTTATGATGAGATGCAAAAACAAGAAGCTTTGAAAGCAGAGGCCGAAAATGTAAAAGCTGAGGTAAGAATGTCTGAAAAGGAAGTTGTGAAAGTGGTGGAGGTTGAAAAACCTTGCACAAAGTGCACAAGTCCTTGTGAACCATGCCTTGATAAGGTCAAAGTCATAAGAGAATTAACTGAACATAATGAAACTTTTCTTTATGATTACAGAAACATGAAAGAAACTTATGACAAGATACAAGGTAAATATAAAAATGTCGAAAAAACTAATCTTGAACTTGCTGCTAATGAAAAAATGTTAAAAGCAACAGTGATTGATAAACAAGAGGCAATTAACATGTACATTAATACCATTTCCGAAACAAAACGTGAGCTTCATGACATTAAGATAGAAACAGAAAGAGTAAGACAATTACTAAAAAGTTACACTACTAACGCTTATGTCATTGATAACATTTTACCTACGATCAAATCGAAGGAAAATGTTGATAAATCAAAGCGTAAAGAATACAGAAATGTTCCTCCACCATTTCTTGAAAATTATTCCTGCAAGAAAGGTGATGAAGTGGAAAAGGCATTTGATTTACTTCTCTTATCAGAAATGAAAGATCAATTGCCTGAGAACATTGATATAGACTTTACAAAATCAAACGATGACATTAAAGCGGTGGTAAAAATTGTGGTTAAAAATGTGCTGGGAAATGATTCTGACTATAAAAATTCTGATTCACAGTCAGAAAGTGACGATATAGCATCAGAAAGTGATCTAAGTGATGATCCTAACGTTGTGATGTACAAAGTTAAGGATTCTGATAGATTATATTTCGATGATAGCTTTCCTATTCGGAATGTGAAAGAAGATCAAATTGACAAATTGTTTAAACTTGTGGAAGTTTTGTCAGATGATCTCGAGAAAAATCAAAAGAAATTTTTTTCTAAACCCAAAAGGAATTTTAACAACTACCGTAGGAATGGTGGTGATTTTCCTAAGAACAGGAGAGCAGGTTTGGGTTTGGAGGACGAAGAAGATGAATCGACGAAGAAACCGAAGACAACGTTCCAGGAATACAAAGGTAAAAACATGAAGTTTGTGTAAGGAACAAATACGGTTCAAGAAGAAGATATGATCGGTAAGCAATCAAATGATGAATTCAAAAAGGAGAAAAAACTTCGGGACAAGGCTAAGACCAAGTCTACAAGTGGAGTAAAACCCACTAGTGGACATGATTCTGATACACGGACATGCTTTAAATGCAATACCATTGGTCATATTGCTCGAAAGTGTCTAAATCTAAAGCCTTTGTTTTCACAAAGAAAAAATGTTTCAAAAGATGAAAAACAAAAGCAACCAGAGATTGTGAACCCAAAAAATGAATCTATTTCTGAAATAAAACCCAAAAATGAATCAAAGTTTGAAAATTCTGTTTTTGAAAAAGGAGAAACTTCAAAGTTAAACAAAAACGATGATTCACGGTTTTATGTCAAGAAAGCAAGATACATGTCAATCTTGGGTTGCGAAAAAGAAGTCTCCTGAGAAAGGAAAGTTTGTTGCTGATAAAACTGAAAATGTCAAATCAACTGAATTAGTAATCAAACAGACAAAGAAAGAAAAAGTCAAAACGTTTTCAGAATCGACATCAGACGATATGTTTGATGATGATTTTGAATATGATGATGACTTTGAAAGTGTTTATGATGCTTATCATGTCAAACCAAAAACCAAAAAGGTTTGGGTTTCTTTTTTCAAGTAGTTACTTTCGTGAGCAGGAGTTTCTAGATCCACTTTATCAGAGATGATTCAGGATTAAGGAAGCTTCAGTTTGTTTGAACTTATCTAGAATGTTAAAATCTTTGTCATTTTGAGGAGGAGTAGTTAAGAAGAAAATTTTGAAAAGTCAAATTATGAAAATCCACACACCGTTGAACAGAAAAACTGATTTCAAAGTTCTTACATGTTCAAACTGCTTTTACAAGTGGTAAATGAGTCTAATCATTGTTTGTTAAACAATTGCAGATACAAGATTGAAAAAAGGATCGGACGACGAGGTCATGGGATCCGCATTGGTTTGTTACATTTTTAGAAGAATTTCTTTAAATCTAAAATCCAAAAATATGTTTTTGATTTTAGGGGGAGTAAGAAAAATTTAAAAATTGTTGAAAAAAAAAAACATATGAAAAAGTTGAAAATTCAAAAACATTGAAAAATCCAAAAAGTACAAAAACATGAAAAAGACAAAAAGAATTTGTTGTCAAAAAGGAAATGATAGTACATCAGTGGACTATCACAGTATGCTAAAGATTTTTAAAGTTTAAAAGTGATAAACAAGTCTTACTGTGGATATGTCGATAGGCTTTACACGTTCAGTAGATTGTTTCCGGGATATAAACTAAATTTTACAACTGCTTAATCTCGTGGTTTAACACATCTTGGATATATGGACTTAGTACTCCGAAATTTTGATTGAAGGGTTGCCTTATTCTGAGATACGAGGTCTTTATAGATAGTGGATATCTGGGGTATTATACAAGTTCTTCTGATTTTGCGGTAGAAGTAGCCTAGAACTTCTATAATGCTTTTGCTATAAACCCCTAAACTGCATGCAAAGCTGAAAAGAATCGAAAGATCTAATCATTTGCAGTGCTTAAAAGATTCCTTAAGTGGAACACACCTATAAGTTGAGCCTTCATCTTTTTATCGATACGGTGGTATTAACCTGAGCTCTCAAGGCTTCGCATTAACCCAGATACAGATATCAATTACGCTATATTCACCTGTAAGATGAAATCTAGGGAATCTTGATACGGGAGTATATTCTGAGATGGGAACCATAGTTAAGTCAAGTTTCATAATTCATACCTAACATATCTTGGAACAATTGAGAAATGTGTCGAAGTTTAAGTGGACCAACATATCGACAATCTAGGTAAACGAGTTTAAAACTGAAAGTCATTTAAAGGTCAACGGTACTAGTGATATGTCTCAATCAACTGATATGATCCTTAGACACGAATTCACAAAAAAATATGTCTGTAAATATGTTTGTTCATAGTTTACATTGTTCTGTACATAGTTTATCTGCTTTACAGTTGATAAAACCAAAAAGATTTTCAGTGTGTTTTAGAATAAACTTAAAAAAATTCAAAAAGATTTTGTTTCTTCATTATTTTCAATGAGCCAATGTTGGAGAACGATCTTCGAAGTCTGGTAAGGTGCTAAACTGATGGAAATCTAATTGACAACGGGTTGGGAGCTAATCTCTAAAATCTGATAAGCCAAAACGATTAAATGTTCATTAATTTGAAACTTGATTTTGAGAAAAACCAACAGTTTGTTCATAACGGGTCAAACCGAGGTCATTAACTTGGACTCGGCAGACAAATCGGTTAACCAAGATCATTAGCTTGGACTTGGTCAACTGAGTGGATTGTTAAAACTGGTAAAATCTGAAAAGTTCAGGGTCTAAATTGACAAGTTTGAAAAAAATTGGTTTGAAATTGATCAAGTTTGCCCGGACTTGTAATCAAGTTCAACCGAACTTGTATATGTTCATAATGTGTTATCGGTCAACAAGTTCGCCCGAACTTAAGTCTGATCTTAATTGATTAGATTTATAAGTTCGCCCGAACTTGTCAACTATAAATAGAAGGCAAGTTCGCCCGAACTTCATTATCAGTCTTTAACACATAGAGCGAACTTGAACGCGATTTGACCGATTTCTAAAATTGGCAACTTTAAGTCGAACTGCTGCCCAAATTTCACGTGAATCTTAGTGATTGGCTCACTAAGGATCATGGCCGTGGTGAGAATTTAAGTTTTCGACCGAGTTTTGATATGGTTTGAGTGTGTTAGATCTGTGATGGATAAATGAACATGCTTAAGAGCATTACAGGACAAACTGAGACTTAAAACTTGTTAAACAATGATAAATGAACTTAAACATGTTATTGATTAGTGTCAAATTGATCTGAATATGTTGTTGCAGGTATTTGGTGAAAGAGATGACAAGTTCGTCCGAACTTGTCAAATGGTTCTTTGAACCAAGTTCGGCCGAACTTGTCCTCATCTATACAGCAGATAATGATCTTGCAAGTCCGCCCGAACTTTGTCTCAAGTTTAATATAAAACAGAATGTTTCACAAGTTCGCCCGAACTTGTGAAATGTTTTTAAAAAAATGTTAACAAGTTCTCCCGGACTTGTTTAAACCTGCTTTAAAATTGAATCTTTACAAGTTCGCCCGGACTTAATGATTTGTAATGTGTTTATATTAAATACAAGTCCGCCCGAACTTATTGTTGTGAAATCTCAAAAGGGAAAATCAAGTTCGCCCGAACTTGATATAGTGTTTATGAAAATTGTAAAATTTCGACTAATTTTGTCTCGATATTTGTGTTTGTAGAATATTCAGCTCTCGTTTAACAAGTTTCACAACACATGCATTACATTAGACAGAGCTATCTGTCCATCTCTGGAAGCATTTGATAGTATTCTCGCATTCATGGAAAGGATACCGATTCACAAGGCAATTACATGGAAAACAATGGTTTACAGGTCACACGTTTATAGGTTTTGGAATTCTGCGGCGATGAATGAAGATGATACAGCGATTACATCAATAGTTTCGTGTTGGAGAAGAGGATAAGGAGATTGCTGTAACTAAAGCTGATATCCGAAAGGTTCTAAACTTCAACGATGATAAAGATGATCCGATGATGCTCGATGAGAGAATGGTTAGAGGGTGTTTCTGTCGTATGGGATATAAGGGGCATGTTAATGAATCTACATTGAAAAAAGGATCAGTCCTAACCCCTATAAATTTCTAATGCATGCTATTATTCACGCGTTTAGCCATCGAAAGGCTGGTTTAAATGATGTGCAAGATTACATGGCATGCATGGCTACAATGCTTATTCTTAACAAGAGATTCAACTATTCGAAGCTTGTGTTTACACACATGAAGAACAACATGGGATCGAACAGGATGGTGATGTATCCGAGGTTTGTACAGATGTTGATAGATGATAAATTCAAGAAGATTGCAAAGGATCCGAACTATATTGTCTATCTTAGTCACCTGGACGATACAACTATCAAGAAGCTGATTACATTCCAGAAAAAAAGCTTCAGCACTGATTGCAAAGTCTCTATTTGGTGCCATTGCTTCTGAAAATTACATTGCGCCACCAGAGTACAAATGGCAAAAAGATGATAGTGGTGATGAAAAGGAACGAAACGCTGAGCTAGAATGGATGTCTATATTCAAAGAGAAACGCAGTGATTGGTTTTTAAAGAAAGTTGTGGTTGAAGAGAAAAAGAAAGTCTCGCGAAAGTCAAAGAAGGTTGAGATGTTAATTGACGCAGATGAGCCTGTTAATGTTCAACATGAAGCTGGGTCAAGTGCTGCAGTAGTTATTGAAAGTCAAGAAGCTGAGAAAACTACACAGGAAGATGATGTGATTTCTGCTACATATGATAATGACGAAGATAGCGATGATTCGTTAGAGAAGGCTACAAAGAAATCAATCGCCGAAACAACTGCTGAGAAAGTGAAAGAAACGGATGCAGATTACGAGCCAGAACTTGAAAAAGATACTGACGAGGAGAGACCGAAAAAGAAAGCGAAAAGAGTCAAGTCTTCTGCTAAAGATACAACGACGAAGACTACAGGGTCTCCAAAAACTAAAGGCAAGAAAGTTCAGAAACCGAAAAGCCGTCGATATGTGGGTCAAAAGAAAGGCACATAAGTCACACAAGAACCTTCTGCTGCACAACAAACATGAGTTACACAAGAACCTCCTGCGGCTACAACAATTCAAACTGCTGAAGTACAAGAGATATCAGTTTAGATAGGAGTTACACAAGAACCTCCTGAGTCTGAATTACTTGAAGTCCCTATCATTCAATCGCAAGATCCTCCGACAGCTGTTCAACCTGAAAGTTCAACTCCTAAAGCGTCTACACCAAGGAGTGCCCCAAAGTCTACTCCAAAAACTACTCCGAAATCGAAGCTATTTGGAAACATTCCGAATGAGCCTGTTGATATTCAAGACTTGAACAATTTCTTTCCAGATACAGACATTGATGATCTAGAAAAGCGTGTTAAAGTGCTGGTAGTTTCCATCACCCGAGGTTTTTTATGCCTGATATCAACTCTTGATCAAGGGCTTTATGCCTCGTATAAATCTCTGTGTTCATCTTTGATTACATTCCTAACTTGTTCATTCAATTGTTCATAATTCAAGCACTCAACCTCACATTCAAAGTTTGGCTACATTATCGTTAATCAGATTTTTGACCAAAACAGTTTGGCGCCCACCGTGGGGCAATCGGTGCTTCAATTCTAAAAATCCCCATTCATTTCATTCATTTTCATCCATTCCTTTCAACTACATGGCTTCTCATGAAAAATTTGCTTCAAGTGCCATGCCGACGGTTACCTCATCCCAGACTTGTGCATCATTGCCTCCCATTCCCACTTCATCGGCGAGGAGTGCTGATAATGCTTAGAAGAAGCCAACACCAATTTTCTCGAAGGTTTCTACTGTTTCATCCTCTACACCCACTAACAATGATCTATCTACTTTGATTTTGCAGATGAAAGGATACATGGAACAGCAGGACAAAATTAACCAGGGGATCCTTCGTGAATTTGATGAAATCAAGAAACCAAAGAGATCAGCGGAGGATCATTCTCCATTGATGCCCAGGTCATTGGATTTCGCCACTCCAGCAACAACCATTCAGCATTCCAAAGCGTCTGGTGTTCAGTATCAAGGATCTTTAGGATTGCAGCATGGATCATTGGCAATGACGCAGCCTCAAGCATCTCATTACCAACCTTATGGATCCCCATTCCAACCTCAGGGATCCTCATATCAGTATCAAGGATCCTCATCCCAGGTTCAAGGATCCATGGAGTATCTTCCGAGACCTTCAGCACCCATGTATCCTGGACCCAATGTCTTTTAGGATCAAGGAACTTCAGGAAGTCAGATATTCAAGGATTCTGAAGTTAACAAAGGGGACTTCATCCCTATGCAGACTTTTGCATCATCTGGTCCAACTGTTACACCTGAAATGTCTACTTTTGGATACACTTCTGCGATACCGGTTCCAAACCAGTCAGGAGGTAACAATTTCAATACGTCTTTTGGTACTAATTATGGTTCCATGCAGGACATAGGTATCAATCAGGCTTTGGAACAGGAGCTCCAGAGGCTTACGGATATGATATCCAGTGTTCCAGGAGTGTTCAAGCCTATTCTTGAGTTCCCGGATGGAAGTCACAAGGTGCCTCGTTTTGCACCTCCTATACGAAATGCTGAGATACCAAAATGCTTTCAAACCCCCCAACATGAAGCTCTACAACGGTACAACTGATCCAGAGGAGCATGTGGCATAATACCGGGAAAGAATGGAGATCAATCCCATTCCAGAAAGATTAAAGGAAGCCTGCCTTTGTAAGGGCTTCAGATCCACACTCACTAGATCAGCACTCAAATGGCTGCCAAATCTTCCTCCTTACTCAATTACTTCATTTTCTCATCTAGTTAATTTGTTCAATAACCAATTTTCATGTAGTAGAACTTTTGAACGATTAACTAGTGATTTGTATAGAATAACTCAAGGCCGTGATGAATCATTAAGAGATTACATCACTAAGTTTAGTCGAGAATCCTTAGAAATTCCTAATTTGGATATTGCCACTACTGTGGAGGCATTTAAAATGGGCTTGCTTAAGGATTCCTCATTCTATGATGACCTTGTTATGACACCTTGCAGGAATTTAGATGAAGTGAGGAACAGGGCATTGAGGTTCATTCGTTTAGAGGATGACAAAAGGATCCAGGAGAGACTCTCTGGATCCTCGAAACAGGAAAAGCAAGGATCATTCTTTAAGAATAACCGATCCAAGTCATACTCTAAGCATGACAATGACAATGTGAATGCAGTTGAACAGGATGAAGATGATGAGGACTATCCTCCAATATTTGAGTATTGTTTTTCTACGGATAATCATGAACTAATACTTGCTATGTAGAATTTAGGTGACAAGGCTAGATGGCCAAGGAAAACTGATAAAGCTGGAGCTACTAAGGATAAATCTAAGTGGTGCGCTTATCATGAGGATTTTGGCCACCTTACTGAGGAATGTATAGCGTTGAGGAAGGAAATTGGTTATCTTCTTAGCAAAGGGTATTTGAAGGAATTGCTGGGAAGGAAACGTTCAAGAACTCAGGATACTGAGAAAGTTCCTGAAAGAGCTCCTCCACCGCCAGCTGATGCTCAAATCATTAACTTTATTTCTGGTGGTTCTGATATCTGTGGAACTTCATTTCAGCGGCCAAAAGGCATGCTAAGGAGACGAAGATGGAGAACGGGGAGAGACCAGTTCGAACATCTACCCTAACGCAGCAAAAAGTGATATCCTTTGATGAGGAGGATCGCGTAGACATTCAGGATCCTAATCATGATGGTCTTGTCATTACTTTATTTATTTCTAACCATTTTGTTTGTAGGATCCTTATTGATGGAGGTAGTTCAGTGAACATAATCCAGTTGGATGTCCTCAAAAAGATGAACATCCCTAAATCCTAGATCATACCAAGATCGTCGGTGCTCGTGGGATTCAGTGGGGAAACCAAGAATACATTGGGGGACATCAAACTTCCAATTTACATAGAGGAAGTGAATTCTATCCAAAAATTTTGTGTCATAGATTGCTTATCTTGCTGTAATGTTATTCTTGGTAGGCCGTGGATACACGACATGAAGGCAGTCCCCTCAACATACCACCAATGTGTCAAGCTTCCAAGTCCATGGGGAATAGTCAAGATAGAAAGTGATCAGCAGGAGGCAAAGAATTGCTACACTTCCTCGATGAAACCTGCTTCCAAGTCTAGGGAAGCATAGCAATTAAAGCATCCTCCAAAAGACGTCATGGAGGCAAGAGAACAGGACGTCAAGGATATAGTCTTAGATCTTGAGGATCCTGAATCCAAGGTGTATCTAGGATCCGGGATCCAGGAGAGCATAGAGCAGGATGTAGTATCCTTCCTTAAATGAAGAAAATCTACCTTCGCCTGGAAGCACGAAGATATGACCGCTATTTCAAAGGATATCATTACTCATAAGCTTGGTATTGACATGTCTTTTAGGCCACTTCACCAAAAGAGGATAAAATTTACACCTGAAAGAAATGCGATTATTCAAGAAGAGGTAGACAAGTTACTAAAGGCAGTTATGATAAGAGAGGTCAAGTATCCAAGGTGGTTAGCCAATGTGGTTGTTGTTCAAAAGAAAAATGGAAAGTGGAGGGTATGTGTCGATTTTACTGATTTGAATAAGGCATGTCCCAAGGATCCTTTCCCTTTACCCCACATTGACTCCATGGTGGATGCTACGGCGGGTCATGAATTGTTAACTTTTATAGATGCTTCATCTGGATTTCAACAAATTCAGATGGAACCATCTGATCAAGAGGATACTGCATTCATGACACCCACCGGCATATATTGTTATATTGCTATGCCCTTTTGTTTAAGAAATGCAGGTGCTACATACAAAGACTGGTGAATATGATGTTCAAGGAGCAACTTGGACACACAATGGAAGTATATATAGATGATCTGGTGGTCAAATCTAAAAGAGCCGAGGATCACCTGAAGGATCTTGAAGTAGCATTCAATATTCTTGACCAATACAACATGAAGTTGAACCCCTCTAAATGTCATTTCGGGGTCAAAGCTGGAAAATTTTTAGGATATATGGTAACCAAGAGAGGAATTGAAGCAAGTCCAGAACAAATCAAGGCTTTGGTGAATATCAAGTCTCCTGCCAACGCTAAGGATGTGCAAAGATTGACAGGAAAAATGGCTGCCTTGAATAGATTCATCTCAAAATCCTCAGAAAGATGCAAGGATTTCTATGACATCCTGAGGAAGAATAAGAAATTCGAGTGGACTGAAAAGCATGAAGCTGCTCTACAAGCTCTCAAGGATTACCTATCCTCAGCACCAGCTTTGATGAAACCAGAAAATGGAGAGCCCTTATCCTTATACTTAGCCGTTTCAGGTAAAGCGGTAAGTGCGGTCCTTGTTAAGGATCACGAAGGCCAACAACATCCGGTATACTATGTAAGTAAAAGTCTACTTGATGCTGAGGCCAGGTATTCTCATTTAGAGAAGCTAATTCTTGCTCTAATCATGGCTTCTACTAAACTAAGACATTATTTTGAAACTCATACTATTGTTGTTAAAACTAATTTTCCTAGTAAGAATGTTCTCAGACTGGAGATGTCGGGAAGAATGGCAAAATGGGCTGTTAAACTTAGTACATATGACATTAAGTATGAGCCCAGAGCTACTACTAAATCCCAAGCTTTGGCTGACTTTGTGGCTGATTTCAGTAGTGATCTACAAAGGGAAGCTGAATTAGAAGTGCAACAACTTGAGGAGACCAAGGATCCTTGGATACTCTTCACAGATGGAGCTTCAAATGTCAAGGGAACTGGACTAGGCCTACTACTAAAATCGCCACAGGGGACATTATACCCCAATCTATCGCATGTGAATTTCAGATCACTAATTATGAGGTTGAATATGAAGCCATGATAGCAGGTTTGCAATTAGCTAAAAATATGAGGATCAAGTATCTTCAAGTATTTGTAGATTCTTTATTGATTACTAATCATTATAACGGATCCTATGCTGCTGAAGGCGAAAAACTAATCAAATAATTGGAGATAGCCAGGAAACTGGCAGATCCTTTTGCTTTTTTCAGTTTAACACAGGTACCTAGGGAAGAGAATGCAGAAGCTAATGCTCTAGCCAACCTTGGATCCTCATTGAAGATGCCTGAAGATGTGAAGATACCTATTATCCACGTGTTGACTCCTGCGATTGAGGAGAATGAAGCAATGGAAATAATGGATGGTGCTGCAGTTGTTCCCAATGATGATATGCAGTCGAATTCAGGATCCTGGATCCTTCCAATTCTGAAATGCATTCAGAATGGACAAATCCCTGCTGGGGAAAATCCAAGAGCATTCAGGGTTAAGGTATCCCAGTTTACCATTATAAATAACATGTTATATAAAAAATCTCTTGAAGGACCCTATCTAAGGTGCATTGAGGATTCTGAGATACAAGAAGTCCTGAAGGATTTTCACGAAGGAGACTGTGGGAATCACACTGGGGGCAGAGCACTATTTTCAAGGATCCTTAGAACAGGATATTATTGGCCTACTATGAAGAAGGATGGTGTAGAATACGCGAAGAAATGTGATGCTTGCCAGAGACACAGTAATATCCTTCATCAACCGGCGGAACCTCTGCATCCTATATCCTCCTCTTGGCCATTTATGAGATGGGGAATGGATATAGTAGGCAAGCTACCCAAAGCACCGGGAGGAAAAGTGTTCATGTTGGCTATGACAGACTACTTCTCCAAGTGGATAGAAGCCGAAGCTTTTTCTCAAGTCAGAGAAAAGGAAGTTATATCCTTTATCAAAAGAAATATTATTACTAGATTTGGTATTCCTTCAGAAATCATTTATGACAATGGATCCCAGTTTATTGGGAATCGAACTACTAACTTTTTTGACAGCTGGAGGATTAGGATGATAACATCAACACCAATCCACCGACAAGCTAATGGCCAGGCAGAATCATCCAACAAGATCATCATCAACAATTTGAAGAAGAAGCTTGGATCAAAGAAGGGAAAATGGGCTGAAGAGCTACCATATGTCTTGTTGGCAGATAGAACAACTCCCAAGAATGCTACGGGTCAAACTCCTTTTTCCTTAGTCTTTGGAGCTGAGGCAGTGATCCCTACAGAGATGGTAGTCCCAACAGCCAGAACAAGCATCCGTGATCCTGAAGCAAATGCTGAGACTCTTGCTCAAGACCTGGATATTGTGGAAGAACTTAGAGACATGGCTAGGATAAGATTGGCTACTTATCAACAGAGAATGACTGGTTCTTCCAACAAAAATGTCAGAGTAAGAAGGTTTCAAGTTGGTGACATGGTATTGAGGAAAGCATTCCAGAATACCACGAATCCTGCTGATGGAAAGTTAGCACCAAAATGGGAAGGCCCCTATCTTATCAAACCTGAGGCTGGAAAGGGGGCATATCGTGTGCTAACTATGGATGGTGATCTTCTTCCAAGAGCTTGGAATGCTATCCACCTAAAGAAGTATTTTATGTAAGGATCAAGGATCCTTAAGCACTCTAATGTTCAGTTCAGATTGAATGATCTTCAAAGGATATATGATCCTTTCTTTGGTAACATTTTAATAATTCTTTCATATCATATTTATTGTGTATTATAAGGAAAGGCTGTTAAATTCTTAACATCCAATTTTATCTAGTTTTAAGCTTTTGGTGAATTTACATAAAGGATTTAGAGGTTGGCCACCTCTCCAAGACTTTGAGCATGTCCCCAGTTTAAGGTATCTAATACCTTCTAAGGTTTAAAGATTTTCACCTTTCACACGAATTGGGTTTCAACACCCCGCCAACAGCGTACGTTATCCAAATATAGTTCGAGGCAATGGGACCAGTACCCGCTTTAGGGGCTGACAATTTCATTGTTGTTGGCTATATGTAGGATCCTAAGTATAATGGTAGACGTACCATACATGCGTTCCTAAGGTTTCTAACGTTTTCACGTTAGCTAAGGTTTCGACATTTTCATGTCACTCACGATTGGATAGATGCCAGTTTGGGCCATAGTCCAGTTTACACCAGTTATTTGGGCTTGTACCCAGTTATTTGGGCTTGCCCCTAGTTACTAATGATTCTTTCGTCTGATGTATGGCTTAGTCCCAAGTTATATACCGTTACAGGTTTACGAAGTTTAACTGTTAAGGATCCTGAATCCTAAAGTTCTATCAATTGTTATGCTTTGGTTGACACAACTGTAAGTGTTAATGATATAGAATCCTAACTTGGATTCGCTGGTATGATCTTTCTTTTGCATTTGCTTTATTTCTGGCGTATTTATATTACCCTAATCCTTTGACAACAGGATATGTGATCCTTGATCACATGATATCTATCTTTAAAGAATATATTTTGACAAACTCCTATAGATTTCTTAGCAAAATATTATGAAATTTATTGACGTATACAACTATAAATATATTCAAACTGAAGAGAAGTAACAAAAAGATAGTCAAAAGCTTAAAGTTATATTTATTTATAAAAACCCTTTTTTAAAGGTTGTCAAAATTGCTAACCCAAGCTTCTACCAGCAAAACGTGGCCCGTCCACTTGGGTTGGCAAAGGGTGTCCATACTAACGGGTCAATAAGTGCAGGAAAGTAAAGGCGGGGGGCATCAAGGGCTTTATCCTCCACAAACAGAAGGATCCATCCACCTTTGCTACCCCCTATTGTTCAAAACGACCAGTGATCCTTAACCCTAAAGACTATTGTTCAAATACAGACCAAAATTGTTCACCATAAAAACACCAACAACCAAAAAACATAAAAAAGGGCTCCGGCCACGTCTAGAAATTTCCATCATTGCCCATTGATGCAGCCTACTCCTTTGCTGTTTCATCACCTGCACCGCTACCGCCAGCCGTTGCCTCCTCAGGATCCTTAGTGCCACTTAGGAAAGCCTCCAGCATGACTGTCTTCTCCAGCTCATCCTCATCCCCAAGCTCCTTCATCCTTTGCCTCCAGCTAGCAGTGTCCATTCAGCCCTGTCAAAGGAAGGATCCGTAGCCTCCTTTTCCATCTTGAGTTTGGCCTTTAGAATCACGATGGTAGCATATAGTTTGGCCTCTTCTGTGACCTCCAACCGATCCTTGTTGGCCTGGATTTCATCCACCAGGATCTGCTTCTCCAGGCGACCATTGTCCTTCTCCAGCTGGGTGATTTTCTTCTCCATGGCAGCACCGATGGCATGAAGATTGGCCACCGTTTCCTCAGCCTCGGCGAGACGCTTGCTCTGCATGGTCTGGATCTCAACAAGTTTCTGCTAAGAGCAAATTGTTAAAATTTATGACGATCAAGTATCTTTAAAAGAAGGATCCATGATCCTTACCTTGGAGATGAAGTCATGGATCTGCTGTTCAATCCCAGGGACGTCACTGGATGGCGCATCTGGCTTCTTCCTCTTGGCTCTAGATTTAGCTTTGCTGGTGGTGCTCCTGGTCCCGACTTGGCTTGGGCCTGCGGCCAGCTCTTTCTTGATGGATCGGGGAGACATGATACCTTCGACATTTCCCATGCCGAACCTGGTGGCTAATTTTGACGAGGATTTAGCAGCACCTACAAACACAAAACTCAGATAAGTATTCGTTTTTTATTTCATACTAAATAATTAAATACATATATACATGCACACTTACTTGACATGGTGTAGGAGGCTGATGTTGTTTCTTCTAAATCCTTGATCTTGGGATGGAATGTTCTGACAGTTGAATCTAGAGCCCAAAAAGCAGCAACTCTCTCAGTGGTGGTAGCAAAGTCTTTCGAAGTGTTGATATTGGTCACTGCACAAAAAATGAAGGATCAGATATCCTTAGATTAAAATATCAAATTTTCTATGAAGCAATTTTATAAATCCTACATCCTACCCTCTGCGTTCCACTTCTGGGAAGATGATCCCCGTTGGGAATGGAATCTCTCCTGACGAAGAAGAATTAACTTCTCCAATAGGAATCGTTTTTGGTAATTTTGAGTATAGGGCGGGGTTGTTGAGGCTTGGCTTTGAAGAGGAATCAGTGAGACTCGTGGCTAACCAGATTGTACAGGTGGTTGAGTTCAGCAATACGAAGCTTTATACCCTCTCTAGCAATGATCTGCTCAAGGGTATAAAGAACCCTCCAGAGCATAGGCATGCCCTAGATGTAGCATAGGCCTGTAAAGGTGAAAAAGCTCTGGGTGAAAGCTGGAAAAAGGGTAAGTAAAACCTATTTGAAAAGGGGTAGCAGGAAAACACACCCATGTGGATGATATGCAGTCACTCTTCATTGAAGAATCGAAGGGCTTAAAAATAGTACCCTCCGGAAAACAGCGGTGCATTTGCTCAATCTAAGGATCAGTGAACCGGCAAAGTTCTTGCGAAGGTTCTTTCAAAAGGTTTTGGCTTTTGGAAGGACTGTTTTTCCCTTGATCCTTGTGTAGTGAGGAACGGATCATGGTTTTGGTCATGATGCACGAGAAAGAAAAGAGGAAAGAAAGAATTGCAGAGAATAAAAGATGAGAGAGAGAGTGAATACCTGTTTGATCTCTGGTGTGAGGATTTAAGCAAAGGATATCGATACTAAATAGGAGATATCATCTATATCCCTACCCTAATTATAATCATGTTTATTGTAGGGGGAGTCTTATCGCTGATGTCATCTTTGTAACGGCTAGTCCTAGGGTAACGGCTAGTTTGTTGGTAACAAGTCCTCCAGAATAAACGAGAAAATATGACTCACTTAGTTGCAATTAATTCCTCATATTTTGGGGGCAATTGTTAGGGCATGGATTTTATGCCAAGGATCATCCATCCTGAGACTAAACCTGGATCACGGATCCTTAACGGAAATTGCAGGGAGTCTAAGGATCAAGGATCCTTACCTATATCTATGTTAGCTAAAAATTGTTCCTTTGTGTTAGTTTACGTATGCAGGTAATCATCGACTAAGTCATCGAGGGAATGTCAGAGGAATAGGCCATTTCTAGCACGTGCAAGTGAAGCCATGACCATTATATGTGAACGTGAGGAGCTTGCATAGATTTCGGAGAGTTAGTTAGTGGGATTAGCTAGATATTTAGTGGGAGATTGAGCTTGATAGACACACAATCTGACCGAACACACACTCGCATACACACTATTGTTACTCTCTCTCGAACACTCATTAGAATTCCCATTATAACAAGCTCAATATTTCCAAAGTTGTAATCTTTGTATTCAATATAGTTGGTGATCGGTAGTTTCCATCACCCGAGGTTTTTTATGCCGGAGATCAACTCTTGATCAAGGGTTTTTTTCCTCGTATATATCTTTGTGTTCATCTTTGATTACGTTCCTAACTTGTTCATTCAGTTGTTCATAATTCAAGCACTCAACCTCACATTCAAAGTTTGGTTACATTATCCTTAATCAGATTTTTGACCAAAACAATGACTATCGTGGTACCCTAGGAAAATCCACAGTCATCTTAACTTATCTTCTCACTTCTTGGAGACTACTTATCAAATTTCAGGACGAAATTTCTTTCAAGTTGGGGATGATGTGACAACCCGCAACTTCAGGTTAATACTTTAACTTAACCACAGTTAATTTAGAGTTACATTCATCGCACTGCATTTAACTAGGGTTAGTTAAATGAGCCTACTCTGGTAATTCGGGGAATTACCAGAACACACACATGATAACTCTCGAACGTTGGTGACTAACATGGATAATAATTATAAATTGTCGGTTTATACGAAATTGATGTGTTGCATGACAAATACGTGAACTACATGCTTTAAATGTAAATTGCATGTTATTATGTGCTTTGTGTGAAAGTTACAAATTTAGGGGTGTTTAGAGTTAATATTGAAATTGGAATAAAACTCCTGCAACCCTAATCATTCCTCACAATCATGTACGGCAGTTCTTGTTCTCTAAACATTTGCTCTGATGTTTGGCTCTGCAAGTTCCACACATCTCTCAATCATCAATCTTTGATTCTTCAATTCTCTTAGAACAATCTATACACTAATCTAAGGTATGTGTTTTTGCTTTATGCTGTGCTCCTTGTCCTTTTGATTCCATGCAAAACCCTAGACATCCAAACAATCTGTGTGTTTTGTTTCATGATTGATGAATGTCTGATAATTGCTGCAGACTAAATGAATGTGTAATGATTGTTTGATGTTAATGGTATTAGGGACATGATAGAACTGTTAGATTGATTGAATTGATTACTGACATTATTGATTTCTATGCGTCTGGGGGTTCTTGTTCGTGAAAACCTTAAAGAATGGAATTTCTTAATTGTCAGAACTTAATTGTCAGGACTTATTGTCAGAACTTAATTGTTAGGATTTATTGTCAGGACTTAAAATGTCAGGACTTATTGTCAGAACTTAATTGCCAGGACTTATTGTCAAAACTTAATTGTCAGGACTTAAATTTTGATGGAGTATATTTTGTAAGACTTATGTGTCTGAACTTAGGATGTTGTATCTTTACTGAGTGGATGAAATACAAGTTTTCTCTCTATATGAAATAAAAACCCTAGCTACTGTGTGATACTGTGTAATAAATATATTAACATGATCACTAAAACACTGAGTTGTTTGGGCACTTAGGGTATTGCAAACACTGCACTTGTATACATACTTACATCTAAACGTACATCAGGTCGCGTGTACTGGACTTAACACTGATTTAACGCATAAAGCCACATTATCATTTACCGAGCAAACAAAGGTGAGTTCACTACTCTTTTACAAGCATGCGTCTAGTGGGGACAAACAAACAAACTTATACCCCTGGAGGGGATACTTTGCAAACTTTTATCCCTTGAGGGGATGCGTTATAACTGTTGTTTAATTTCGATGTTGGATAATACACTCAAATCTATCACTTTAATTCCCATCTTACTACCGAACTAGTTGCTTGGAGGGCAACGGGGTATTAGTTGATAGCGCTATTAGGCTTGACAACCTCACACCATACCTGGGAGGACGGTCGTGAACTAATGACCTTAACCACATGACCAATGTTGATAGGCATTGGGGAAGGGCAAACAAAATGACGTCACTGCGATATCGAGTTATTATCAACATGTCTTTAAACTAAACACCAACTTGTTTTCGTTAAACAAAACTATGAACTCGCAGGCTTAATTGCTGATACACTTTTTCTGCATGTTTGCAGGTTGTTAAATGATTCATGCATGAGAACTTGCAGTCTGGGGAGCTTGAAATGTCATGGAGCGTGTTACTTAATTGCGAACATAAAAACCTTACGCTTTAAAACATTTTTATTTCAATTGTTTGAGATACTTATATTTGCTTCCGCTGAACACATATGTTGATTAAATGTTTAATTTGAAATTCACTATTCATGTTGGACATGATAACTTGTTTTATATTATCTTACTATTAGTTCAACATGATTAGTGGCTAGATCCTGATATGTAACACGCCTGACGGTAAAACTCCGCAAGTGGTATTTTGGGGGTGTGACAACTATACCGCTTACATTGTAACTTCCATAGTAGGATTACACAATTATTTTATTTTTAAAGCCACATAATCATACATAAATACTCAGACCATATTTTTAAGGCAAATATATATTTTCTTGTTTAAAGTATGAATGTACCATGATTTATAATTGCATATGCATAAAGTGGCTAGATCGGGGTAATGAATGTAGTATTACTTGCTAAAAAAGGAGTTAACATTTCAAAAGTGCAAGTATAGAGGTGCATGTAACACACATAACCCTAGAAATTTTCTTGAGCGTGTGATCAAAAGATATAGCTCTCATGATCAACATAGAACTATGTACCCTTCAATACAGTAAATAAAATAGTAAAGAGAACTTCACCAGTTTAGAAGTCAAATGTCATCTAAAATATTTTAGGTTATAATATTTGGTAGGGTCGTGGAAGAGGTTCTCAGACCCTCTACCCTAACTTTCAACAATCTTCTTACCCCAAATCACTCATACCATCCATTATCATAATGTCATAACCTACCTGATCTAGTGGCACTACTGCTCTAAAATATGAACCACACAATTTTCTCTCTATATACACACACATAAGCATGCGGTTTCTACCCAACCCAAACCCCACCCGTCGGGCCCTACCTGCACCACCGGCAGCGATGTTTGGGTTGCAGGTAGGGGTACCCGCTAAACTAGCCGCTTAATTACCCCCCTTCCCCCTTATATAATAACTTAAAGGATGATTAAATGTAACAGCAGCATACATAAATATTCCATTATTCCTTATATAGATACTGATTCTATTTCATGCATCCTAACTCCCAAGTCATAAACCTTATAACCAATGTTTGAAAAAGAAACCGGTCATCCAACCAACCATTGGTTCACAGGATGGACTAACTGAACCGAACTAGAAAACCGGACAAAGTCATAATTAACTTTAAACAACATTTGTATATTACATAAAATTTAAATGGTATATAGTAATATTGAAGTAGTTTATTGTTAAATACTAAATAGTATGTACGTTATTCAGATATCCTGAAATACAACACCAACATCTTTCTAGATCAGTTGACAAACAGTTTCGTATGTATATGAAAAGTACCAACTTTAAATGTTAATGAATATATATATATATATATATATATATATATATTGCAATTTTATTTTACTTAAAACCAATCCAACCAGTGCCGGTTCACCAATTACAATAGTTATGGGTCCGGGTTCAGTCTAACTCGCAGCCTGTGCGGTCCATATAATTTGAACATTTTTTTTATAAAATTCTAATAACATACACATGCTACTTTTTAAAAATTTTCAGGGTTAACATCATATTATTGTAAAATACATTTTAAAAAGTTTTGTGAAGAAATACATGATATCATTAACCATCTTGTAATTACCAATCAAATTCAAATCATTGGCCATATTTAATAAAATACAAAAGGAATGTGATGAATATCTGATGTAACTGTAAACAAAAAACAAAAAAATTGCCAACAAGATCACATTAAATATTTATAGTTTAAGATTATTTAAACAAGTCCCGCTTTCTTAGAACAATGTGTTTAAAAAAAATATTAACCACATGCTAAACCTAATCTGCACTAAAATATATGATATACTCAATGATTGTAGCATGTTACATATATTTATTAGCCACATGTTAATATAATATGAAATTATACAGAAACATATATCCTAGGGACAACTAATCGAGTCAATGAATTCCATCTCACATATAACAACTTAATTCTTCTCTAGAAACGTGACATCATATCACACAGACTCCTATTGTCGTGTTTCATTCTTGACAAACATCCTTTTGATTTATCTGTATGGCCTATATTGTCCAAATTTAATTAAAAAAACTTAATGCACTAAATGGGTTCCAATTAATGATAGAAGAGCAATTATAAATTTATAATTACAAATATAATGTAGACGTTAATTTACAAAAAAAATATTTGAAACTTACGTGTCAATATAATAATATATAATGCTATAGACTTTGTTAACATGTTAGATATGGTTTAAAGTTTGGGTTTCAGTCGTTCTGGGTTGACATATTCGGATTGATGGGTTGAATTGTTCAATGCGGACCTTTATACTAATTCGTGTTGCATTGAACTCTTAACATTTTGTCGTGTTTGTTATCCGTTTTATATTCATTTATAAATATTAGTAACACTTAGTGATTCAATAACATTTTAAACAACCAATTACTTTAACTCAAATAACACATTTTTGTAAGAGTTAAATGCTTGGTTGGTCCCTGTGGTTTGCAAAAATTGCAGACTTGGTCTTAGTGGTTTACTAATTACACGCGTGGTACCAAAACTTGTCAAAAATGAACTCGCTTGGTCCCCTGCCCTAACGTCAGTTAGATTTCTCAGTTAACACACCCCATGTGCATGTCATATGAGGGTAATCTTGTATGAATTTACTTATTTACCCTTAAAGATAAAAAAATATAAATTATTATATTATAGAAACTTTTTGGGCCCACCCCTCATCCTTTTTTCTTCTTCAAGCCAACAACCATCATCCTCCCCAATCCTTCTCTGGTGACCTTTTTCTGAACCGACCAGCCAGGAACTCAGGTCACCACCAAACCTACAAACCTATACCTTCACCTTCACAATCAAACAGATCAAATTCCACATCTCTCCACATCTCAATTCATACAAACTATAGATCGATTAAGTATCAAACAACTGAACTAAAATCCATCAGATCAAAAGATCTTGAATGGAGATTCGTTTCTCGCGTATCACCACCACGGCTTCAAACTGAACAGATTTCTGAGCAGTTAGATGGGATCGTCTTGGCTTGGATACAACGCGCTTGAAATCAGAATAGCTTCAAACTGGATTGATTTCTATTATTATTGTTATTATTATATAAGAGTGGATTGCATGAATTTGTAGGATGGTTAAAGCTGAGTATTGAGATCTAAATAGTTCAACTGTCGTCATAGGAATTGAAAATGATTTAAATGCCTTTAGGAGAATGATTGGAGGGATGATGGGTTGAATTGGGGTTTTGATCTGAATGAAAGCCATGGTGGTGGTAGTATGGTGGATGGATCACAATATCAGATGGTGAAGAAGGTAGGGTTGGATAAAGAAGAAAAGAGGGTGGTGGGGCCCATCTATTTTTAATAATCTTTTATTTTTATTTTGTTTTATATTTAAATAATTGGACATCAATTCCTAGTGAAAGGACCAAATTACCCTCACGGCCAAGCACATGGGGTGTTTTAACAGAGATATTTAACTGATGTTACGGCTAGGGATCAAGCGAGTTCATTTTTTACAAGTTTTGGTACCCACGTGTAATTAGTAAACCACTAGGACCAAGTCTGCAATTTTTGCAAACCACAGGAACCAACCAAGCATTTAACTCTTTTTGTAATTATTGTTGCTTAGATTGTTTTTTGAGTTAAATGCACGGTTGGTCCCTGTAGTTTGTAAAAATTTGCAGACTTGGTCCTAATGGTTCACTAATTACACACTTGGTCCCCGTGGTTGTAATTTTTGCACTCGGGTGGTCCTTATCACTAACATCTGTTAAGTTTTCCAGTTAAGTCCATGTTAAATGACCAAAATACCCTTGCTTATTAATAAAACCCACCAAATTATATGTCTTCACAGACCTCTCTTCTCAAACAAGCAGAACAACCACCACCATATCACCTCTGCCACCGTCTCACCTCCACCACCATCTCACCTCCACCCCCGAACACCCACCACCACCATCTCACCTCCACCAAGACACACGACTAACGAAACGACACGACTCGACTCGACTGACCCAAGCCAATGGACGTACAAAACTTACAAAACGAAATGTGTAATCGGAAGCGTACCTGTGATCTATAAATCGACACGAGAACTGAGGTGGTGCGGGCAGTGGTGGCTCGTCGGTTGATGGCATGTGGCCCGTCGAGTCAACCGTTTCGGATACAACTGTCTCAGATGCGTCAGTTTTCAAATCTTGATTTTCATTTTGACCATCGTAAGTTTGGCTTGACCCGTCAACTTGCTTCGACTCGTTAACAATATAAGTTCCCACCGACACAGCACGACCAAAATCTGATGCCTGTGAAGCAAAACCATGAATCTCTGCTTGAGAAACCGAAACGGGTTCAATAGTTTGACTTTTTCCTGTTTCGCCAACAACCTTGACCTCCCGCTCAACATTTTGTGGATCAGAAACTGAAACCACATCCAATACGTTATAATCAATGTCGTCTTTCTGCTCAGTAACGTGACTTATTTCAGATGATGAAGTGGCCATCAATTCAGCAGGTATCACCAAATGAGTCGGATGCTTAAACTTGGTTTCATTGACTACAGCATCAGTTGCCACCGAGGCGTCAACTTGTCTATCAACTGAATATTCAATGGTTTTCATCTCATTAGAGTCATGAATACCAGCTGGATTTTTGAAATCAGAAAGTTCACGGGTCAAAGTAGGACTTGATGCTACGGAGGCGGTTCAATAGAAGCTTCCGTCAAAGGAGAGCTCGAGAGCTGCCTTGGAATGGAAGCACCATCAGATGTAGGTACCGAGACCTCCAAAGATGTTTCCGGCTTACTTCGAGAGGGTGGATTCGACAGTGGCTGGTGAGTCAAATTGGGGAAGATGCCTGTAATAAAAACCTGGTGGAGGTGGAGGTAGTGGTGGTCGATTGACGGTGGAGGTGGTGGTAATGGGTTGAAAGTGGCGGTGGAGGTGGTGGTGGTGGGCTGACGTGGAGGTGGAGGTGGGTTGAAGGTGGAGGTGTCTGTGGTTTTTAGAGAGAGAGAGAGAGTGAGAGAGGAGGGTGAAGAAGATAAGGGGTGGGTTCATTTCTTTTTTTTATTTGCTTAGGGGCAATCTAGTAATTTTGCACATATTTAACTAAAAAACTTAACATTGGTTAGTGATAAGGACCACCCGAGTGCAAAAAGTACAACTATTAGGACCAAGTGTGTAATTAGTGAACCACTAGGACCAAGTCTGCAATTTTCGTAAACCACAGGGACCAACCAAGCATTTAACTCTTTTTTTTTTTTTCCATTCTTATCTCTCATTGAAAATAAATTATAAATAAACTTGTTTTTAAATATTAAGCTTGAGATTCAAGAATGCGAATAACATATATTTGAAGAATTATTAGTTGGAACTAACTTATAAGTTGTTGGAAATTAAAAGGTAAATATAATAATTTAAAACGTGAAATTAGTTTCTTCTAAAGATGAATAATTAAACAAATTAAAAATCAAAATATCAAAATTTAAATTCGAACACTTTTTAAATAACCCCACTTAAATTAAGTAAGAACTGTAAAAATAAACCCTTAAACGGGTTAATAAATAGATAAACAAATACATTAAATGTAACGTGTCAAGTATTATTTATTTAACCGGTCGTATTCAAGTGTTTAATAAAACATATACCATGAAAGAACCAAACGGCCAAAATCATTATTTCGTATGGTGTTCTTATCATCTTTCAGCTTCATTATAATTTCTCTGGATGAATGCAATAATTATTGTATACATAAAAAAATATCAAATACAAAAAATAAGTAACACTTTATCAAGTTGATAATAAACCTACGTAACAGGGACAGATCGAGGAGATTTTGAATAACGGAAAGCATTAATCGGACTCGGAAAATACCACCCCTTCTTCGAACTCGCCGGAGTAAACCGGTTTCCGGCACCGACAGCTACCGATCTAGACCGCATCATCATCGAATAATCATCCTTACCAGTCACATCTTCACAATTATTCAAATCTTCATCCATTCCATTATTATGAACATCACATGACTTTTTACTCTTATTAAACATAGACCAAAAAGTATTTTTACTCTTTGTAACCTTAGGTGGCAAACCCTTATTATTATTCACACCTGTTTCAACTTCACATCCACCTGTTCCTGTACTGGTTCCGGTTCCTACGTGTCGCGATCGCGATCGGAGGAATGATATAGCCACGGATCGCGATTTGCGCAACGTTGGATCAACTTCAGGGTTGTTTGAGAAGTTTGTAACATGGCGGCTACCGGCTCTAGAGAATGGGAAGAGCGAAAACGAGGCTGTAGACGAGGAGGAAGACGGCGATGAATATTCGGCTGGAGGGGGAGAGCAGGCGCAAGGGCGAGGGCGAGCGCAGTCCGGGCAAAGGGTAACAAGGCGGTCGCGGAGGCATTTAGGGCAGATTCCGGTTTTTCTCCGCCTGGATGGATGTTTGTGGCACTTCCATACTTGTTGTTCATCCATGTAAAACTCCATAGTTAAGTTGATGCTTCAAGATCAGCTGTTTCTGCTAGGGGTTTTGTTGTTTGGGTTTATGGGGTTATTGTTCCTGACTTTGTCACTAGAAAGTGTGTTGGTTGTGGTGAGGCTGAGGTGCTTAAAAAGGAAAATGGAGGGAGAGTTAACCGTGGTTAGTTGATTAGAAAGAACCATGGTTAAAGACAAGTTAATTAGCTATGTTAATGGACTAAATTAGTGTAGAGATAACAATGGGTTGGGTTGGAGACATTGTGATATTTTGTAGTGTCTTCTTCAATAGTAAGATTTTTTATCTTTAATCCATTCTCATCTCACTCTCATATTCCTTGATAATTCCATTCATCTATATTATTCGTATTTATTCTTATTTCCTTGTTATTCATATTCCTTGATAATTCCATTCATCTATATTATTCGTATTTATTCTTATTTCCTTGTTATCATAGATACTAATTAAACAAGATGGCTTGATAACAATAAAGTTCTGGATCCGCATGATTTCAATCCTTGCCATTTACACCTGCTTCCTTACCTCCATCTAACTTTTCTGTTAACTTTTTATTAAAAGACCAAAGTATCCTTGTTGTTCATAAAATCTTTGTTTAAAATATAAAACCAATAAAAAATATAAATAATACCCACCCCACCTAACACTCTTTCACTCTCTTTAATCCCTCTTTGCATACCTTGATCACCAACTCACTCTTTGACATTGACGTGTGTAAATAGTAACACAAATTATCACAATGCAGATACAAGTTAAAAAAAACATTCTATTGAAAACTAAACTACACACGTAACACGCAAGCATAATATCGTATTATAGTATAATTAGGGTTAAGATACTGAATATTAATCCGTGGACATGGTAACTCTTAGTAATAAGTTCTCTATTAATACGTAATCCATGAAAGAGGGAAATAACTTTAAATGAAATAGACAAAACTAGAATGCGAATATAGAAGATAGTGACATTGAGAAAGGTAACCAACTAGAATTGAATCATTGAATCATTAAAGGAGAAAGACTTAAAACACATGATTATGTTTATAGAACTGTATTAGAAACTAATTTAAAAACATGTGAACGACCAACATGGATCAGTGCCCGCTAAGGTTAATCCTGTTGAAAAGAAAGATAGACACGTGACAACCGGCAAAATAACTGGTAATTCAGTACAACTTAATCACTGTTTAAATATATAATTATGTGCATTAGACTTAATTATGATGTGATTGAGTCTCATAAGTCTAGCAATCCCAGGAAATGCATCTACATTTACATATCACATGATTGTATTCGCCCAGTCACAATGCGATACAAACAATTTCAAGGACTGTTGGTAGATTATCTGGTCAGACTAGTTGTGTCAGGAGGGTTCCAGTGCTCCCTTAAACGCTAAGTATAGGACTTATAATCATGTCCAACATGATATATACCAAAAACCCCAAGTTGGGAAACAAGTATACATGATATAACTTTCCGGAAAAATTACAAGCATTTAAATTGTTAACCACAAACTTGCAATTTGCAACAAACCGGTCAACAATTTAATAAATGTTTGGAAGCATACAATATCAATAAGTAATGTTAATAATCATAACAATATCATAGGCATTGGATATGCCCTAATGGTATCAAAACATAAATCATTCAAAAATGCTTCATAATTAATCGTTAAGCGAATCGCAAGCGCAATATTTATCCGTTTAATGTTCGGTAAACATCAAAACATAAACTAGTAAACTAGTTAACGTTGTTTAACATTATAACACTAGTTTAATTTATTAAACATCCTAATTTAACATCAGTTACCTAATACTTGCATTTTATACATACAGTACATACTTAAATGCTTAAGAGAAATTCAAACCAACTTCAAGACCCCCCATGCTCAAAACCATCCACCCCCTAGTGGGCCCCACTCCCCCTAATCTCTTGGTCAATTAGAGTAAAAGATGATCATTGTTTAACCACTAGATACAAGCATATAAAGGAGATTATAAGACAATGATCCATAAACCTTAACAAAACTCCCTCTCTTCTCTCTCAAAATTTCGGCCACAACCTCCCTCCTTCATCTTCATCTTTCAAAATTATTTCAAGTGTTCTAAGATGGATAGCAAGATAATCTAAGGCGTTGCAAGCTTGAAGATCATCAAGAAGGTTCTTTTACATTGTTGAAGTTTCATCTTCTTCTTCAAGATTATCCCTAGCCACTAGTGCTAGTAATAAGTCCACATTACACCTTATTTTTTTGATATGTAAAGATCATAAAAGTACAAGTTGTTCATCAAGAAACCCAAGATTAAAATACATGTATATCTAGCATAAAGTAACATAAATCTCATAAAACAAAAGTGTTCATACGGTAGATGTTGTGTTGTTTTTGGGGTTGGTCTTGTTGTGATCATGAAAGTATAACTAGTAAGCTTGCTAGATGTTGTTAAAGTATAGATCTAGCAGTATACTAGTAGATCTAACAAAATACATGAACATGATGGATCTTGAAATGTTTCTTTTAAAGTATGTTAAAAGTTTTTATAAGTTTCGTTGGAATTTTTGAAGATTATAAAGTTAATGTTAATAAACTTGGTTTTAAAAATGTGTATAAAAGTCTAGTAACCACTTGATCTTTAAAAGTTATGAACTTACAAATTGGTAATTTGTGAAGATCCAGACTTTTATAAAAGTTCATGTTCTTGATATTTGTTGAAATATATAAAGTTTGTGCTATTGTTGTTTAAACATGTTTATTGAAAATGTTGAAAAACATGGAAATATCCATATTTTAGGGAAAATTATGGAAATTTTTTTCTAAAAATATAAGTATGTTTAAACATGGTTAATCAAGGTTTACAAAGTTAAAAATGTGTTAAATACATTAAACATGATCTTAAACGTTTAGGTGAAAATATAAGTTTGAGAAACTAAAGATTTCATAAACTTAAAATGGATATTAATATATATATATATATATATATATTATATATATATATATATATATATATTAAGGAAAATATATATATTTAGAAACTCAATTTATGTGTAATTCTTATGTGTTGTCTGTATGTAGTAGAAAATATATGAAATTATATATAACAAAATACACCAACAAGAATATGCAAGAAAAAAGACAAAGTATAGATATATACACACACACCCATGACAAGGATATTGGACAAATCGGATAAATGGACAAACAGACAAATGAACAAATACACACCACACACACATACACACACATATATATATATATAAGTAATATACATGTACTTATGTATACGTATAAATACAACATAAATACCTAAGAGATAAGTATACATATGCTTGCGTACACGTATACATATGGATATATATATATATCTATACAAAGACATGTTAAAAATATATTATTTTTAACAAAGTAACAAACTTAGAAATATATATATATATATATATATATATATATTATATATATATATATATATATATTAGGAGATAAAATATATATTATCTACATCAATGAAACAATCGAGTAAGACACCAAGGCATACAAGGGGCTAGGCCCTATTCATATACGAACAAAGAATACAAATCTATGTAGATACATTATACAATAAACCTACGGATACTCTACTACCAACGAGTCTAAACAAACAAGCATTTTCAAATAAACAAAACAAATCCAAGTCTTAATAAGGTTCATGATGAAAGACTTGTACATGATCAACCAATAGATCTAAGTGCCTTAACGAATTAGGACACTTGTAGGTCAGAATATAAACCAAGAAAACCCAAGAGGTTGCTAGCAGAATGTTTGCACGGGCAAAACTGTGAGTTCCTGTCCCTTCTTTTAAATATATTTTGTTTCCAAAATTAGGGGGAGATAAATGTTACAAGATGGTATGAAAGCTAGGAAAGGAAATCACCATAGATCATGTGCACAGAAGTAGAAAAACACAAGGGTAGCCATTAATCACACATACAGACCGAGGAACAAAAGGTGTAGATCTATTTGTATAAAAGTTATGAACTTACAATGTGGTTATTTGTGAGGATCTAGACTTTTATAAAACTTTATGTTCTTGATATTTGTTGAAATATATAAAGTTTGTGCTATTGTAGTTTAAATATGTTTATGTTCAGTTTTGACACTTGATTTGAAAATGTTGAAAAACATGAAAATATCCATATTTTAGGGAAAACTATGGCAATTTTTTTCTAAAGATATAAGTATGATTAAACATGGTTAATCAAGGTTTACAAAGTTAAAAATGTGTTAAATACAGTAAACATGATCTTAAAAGTTTGGGTGAAAATATAAGTTTGAGAAACTAAGGGTTTCATAAACTTAAAATGGATATATATATATATATATATATGAAAATATATATATTTAGAAAGTCAGTTTATGTGTAATTCTTATGTGTTAGGGTGTATGTAGTACAAAATATAGGAAGTTATATATAACAAAATACACCTACAAGAATATGCAAGAAAAATGACAAAGTATAGATACACACACATATATATTTATATATACACATTATATATCGAACGAAAGTATATATATTATAATGATCCTTGGTAAAATGCATAACATATCGGATAAAGACTAAGATATATATATATATTATATATATATAGAAACGAGATCCGGAGAAAACGTTTTGAAGTGTGAGAACGTGTCCTGGCCCAACACCTGGCAGAGGCGCGCTAAATGATACGCGGGGTACGATTGTCATTTTCATCCTCGCTCAATAGATGACGTTATTATTATTCAAATTATGGCGTTTAGTAAAAACAAGTAGATGTAATAGTCTAAAACAAGATCATGTCTGGGAAGATAAAAAAAAATTAAAACTCTTGGTCAGAAGATAAAAAAAAATTAGAACTCTTGGTCAGAATAGATTATGTCTAAGAAGTATCCATCACTCCCTTCGTCTTCTTCTTCGGAATCTTCATCCAGTTTCTCATCCAAGTCATCACTTTCGTTTTCATTGGCGTTTTGTTCTTCAAGATTTTGAAGCCTCAATTTGAACATGTCATGCAACAACTCCAATTTTGGATTCATGTCCGTATTCAAACATGTTGCGTTGTGTAACTCCTCCATGAACCCAAGCCCCGGATTGGTCATGATGTTTTGAAGCATGTAGTCTTCCTGCTCTCCGTTGTCATCAAAACGCCATGATCTGATGACTGGGTCCATTGTTGAATTTGAGTTGTTTGTTCCAAATGGTTAGTCTTCTTATAATCATTGTGTTTTATCACAGTGGTTATCTAGAGGGACGCCAACTGCTAAGATCCCCCTTTGTACTTCTTCCTCCAGGTTCAAGATGGCTCATATTGTTTTAACAAACACTCTTCTTCTGTTGTCAAAACGGATCACGAATCTTCTCGTTCTGAGTGTGTATCTCCATGAAACGATGGCTGCCATTTTTTCTTTCCCTTCAGATTTTTGGCGTTTTGGCTATTAATGGCGTTTTAGTATAACTAGTTTTGTTTTTGCAGTGATAATTGAGTTGATTATAACATTTGTTTATATAATGATGGGTTGACGCGCATTTTAGGAGGGAATGTTTTTTTGTAATAAATGTTAATAATTAACTTTCAGTTACATTTTTTCAAAAGAAATATCTACAACGCATTTTATCATTAATGGCGTTTTAAGTACATACGTTATTCCATATGCAAGGGAGCGGTGTGTAATAGGTGGCGTTTTGTCATTAATGTGGAGTTTTGTGTAATAACAGTGGAAAGACCATTTTACCCTTAATAAAGCACGTCCAAGTAATAAAGTTAATGTTATTTATGAAAACGCCACCGCGAATCTTAATCCATTGATTGTTTTGATCCAACGGCTGATGGCCGTTCTCAGCGTCTTCACACTTCTCACCGTTTTCTCCAAATCCCACCCCTTTGTATATATATATATATATGTGTGTGTGTGTGTGTGTGTGTGTGTGTGTTTAACAAGTGTAAGAAATATATATATTGCAAAGGACCTTATAAATATATTAGTTTTAAGAAACAAAAAAGATATATTCCATAAGAAATATAATTCCGGAAAACCGACAAAATACGAAGTGTGGGTATATCCCAATAAATACAAATATATATATAGGTATGCCTATACGTATAAATATGAGTCTACTTATATCATAAGACACTTAGTAGAATAGAAGAATACAAGTAATATACATGTACTTATGTATACGTATAAATACAACATAATTATCTATGAGATAAGTATACATATGCTTGCGTACACGTATACATATGGATACGTAACAAATACATGACTTGGTCAAGTATGTGAACAAGTACACGTACATGTACACATATCTATACAAAGACATGTTAAAAATATATTATTTTTAACAAAGTAACAAACTCCGAAAATATATATATTTTAGGAGATAAAGTATCTATTATCTACATCAATGAAACAATCGAGTGAGACACCAAGGCATACAAGGGGCTAGGCCCTATTCATACACGAACAAAGAATACAAATCTATGTAGATACATTATACAATAAACTTACGGATACTCTACTACCAACGAGTCTAAACAAACAAGCATTTTCAAATAAACAAAACAAATACAAGTCTTAACAAGGTTCATGATGAAAGACTTGTACATGATAACCCAATAGAGATAAGTGCCTTAACGAATTAGGACACTTGTAGGTCAGAATACAAACCAAGAAAGCGAAAGAGGTTGCTAGCAGAATGTTTGCACAGGTGCAAAACTGTGAGTTCATGTCCCTTCTTTTAAATATATTTGGTTTCCAAAATTAGGGGGAGATTGTTGGTACAGTTTTGTGCATGTAGCTTGTTCTTAGCTAACGGTAGTCTGTACGGTCTTTGTTTTTGTTGTCTGTATAGTTTTGGTCGAGTCGGCCAAGTCAAGATATCCTCCTATCTTGACTTAGCATGATGTTTAGTTCATTGGTGTTGTAAAGCAGCTGCATGTTGCAGTCTGTTAGTTGTTAGTGTTTGTTTTCTTAGTGAACTGTTGGTTGATATGTCTCTGATATGCAGGTCCCTACGAAGAACCCTTGCTTCTTTGTACGAATGATCATTAACGAACAACATTGTTCGTTGTCAGTATAAGCCACGAAGAATCATTCTTCGTTAGCTGAGTTGTTCGTAGATGAGTCCAAATCTTTCGTTGGACACTGGATTGTTCGTTGGACTGCTGGTTCTTCGTAGCCATGCAGTCATGTAGGCCTATATATACAGAACCTCATTTCACAGTTTCACTAAGAGAGCACTTAGAGAATTTGTTCACTGTGTGTATGTGTAAACTTGTTCTCTTCCATTAATCTAAAGATAGTGAATCTTTTGGTTACTTGTGTTTGCTTTACATACGTTGTTTTGCTCCGGTTTGCATTCACACTTGGATTCCGCACTCGTGTGTGTTAACAAACAAGGAAGTAGGTTATCTTGATCCTCCAAGTGGACCTACAAGTGGTATCAAAGCTTTGGCTCTCTTCCTTGTTCAAAACCGAGGAAAATCTTGTATGTGAGTTTGTTTGTGAAGTGTTCTTGAAGGATTTTTGCACTTGAAAGCTAGAAAACTTAGTTTTTCCAGAAATATTGCTCAAAAATCTGTGTTAAACTTGATAGTTGAAGATAATCTTTACTAAAACTTGTAGGAACGTCCACGATTAGCACGGGAACCTAAATTTGTTATCTATTGTCCGATTAGGCGGAAACTAATGACAAGTTAACCAAAAAAAAGAATTACTCGTTTAATAGTTGTTTTCATTGATTTAAAGTTCAATACATTCGAGATCCGGATCCGATAGAGCTTTGCCGTCTCTGTGCCAAAATTTCAAACTCCTTATAAATGAAATCCCAAGGCACCTATATATAGTGTTACAAGTTCGCTGGTGAGAAGACAGCCATAGGTAAGTTCGCCCGAACTTGACCTAGTCAAGTTCGGGCGAACTTGGCTTCTCACAAACAATCATGAGCGAACTTGTCACTAAACTATCTTAAATATGCCTCGTTTCACCTATTCTATACAAACTCGATACAAGACTATTCTATAGACATTATGCACCAATAGACTCCCTCTTGGATATCTACTTTATCTTGTTCGATCTTCAGAAACCCTCGTTTATTCCAGACTCATTCTCGTATAATGACGAAGGCAACAGACATATGCACCAACAGACTCCCCCTTGAATGTTGCTGCCGTCATCTACTTTCATAGACATCTTTTGACAATAATCATCCTCGTCAGTCTTCAAGTGTCATAGTCTTCTTTGAACACCTTGTAATCATCAAACTTCAAATAAGTTCTTGAGTCTTTATCTTTATCCTTGAATATGCATTAAACTTTATGATCTTCAAACGATATCTTTTCTTCAATTTCACTTGATAAAACTTTAATCTCCAAGCTTCCCCTTGCTGTGAGCTATGCTTCCCCTTGCTGTGAGCTATATCTTCAATCCAGTTTCATCCTGCTCCCCCTGAAACTTTACTTCCTGTTTCAAAGTTCTTGGGAATTCAAATAAACATTTCAGATTCCAACTTTGAAATTTTGTACCACATGTATTCCATACCACCTGTACAAAACTTGTACTTCAAATCTTCATTTTTCAGTTATCTCAAGTTCAAATTAATGACCTTGAAACATTTAACATTCAACACCTTTTCAATTCATTTAAATTTTCAATTATTGAAATGAAATCCACTTAGTTGATCAAGTCCAAGTTAATGACCTTGATTAACTAATTTTGTTTACCAAGTCCAAGTTAATGACCTTGACTAAACCTGTTGTGAACAGCTGATATTATCTTCAATTTTAAAGATTCAAATTAATGAACTTTTTCATACCAGACTTCGATGATCTGTTCTCCAACATTGGCTCGTTGAAAATCCTTTTGGATTTAAAAAGTAAGTAAAGTATTTACAGAACTTTTAACAAGTAAAGTAAACTATGTACAAACATATTTACAGACATATTTTTGTGAATTTGCGTCTAAGGATCATATCAGTTGTTTGAGACATATCACTAGTATCCTTGACCTTATGATGACTTTAAGTTTTAAACTTATTTACTTAGATTGTCGATATGTTTGTCCACTTAAACTTCATCACATTTCTCAATTGTTCCAAGATATGTTAGATAAGAATTATGAAACTTGACTTAACTATGGTTCCCACCTCTTGAATATACTCCCGAATCCAGATTCCCTAGATTTCTCTTACATGTGAGTATAGCGTAATTGATATCTGTATTTGGGTTATGCGAGGCCTTGAGAGCTCAGGTTAGTACTACCATACAGACAAAGAGATGAAACTCGTCTTTCAGGAGTGTTCCACTTAAGGAATATTTTAAGCATTGCAAATGATTAGATCTTTCGAAACTTTTCATATTTTGCATGCTAATTTGGGGTTTTGAGCAAAAGCATTATAGAAGTTCTAGGCTATTGCTTCCGCAAAATCAGAAGAACTTGAATAATACCCCAGATATCAATCATCTATAAAGACCTCGTATCTCAGAATCAGGCAACCCTTCAATCGAAATTTCGGAGTACTAAGTCCATATATCCAAGATGTGTTAATCCACAAGATTAAGCAGTTGCGAAATTTAGTTTATATCCCAGAAACAATCTACTGAACGTGTAAAGCCTATCGACACATCCACAGTAAGACTGGTTTATCACTTTTAAACTTTACAATTCTTTAGCATACTGTGATAGTCCACTGATGTACTATCATTTCCTTTTATGACAAACAAATTCTTTTTGTCTTTTCAATGTTTTTGAATTTTTAACTTTTTCATATGTTTTTGATTTTTCAACAATTTTTTTTAAAATTTTCTTACTCCCCCTAAAATCAAAAACATATTTTTGGATTTTAGATTTAAAGAAATTCTTCTAAAAATGTAACAAACCAATGTGGGTCCCGTGACCTCGTCGTCCGATCCTTTTTCTCAGTCCTGTAACTGCAATTATTTAACAAACAATCATTAAACTCATTTACCACTTGTAAAAGCATTTTGAACTTGTAAGAACTTTTTAAATCAGTTTTTCTGTTCAACGGTGTGGATTTTCATAATTTGACTTTTCAAAATTTTCTTCTTAACTACTCCCCCTCAAAATGACAGAGATTTTAACATTTTAGATAAGTTAAAAAATATGAAGCTCCTCAATCCCGAATCAACTTTGATAAGCTGGATCTTGGAACTCCTGCACATAAAAGGATTTAGTTAAAAAGTTCAACCCAAGCCTTCTTGGTCTTGGGTTTTAGATATAACTCCTCATACATATCACACCCCGACCCGCAGCGGAAAAGGTGATCGGGGCATGATTGGGTTTTCATCAAAGCTCATGACATTTATTATAATGTTTCATATTTATTATTACAATTTAAAAGGAAACATACAATCAAATCAAACAAATACAACATGTTCTATACATCCTTCTAAACTTCATTATTTATCTTCTAAGGCAATTTCCTATGTTTTCCTTGCTTCATCCTGTTCACTGTATCATGTGTAAAAATGGTTTTTGGGTCAACAAAAAGTTGGCGAGTAAACCTTGTTCGAAAACTTTATTATTTATTTCTTGTTGTATTTAACATGGAAAAATTGTGCAATAATCATATGTGAACCAAACATAAATAAAACATACAATAACAAACAAATAGCATACAATAACAAACCAATAGCATACAATAACAAACCACCTTGCATGAATATGTAATACGAATGACAATGTAAATGTTCGCAACGTCTCGTTAACGCTCATAGGTAATGGGGAACGGCTCACGCTCATAGGTAATGGGGAGCAGACGGCCTATGATGAAATGTATGTGCGATCAAGGCTCAATCAAACGGAGCCGATCGTATGTTGGCATGTCTGGTTCACGCTCATAGGTAATGGGGAACAGCTCAACGCTCATAGGTAATGGGGAGCGGCAGCCTATGAAAATGTATGTACTGAAAATGATAAAATTAATCTAAACAATAATCACACAAACAGATAATACATGTTGAATACACATTTGTTCATGGATATGATAGATGCACAATAGTTTAAATGTGATAAATAATAAGACACATGATACACCCCAAAAACGTGATTAAAACGGGGAATTTATAGAGATTCACTCACCTTGGGTGCGTTCGGTGAATGATGTTGAATGCGCACGAGTTTAGAGGATTGATCGACGAGGAAAAACTAACCTAATTAATAACGAAAAAATAATGTAAATAAATGGATTTTATTAACAATTTTAATAGTATTTTTGGATATATTTTTGTGAGTTTAAGGCTATTTTCTAACTTTAAAAATGTTATTTTAAGTATTTTTAATTGATTTTTAATTTAAATAAATAAATAAAATAATAAAAAAATGTTGATTTTTGACCGTTGACCGTTGACTTGTTGACGTTGACCGTTGACCGGTTCGGTCGGTTATATGTGTGCGCTGGGTGAGACTCGAACCCGTGACCTCTCGTACGCGTGCACGCAGCTCTACCAACTGAGCTACGTGTCTAACCCGAAATATTTCTGTTTTTAATTATATTTATATACTAATTAAATTAATCCGAAAATCACTTATTTTAAAAACGATTTAATGTATCGACTCGGTGCTCGCCACAGGTCTCGAACCCGGGACCTGTGGTTTAGTTTGGCACACAGTCCACCGCTGGACTGTGTGTCTAACTTGGTAAATATTCTAGTTTTTATTATACTTAACATATTACTGAGTTAACCCGGTTCGGTTTCTAAAAAAAAAACATTTTTATTACAGAGGTTATGGTTGTGATAGGAATCGAACTCGCGTCGTATGCATATTGTTTGCACACAGTCCACCGCTGGACTGTGTGTCTAACCCGTTCATAATATCAATTTTAATTAGTCTTATAACATACACCACTTTTCTTCTTCGTTCAAAACAAGACATCAGATAACTAACTGTTACTTGATTGATCCGGTTAATGAATAAGATGAACAATCGTAATGTATTGAACAGAAAAGGTTTGGGGATTGATGGTACTGAACAGATTGTCTTCTTCAGAAATCCGGCGAAGCTCGTCGGCTCTGTTTTGGTGACCTTCGGCTGTTAGGATCAATTAACAGTTTGGAGGGATTAGATGTGAAATTGAACTACTGAGTAACGATTATCAGTAGGTTTGAATGATCATACCGGCAAACAGTGAGATTCTGAAACTTTCAGAAGTTTTCCGGCGAAAACAGAAAATCCGGCAACGTCGTCTGAAATAGATTCTGATGGTTGGATTGAAGTTAGTAACAATCTAACAACGGATTGAAACAAAAAAAGTCGAGGTATTTACCGTGTAGATGAAATCTTGGTTTTCCGGCGACTTGTAGAGATTTTCCGGCGAGTGAAATTACGTCGAGAATTGGTGTGATTGTGAGCGAAAAGGTTATCAGAGGTTAGAGGGTGTATTTATAGGGAAGAACATCGACGAATTTGGTCTGATTACCGTCTTGATTCGTTGGTCAAAATTTTCGGCGGTTATGACTAATGTCGCGGACTGGACATCGGTTATAACCGATGTCGTTGTTAATACTTACGTTAAGTCAAAGGTAACCGACGATGATTGGCGAAATCCTCGGATTTTCCGGCGTCAGCGGATTTGGGCGCGCTGTGTAACTGGGTTTTGAAAACGAGTTTTTGCTATTTGAATTTATTGATTTAATATATCATCAAAAGGCACAAATGGCGGAGTGGTTGGGCGAGTGTAGGTTAAGTCTTTGTGGTTCCCGGCTGACCCGGGTTCGAAACCCGGCATCAGCATAATATTTTTATTTCATTATTTTTAATGAATTTTCAATTATAAATTTTATATTCTAATATAATTATTAATTATGTATCGTTTAAAATTAATTTGAGCATTAAATTCGCAACGAAATTTTTAACTGGATGTTCGGTTAATAAACGAAGCGGGTTTGGTTAACCCGGTTTTTTACGGATGTTACAGTATCCCCTACTTTTAGAAATTTCATCCCGAAATTTAAGTAGTGGCATGTTTGACTCAAAAGGATGGTGTTTTAATTGACTATTACATACTTAGAAGGGAGTAAGAGTTTAAATTTTGTTTGAGGCGGCAACGTTCCTTGTAAAGGTTGAGTACCCTGCTACAGGAATCGCTTTTTGATGCCTAAGATAATGAATATTGATAAACAGAGTTGATTGACTAAATATGATTTCATGCGCAAGAGTTTTGATATGTTCGGAAAGATAAGGTTATACCCTAAAGCAAAACTTCTACTACTAAAACCTACATGGAACTTCTCATAACCGCCTGACAATGCCTCTGATCCTTTGGCAAGAATACTTATATATAGGAAGTACCAGCGGCGTATCCACCATATTCTTGTCAAATTTTCATTGGTTTTATCAGTAAGTCATGATTGGTTCTATGATACGACTCTAGAACATAAACAAACACAACAACCAAAACCTGAGTCTTAATTCTGATAGTATACATGTTTGAATGATGACAGTACCTCTCTCGTTTGTTATGATGGAGAGGTTAGTCTATGTAGAAGTGAGACACAACCCAACTTCTTTGAATGATGAGATTGAAATTCGTTGAGATGTATGATGATATTGAATGCTAAATCAGTGAGTATAAAACAAACTTCAACCAAGACATTACTAAATCATACATGGAACTTCTCATAACCGCCTGACAATGCCTCTGATCCTTTGACAAGAATACTTATATATAGGAAGTACCAGCAGCGTATCCACCATATTCTTGTCAAATTTTCATTGGTTTTGTCAGTAAGTCATGATTGGTTCTATGATACGACTCTAGAATATAAACAAACACAACAACCAAAACCTGAGTCTTAATTCTGATAGTATACATGTTTGAATGATGACGGTACCTCTCTCGTTTGTTATGATGAAGGGGTTAGTCTATGTAAAAGTGAGACACAACCTAAATTCTTTAAATTATGAGGTCGAGGTAAGTCGAGATGTCTGATGATATGAATGTTAAATCAATGAGTATAAAACAAAATTGAGATAGAAATTCGCATTAAGATTCTTGGATTCGATTTCCAATTAATAAATGAGATACATGAAGATTGAGATAAACATAAATAAAACATAAACACTAAGCGGTTGGAGTTGAATTCTTGATTTTTGGTGAAGAAACTAGTTGGGTGGTTTGTTTGGGCCGTCATTATCTTCATCAGGATTGGCGTTGATGTTGTAAACCCTTCCTCTTGCTGGTGGCCTAGTGGTTAGGTTTTCTTGATTTGCTTGGTTAACTGGGTTGGCTTGAGCTTGGGCGTTTATGATGTTAACCAATCGAGGGCACGTGTTTCTAAAGTGGGTAGGGTCGCCACAATTGAAACAAGCTCGAACATATGGGAGCATGGGGTATTGTGGTGGTTGATATGTTTGGATCATGTTTTGAGTAGGGGTAAGGTCTGGTTTTGAGAGATGCGGCAAACCTTGCTCGAATGACCATAGCGTCCACAATTCGCACATAGTCGACAAGGTAAGGTAAATGGATGGTGATAAGAACAGGTATTGCGTTGAGGGTGAGGTCCAAAGTAAGGTTTCTTATTTGGGTAAGTTGAGTTGGGTGCTACTTGAGTGATTGGGATAGCTTGGAGGGGTATGGCTTCTGAAGTTGGTTGATTGTGTTGGGTGACAGCGAAAAGTTGCCCATCTCGTTTTCTCTTATAAATGGGTTGAGAAGGGGATTCGGTTTGGATGGAGTTTGAGGTTTCAGTTGATGCTTTATCCTTCTTCTTCTCCTCCTTGAAGTCTTTATTCCGAATGCGGTTCTCGGTGAGCTCTGTAGCTAACTCCATTGCTGCTTCCAAAGTTGCAGGTGTGGTACTTATTACAGAGTCTTGAATTTTTGAAGGAAGACCTCGAATGTAGTTCTCGATCAAACGGTAAAGAGGAGTGAACAAGTTGGGGACCATCTGATTTAACTCAAGGAATCTCTTGTTGTATGTGGTGTGGTCGCCTTCCTTTTGTTTCAAAGAATAGAACTCATCCTCCAATTTCTTGATTTCGCTTCTTGGGCAAAATCGTCTTGTCATGATTTCCTTCAACTCTTCCCAAGTCAAAGTCATAGCATCTTCAACACCTCGTTTGGCCTTCTCTGTATTCCACCATGTAAGTGCTATTCCAAGTAAACGACCGGTAGCATATCGCACTTTGCGATCATCGGGGCAATCGCAATTTAGAAAAGTGTTTTCCATTTCCTCAAACCAATGGAGGAGAGCGGTGACACCTTCAGTCCCCTCGTATTTTGGAGGGTCGCAGGATTTGAAATGCTTGAAGGTGCATTTAGTGGTAATTGGGGGAGGGTTGGCGACATTTTGATCTTCTTGATTGACGGGATTAGCGGTAAGGGCTTGTTGGACTTGGACTACAATGTTGGGTATTACGGCAGCCATTTGTTGAGCGATTTGGGCAGCCATACGCTCGCGAGCTTTTTCTGCTCTCATCTTCCTACGAGCGGAATTAGAAGACATCTACAAGGAATACATATGAAGAGTATGAGTTGGATGTTTTTGGGATCATGTGTCTTATTTAGGAATGAACATTCATAAAATAAACATAGCATAATAAATCTACTACATCCATAGGATGTCTTGGGCTTTGCTCGTAATTGGGCCTTGCATGCCGCCATACTTCACCTTTGTAATCACGTGGGCCCCTATGATTACCGGGTTTTTCATATGGTTCGCATGTGTTTGCCTGGTTACGTACACTAAAACCCGGAGAAAATCGAGAAATATGTATGTAACGTATGATATTCGGAATGTATCCAGGTGTGGACACGGTGACACCTCAAAGTGGGGTTAGTTCGAACGACGTTTGGTGTGGCATGCTTTGGCCTAATAGGTCCTTCGTACTCTCATCGTTAGTCCCCAGGTAGGCAAACTGGTCCGTTATATTGGATTTATACGAATGCCAACTTAGACAGGACGTTCCGACTACCGGTACTTGTACCCTTACAGTTACTACATGCCCGTCGCAGAACTCACTTTGATGAGATTTGAAAAATGAAAAATCCGACAAAATCTTGAATAACGAAAGTATGAAGATTAATTGAATATGTGAACATTGAAATACGTATGATGAATATGTATATAAGTATGTATGTTTGACTGTATGTATAATTCAGTATGTATCACAAAATGTAATATTGGAAGTGTTCGCATGCATTTGTATATGTAATAAATATGAAAGAAATAAACATCATGAGTTTGCATATAACCACATAAACAATTAAAATCTAATCAACTATAGTATAGGCTCTAAGGGTCTAATAACCTATCCTATATCCCTATAGTCAAAAGCTCTGATACCAATCTGTCACACCCCGACCCGCACCGGAAAAGGTGATCGGGGCATTATTGGGTTTTCATCAAAGCTCATGACATTTATTATAATGTTTCATATTTATTATTACAATTTATAAGGAAACATACAATCAAATCAAACAAATACAACATGTTCTATACATCCTTCTAAACTTCATTATTTATCTTCTAAGGCAATTTCCTATGTTTTCCTTGCTTCATCCTGTTCACCTGTATCATGCGTAAAAATGGTTTTTGGGTCAACAAAAAGTTGGCGAGTGAACCTTGTTCGAAAACATTTATTATTTATTTCTTGTTGTATTTAACATGGAAAAATTGTGCAATAATCATATGTGAACCAAACATAAATAAAACATAGAATAACAAACAAATAGCATACAATAACAAACCAATAGCATACAATAACAAACCAATAGCATACAATAACAAACCACCTTGCATGAATATGTAATACGAATGACAATGTAAATGTTCGCAACGTCTCGTTCACGCTCATAGGTAATGGGGAACGGCTCACGCTCATAGGTAATGGGGAGCAGACGGCCTATGATGAAATGTATGTGCGATCAAGGCTCAATCAAACGGAGCCGATCGTATGTTGGCACGTCTGGTTCACGCTCATAGGTAATGGGGAACAGCTCTACGCTCATAGGTAATGGGGAGCGGCAGCCTATGAAAATGTATGTACTGAAAATGATAAAATTAATCTAAACAATAATCACACAAACAGATAATACATGTTGAATACACATTTGTTCATGGATATGATAGATGCACAATAGTTTAAATGTGATAAATAATAAGACACATGATACACCCCAAAAACGTGATTAAAACGGGGAATTTATAGAGATTCACTCACCTTGGGTGCGTTCAGTGAATGATGTTGAATGCGCACGAGTTTAGAGGATTGATCGACGAGGAAAAACTAACCTAATTAATAACGAAAAAATAATGTAAATAAATGGATTTTATTAACAATTTTAATAGTATTTTTGGATATATTTTTGTGAGTTTAAGGCTATTTTCTAACTTTAAAAATGTTATTTTTAAGTATTTTTAATTGATTTTTAATTTAAATAAATAAATAAAATAATAAAAAAATGTTGATTTTTGACCGTTGACTTGTTGACCGTTGACCGTTGACCGGTTCGGTCGGTTATATGTGTGCGCTGGGTGAGACTCGAACCCGTGACCTCTCGTACGCGTGCACGCAGCTCTACCAACTGAGCTACGTGTCTAACCCGAAATATTTCTGTTTTTAATTATATTTATATACTAATTAAATTAATCCGAAAATCACTTATTTTAAAAACGATTTAATGTATCGACTCGGTGCTCGCCACAGGTCTCGAACCCGGGACCTGTGGTTTAGTTTGGCACACAGTCCACCGCTGGACTGTGTGTCTAACTTGGTAAATATTCTAGTTTTTATTATACTTAACATATTACTGAGTTAACCCGGTTCGGTTTCTAAAAAAAAAACATTTTTATTACAGAGGTTATGGTTGTGATAGGAATCGAACTCGCGTCGTATGCATATTGTTTGCACACAGTCCACCGCTGGACTGTGTGTCTAACCCGTTCATAATATCAATTTTAATTAGTCTTATAACATACACCACTTTTCTTCTTCGTTCAAAACACAGACATCAGATAACTAACTGTTACTTGATTGATCCGGTTAATGAATAAGATGAACAATCGTAATGTATTGAACAGAAAAGGTTTGGGGATTGATGGTACTGAACAGATTGTCTTCTTCAGAAATCCGGCGAAGCTCGTCGGCTCTGTTTTGGTGACCTTCGGCTGTTAGGATCAATTAACAGTTTGGAGGGATTAGATGTGAAATTGAACTACTGAGTAACGATTATCAGTAGGTTTGAATGATCATACCGGCAAACAGCGAGATTCTGAAACTTTCAGAAGTTTTCCGGCGAAAACAGAAAATCCGGCAACGTCGTCTGAAATAGATTCTGATGGTTGGATTGAAGTTAGTAACAATCTAACAACGGATTGAAACAAAAAAAGTCGAGGTATTTACCGTGTAGATGAAATCTTGGTTTTCCGGCGACTTGTAGAGATTTTCCGGCGAGTGAAATTACGTCGAGAATTGGTGTGATTGTGAGCGAAAAGGTTATCAGAGGTTAGAGGGTGTATTTATAGGGAAGAACATCGACGAATTTGGTCTGATTACCGTCTTGATTCGTTGGTCAAAATTTTCCGGCGGTTATGACTAATGTCGCGGACTGGACATCGGTTATAACCGATGTCGTTGTTAATACTTACGTTAAGTCAAAGGTAACCGACGATGATTGGCGAAATCCTCGGATTTTCCGGCGTCAGCGGATTTGGGCGCGCTGTGTAACTGGGTTTTGAAAACGAGTTTTTGCTATTTGAATTTATTGATTTAATATATCATCAAAAGGCACAAATGGCGGAGTGGTTGGGCGAGTGTAGGTTAAGTCTTTGTGGTTCCCGGCTGACCCGGGTTCGAAACCCGGCATCAGCATAATATTTTTATTTCATTATTTTTAATGAATTTTCAATTATAAATTTTATATTCTAATATAATTATTAATTATGTATCGTTTAAAATTAATTTGAGCATTAAATTCGCAACGAAATTTTTAACTGGATGTTCGGTTAATAAACGAAGCGGGTTTGGTTAACCCGGTTTTTGACGGATGTTACAGTATCCCCTACTTTTAGAAATTTCATCCCGAAATTTAAGTAGTGGCATGTTTGACTCAAAAGGATGGTGTTTTAATTGACTATTACATACTTAGAAGGGAGTAAGAGTTTAAATTTTGTTTGAGGCGGCAACGTTCCTTGTAAGGGTTGAGTACCCTGCTACAGGAATCGCTTTTTGATGCCTAAGATAATGAATATTGATAAACAGAGTTGATTGACTAAATATGATTTCATGCGCAAGAGTTTTGATATGTTCGGAAAGATAAGGTTATACCCTAAAGCAAAACTTCTACTACTAAAACCTACATGGAACTTCTCATAACCGCCTGACAATGCCTCTGATCCTTTGGCAAGAATACTTATATATAGGAAGTACCAGCGGCGTATCCACCATATTCTTGTCAAATTTTCATTGGTTTTATCAGTAAGTCATGATTGGTTCTATGATACGACTCTAGAACATAAACAAACACAACAACCAAAACCTGAGTCTTAATTCTGATAGTATACATGTTTGAATGATGACAGTACCTCTCTCGTTTGTTATGATGGAGAGGTTAGTCTATGTAGAAGTGAGACACAGCCCAACTTCTTTGAATGATGAGATTGAAATTCGTTGAGATGTATGATGATATTGAATGCTAAATCAGTGAGTATAAAACAAACTTCAACCAAGACATTACTAAATCATACATGGAACTTCTCATAACCGCCTGACAATGCCTCTGATCCTTTGACAAGAATACTTATATATAGGAAGTACCAGCAGCGTATCCACCATATTCTTGTCAAATTTTCATTGGTTTTGTCAGTAAGTCATGATTGGTTCTATGATACGACTCTAGAATATAAACAAACACAACAACCAAAACCTGAGTCTTAATTCTGATAGTATACATGTTTGAATGATGACGGTACCTCTCTCGTTTGTTATGATGAAGGGGTTAGTCTATGTAAAAGTGAGACACAACCTAAATTCTTTAAATTATGAGGTCGAGGTAAGTCGAGATGTCTGATGATATGAATGTTAAATCAATGAGTATAAAACAAAATTGAGATAGAAATTCGCATTAAGATTCTTGGATTCGATTTCCAATTAATAAATGAGATACATGAAGATTGAGATAAACATAAATAAAACATAAACACTAAGCGGTTGGAGTTGAATTCTTGATTTTTGGTGAAGAAACTAGTTGGGTGGTTTGTTTGGGCCGTCATTATCTTCATCAGGATTGGCGTTGATGTTGTAAACCCTTCCTCTTGCTGGTGGCCTAGTGGTTAGGTTTTCTTGATTTGCTTGGTTAACTGGGTTGGCTTGAGCTTGGGCGTTTATGATGTTAACCAATCGAGGGCACGTGTTTCTAAAGTGGGTAGGGTCGCCACAATTGAAACAAGCTCGAACATATGGGAGCATGGGGTATTGTGGTGGTTGATATGTTTGGATCATGTTTTGAGTAGGGGGTAAGGTCTGGTTTTGAGAGATGCGGCAAACCTTGCTCGAATGACCATAGCGTCCACAATTCGCACATAGTCGACAAGGTAAGGTAAATGGATGGTGATAAGAACAGGTATTGCGTTGAGGGTGAGGTCCAAAGTAAGGTTTCTTATTTGGGTAAGTTGAGTTGGGTGCTACTTGAGTGATTGGGATAGCTTGGAGGGGTATGGCTTCTGAAGTTGGTTGATTGTGTTGGGTGACAGCGAAAAGTTGCCCATCTCGTTTTCTCTTATAAATGGGTTGAGAAGGGGATTCGGTTTGGATGGAGTTTGAGGTTTCAGTTGATGCTTTATCCTTCTTCTTCTCCTCCTTGAAGTCTTTATTCCGAATGCGGTTCTCGGTGAGCTCTGTAGCTAACTCCATTGCTGCTTCCAAAGTTGCAGGTGTGGTACTTATTACAGAGTCTTGAATTTTTGAAGGAAGACCTCGAATGTAGTTCTCGATCAAACGGTAAAGAGGAGTGAACAAGTTGGGGACCATCTGATTTAACTCAAGGAATCTCTTGTTGTATGTGGTGTGGTCGCCTTCCTTTTGTTTCAAAGAATAGAACTCATCCTCCAATTTCTTGATTTCGCTTCTTGGGCAAAATCGTCTTGTCATGATTTCCTTCAACTCTTCCCAAGTCAAAGTCATAGCATCTTCAACACCTCGTTTGGCCTTCTCTGTATTCCACCATGTAAGTGCTATTCCAAGTAAACGACCGGTAGCATATCGCACTTTGCGATCATCGGGGCAATCGCAATTTAGAAAAGTGTTTTCCATTTCCTCAAACCAATGGAGGAGAGCGGTGACACCTTCAGTCCCCTCGTATTTTGGAGGGTCGCAGGATTTGAAATGCTTGAAGGTGCATTTAGTGGTAATTGGGGGAGGGTTGGCGACATTTTGATCTTCTTGATTGACGGGATTAGCGGTAAGGGCTTGTTGGACTTGGACTACAATGTTGGGTATTACGGCAGCCATTTGTTGAGCGATTTGGGCAGCCATACGCTCGCGAGCTTTTTCTGCTCTCATCTTCCTACGAGCGGAATTAGAAGACATCTACAAGGAATACATATGAAGAGTATGAGTTGGATGTTTTTGGGATCATGTGTCTTATTTAGGAATGAACATTCATAAAATAAACATAGCATAATAAATCTACTACATCCATAGGATGTCTTGGGCTTTGCTCGTAATTGGGCCTTGCATGCCGCCATACTTCACCTTCGTAATCACGTGGGCCCCTATGATTACCGGGTTTTTCATATGGTTCGCATGTGTTTGCCTGGTTACGTACACTAAAACCCGGAGAAAATCGAGAAATATGTATGTAACGTATGATATTCGGAATGTATCCAGGTGTGGACACGGTGACACCTCAAAGTGGGGTTAGTTCGAACGACGTTTGGTGTGGCATGCTTTGGCCTAATAGGTCCTTCGTACTCTCATCGTTAGTCCCCAGGTAGGCAAACTGGTCCGTTATATTGGATTTATACGAATGCCAACTTAGACAGGACGTTCCGACTACCGGTACTTGTACCCTTACAGTTACTACATGCCCGTCGCAGAACTCACTTTGATGAGATTTGAAAAATGAAAAATCCGACAAAATCTTGAATAACGAAAGTATGAAGATTAATTGAATATGTGAACATTGAAATACGTATGATGAATATGTATATAAGTATGTATGTTTGACTGTATGTATAATTCAGTATGTATCACAAAATGTAATATTGGAAGTGTTCGCATGCATTTGTATATGTAATAAATATGAAAGAAATAAACATCATGAGTTTGCATATAACCACATAAACAATTAAAATCTAATCAACTATAGTATAGGCTCTAAGGGTCTAATAACCTATCCTATATCCCTATAGTCAAAAGCTCTGATACCAATCTGTCACACCCCGACCCGCACCGGAAAAGGTGATCGGGGCATTATTGGGTTTTCATCAAAGCTCATGACATTTATTATAATGTTTCATATTTATTATTACAATTTATAAGGAAACATACAATCAAATCAAACAAATACAACATGTTCTATACATCCTTCTAAACTTCATTATTTATCTTCTAAGGCAATTTCCTATGTTTTCCTTGCTTCATCCTGTTCACCTGTATCATGCGTAAAAATGGTTTTTGGGTCAACAAAAAGTTGGCGAGTGAACCTTGTTCGAAAACATTTATTATTTATTTCTTGTTGTATTTAACATGGAAAAATTGTGCAATAATCATATGTGAACCAAACATAAATAAAACATAGAATAACAAACAAATAGCATACAATAACAAACCAATAGCATACAATAACAAACCAATAGCATACAATAACAAACCACCTTGCATGAATATGTAATACGAATGACAATGTAAATGTTCGCAACGTCTCGTTCACGCTCATAGGTAATGGGGAACGGCTCACGCTCATAGGTAATGGGGAGCAGACGGCCTATGATGAAATGTATGTGCGATCAAGGCTCAATCAAACGGAGCCGATCGTATGTTGGCACGTCTGGTTCACGCTCATAGGTAATGGGGAACAGCTCAACGCTCATAGGTAATGGGGAGCGGCAGCCTATGAAAATGTATGTACTGAAAATGATAAAATTAATCTAAACAATAATCACATAAACAGATAATACATGTTGAATACACATTTGTTCATGGATATGATAGATGCACAATAGTTTAAATGTGATAAATAATAAGACACATGATACACCCCAAAAACGTGATTAAAACGGGGAATTTATAGAGATTCACTCACCTTGGGTGCGTTCGGTGAATGATGTTGAATGCGCACGAGTTTAGAGGATTGATCGACGAGGAAAAACTAACCTAATTAATAACGAAAAAATAATGTAAATAAATGGATTTTATTAACAATTTTAATAGTATTTTTGGATATATTTTTGTGAGTTTAAGGCTATTTTCTAACTTTAAAAATGTTATTTTTAAGTATTTTTAATTGATTTTTAATTTAAATAAATAAATAAAATAATAAAAAAATGTTGATTTTTTGACCGTTGACGTTGACTTGTTGACCGTTGACCGGTTCGGTCGGTTATATGTGTGCGCTGGGTGAGACTCGAACCCGTGACCTCTCGTACGCGTGCACGCAGCTCTACCAACTGAGCTACGTGTCTAACCCGAAATATTTCTGTTTTTAATTATATTTATATACTAATTAAATTAATCCGAAAATCACTTATTTTAAAAACGATTTAATGTATCGACTCGGTGCTCGCCACAGGTCTCGAACCCGGGACCTGTGGTTTAGTTTGGCACACAGTCCACCGCTGGACTGTGTGTCTAACTTGGTAAATATTCTAGTTTTTATTATACTTAACATATTACTGAGTTAAACCGGTTCGGTTTCTAAAAAAAAAAACATTTTTATTACAGAGGTTATGGTTGTGATAGGAATCGAACTCGCGTCGTATGCATATTGTTTGCACACAGTCCACCGCTAGACTGTGTGTCTAACCCGTTCATAATATCAATTTTAATTAGTCTTATAACATACACCACTTCGTCTTCTTCGTTCAAAACACAGACATCGGATAACTAACTGTTACTTGATTAATCCGGTTAATGAATAAGATGAACAATCTTAATGTATTGAACAGAAAAGGTTTGGGGATTGATTGTACCGAACAGATTGTCTTCTTCAGAAATCCGGCGAAGCTCGCCGGCTCTGTTTTGGTGACCTTCGGCTGTTAGGATCAATTAACAGTTTGGAGGGATTAGATGTGAAATTGAACTACTGAGTAACGATTATCAGTAGGTTTGAATGATCATACCGGCAAACAGCGAGATTCTGAAACTTTCAGAAGTTTTCCGGCGAAAACAGAAAATCCGACAACATAGTCTGAAATAGATTCTGATGGTTGGATTGAAGTTAGTAACATTCTAACAACGGATTGAAACAGAAAAAGTCGAAGTATTTACCGTGTAGATGAAATCTCGGTTTTCCGGCGACTTGCAGAGATTTTCCGGCGAGTGAAATTACGTCGAGAATTGGTGTTATTGTGAGCGAAAAGGTTATCAGAGGTTAGAGGGTGTATTTATAGGGAAGAACATCGACGAATTTGGTCTGATTACCGTCTTGATTCGTTGGTCAAAATTTTCCGGCGGTTATGACTAATGTCGCGGACTGGACATCGGTTATAACCGATGTCGTTGTTAATACTTACGTTAAGTCAAAGGTAACCGACGATGATTGGCGAAATCCTCGGATTTTCCGGCGTCAGCGGATTTGGGCGCGCTGTGTAACTGGGTTTTGAAAACGAGTTTTTGCTATTTGAATTTATTGATTTAATATATCATCAAAAGGCACAAGTGGCGGAGTGGTTGGGCGAGTGTGGGTTAAGCCTTTGTGGTTTCCGGCTGACCCGGGTTCGAAACCCGGCATCAGCATAATTTTTTATTTCATTATTTTTAATGAATTTTCAATTATAAATTTTATATTCTAATATAATTATTAATTATGTATCGTTTAAAATTAATTTGAGCATTAAATTCGCAACGAAATTTTTAACTGGATGTTCGGTTAATAAACGAAGCGGGTTTGGTTAACCCGGTTTTTGACGGATGTTACAATACACCTCTTCATAATCTCTTTCGTATGCTCTTTGATAAGCATATTCAACATCACAAACTTCAAACTCACAATTAACTTTACTTTTATCTTTCTTGATTGATTTGACATTTTTGGTTTTATCACAAACATTCACTTTTTCAGGTGATTTCTTTTTAACAATCCAAGCTTGAGAATTAACTCTAGCTTTCTTGATATAAAACCTAAAATCATTGTTTGACTTTGAAGTCTCTCCTTTTTGAAAAATTGAATTTACAAATTTTGATTCATTTTTAGGTTTTATTTCAAGATTGGATTCAATATTACATTTCATTTGTTTTAAGATTCTGATTTGAAAATTATCAGATTGTTTTTGTTTTACCTCTTCTTTTCTTCGGGGATACACATGCTTAGACTTCGGACACTTGCGAGCAATGTGAGCAACTTCATTGCATTTGAGACAAGTCCGAGTATCATGAACCTGTCCACTAGTGGGTTTTACTCCACTTGTGGACTTAGCCTTGTCCTGAAGTTCCTTTTCTTTCTTAAAATCATCATTTGACTTCTTACCTATCAAGCTTCCTCCTGAACCGTGCTTGTTCTGTACACAAACTTTATGTTCTTACCTTCGTATCCTGGAACGTTGACTTCTGATTCTTCTTCGGTTCATCTTCAGCTTCTTCCAAACCTAAACCTGCTCTCATGTTCTCAGGAAAATCACCACCATTTTTACGGTAATTGTTAAAATTCCGTTTCGGTTTAGAATAAAATTTCTTTTCATTTTTTCTCGAGATCATCCGATGAAACTTCCACAAGTTTAAACAGTTTATCGATTTGATCTTCTTTCACATTCTGAATCGGAAAGCTATCATTGAAATATAATCTATCAGATTCCTTAACCTTGTACATGACAACGTTAGGATCATCACTTAGATCTTTTTCTGATGATGTATCGTCACTTTCAGATTGTGAACCAGAACTGTTTGAACTCGACTTGGCACTTTTAAAGCTGCCGTCATTAGAATCATTTCCCAAAACATTCTTTACCACATCTTTTACCACTTATTCATTGTCATCATTTGATTTTGTAAAGTCTACGTCAATGTTCTCCGGCAATTTATCTTTCTTTTCTGAAAGAAGTAAAAGATTAAATGCCTTTTCAATATCATCATCTTTATTGCAGCAGTAACTTGCAAGAAATGGTAGAGGAACATTTCCGTACACTTGACGCTTTAAATTATCAACATTTTCCTCCGACTTGATCGTAGGAAGAATGTGATCAATGACATATGCGTTTGTAGTATAATTTTTAGTAATTGTCTGACTCTTTCTGTTTCAATTTTCATTTCGTGAAACTCATGCTTTGTCTCAGCAATTGTATTAATGTACATGTTAATTGCCTTTTGTTTTTCAATAACTGTGGCATTTAACATGTTGACATTAGCATTGAGTTCACTGTTATCTCTTTCGACATGTTTATATTTGCCTGAAATTTTGTCATAAGATTCTTTTATGTTTCTGTAATCATAACGGAAGTTTTCGTTATGTTTAGTTAATTCTATTATGACATTGAATTTATCCAGACAGGGTTCACAAGGACTTGCGCACTTTGTGCAATGTTTTTCAACCTCCACAACTTTCACAACTTCCTTTTCAGACATGCTTACCTCAGCTTTTACCTTTTCGGCTTCTGCTTTCAACTCTTCTTGCTTTTGCGTCTCAAGGTAAGCTATTCCTTCTTCCTCTGTTTGTTGCATGTATCTTTCCGAAACTGCATTCTCCATGGCAGCTTCTTCCTCAGCTATCTGCATTAATGCTTCTTGAATAGCATTTTCGATAGCCGCTTCCACAAATGATGTCTCAGATTCATTCACAACCTCTGCCATCATAGCAACACCAGTCTTCTTTCCGATATATTTGTTCCAATAGAAACCATCGTCTTCATGATTGGCAACAAGAGCTTGTTCGGCTTTCTTTGCAGATTTATCTTCAACTTCAACTTGTGTTCTACTCGGATATGATTTGTATTGCAGGGCTATCTTGTAATATTCATTGCCGGTTCCAAAAGGGTTTTGGTTTCCATTAGCTTCTTGGTTATGGCATTCACGTTTGAAGTGCCCTTGTCGACATTTGAAATAAGTAACTTTCGTTTTGTCGAAACCATGTTTATTGCCTGAATTTCCAATATCCCTTCTAGTGAGTGCTACAAACTTTGAAACTCTCCGGATAATTGATGCTAAGGACCATTTGATGTCCATCAGTTCCAACTCTTCCTCATCTACCTGATCATAATCCTCAGCTGTCATTTCAGGATTTCCGATCTTTCCAGCAACAAGACTTTCATACGATTCCAGAACTGTAGCAAGAAGTGCTATGTGCTGTTTTGCAACTTTTTCAGGAAACAAATTCTTTAAATCTACTGCTATGTTGCAAAGTGGATTGGCTTGTCTGATGAGATTGACTTTGAGAAGAAGAATTTGAACCAACATATGAATAACCAATGTTTGGAGAATACTGATTTGTGACGATTGATCTGATGTATTCATGTTTGCACTAAATGTCGTTTGGATTTTTGGACTTTGAATCGGAGTATCTGGAACACCACCTTTGTAATAAACTCTGACATCCTGGTTAACATTAGTGTTTTTGGATTTGCAATCTTCATCAATTCCACTTCATGACCTTCAAGTTTGTCAATGAAAGATGACAATTTAAAATGTCTCCAAGATGGACTATTCTTTAGAATCATCAGATACATTGTCCATTCTCCTTCTGGAAGTGCATCGGCCAGCTTCTCAATCTGCTCTTCGTTAGTTCTCTTGATATCATGTGTTCGCATCTGGACCATGAGATGACAATATCTATCAATCATTTGCTTCATTGTCTCTCCTTTGATCATCGTGAAGATCTCAAACTCTTTCTTAATCAGGGCCTTTTTGCTCTTGATCATTTCATCACTTCCTTTGAATTTTTCGCAAAGAGAATTCCATAGTTCTTGAGAGGTATCATATTCTGGTAATAATATCAAGATATCTTCTTTGACAGATTGTTGTATCAAGCTGATCATCTTCTTTTTAGCAACATACTTCTCTTTGTCAATCACTGAAAACTTGTTCAGTGGAAGATCTTGATCACGTTCATCTTTGGGCCATGTATAACCATCTTCAATCGCAACCCAGCTGTTGAATTGGTTCGCTTGAATCCAATTAACAAACTTTTCTTCCCATCCCTCGAACTCGTCCATACTTATCAACTTTGGCGGTTTCTGAGTAGTACCCATTTCATTATCGAGGTTCATCTGGTTAACCGCAATCGAATTTGACGTTGAGGCTTGTGCTACTCCAGCTACAAACGCGTTATTGGAAATCTTCCATTTTGATAATCGAGACACGTATACTGAAAACACGATAAAACTTTGAAAATGATTAGAACTACTACAAGTTCGGTCAAACTTGCAGTGAAAAATGAGAATTTTTCAGTTTTAAACAAGTTCGGTCAAACTTGTTATTGACAGATGAAAATTTCAGTTTATACCCAAGTTCGGTCGAACTTGAATGAAAGCTTTCAAAATTTTTTATTTCTAGCGAACTTGTGAAAACTAATGAGAAACAAAGATGTTCGGTCGAACTTAAGCTTGACTTTTTAAGAGAAACACTAAGTTCGGGCGAACTTAGCTTGGATTTCTATGAAAAACTTCAAGTTTAAGCGAACTTAATTGAATTTTCAACAGAATTATATCAAGTTCGGTCGAACTTGATAGAAACTCAAGAAAAATTCAATAAGTCCGAGCGAACTTAGCTTAAAATCACTGAAATCCCTATCAAGTTCGGTCGAACTTGATAAAAATCAATGATTTTTAATCAAGTTCGGGGGAACTTGAGGTTAAGTTCGGCCAACATGATTTTGAAAAACATGGTTTTTGCAACTTTTTGATGTCAAATCTTGTGAATTTGATGTCCAAACTCTCAGGGGTTTATCACGAATGTATTTAACATGACATATTCAAAATTTGACAGAATTTGACTGTGAATTCTTTGATTTTGTTCAAAAGTTAGGAAAAATAGAAAAATGGAGATGAAATAGAGAGATTCTTGTCTTGATTTCAACAAATTCAGGTATCCAGGCTCTGATACCACTTGTAGGAACGTCCACGATTAGCACGGGAACCTAAATTTGTTATCTATTGTCCGATTAGGCAGAAACTAATGACAAGTTAACCAAATAACAAGAATTATTCGTTTAATAGTTGTTTTCATTGATCTAAAGTTCAATACAATCGAGATCCGACAGAGCTTCGCCGTCTCTGTGCCAAAATCTCCAACTCCTTACAAATGAAATCCCAAGGCACCTATATATAGTGTTACAAGTTTGCTGGTGAGAAGACAGCCATAGGTAGGTTCGCCCAAACTTGACCTAGTCAAGTTCGGCCGAACTTAGCTTCTCACAAACAATCCTGAGCGAACTTGTCACTAAACTATCTTAAGTACGTCTCGTTTCACCTATTCTATACAAACTCGATACAAGACTATTCTATAGACATTATGCACCAATAGACTCCCTCTTGGATATCTACTTTGTCTTGTTCGGCCTTCAGAAACCCTCGTTTATTCCAGACTCGTTCTCGTGTAATGACGAAGGCAACATACATATGCACCAACAAAACTTGACTAAAACAAGTGTAGACATGTTAAGGTCTAGTTTTTCTTAAGAATTTCGTTCAAAGTTTGTGTTCGACAAATTTTCCGGCAAGAGTTTCACCGGAAAAGGTTGGTGAAGATAGGATATTCAAAAGATCTTCTGGACATTAGACTGTTTGAAATCTTCTAGAATTGGAAACAAATCTTTGCTTTATTCTCTGTCAGAAAAAGTATGTTTCTATTTTAAGAAAAGTTTCACCAACCAGATCCCTGCGAAGATTCATTGACAACGAACATTCAAATAGAGACGAACCATCCTTTGCGAACAATCATACAACAAAGAATAATCCTTCGTTAGTTTATTCCTGACGAAGAATCATTTCTTCGTTGGACTCTGATTCTTCGTAGACAACAGTGTTCGTGGATATTCATTCTTCGTTGACTGATTCTTCGTTGAAAGTGTGTTATACTTTTCAAAGAGAGTTCATAACTTGCTCAAATTTAACAACTTTAAATTTTCAAGTTAATATTTTGTTTTAATTAATCAAAATGAGCTCTAATCCTTGGGATTGGGGTAGTACGAGTAGTACACATCAAGGTACTTCACAATCAAACCCCGACATGTCATGGGTCAAAGGACTTATGCCTCAACAAGCCTCAGTGATTACTGCTAGTCAGTGGGCTTGTGTCGCAAACCAAAACCAAAGCGTTCAAACTTTACTGATAAGCGAAAGTGAAGCGGGTATTAACAATCGTCCACCCAAACTGAATCATATGAATGATTATCCTGCATGGAAGGGACGTTTTCATACATATGTCCTTGGTCAAAATACTGAATTATGGGCATGTTTTACCACGCCTTACAATGTCACACTTGAAGAAGCTGGTTCTAATCCAACTACTTTGGTAAGCATGACCGAATTGGACAAGAAGGCTTATGACCTTGAGAAGAAGGCCTTTGCAATTCTCACACAAGCTCTTCACAAAGATATTTATCATCAGTTCATCTATTGTACTTCCACCAAGAACCCATGGGATACATTAGAAGCAAGAGGTGAGGGAAATGCAGCTACACGAAAAGTTCAGCACGACTTGCTGAAGAAGGAGTTTGAAGGTTTCCTATTTATGGAAAATGAGACGCTAAATGATATGACAACTCGATTCTATCACTTGCTAAGTGAAATGTACTCATATCATGTGAATGCATCTCAACAGGAAATAGTATCAAGGTTGCTGATGCATTGCCACCAAAGAGGGGTCAATTCATAGATTTGCTCAAACACACTGGAGTGTTAGATACAATTCCAATCTATGAATTCATTCAAAAGCAAAAAGGGTTCCAGTTCCTCAGAATCCTGAAATGTATTTTGGCGGCATTAACGCAGGTGTTGGTACTTCTTCACAACCGAAATTACAAACGACATTTGTATCAAATGTAAATCCGTTCATGCCACCACCACCAAAACTAGTTCAATCAACCCAATCATATAGTCAAGGATTTGATCCTAGTGCCTTCTTACCAAAACCTCAAGATTTTGGTGCTCAACAAGCAACACAACAAGCCTGTTATGGAAACAATTTCCAATCTCAATGTCCCAACACTGTTAGATTTGATACCTCACATCTTTCAAGTTAAGTGTAGAAGTTTCTAAGGAACACATGGAACTTCTAAACACAATGGTTAGTGCTTATTGTGGTTTGGTGGCTGGTCAAATTGGAAACATTAATTTGACAAATGAGGACTACCAACAAATCGACAAAGACGAGATGGATCTTATGGATATTGAATGGGCTTTCGCAAGTGCAGTTCGAAGAGCAAAGGATTATATGGCTAGAACGGGGAGAACAAGTCTAGAGAGCAAAAAGGATACTAAGTACGGCTTTGATAAGGATGTCGTTACTTGTTTCAATTGTGGTGAGAAAGGGCATTTCAAACGAGAATGCACAAGATCTGTGAAGCAAGGAAACCAAAACCCTTTCAGAAATCAAACTACATCCAACACCACCCAAGTCAATAATGAAAGAGGAATAGTGGCTTTAAACAACCCAAATCAAGCAGGGTCTTCCAATACAAACCGAGCATTGGTGGTACAAGCTGATGAAGGATGTGACTGGTCCGTTCAACTGGGTGATGGTAATCAAGGGGGTACTGCATGCTATGCCAAAGTCATCAATCATGTGCAATCGGTCCAAAGGGATGAAGCTTCCGAAGATGATGACAACTCAGGTTACAGCGGTACTTCAGATGAAGAAAGTTCAAGTGTTGGAGGGTATAGTTCGGATCTTGAAGTAAAATTGGATATTGATGCTGAGGTTGAGGGTCTGTTGAGAGAAGCTGAGAAGCTGATAACCAGAAATCAGTGCTAGTCAAGAAGGCTGAAGTTGCAGCAAGGGAAGTTGAAAAACTGTTCAACAAGGATGGATCGTTCTCTTGCAACACCAGATTTATGGCGAATGTGTCCCTCTCAACAAGTGAGGTACAATCTGATATTACTCAAGCCTTCAATGATTACTCTGTTCTAAAACAGAAGTTTGAAACAACAAATCTTCATAATCACAATTTAGTAATTGAACTGTCGAAATGCAAAGAAGCTAACTTGGCCTTAACAAGAAACGAAAAAGATTTCAGAGATGTAATTGACACTTTAAAAGGAAGCATTTCTGAGTTAACCAAAACGGTTTTAACCAAACAAAAGGGTATTAATAATTATATTAATATCATTGAAGAAACCAAAAAGGAGTTAGCAATTGAAAAATGTGAATATGAAGCGATCAAGCTCAAACTGGAAAGTTACTCCATTTCCCAGTATGTGCTTGATCACACCATCGATATTCAAAAGCTAAAAGGAAATGTGACATGCATCGGATATCAGTCGTGTCCGCCCCTTTAAGACATAACTATTCCAAGATGCCCGATGAAGAGGAAATGCCTTGATTTGAACCTTCTGTACCACTCAATCCTGATGAGTTTGCAGCAGGATTAGGGTTCAAATTAGACGAGGTTTCTAATGAAATCAAGCAGTCTGATAATTCAGCCTCTGAACAAAGTCCTCCAATAGTTGAGGATGCAGAAACATCAGACGATGAATGAGACACGATCGAGCAAGACCAATCTCTTGACAATAAGAAAGGAGTGGAAATTTCAGTTGAGAATCACATTTTATGTGATCCTCCCACTCCAGTTGTTAAGCCTGTTGTTAAACAAGAGATTGATCCTGCTAACTCAGTTGAAGCGCTTATTGCTACCTTTGAAAGTAACAATCTGCTCTATACGTTGGTTGATGATGAGAGAATTTACTCAAACAAGGACTTCCCTATCAGAAATGTCAATCCAACCTTGATTGATCAAGTTTTTAAAAACTCAACAAATAAGTTGTTGGGAAAGAAAAGTTCGAATGTTATTGTAACTCAATGCGAAAAATTACCTCTCAAACCTCAACAACCAACGGCTTCCAAAGGAAAGAAACAAGAAAATGGAGTCGATAACTCTAAGGTCTCAAAACCTAAGGGCAATCGGAAATCGACTCGAAACAAGAAGAAGCAAAAGGAGGTAAAATTTGTGAGTTCACCGGGTACTGATAAAATCAAGACTTTTGAAAACTTATCTAACACGGATTTTGTTAACAAAGTCAAGATTTTAAAACGAAATGCACAAAAAAATTACACCCAACATACCAACGGCTGTGATAGTGAACCAAGTACCTCACGGCCAACAAGTTCTACCTCCAGTCAGAAAAATTCATCTCCTAAGTTTTTTGAGAGGAGATCGTGTTTTAGATGTGGTGAGTTTGGACACCTCATCAAAAATTGTACAAACTCACCCAAACCAAAGTTTGTGGATATTGCTCCACCTGAGAAAGTAGAACAGCGACGATCGGTATCCCCTAAACAAGATAAACGAGTCGTTAAAGAACAAGAAGCTAAACAAAAACGGAAAAATGTTAGAGCTCTTGAAAAGGCATTAAAATCGGAAATTGTTAAAAGAGAACCGAGTCCATCAAATGTGTCAAAACCAGAATCTTCAAAATCTGTAAATAATGCAAATAAATCTGGTAAGTCACAAAAGTCATCTTGGAAACCTAAGTCGGATATAATCTCAGGGGGAGGTATTTTATTTTCGAATCATCAAAAATTGAAATTACATTTCTTGATGATAAGGGGCGACCCAAGACCACTAAGGCTTGGGTCCCCATCTCTAACTAATTTTGTAACCACATGTGCAGGGTGCTTCAGGAGGAACTATTAACAGTCATTGGATTGTTGATAGTGGAGCATCTAGGCACATGACAGGCGATCTTAGACTTCTGTATGATGTGAAAAACATTAGAGGAGGCTATGTCGCTTTTGCTGGAGACAAAGGTGGATACATCACTAGAGAGGGTATGATCTCTAATGGTGTGGTGAGTTTCGACAAGATCAATTATGTGCAACAAATTGATCACAATCTTCTTAGTGTGTCTCAAATTTGTGACAAGAAGTTTTCATGCATTTTGATGATGCTGGCTGCTATGTGTTGAAACCCGGTTTTAAAATCCCAAAGGAATGGATTCTTCTTTCGGCTCCAAGGATAAATGACTTGTACATCCTTGATATGAGCCAAGCGATTACGAAAACTGCACAAGTTACCTGTTTCGTTTCTAAAGATACCGAGAAGGAGTCTATCTCATGGCACAGACGGATGGGACATGTTCACTTGAGGAAGATGAACCATCTGGTGAAGAACAATCTTGTGAATGGTGTGCCTGTCAAAAACTTTCATCTACGTATCATGCCAGAAAGGAAAGCAGGCGAAGAAATCTCACCCTATCAGAAAGTCAATACTTTTAACATGCCATTGGAACGTCTTCATATGGACCTTTTCGGACCTATGAAACACAAGACAACCTTTGGTGATGCTTACTGCTTGGTAGTTACGAATGACTACTCAAGATTTTCATGGATAACGGTGATGGCACACAAAAGCGAGACTCCAGATATTCTCAAGAATTTCTTTACCCTCATTGAGAATTTGTACAACTTGAAGATAAGGAGAATTCGAAGCGACAACAGCACTGAGTTTAAGAATAAGGTTATGGATGAGTATTCTGTTTCAAAAGGTATTTTGCACGAATACAGTTCTCGCTATACTCTTCAACAGAACGGTGTTGCTGAAAGGAAGAATCAGACGCTTATAGAAACTGCTAAAACTATGTTAGTGGAATCACAACTTCCAGTTCAATTTTGGGGGGAGGCTGTGGCAACTGCGTGTTATACACTAAACAGGGTTCTTACAGTGAAGAGACATGGTAAAACTTGCTTTGAACTGTTGCATCGATGTAAACCTGATGTGTCGTATTTGGAACCTTTTGGAGCTCCATGCACTATGATTGAGCCGGATGGTAAGCTTGGGGCAAAGGCGATCGAAGGTTTCTTTCTTGGGTATGCCACTCCAAATTTTAGAGTTTGGAATTTATCAACTCGGAAGACAGAGGAATGGGGTGAAGTTAAGGTTCAACGATACACTGAGTCTGTTAGGGCTCCGGGAGATCCGTGGATGTTTGACTATGATGGCCTTTTTGGTTCCTTTAATCTACCAACCTTTGATGAAGCTTCTGCAGCAGCACAGATGTTATTGGAAAGTGATACTGCGATTGATTCGTCCTTGGTGAGACCGATTATTGTTAATCCTCAAGCTTCGACATCGGTTAACAATATTGGTCAAAATGAGGTGTTTGAAGATGCATCTTATTACAACGTCTCATCTGAAGATGAAGAATATCACGATGCAAATGAAGCTACATCAGTTGTTGTTCAAGGTGTCTCTGAAGGTGCTTCTGTGGATAACAATGTAGGTACTGGAGAAGGTGCTTCAACGTCTTTGGCGATGCCAGATATTGATCTGGTAGTTGATTTGAACTTCAACAATTTGGGTATCAATGCTCGTGTTCCTGATGTGTCACACACTCGAATTCATAATACTCATCCTCAGCAGAATATTATAGGAAATGTTCAAAGCGGTGTGCAGACACGTAACCAGCTGAGAAACAATCAGAATGCTGGATTGTATGCAGCTATTAGAGAATCCGGGGAGCAAAACGATTGGTCTTTCACATGCTATGTTTGCCAAGTAGAACCAAAGTCTTAGAAAGAAGCATTGAAGGAAGATTCATGGGTGGAAGCTATGCAGGAAGAACTTCAACAGTTCCAGAAGTTGGGAGTATGGAAATTGGTAGACAGACCTGAGAACTACAAGAAGATTGGCACAAGATGGGTATTCAAGTGCAAACAGGATGATCGAGGTGTTGTTGTGCGTAACAAAGCAAGATTGGTTGTTCAGGGCTTTGCACAGGTAGAAGGCATTGATTATAATGAAGTTTATGCACCAGTGGCATGTCTTGAGGCAATAAGGATTTTCTTGGCTTATGCGTCCTACAAGAAATTCACTGTGTATCAAATGGATGTGAAAAGTGCATTTCTTCATGGTGTGGTTGAAGAAGAGGTATATGTTGAGCAACCGCCCGGTTTTGAAGATCCAATGCATCCTGATAAGGTTTGGCTTCTAAACAAGGCGTTGTATGGTCTTCATCAAGCTCCGAGGGCTTGGTATGAGACTTTGTCTTTGTATCTTCTCAAGAATGGTTTTCGAAGAGGTTTGATCGACTGCACTCTTTTCATCAAGGAAAGGGGTGAGGATTTGTTGTTGGTTCAAGTGTATGTGGATGATATCATCTTCGGGACTACAAATGATGATATGCGCAAAGAATTCGAACGTGTGATTCAAGAGAAATTCGAGATGAGCGCAATGGGAGAAATGAAGTTTTTCTTAGGTTTGCAGGTACATCAATCTAAGGAAGGGATCTTCATTCATCAGACAAAGTACGTCGGGGATATTCTTAAGCGATTCTAGATGAAGATTCAAAGCTCGCTGGAACTCCATTAGCTTAGAATCATGGGATTACTCCTGAGGGGTCGGGTGATAGTATGGATCCATCTCTCTATCGTGCAATGATTGGATCTCTCATGTATCTCGCAGCTTCAAGACCTGATATTATGATCCGACATGTCTACTTGCTCGTTATCAATCAAATCCAAAGTCTTCTCATTTCATCGCTGTCAAGAGGATTTTTCGTTATCTGAAGGGATGTCCAGACACTGGTCTTTGGTACCCTAAGGATGATAACTTCGGGTTGATCGCTTTCAGTGATTCTGATCACGGTGGCTGCAAAATTGATGCAAAATCAACATCAGCAGGATGTCAGTTAATTGGAAATCGTTTTGTCACGTGGCAATGCAAAAAGCAAACTTGTGTGGCAACGTCAACTTGCGAAGCTGAGTATATTAGCGCTTCCAGTTGCTGTTCCCATGTTTTATGGATCCAACAGCAGATGCGCGACTACGGTTTTGAATTTCTAACTACTCCTATTCATGTTGATAATGAAGCTGCTTTACAGATTGCCCGTAATCCTGTACAGCACTCGAAAACAAAACATATCGAAATTAAGTACCATTTCATACGAGATTCTTATGAAAAGAAACTTATCGATGTTGTTAAAATTCACACTGATCACCAACGTGCCGACTTATTTACAAAAGCTTTTGATAAATCTCGATTTGATTATTTGCTTTTGATTAATGGCATTAAGGTGAAACCCGAGTAAATCATAATCGACTAATCGTTTTTGTAAATATTTTCTTAAAAACGTCAAAAAGACAAAAAGATTTCTTAGTTTATTTACTTTTGCTTTTTAGGGGGAGAAAATTTCAAGAAAATACAAAAACATGAGAAAATCTCAAAAATACAAAAATATGTCTTTCTTTTATTTACTTTCTGCATTTAAGGGGGAGAAAATTTCAGAAAACAAAATTTCAGAAAAACCCAAAAACAATAGAAAATTAAAAAACCAAAATGAGTTTCTTGGAAAGATAAGAGAAGATGATGATATACCGGTGGTTATTCAAGTGCGGTCAAAAATGTAAAATGAAATGATAAGTAGCTTTACTAACGATGTACTGATAGACTCACAGTCAGACTAAAACATGCAGGTTGATATAAACTTAACAAACTGAAAGTCAGGTGGGAACCATTCATTGGCATAGGGTCTTGGTACCGAAATTCCGTTTGATAGTATGCCAAGGTTCTGAAATGCGTGGTGCTTATGCTGTTTATCATCTGGGTATCATGGTTGAATCTTTTACTAAAAAATAACGGGGACGCAAGTCAAGAACTTCCATGATACCATACATACGTGTAAATATTGCATACGACCATCAATAAGTGATAATCATATCACATCCACCAAATCGAATAAGTGATAAAATATCACAGTTTATTGCGGGTGTCAAGTTCGTCTCTTTGTCGGTACGATGATACTAACCTGTTCACGGACTTGCACTGTGCCCTACATGCATCCGAAAATCAAGTTCCTCATAAATAAATATCACATAGGGCTTGTTTTCATCCAAAAATAAGTGAGTATCTCACATCATATACGTTAAACAGATGATAAGCGGTATACTCGCCGGTAAGACGAGTTCTTGTGCATGTCTTGATACAGGAATGTGTCGTGAAGTGGATGAACACCGGCTAGTAGGTATAAATCATACATTAAATCATATCTCTCAAACGTGATTACATCTGATAAGTTGAGTTTATGTGGACAACAATATCGGTAATCGAGGTAAAATGCTTATCGAAAGTAAAATGAATTTAGAAAATCGTGCTTGACCAAACCGTAAGCTGGTATGATTCTCTTACCTTGAAACTCGCAAAAGATGTTTAAGTAGTGTATAGTGTAGTTCATAGTTATTTAACTTAGGTTGTTTTATTTTAGATATTTTGGTCTTTCCGTAAATTTTCGTTTAGTCGATATTGAAGCTCGAATGGTTTCTACCTTTGAAGTCCTAAAATCAACCTTGCTTAAACAACACAACTTTATAAAGGTCACAATGCATTTTGTTAAACTCAAGATGTTCAAAATCTGTTTGTTAAAATAACTTCATAAGTTGGTACTGGTGCTCTGCGAAGAATCTGGTTCTACGAAGAATCAGGTCGACGAAGAATGGATTCTTCGTTGAAATGATTTGGGCCCAAGTGTTGAGTCCAGTATCTGGTTGTTCGTTGGCCCACAATGGTTTCTTCGTAGAAACCCTCGACGAAGAATGATTCTTCGTCGAACAAGTCAATTGTTCGTCGAACAAAGAAAGGTTCGTCGAGAGGCGGTGGAACACGGATGGTTAAAAGGCATGGCCATTCACCAAACCTCATCACTTTTTCAAAATCACCTTTTTCACTCATCCTCTTTTTCTCTCAAGAAAACACTGTTCATCTTCTTCATTGTGAAGAAATCCTAACCAACCTTGAAACTCTTGATTTTTGTTCTTGATTAGATACAAATCTAAGGTAGAACTCGCGTTTGTTAACAAGCGTATCATAATGTTTCAGTGTTAGGTTCACAAACAAGATCATTCACTTGAATCCATTAAGAGTCATATGTAACCCTCATTGTTTGTAAAGAATATAAACTCGTAATCGGTTAGTCTATAAATGTTATTGATTTGGTGTATTAAGAATAGACTCATTCGGTTTATGAAAGACATGAATGGGTTTTACATGAACTATGAAGTTTTTGGGTTTGGACCAAGAATGTTGGTAAAAGTAAATGAACTGAGTGTTTTGATCTTGTTTGTCAGGGTGTTTTAACCATTTGGATGTTTGTCTCTGACATGAAATTAAATGTGACGAAGAATCCTCTCGGTGAAGATTCATAGTCAACAAAGAATGGGTTCTTCATTGGGTTGGATGTTCATGATTCTTCGTCCAACCTAAGTGTTCGTAGGAGGTTCTTTGTGAAAAGAATGAATTCACAGTGGACACAGAATGGTTCTTAGGAACACTTTAAGTTCACAGTGAATTCATACCTTCACACAGTTAACATGTTATGAGTCTGCTTTCATCATTTAATCTATCTTTCTTCACATTGTGGGTATGTTTTGTATAGAATGGCTCCTAAAGGTCAAAAGCGAAAGCCCACGACAAAGAAGGGGGATAAAAGTGAGGTTGAAATTATGTCGGAATCTCGACATAACATGGGCGCATACTTGGATCCGGAAGACAAACTTGCTGATTATGCCGGAATCATGAAATGGCTAAGGGAATCAAGGATCAATCACGCCATCACTCATCAATCTGTCATATACAAGTTCCTGATCAAAGCGTTTTGGGATTCAGCGAAAGTTGAAGAGATTGATGGAAAGGAAGTTATAAGAAGGCGTGTGAGCAATCAAGATGTTATTGTTTCACCTGAGATTCTCAACATGGTATTACAGCTTCGTGATGACCCTGATGCGCCCCACCTAGTTCCGATAATGTGTCAAAGAGGATGTTTGCTGCGTATGAAGTGTACTGGAGATATATTTGGAAATCAGATTAACAAGTCGGGCTTACCTCTTCGTTACAAGTTTCTGTTACATGTGCTGATACAATGCTTGAGCAATCGACGAAGCGGTTATGATATGGCGAATCCAGACTTAGTTGGGTTGATGGTAGCCTTGGTGCTGAACAAGCCGTTTAGCATATCTAAGTATATATTCTCCAACATGAAAGAAAATCTATCAAGAACAGGAGCCGTCACAACAGGAAGCAAATTCTGGATGTATCCCAGATTTCTGCAGATGGTGTTTGATGCTCAACATCCCGATATTCCTAGAGAGGATAATGAAGTTCTGAAAATGGAGCCAATGACAGAACGTTCATTGAAGATTTTTAAAGGATACGCTGCAAAAAGTTACAAGGAAAGCGATCCTCCTTGAAGGTTATTTGGATTTCTTGAAGAAGATTCATATGTAGCACCGGAGAATGACAAGTGGCGACACGATAACAGCGACTCCGACAATGAAGAGCCTACTTTAAGAAAAATGCTTGAAGATAGGTTTGGGAAAAAGAGTGATGATGATGATAGTGCTGACGGTGGTGTTGGTGGAGATGGTGGTGATGACGGTGATAGTGGTACTGCGCCAATCGGTGTTGATTTAGGAAAGCAACCGGAAAGTGCCACAGATGTTGAAGAGGACGATAATCCTCCTGAACCTGGCTATGAATATTATCTAGATGATCGTGGTGTTCGACGGGTTAGAAGGATTAGTACTGAACAAACTGAAGCTGATTCGGATTATGTGCCTTCTGATACTGAGTCTGAGAAGGCTCGAAAGAAGCAAGCTGCTATCCGTCGGAAGAAAAAGAGTCGGAAAACAGTTGGTTCTTCATCAGCTCAATTAGAATCTGTTCCACAACCTGATCCCTCCACAGCGCCAATACCAGAAGAAGTCTTCACTGCCGAGGAGACTGAAGCCTTGGTAGCTTCTCCTGGTAGGTCATCGGGAACTGCAACTGCTACTGTTAGCCCTCAACAACCCCCTCCTCAGTTTACAACCCCTGCTGCTACTCAAGCTGCTCGTGAAAGAACTCGCAAGCAAAGTTCAGAATCTCTTGAGCAAGGTTTTCAAGAATGTGTGAAAGCGAGTGATCTAGCTTTCTATTTCTACAACTTCAAGAGCACAGACTCAGATAGCCAGACACATGGATTTCATGTCTGCTACAAGGAATGACTCCATTAAGCAACGATTGGAGATCAACACCCTGACTGAGACTGTTAAGAAGCAACATGTAGAGATCAACCAGTTGAGAGCTGAAAATGCTCAACTGTGAGCTGCTGATGCCGAAAGGGCTAACCAGTTACAGCAAATGCGTGCAGTTGAGAACACTAGAGGTATAGAGATGAACAGGATGAAGAACGGAGCACTGAGTTAATACGTTCTAGCGAGAAGCTCTCTGGGAAGTACACAGAGATAACCAACTGGTATGACCCGAGAAACAAGACCATAGCTGAGAATGTAAAACAAATGGCTGGTAGCTATAAAATGACAAGAAAACGGGTCAACATATTGTGGGCTGATAGATGTAAGACACAGGAGGTTCTACAAAAGCGGGATCATGATAGTGAATATCCAGGAAATCCTGATGTGTCTGCTTCGTCTGCTCAACCAGAAGGTTCTGCGTCTACCCCAGCTGGTGCTTCAAGTTCTGTTCAAGTTGTTGCGGCTCTGGAAGTGTTCAAGAATCCTTGGATAACATAGATTTGCAGATGGTTCTTGTGGAAGATCAAGATGATGTGGTTGTTGCTGAAGGATCAAAATCTGGTCAGGTTATTTATGCTTCTGTTGGTTTTGATGTGCCACCGCTACAGTCTTTACATCCTGCTACCGGTAAGGAGTTAGAGGAAGGGGAGTTTGTTTCTGAACTCTCTCAAGAACAGATTTTGAAACTCAAAGAATTGAAAGAGGTAGACGAAGCTACCATTGAGGAAATTCCTAGTGAACCCAAGGTAGAAAATGTCGAAGGGTTGGAAGAAATTGTGTTTGATGGAGACGTTGGAAAGTCAAAGTATGTTCGTGATGACGAGTCTGTGTTTGAGCCATTTGACAGCGACTGGCTTCGTGAGAATGTAGATGATATCGATGAAAAGTTGAAAAGTAGAGATACATCTGACATTCCAGCTGATTCTTTTGAAGAATGGCGGAAGCAGTTTCTTGCAAAGGGGAAAAAGCCATCCCCTCCTCCTGCTCAAGTTGATTACTTTAAGTACCAGAAGGATCACCACATGGAAGGATCATGAGTTGGATGTTTGTGAAAGACATTCACTGCATGGCGGTGAAAAGAGAACACATAATCCAGTACTTTAATTCTTTATTGAGCACTTTAACTTTGCCATTTTATGATGTTGTAGCGCTATCCAAGTTAAATCTGATCAACATATCCAACTATGAAGGAGCATCGTTGTTTGCAAAGAAGATCAGAATTGAGCGAAGACGAGGTTAGAAGGATGAGATGTACAAGCCTCAGTTTCCAATCCTGAGCAGATAAAATATACTTTGGATCCGGATACTAACACAGCTCGTTACAAGCTTGTGTACCAGCGGTGAAAGCTTTGGAGAAGATTCCTCTCATGCCCATGCCTCAAGACTTTCTTGGAAATATGAAGCTTTGGTGTTACAACTCAGACACTCAAGAAGCGGTTATTGTATTCAAGAACAATGAAGATAACTTCCGTATGCTTGATCCGATGTGGATCGTGAACATGTCATCTCGCGACATCAAGACTCTCCTTCAACATGATATCTTTTATGAAGACAACGACGCGTACCAAGCATTACTATTTCAACGCATCGCTTGTTTCTGTTTTTACCGAGGTATTCATGCAGGAAGTTCATGGACCGAAGTACACAAGGAGTGAAGACCGAAGACCAAGCTATAGACAAGGGGGAGTTTGTTGGTACAGTTTTGTGTCTGTAGATTGTTCTTAGCTAACGGTAGTGTGTACGGTCTTTGTTTTTGTTGTCTGTATAGTTTTGGTCTAGTCGGCCAATTCAAGATATCATCCTATCTTGACTTAGCACGACGTTTAGTTTATTGGTGTTGTAAAGCAGCTGCATGTTGCAGTCTGTTAGTTGTAAGTGTTTGTTTTTTTAGTGAACTGTTGGTTAATATGTCTCTGATATGCAGGTCCCTACGAAGAACCCTTGCTTCTTCGTAGGAATGATCATCAACGAACAACATTGTTCGTTGTCAGTATAAGCCACGAAGAATCATTCTTCGTTGGCTGAGGTATTTGTAGATGAGTGCAACGAAGAACCATTCTTCGTTGGACACTGGATTGTTCGTTGGACTGTCGGTTCTTCGTAGCCATGCAGTCCTGTAGGCCTATATATACAGAACCTTATTTCACAGTTTCACTAAGAGAGCACTTAGAGAGTTTGTTCACTGTGTGTATGTGTAAACTTGTTCTCTTCCATTAATCTAAAGATAATGAATCTTTTGGTTACTTGTGTTTGCTTTACATACATTGTTTTGCTCCGGTTTGCATTCACAATTGGATTCCGCACTCGTGTGTGTGTTAACAAACAAGGAAGTAGGTTATCTTGATCCTCCAAGTGGACCTACAGAGATACATGTTACAAAATGGTATGAAAGCTAGGGAATGAAATTGGTGTGCGTAAAGCATGTTATGAATTAATTAATATTTTGAGCCTATTTTACGCGTTAGTTAAGTTTTAAATTTATAAAACACAATATTTGACTAACACTAAACACACACTTCTTTAACCTTTCACTTATGTTCGGGCCTTCGTATTAATATTCATAAATCTTCCTTATTCGGAGTGGGGAAGCAACTTCAAGAAGTGAACGATAAGGCCTTGGAGCTAGGGTGTCGAGCAGGTGTCACTCCTTTTACCTACTTAGGGATACTAGTTGGGGCAAACATGACTAGAATTAATAATTGGTATCTGGTGTTTAAAGTGTTTAAGAGTAGACTCTCCAAGTGGAAATCTAAAGTTCTTTCTATCGGTGGTAGATTGACGCTCATCAAGTCGGTGTTGGAAAGCCTTTCGTCCTAGTATTTCTCATTGTTCAAGGCCCCTGTGGCGGTTGTTAATAAACTAGAGTCTTTGAACAAGAGGTTCCTTTGGGGAGGTAGTGAGGATTTTAATAAGATTCATTGGGTTGGTTGGGACATGGTTACTAAAGCGAAGAAAAAAGGCGGTTTGGATTTAAGTAAACTTGGAGATTCTAATAATGCCTTATTATTAAAATGGCTTTGGCGTTATCGGCATGAAGGTGACTTTACATGGCAAAAGGTAATTGATGCTATTCATGGCTCGAGGAGGAGGTGGGAGACTTATCCGCATAAAGCGAAGTTCTCGGGAACATGGACGAAGTTGGTTAATAATGGTTGTAGAGTTTCAGGTTGGTGACATAAACGGTATTAGTATGATTCGGGAGCAACTCGATAACGGGGCTGAAATACGTTTCTGGATCGACCCTTGGGTTAACCAACTTCCATTAAAATCCTTATACCCGGAGTTGTTTTCGCTTAGAAAAAGATAAATGGTGTATGGTCGAGGATCGTATCGGTAATCATGCGCTTGCTAGGGCTGTTAAATGGAATTGGAAGCGCTTTCCTAGTTCAGAGCAGGAGGTTGAGGAGTTGTTGGATTGTCATCGGATGGTTGCGACTATTAGATTGGAGGATAAAGCAGATACATGGGTTTGGAATAATGAGGGGCTATTTTCTCTATGCAGGAAGCTAAGAAGTGGTTGAAAAGCGCCGAGCTGGAAGGAGATCACCAAGTTTTTGAATGGGTCAAGTGGTTACCTTTGAAGTGTAATGTGTTTATGTGGAGAACTTGGTTGGATAGACTTCCTACTAAAGATGCTCACCGAAAAAGAAACATTATTTGCGAGAATGGTTTGTGTGCTTTTTGCAAAGAGTATGATGAGAGTGTTGATCACATCTTTACGGTTTGCAGGGTTACAGATAGTGTTTGGAATGGAATTGCTCAATGGGTTCATTTACCTCCAATCTACTTATTTACAGTCAAAGATGTGTTGGATATTGTTAAGCACTCAGGTTGGTCGAAGAGTAAAAAGGAGCTTCTACAGGGTCTTTGCGTGTTAACGTGTTGGCGGATCTAGAAGGCTAGGAACGAAAAAGTGTTTAGTAATATAAGTAGAAACGTTGTTGAGATAGTTTCTGATGTGAAAGCATTGGGTTATTTGTGGTATAGAAGTAGAGGTAAAAATAGCGGGGTGGATTGGAAGGGTTGGCAAATTTTTAATTTGGATGTAATGTAATGTTTCTTGTTTGAAAGGTCTCCGTCTTGGAGATCTTCTTCGTTTGATGTTTTATGAAGTTCGCTTTTCAAAAAAAAAAAACTAAACACACACTTCAGCAAGTGCACCCATCGTGAGCGTAGTATAATGTTGGTAAGATACCGAGATCGTCCAAGGGCACAAGAGCTTTTAATACCGGTTTAGCGTCAACGTCTAATCGATCCAAATTTTGATAAAAGGTTTTTTAAATTATAAAAGTAAATCTAAGATAAATAAAATAAAATACAAATAGACAAGATAGAATCACTTGGATCCAACTTCTCTTTTATGTATCCTTTGATAGTTTTCGCACTTTCGGACGTTTTAAGAGATTATCTTAGTTATAATAGTAGGCCCCTCTTTTGAAGGTGACGTTACCCTCAACCCAGTGGTTTGAGTCAGCAGGGATACAAACCCAAAGGGTCGGAACATTGGAAGATAATTAAATAAGTTATTAATGTGAAAAGTGGTAAGCCCTTATTTTGAAGGTGACGTTACCCTCGGCTAAGTGGTTTGAGTTAGCAAGTATACAATCCCAAGAAGCCGGTTTAAAGTTTTAATAGTAATTTACATATGAGGGGTTCAAACTATTCGCACCCTCGCCATCCAATACCTTTGGGGTATTGAATGTCACACCCCGACCCGCAGCGGAATAAGAGTCGGGGCATAATTGGGTTATCACCAAAGCTCATGATGTTTACTAAAATGTTTCATATCAAATTACAACTTAAATATCCAAATCAAAATTCATACAATTACAAGGAAATGAAACTATGTAAATAATCCAAGCTTAAACTGATATATTCTTCTAGGCCTTCCTATGTGTTTCTTGCCTCAGCTGGATCACCTGTATCATGTGTAAAACGGGGGATATTTTGGGTCAACAAACGAGTGAACCTTGATAAAACATTGTTATTAATTTCTTGTTTTATTTAATATGGAAAATTTGTGCAATATCACATGTGAGCAAACATATATAAATAAACAACACAAACCACTTTGAATGAGTATATGATATGAATGATGATGAATGTGAGATCAAGGCTCAATCAAACGGAGCCGATCTTATGAGGCACCTGATGCTCAACCCGTCTCCCACAGGGAACTGATGGGCCTAATGATATGCGTGCACTGAAAATGATAAATCCAAACTACATATAATCCACACAACAATTGATACACATTTGATACACATTTGATCACGGATATGATGTATGCACAAGTGTTTAAATATAATAAAGAATTAAGGACACATGATACACCCCAAAACATGATTAAAACGGGGAATTTGGTAGAGATTCACTCACATTGGGTGCGTTCTTTGATGACGTTGGATGCGCACGAATTTTAGGATTTGATCGACGAGGAAAAACTAACTAAAATAATAACGGAATGATTCGGTAAATAAATAAATTTTATTTGGAATTAATGTTTTTAATTAGTGCTCTTAATGGAATTTTTAGATTTATTTTTGTGAGTTTAAGGACATTTTCTAACTTTAAAAATATTATTTTTAAGTGTTTTTAATTGATTTTTAAATAAAATAAATAAATAAAAAGAAATAAAAATGTTGACTTTTTGACCCCGTTGACCGTTGACCGGTCGGACTGTGTGTTTGTATGTGCTGAGTGAGGTTCGAACTCGAGACCTCTCGTTTACGTGCACGCAGCTCTACCAGCTGAGCTACGTGTCTAACCCGAAATATTCTATGTTTTAATTATATTTATATACTAATTAATTTTAAACTTATTTGGTTTTATTTAAAAATGGTTTATATTGCCGAACCGGTTGCAGGGACCCGGAGTCGAACTCGGGTCCTTCGGTTCGAGTGCGCACAGCCCAACCAGTTGGGCTGTGTGTCTAATCTGTTAACTTTATGAATTATATTACTCTTATTAACATTCGGTGACCTGATCTGATTAAGTTTTTAAAAATGTTGGTTTTATTTCTGAAAGTCGGTAACGTATGCGATTCGAACTCGGGACGTGTGTAATGTTTGTGCACACAGTCCACCGCTGGACTGTGTGTCTAACCCGTTCGAATATCCGTTTTTAATTATACTTATACACATGTTTTAACTTCATCTTCTTCACTTATCGAATTACCGAAAAGTGAAACTTACTGTTTGTTTAATTGACCAACTACGCTTATGATTGATTGAATTGAAATAAAAAGAGGAAATTAAGGAATAAGATGTACCAATCACAGAGTGTCTTCTTCAGATTTTCTGGCAGAATTCGTCGGCTCCGATTTGTGACTCTCGGCTGAGTATATTGTTTTAACAGTTTAGATCCTTGATTTGAACGATTAAAGTATGAATTAAGAGATAGCAGAGAAGTTTAGATAGATAACCGGTCGAGGAATGAATACGGTTTTCTGATCAAGGATTTCCGGCGATGTTCCGGCGAAATTGGAAATATCCGGCGACGAGCTTCTGAGAAATTTCAACTACGAAAAAGTGTGCAGTTCTGAGCGAAAGGATTCCCGGAAGGTTGAGGGGGTATTTATATGGTAGAACTGGATGAATTTTGTCCGAGTTTGAGTCTTGATACGCGGTCAAAGTTTCTCCGGCGGTTATGACCGCAATTGACTGTTAGACGTCGGTTATAACCGATGTCGAAGTCGGTTATAGTGTTTTAGTCAAAGGAAAATGGCTAAACTCGCGGATTGCCGGATTTTCCGGTGATTGCGAGTTCTGCGCGCTGAGGTCCGGATTTTGATTTTCTAGTTTTAGTATATATGTTATTTGTTTCCATGTTTATCACAAAATCAGTGTGTGGCGGAGCGGTGTGTGGTGTGTTTTGTCTTGTGAGTGACCCGGGTTCGAAACCCGGCGTCTGCATTTATTTTTTTATTCATTATTTATTAGTAATTTTAAATATGGTTTTTAAATTCTAATATATTTATTAATTATGTATCGTTTAAAATTAATAACAACTATAAATACGCAACGAAAATTATAACTGGATATTTGATTGATAAACGAAGCGGGTATTGAAAACCCGTTTTTCAACGGATGTTACAGTATCCCCTACTTTTAGAAATTTCGTCCCAAAATTTAAGTAGTAGTGGTAACAGGAAAAAGATGCGGGTATTTCTCGCGAATTGAGTCTTCACGTTCCAAGTAAACTCAGGTCCTCGTTTCGACTCCCAACGTACCCTGACAATTGGAATACGACTTCGTCTTAAAAACTTCTCTCCGAAGTCCATGATTACTACTGGTATTTCAATGAAGTATATAGATTCATCGATCTGAATGTCATCTAGAGGAATATGGAGGTTTTCATCGGCGAGGCACTTTTTCAAGTTTGATACGTGGAATATGGGATGAATTCTGTTGAGCTCTTCTGGTAGGTCAAGCTTGTATGCTACAGGACCTACTCTTTCGAGTATCTTGAAAGGTCCTACGTAGCGTGGTGCTAGCTTGCCCTTCTGGCCAAAACGAACCACTACCTTCCACGGTGATACTTTTAAAAGTACTTGATCCCAATGTCAAACTCCAAGGGCTTTCGTCGTTTGTCTGCATAACTCTTTTGACGACTTTGAGCCGCTAGAAGATTGTTTCAAATTTGAATGACCTTGTCGGTTGTTTCTTGAATTAACTCTGGACAGGTGATTTATGATTCCCCAATTTCATGCCAACATACTGGAGATCGGCACTTAGACCATATAAAGCTTCGAAAGGAGCCATGCCGATACTTGAATGATAGCTATTGTTGTACGAAAATTCAACTAATGGTAGATGAGCGTCCCAATTCCCTTTGAAGTCTATGACACATGCTCGAAGCATGTCTTCAAGGGTTTGGATGGTGCGTTCAGATTGCCCATCAGTTTGAGGATGAAAAGCGGTACTGAGGTCTAATCGTGTACCCAAGGCGGTTTGTACGGCTCGCCATGTTCGTGAAGTGAAACGACCATCACGGTCGGAAATAATGCTTAAAGGTACACCATGACGGCTTACGATCTCGCTGATGTAGATACGAGCTAACTTCTCGTTTTTGAAGTCCTCGCGAATCGATATGAAGTGAGCTGATTTTGTAAGACGATCAATGATTTACCCATATGGTGTCATACCCACTGGAGGTGCGAGGTAAACCAGTAATGAAGTCCCTGGTTATATTTTCCCACTTCCATACAGGTATTTCGGGTTGGACTAGGAGTCCTGAAGGTCTTTGATGTTCAGCCTTTACTTTGGAACAGGTAAGGCACTTGGAAACAAAAACAGCGATGTCCTTTTTCATGCCAGGCCACCAGTAGGTGTATCGTAGGTCTTGATACATCTTGTCGGCTCCTGGGTGTACAGAGTATCGTTTTTTGTGCGCCTCATTCATAAGGAAATCACGAAGGTTATCGCGATCGGGAATCCATATGCGATTTAAATAGTATAGAATACCGTTGGATTTGGCTTCAATTTTGAGTTCAGCTCCACATGACAGCTCATCGCGTACGTCATTTTCTGTTACAGAAACATGTTGAGCTGCTCGGATTCGATCTTTGATGTCAGTTATGATTTGCGAACATAGAAGACGAATGGAGTTCGCATAACCTTTTCGACTGAGCGCATCAGCCACCACGTTTGCCTTGCCAGGATGATACCGAATTTCACAGTCGTAGTCATTGAGAAGTTCGACCCATCTTCGTTGCCTCATATTCAACTCCTTTTGGTTGAAGATATGTTGGAGACTTTTGTGGTCAGTGTATATTTCACACTTGGTACCGTAGAGGTAATGTCTCCATATCTTGAGAGCGAACACAACGGCTCCAAGTTCCATGTCGTGGGTGGTGTAATTCTTCTCATGAACTTTGAGTTGCCTAGAAGCATATGCTATCACTTTTCCTTTTTGCATTAATACACAGCCTAGCCCTTGCCCTGATGCGTCGCAAAATACTACAAAGTCATCGCAACCTTCAGGGAGTGTGAGGATAGGTGCGTCACAAAGTTTTTGCTTTAGAGTTTGGAAGGCTTCTTCTTGTTTAGGTCCCCATATGAAGGGTTTTCCTTTATGAGTCAAAGCCGTGAGTGGTACGGCAATACGAGAAAAATTGGCAAAGCGGCGATAGTAACCAGCCAAACCAAGAAATGATCTTACTTCGGTAGGGGTACGTGGCGCTTGCCATTCCTGTACTGCCTTGATTTTTGAAGGATCGACATGTATTCCCTTGTCATTGACGACATGTCTAAGGAATTGTACTTCTCTTAACCAGAATTCGCATTTTGAGAACTTAGCGTAGAGCTTTTCAGTCCTTAAGAGTGTAAGGATGAGTCGAAGGTGTTGTTCATGATCGGATTTAGACTTGGAGTAGATAAGGATATCGTCGATGAAGACTATGACGAAACGGTCGAGGTAGGGTTTGCATACCCTATTCATTAGATCCATGAATACAGCGGGGGCGTTGGTTAAACCGAATGGCATGACCATGAATTCGTAATAACCATAACGAGTCCCGAAGGCGGTCTTTGGGACGTCTTCTTCATGTAGTCTGAGCTGATGATAACCAGAACGAAGGTCTATTTTTGAAAAGCAGGTGGCGTCTTGAAATTGGTCTAGGAGGTCATCAATGCGAGGTAGTGGATAGCGATTCTTAACCGTTAACTTGCTGAGTTCTCTATAATCAATGCACATGCGAAACGTTCCATCTTTCTTCTTCACAAAGAGAACAGGTGCACCCCAAGGCGAGGAGATAGGAGTATGAATCCTTTGTCAGTCAGTTCTTGCAGTTAACTGGCCAGCTCTTGCATTTCAGATGGGGCTAACCTATAAGGAGATTTTGCGACTGGTGTAGCGCCAGGTACAAGATCAATGCGGAATTCGACTTCTCTCACAGGAGGGAGTCCTGAAATGTCATCGGGAAAGACTTGTGGAAATTCTTTCACAACTGGGATATCTTCTAGTTTCCTTTCCTTGTTTCCCTTTTTGACGACGTGAGTTAGGAATGCAACATAGTTCTTGCGGAGATATCTTCGGGCTTGAAGGCAGGACATTAGTTTGAGTCCTTTCGAAGGGGTTTCTCCAAAAATACATAGAGTCTGACCGTCTGCAAGAGGAATGCGAATGAACTTCTCGCGGCACACTTCTTCAGCGTGATGCTGGCTGAGCCAGTCCATACCGATTATAACATCGAAACTTCCCAACTTCATAGGAATGAGGTCAACTGGAAAATCGTGATCGTTTAGAGTGAGGGTACAATTTCGTATAATAGAATTTAATGAAACGGGCTTTCTGTCAGCAACTTCCACCGTTAGGGATTCCATGAGATTATCACGAGTTTGGTTGAGGATAGATTCAAATTCTAAGGACACAAAACTCTTATCTGCGCCAGTATCGAATAACATGGATGCATAACTACCATTGATGAGAAACGTACCGTTAACCACGTTGTTGTCAGCCCTAGCTTGGTTGGCATTAATGTTGAAAGCTCTTCCTCTGGCAGGTGGAGGAGCTTGGTTAGCTTGGTTTACTGGGTTCACTTGGGCTTGAGCATGGATGATGTTCACCAAAGCGTGGATAACTGTTCCTGAAGTGGTTTGGGTCTCCACAGTTGTAACAAGCTCGCATGGGTTGCATCATGGGGTAGTTGGGTTGATAGTAGGATTGGGCTATGTGTTGTACAGATGGTAGAAGTAAGGGTTGTTGGGCTTGACCCACTATCTGATGGTGGGTTTGGGTTGGGGGTTGATTGTGGTTCATTCGTTGAAGTCTGCGACAAGTTTGAATGGTGTGACCCACACGGCCACAGCTGGTGCAATGTTGACAAGGAGTTTCGGGAGGGTGATGGTATTGACAACGGTTGCATTTTGGGTGTGGACCGGTGTATGGCTTTTTAAATGGTGCAGTCGAAGGAGCAATTTGGGTGATTGGTGCAGCGGTGATAGGAGGATTGGTTTGAGTAACAGCAAAATTCTTGCTGTTTCGTTTCCTCTTACCAGCAAACCTTGAGGAGGAAACTGAGTGGTTTGTAGTTGAGGTCTCTATGGGTGTTTTCTTCTTATCATCCTTAAATTTGCCATTCCGGATGCGATTCTCAGTGAGTTCGGTAGCTAGTTCCATTGCGGCTTCAAGTGTTGCAGGCGAAGTGCTTAGAATCGAGTCTTGAATTTTCGAGGTAAGACCTCGAATGTAGTGTTCAACCAAGCGGTACACGGGGGTGAACATATTAGGGATCATCTGGTTTAGCTCTAGAAATCTCTTGTTATAGGAAGTGTGATCTCCTTCCTTTTGTTTTAACGTGTGGAATTCATCTTCCAGCTTTTTGATTTCGCTTCTTGGACAGAAGCGTCTTGTCATGAGTTCCCTTAACTCTTCCCAGGTTAAGGCCATGCATCTTCAATTCCTCTTTTACCCTTTTCCGTGTTCCACCAGGTAAGGGCTACCCCAAACAGTCTTCCTGTTGCATAACGTACCTTGCGATCCTCGGGACAATCGCAATTGAGGAAAGTGTTCTCCATTTCTTCAAACCAGAGAAGGAGGGCAGTAACACCTTCGGTCCCTTCGTACTTTGGGGGATCGCAAGATTTGAAGTGTTTGTAGGAGCACTTTTTGGAGGGAGGGTTGGCGACGCTCTGGTCTTCTTGATTGGGAGGGTTGATGGGATTTGCGGTGAGAGCTTGTTGGACTTGAATTACGATGTCAGGAAGCACCGCGGCCATTTGTTTAGCAATTTCTGTGGCCAAGCGTTCATTGGATCTTCCTGATTTCTACCTCCACGTAGTTGCCTAGCCGACATCTACAGGAACATACATAGGAAGATTGTGAGTTTAAGAAGTTTCTAGGTGTCATGTGTCGTTAAAAGAATAAAAATAACATAACTAACAATAATGCAACTACATCCATAGGATGTCTTGGGTTTGCTCATGTTTGGGCCTCCAATGTCCCCCATACCATCGCCTGTGTAGTCATGTGGGCCCCCATGACTATTGGGATTGGTAGGATTCACATTGGTGTTGGCGGATTAACACTCGCATCACCCGAATGAAAACCGTGAAATATGATTGCGAGATGTATGGTAGGAGGGTGTCCAGGTGTAGACACAATGACAACTCAAAGTGGGGTTAGCTTACACGACGTTTGGTATAGCATGCTTTGGCCTAATAGGTCCTTCGTACTCTCATCGTTAGTCCCCAGGTAGGCAAACTGGTCCTTTATTTTGGATTTATACGAATGCCAAGCCTAGACAGGACGTTCCGACTACTGGTACTCGTACCCTTCTAGTTACTACATGCCCGTCATGAGAACTCACTTAGATGTGATTTGAAAACACAAAAATCATTGCAAAAATCATGGGAATTGTGAGGTGTGTGCTCTCATGGATATGATATGTTATGAGGATATGATTTATGATGAGCATTGTATAATAACATGTATTTGTGAGCATGCTTGCATGACATTGAGTGTAATAATAAACATAAAGCATATAAACATCATGAATTTTGTATGTAACGCATAAACAATTTAAAATTTTAATCAACTATAGTATAGGCTCTAAGGGTCTAATAACCTATCCTATATCCCTATAGTCATGGCTCTGATACCAATCTGTCCCACCCCGACCCGCAGCGGAATAAGAGTCGGGGCATAATTGGGTTATCACCAAAGCTCCTGATGTTTACTAAAATGTTTCATATCAAATTACAACTTAAATATCCAAATCAAAATTCATACAATTACAAGGAAATGAAACTATGTAAATAATCCAAGCTTAAACTGATATATTCTTCTAGGCCTTCCTATGTGTTTCTTGCCTCAGCATCACCTGTATCATGTGTAAAACGGGGGATATTTTGGGTCAACAAAAGTTGACGAGTGAACCTTGATAAAACATTGTTATTAATTTCTTGTTTTATTTAATATGGAAAATTTGTGCAATATCACATGTGAGCAAACATATATAAACAAACAACACAAACACTTTGAATGAGTATATGATATGAATGATGATGAATGTGAGATCAAGGCTCAATCAAACGGAGCCGATCTTATGAGGCACCTGATGCTCAACCCGTCTCCCACGGGGAACTGATGAGCCTAATGATATGTGTGCACTGAAAATGATAAATCCAAGCTACATATAATCCACACAACAATTTGATACACATTTGATCACGGATATGATGTATGCACAAGTGTTTAAATATAATAAAGAATTAAGCGACACATGATACACCCCAAAACATGATTAAAACAGGGAATTTGGTAGAGATTCACTCACATTGGGTGCGTTCTTTGATGACGTTGGATGCGCACGAATTTTAGGATTTGATCGACGAGGAAAAACTAACCTAAAATAATAATGGAATGATTCGGTAAATAAATAAATTTTATTTGGAATTAATGTTTTTAATTAGTGCTCTTAATGGAATTTTTAGATTTATTTTTGTGAGTTTAAGGACATTTTCTAACTTTAAAAATATTATTTTTAAGTGTTTTTAATTGATTTTTAAATAAAATAAATAAATAAAAAGAAATAAAAATGTTGACTTTTTGACCCCGTTGACCGTTGACCGTTGACCGGTCGGACTGTGTGTTTGTAGACCTCTCGTTTACGTGCACGCAGCTCTACCAGCTGAGCTACGTGTCTAACCCGAAATATTCTCTGTTTTAATTATATTTATATACTAATTAATTTTAAACTTATTTGGTTTTATTTAAAAATGGTTTATATTGCCGAACCGGTTGCAGGGACCCGGAGTCGAACTCGGGTCCTTCGGTTCGAGTCGCACAGCCCAACCAGTTGGGCTGTGTGTCTAATCTATTAACTTTATGAATTATATTACTCTTATTAACATTCGGTGACCTGATCTGATTAAGCTTTTAAAAATGTTGGTTTTTTTTTCTGAAAGTCGGTAAAGTATGCGATTCGAACTCGGGACGTGTGTAATGCTTGTGCACACAGTCCACCGCTGGACTGTGTGTCTAACCCGTTCGAATATCCGTTTTTAATTATACTTATACACATGTTTTAACTTCATCTTCTTCACTTATCGAATTACCGAAAAGTGAAACTTACTGTTTGTTTAATTGACCAACTACGCTTATGATTGATTGAATTGAAATAAAAAGAGGAAATTAAGGAATAAGATGTACCAATCACAGAGTGTCTTCTTCAGATTTTCCGGCAGAATTCGTCGGCTCCGATTTGTGACTCTCGGCTGAGTATATTGTTTTAACAGTTTAGATCCTTGATTTAAACGATTAAAGTATGAATTAAGAGATAGCAGAGAAGTTTAGATAGATATACCAGTCGAGGAATGAATACGGTTTTCTGATCAAGGATTTCCGGCGATGTTCTGGCGAAATTGGAAATATCCGGCGACGAGCTTCTGAGAAATTTCAATTACGAAAAAGTGTGCGGTTCTGAGCGAAAGGATTCCCGGAAGGTTGAGGGGGTATTTATAGGGTAGAACTGGATGAATTTTGTCCGAGTTTGAGTCTTGATTCGCGGTCAAAGTTTCTCCGGCGGTTATGACCGCAATTGACTGTTATACGTCGGTTATAACCGATGTCGAAGTCGGTTATAGTGTTTTAGTCAAAAGGAAAATGGCTAAACTCGCGGATTGCCGGATTTTCCGGTGATTGCGAGTTCTGGCACGTTGAGGTCCGGATTTTGATTTTCTAGTTTTAGCATATATGTTATTTATTTCCATGTTTATCACAAAATCAGTGTGTGGCGGAGCGGTGTGTGGTGTGTTTTGTCTTGTGAGTGACCCGGGTTCGAAACCCGGCGTCTGCATTTATTTTTTTATTCATTATTTATTAGTAATTTTAAATTATGGTTTTTAAATTCTAATATATTTATTAATTATGTATCGTTTAAAATTAATAACAACTATAAATACGCAACGAAAATTATAACTGGATATTTGATTGATAAACGAAGCGGGTTTTGAAAACCCGTTTTTCGACGGATGTTACATTGAAGGAGGTCCTAGTAAGCTTGAACCAAGTCCACGCATGATCTATACACTGAACGAGACAAGAATTTTACCAAACCACCTTTCTAATCCCCTTCCAAGTAGTTAACGCGCTTTATATAGACCGTAAAGACACGAATGAGTAAATCTATGTCATCATGAAGAAATGGTTAGGAAAATTCATTTTCAACATAAGAAATTAGTTATTAAAGTCAGTAATACATACCCAGTTAAAAAGTGCCGAAAGATTAAAAACTAAAAGTAATACATAAAAGATTAGTCTTCACCAAGTGATGTAAGGAGTTTAGCCAAGCATGGCCTTTGTTTGACAAGAAACCTTACTATCAATCTTGGATCCCGAGACTACCACACACTCTAGATGATAGGCGGATGATGGTGGTGGGTGTTGGTGTTGTAGTGGAGTGGTGGCAAAGTGAGAGAGAAGTGGTTTGCCAAGGGATGCCTTTGAAGAGAACCAAGCATCTCTATTTATATGCAGAACAGAGCCCTGACCACGGCCCCGTGCACGCTGGGCACAGCCCCGTGGTGACCAATTTCTCTTCCTTCATTAACTACAGATGTCAGGTCTTGTACGAACACGCCCCGTGGTGACCGAGAACGGCCCCGTGGTCAGTGTACTTGCTGTACTATAACATTCTGCAAATCTTAGAGTTGACCACGGCCCGTGGTGAGCTGGACACGGCCCCGTGATGGCCTGAAATCTATAAGTTGTCTTTTTTCTGCAGGGCTTGATGCTGGGCACGGGGCGTGGTGAGCTAGGCACGGCCCTGTGGTCAGCTTTTGTTTCTCTTGTTTTGGTACTTAGGATGCTGCCGAGGGGCCGGGCATGTCACATAATATATGTCTTCATAGACCTCTCTTCTCAAACAAGCAGAACAACCACCACCATATCACCTCTGCCACTGTCTCACATCCACCACCATCTCACCTCCACCCCCGAACACCCACCACTATCATCTCACCTCCACCAAGACACACGACTAACGAAACGACACGACTCGACTGACCCAAGCCAACGGACGTACAAAACTTACAAAACGAAATGTGTAATCAGAAGCGTACCTGTGATCTATAAATCGACACGAGAACTGAGGTGGTGCGGGCAGTGGTGGCTCGTCGGTTGATGGCATGTGGCCCGTCGAGTCAACCGTTTCGGATACAACTGTCTCAGATGCGTCAGTTTTCAAATCTTGATTTTCATTTTGACCATCGTAAGTTTGGCTTGACCCGTCAACTTGCTTTGACTCGTTAACAATATAAGTTTCCACCGACACAGCACGACCAAAATCTGATGCCTGTGAAGCAAAACCATGAATCTCTGCTTGAGAAACCGAAACGGGTTCAATAGTTTGACTTTTTCCTGTTTCACCAACAACCTTGACCTCCAGCTCAACGTTTTGTGGATCAGAAACTGAAACCAATCCAATACGTTATAATCAATGTCGTCTTTCTGCTCAGTAACGTGACTTATTTCAGATGATGAAGTGGCCATCAATTCAGCAGGTGTCACCAAATGAGTCGGATGCTTAAACTTGGTTTCATCGGCTACAGCATCAGTTGCCACCGAGGCGTCAACTTGTCTATCAACTGAATATTCAATGGTTTTCATCTCATCAGAGTCATGAATGCCGGTTGGATTTTTGAAATCAGAAAGTTCACGGGTCAAAGTAGGACTTGATGCTACTGGAGGCGGTTCAATAGAAGCTTCCGTCAAAGGAGAGCTCGAGAGCTGCCTTGGAATGGAAGCACCATCAGATGTAGGTACCGAGACCTCCAAAGATGTTTCCGGCTTACTTCGATAGGGTGGATTCGACAGTGGCTGGTGAGTCAAATTGGGGAAGATGCCTGTAATAAAATCCTGGTGGAGGTGGAGGTAGTGGTGGTCGATTGACGGTGGAGGTGGTGGTAATGGGTTGAAAGTGGCGGTGGAGGTGGTGGTGGTGGGCTGACGTGGAGGTGGAGGTGGGTTGAAGGTGGAGGTGTCTCTGGTTTTTAGAGAGAGAGAGAGGAGGGTGAAGAAGATAAGGGGTGGGTTCATTTCTTTTTTTTTTATTTGCTTAGGGGCAATCTAGTAATTTTGCACTTTAACTAAAAAACTTAACATTGGTCAGTGATAAGGACCACCTGAGTGCAAAAATTACAACTATTAGGACCAAGTGTGTAATTGGTGAACCACTAGGACCAAGTCTGCAATTTTCGTAAACCACAGGGACCAACCAAGCATTTAACTCTATATATATCTCTGACACTTGTTAAACACACACACACATATATATACATAAAATACAATATATTTATAAGGTCGGTTTATAATATATATATATATATATATATATATATATATATATATATATATATATACTTTTTTCTAAAATATAAGTATGTTTAAACATGGTTAATCAGGTTTACAAATTTTAAGATGTGTTAAATACATTAAACATGATCTTAAAAGTTTTTGTGAAAATATGAGTTTGAGAAACTAAGGATTTCATAAACTTAAAATGGAGATAATATATATATATATATATATATATATATATATATATATATATATATATATATATATATATTAAATATATATTATAAACTGACCTTATAAATATATTATGTTTTAAGAAACAAAAAAGATATATTCTATAAGGAATCCGGAAAACCGACAAAATACGAAGTGTGGGCATATCCGAATAAATACAAATGTATACATATATATATATATATATACACATATGTATATATATATATTATGTATGCCTATACGTATAAATATGAGTCTACTTATATCATAAGACACTTAGTAGAATACAAGTAATATACATGTACCTTTGTATATGTATAAATACAACATAATTACCTATGAGATAAGTATACATATGCTTGCGTACACGTATACATATGGATACGTAACAAATACATGACTTGGTCAAGTATGCGAACAAGTACACGTACATGTATATATATCTATACAAAGACATGTTAAAAATATATTATTTTTAACAAAGTAAAAAACTTAGAAAATATATATATATTAGGAGATAGAATATATATTATCTACTTCAATGAAACAATCGTGTGAGACATCAAGGCATACATGGGCTAGGCCTTATCATACACGAACAAAGAATACAAATTTATGTAGATACATTATACAATAAACTTATGGATACTCTACTACCAATGAGTCTATTGAGTTTTGACGAGCTCCACTTCTGGTCCGTGAGACCTTGTTGGAGTGCTTTTGCTGTCCTAATAGTCATGGTACACCATGGACTTAGTGGCCGGAAGGGCAACCATCGTCTGGGTTTGGTTGCCTATTTATGTCAGCATACATATTAATGTATTAGATACACATTGATCGATCAACGAATTTCATAGACGCTATGCATACCGGTTTCAATATAAGGCTTGACAAAAAGATTCCTTTGCTACAAAAACAAAACATATGAATTCGCCAACAATTTTGTTGAATTTTTACTTAACATGTATTTCAGGAACGTAAGCCTTGCAAGGTCGGAAAGTCAAGAAGAAACGAGAAACAAGAAACAAGAAGCAATGCCATATTTGGGAGGATTTGTCTTCTATATGCCGCCAATGTACGGAAATATAGGGGCCAAAACCTTGATCTTTAAAAACAATATTTTGTGAAAGTCATTTTGGTGAACATATTTCATTTGAAAATGTTGTAAACAATATACTTAACTTTGTGTCATGACTTTTATATAAAATTGATAATAACATTGTGGTTTATTTTTATCATATACAATGTTTACTTATTTGAATGCAATGAGAGCTTACAAGGTCACACACATGCGCTTCTGCTACTAGTAGAGTGTGACAAGACAGGATCATCACTCTGCTGCGTCTGGCCCATCCTTTAGGCACCTTTCGAAGGCAGGGAGTTTGAAAATATACACGCTTCCCTTTACTCCATACCATAGGGCCTTTTCATTAGTGGAATCCTATTTCGCAAGGACCACACTGACCAATAGTCAACACTATTGATGGTCTTTGACCTAACCCTGATCCGACCACTTACACCCCTGAAGACAAGCAGTTGATACTTGGAGACTACAAAGCTCATGGCGCTCTTACCATGGTACTTATATCAACAACATGTTTGAAGAGCATCATACTTCTCAACCTTTTTGGGAAGCTTTGTGTGAATTCTTTGAAGGTAATGCTGATTTAAAAGAAGAAAAGAAGGATCCAATTCAGAACGAGTATGATACTTTCGATATTGTGAAGGGTGAAGGTGTGACAAGTCACATTGCAAGGTTCATGGATGTTACCGGTATGTTGAAGAAAGTTGGTGTTACTCTGTGCAACAAATATCAAATTAAGAGGCTTCTTGACTCTCTTCCTCAAGAATGGGTATGATGATTAAAAAGGACTACATGAATGAGGGTTGCACTCTGTCTTATCTCATTAACATCAAATATCCTTTTATTGATTACTCAGACCGAATTTCATAGTAAAAGAGGGTTTAAAACGAAAAGCATTACAATGATTAATTAGGTATTTAAATTGGGTTTTGACAAACGAAAAGGTGAAGGATCAAAGTGGGTAAACTAAAGGATTGTTTTGGGTAGGGAAAACAATTGAACATGTTTACTAAGGGTTTGTATCCTAAGTTGCCTTAATCATTTCTATGTAATAACAGATGAAAGTAATAAATTTCCCAAGTTCTGCAATGACAGGAGCATGTTAGTATCTCTCATCCAGATGAAAAGTAATAATTTCAATTTAAGGGCTCCTACCTCACCTAACACGGAATGATTTAGGGTTACCAATATGGATTAACATGCTTGGCCATTGAATTTCTTTCACTAATTAATTATGCAATCCTTAATATTTTCTTTTAAAAATTTAGCTTGTTTAGGAAACTCTATTTTAAAACTTACAATCGAAGTCGAAATTCAAACTCTCGGGCTTAAAACATTGCATGGTTTAATCATATAACTATGACTAACATAAACTGATTGATTGATAGTGGAAGTTTCTATAACGTTGATTATTTCGACTAAATTATTACAATTCCACATCCCACGCTTAAGATGTACATTAAATGATAGTAAAGCACATGAGAAAAAGGAATTGGAAGCTTCCCTGGTGTTTTGGTAAAAAAATATCGAAGCAATTTAGTGATCAAATTTCGTTGTGAGGTAGTGTGCTTTTCGGGATACTACAGAGCGCGTGTGTGTGATAAAGCAATAAACGACCCAGGATATTACAAGGAAAGCCCTTGCTTGTTGAGGATCTCCAGCATAAAACTTCAGGAGCCGGCATTAAAAGTCGTGCTGCCTCCGTTCTCATTAAACTTCATAAAGAATTACAATGTGAGCTTTAGTAGATCAAAAGCTAACTGTTACAATTTTACCAAGAGTATGTCGTTTCTAATCTACCTATCAACCCTTTAAATACAAAAGGAAACATAACTACTTTTCCAGGATTCCCGGGGATTACTTGGTCTTCATTTGTGACCGTTATAGACTGAATCAACTCATTCCCCACATGTATATATATTGTAAATACGAGTCTTCAAGTCATGACTTGGCCATATAAACGATCTTGCGAGTAAGAGTCGAAATAAAGAACAAACAATAGTTAGTAGCATTAATATTCAGAATAAAGGTTCTAGATTTCAGGATCCGTGACCCCTAATCATATATAAAGGTTCTAACGACTCTCTGGTTATCTAGTATTGATTTAGTGATCACCGAATACCTGTAGAAACACATAAAATAATTAGTTCCAATATTAAGTCAATATTGTTAGCGTCTGAGGATACCAATATATTTAGGATCCAGGATCCCTAATCAAAACTCAAGATACCGGACTGAAATTTCGATCCACAGTAGATCAGAAGGGGCACATAGCGAAATATAATATATGTTTTGAGCACGACCACTACTGCTAATGGGTTTTTCCTTGTACCTAGATATTAATAAGTGAAATGTTCATATAACAATTAAGCTCTCAGTTTAGGCTATTTGGCATGCATCAGAAGAATCATAATTTCAAATACATTCAAACAAACCAAAAACAGTTAAACATGGTTCCAGTTTCAGGTTTAACTTTCTTTAGTTGTTCCTTATCTTTTTGATTCTTTACTCCATTTGTGTCCGAAACCTCTATTTTACGTAACTATTCATATCAGATTTGCGGTAAAAAATGTAATTACGGGGAATTTTTAAATGAAAAGCATGTATTTAGGTTACATTCGGCCAATACTACTTAATCTTCTCTTGCCCCCTTCATCCACCTTCATAACATAGCTGACAGTGATATATATATATAGAGAGAGAGAGAGAGAGAAAGAGAGAGACGGTGGGTGGGTGATTGAATCGTGTTTTTTTGTGAATGGTGGAGGTGGAAAAATCACCACAATTGCTTTTCCTCCTCACTTAGAACCACCTATCCATCATTTGAGGCACCCACTCAAATATGTTTTATCGGTCTTCATTCATGTTTAGAATCCAGGTTGTAACAGGTGGAGGGGTTCGTCGCTACTCAGAATCCAATCCCCTTATAGTGTTGTTTGATTCAATATGGGGAGTTTAGAAACGAAGACGAGGGACGAGGATCTAACTGAGATCTAATAGGTAGGTCTCTAGTGGACAGGAAGACGATCGATCTACTTCATCTTCTTGGTTTCTGGCGACCAATGGTGTATTAGGAGTCCCACGTAGGTGCGTGACGGTTCGCTGGAGATGGGGATAAAGATGGTTGCTGAAGGGGGTGGTGGCCGCTAATAGTGTGGGTTCAGATAGGGGTGGAGATTAACGAAAATGTAAAATAAAATTGTGAACTAGGGTTTTATGGTTAAATATTAAGTTAGTTCAATACGGGGGAGGTGAATTAATAAGAGTAAAATATTGAAAAAAAACAAATACATAAAAGTACATAAATGCCCTAATTTTATGTTTAGAACTTCAGTAGTGGGAGTTGATATAACACCACCGGCCAACACAGCGTGCGCCGTATGGCGCCACTGTACACTACCCCGAGGGGCGTTGTAGCCCTTGAGCCCGGATTCCTCGCGAAATACATAATGGAGTTACATATGAAGATTCTATCTCACACACATATATTTACATATATATAACCCACATCTATATAACCTCTCACTACACACTCAAGTTATATAACCTCCTATAACCCATTTTCATACATATGTGCACGTGTTGTATAACCCCCTATTTACATAACTCCCCACTACACATGGTGGTTAACAAGATTTTGCAACCAGATGAACCGAGATGCGAGAAAAACACTTGTTACATTAAAGTGACTAAGATGGCAGTTTCTACCCCATTTAATAAGTGGGCTAACTCCAACAGGGCCTCCTTGAAAATTCGTTCGTTCGCTTGTTAACTTGTTTAACATTAAGGCTGTTGAGTAAGTTTCTATTTAAATTTTAGAATGGGTTATTTATAAAAATATTAAAATTTAAGGTTTGACAATTTGATTTTAACTTTCTCTCTACTTTAATTTTCATAAGGGAGTTTAATATTCTCTTTATAAACTCTTTATATTTCCAACAAAATTATATTATTATTATTATTATTATTATTATTATTATTATTATTATTATTATTATTATTATTATTATTATATTATTATTGTTATTATTATTATTATTTTTATTATATATTATTATTATTATTATTATTATTATTATTATTATTATTATTATTATATTATATTTATTCTCAATTCCTTTAATTCACTTCATCCTCCGATCTCAAGCTAGATATATAAAATGAAGTTTGTTAATTTGAAATGAGAAAATGTAACAAAAACAATTAAACAATTACTAAAAGGTTCACTTGAGGTAAATATATTTATTATTTAAGTTGTTGCTATTATCGAGTATTACTTATATTTACAAACAATCATTTAGCAGGTTGATTCGAAACATGACTCGAACACAGCATGCTTTCATGTGTGCTTGGCGCTATATAATACATTACCCATTTGTTAATAAAAATCTTAATATCATAATAATTTTGGATGTATGAAGCCTATAAGAAAACTAAAACGAGGCATATTTATATGGCTTATTTTTATATTTAAAAGATAAATTATAAAAAATCGTCATTTATGTTAATATCATATTGCAAACTATGTCCTTTGTCTTTAAAAAGTTCAAAAAACGTAGTCGATATTTTCATACCCTTACACGTTATATCTTTTAGCCCTAACTTAGTTAGTTTGCATGGTTAAATTTGACCAAATGAACCCCATGTAAGGGTATTTTGGTCAGTTATATATATATATATATGTATATATATATATATGGGAAGTTTTATTTGAGAATAAATTTAATATGAGAAGAAAAAAAAGAAATGGCATAATCGTAAAACATTAAATAGATTATAACTCATCTCATTAATTATATTATCTCTCATTAATAAAGCCAAAACATTTTATCCTACACATTTCAAAATTTATCCTCCACACTTACCGGAATTTACACTACACACATGTAAATTTACCCTATACATTTCAAAATTTATCCAACAAATATTAAAATGTATCATACACATGTCGAAAATTGTTCTTCACCATAAAATATTTTATCTTGAAATAGTATATTAAAAAACGAGTTACAAGTTTAATTAATTAGCTAATTAATGACAATTATAGATTTACCTATATGTCTTTTTTCATGACATTAAATACACACATTAAATGAAATAATAAAGAATTTCTATTGGATTAAAAGTTATTCTTTTTATTGTTACAAAAAAAAATTTCTCATTTGAACCCTCCACTTATATATATAATATATATATATATATAAATAGGATTAGATTTATTTGTGAATAACTTTCTGAAAGTTAACTTAGTGAATAATCTTGGCCCTTAATATTTTTTTAGATTAAAAGGGTAAGATTGACATTAGCCAAGTATTGTTAATTAAAATCCTTAATTTTCTCATCTTAACTATCTCTCTCTTTCTCTCTCATTTTTAATTATTTCTCTATTATTTTAATTATAAGAGATTGAATGTATAATGTTTTTTTTAAATACACACTTATGTTTTTTTTAAATTAAATATTAAACCTAATTAAATTATGTTTTTTAACATATGTGTACACAGGCCAGTACTTACAAAAGTTATACACTTGTGTATTATTACATCTTTGTTCCCACAGGTCGGTATAAACCAGATATATACACATGTGTATTATTCAAGTACATATATATATATAGGTCGGTATATAACAGACGTATACACTTGTGTATTATTCAAGTACATAGTGTATACTGGTCGGTATTTATCAGACTTATACACCTGTGTATTATTACATCTTGTTTTTATTATGCACTTTTTCATCAAACATTGATCTAATACATATATGAATAGAGAATGTAATTAAGTATTTTTAATCGTGGTCTAGATGGAACAATATTTCATAATATTTGTATTTTTTTTAAATTATCAATTATTAAGTTAGGTAATTTGTGAGAGGAAAAAGTATAGAGAATGTAATTAATTTTTTTTTAATTGGAAAGAGAATTCAGGAGAGAGAAAAAAATCAATTAATTAAATGGAGAGAGAAAAATACAATTATACTCTTGTGTCCATTAAAATACATGTATGTTACAAAAGATAATTACAATCTTGTCACTAAAGAAAAAATCTAGATATACAAAATGAATGGTCAAGATAAGTTCATTTTGTTTATATATACACTATTGTTCACTCATGAACCTTACCCTATATATATATATATATATATATATATATGTCACACGCACACCACCACTATGATGATTCTTTCTTTCTCTCTCTCTAATAATACCCTACCACCACCATCACCCACCTATCCATTGCCACCACCACCACCTCCATCAACATCTCCACCAAACCACCCTCCACAACCTGACCTAATTAGCACCATAAATCTCTCCCACCAGCCACCATCTCCACTATCGCCTAACCATCAGCCACAACATCCACTATCGCCTAGCACCACTGTCTATGCCTTTAAAACCCCAACCATAACCACCACCACCACCACCAACTCTCTGTTAAAATTTTCAAATCTAACATGTTCGAGTTTCATGATGTGGCTGAAAAAGTAATGGTTGGTGGTAGAAAACGAGCAGGACGATGACTTGAGATATAGCAGACCGATGGTGAGAGGGTTTCTTTAGCGATTGAAGGCGCCAATGATTGAAGGTGTCGTCTGGTGGTAATCCAAGGGTTTTTTTTTCAGGTTTCAGCGACTGAAGGCGGCATCTAGCGTCAGCGATTGAAATAGGCGCATCACCCGAGACGGCTTGGGATCTAGGGTTTTAAGGTCTAGTGGCGACGACAACATGTAAACGGCCTTCCGCTAATCCAAGGGTCCCCAACAGGTAGGGATGTCGTGTTTTCAAGCGTGTACGACAATATTTGATTGTGTTCAAGCGATTTTAAATGAGGTTTCTGGCAGGCTAAGATCAACGGTGATCGATGGTTGTGGAAGGGATGACAATGATGATGGTTGTTAAAGGGATAATGGTTTTATACTGTTTTAGTTTTTAAATTGTTTTTGTTTTATGTTTTAATAAAATGTTTTATATAAATAAATGGGTTAAAAGTCTAATTGGTCCTCACATTGGGTTCATTTGGTCAGATTTAACCATGCAAAACTAACTAAGCTGGAGCTAAAGAACATAACGTGCAAGAGTTTGCAAACATTGAGTACGTTTTTTTGTACTTTTTAAACACAAAGAACACAGTTTGTAATTTGGTGTCAACATAAATAATGATTTTTGTAATTTACTCTGTTTAAAATAATATATAATACATCTGGTTTCGAGAGTTGGTTAATTTTGATATATTTTTGGGTATTTGATCAGAATAAACCTAATACCATTACCAGACATGAACATATGAAAGAAATTTAAAATTAATATCATACTTCTTATCCTGCTTGCTAGAAGAACTTTATATCCTTCAAACTTCTCATGAACCTTTATATTCTTTACAAAAAAATGATCCGAACACCCGCAACCCTATCTACATGCCATCGCCGCCACCACCACAATATGACCCGAAGGCTTTTGTAGCACCACAATTGTTGTTTGACGGGTGGAACCCATAATACCATATCCAATAACAAAGCCAAAGCGAATACCATAGCCAACCGTCTACACGATCCGACTCGTAATTATTATTTGATATTTGTAATGCTAATGTGGCATTAAGTTATGATTGGTGAGTGTTAGTTACGCCCCATGATGTCTATTTGCATGTTTCACCGTCATGTTTAGATTTTTTGATATCCCTAACCAACGTCATAAATCATTTTACTTACTAACTAGTAAACTGTCCATCAACTCCTACATGAGTCAAGGTTATTTTGTTATTATAGGATATGGTTTTCAAACTTATATAAGTTACATAGTTCTCTAATTAATTATAGTATTTAGTATTTTTCTTCCGTGATGCATCATTATCGAAGCAAAGCGTCTTTGTACATATACTATCTAGCATTCATTAAATCATGGAAGATGATCAAGTAAAAGGACGTGCCTCATTTGAAATCGACATTTGATTAAATGTTTGTATCTCTATGTGTACTATTCAACAATGAACACGAGTCCTAGCTAAGTAGACTTTGTCACCTTAAAACTTTAATGTTACTAGCCTCAGTTATAAGATCTAGCTAGTCTATACATTATATACATTAATTGTAATAACTAAAAACTTTGATTTTTCTTTCTTAGAAATATATTAAAAATCTATCAATAATATTAGAAAATTAGTATAATATTCTTACAAGTGGTAAGAAACTTGCAAAAGGAAATTACATATGGATAATGAGTTTGTCACACACGTTTGCAACTTAAAAGCATGAATTGAGTTGATGAAATTTATTTGGATAAAAAAATCATTTGTATGAAATATGGCATGCAAACATTTCATTTGAAAAAACCCAACAAAACTATTTGAGAATTTTATACTCAGCTTTGCCTATAAATAGAACTCGATCATTTGTTTTCCTTCATCCCATCTTGCCTGCTTTCTTTCTCTCTATTCCCTACTTTGTTTCATGTTTGATTGTTTCTGTTTAGGCGAAGAAAACCCGGTTCTGGAGACCAACACCGAAACCAAACACACCATACTGACCACCACCGTTACGACATAAACCAATCCTGGTGTACCTTGAGCACCCGAACCATCCCATTTACCATTTTGTTGACCTACTAGAAGCTTTAGACGCGACCCCGAGCTACCAAAGGATCTTTTCGCGAAGTTCCGACATCCTTCACGTTTTTTCAGCAAAACCTTCGTAACCGGAAACACCGTTTCTATTGGATATGGGATGTACAATGATTGATTAACCAATGTTACTAACTAGATATGATCCAAAAAGTAACACTTGGACAACAAACAAGTAATTAATAATTAAGCGTGAAAATATTAAGTTCACGAAATGCGAAATTAAATAGTTGGTTAAATATTTAATATAAATAACTGTTTATGAAAACAATTTTATTTAATTATTTACAAAATAATTAATAGATAAAGGTGGTTATTATTTAATTGGTTAAATAATAACATTATATATATAGGATAAATATAAATGGTGACGTGTTTGTATTTAACTACAATTAGGTTGGGACATATATGTAAATGGGTTATGTATAAATACAAGGGTTCATATTAAAATCATATTACACCATTCTGAAAACAAAAGAAACCTGAAACACACACACCAAACCACTATTGTCGTTGGCCAACCCCAACCGGACCACCGTACACCGCCGCACCTCTAGTCGCCTCTGGAACATTGTCACCTGCCGTCGGAACCCTGCCATGCGATCAACGCACGGCCCGACCCGATCAACGGTTTAGCTAATCAGTTTTCGGAACCCAAGCCTGACGCCACAGCAGATCCAACCTGATCCGGACCCGGTTCTAGCAAAACCGGATTTTGACGTTGCCTCATTTTACGTCCTGCTTTTTGTAGTGTTATCATTGATTCAAGAGTTGAATCAAGTTCGGGTGTTTGTGAGCTTGTCAACGAGCATAATATTTGTCGCTTCATCACAATCTGAAAAACCTATGGATGTGGTTAGTTGTTTAAATGAATTGTAGTTAGATCACAAACGAGAATTTTTAATTGGATTTAAAACGTGTACTCACTTCCGCTTCACAATTAATATAAGCTATTAACTAACCAATAAAATTAGGTTTTATTAGAATCAAAATTGTACACTGATTTCCAACTGTTTTGACCTAAGGTAACTAGAACGAAAATGGAATGTAGGATTGACTATGTAAGGTTATTTTTAATGATGAGAAAGAAACTGAACCAGCGAAGTGTGTAAATAAATATTTAATGTATGTGTTTATTCTCAATGACTTAGGAAGTCCTGGTTTGAGCTGTGATTTACATCCTAGAGCTCTTGAGTTCGAATTTTGTCGGTGACATTATGTTTACCATATTTCGGATTAAGTATCATGTTACATCAAATTTCCGATGAAGCAAATTTTCATTATGAGCATCAGATTTTAAAATCTAAAACAAAGTGACTAACTAGTTCACTGGTAAAGGCTTCTAACTTCTAACCTAGAGGTCTAGGCTTTAAACCTTACAAGTAACATTATTTTATTAGATATCTCAAACATCATATTTGATTGAATATATTAGATTTCTGGTTAAACTCATCAGATTTTACTAAAGGGACACAAGAGACTAAGTAGTTTACTGGTAAATCACGTTTGTATTTAATATTTAGGTCATAAGTTTAAATTGTGACTAACATTTGTTTTTAATTGATGTTTTAATTATTTAAACATATATTTTATGTTTTATTTACCTATTGTCTTTTATAATAACATTATACAACTAAAATAAATTCATGTTTTATGACAAACATATTAATAAACATATGAAGAATATTCCTTATAAAGTAATGGAACTCATTTTTTTAATAAATATCTAAACAACCCAGGACTTTAAAACGACAAAGGGACAATTGCATATTTCCCCTTATTAAAACTGCTTAATTGCATATTTACCCAACTTAACATTAAAATTGCATATATCTTCTTCCTTAGCTAATAAAATTGTAAATTTACCAATTTTGATTTATTTCATTAAAAACAAGTCATATAATGACTTTTTACTATTATTTTCACTGAAATTTTATAAAAATACATAGTTATTCATTTTTACTAGTTTTTGTGGCTTTTCACAAATCTTTTTGTTTTTATTTTTTAATGTTTTGCTAGTTAGTTTTTTTGTTGTTTTTTTATAATCTCACAAGGTTATTTATTTTTACGAAGATATATCTAGGGATGTTTGTGCTTTTCAGTTGATTTATAAATAAATACATTAAAATACGTTTAGTGATTAAAAGAAGAGTCAAATACTATTTTCATCCCTGTGGTTTGGACCATTTTGTCAGTCTAGTTCAAAATATATCATTTTTCGTATGTGGTTTTAAAAAGGTTTTACTGTTATCATTTTAGTCCACATAGACTAAAGTGGCATTTAACTCTTAAAAGAAAGAACACAAAAAAACAATTTAGTAAAAAGACTAACTAGAATGATTTTTAGCTGATTTATAAATATATATATTAAAATACGTTTAAAACAAGTTACATTATTTTCTAGTCTATAATCCTCTGATTAAGCTCCCACTTATTCAAAGTTTGTTTATATTCTATGAAAAATTCTGCATCTATGTACTTTAGCGATTTATTCCAGTGTTTAGATTATAAAAAACAAAAGAAAACTAAATAGCAAAACATAAAAAAATAAAAAGAAAAAGAACTGTAAAAAACCACAAAAACTAGTAAAAATGAATAAATATGTACTTTTTTAAAGTTTCAGTAAAAATAATGGTAAAAAAGTGATTATATAACTTGTTTTTATTAAAATAAATCATAATGGGTAAATTTGCAATTTTATTAGTTAAAGAAGGGGATATATGCAATTTTAGTAGTTAAGGAAGGGGATATATGCAATTTTAATTTTAAGTTGGGTAAATACGCAATTAAGCAGTTTTTTAAGGGGAAATATGCAATTGTCCCATGGACAAATGATTGGCGTCGAAGGGTCCGGTCAAATACAGAGAGAAAAGTGTGCTCCTAAGTACCTTTAACTAGATAGCAAGTGGTAAGAAGGGTGTTGAATTCACGAAGAGATTGTGGTCCGTGTTCTAGATTATGCTGATTAGGAAAACCATTTATGAAGCTTGCTATTTCAATTTTTATCATTTAAACTAGTTGGTTTTGAAAAGAGCGTCGGAATGCCTAATAATTGGTGATCGATAGCAAAAACTAGATTAACAATTTATTACTACAAATATGATACTTGAATTTGATGAAGAACAATGGTTTTCAAAAATATTCACAAACGGGTTAGAAATTATAAGCAATAAGGTTCAATCACATAAGTAGGGTTGGAATTGGGATAAACAAGTGGTATTAACAGGGGTTGGGTTTTAAATCTTAGGCATCAATAATCATCATCATTGACAATGGGCAATAGTATGCTTCATTACCCGCAAGAACATAACAAACCTAAAAAAATATTGAAGCATATTAGTAGAATTCCTTTCATAAGGTCTATGATGCAAGAAAATCATTAACAATTTATGAATTCAAAACAATACTAACGCAATCAACACAATTGTTCAAATACACAAATGTAAAATTAATAATCCACAATAGAATTAATTTGTCAAGAACCCTAATAGCTTACAAAATCGACATCCGAAGTGAAACTCGATGGACTAGTCGCTCATGATTAGGAACTTGAAATCGAGAAGAAAACATCTTTTACTCTTGACTTGAATCTTTATTTTCGTTGTTGTATGATGGGTGGGAGAGTTTAGGATGATGAGACTTGATGGAAAATGGCTCTAAGAACTCTATGTAACTCCCCAATTTTGAAAATTAGTCAATCAATGCATTCAAACCAGAATTAGTTGTAAAAACGACCTAACTCTCTATCTACAGGGCGTCTACGGGTTAGCTAAGGTGTCGGCTACGGGGTAAACCCCCGCAGGCTACAGGCAAAGAGCAAATAACCTTCGTTTCTTCAATTCCGGTCCCCTTAGCTCCATTCCAAAGCTCCGATAAGCTTCCAAAATGCACCTTGAACATATCAAAGCCTACAAAACATATCAAAGTAGTCTATTCAGGAACTCAAATCCACCCAATTTCGTGAATTTAAACACATAAAATTAAGACTTTCACCCACCTATCACATCCCCACACTTACCTTTTTCTTGTCCTCAAGCAAACTCGTTATTCATATTCACATTAGCCAAAAACAAAGGAAAACACATTCCAGTTTGATTATTCATAAGTTAAGGTCCATAGTTATACCTTGTTCACAAGTTCCACAATCAAAGAATTTACTCAACAATCAAATTAATATAACAATTAAACACAAAGTAGTTATCCAAGATTAACATACCTTTAGAGGTGGTAAACAAGTATGCACATCACTCACAATAATCTCTCCACTCGGTTTCATATTTTGAGTAGCAAAGATGCACTAGTATATATATTCACTCAAAACTGACTATGACATACATTAAAATAAGCTTGCAACTCAATCATCTCTCCATCAAATTACACAAAAACAATACTCAAGTCAACAGGTCTTTTAAAGGGTTGTACAAGGGCTAACAAAGAATATGGGATAGGATATATTTAATGTGGCTAAAGGTGGTGAAATCCGATTTTATTACACAAAACTAACGAACAAAATTATAAAAACTTCAAGGTAAAGACAATCCTTTTATTCACTTATTCACTAGTACTTCTTTTAGGTGTTGTTTGTTTTTTAAGAGGTAAAATGTCTTCAATCTGCATACCACATCTGCAGACATCTGTAGAAGAAGAGGTGGCCCAAACCACAATCGCAAGAAGAAGGTTGTTTTTTTAACGTATGTAGACTTCTAAAATAAACTGGTAGTGGTGTACGGACAGTAGTGGTGGGTGGTGGTGGTGGACGGTGGTTGTTGTAGACGGTGATGTTGGTGGTGGACGGCGATGGTGGTGATGGACGGCGATGGTGGTGATGGACGGTGGTGGTGGCGGGTGGTGGTGCTTAGCCCTCTGCAGACCTTAGAAGATCTTAGAAGTGGCTAGGCCAAGTCTGCACCAAGAAGAACTCACGCAGACGATTTTTAACGAAACATCTTCCAAAAAAACTAGAAGTCTATAGATGGCAATGTCTGCGCTGCACAGACAAAAGAGGTTGTGCAGATTTTTTTTAGAAAGCAAACACCACCTTAATGTTTTTCACTATTCATTTTCAACTCTTTGTAATTTTTCGGATTTCTTAACTACAAATAAGAAACAAATAAATACAAGAAAATCTAAACAAGAAGAACAACCTGCAACCGATTTCACCACCCGGGTTTAAAAGTAAAACGACTAAATGGGACAGATGGGTTAATTTGTGTCATTAATCGAAAAGGTCAAGGCTCAAAAGGGTGACTAAGGTATAAACTTGGGCATGGAATTGATATAAAAAGGTTTAAACAAAAAGCTTCATCTTAATTCCTTTGTCATTCTTGTGCAAGTAATTGGCCCATGGTCTTAAAGTGTATCAAAAGATGAAAGTTCTAAAATGTAATGTCATAATGGTCACACTTAATAAAATAAGAACATGCATATATATGAAATTTAGCCATGCTTAAAGTGGCTCAATACCTCACATGGAAATATAGGTAGAGTTTATGATGTGCAATTAGTAAACCATTCTCTTCAAACAAATTATTCTCAAGTAATCACCCATATTTTTTTCTATAGAAACATTGTTGAGAAATCTGTCATTCAATTTTTGGAACGTGACCATGACCAAAGACCAAAATAGTTTGTAAAATCACTTGTCGACCTTTGCTTGTGTGTGTGTCTATTTATTTTAGAATGCTTGAAAGAGGACATTTTTTATTTTTATTTCCTCCACTCCATACTTGAGTACATTGTCCCTAATGTAAAGTGGTTTAGATTAAGTATTTCAACATGCTTAGGGATTTGTGATAGGCTTTCCAACAAATTCATCACCCCGACCTAAATAATACAAATACACTTAGCTATTAAAACTAACAATATAATAATCAAAGCTTAGAGAATTAGAAATAGATCACGTTCCATGATATTCCTCTTTTCCAAATGAAATGGTTGCCCACAACAAGCATGAAAGTACCTACAAACATCAAACATGTATAGAAGTAATCTTCTCACAACAATTGAAACCCATAAGTTGTTCATTTTACCATTTCACGAAAAACTTTACCAAGTAATATATTAGTTGCTTTGATTAGTGGAAAACAAAATAATCGACAACAACATCCCAACTCACTTTCGTAAGAATAATGACAACATTTAGCATATGCAAGAAAACCCTTTAAACCTCTTGGTAGCACGGGATGACGAGAAAGGTATTGTGAGGGTTATATAGGGAATACACCCACAAAATTCATTTTACTACCACACAGTACAAATAAACATACACCAAAAGAAATAAAATAAAGAAAAAAATTACACACACACACAATACAAACAACAACAAGACACATACCTCCCACTCATCCCCACACTTACTTTTTGCCATGGTGATGAACGCCACAAACAATCAGGTTGCCTCACGGAAGCGCTAAGGTTACAGTCGCTAGCCGACATTATATGACCACCATATGGTGGTCGAATGGAGTGCTTGCCTCCCTCCACCTCTCTTGAGTGATTCCCAAGTGATTCAAACCATTTGGTCCCAAATGGAACAAGCATCCTTAAGCTTTCTTCTTCACTCTCTTCTTGAGATGACCTTTTTGCCTTCTTATTCTTGACAGTTTTCTACTTTGTTTCTCCAAACCTACTAACCATAACACATAACACATTTCTCTTTGATCGGATTAATGTCCACCTTAGGACACTAATCCTCGCCAAGAGGGTTATAGCATAAGTAGTTTCTAGAAACGTTCTACCTAGTATGACTGCGGGTTGTGTGCTCTCAACACCTGCAACATAATCCACCACCAAAAAGTCAATTGGGTATTAGCAATCCACAACCTTCATAGTCACATCTTCCATCATCACCCTTGGATGCGTGGTAGTGTGATTGGCTAACACCACAGTGCTTTCAAATTTCTTTAAAGGACCAAAGTCACATTGATCATACAAACTTCTGTGCAATATACTCACACATGATCCAAGATCTAAGAGCACCCTTTCAATTTTAAATTCTCCAACTTGTATTAGAATTAAGGGTGTTAGGTTCCTTTTTCTTATGTATGTAAGTGTTGAAGAAGAAATGATAGAAACTCTGATTAGACTAATAAGATATGATGTTGAAAAGAGTCAGCATGTCAAAAGCTAAAGAAGAATCTTGACAAAGGACAAGAAAAGAGAGAATCAACATCAAGGAAATATCAGATAGTCACAAAGAAGATTGGATTAGAGGATTATGACCAATATTATGATAATTTGATGATTAGCATTAGATCTGATCAGAACTAGTCATAAGAAATATGATGATTAATCATCAGAATTCTTATGACCCCACTTGCTATACCTGATAAGTTATGCACCACTTCCAAGTTGACTAGTCGAATGACAGATTCAATGAATATGCCAAAAAGAAACTTGTTCACAGGTCAAGTGTATGAATAAAACATTCTCTATAAATAAAGAACAAAATCCTCGAAGAGTAAATGAGTTGTGCATTCACTCACACAAAATTCTTTAAGTATTCGTTTTGTAATAGCTAATAGCCATCCAATCACCTTGTAATATTTTCAAAGTCATATAAACTTGAAAATTCTGTACTTTTGTCTCTTCAAAGTTTAATTTCTAATTTCTGCACACTATTTTCTATCTTTTTAAATCAATTGCCATTTTTGTTAAAGATTGTTTAACTGAGATCAACAAAGGGGGCTCCTAGGTCTTGGATCTTTGGGGAAAGGTCACCCAATAATATGGCACTAACATGTTCAGTCAAATCAAACTTTTTTGGTAGTTTATTATGTCGTTTCTGGGTGCTTGACTCTTTTATATACTTCACATGATCAAGAACTTTCTTAATTGCATCAAGTACTGGTACATTGATTTTAGCTTGTTTAAAATTCTCCCACCTATTGACCTTTGGTCGGTCTCGTTTTTTCCAAGTTGATGCATTAATTGGTTTTACTAAAGCGAAAGAATATGGGATGGTATTAACCTTCACACTCTTATCCTCGGTCTTAACATTAATTTCATTTAAACAATTTTCACACAAAGATTTTAAAAAAAAAATCTTTTTCATTATTAGGTTGTGAAATTGTTATTTGCTCATGTTCACTTTCAAACTCATCATCAACATCCTCCACCACATAATCAATGAATTTTGGTGGTAGAGAGCTTTCAAGACCACTAATTTTATCATTTGAAAGAATACTTACTGAATTAATGTGCACATTCCTCACATTCTTTGTGCTTGAGTCTTGATGTTGTGGGTTGATAGTGGTGTCACTTGAAAGCTTCCTCATGCTTCCTCTCATTTGAGCCATCTCCTCTGCAAGTTGACCTAATTTTTTTGCCAACACCTCGTGAAATTTGTCTCTCACCTCAAACTTCTTCTTCATCTCAAGCTTTAAATCTTTTGTCATATTCATAATTGCATCAAGTTTTGAAGCATCCAGGTCATCACTACTCAATTGATTGCTTGAAGATCCACCCACATTTCCACCCTTGTTACCTCTTGAATAGTTTCCATTACGATTATTGTTATACCCTTGCTTACCCCCTTGGTTATATTAATCTCTTTGGTATCCACATTGGTTATAATCGCAACCTTGAGAATTACCTTGGCAGTTTTGGTAGGATTGGCCACCTTAATTTCCTGGTTGAAAGTTTAGGTTCATTTGGTTTGATACATTATCATACCTAAAGTTGGGATGGTTTCTCAAACGAGGATGATAAGTGTTGGAGTTTATGTCGTATTGCTTCCTTTCTCCATACAATTGGTTAACCTATTCGGGAGCTTGGGCCATGTTGACTTGTCAATTTTCAGCCATGTGCTCCACATCCCCACATTCTTCACAAATCGTGAATTGGACCATGGATACATCTTTTTCTTGATACGAGCCAATTCTTTCTCCAAAGTTTGAATTTGATCCTTAGGAGTAGAATCAATATTAGGAACTGACTTTGAAATTGGATACTTTGCTCTTCTATCGGCCGACTCTTCGGCCTTGGAGCCTTGACTCATTCTTTCCAAAAAAATTGCAATCTTCCTCTTCCGAGTTGGATAACAAAGTCCCGTTGCTAGTGAACTTCTAATACTTCCTCTCCTCCTTTGCCAACTTATTAACAAAACTTTTCACCAATTCTCAAAGTTCAATTTGGTGATGTGGGCATCTTCTAATTATCTCCTTGAAGCGAGTGAAGGCATCATGCAATAACTCACCCGGTAATTGTTGTAAGGACCGGATTTCATGTATAGCATCATCCAATTTGGCCATTGAATAGTATTCATCAAGAAACACTCGTTTCATTTATGCCCAAGTGTGAATATTATTAGCCGACAATGTAAGGAACCATTGCTTTGCTTTGTCCTTTAATGAGAACTGGAACATTCGAAGTCTTACCTAATCTTAGGAGAAGTTGTGACCCCCACTAGCACAAAAAATGGCGGTAAACTCGGCTAAATGTGCATATGGCTCTTTGGTAGCCATACCATGAAAGTGAGGATGAACGTTGATGTAATGTGGCTTGCAATCGAATGATCCTCTTCCTTGAACCGATGGAATAATGGGAGATTTATTTTTAGATATTGTCGGTCTAAACCGACCATTTACACCTTGAGTTGGAGGATGTTGGCATCTTGGAGGGGCATTGACCTCATTATAATTTGCATACCTTTTTCTTTGAGGTATTTGGTTTACCCTTCCCACATAATTTGGAACCTAATTTTGATTGTTGATATGATTATACCGGCTTCCCCTTTGGGTTGCCTCGGTTGGCGATTGTTATCATAATCGTCATCACTTACAAACCCGTAGCTCGAATTCCCATTTACCTCACCATAATTATCGCTTTGATAATCATTTTCATCCAAATTGCCTCATGCATGGAAATATTCTCCATCCTCTTCACTATCCCCAAAACCATATTCATGGTCTTCATCATCACCCGTGTGATACATGTGAACACTAACCTGCTCAGGTGATTGATATTCTGGTACACTATTGATATTCTGGTACACTAAAAGGCTCATCATTGCTATCATCAAAAATAGGGATATGTTGGTTGTTTTGATTCCTTTGGTTTCGGTTATCTCTATCAAAGATGGGATTTCCCCGGTTCAATACGAACCGGTTTGAGTCAGGGATACGGTTATTGGGATTTCGGTTGCTATTGGAGTTTTGAGGTTGATTGTAGAATTGGTTGTGAGGTGGGTAAGGGTCTTGGTGTTGTTGGTTTTGATTATGGTTTGGTGGTGGAGTTGGTAGTCTTCGGTTGCTACCACCCGAACGGTTATTTTGGTTTTAACGGCTTTGGTTTTCCATTTAGACGGTTCCAATGTATCGGTGTTGGGTTAAGTTTGATGGTGAATTAAAAGAAATGCGTGTTTCTAATTACTAGTTGGTTTGATTTCTTCTTGCAACTCTCTCAATCTCCAGTTCGAATACCAAAAGTGAAGTTCTTCCGGATGTTCTAGTACACATGCACCACCTATAATCTACACAAGTAGCACACCAAGCGTAACAAGAAATATAGAAAAACACATAGAAACCAAACACCAAAATGTATAATCACGAGTAATCAACAAAATTTCAAATAAAAGTGCACAGTCTCCACGGAAACGACGTCAAAATTTAACCACGTCGAAGGGTCCGATCCAAGATAGAGAAAAAAGTATGTTCCTAAGTACCTCTAACTAGATGTCAAATGGTAAAAAGGGTGTCGTATCCACTAAGAGTTCGTGGTCCATGTTCAAGGTTATATTGATTAGGAAAATGATTTATAAAGCTTGCTATTTCAATTTTTATCTTTTAAATTGGTTGGTTTTGAAAAGAGTGTTGGAATGCCCAACAATTGGTGATCAATAGAAAAAACTATATTAACAATTTATAACTATGAGTACGATACTTGAATTTAATTTAGAACAATGGTTTGCAAAAAGATTCATACTCGTGTTTGAAATTACAAGCAATAAGGTTCAATCACACAACTAGGGTTGGAATTGGGATAAACAAGTGGATTAACAGGTTTGAGTTTCTACCCTTAGGAATCAACAATCATCAACATTGATAATGGACAATAGTATGCTTCATGACTCAAGAACACAACAAATCTTTATTTATATTAAAGCATAATTAACATAATTCATTTCATAAAGTCTATGATGCAAGAAAATTATTAACAATCTATGAATTCAAAACAATACTTACGCAATCAACACAATTGTTCAAATACACAAATGTAACATTAATAATCCACAACTCAATTAGTGTATCAAAAACCCTAATAGCTTACAAAATATACACCTAGGGCGACGCTCGAAGGATTAGCCACTCATGATTGAAAGAACTTGAAATTGAGAAAAAAAAACATCTTTTAGTCTTGGCTTGAATCTTTGTTTTTAGTTTGTATGATAGATGGGAGAGTTTAGGATGATGAGAGATGATGGAAAATGGCTCCAAAAACTCCATATAACTTCCCAATTTCAAAAATTAGTCAATCAATGCATTCAAACCAGAATTAAATGTAAAAAGGTCCGAATTCGTGAATTTTGACCAGGTATGTCGTTGTCGACGGGGTAAACCCCCGTCGCCTATGGCTTAGGATGGCAGATGACCTAACTCTTTGTCTACGGGTGCCTATGGGTTAGCTAAGGCATTGGCTATGGGGTACACCCCGTAGGCTATGGGCAAAGAGCAAATTAGCCCCGTTTCTTCGATTTCGGTCCCGTTAGCTCCATTCTAAAGCTTAGATAAGCTTCCAAAATGCACCTTAAACCTATCAAGGTCAGCAAAACACAACCATATCAAAGTAGTGCATTCAAGAACTCAAATTCACATAATTTCGTGAATTTAAATACAAAAAGCTAAGGACTTTCACCCACCTATCAACAAGAACATGACACGATTCAACTCTGATCTTACGGTAAAAATATACGTACACGGTCTTATGAAATACATAACCACAATGTTGGTTGATATGAACAACTTATGATAAGGACTCTAGAACAACATATGTACACGAGTTGGGTTTCCGCTACCTTGTAGTTGGAGATTTTTATTTATTATTATATGCCTTTGTGACATTTTGGTTAATATTAGGAACCTTCGAACTAACAGGAGAGGTAAAATGGGAAGATCCTAACAAAAGTGCACATGCTAATCACATGCCATTTCTCCCATTATATTTACACTTCCATAACTTTTTTATACGTGATTGTTTTATAAAAAAATTACACCATAAAATCAAGCGTTTTTTAATCTTTCCAATGAGTTTCCTATTGATATACTTTTCGAAAAAAATGAACTGGGTTTGTTTATGGCGTTTTCAACTAGGTTTTTCATGTTGGTTTACTGAACTGGGTGTTTGTATATGGCGTTTTCAACTAGGTTTTTATATCGTTTTTCTTAACCGCGTGTTTTTATAGCGTTTTCAACTGGGTCTTTCATTGTGTTTTTTTAATAGGGTTTATTATGGCATTTTTAACTAGGCATTTCATGGCGTTATTTTAAACTGGGTGTTTTTATGGCGTTTTTATCTGGACATTCTTATGGCGTTTTCCCGAAAACTCCATAAAAACACCCACTTCACGAATACCCAGTTCATGTCATTTTTTTCTTTCAAACGTATAGCAATAGTATATTCGTTAGAATGATAAATAGACACTATCTTATGGTGTAATTTAAAAAATCACGAATAAAAAGTTACGACTTGCATGTGCATAGTCTTTGGCATGTGATTGGGCTTTTTAACAATATTATCCTTAGTGTAAGTTAGCACCAGTGCCACATGTCAACACCAAAATCGTTCTCATCTTTTTTACACTTTTAAGCGTTTTCTCTAAATCTTGCCCATATATATAAAGCGAAAAACCTATAATACGAGAAATAAAGCGAGAAATCGAATAAAGCGAAAATTCTCAAAATTTTAAACACATAAGTAATAGTAAACTCGATGGTGCGTAAATCGACGATATAGGCTAAAATCAATTGGGAGTGTCCTGGGTTTTGAGACGTTGACTACCCAAAGTGATTCGATCATCCTTTGACTTTGGACGCATGCTTTGGCCTACTAGATAGATGCTCTCACCGCAAGCGGCTAACGGCATTATCCTTCTGGTTACTACGTGTTCCAAATCATCTGAATAATCAAGACTTTGGTGAGATTGAAAATCGAAGGGCGGAACTAGTTATTAAGGTGCGGGTTTCACCCCTAACTTAACAACTTCATTCCTAGTTGTGGCTTCACTCCCCGACCGAGTCGGGTGTTCCACTAGATTGAAATGGAGATTTCCGTCGAGGTTTGGATATCACTCCTAACTCAACGAATGTATCTCGTGCGATAGAGGATACGCGGAGTGAATGATCTCATCGAGAGTTCTCGGTTTTCACACCTATTCTCGACTTGATCACTCGTTTGTGTGATACGAGGGTTTCCAAGCGTGTATATTGTATTTACCTTAGGGAAGGCGTATTTAAGCATTTCATGGCAAGTAGTTTAAGCATTTAAGTCAAAGATTGGTCAAATTGGGTACTTAGACTGTATACTAGGTCGAACATGGCAATTCTACCTAATTCCCTACAGTTATGGCTCTGATACTAATCTGTCACACCTCAACCGATGGCGGAAACATCGGGGTTAGTGGCACTAGGCAACCAGATTGTCTCACGAGAATTCCATAACAATTTTCTAACAACATTACTTAACGTTTAACATCCCATATTATCAAACATAACATTTTCAAACAACCATTACAGAAGCTTGTTTTCTCATAAAAACTAATCAGGTTCGATACCCCTAGATTTTATTACATGAATTCCCAAAACAAAAAAAAAAAACTAAAAGACTAAACTAAGCATAATCCAACGCATCCAAGCTAAATCCTCAACCTGTTACATATGTCAAAATAAAACGTTAATACAGTTAAGTAAAGGTGAGTATACAGGTTTAAGTAATACTAACATAATAGAGAAAACGTTCGCGAAATAGTCTAATTACGTATCATGATACACTAAAACACATCACACAAAACTAGGCATATTTCTCATGCTAACTTCCGTGAGAAGGCTAGCGCGTCCATCCTAACTAGACCCCGTCGGGTGTTAGCCACACTATAGTACCATACTAGCTAAGGAGGCAAGTTAACAAAAATAAGTCTTAGTCACATGTTTCTAGCATCACATATTGAGCATACATAATCAGATTATTCGCGTGTGATAAACAGTTTGATTTGTGAGGTGATTTTGATAGAGAAACATATATAACACCCAAAAAGTGAATTAAAGTGAAAATGGGTCAAGTATACTCACAGTCGGTGCGTTTAGAGGGGAGAAGACGACAGTTGGTAGACGAAGAAGAGCGCCGGATCAGCCTGCATACGCGAATAGAAATGCATCGGTCTCCGAAAAGCTGAAACGGTGAAGTTTGGTTTGGGCAGTAGGCAAGTTCGGCCGAACATGTGTTAAACCTGCTGAGATTTGAGACAAGTTCCTTGGGAATCTTGACAAGTTTGGTCAAACTTGTGTGCTTGATAAATGTGAGAGACAAGTTCGAGCGAACTTGTGAAGTTTTCTAGGAAACTGGACAAGTTCGAGCGAACTTGTTGAATTCTGGTGAAGGTTTTGCTCAAGTTCGGCCGAACTTGACCCAAATGGGGCACGTTCGAGCGAACTTGACTCCTGAGCTGCATAAAATTAGTTAAATCTCGAGCGAACTTGATGTTTTCGGGTCCAAAATCTTGCATTTTCGCGTCGTTTGCTAAGGAAATCGAGTGTCCATCCCTCCAACCTTAAGCCACTGAGTAAAACTTAGGTTGGAGAGGTCTTTTGGAGCAAACTTAGCCATTTTACAGAAACTCGGGCTAATCCGGGCGAACTTGAACGTTCGTACGGGTTAGTCCAGCTTGTGTAAAGTGACGATTTCGTCCTTGTGCTTCCAGATCTGAGATCTTTCTTGACAAAATGCCTCGGTCCACTCAAAAGTGAACGAAACATACGTCATTAGTCCGAAAATGGTGTAAAAATCAATACTTTAAAGGTTTTGCTCAGATCTAAGCATAGATCTGAGTGAAAAACAGAAGTTTTCATGGAAAAAGATGAAGATTTTCGTAAACTGAAGAAATTTGATGAAAACGAAGGCAAAGCCTTGTGCAAAATCGTTGTAAAACGTTGATAAACATTGTTGTAGTTGAAATCGGTTTGATTCTTACTTAGAAAACAAAGGGTTTCGGGTTTGAGAGCTCTGGGCGAAGTTGCAGCAAGTTCAAATGAGATAATAGGGCTGAGTATTTATAGGTGAAGGCAAAACGTGGGAGTTGGGGAGTCAAGTTCGGCCGAACTTGTGAAATGTTCATGGATCTTTAGTCAAGTTTGGACGAACTTGTACATAAGTGTACAAGTTCGAGCGAACAGGATTGTTGTTTTGGCCAGCCAAGTTTAGCCGAACTTGTGGTCACCTAAGTTCGAGCGAACTTGTCCAAATGTTGTGTTTTCATCGTTTATTTCGCGTTAAGAGTTCGTTTGGCGATCCGGTTCGTATTAGATAGTTATATTAAGCGTTATAAGCGATATAATAGTGCGATTTAGTGATTTGAGTGTGCGAGAGCGATGCGATAATGAGTGTAACCATAAATATAAACACACATAACACATAAATAACGTAAAACCATATAATTTACTGTGATTTGCAATGTGATGAGATAAGCGATGCGATGGCACAAGTGTTTTTTAAACAATAATACACTCGGCTCATATAGTAGTATCATCGTGTGATTAGATTAGCGATGCGTTTTAATAAGCGTTTAGATGCGATATAACTTGTAACAATCATAATTAATTTACACAAACTTTTTCATAACCGAATCTCGGAGTACAATTGGATAGATACAATGGAAACAAACAAAAAGATAACAACAAAATTCGGAGTTATTACAGTCTCCCCTACTTTAGGAAATTTCGTCCCGAAATTTAAGTAGTGGTCGTAACAAAGAGGTGCGAATACTTAGCCTTCATGTCACTTTCCAATTCCCAAGTGAATTCCGCGTCGCGTTTGCCTTCCCATCGGACCTTCACGATAGGGATGCGAGAGCGTCGTAGTTTCTTGGTTTCTCGGTCCATGATCTCGACAGGCTTTTCCACAAAATGGAGAGTCTCGTTGATTTGCAGATCTTCGAGAGGTACATGGAGATTCTCTTCGGCTAGGCATTTTTTGAGGTTAGACACGTGGAAAGTCGGGTGGACGTTGTTGAGTTCCTCCGGTAATTCGAGTCGATAGGCCACTTTGCCGACTCTTTCCAGAATCATAAAGGATCTTACGTATCGAGGCGCTAGCTTTCCTTTCTTCTGAAGCGGACCACTCCATTCCAAGGCGCAACCTTTAGGAGAACGTGGTCTCCCATTTTGAACTGTAGGGGCTTTCGGCGTTTATCGGCGTAACTCTTTTGTCGACTCCGAGCTTTCAAGAGATCGTCTCTGATCTGGAGGATTTTGTCTGTCGTTTCTTGAATCAGCTCAGGACCGGTGATTTGTGCTTCTCCGATTTCATGCCATGCAATAGGCGATCGACATTTCCTTCCATACAGTGCCTCAAAAGGAGCCATTTGAATGCTGGTGTGATAACTATTATTGTACGAGAATTCAATCAAAGGTAAATGCGTATCCCAGTTACCACCGAAATCTATGATGCACGCACGAAGCATGTCTTCAAGGGTGCGGATCGTGCGCTCAGTCTGACCGTCGGTTTGAGGGTGAAAAGCGGTACTAAGATTGAGAGTAGTACCGAGAGCGGATTGAAAGGTCTCCCAGAGACGCGAGGTAAAGCGACCGTCGCGGTCAGAAATGATGTCACAAGGTGTCCCGTGTCGACATATAACTTTGTCGGTATAGATTCGGGCTAACCGTTCGAGCTTAAAGTCTTCTCGTATAGCAATAAAGTGCGCGGATTTGGTAAGACGATCAACGATAACCCAAATGCTATACTGACCAGAGGAAGTGCGGGGAAGTTTCGTAATAAAGTCCACATCTGTACTTTCCCACTTCCACATCAGGATTTCGGGTTGTTCGAGTAAGCCAGAGGGCCTTTGATGTTCGGCTTTTACTTTTGAACAAGTTAAGCACTTTGAGACGTAAACGGCGATATCCTTTTTCATGCTCGGCCACCAGTACTTAGGACGAAAGTCCTGGTACATCTTGTCGGCGCCGGGATGTATGGAGTATCGAGATTTATGAGCTTCGTTCATTAGCAATTCACGAAGGTTATCACGGGTTGGAATCCAGATGCGATCGAGATAATAATAAATACCATTAGGTTTAACAACGAGCTGAGTTTCGGCACCACATTTCATTTCTTCCTCTAAAGTATTTTCGTTAAAACAAACGAATTGGGCAGAGCGAATCATGATTTCGAGATCATTCAAAGCTTGAGAGTCACGAACACTATACACATAGCTTCGTAGACTTAGGGCATCAGCGACGACGTTTGCTTTGCCGGGATGGTAGCGTATCTCGCAATCATAGTCGTTGAGAAGTTCAACCCATTTGCGTTGGCGCATGTTTAGTTCCTTTTGATTAAAGATATGTTGTAAGCTCTTATGGTCGGTGAAGACCATACACTTAGTAGCGTAAAGGAGTGTCACCATATCTTCAACGCAAAAACAACTGCACCGACTTCGATATCGTGGGTGGTGTAGTTTTTCTCGTGGATCTGGAGTTGTCGAGATGCATACGCGATAACCTTATCTCGTTGCATAAGAACACAACCAAGACCAAGATTAGAGGCATCGCAATAAACCACGAGTCGTCGTTTCCATCGGGAAGAGCGAGTACGGGAGCGTTGCATAGCATACGCTTGAGCGTTTGAAAGGCTTCCTCTTGTTTGGAATCCTAAACAAAAGGTTTGTCTTTATAAGTCAAAGCAGTAAGCGGAACGACAATTTTCGAAAAGTCGGCGATGAATCGACGGTAGTAACCCGCCAATCCAAGAAAGGAACGGATTTCAGATGCATTCTTCGGCGTAATCCAACTCTTGACGGCTTCGATCTTTGCAGGGTCGACGTGAATTCCTTGACTATTAATGATGTGGCCGAGAAATTGGACTTCTTCGAGCTAGAATTCACATTTTGAGAACTTGGCATAAAGGCGATTACCTTGAAGGAGTTCGAGGACTAAACGGAGATGGCGTGCATGTTCGTCTCTCGACTTCAAATAGATAAGAATATCATCGATGAAAACAATGACGAAACGATCTAAGAAAGCTTTACACACACGGTTCATCAAATCCATGAAGACCGTGGGTGCATTTGTAAGATCAAAATGCATGACCACGAATTCAAAATGGCCATAACGAGTACGAAATGCGGTTTTAGGAATATCTTCTTCCAACACGCGTAAGTGATGATAGCCGGAACGTAAATCGTCTTAGAAAAACAAGTAGCACCTTGAAGCTGGTCAAATAAGTCGTCGATACGAGGAAGAGGATAACGGTTCTTTATCGTGAGTTTGTTAAGTTCACGATAATCGATGCACATTCGGAACGTCCCTTCTTTCTTTTTCACGAAAAGAATGGGTGCTCGGGCGTATGAAACCTTTATCAAGAAGCTCTTGAAGTTGGCTAGATAGCTCGCGCATTTCGGATGGTGCGAGACGATAAGGAGCTTTAGCAACGGGAGTAGCACCGGGAACTAAATCGATACGGAATTCAACATCTCGAGTAAGGGGTAAACCAGGTAAATCGTCGGGAAAGACCTTAGGAAATTCACGAACAACAGGAACGTCTTTAAAAGTCTTTTCTTTCTCCGGGTTCATAATATGGGCTAGAAAAGCAACACATTGCTTTCGCAAACATTTGTGTGCTCGAGTACATGACAAAAGCATCAACTTCTTTGAGGGAGTTTCACCATAGACATGGAGTTGATCACCATTTGAAAGAGGGAAGCGAATCATTTTATCGAAGCATACAACTTCAGCATGATTTTCACGAAGGAAATCCATGCCTACTATGATATCAAAGCTACCTAATTGCATAGGTATGAGATTGATCGAGAAGAGGTGGTTGTTGAGATCAAGAGAACAACCATGTAGGACGGAGTTAACGGTAACGGTTCTTCCGGTGGCGACTTCCACGTCGAAAGTCTTTGGGAGTTTAGCGCGTTTAAATTTTAAAACCTTTTCGAATTCTAACGATATAAAACAATTATCGGCACCAGTATCAAATAAACATGAAGCATAAATACCATTAACGAGAAACGTACCCTTGACAACATTGTTGTCATTCTGAGCCTGGCGATGGTTGAGGTTAAAGGCTCGTCCACGTGCAGCCTGTTGTTGCTGTTGAGGCTGCGGTGGCTGTGGCTCCTACTGCTGCGACTGCGGCTCTTGTTTCACAGGTTTGTTCAGGCAGACATTGCTGAAATGATTCGGGTCACCGCACGTGTAACAGGCACGTGCCCTTGGAGCTGGCTGCTGGTTGGCCTGGGAGGAGCTGGTAAAGCTGGTGCTGCATGAGTCTGAGGAGCTGGCTGACGAGGACCAGTACGGCAGCTGACAGTGAAGTGGCCGTAGATGTTGCAGTTGGTACAGAAACGGCAATTGCCTCCAATCGCATGATGATAGGTGCACTTTGAGCACAGAGGGTGAGGTCCAATATACGAACGCTTTGCTGGTGGTGCGTTTGGTGCTGCAGACTGGAGTGGCTGAGGGTTTTGCAGAGTAGCAAGAGCAAAGTTCTTGCTCGGGTTTTCCCTTTTACGACCTCGGCGACTGTTCTTCGATTCTCGGGACTGATCGGTAGTAGGAGCTGTTGGTTCGGTGACTACCTGATTTGCGACCTTGGCGTTCTTAAAGTAACCAGACTAAACCCGTTTGTCATTTATCTTTGCGGCTAGCTGGTAGGTCTCTTCGATAGTAGCAGGGCGTGCTGCTTGAACAAAGTCAGCGACGCAATCGGGGAGGGCGTTGAGGTACTTCTTGATTGCCTTCTCGGTCATATCCACTTGACCGGGGCAAATGATGCTCAGCTGTTGAATCGAGCCGTTAAACCAGCATTTTCGGGACCATCTTGCTTGATTCCCCAAAACTCGTTTTCCAACTTCTGAATTTCATGAGGCGGGCAGAACTCTTTGATACCTAATTCCTTAAGTTCTTCCCATGCGAGTCCGTAGGCTTCGTCGTTTCCCCACTTGTTACGCTCCGCAGTCCACTAGTCGAGAGCCCTGGACTGCTCTCGGTCCTTCGGTGCCTAAGAAAGTAAGGGGTCCACTGTCACACCCCGACCCGCAGCGGAAAAGGTGACCGGGGCATGATTGGGTTATCATCAAAGCTCATGACATTTATTATACGTTTCATATTCATTAATACAATTTAATAGGAAATTTACAACTATAATTACATCATGACCTAACATCAATCTAAGCTTCTTTGTTTTCTTCTAAGGCATTTCCTATGTTTTCCTTGCTTCATCCTGTTCACCTGTATCATGTGTAAAAGGGTTTTTGGATCAACAAAAAGTTGGCGAGTGAATCCTATGGAAAAACATTTGAACAAGTTTATTTAATTGATTATGAAATAAAGTGCACAACCACACATGAGTAAAAATAGATGTAAACTTATTCATAAATCAATTTAATATTAAACAATACACACATGAACAATAAGGGATCGTTTAGAGGCACGCGTTGCTCAACTCGTCTCTCACGAGGAACTGATGGGCCTAATGAATGAATTGCATAATCATGATAATATGAAAGACATAACTACCAACAATATAAACTCAATAATACACACATGAACAATAATGGATTGGTTTTGAGGCACGCGTTGCTCACTCGTCTCCCACGAGGAACTGATGGGCTTAATGAATGAATTTCATATAAGTTGACAAAATGAAATACATAATCACAACAATATAAACAATCTAAGTTTAGATCACGATATGGTATGGCACAAGTTTAAATAAACGAGTTAATTATTTTTGACACATGACACACCCCAAAACGTGTAATTAAAAAGGGGGGTTGTAAGATTCACTCACAGTGGGTGCGTTCGGTTGATGATGTTGAATGCACGCGAAGTGGTTTTAACCACGAGTGAAATTAACCTAGATAAATAGCATTATGGTTCGGTAAGTAAACGGATTTTATTGATCCATTTTAGTAGGATTGTTGGGTGTATTTTTGTGAGTTTAAGGCTATTTTCTAACCTTAAAAATGTTATTTTTAAGTATTTTTAATTGATTTTTAAATAAAATAAATAAATAAAAATAATAAAAAAAATTGATTTTTTTGCTACAGTTGACCGTTGACCGTTGACCGTTGACCTTGACTGTTTGACCGGTTCGTATGCGTGTATATGTGCGCTGAGTGAGGCTCGAACCCGAGACCTCCCGTACGCGTGCACGCAGCTCTACCAACTGAGCTACGTGTCTAACCCGAAATATTTCTGTTTTTAATTATATTTATATATTAATTAGATTAATCCGAAAATCAATTTATTTCTAAAAACATTTTACTGAATCGGACCGGTGCGCTCCACAGATCTCGAACCCGGGACCTGTGGTTTCGGCTAACACACAGTCCACCGCTGGACTGTGTGTTTAACTTGTTATATAAACCGATTTTTATTATACTTAAATACAAACTAAGTATTTTCATTTCTGACTTATTTAAAAAATAAGATAATTGTCCGGATCGGTGCAGTAGACCGGACTCGAACTCGTGTCCTGTGATTAAACATACACACAGTCCACCACTGGACTGTGTGTCTAACTTGGTTATTATTCCGATTATTAATAAACTTAACATATAACAGTGGTGACTCCGGTTCGGTTAATAAAAAAAACATTTTTTACTAAGGCAGCATGCGTGGGACAAGATTCGAACTCGAGACGTTAGTGTGTTTAATGTGCACACAGTCCACCACTGGACTGTGTGTCTAACCCGAGTTATTTCTTGATTTAAATTAAACTTATACATTACAGAAACTTCGTCTTCTTCGTTGATTTTTAACCAGAATCGGAAATCCGACTGGTTCGATGTTTTAATCGTGTTCTTTAGTGTTTTGAGGTTAATTACAGATGAGATATGAACAAAAAGAAAGAAAAATTAGGCGTAAGGTATACCGACTGCACTCCTCTGTGTCTCCGGCAGAACTCCGGCGATAGCAAACACTTCCGGCGACGTGTGTCTTGCAGCAGAGAGTCTTCAGAATGCTTGAAAAGGATGTGGGTGACTTCGGTATAAGCTCAGGGGGTTTAGTAAGGCTTAGAAGTGAAGGGTTCGGTTTTCCGGCGAGATACAGAAGTTTTCCGGCGAATGGATTTACGTCGGGTAAAGGTGGGGTTTTGAGCGAAAAAGCTTGCAGAGGTTCGAGGAGGTATTTATAAGGCAAGTCGTCGATGAATTTGGTCCGATTTCCGACTTGATTCGTCGGTTAGAATTTCTCCGGCGGTTATAACTTGTGTCGCGGACTCAGACATCGGTTATAACCGATGTAGTGTTTAAGGTTTACGTTATAACTGAAGTAACCGTCGATTCTTGGCGAGTTAGTCGGGATTTCCGACGACTGAAAATTTGGGCGCCGGTTTTGAATTCGGAAAAACATGTTATGAATTAAATGATTCTAATAATTAACAAAGAATACAAGTGGCGTAGTGGTTTAAGTGTTGAGTGTTAAGTCTGTTGTTTGACCCGGCGACTGACCGGTTCGAAACCCGGCAGTGCCAAATCATTTTTATTTTCTTATTTTTAACAGTTTTTCAAAAACTAATTATATATTCCCATATAATAATTAATTATGTATCGTTTAAAATTATTTTGGGCATTAAATTCGCAACGAAATTTTTAACTGATTGTTCGGTTAATAAACGGAGCGGGTTTGGTAAATCCGTTTTTGACGGATGTTACAGTATCCCCTGCTTTTTAGAAATTTCGTCCCGAAATTTAAATTGTGATATATTTGACTAAAAGAATGATGGTGTTTAGTTTGACAGTTACATGCTTAGAAGAAGTAAGGTTTTAAGTTTTTGTTTGAGGCGGTAACGTTCCTTGTAAGGGTTAAGTACCCTATTACAGGAATCGCTTTTTATTGCCTACTGTAAAAGTATTGATAAGCAGAATTGATTCGCTAAATATGATATCATGCATAAGAGTTTGGTATGTTTGGAAGGATATGGTTATATCCTAAGGCAAAACTTCTAATACTACAACGTACATGGAACTTCTCATAACCATCTAACAATACCTCTGATCCTTTGACAAGAATACTTATATATAGGAAGTACCAGCGGCGTATCCACCATATTCTTGTCAAATTCTCATTGGTTTTATCAGTAAGTTATGATTGGTTCTATGACTATAGAACATAAATAAACACAACAGCTAATATTTGAATCCACATTCAGATAGCAAATATGTTTGAATGGTGACAGTTCCTCTCTCGTTTGTTATGATGGAGAGGTTAGTTTATGTAGAAATGGAACACAATCCAATTTCTTTAAATAGCGAGATGATATAAATGTAACACAAATTTCAATCAAGACAATACTAAATCCTACATGGAACCTCTCATAACCGCCTGATAATGCCTCTGATCCTTTGGCAAGAATACTTATATATAGGAAGTACCAGCGGCGTATCCACCATATTCTTGTCAAATTTTCATTGGTTTTATCAGTAAATTATGATTAGTCCTATATGACTCTACAACCAATACAACAAACATAAAATACTGAAATGAAAAATGTCTGTGCGATCAAGGCTCAATCAAACGGAGCCGATCGTATTGCATGTACTGAAAATGAAAATGTCTGTGCGATCAAGGCTCAATCAAACGGAGCCGATCGTATTGCATGTACTGAAAATAATAAACTTAATCTAAACAACAATCACACAAACAGCCTATACATGGAACCTCTCATAACCGCCTGATAATGCCTCCGATCATTTGACAAGAATACTTATATATAGGAAGTACCAGCGGCGTATCCACCATATTCTTGTCAAATTTTCATTGACTTTATCCACAAGTTATGATTAGTTCTATGTGACTCTACTACAAACACAACAACCACAAAATACTGATAATGAAAATGTCTGTGCGATCAAGGCTCAATCAAACGGAGCCGATCGTATTGCATGTACTGAAAATGAAAATGTATGTGCGATCAAGGCTCAATCAAATGGAGCTGATCGTATTGTATGTACTGAAAATAATAAACTTAATCTAAACAACAATCACACAAACAGCCTATACATGGAACCTCTCATAACCGCCTGATAATGCCTCCGATCATTTGACAAGAATACTTATATATAGGAAGTACCAGCGGCGTATCCACCATATTCTTGTCAAATTCTCATTGACTTTATCCACAAGTTATGATTAGTTCTATGCGACTCTACAACAAACACAACAATCACAAGATACTGATAATGAAAATGTCTGTGCGATCAAGGCTCAATCAAACGGAGCCGATCGTATTGCATGTACTGAAAATGAAAAATGTCTGTGCGATCAAGGCTCAATCAAATGGAGCCGATCGTATGTGGGCACGCCAGGTTCAACCTAATAATGAAATGGGGAACATGCTCAACGCTCATAATGTAATGGGGAGCGGCGGCCTATGAAATTGCATGTACAGAAAATAATAAACAATAATTACTCTAATAGTTTACACATGGAACCTCTCATAACCGCCAGATAATGCTTCTGATCCTTTGGCAAGAATACTTATATATAGGAAGTACCAGCGGCGTATCCACCATATTCCTGTCAAAGTTTCATTGGCTTTATCCTTAAGTTATGATTGGTTCTATGTGATTCTAAAACATAAAGAAAAACATAAAACTAAACGATTGGAGTTGAATCTGGATCTTCGGTGAAGAGGACTAGTTGGGTATCTTCGTTTGGGCCGTCATTATCTTCGACAGGATTGGCGTTGATGTTGAAGACTCTTCCTCTTGCTGGTGGCCTAGTGGTTGGGTTCTCTTGATTTACTTGGTTAACTGGGTTTGATTGGGCTTGAGCGTTTATGACGTTAACCAATTGAGGGCATGTGTTTCTAAAGTGGGTAGGGTCGCCACAATTGAAACAAGCTCGAACATATGGGAACATGGGGTATTGGGGTTGTTGATAGGTTTGGTTCATGTTTTGAGTAGGGGAAAAGGTTTGGTTTTGAAAGGTGCGGCAAACCTTGCTCAAATGACCATAGCGTCCACAAGTTGCACATAGTCGACAAGGTAAGGTAATGGGATGGTGATAAAAACAGTTGTTGCATCGAGGGTGAGGTCCAAGATATGGTTTCTTATTTGGGTAAGTTGAGTTGGGTGCCACTTGAGTGATTGGGATAGCTTGGATGGGTATGGCGTGTGAAATTGGTTGATTTCGTTGGATAGCAGCGAAAAGTTGCCCGTCTCTTTTTCTCTTAGAGTTGGGTTGAGAAGGGGATTCGGTTTGGGTGTAGTCGGAGGTTTCAGTCGGTGCTTTATCCTTCTTCTTCTCCTCCTTGAAGTCTTTGTTCCGGATTCGGTTCTCGGTGAGCTCTGTAGCTAACTCCATTGCTGCTTCCAAAGTTGCAGGCTTGGTACTTATTACAGAGTCTTGAATCTTTGACGGAAGACCACGAATGTAGTGCTCGATCAAACGGTAGAGGGGAGTGTACATGTTGGGAACCATTTGATGTAATTCGAGGAATCTTTTGTTTTATGTGGTGTGGTCTCCTTCCTTTTGCTTCAACGAATATAATTCATCTTCTAATTTCTTGATTTCGCTCCTTGGGCAAAATCGTCTGGTCATGATTTCCTTCAATTCGTTCCAAGTTAAGGTCATAGCATCTTCCACACCTCGTTTGGTCTTCTCTGTATTCCACCAAGTAAATGCTATCCCATATAATCGACCGGTAGCATAACGCACTTTGCGATCATCGGGGCAATCGCAATTTAGAAAAGTGTTCTCCATCTCTTCAAACCAATGGAGGAGAGCGGTGACGCCTTCAGTCCCTTTGTATTTTGGAGGGTCGCATGATTTGAAATGCTTGTAGGTGCATTTAGTGGTATTTGGGGAAGAGTTGATAACGTTTTGGTTTTCTTGATTGGCAGGATTAGCGGTGAGTGCTTGTTGTACTTGGATTACAATGTTGGGTATTACGGCAGCCATTTGTTGAGCGATTAGGGCAGCCATGCGTTCGCGGGCTTTTCCTGCTCTCATCTTCCTACGGGCGAGGTTAGAAGACATCTACAAGGAATACATGTCAAGAGTATGAGTTGGATGTTTTTGGGTTCATGGGTCGCACTAGGAATGAACATTCATAAAATAATTATAGAAAAATAAATCTACTACATCCATAGGATGTCTTGGGCTTTGCTCGCCATTAGGCCCTACATGCCGCCATTCTTCACCTTCGTAATCATGTGGGCCCCCATGAATACCGGGTTTTTCATATGGTTCGCATGGGTTTGCCTGGTTGCGTACACTAAAACCCAGAGAAAATCGAGAAATATGTATACAACATGTGATATTCGGAATGTGTCCAGGTGTAGACACGGTGACACCTCAAAGTGGGGTTAGTTCGAACGACGTTTGGTGTGGCATGCTTTGGCCTAATAGGTCCTTCGTACTCTCATCATTAGTCCCCAGGTAGGCAAACTGGTCCGTTAAATTGGATTTATACGAATGCCAACCTAGACAGGACGTTCCGACTACCGGTACTTGTACCCTTCCAGTTACTACATGCCCGTCGCAGAACTTACTTTGATGAGATTTGAAAATTGCAACAAAATCTTTGAATAATGAGAGTATGAAAATGAATTGAATATATGAACATTGATATATGTATAATGAATAGGTATATAAGTATGCATGTTTGACTGTAAGTATAAACAAATATGAAACAAATAAATATCACAAGTTTGTATGTAACCACCTAATCAATTAAAATTTAGGCAGACTATAGTATAGGCTCTAAGGGTCTAATAACCTATCATATATCCCTATAGTCATGGCTCTGATACCAATCTGTCACACCCCGACCCGCAGCGGAAAAGGTGACCGGGGCATGATTGGGTTATCATCAAAGCTCATGACATTTATTATACGTTTCATATTCATTAATACAATTTAATAGGAAATTTACAACTATAATTACATCATGACCTAACATCAATCTAAGCTTCTTTGTTTTCTTCTAAGGCATTTCCTATGTTTTCCTTGCTTCATCTTGTTCACCTGTATCATGTGTAAAAGGGTTTTTGGATCAACAAAAAGTTGGCGAGTGAATCCTATGGAAAAACATTTGAACAAGTTTATTTAATTGATTTTGAAATAAAGTGCACAACCACACATGAGTAAAAATAGATGTAAACTTATTCATAAATCAATTTAATATTAAACAATACACACATGAACAATAAGGGATCGTTTAGAGGCACGCGTTGCTCAACTCGTCTCTCACGAGGAACTGATGGGCCTAATGAATGAATTGCATAACCATGATAATATGAAAGACATAACTACCAACAATATAAACTCAATAATACACACATGAACAATAATGGATTGGTTTTGAGGCACGCGTTGCTCACTCGTCTCCCACGAGGAACTGATGGGCTTAATGAATGAATTTCATATAAGTTGACAAAATGAAATACATAATCACAACAATATAAACAATCTAAGTTTAGATCACGATATGGTATGGCACAAGTTTAAATAAACGAGTTAATTATTTTGTGACACATGACACACCCCAAAACGTGTAATTAAAAAGGGGGGTTGTAAGATTCACTCACAGTGGGTGCGTTCGGTTGATGATGTTGAATGCACGCGAAGTGGTTTTAACCACGAGTGAAATTAACCTAGATAAATAGCATTATGGTTCGGTAAGTAAACGGATTTTATTGATCCATTTTAGTAGGATTGTTGGGTGTATTTTTGTGAGTTTAAGGCTATTTTCTAACCTTAAAAATGTTATTTTTAAGTATTTTTAATTGATTTTTAAATAAAATAAATAAATAAAAATAATAAAAAAAATTGATTTTTTTGCTACAGTTGACCGTTGACCGTTGACGTGACTTGACTGTTGACCGGTTCGTATGCGTGTATATGTGCGCTGAGTGAGGCTCGAACCCGAGACCTCCCGTACGCGTGCACGCAGCTCAACCAACTGAGCTACGTGTCTAACCCGAAATATTTCTGTTTTTAATTATATTTATATATTAATTAGATTAATCCGAAAATCAATTTATTTCTAAAAACATTTTACTGAATCGGACCGGTGCGCTCCACAGGTCTCGAACCCGGGACCTGTGGTTTCGGCTAACACACAGTCCACCGCTGGACTGTGTGTTTAACTTGTTATATAAACCGATTTTTATTATACTTAAATACAAACTAAGTATTTTCATTTCTGACTTATTTAAAAAATTAGATAATTGTCCGGATCGGTGCAGTAGACCGGACTCGAACTCGTGTCCTGTGATTAAACATACACACAGTCCACCACTGGACTGTGTGTCTAACTTGGTTATTATTCCGATTATTAATAAACTTAACATATAACAGTGGTGACTCCGGTTCGGTTAACAAAAAAAAACATTTTTTAGTAAGGCAGCATACGTGGGACAAGATTCGAACTCGAGACGTTAGTGTGTTTAATGTGCACACAGTCCACCACTGGACTGTGTGTCTAACCCGAGTTATTTCTTGATTTAAATTAAACTTATACATTACAGAAACTTCGTCTTCTTCGTTGATTTTTAACCAGAATCGGAAATCCGACTGGTTCGATGTTTTAATCGTGTTCTTTAGTGTTTTGAGGTTAATTACAGATGAGATATGAACAAAAAGAAAGAAAAATTAGGCGTAAGGTATACCAACTGGACTCCTCTGTTTCTCCGGCAGAACTCCGGCGACAGCAAACACTTCCGGCGACGTGTGTCTTGCAGCAGAGAGTCTTCAGAAAGCTTGAAAAGGATGTGGGTGACTTCGGTATAAGCTCAGGGGGTTTAGTAAGGCTTAGAAGTGAAGGGTTCGGTTTTCCGGCGAGATACAGAAGTTTTCCGGCGAATGGATTTACGTCGGGTAAAGGTGGGGTTTTGAGCGAAAAAGCTTGCAGAGGTTCGAGGTGGTATTTATAAGGCAAGTCGTCGATGAATTTGGTCTGATTTCCGACTTGATTCGTCGGTTAGAATTTCTCCGGCGGTTATAACTTGTGTCGCGGACTCAGACATCGGTTATTACCGATGTAGTGTTTAAGGTTTACGTTATAACTGAAGTAACCGTCGATTCTTGGCGAGTTAGTCGGGATTTCCGACGACTGAAAATTTGGGCGCCGGTTTTTTAATTCGGAAAAACATGTTATGAATTAAATGATTCTAATAATCAACAAAGAATACAAGTGGCGCAGTGGTTTAAGTGTTGAGTGTTAAGTCTGTTGTTTGACCCGGCGACTGACCCGGGTTCGAAACCCGGCAGTGCCAAATCATTTTTATTTTCTTATTTTTAACAGTTTTTCAAAAACTAATTATATATTCCCATATAATAATTAATTATGTATCGTTTAAAATTATTTTGGGCATTAAATTCGCAACGAAATTTTTAACTGATTGTTCGGTTAATAAACGGAGCGGGTTTGGAAATCCGTTTTTGACGGATGTTACATCCACAAGCTTTGAACTGCTTAAAACTAAGGAGGTCTTGGGGGCGTCGGCTTTGAAATCCACCGATGAATTACTACTAGCAGCATGAATTTCGCTGACGATTTGCGGGATTACCTTGGCTATTTCCTTGGCCACTAGTGACGCGATGCGCTTGTTAGCTTGGCTGCGCTGGTGATTCCATTTGGTGTGCGATCCCATTGAAGACATCTACATTGAAAGGATTCGATTGGATGAGATTCGATTATAATAGGTTTATGTTTAAGATATTTTTTATTATTATTCATACAAGGCACATACACACATAGGCAAGTAACACGTAGGCAGGCAAACACGTAAGCACGTAGTCAGATAATTCACGTAAGCACATACTTTGCACGTATTCACCTTCTTACAAGTAAAGCGTAGCGTTCGAGATGCGATATATAAGCGAGATATAAGCGAGTAATATCGCGCATGAGGCACACATGTCCTCATAGGCGTAAGCGAGTTAAGCGATTAGTTTGGTTGGTGTATTAATTAGCGTTCTAGATTACAGGGGTTGTGCGAGTTGTGCATGCGTTTAGGGAGCGTAAAGCGCTAACTCAAGAAATCGATAATACGAGAGATAAAGCGAGAAATCGAATAAAGCGAAAATTCTCAAAATTTTAAACACACAAGTAATAGTAAACTCGATGGTGCGTAAATCGACGATATAGGCTAAAATCAATTGGGAGTGTCCTGGGTTTTGATATGTTGACTACCCAAAGTGATTCGATCATCCTTTGACTTTGGACCCACGCTTTGGCCTACTAGATAGATGCTCTCACCTTAAGCGGCTGACGGCATTATCCTTCCGGTTACTACATGTTCCAAATCATCGGAATAATCGAGACTTTGGTGAATAGAAAATCGAAGGGCGGAACTAGTTATTAAGGTGCGGGTTTCACCCCTAACTTAACAACTTCATTCCTAGTTGTGGCTTCACTCCCCGACCGAGTCGGGTGTTCCACTAGATTGAAATGAAGATTTCTGTCGAGGTTTAGATATCACTCCTAACTCAACGAAGGTATCTCGTGCGATAGAGGATACACGGAGTGAATGATCTCATCGAGCGTTCTCGGTTTTCACACCTATTCTCGACTTGATCACTCGTTTGTGTTAAACGGTGAAGTTTGGTTTGGGCAGTAGGCAAGTTCGGCCGAACTTGTGTTAAACCTGCTGATATTTGAGACAAGTTCGGTCGAACTTGATAAGTTCCTTGGGAATCTTGACAAGTTCGGTCGAACTTGTGTGCTTGATAAATGTGAGAGACAAGTTCGAGCGAACTTATGAAGTTTTCTAGGAAACTTGACAAGTTCGAGCGAACTTGTTGAATTCTGGTGAAGGTTTGGCTCAAGTTCAGCCGAACTTGACCCAAATGGGGCAAGTTTGAGGGAACTTGACTCCTGAGCTACATAAAATCAGTTAAATCTCGAGCGAACTTGATGTTTTCGGGTCCAAAATCTTGCGTTTTCGCATCGTTTGCTGAGGAAATCGAGTGCCCATCCCTCCAACCTTAAGCCACTGAGTAAAACTTAGGCTGGAGAGGTCTTTTGGAGCGAACTTAGCCATTTTACAGAAACTCGGGCTAATCCGGGCGAACTTGAACGTTCGTACGGGTTAGTCCAGCTTGTGTAAAGTGACGATTTCGTCCTTGTGCTTCCGGATCTGAGATCTTTCTTGACAAAACGCCTCGCTCCACTCAAAAGTGAACGAAACATACGTCATTAGTCCGAAAATGGTGTAAAAATCAATACTTTAAAGGTTTTGCTCAGATCTAAGCATAGATCTGAGTGAAAAACAGAAGTTTTTATGGAAAAAGATAAGATTTTCGTAAACAGAAGAAATTTGATGAAAACGAAGGCAAAGCCTTGTGCAAAATCGTTGTAAAACGTTGATAAACATTGTTGTAGTTGAAATCGGTTTGATTCTTACTTAGAAAACAAAGGGTTTCGGGTTTGAGAGCTCTGGGCGAAGTTGCAGCAAGTTCAAATGAGAGAATGGGGCTGATATTTATAGGTGAAGGCAAAAAGTGGGAGTTGGGGAGTCAAGTTCGGCCGAACTTGCATGAAATAATGCAAGTTCGCGCGAACTTGTGAAATGTTCATGGATCTTTAGTCAAGTTCGGCCGAACTTGTACATAAGTGTACAAGTTTGAGCGAACTTGAGGTCAAATGGAGGATTGTTGTTTTGGCCAGCCAAGTTCGGCCGAACTTGGGGTCACCCAAGTTCGAGCGAACTTGTCCAAATGTTGTGTTTTCATCGTTTATTTCGCGTTTAGAGTTCGTTTGGCGATCCGGTTCGTATTAGAAAGTTATATTAAGCGTTATAAGCGATATAATAGTGCAATTTAGCGATTCGAGTGTGCGAGAGCGATGCAATAGCGAGTGTAACCATAAATATAAACACACATAACACATAAATAACGTAAAACCATATAATTAACTGCGATTTGCGATGCGATGGCACAAGTGTTTATTAAACAATAACACACTCGGCTCGTATAGTAGTATCATCGTGTGATTAGATTAGCGATGCGTTTTAATAAGCGTTTAGATGCGATATAACTTGTAACAATCATAATTAATTTACACAAACTTTTTCATAACTGAATCTCGGAGTACAATGGAAACAAACAAAAAGATAACAACGAAATTCGAAGTTGTTACATATATATATATACTTATATCAGTTTTAGCAAATATTAAAATGACGCACTAAACTACTAATTGTGACATAACAAAAGGTGATGCACTGAAAAATCGGATGTGAACTATTGAATATGATTATGTGACACATTGAATGTGAACTAACTACACACTGAACTATTGAATATGACGCTTTAAAAGTGACTAACTAAATATGTGTTATATATATTGCTTAAAGTATAAATATTGTTAAGAAATTGTATGTTGTATTGTTGTTGTCCCACCGAGTAAATTTCAATTTACTAAGGCGTATATTTTTCCATCTTATGTACGTTAGGTTTTCATGGATTTTCGAGAAGGCGTGGACTAGTAGCTCGAATGATTAACGACGCACAAGGATTTTCATAAAAATTTAAAATGTTTTGTACAATATTTTGACTTGTTTGAAATGATGTAAAATTTTACAATTTATGGAATGATATTCTGACATCTGATTTACTTTATAAGTGACACACTAGCCCTATCCGGGTAATGATATTATATTAATATTACCGACACTTAGATCATTAAAGAGTCAGTGTCCTTATTTTAAGTAGATATGATTTAATTTAAGATAAAGTTTCACATCCCATTAACATCACCTTAGTAACACCTCAGCCCTACCCAGGTTAAAGTGTTATATTAATATTACCACACTTGATCACTAAAGCGTTAGTGTCCCTATTATATTAATATTACCGACACTTAGATCATTAAAGAGTTAGTGTCCCTATTTTAAATAAATTTGAACTAATTTTAGATAAAGTTTCCCATCCGATTACTATTGTGGTAGGGGGCCATTTCTCCTATATCCGTCACTCACAGTATATGTGGCCATTTATATTAACATGTCTATGAGTCTTTCTTGACCAATATCTTCTTTGAAAATGTATAGCTTTCAATGACTATTAGTCCCCCACCGGGTTCTTGTTTTAACAATCCAAACTAAATTCAAATGCCGGATCGTGTCAAAAAGTTCTTTTACCTATCGTGCTCGGCTAGCTGTCCAGGACTATTAGCCTTTTTGTAGTGATGAATCTTATATGTGTTCAATTCCTAAAGTACTAAAGTGTATTTGAACCGTTTAAGATGATCCACTTTGAAAAGAAACATAGAAATAGAATTTAATCATGGCCTTTCGAAGAAAAAAAGAAGAAGAGAACTTGATCATTTTATGTAGGCAAATTTGGATTATTATTCGTCCGCATTTTTGTTACAAGTAAGTTTGTTTATTTATTTATTTATATATTTTTCTTAGAAATTAGATACTAATTATAAATAAATCAACAGAAAATTAGGTTTTCTGATGCAATGAATATATTTATGATTTGAATTGTTTGAATTATAGTTTTCTCCCCTTTTTTTTCCGGAAGGCAACTTTTATTTATAGCAGTTATTGCTTTTAAATGACACTATAAATGTACTCCTGATTTTTTTTAGAGTTAAATGCTTGGTTGGTCCATGTAGTTTTCAAATATTTCAGACTTGGTCCTAGTGGTTCACTAATTACACGCTTGGTTCCGGTGTTTGTAATTTTTGCACTCGTGTGGTCCTTACCACTAACCAATGTTAAATTTCTAAGTTAAGTGAGTGCAAAATGACTAAATTACCTCTAAACAATTAAACACATAAAAAAACAAAAACAGATGTCCCACCTTCTCATCTTCTTCCCCACCCCTCTCTCCCTCTGTAAAACCCACCACCTCCACCTCCAACCCACCACCACTACCACTTCCTCCACTGTCAACCCACCACCTCCACCCGTCATTATAACCACGCCGTCACCATAACTATCACCTGGAACCATATTGCCACCAAACCACCACCTGCAACCTAACCTTCACCATAACCACCACCTTGAACCATACCGCCTCCAAACCACCACCTGCAACCACACCATCACCATAACCAGCACCTCCACCTTTCTTCTCCACCCGTCAAATTCCATCATCAAACAACCAACATTATTTCAAACAAATTACCTCATACGATTGAACCAAATTCTCGTCGAATCAAACCACAATCACCGGAAATCAAACCTTATACAAGAGTTAACCCATCTCTCTCATAAGACCTTCACCCCAACTCAGGCCACCATTTCCGGCCATACTAAGTCACTGGAAATTGAATCATCATCGACACAGACGTCGGTAATTTATTGAAACGTGGTGGTGAAGTCAAATTAGTGATTTATTAAAATTCTAAATTCAAGTCAAGTCCATTATTAATTTTCTTTGAAAGTGGTGCACAAAATTCAAACTAAATCAATATTCATGATCACCTTCATCGAAGACCTTTTGAATTTAAATCCAGTTCGATAATTGTGACAATTCACCTTCATCATTGTATTATATTCTTCATCTGTTGTCAACAATTTTCAGATTTAAGGTGGAGGTGGAGGTTGCATGTTTGTGAAGGAGAGGTGGTAGTGGTTGAGTTTTTGAAAGAGAGAGATGGAGTGAGGAAGAAGATGAGTAGTGGGCCCCTCTTCTTTATTTTTTTATTTTTATTATTTCAAGGGTAATATAGTAATTTCGCATATACTTAACTGAGAAATCTAACAAAGGTTAGTGGTAAGGAACACCCGAGTGCAAAAATTGAAACTACTGGGACCAAGTGTGTAATTAGTGAACCACTGGGACCAAGTCTGCAATATTTGCAAACCACAGGGACCAACCAAGCATTTCACTCTTTTTTTAACGGCGTATGGTCAGGATATTGCTAATCAGGCTAGTAATTAGTATGTTAGTATCACCAAGTTATTATTAAAACTCCTTTATCTGGACTTAAACCCAATACCTTCAAGAGAAGCAAAGCTTCCCACCTCCCACTTAACCGCTCATGTTTTTAGTTATTAGACCGTCACCACTACCTCTATGGCATTATAACCAACTGGCACTTTAAGAGTGTGATAAGACTTTGAGACTTTTAGGTTTTGGTTCGATTCTCACAATCCTAAATGTATTGGGTTTCTTCGTGAATTAGTGTATAAGCATTATAGCCTAATTGAGATGGATATGATCGAGTGGTTCCGCTAGTGACACGATAATACTCCGGTGGTCCGTCAGTGATCCAAATTTGTCGTTCAAAAAAGAGAAAGACAAACACTACTGCAAGAAGCTAAATGCACTCACGAACGTGGCCAGTCAGCTGCCACATCATATTTTTATAAGTGCATTAAGACCATCACCGGCCCGGATCTAAGACCATGTGGTGTGGAGAGGCTTGAAAATTGTGCGTTATTCGACACATGGTGGACAAGTCAGCGCGCCAGAAACGGGGCGTGGTGCAAAATTGGGGGGGGGTGGGGCGTGGAAGAGTAGACGTTATTGGACACGTGTCACCTAGTTTTTTGTTATTATTTTTATTATTTTAAACTATATAAATTAAAATACCTATGTAAATAAAAAAAAAAGATTATATAAATAAAATAAAAAGAAGATTACATAATATAGATATAAAAAAGATTACATAAATTTAAAGAAGGAAAGCTAAATAAACCGAAGCGTAAATACGAAACTAAGTACAATATGTTGCTTTTATTTCTTTTTTTAGTATGTTGGATCGAAGTTGCGGACCAGTTAAGACCCTTGAGGCTAAGTGGTGTTCGGTACTTCGCCCACACCATAGGAGATGTTTGGATCGAAGTTGCAGTTGCGTGGATGCATTATTTTTTTATAAAAAGTTGAGAGGTTTTACAAAAATAAAGGATGAAATGGAGTTGGGTAGAAGAAAGTTTGAGTTTTTTTTATATAGATGGGTTAAATTATTTTTTTTTAATTGAAAATCTGTTTTCTTTTCTAAATTATGTCTTTGTGGTCCAACAGCTATAAACCACCCAAATCAGCACACGTCACGTTAACCCACAAACCACCTCCACTCTGATGGAAAACCCCAAGCTCAAATATAAACGTCATGGAAAACGTTGTTCCAGGGGGTGGCATAAACGTCACAAAACCACGCTCACACCGTATGGTCTAAATGCACTTATAAACGAGCCCAATCAGCTATCACACCATATTTCTAGAAATGCATTAAACACTCATTTTCTTCCAACCTTCCAAACACTCGTATCAATACTTAAATATCCACATTATCACTACCTTTTACATAACTAATACTCAAAATAATTATATGTTCATAATGGTTTAAAAATATTATTATTATTGTTGTTGTTATTATAAAATAACTTTACCTGTTAGTTTTATTGAAATCTATTTTTTTTTCAATTTGTTACCATCAATTTTTGAAAAGAAAGAAAAAATAAATAAACTGTTGGTTAACGTTATTTTTATTTGAAATTCATTATTTAATATAATGTATAGAGTTATGGACGATTAATAGTAACTTTATTTTTTAAATAATATATTTTTTTTATTATTTTTTAATTTAATATATTATAATAGTTTATTATTATATTTACTTTTAATAACATATTTTTAATTTTTTTTTCTTTTTTAAAGCCATATATTTCCTTTACCATTTTTAATAATTTTTGTTCTTTTTTAAAATATATATTAATTTATCAAATAATATGATACTTATTTAATGATTTACGTTTATAATTTTATTTCTAAAAACTTAATATATAGTTGTCCCTGGTTTTTCCCTCGACATTCCATTATAAGTTTTGTTAAAAATAAAGTTGTACTCAAAATAAAGTATTTACTTTTTTTTAATCATAAAACGGTACAATGATAAACTAAACCGTTTGAATGGTTTGACTTTCTAAACAGCATGCTTTATTATCAAATCACGTTTGTTTTACATTATCATTTGCTCGGTTTCGCGCAACGCGCGACGTCCAAAAAAAAGTTTAAGTTTAAGTTGTGTAAAAAAGAAAAGGTTAAATATCAACGTGTATTTAACAAAATAAAAGAAAAATTATGTTAAAACAGAAAGCAAAAGTGAATCTCGTACAATCAATATGAATCATCCGAAATGTGAATAAAGTACATCCTTGGATCGGATGGCCTCACCCCTACGCGTATAAAATTCTTGATAAAATCGTTCCTAAAACGAAGACATGCGTAACGGAGGCCCTTGGTTGTTCACCGCCGTGACTCACAATTTGCATAACGTGATGTCCTCTTCTAGGATCCATGGAATAACCGACATTGTAATAAGGTGAAATTTGAGATTTTTGTGAGAGAGTGTTGAGAGTTTATATAAAAAGTTGAGATTTTTTGAGAGAGTGTAATGGTGTACTTATATATAAAAAGATTGATTTTTTTTTTGAAAATTTGTTTATTTACTAGCCGTTGGGTAAAAACGGCTACTTCCACGGCCCAATGAAAAATTGACACTTATGCACACTTATTAACTTAACACCGATGGAATTCTCCAAGCCCATATAACTCAACGTCATGGACAATATCGGGTACGGTGTGGTGTGTGAGGCGTGGAAAAGCATAAACGTCGTTGATCCACACCCACACCGTGTTGTCTAAGTACATGCGGCTTCAAAGAAATACTTCATCTCCAATGCAGTTTGTAATATGCTTAGCCCAAATGCAAGGGAAATGCCATGCATTGGATTTGGTCTAATAAGCTTTTTAAAAGAATTTAATTGTTAAAAACACTAAGATTGAATTGTTAAAAACACTAAGATAACAATTTGTAAGACGTCAGCAAAACGGGTTGCTACTACATACTTACCGTTGATAGCGAGTTACTATTGATCGCTAATTACCGTTGATGAGTTGCTGCTCGCTTTCTCACATTTTTTACTCATGGATAGTGGTAGGGGAAGAAAAGTCTAGCGGTTACAACTGATCATTGAACTCATTAAAATATCGAAATGCCAAAGACGTTTAATACAATTTATCTTTTATTTTCTATCATTAATTCAGTTAAATGTTTGAGATGTTACTTTGGTTTGAGTATAAAACTAAAGGTTTTTACCTTAGTTAGCAAATTGACATATACTTTTGACACGTGAATTATGATAGGTAAACACATTCTAAAAGGAGACGTGGAATGTGTTTTTAGAAAACACTAACAAAGACGTGGCATCAACTATTATGAGTCTACCCTTCTTAGTGTTTGGTTTAGAGCATCCACATTCATTCCATCAAACTGTGTGAGTGGAATTTTTATAATATAAAGAGTATAAAAAGTTTTGTAAGTGGAGGAGAGAGAAAATGTTACTGTTCATCTGTATATTTGAAGGGAACACTGTTTATCCCTCATATTTTTTAATATATTTTGAAAGTGGTTGTGAGTGGCTGCGAAAAAAAAGTAATGATAAAGATATAAAAAATATTATTTAATTGAAAATAAGAGAGAAAATGTAGTGTTTTTAGTGTAATATAAGGTAAAAATATAGTGAAATAGATATGAATGCTCTTATATGTATTTGTATTTTAAGTTCCTTTCGTATTTTAATTATTTTCCATTTCAATTGTATTTTGTTTTCCAAGTAGGAATACCATTCATGTAGTTTCTCTTCTTTTATAAACTAAAACCTTCTTAGACTGCGGGTTGTGTGTTTGAGTTGGGGCCATGGGTTACCCTTCAACGTCAGTTTTTTCACCCTGGGTTGATGTTGGCGTTGCCCCTCTAGCGTGGGTATTCCGTCTGGCGTGGGGCGGGGGTGGGGGCGGAGGCAAGGTGAGTTGGCTGGCTTTGGTTGCTACTTTAAGCTGGTCACGCCAAGCTAGCCACGCCACACCACGCCCCTCCACGCCCCATTTTTTGGGTTGACCTGGTGGACCCCACCTTCGCCACATGTAGTGCAAAGCTCTCAACCAAACCCCCACACTCCGTGATCTTATAGTAGAAATAAGAAGTTTCTTTATACCAATCAAACAAGGTTATTTTATCATACAATTGCTTTTATTATATTTTTAATAATCGTACTCCCTTATAAATATCATACAGAGTTATTTTATCAACCCAACAATTCCCTTCATTCTTACAATTAAACTCTTGAACAGAAAAATATTATTATAATTCAGTTGAAATTTGTTAGACTTGAGTCGTAGAAAGTATAAACCCTATTGTTTTATGTGCAATAACTTTATGAAAAATACAAACAACACTTGACAAAACTCACGTGAGCATAATGGGTTGTTTTATTTTATTTTGTATTTGTTTTTTTATATATTTGCATATTTAACGAAACATAAAATACAAACATATAATTCTCATTCCAAAATCCCTCTTTGAGTCAAATTTGGCCTTTCACAAAGCTGCAAATTTGCATATGTTTTGATATTATTATAAAATTAAATCAACATTATAGAAATAAAAAGTGAAAATATAGAAAATGTGATTATTAAAACGTGATTGAGAATGATCCTATAGTTAGTCAAAGTCGGCTTTTGTTTAATTATTTTCTCTTGATATTAAATCTGAAAAATATTTTGAAATAAAATTTGTAATAAACTTGGATTTTTTTAATCTGAATATAATTTTATGAAATATATATTTAACGTATATAATAGTTTAATTATTTTCTCTTGATATTAAATCTGAAAAATATTTTGAAACAAAATTTGTAATAAACTTGGATTTTTTAATCTGAATATAATTTATGAAATATATATTTAACGTTTATAATAGTTTAAAGTTTAATAAATAAAATTTAGTTAAAAACAAACCTCAGTCGACGTATACAAATCAAGCGTCGCATCTGTTTTGTCCTTCTAGAATAGGTGATGTCAAACAGTACTCACTGCTTTCTCACATTCCGACGAGTATTTTTTATTTATCCTTATATTATAGTATACCATTCAAATAGCACGAAGAGATACAGCACTTTTGGTTTAGTGGAGTGATTTGAGTTCTGAGTTCAATCTCCACTTGTGTTACTTTGATTGATTAGACAATTACGGATAGAGTCTAGTTTCATTGCAGAGGTGTCAGATTTTATCTTGAGTTCACCCGTGTTTTCGTCCCATCGTTTGTTACGTCAAAGAGTTCTACTCTTATGGTGGCATAACGACTGTCAAGTGGCAATCGACGGTATGGTTTCTCAGGGGAACGTCCAAGCTAAACTTTAAAGCCAGCGTGGGCCCGGTTAAAACAACATAGTCTAACCGGAGTGGGGCAATGAGGCTTTCCAATTTGGGGAGTGTGGTAGCCTAATACAAAAAGTCGCTGTACAAAAAAAAATAGCACGAAGGGGAATAGTGCCAGCTAGCTGCCTGATATTCTTCATTGTTTCAGCCAAATTATCATTTTGGCCCGTTTAAATTTACAGTTTTGTTACTGGTTTTGTTTTTTCCCTCTCAATCAAATTACGATTTCCCCATCAAATCAAATTTACAATTTTGTCATCGTCTTTGTTTTTCCCTTGTCAAATTACGATTTTGCACCCAGTGTAAATTATAGTAATGCCATCGTTGTAGTTTTTTAACAAAATTATGGAAGTTCTTTTTTTATAAAACTATAGTAGTGTTTTATTTTAATTAGGGTTGACTCGGTGTAATTTTTATTCGTGTCAGGCGACTGTTTGGCACGCTTATTTGTCCCTTTATATATACTACGAATAACATGGAAGGGAATAGTAACAGACAGTTGCCTATCACTTCCCTATGCTAATAAAATTACACTTTTGTCCCATTTAAATTTACATTTTTGTGGTTGGTTTTGTTTTTTTTCTCACAGCAAATTACAATTTTCCCCTCGGTTCAAATTTACTATTTTGTTATTGTTTTTTTCCTTGTCAAATTACGATTTTGCATGTGGTGTAAAATTATAGTCATGCCATCGTTTTAGTTTTTTTTAATTTTTTTATAACAAAACTATGGTTGTGTTTTGTGTTGTTTTTTTATTTGCAAAACTATGGTAGTATTTTGTTTAATTAGTTGACTCGGTGTAATTATTATTCGTGTCATGTGGCCGCATGACACACGCTTATTTATCCTGAAAAATTACAATTTTGTCCCAGTTTAAAATTATAATCTTTCTATCATTTTAGTTTTTTTAGGAAAAGTATTATAATGTTTTGTTTTAATTGGTTGACTCGGTGTATTTTTTTTAGATTGTGTTATGAGTAGTATGTACAGGTAACCGAAACCTAGACGTTCATAATATGAGAAAGAAATGTTCGGCTTAGTGCCCGGCAACACGGACACGGAAAAACCTAGTTCGATACAATCTTTAGTATGATAATACTAAAAAAATCACGTTTTAATTCAATTAATAATTAATAATTTCTCCGTGAATTGAAATATTGATGGTCACACACTTATCATTATTCAATAAAAATTGTTAGAATACGCTTTAATATTTACATCAAGATAGATGGTAAACGGATAACAAGCTGCGTCGCCACCTCTTTTTGAATAACAAAACTAAGTTTTTTACAAACTACGTCCATAGATCTCAGGTTCATAACATTACTATGCATGAACCTTTGAATTCGACTAAGTAGGTCCACAACCTTTGGCGCCAGAATACCAAAAGTATAAAAAAACAAATGGGATAAACACGTGCTGGTTGTTAAGCTACGCTTTCTCGTGTTTGGTCACTTTGCCCGAAGCAGCCTTTAAAACAGCCTAGCCCACCGTGAAAGCACCACCCCCTAAGTCCACAAGCGGAGAAACCACTGATAGATCCACACATGCATGTTTTCTCCTACCCATCCAAAGACCAAAATGTCGGCTGGTCAAAGGGTAGATCTCCCTTCCAATGGGTTAGTTAAGAAATTAACGGGGGCCTTTTTCTTAGCAGAAATAGCAGTGCACCTGAATATGTCAAAAAGGACATCCCTAATCAAATCATGTCGTTATTTGAAACCTATGAGCTCTCTACAACGAATTGCATGCTCCCCAAAAAAATCGAAACACGCCTTATGACAAACATGGCATATCTCAGCAACTGGAAATAAATGAATTATGAGGCAATACTTAAGGATAGTACGATACTCCACCGGTGACATATGCTCCCTAACCCATCTATAGGTATTGTAAGAAGAAAATCGTGTGCATGTGGTGCTTGTAGACACTCAAAAACGGCTTTTGGCTAACGGTCAAGTCGAACTGTAATTCGATGTCGTGGACAGTTTTACTACAAATAGCACTCGCCAATGCATGTTGGGCTTTGGGGGCGGTCTCCTTTTTAGTGAAACCGTTGAAGTCAAAGCTTGGAATTGTATCACGGAGACAAGCCAAAGCATATACATAATCAGAATCCATACCACATATGTCATTTTCTCTTAAGATGTGGTCCTGTAGCACCCAAGATTGGGCCCTCGAGGCCACAAAAGCATAGGATGAAGCCTCTACAACTGAATACAACCTCAAACCCCCAAACTTAATATGTACGGAAGCAAGTCGCCACTGGAAGTCTCCAAAGAAAGGACCTCCATGAACCACCAATTCCTTAATTATCTCACGCAAACCTTTGTCGAAGAACAACGCCGCATCTTCTATGTGTACAGGTTGGCATGTCCTTAAGCCAAAGAAAAGTTTGGCAATGCCAATACAGGACCGAAGTAAGAGTAGTTCACTCTACGAATCACCTAGTTTGGGTAGAAGACGCATCAAATCTAGTCCTTAGCAGCTCTTTTCTTTGCCAACTCATTAATAAAGCTTACGTATCTACTAAGCCCCCCCCCCCCCCTCCCAAGAAGCTTCACCCCCACTAATGGCCTTTCAATATTCGTAGGAAATAACCCCTCACGAAACTTGCTACCATCACAAGAAGACCAAAATAGCCAACATTCAAAGATTTGTTTTTATTTTGGGGGTTTAGTTACCTTTTATATGTATGCCAAACGTACCCTCTTTTAACCTCAATTTTACTTGCCCCTTCCTTAAGTTTTAAAAAAAATCAATTCAAACATTTTGGTTTTGATTTCGTTTGTTTTTAATTTTTTGCTTCTTCTTTTTAGTTTTATCCTTCTTTAGCTTCTATCTGCTTGATTAAATGGACCCTCTTGATTTCATCTTTTAATTTCAACTTATCCTTTTGTTTTTCATATCGCTCCCTGCTAAAATGCTTTTATCTCACTAAAAACAATCATAATTGTCATTCAAAATTTCAAATCCTTGTATCGAACATCCAGGTGATTAATGAGCATAAGCTTGACATACAAAGGCAAAACATAATATCTTAGGTGAACCATCACTTGCTTCAAAAAAGTACTCAATTTCCTACATTTAACGTCATGGCCGGCCCTAAAGGTGGGCGGGAAGGACTACCAGCCAGGGCTCGATATTTCGAAGGGCAAATTATTTTTAAAAAAACTATGATATGCATATGTAAAATTAAATAATTAATAGGGTATACCCATACAAACACCAACATAGACCCACTTATAAACCTATTTTTATGGTTTAGATTAGTTATAAGCCAACTGACATTAGGTTTAGAGCTTTAGTGAGCCAAATACCCAAATTTCGTTAAGGCCTAAAGACATGTATTTTCAAACTCAAACATGATACATGAAGCCTATGGCTGGCCACGTAATTATCTATATTCAATACTAGAGCACTCAGCACACCCTAACTTATGAACAACCGAACATATTTCGTGTCACTGGTTGTGCCCATTTGAGAATTAATAGAAACAAAAGAAGTACAATTCAAAAATTCCCTTACCCAATTTTGTTTTTAACTTTATTTTCTTAATTAAAAAACGTTTATATATATATATATAGATAGGGTAGGGTTCATGCGAGAATCACCTTTATTGCGAGAACCACGAGAACTAATGTGAACACAAAAAAATACCTAAAAAAATATAAAAACACACAATTTTTTAATATATTTTGAAAAAATTGCCATATTTCCTTACCAAAATTTTTTTTCGAGTAACAATTATCGATGCACATGTGCATATGTATCATTTTTTTTGACAAATTCGGTAATATGTTACTGGTAGTAGACAATTGCACTTTTATTTAGACTATCATCCGTAATACACTACTTTTTTACGTTACCAGTATTAAAAATGCACATGTGGAACATTATGTATAACCATGTTATAACGTTTTTTGATGTTATAACGTGTTTTGTTACAAAAAGTTTGTGATTTTGAATGATAAATAGGTCCATATACATGTTTTTTGATTAGTTATATCTAGTGGTTGATGGGTTGGTTATATTTATCACTTTATGATTTAATATGTTATTTGGATGGTATGAAGGGTGTTGATGTACATGTGCATAAAGTGAAATTTGGTAATAGTATTGTATTATGGATGGTAGTAGGTAATGATATTGATTATGGATAGTAGGAGGTAATGATAGTGTATTATGGATGGTATGATAGATGAAAGAGAAAGTGTATTCAAAGTAGTATATCAAAACACGTTATATCATGTTCATACATATAGATGCACATGTGCATTTCTAATATTGGTAATTTAAAAAGTAGTGTATTACGGATGATAGTGTAAATGAAAGTGCAATTGTCTAATATTGGTAATGTATTACGGAATTTGTCAAAGAAATGATACATATACACATGAGCATCGATAATTGTTACTCGATTTTTTTTGTTTTGTTTTTTTAGTGACGAAGTATAGCGATTTTAAAAAACTGTGTGTTTTTTATATTTTTTTAGGTATTTTTGGTTGTGTTCACATTGGCTCTCGCAGTTCTCGCAATAAAGGGTGGTTCCTAACGGATCTTTTTCATATATATATATATATATATATATATATATAATTATATATATATATATTATATAGGGACAAGGTAAAATGAGAACCACGAGTTGCGAGAACCACAAGAACTTTTTGATCCGGTGCGAGTTGGGTCAAAAGTTATTTGCACAAACGTAGATAAAAAAATTATAAACACATCTGTAAAAAAATTAAAACAATTGTCGAGTCGGTAGTTTTGACTGATGCAAGTTTTTTTTACGCTTGACGTAAATTTTATATTTAATTTTACGCCAGAAGTAAAAAAAAACTTGCATCAGCCAAAACTACCGCCTCAAATGATTTTTTTACCTTTTTTACAGGTGCTTTATAATATTTTTATCTACGTTTGTGTAAAAAACTTTTAGTCAAACTCTTCCCGGATCAAAAAGTTCTCGCGGTTATCGCAACTCGTGGTGGTTCTCATTTTAACCCACCCATATATATATATATATATATATATATATATATATATATATGGTTCTAGAGTGAACACTAGGTTGAGAGTGAACTGTGTGAACTAATCTGGGCCATTAGATTATATCATATAGAGATTTTTAAACAATGGCAAGATTGAAATTATAATATTACAACTTTCCTTTAAAATATTTGACATAAGGGTATATTCGTCTATTATAAACTGCATTTATTAAATAATATAATCAAAATCCCTAAAATCTCCCTGGTTTCCGTTTTACAAGATGCACATCTGTTAGTGTATACACATGTGTACAATCTCGGTAGTATAACTTTATACAAGATACACAAATGTTAGTTTATACTAGGGGTGTGAATTTCTGACACGGCCCAAAAACATGACACGAACCTAACACGAAATTCACAGGTTTAGGTTTAGTCTAAACGGGTTCGGGTCAGTTTCAGGTTGAACCACGAACCCGTTTAGCTAAACAGGCCGGGTTCGGGTCAACCCGGTCGGGTTGACGGGTTAACCCCTTTAACCCATTTATATCATATTTTATATTTTACAGTATGTTATATGTCATAAATAAATTTGGATGTGTATTTTATACATAATTATAACTTAAAAAGAGAGAATGACATAGAGTTTTATAATTAAAAAGCAATTGTATTATATGCATTTGTGTTTTTTAGTAAAATTTTAGTTCTAATATATTACTTTGCGAAAAAAATTAAAAATTGAAAATTCGGGTTGAACGGGTCATGTTCGGGTCAACCCGCTAATATTCGGGTCGTGTTCGGGTTCATATATATGACAAGATTTACGGGTCGGGTCGGGTTTTGGTTCATCTAAAATTTTCGTGTTCGGATTGGGTTGAACCCGCGAACCCGACCCGTTTAGCATCCCTAGTTTATACACATGTGTACAGTCTCGCTAACTATTAGTTTATGCACGATACATAGCTGTTAGTTTATACACATGTGTACAGTCTCGCTAACTATCTGTTTATACAAGATACACATCTGTTAGATTATACACATGTGTACAGACTTCTATACATCTATGTATTATGTTCAGAAATGGTTACATACGTATACTATGATATCTATATATATGGATAATAAAAGAAAAACTATATTCAAGTTAAAATTAAAACAAAATCTATAGATAAAGAAATGAATGCTACGAATATTTGGAAATTAAATAATTTGTAAAAATAATATTACTAAAAAAACCATTTAAAAAAATAATAGTTTTGTCTTTATAATTAAAATAATGAAGAAATAATTAAAAATGAGAGAGAGAGAGAAAGAGTTAAGATATGAGAAAATTAAGGGATATTAATTAAAAATACTTGGTTAAAGTCAATCTTACCCTTTTAATCTAAAAAAAAGATCAAGGGTCAAGATTAATTCAATTAGTTCACTCTCAAGAAGTTTTTCACAGATGAACCTAACTCTCTGTCTCTCTCTCTGTATATATTATATTATATATATATAATATATTATATATATATATATATATATATATATTATTTATATATATAGGGTAGGGATCCTAAGATAAGTCCACCCTATTTGAGAAACTTGAGAAGTATTCTGGACCACACATTTTTCTAAGCTTTTCGTAATATACACATATGTATAGTTTAAAATTGACTATATACATATATGTGTATTTAATTATACACATATATATATAGTCAATTTTAAACTATACATATGTGTATATTAAGAAAAGGTTTGAGAAAATGTGTGGTTCAGAATACTTCTCAAGTTTCTCAATTAACCTAATGCTTCTCACATGATCCTAACCCTATATATATATATATAAGAGTTCAAATGAGAAGGAATTCTTTGTAAAAAGAAAAAAGAAGAAATTTCAACAGATAGGAATGTTTCATTAGACTTCATTTAATATTTGTACTTAATGTAACTATAAGGGTATATTGGTAAACTTACATACATCATTAATTGGTAGTTTCATCTTCAATAACTAACTATATTAAATTTGTAACTTATTTTTAAGATATATATTTCTCTCAAAAAATAAAAATAAAAATTCATTTATAATGTAGGATAAATACGAGGTGTGTAGAATAAGTTACGAGTTGTGTATGATAAATTTCAATATGTGTAGGATAAATTTCGAAATGTGTAGGATAACTTTTGATGTGTGTAGGCAAAAAATTTTAGTGTGGAGGATGATAGTCTTTATGACTAATTAATTAGTCAAACATAATAATAAATGAGATGAAAAAAAACTATTTAATGTTTGACTATTGTACCCTTTTGTTCTTTTTCTTCTCAATAAAATTTTCTTCTTAAATGAACCTTCTCATATATATATATATATATATGGAGAGAATCAAATGAGAAGAAAATTATGAAAAGAAGAAAAAAGAAAAAAATGGCATATGTAAAATACTAATTCATTTATAACTAATCTGATTAATTTTTTCTCTCTTTAATTAATTAGTCAACTAATTATTAATTATCCTACATATAATCTACAAAACCTACACATATCAAAATTTTTCTAATATATCCTACACATTATGGAATTTTATACTACACACGTCGAAATTTATCCTACATACCTCGATATATATCATACACACCTCGTAATTTATCTTACAAATATTGTAATTTATTCAACACCTTAAATTAAGTTGTTTTTTTAATTTGAAAATTTTATATATTTTGAAAAGGAGTTATAAATTTGATTTAGTTAGTTATTAAAGAGGAAGAATATACATTAGTGATCTACGTAAGTTAACAATATACCCTTAAAAGAAAATTAATACAAATATTAAATAAACTAAAATAAAACATTTTTATTGGTTGAAACTTCTTCTTTTTTCTTATTACAAATAATTTATTCTCATTTGAAACATTCACTATACACACACTGTTATGAACCTAATGGACCTAAACCAAGTGACCCAATCAAGTAGCCTAGTCCATGAGGCCCAACACGTTAACGGGGTGGTCAGCGGTTAATCGCACGATATAAGGAACATTAGGGGCGGACCTAGTGTATAACACGGGGCAACCCCCGCTACGGCTTGGCGCTCCGGCGGTAGTGTAAAATTAGTGTAAATTTTGGAAAATTTGACGTTTTTTCGATTTCCTTATCGCTTTTTTATAAAACGTTACCGCTTGGCGGAACTTCTAGATCCGCCACTGGAACATAGAGAGAGCGTAGTGACTATGAATGAATATTGTTAGTCTGTGATTGTTTCTCTTCCCATCTCTTCCCGTAATCTGATTCCCATCTCGTTCTATCTTCCATTTCGATTTGAATTTAAGTTTGTTTCATTATGCGTAGTCAATCTGTTGAATCAATGAATACCATTTGTTTTCCCCAATTCAAGTAGTGTTCTGTTAATCTAATTGAGTACACTTCATTGGTGTTTTTACATTGCTTTGTCTGCATTAATGCGAACGAACAACTATTCCTTGATATCAACGCTAGCGTCAGAACCATGCTCGAGATTAATGACCAGATGTAACGTACTATGCAACGTATGGCAACAACCTTGGATAAACAACTCGCACTAGATCTCTCATTGCCGATATGCGAAGTTGATTCTGATATAGGACTCTAGACTACCAAACCTCCAATTTCTGGTTCCATCGAATCTGGAAATACTACTCCTCAATCTGATGTTTTCACCCAACCTTCCGCTAATAACCCTCCGATTGAAACAGATCCAATTGTTACTCATCTACTAGGTGTTGTCAAGTCGATCCGAACAATAGTGAATCTAGACTTCTACAATTCTTGGATCTACTCCCAACATCAAATCCAACTGATTCAGATTTGGAGCATGCCACCATCATTTGCACCGGCTATTTCCCTAAATTTCCCGATCCTGTTCAGGCTGATTGGTTAGGAAGGACATTTGGTTCTGATTCTGGTCCGATTCACTCTGTTTCGGTTTCATTTATTGCAGCTGCTCCAGTGAGAAAACTGGATTCAATTTTGCTTTTATCTACTCGGCAGACGCCTATCTGTATCCCTTCACAAAATCATGTTTAGGTATCTCCTAGATTCAAACTAACTGATATTATTGTTTGTCCACGATTTTCTTCAATTGATATTCCTGCTACAACACAGGGTAGCGTTTCTAGTCATGGGCTGAGACTATTACTCCATCATTAGGTTGCATCAATAATGCACATAACCTATTCGATGAAACATCAAACAGATACACAACCTTAACTGATTTATTAAAGTCTAAATCCCTCATGATGAACATCAAACAACTACACGACCTTAACTGATTTATTAAAGACTAAATTAATCCCTCATGATGGTTGAAGATGCAACGCCTAGAGCTCCAAACGTTGTAGTTAATAAACGATGGGGTTATAATCACAAATTTTGCATGAAAATGCAGTTTTGGTATAAGCTGCTGTCACATTGGGCTGCAAAAGTTGCTTGGAAATTTGCATCAGCAAAAGTCTTTGAAAGTCCATCAGCAAGTAGCAGGTATGTTGGTGGGGATGGGTTCCGCATAGTTGAGTCTCCTATGCATCGGGTTGTTAAACAGGTATAACTTGTTGACCCTGTTAGATGGGATACTACCACATCGTTGCTTCAATTCCAGATTGGGGATAACTGCGTTTGTTGGAAAGGTGGCACACCATATTGGGTTTGTAACCTGGAATGTTACAAAGGTGAATTTCACTGGCAATGTGGTTTGACTGTAAAACTGAGGGAAACAATTTTCTTAACTGGGCATTATTATTTCTATTACAAATATGCTACTGATGTTATTGCGGTTCAAGATTTGGTTCAGCAAAGTTATATTGTTGGAACACTTGATTTTTGTCCTGATGCCTTCGTTGCTTCACAATATGATGTAGAGTAGTAGCAGATAAGTAAGATCAATCACGTTGATTCTGCGAATACCCGTGATGAACTTGTCCCAACCCCAAAATTCAACCTAAAGGGCACGGAATTTGAAGTGAAAAGTCTAAATTTTCAAAATTAAAATCTGATCATTATCATCTCATAAGCAACACAAAAGTTGGCAAAAACTGGCCCCAAAATACACTCGGGCAAAAAACTAGAACAAAACAAAAGTTGGCAAAAAGCCCAAAAAAACATAAAATTGATAAAAACTCATAGATATAAGCCCTTTTGGTCCAAACGTTGACCCAAACCGCCATAGGCGTTTGCAGCAAGATGGGTTTTTTTCTCACGATCGTTTCGCCTAGTCGCACGCCCGAAACGAACCCACGTAGCCCAAGTTAGAGCCATTTTAGTGAAGCCACGTTTGTCACGCGATCTTGGGCCTCCAAATATAACATGGCCCGTTCCTCCACACTTGGGCCCGCATCACAATATGAGCTGATGGTTATTCAATGCAGATTTATATCCAGATCAGGTTACCCTAGATTTTGGCTCTCTTATTTTCAAAGCAATGGTTATTAGTCACCAGCTTACTCCTCGATTTGGTGTCGGTAATCTATCAGAACCTCAGAATGATTCTATTACTATTGCTTATCGGATTTCTGGTTCAATTAAGTATGAGAGTGCGGTTGCGGTTGTTGTTGTTGAGTCGATAACCCCTACAATTATGTTGACATGATTTAAAGATAGTGCAAAACGAGTTCAGTTTGGACTAACTCTTCTTGATACAAATCAAGCCCGAGAGTCCAACATTCATTCTCAGAATTAGGTGCCTCCTGAGTTCTCAAATGTTTCCAACCAACCAGCTCAACAATTTGATGTGATATGTGGTACATCACATACAACACGTGGTTCTCACTTCAACTATTTTTTGTGCCAAATTATGTATACACCAAGTCTTCTCCATGTTTCTGTTGGCATGACAATTTCTTTTCGGCTTCTTGCTGGTGTTATATTACTAGTTAATGCACAATATGTCGCCATATATATGTGGCATAAGTGGAAAACGAAATAAGGTTACCCTAAACCGTTGTGCATATTTCCCTTGCACGACCTTGATCATGATCATTCAATGCAACAAAATTTAGTTGTTCAGCAAGATGATCATGCTATCGGGATGATACCTTGGGTCGGTGTTGTTGCTATTTTCCAAAACCAAATACTTGTGGTAAAACATGTTGAAACACAGTGTACACGTGTCGCATGAGCATAACAATGAGGCAGTTGCAGAATCATCTAAAGAAGTTATGGTGGATAGACTTTGGTTATGGATTAGTCAACATTTGTAAAGAAGTTATGGTGGATAGACTTTGGTTATATTGGCAGGATGGTCCAATGATTATTCTTGTGACTCAGGTAGATAGGAAATGGGAAATTGTGAAGAAGAAATCTAAAGAATTGCATGGTCAATATCATAAGGGATGTTGGGCTTTGATTAACATTCGTATAGTGCATTTCAATCTCTCTTTTGCACATAACATCCTTACTGACTTATACTCACGTAACACTTCTAAAGTGGGGATTGCATATACTAACTTTACTATTAGTACCGTTGTTCCATTTTTATTCAATTGTATAGAAAGGAGCTTGATGGATTATTCTATTATTGGGATCAAAATTTATAAAAGTTAACGTCAAAGTCAACTTAATCTAAGTTTCAGAAATTGGAATATATAAGGAAGTCAGGTTGGATTGCATTCTTATAATTAAGATTGAAATGTGGGCGTTCGAATGGAGAATTGTGGCCACAAAGGAATTCTATTTCAGTGCAGGACCACAATGTAAGAGATGTCATAATGTAATTTTGTTTTGTCTTGTTTTTTCCTTCTCGTATTGTACTCTTTTTTGGGTTTTACAGCTTTGCTGGCCCTGTTCTATAATCGTAGAATCTTCTGCCGTTCAAAAAAAAATTACATGCCTTGATGGAGCTAAGTCAAATCTGAAGGTCAGCATGATGCAAAAGATCCAGCCTGTGCTTTCCAATTTGAACAACATACTCATAGTCTTCAACAGTCACGGTCAAATGGTTAAGTTTGACCCTTTGAAGCTAGAGTTTATAAGAGTTGGGTTTTTATAGTCTTGAATGAAGTACGAGGATTAGACTGGCCAAGTTCGTTCAACGCCTTCACTTCTTCCACCTTGAGGACAAGGTGAATTTGAAAGGGTGGGGTAATGTTATGAACATAATGGACCTAAACCAAGTGACCCAATCAGGTAGCCTAGTCCATGAGACCTAACACGTTAAAGGGGTGGTTAGCGGTTCATCGCAGGATATAAGGAACATAGAGAGAGGGCAGGGACTATGAATGAATATTGTTAGTTTTTGATGTCTTCTCTCCTCGTCTCTTCCTGTAATCTGATTCCCATCTCATTCTATCTTTGTATTCGGATTTCAATTTAGGTTCGTTTCATTATGCGTAGTCAATCTGTTGAATCAGTGAATACCATTTGTTTGCCTAATTAAAGTACTATTCTATTAATCAAATTGAGAGCACTTTATAAAACACACATATAGTGATGTTTTTTAGCCTTTTTAATAAAAAAACCTTTTATAAACAATAATTTTGGAGGGAGGAATGTGACAAGTTTTGATTTGATTTTGTTAGGGGTGGGTATGACAAGTAAGAGACGTGGTACGTTTAGCCAACGAGTTTCTTGTTTGCAAATAAATATTGATTAAACACAATAAAATTTCACAAACTGAAAGTCATCATCAATGATTGTTTTTCATTAATATCAAAAGATTCAAATGTTTTACAATTCAATTGACTCTACAAACTCCCCCTCGGCCTATCACTTAACAAATCAATTAGAGACACATCACCTTGATGATATTCAACACTCTGGCTCTCCAATGATAGTCCCACCATCAAGATACCAAGCATGAAGAAAAAGCTTGCATTTGTCTCTAATCCAATGCACATGGGGGTGCAAAACAAGAGCGAAAATAAGTGGTCTCAACGGGTCCCCTTGTTAAAACCAGTGGCAGACCAAATGTGTCCATCTCCAATATTTAGTCTTGTTGGTTGCCCGTATAGAAACTCTCTTCACAAAGAAATAGAGGGACACCTCATCCTGACCAGGTGAAGCAAGGCTGATCTTTCCACCTAATTATATGCATTAGAAAAATCTACTGTTAGCTTGTTAAACCCAATGGCAGACCAAATGTATCCATCTGCAAGATATAATCTTGCTAGTTGCCTATATAGAAATTCCCCATGTCACACCCCGACCCGCAGCTGAATAGGTGACCGGGGCATGATTGGTTGATCAAAGCTTATGACTTGCTATTACATGTTTTAAATAATCATTAATCCATATTAAATGTTTCACAAAACAAATAATCTAAGTAAAACAATTTAAATGTACGAGTCATTGTTCATAACCACTAAACTACATTTATCCGTTTCTTGTTAACTAAGGCCTATCCTATGTCCAAATCTTCTCTTCATGCATGTTCACATATATAAGTAGTTTTTGGGTCAATAAAGTTTGGTGAGTGAACCTCGTTGTTATTAGGAAAATAATATATCTAGTTTGTGTATTGAGAAAACGTGCGTTAACCAATGTAAGTAAATATGTTGTATGTCATATGTCAAACCTCATAACACAGCCTGAAACAATAAACAAATCAACTGTAATGATTTCAATGAATGTATGCATGTTGCACGGTACTATGGTGTGCTGCAAGGTCTAAGCTCAATCAAACGGAGTTAACCTCGTATGTTTGGCAACGTCAAGTTCCGCTCATAGGTAATGGGGAACCGACTAGCCCATGATGATGTAACGTCTGAAATGAATGTAATGCACTAAGTAAACAACAAACAATAACACATAACACATATATTTCACAAGATGGTAATTGCACGTAATTGATAAAAAATAATAAAGCGACACATGAACACTCAAAAAACGTATAATAAAGAAAAAGGGGAGTTGTAAGATCACTCACAGGTTGCGTTTTGGTGATTCCTTGATAGTAAGCGTGCAAATGAAAAGAGGAACTTCAAATGACGCAAGCTATCCTAAAACAGTTACATAATAAAATATAATAAATACAAAACACTAACTAATTTTATTTATTAACTATTTTGGTTTTAATCATTCGCAATGGTACGTCTTGTGTACATGGTTTCCTAGATCTGAAGGATCCGGGTGAGATCAAAGATGGTCACCTTTTAGAAGGTTAGGAGTTGTCTCGACTGTATACGATGTTTGCGAATATTTTATAAAGTAATGTATCGAACGCACTCGGTTTATCAGTTAAATTGTAAGTTTATAAAATTATAAACTAAAGACTAAACGAAATTATTTAATTTGTTTTTAAATACATATGTGATCTTTAAAATATAAATTAGTTAGACTTAAAGGTTTTGATTTAAATTTATTAAATTATAAATAGGTTACATATCCTTATATTTTTCACATCATCACTCATTTTGCTTTAAATTTAATTGCTTAAATTATCATAATGTATTTACATAATTAAATGATTAGATATAAGATAAAAATAAATGAATAATAGAAATTGCATTACACATTCAACCGATTATTATTTTTTAAACTGAATGATAGAAAGGGGCCGGCTATTCCATTTATATTTATATTTTTTTTATAAAAGTATGGGAAATTATTGGTTATCACCGTTGAAAAAAATAATTAAAAAAAGAAAATAACTCAAAAGTTTGCACAAGGACCCAAACATTGATGCCCTTGCAGTCGGATCTCCCATGTGGATCTCTTCCCTATGGATGGACTTCAATGGGCCTGAAGATATGGATATTTTCCATATTATTTCGGACAGCAGGATTACGGAAGCAATGGAGAAAGCCTTATTTGTCTTAAACTCAATTACTGAACACTCGTATTTGTTTCAAAAACAAAAGCAGCGAAAAGGCAGGGATAGTGGGGTCGAACACACCACCTCCCACACATCACTAATCTAGTATAACCACTGAAATGCAGTGAATATTGTGAAAGATTAAGAATGATTTTGCTTTTATACACAAGCTGTGAATATCATCTTCTTCATAACACACCCAACTGATGACTGTCGTTAGTGTCATGCAAAAACATAAATAATTAGTAGCTAGAGTAAGTTGGATATCGAACCAGAGGAGGATTGTGGAAAGTGTTATAATGAAAAGTATTAGTTAACGACTACTGAATTGAAAAATCTATTTGATTGGTTGTGAGAATTATCTAAATTAACGAATAATAATGAGGTTTAAATCAATAAGAGAAACGATGGTTCCTCTAGATTTCAGGTTTTACAGTTAGCCTTATGTGTTTAATCGTAATACCTACCTAGACATAAGTGTGATACTTGATTAACTAATTGTGATAATCAACGACTAAGTACTCTAGTCAATACATAACGGGAGGTTATCAAATGATTATCAATTGCAACTACCAACCCTAACCCCATAACAAATATATCCCAATTAATAGAACTCTTGGGAATTGAATGCTTAGAAATCAAGGTTTAAATAAAATGCAATTGTTTACAATCAATAAATCAAATCAAAGGTGAAAAGCATCGAATGCTTAGATCACCAAGTGAAAACGATTATAGCAAACACATAGTATCATCTAACTTACAAAAACCCTCTATCCGGAGGAAACCATAAAAGTTTAGCACGCTCATCTCACACATGAAATCGCCAAAAGCTTTGAATGATGATGAATTCATGATCAGATGAATGATTCAGTGGAAGATCGTGATGAAACGAGTGAGAAAGCCTTGATCTTGAAGCCTTTGGAGTGCCTTGGTTCGTTCTTGGAAGTGAGGATAATGAATGGAGGCTTTCAAAACCCTAATATATGCCAAAATAACCAAATTTCGCGAACTTCCGTCAATCCAACCTTAACTGACGGTCAGGAACCGTCGGTTACGGTTCCGAACTTCTGTTTTGCAACCTGACCCAACCGTAATCGACGGTCAATAACCGTAAGTTACGGTTGCTAAATTTTGTTGACCTTCAAACAAGCAAACCTAACCGCAGGTTACGGTTGGGTAACCGTAGCCGACGGTCGCACTTGCGACCTCTCTTTCTATTCACATACAACTTTCAATGAATCACATTTAGGACCCTGAACTTTGTTCTTCCGAATTCCTTGCATAAATAGGCACATAACCACTTTCAATTAAGTTCCCATTGGACCCTGGACTTCACTCTTTCGTATAACTTGCATCCTCGAGCCTTGATACCAACCGAACAAGCTCCAAATCCGTATCTTGAGCTGCAAGTTCCATCTCTTCGCGTTCCATTTCATCTTCAACCATCATAACTTCTCCAAGTTACATGCTTTACCTGCAAAACAACTATTTCTCGTAGTGAACTCATTCTACGCAAGTAAACACACAAAACACACTTAACATTCACAAATTAAACACTTTAAGACTCGGGTTTCACCCTCTCCATCACATCCCCACACTTACCTTTGATTGTCCTCAAGCAAACCAACTAGAACTAATCACCGCAGTAATCAACACCTCTAGACCCTTAACCGATTCAACCTGTTAAGTTCCCAAGTCATACCCGTCCCATAGACTAACACAATCAAGATTGATAGCCTGACAAGCAAATCATGCAATTTAAAAAACATAAGACTTGTCTATCTAAAACTAACATGTTTAAAATACCGACACATGCTACACACCGCTCATAATATTCTCTCCTCTCAGGTTAATATATGGACTAGCGTGTAATGTGCTAGTATATAAACACTCAAATAAGCAACATGAAATCCTGCAATCATAGGCTTGTATGACAACCACACCTCCACTGTATCATCTAACACGGCACGTATCAAAAGGACTTTTCCGGTTTTGGGCTAAGGCTAAGGTAGGAAAATTTTTGGTTTCTTTTCTCTTTTCTAATTGGCTCACAAACAATAACCAAACTGTGATAACTTATTCAAATAACTCAAACCTTGGGTCAGTTTCTACCCAAACAACCAAACAAACATTCACACTTTTCTTTTTGTTCTTTTCTTTTCATTTTTCCATATTTTTTTTCTTCTTTCAATAACACTATCATCACGGCCGGTTTTTCATAATAACAGTGGGTGCACAAACGAAAAGTAACTAGGCTCAACAGGGCTACTAAGGGAAATTGGTGGATAACAACATAAGTAACACGATCACGAATGGTGAAACAGATACCCTAATGCCTTTATCACATATGTGCACATGTCAAACCCACAATCTCAGCATGTATCAATCACACAAGTTCTAACACAGAATAACACATACCTGCACTCAACAAACGAATTCATCATGCAATGCATCCTATCCATCTATAGGCTCAATATCTCACCAAGAAAAAGGGTAAAAGGTTGTACGACATGTAGCATATGCGATTAGAAACATGTTACCCCTATATATACATCTCTTTTCAACTCAATTTCTATAAAAACTTGTCAAACCTACTCTCATGAAACTTTAAGGGACAACCATGACAAGGGACTGATCTAGTCTACTACCGGTAAGGAATCCATTAGTGATTGAAACTTTAGGTTTTCATATCCAATTAGCAAGCTTAAGGTGATGAAAAATTTTGAAAATTTTTAATTTTTTTATCGATTTCAATCACTATTTCAACTTCTTCAAGCTTTATCCACAAATCCCTTCCCGGGCTTCCCATCCCCACACTTGGGATACATTGTCCCTAATGTATGGTGCTTTAAAAATTTTGCCCGGGAATCCAACCAAACAACCTGAACTGAGCGGCTAACTCCTAAACAAACAAACTAAACTCATTCCCATAAAACATAAATAGTTTAAAACACCACCAAAATGAAAACACACCAAAATGAAAGCAATTAAAGTAAATTGTCTAACTCAAGTACAGAAAGAGCACATGGACCTAAACTTGTTAGGGAGTGCTCAACGGTATGACGGACCCGGTGGTCCACCATAGTAATCACCAAGGTGCTCATAGAACGAACTCATATCGAAAATGTCCGCTAAGTCTCCTGCTTGGGGATTCTGCTGCAGTGATGATGATGATTGAGCTCCTTGCTGCTGTTGTTGCGGGTACTCGTATGGTGGTGGCTGATATGGATACGAACTTTGGAAGTGAGGCTCGGAATACTCCCTAGACAACCACATAGACCCGTGAACCTGCGGCATTGGGTGACGAGGCGTACCAGGCTCGTAAGGAGGCAACTGACTGTAATCCACATGGGGTGGATTTTCGGTATATGGAACTCCATTATAGTAATCATGATAGTGTCGGGTCTGATTCTCATCATACGCCCGCATGTTTAGTTCCATCTCACCGCTGATGCAACACACACGATCAAAATGCCGCATAAATCCCATCAACTCCTCATGTTGTCTCTCCCTAGTAATCTCCAACCTCGAGCCTTGGTCATACACAGAATTTTGCCACATTTCCCAACTACCGTATTCTGGTGGTTGACTACTCTACACCCGCGCCTGCATGTCATTGTCGAACACTCCCCACGGTCGACTGCCTCGGTTCCTCGTGTTGCCTACTGGAACCTTCACCCACATCCATACCTGCATTTCTTCTCAATCTCAACACTACTTCATCACTCGAATCCTGGTCATCCATCTCTCCTGGACCAGGTCGTTGTTTACCCCATTGCAAGATCTTCAGTTTCGCTCCATCCTCGAACTGTATTTTGTGCCACACTTTAGTTTTCTTGTATGTAGTTCGGTCACCTTAGATGCCTCCTCTATTGAAAACATAACATGAGGTTTGTTAAAGAGTTTGTCAGACTGTGGAATCACCCCTTGTTTCAGAAGGAACACACTGATCAAACGAGCATGAGGAATTAGCTTCTTGTTCTTCTGGTTGCGCGCTTTACAAATATGCATGATAACCAATTGTCGGAAAGACAAGTGAAGTTGTCCCGTCATAAGCACATAGAGAACCAATAATTCCCATTTACGTACCGCCACCCTATCCGCCAACCGCGGGGTCACTCGTTATGCACAACATCAATAGAAGCCTAACCAACGGCTTGAGATTCTCCCTCTTCATCATCCACGCTTCTATCCGTCAAAAACAATTCCGAGTACATCACAGGCTCCGCAACAAGATTATTCTGTTCATTGAAGTAATCATTCTCTTTGATGAACGTATAAAAATTGTCTTGCTTCGAGCCAAACTTCCACAACTGATTCAACGACGCAAGAGACATCGTTGCTGGTTTCCCGTTTACCTTTCCTGTCAATGTGATAGTCTTTGGATAATTATTTCCATCATTCTTCATTGGAGTACTCAACCACTCCATTACGCTTTTGATATGCACATCCCCATTCTGGGTTCCCCAAAAATCTATCACACCTTCCCAACCTAACTCCGTAAACTTCTCATAAAACCCCAAAGCTTTCATATCGTTCTTTTTGATCACTTTCTCAAAACACAAATTATCCCGGATTGACCAGGCATCCCCCATCTTCCCGTAAAATAGTTCAACCTGATAAACAACTTCTTGTTTGTTAAGAGGACCCTCTTTCCATGTAGGGCGGTAGGGGACATCGCCATGCCCCTGTTGAGGTTCGACTACATCTTCCATAGTCTCTTCTCAAATCTCTACCCCATTGCCCCTTCTTGCTCTCTTTGGTGCACTCGGAGCATTTTATGAGGCTTCAACTGCCTTCTCCTTTCAAGGTCTCTATCGCACCATCTACAATCAAACAACCACAACAAACAAACAACACCCCAAATTTGTCTAAATCAATTCATAATCAAGCTAGAACAAGTGTGTAGTTCGTGAAACCTCCCCACACTTATTCCATGCCATGGCTATAACTTGTTTGCTAGTTAAATCCTTACCCAACATATTCAATCCTCAATTCAATTGCAAAATTCAGAATTTGGTTCATTAACTAGTATCAAGACAAGTTCAATAATGTCCCACTAGCCATAACATCAATCCAAACCCTCATGCAACCCCTTTACCCCGTTTTAATTAATCAAACATGATAACAATCACAAATTCATACTCAAGACATGTTTAATTACTCATTAGATAACTAAATAAACATGAACAAAGCATAAACTTAACAATACTACCTTGACTTTATCAAATCAGAGCAAAAGTGTAACAAAAATCATACCTTTATCACTTAGATAGGTTTGGAAACACTAGAATAGCTTGAGATTGAAGTTTAAACAAAAACCCCCAAATTTGGAATCTAGGGTTCTTCGGGTGCGAGTTGATTCGGACGAATCTGGGTGTTTTCGGTGAAAACCAAGGGTAAGGTTTTGTTTCTCTCGAAAAATTAGTCAAGATAGACTGTTGAACCACTTGATTTGGTTGAGAAACGAAGCTTTTAGAAAGCTTGGTGGCTATGGAGGTTTTGAGAGTTTTGGTGATGAAGAAGAAGAAGATGATAGATGAAAGATAAGGGTTTTGTGATTAATATGAGGTAAAGATCTGACATAAGGTGGCTGGAGATGGATCTTGTGCATTTAACATTTCGGTTTTTAGAAGAATTTCGGGTCAAACTTGACCCAACTCGAACCATCCGGCGAACCATACCTGACCGTAACTTACAGCCCCCCAACCGTAGGTTACGGTTGGGTATCTCTGCTGAAACAGAATCCCTGAACCGTAACCTACGGTCCAAGGCTATAAGTTATGGTTGCCTCTCTTTTTTTCGAGGTTTCATAGATGTGTTTATAATAAAAATACGTGAATACATAATTAAATCTACGTTTCGATTTCCTATCAATTACTCGCCCGCTCCACCCCCTTTTAAAAAAATCGTGTCGTCCTCGACACACAAACTAATTCAAAAATACATCTGGGCGTCTTCCACGTCCCCACTTGCTTGAAGTTGTGGGCATACTTACAAACAAACTCTTCAAACCATCGGCATAATAATAAATGAAAAATGTAACGAAAGAAATATGTACCGACATCCGGGTTGCCTCCCGGTAGCGCTAAATTTTAGCCTTTAGCCGGACTTCCCATGACTCTCAATCAGCCGTGTATTCTAGTGAACCTACAAGGAAGCTCACCTCTTTTGGTAAGGGTTCAAATCATCACCGTCTAGATACGGTTTCAACCGGTGACCATTCACCACTTGTCGTCGTTGGTCTTTCGGGTCCTCAATCTCCACGTCCCCATAATGTCCCACTCGTGTAACAACAAACGGTCCTGTCCAATTGCTCCCCAATTTACCTGGAAACAAATTTAACCGGGAGTTAAATAACCAAACCCTTTGACATACTGCAAATACCAAGCGCCTCAGCTTCGCATCATGTACCGCCTTCATCTTATCTTTGTACACGGATGCGGTATTATACGCCTCATTTCGTAATTCCTCCAACTCACTTAGCTTCAACAACCTGTGGGCACCTGCATCAGAATAGTCAGTATTCACTTGTTTAACAGCCGACAAAGCACGATGAGCGATTTCCATGGGTAAATGGCAACCCTTTCCATACACCAACCGATAGGGTGTAGTGGCGATAGAGTTTTATAAGCGGTGCGATATGCCCATAAAGCATCATCCAATTTGGACGACCAATCCTTACGGTCAGTTTGCATCGTCTTTTGCAAAATTTTCTTATTTTGCCTATTCGACACTTCAACATGTCCACTCGTTTGTAGCAATTCGATGGTTAACGCCATACCATTTCAATAGTTTACCAAAATTAAAGTTTTTAAAGTGGGATCCCCCATCGCTAATGATTACCCTAGGGATTCTTAACCTTGCAAAAATATTTGATTGGATAAACTTGCAGACAACGATGTGGTCAGTGGCGATTGCTTCAATCCACTTTGACACATAATCAACCGCCACTAAGATGTAAAGATTACCATTCGAATTGGTAAAAGGACCCATGAAATCGATCCTCCAAACATCAAAAATATCAACAACCAAGATTGGTTGCATCAGCATTTCATCCGTTTTGAAATCCCACCCATCTTTTGACAATTAGTACACTGTTTAGCAAACTCAAACGCGTCTTTAAATAAAGTTGGGCAATAAAGACCACACTCGAGCACTTTATGACCCGTCTTCTGCCCGTTAAAGTGACCGCCACATGTAGATGAGTGAGCATGTTGTAACACTTCCAAGAATTCTGTCTTGGGAACACATCTTCGAATGATCTGATCAGCACCATAACCCTTCATAATTGTTCACATGCGTCGTGAAATGCTGCTTTCTACGCTTATTCCATGCATCTGATATTATACCTGAAACAAGATTATTTGCAAAATTAGCATACCAAGGTCCAGAACTAGCAGCCATAAGGAATTCATCAGGAAATTGCTCATTAATCTCGGGTGTGACATCCTCTACTCTAGTCGGTAGTCATGACAGATGGTCGGCAACTACATTTTCACGCCCTTTCTTGTCCCTGATCTCGAGATCAAACTCCTGTAATAGTAGGACCCAGCGAATCAGCCTCGGCTTGGCATCCTTCTTCTCCATTAAGTACCTGACTGCACTATGATCAGAGTAAACAATTACTTTGCTTCCACAAATATAAGACCGGAATTTGTCCAATGTATAGACGACCGCAAGCAACTCTTTCTCCGTTGTGGTATAATTCGATTGAGCATCGGAGAGAGTTTTGCTTTCATAATAGATAACGACCGGTTTCTTATCTACTCTTTGCCCGAGTAAAGCCCAATAGCAAAATCGCTTGCATCACAGATTATTTCAAAAGGTTTTGTCCAGTCTGGTGATTGCAAGATTGGGGCTTGTACTAGTTGTTCCTTTAGCACATTGAAAGCATTTAAACATTTATCATCAAACTCAAAAGGGACGTCTTTTAACAATAGGTTACATAGAGGTTTTGTTATGACACTAAAGCCCTTAATGAACCTACGATAAAACCCGACATGTCCTAAAAAGGAACAGACACCCTTCACATTAGTAGGGGAGGTAGGATGGAAATGACTTTTATTTTGGCCCTATCAACCTCGATCCCCTTACTCGACACAACATATCCTAATACTATGCCCTCTTGAACCACAAAATGGCTCTTTTCCTAACTAAGGACTAAATTCGTTTGGACACATCGTTCTAATACCCTAGAGAGTTCATTCAAACAAATATCAAATGACGACCCAAAGACTGAAAAGTCATTCATAAAAATTTTTAGGGCGTCCCCGACCATATCGGAAAAGATACTAATCATACACCGTTGGATGGTGGCTGGGGCATTACACAGCCCAAATGGCATTCGCCTAAATGTGAAAGTGCCATAGGGGCATGTGAATGTAGTCTTTTCTTGGTCATCGGGGTGGATAGCAATCTGATTGTACCCCGAATACCCATCAAGAAAGCAATAAAACTTCTGACCTAATAATTTCTCCATAATCTGGTCAATGAAGGGCAAAGGAAAGTGATCCTTTGATCTGGTGGCTTTTAATTTCCTATAATCAATACATACCCGCCACCCGGTTACCGGCTGAGTGGCTATTTGCTCACCATTTTCGCCCTTTACAATCTGAATTCTCGCTTTCTTTGGCACTATTTGGGTTGAACTTACCCATGGACTGTCTAAAATGGATATATGATCCCATGGTCCAACCACATGATGACTTCTTTCTTCACCACCTCTCGCATGTTGGGATTAATCCTTCTCTGAGTGTCCCGCGCAGGCTTTGCATCTGCATCAGTAATAATTTTATGCGTACAAATAGAAGGACTTATACCTTTCAAATCTGCGAGGGTCCACCCGATCGCTACTCGATGGGTCTTCAGCACCTTCAGTAGTGCTTCCTCTTGTTGCTTCTCTAAATTGGCGGCGATGATTACCGGAAGGGTTTGATCCTCTCCAAAAAACGCATACTTCAGATGTGCTGGCAGCCCCTTCAATTCAACTTTCGGTGGACTGATTAGAGACGGTTTTAACCCAGATGAAATCTCAGCAGGAAGGCTCTCCACATGATGAGACCATGGAGGCCTTCTCTCTTGCACCGCCTGTGCTTCCAACTTCTGAACTTCTTCTTCCAAATCACACATGTGATTCTCTTCTATCCTGTCACAAAGCAAACAAAACGCGGGCATCTCATCCTCTACATGAGGACGACATTCGTCTATGATATCTACCATGAAACATTCATTACTAGAAAGTATGTTAGAAACGTTAGAAATCACATTTAAACGGACCTTTCTATTACCAAATGTCATGTCGACAGTGCCGATGCGACAGTCGATCTGAGCATGTGCAGTGGCTAAGAAAGGTCGGCCCAAAATCACATTTGGTTGATTGCTTTGATCCGACGACACATAATCAAGCACCAAGAAATCAACTGGAAAATAGAATTCTTCCACCTTTACGATCACATCGTGTACTATCCCTCGGGGTAGTTTAGGGGTCAAATATGCCAACACAACAGTTGTGTCGGCACGACGCAGTGGACCAAAATCATATTGGTCGTACAAACTTCCCGAGAGGATACTTACGCTAGCTCCAAGATCCAACAACGCCCGAATCATTCTAAAATCACCAACTTGAATAGAGATTAAAGGCGTTCCTGGATCTCGTAGCTTGGGTGGGCAACTTATTTAGGGACTTTGTGCTGCCGTTTTTGAGTGCACAAATCCTTGAGATATTTAGCATAAGCCGGAACCTGTTTAATGGCATCAATTAAGGGTAAATTAATTTTTAACTGTTTAAATTCCTCCCAAATTTCCTCCGGATATATATTTAGATATATATGTTTGCTATAACAACGACCTGCCCAGAAGCAGGTTATCAAACCTTCTAAATTGCATATAGACTTTCAAACCATGTCCTTCTCCCATCCCTAGATATTTTTTCAGTGTTTCTTATTTGTTAAAGTTGCTACCCTATTAATACATAGATCACCATGGTTTTCACTCACAATATTGGAGAGGGAATGATTCCATATGTTTACATTAATTATATGGATTAAATATTTAGTATTCAGACATGAGTTCATAAAGGGCGTTCTTTATTAAATAAAGAGGACTCGTGTGCAAAGTTTGTGTTACTATGTATTAGTGTTTAAAATTCGTCAACCAAAGCCAACAAATGCATCAGAGCTACTCTACTTGTAAGGAAAGGAGACGAAGCCCACATTGTCATCCGTATAAGAAATACACTAAGGGCCAGTTGTGCTAAAGGGCAGCGATACGATACCTTTTTTTGTTGAGAAAGATGTTAATCTTGTTCCATTTGTCTCACGCAGTAGTGTTTGTCTGAACAAGATGTATTCAAGAATCATATCCATTGCATTATTATAAAATCCCATGACTCGTAAGTCGCAATACTTGCTAAAGATAATTATCTAAATTACAATATAATTTAACTTATATAAAACCTCCTGATAAATATTTATTATAACAATGACCAGCACAAATCCAGGTTATCGGATCTTCTAAGTTACATGTAGACTTTCACATGGTGTCCTTATCCCATCCGTTTCTTTCAATGTTTCTTATTTGTTAAAACTTGCAACACCCTTGTCGCTAAAGGTTTTTAGTCTATTTAACTTAACTCAACAATATTTTTTCAAACGAGTCTTTACTGAATCGTCACTAAAGGTCTCTTTTATTTTCATTTTAATTATTTTTATTCAATATCATTGTTTTCAAAACGACCATGCCGTTGCTACTAGGTCACCTGTCCCGGCGACCTTTTCTTGACGATAAGATCCGTATTCATGTCAAGTGTGTAAAGAAATTGATCGTATCCAGATGTTGTGGTTCTGGTTCGGATACTAGTTTGTTTGAATCAATTGATAACTATATTATGATTGATATAGAATGAGTAAAGATAAAATGAATGAATGAAAAATGTTAAAACTGATCTGAATAAATGTTAGGGTTTACAAATATGGTGTTTAGATATATAGGGTTAAGTTCACGTACAAAGTATCTTATCGTACAAGACGTACAAAAGGCATGAAAAAGCCAAAAAACGCGGTTGCATATTATTTGCTCGTAGGGTAATTATTAAAATTACTCTAAAATGATCTTGTAGGATAATTTTGTAAAATGATCTTGTAGGTTAATTATCAAAATTACTCTACAAGTGTATCAAAATTACTTTCAAAATTACTTTGAATTAAATTACTCTACAAGTTTATCAAAATTACTCTGCAAGTTTATTAAACAACATACAATTACCATAATCTTCAAAATTATCTTACAAGATCAATATTACCATACAAGATCAAAATTACCCTACAAAACGTTTTACAAAATTACCCTACAAGATCATTTGTAGGGTAATTTAGATAATTACCCTACAAGATCATTTGTAGAGACTTTTGTCTTCAAGAAGATGATTATGGTACATTAATTTATTCTTTAATAGGCTAATTATGAGTTTATTAAGTCTAATTTATGTTTGCGATAATTCCTACGATCAAAATCCAATAAATGGTATCATAAAGAAGTCGGAAAGTTGAGTTTTAAACGAGTTGGGGGTTGTTCGGTTAAGTAGGTTCGATTATGAAGAAGGTGATACCACGTCCTTGTCATTGGAAGTTCTAATTATATGGTTTGGGATGGGTTCAAACAACACTAAATGTCATTTGGGCCTTCAGGCCTTGTCATTTGGGATATAGCTTGGGACATGGAGGGTGTCTTTTGGTTGTGGTAAGGTGGGGTTTGGGGTGTCATTTGGGAGTAAGGGTGTTGTTTGAATCAAGATGTCGTTTTGTTTAGATTGTATAGTTTAGGTGAAAGTGTCTAATCGGATGTGTTATATATTTAATTTTTTTTCGAAACTCCAATATCGTTAATGTAATTTAATTTAAGTCACCACATTGTTAAAATTTCTCATTTGTAATTGTTATGTTTCTGATCCGATGTCAAAACAAGTTGGGTTCGAGGATTATTTTTGTTGGATGTTACATGTCTAAATTACAATATAATTTCATTTATATAAAATCTTCAGATATATATATTTGCTATAACAATGACATACCCAACTCTCAAACATTCTAAATTGCATATAGACTTTAAAACTATCTCCTTATCCTATCCCTAGATAATTCTTTTATTGTTTCCTATTTGTTAAAGTTGCTACCCTTGTTAACATACATATCACAATCCTTTCTACTCATAATATCGGAGAGGGAATGATTCAATATGTGTTTACATTTATTATGAGCATTAAATATTTTGTACAAGAAGCTTCAAGATTTTGATTTTGATGTGAAGACTCAAGTCATGACTCTGTGTATCTCGATTTTTTTTCGTAGGGGGAGGTCTGTTAACACGCAGATGCTGACATCAACAGATATTTGACCTTGACTGAAGATCGATTGTTGTTGCATATTCAGCAATCGACAGCAACGGACATGGGGAATTTGTTAGTGTCGTTTTAGTGTCCGATGTTGTGCGAATAGATTAGATTACATTTTAATCTGATTTCGTTAGTGAACGGTCAAACGATTGTGTTTAGACTCATTCGTTTGAAGTGGTCAAACAAAAGGATTTTTCGTCTGACTTTTTGTGTTTGCAAATGTTCCAACTGAAGGTGGACATTCACATGAAGGTGAAATTCCACTAGTACACGTGAAGGTGGTGAGCCTATATATACTCTCTATTGTGTCATTTGCAAACTAAGGTTTTAGATTTGGGGGTGAGACCACCACTTGGTCCCTCTAGGTTTCCATCATGTATCCTCTTTCGGTATTGTTAGGATGGCTTAATGTGTCGGTTTGTAACGTTATGTGGTTCGAATCAATACAATATTTTTTTATCAATCTATAATCTTCCGTCTTTGAACAAGTCACACACTAATCATTGATTTCTATCCGAAACACGAACTTTCAGATCATAAAGAAGTCGGAAAGTTGAGTTTTAAGCGAGTTTGGGTTGTTCGGGTTAAGCATGTTAAATTTCGAAGAAGGTGATACACCACGTCCTTCTCGTTTGGAAGTGCTAATTATATGGTTTGGGATTGGGATGGGTTCAAGCAACATTGTATGTCGTTTGGGCCTTAAGGCCTTGTTATTTAGGATATAGCTTGGGAAAGGGAGGGTGTCGTTTGGTTGTGGGAAGGTGGGTTTGAGGTTGTCATTTGGGAGTAAGGTGGTTGTTTCTATCAAGATGTCGCTTTGTTTAGATGGTATAGTTTAGGTGAAAGTGTCGTTTAGAATCGGGTGTGTTATATATTTAACGTTTAATTACGAAATTAATATTCCGAAACTCAATATCGTTAAGGTAATTGAATTTAAGTCACAACATCATTAAAAAAAATTCATTTGTAATTATTACCGTTCCCATCCGATTTTTAAAACAAGTCACGTTCAAGGATTTAGTTTTGGCGGATGTTAAACATATAAATTACAATGTAATTTCATTTTTTAAACCTCCAGATATATATTTAGATATATATTTGCTATAACAACGACCTGCCAAGATGCATGTTATCAAACCTTCTAAATTGCATATAGACTTTCAAACCATGTCCTTCTCCCATCCCTAGATATTTTTTCAGTGTTTCTTATTTGTTAAAGTTGCTACCCCTATTAATACATAGATCACCATGGTTTTCACTCACAATATTGGAGAGGGAATGATTACATATGTGTTTACATTAATTATATGGATTAAATATTTAGTATTCAGACATGAGTTCATAAAGGGCGTTCTTTATTAAATAAAGAGGACTCGTGTACAAAGTTTGTGTTACTATGTATTAGTGTTTAAAATTCGTCAACCGAAGCCAACAAATGCATCAGAGCTACTCTACTGGTAAGGAAAGGAGACGAAGGCCACATGGCCCTCTATAAGTATGATTTACGATGCAAACACCAGGTGATTTCAACCGTGCTCATAAAATCACGCACGATAAACGGTCTAGTTGTGACCACAACACTTCTATAAGAATGTTGTCCACTAGGAGGGTTTGGGGGTGCTACAAGTTGTATGACGGGACAAGGGTGGTTTGGGGACAGGTTTTGTCAAGTCATCTATTAGTGTTGTTTGAGTTGCAGCATGCATTTTGTCGAGTCCTAAGTGAGCGAGCTTTGAATGCTAAAAGAGGTCGGCGTATCGTAGCACCCTACGTGGAGGCCAAGGAGCGGTTGAATAAAAAGGAGTGACACGATACCTTTTTTTGTTCAACCAGGACTATGCGCCTTTGGAAATTTTCATCCGTATAAGAAATACACTAAGGGCCAGTTGTTCTAAAGGGCAGCGATACGATACCTTTTTTTGTTGAGAAAGATGTGTTAATCTTGTTCCATTTGTCTCACGCAGTAGTGTTTGTCTGAACAAGATGTATTCAAGGATCATATCCATTGCATTATTAGAAAATCCCATGACTCGTAAGTCGCAATACTTGCTAAAGATAATTATCTAAATTACAATATAATTTAACTTATATAAAACCTCCTGATATATATTTATTATAACAATGACCAGCACAAATCAAGGTTATCGGATCTTCTAAGTTACATGTAGACTTTCACATGGTGTCCTTATCCCATCCGTAGATAATTTCTTTCAATGTTTCTTATTTGTTAAAAGTTGCCACCCCTATTAATAACTAGACTACCATTGTTTCCACTCTCAATTAGAGAGGAAAGGATTCCATATGTGTTTACATGATATTATTATGTGTATAAAATATTCAGAATATAATGCATTGCTGCAAATGCCTCACTAATTAAATAGAAAAAAAAGAAATTTATGTTTTATGGTAGAAAAAAAAACCATATATTAAATTCATTTCATAATAAATATATTCAGTATCCACGAAACTTTACAACTTAAAACTAGTGTGACTTCATCATTTATGTATCTTTTAACCAGAAACAAGTTGATAAATTATTACTTCATATATTTAAATAGACTAGCTAGCAGAAGTCAAAGGAACTGGAAGCCTGCCAGATAAAATCTTATTTAATATGTAGTTTTTTCAACCATATGCAGCAGGCAAGTCACCATGTACAGATGAGAAGTTGAGCTAACATTCCAATTTCTATACCAGTTTCAACCAACTTGTCTACTTATCACCACTACCACCATATCACGTACTCTATATAAATCAACTTAACACATGGTTGGATATTCATCCTCAAGCCAAATTAAAATATTTTCCTAGCTTCATACTGCTCTAATCTCCTCCTTTTACAACATCAATGGCCTGTTACAAGGTTAGTTCGTTCAACATGATATTGCTGGTTGTCACTTTAGTATCAACCGGCGGTGGAAAACGCCTTGCAGAGGCACGTAATCTTATAGAGGTTCCCGATCTTCCTAAGCCGACACTTCCAGAGATTCCAAAGCCGACACTTCCAGAGCTTCCGAAGCCTACCATTCTTGAGATTCCCAAGCCTACAATTCCCGAGGTTCCAAAGCCTGAGGTTCCAGTGGTTCCAAAGCCGGAAGTTCCAGAGCTTCCAAAGCCTACCATTCCTGAGATTCCCAAGCCTATACTTCCCGAGGTTCCAAAGCCTGAGGTCCCTGTGGTTCCAAAGCCTGAAGTTCCTGAGCTTCCAAAGCCTACCATTCCTGAGATTCCCAAGCCTACACTTCCCGAGGTTCCAAAGCCTGAGGTCCCTGTGGTTACAAAGCCTGAAGTTCCAGAGCTTCCAAAGCCTACCATTCCTGAGATTCCCAAGCCTGCACTTCCTGAGGTTCCAAAGCCTGAGGTCCCCGTGCTTAAAAAGCCAGAAGTTCCTGAGCTTCCAAAGCCCACCATTCCCGAGTTTCCCAAGCCTACACTTCCTGAAATTCCAAAGCCAGAGCTTCCAACTCTTCCAAAACCCGAAGTACCAAAGGTTCCAGAAGTCCATGACCTGCCTAAACCCACCATTCCTGAGTTGCCCAAGGACTTTCCATTCCTTCCCTACCTCAGCCATAGAGAACTGCTTTTGTGTTCCCTTGTATAATTTTTACTTCACTAAACCTGCTGCTAAGATTCTCATCATTTCCAGCTTCCCATTGTTTCATTGTATGTGATTTATATATCAATTTCCTGTTTCATTAGCATACTATATAAATGTATTGTTGAATCACTTTTGAATTCAAGTAGGTATTATTGTTGGTCAAGCGGCTTATGTGTTGTGCATGATCACCATAATTCCATCCATGGTCCTGTACGATTCAAATCATCAGAAACAAATCAATATTAAATACACATGTATGATGTTTATGAAAATCAAGAAGTAAATAATAAATTGGCAAGTCAATGATGATCACCGACTTGGTGTCCTTATGCCATCTAATCCGAAACTTTACACTGAGATGCATCAGATCATAGCATTTCATTCCACATCATATAAGTTAAGTTTCCAGACTTAACATTTAAAGCCTGAAACACGCGTGACATCTGCGCAAGACGAAGACGAAATTGAAAAGATTGTTGTTTGTTAACGTATACTTATATTTAATTGTTTGTATAGGAACTCACTTAGTGTTTTAACTGTGGTTGATTATAATTTGTTGTGTTTTACGGGTTTTCAATTTCAATTGATAAAGGTAGATATTTGATTGGAAAATTTGGGGAAAAGTGTTAAAAGTAACAACACCCCTGTCGCTAAAGGTTTTTAGTCTATTTAACTTTTATTTAGAATAACTCAACAATTTTTTTTCAAACGAGTATTTACCGATTACGTGTCCTCACTAAAGGTCTCTTTTATTTTCATTTTAATTATTATTCAATATCATTGTCTTCAAAACGACCATGTCGTTGCTACTAGGTCACCTGTTCCAACGACCTTTTCTTGACGTAATATCCGTATTTAATTATTCGTCTACGTCAAGTGTGTAAAGAAATTGATCGTATCCAGAGATGTGGTTCTGGTTCGGATACTAGTTTGTTTGAATCAATTGATAACTGTATTATGATTAATATAGAATGAGTAAATATAAACTGAATGATCGAAAAATGTTAAAACTGATCCGAATGAATGTTAGGGTTTACAAATATGGTGTTTAGATATATAGGGTTAATTTCACGTACAAAGTGTCTTATCGTTTTGTACAAAACGTACAAAAGGCATGAAAAAGCCAAAAAAAAAACACGGTTGCATATTATTTGCTCGTAGGGTAATTATTAAAATTACTCTAAAATGATCTTGTAGGATAATTTTGTAAAATTATCTTGTAGGGTAATTGTCAAAATTACTTTGAATCAAAATTACTCTACAAGTTTATCAAAATTACTTTGCAAGTTTATCAAACAACATACAATTCAGAATTACTCTTCAGGATCATTTATAGAATAATTACGATAATCTCCAAAAATATCTTACAAGATCAATATTACCATACAAGATCAAAATTACCCTACAAAAACGTTTTACAAAATTACCCTACAAGATTATTTGTAGAGACTTTTGTCTTCAAGTGGATGATTATGGTACATTAATTTAGTCTTTCATTAGACGAATTATGAGTTTATTAAGTTGAATTTATGTTTGCGATAATTCCTACGATCAAAATACAATAAATGGGATCATAAAGAAGTCGGAAAGTTGAGTTTTAAACGAGTTGGGGTTTGTTCGGGTTAAGCAGGTTCAATTATGAAGAAGGTGATACCACGTCCTTGTCGTTGGAAGTTCAAATAATATCGTTTGGGATGGGTTCAAACAACACTAAATGTCATTTGGGCCTTCAGGCCTTGTCATTTGGGATATAGCTTGGGACATGGAGGGTGTCGTTTGGTTGTGGTAAGGTGGGGTTTGGGGTTGTCATTTGGGAGTAAGGTTGTTGTTTGAATCAAGATGTCGTTTTGTTTAGATTGTATAGTTTAGGTTGTGTTATATATTTAACGTTTTTTTTCGAATATCGTTAAGGTAATTGAATTTAAGTCACCACATCTTTAAAATTTCTCATTTGTGATTGTTATGGTTCTGATCCGATGTCAAAACAAGTTGGGTTCGAGGATATTTTTGGTGGATGTTACATGTCTAAATTACAATATAATTTCATTTATATAAAACCTACAGATAAATATATTTGCTATAACAATGACATACCCAACTCTCAAACTTTCTAAATTGCATACAGACTTTGAAACTATGTCCTTATCCTATCCCTAGATAATTCTTTTATTGTTTCCTATTTGTTAAAGTTGCTACCCCTGTTAACACACATATCACAATCCTTTCTACTCACAATATCGGAGAGGGAATGATTCCATATGTGTTTACATTTATTATGAGGATTAAATATTTTTTACAAGAAGCTTCAAGATTTTGATTTTGCTGTGAAGACTCAAGTCATGACTCTGTACCTCGATTTTTTTTTTTGTCGGGGGGTCTGTTAACACGGAGATGCTGACATCAACAAATACTTGACCTTGACTGAAGATCGATTGCTGTTGCATATTCAGCATTCAACAGCAACGGACATGTGGGAATTTGTTAGTGTCGTTTTAATGTCCGATGTTGTGTAAATAGATTAGATTTCATTTTAATCTGATAATCGTTTGTGAATGGTCAAACGATTGTGTTTAGAATCATTCGTTTGAAGTGGTCAAACCAAAGGATTTTTCGTCTGACTTCGTGTGTTTGCAAATGTTCCAACTGAAGGTGGACATTCACATGAAGGTGAAATTCCACTAGTACACGTGAAGGTGGTGAGCCTATATATACCTCCTATTGTGTCATTTGCAAACTAAGGTTTTAGATTTGGGGGTGAGACCACCACTTGGCCCCTCTAGGTTTCCATGATGTATCCTCTTTCGGTATTGTTAGGATGGGTTATTATGTGTCGATTTGTAACGTTATGTTGTTCGAATCAATACAAGATTTTTTTTTATCAGTCTATAATCTTCCTTCTTTGAACAAGTCACACACTAGTCGTTGATTTCTATCCGAAACACGAACTTTCAGATCATAAAGAAGTCGGAAAGTTGACTTTTAAGCGAGTTTGGGTTGTTCGGGTTAAGCATGTTAGATTTGGAAGAAGGTGATACACCACGTCCTTCTCGTTTGGAAGTGCTAATTATATCATTTGGGATTGGGATGGGTTCAAGCAACATTGTATGTCGTTTGGGCCTTGAGGCCTTGTTATTTAGGATATAGCTTGGGAAAGGGAGGGTGTCGTTTGGTTGCGGGAAGGTGGGTTTGAGGTTGTCGTTTGGGAGTAAGGTTGTTGTTTCTAACAAGATGTCAAGATGTCGCTTTGTTTAGATGGTATAGTTTAGGTGAAAGTGTCGTTTAGAATCGGGTGTGTTATATATTTAACGTTTAATTATGAAATTAATATTCCGAAACTCGAATATCGTTAAGGTAATTGAATTTAAGTCACAACATCATTAAAAAACATTATTTGTAATTATTACCGTTCCCATCCGATTTTCAAAACAAGTCACGTTCAAGGATATATTTTTGGCGGATGTTACATATATAAATTACAATATAATTTCATTTTTATAAAACCTCCAGATATATATTTGCTATAACAACGACCTGCCCAGATGCAGGTTATCAAACCTTCTAAATTGCATATAGACTTTCAAACCATGTCCTTCTCCCATCCCTAGATATTTTTTCAGTGTTTCTTATTTTGTTAAAGTTGCTACCCTATTAATACATAGATCACCATGGTTTTCACTCACAATATTGGAGAGGGAATGATTCCATATGTGTTTACATTAATTATATGGATTAAATATTTAGTATTCAGACATGAGTTCATAAAGGGGGTTCTTTATTAAATAAAGAGGACTCGTGTACAAAGTTTGTGTTACTGTGTAATAGTGTTTAAAATTCGTCAACCAAAGCCAACAAATGCATCAGAGCTACTCTACTGGTAAGGAAAGGAGACGAAGCCCACATGGCCCTCTATAAGTATGATTTACGATGCAAACACCAGGTGATTTCAACCGTGCTCATAAAATCATGCACGATAAACGGTCACTTCTATAAGAATGTTGTCCACTAGGAGGGTTTGGGGGTGCTACAAGTTGTATGACGGGACAAGGGTGGTTTGGGGACAGGTTTTGTCAAGTCATCTATTAGTGTTGTTCGAGTTGGAGCATGCATTATGTCGAGTCCTAAGTGAGCGAGCTTTGAATGCTAAAAGAGGTAGGTGTATCGTAGTACCCTACGTGGAGGCCAAGGAGCGGTTGAATAAAAAGGAGTGACACGATACCTTTTTTTGTTCAACCAAGACTATGCGCCTTTGGATATTTTCATCCGTATAAGAAATACACTAAGGGCCAGTTGTGCTAAAGGGCAGCGATACAATACCTTTTTTTGTTGAGAAAGATGTTGTTAATCTTGTTCCATTTGTCTCACGCAGTAGTGTTTGTCTGAACAAGTTGTATTCAAGAATCATATCCATTGCATTATTATAAAATCCCATGACTCGTAAGTCGCAATACTTGCTAAAGATAATTATCTAAATTACAATATAATTTAACTTATATAAAACCTCCTGATATATATTTATTATAACAATGACCAGCACAAATCCAGGTTATCGGATCTTCTAAGTTACATGTAGACCTTCACATGGTGTCCTTATCCCATCCGTAGATAATTTCTTTCAATGTTTCTTATTTGTTAAAAGTTGCTACCCCTATTAATAAGTAGACTACCATTGTTTCCACTCTCAATTAGAGAGGAAAGGATTCCATATGTGTTTACATTATATTATTATGTGTATAAAATATTCAGAATATAATGCATTGCTGCAATTGCCTCACTAATTAAATAGAAAAAAAAGAAATTTAAGTATTATGGTAGAAAAAAAACCATATATTAAATTCGTTTCCTAATAAATATATTCAGTATCCACGAAACTTTACAACTTAAAACTAGTGTGACTTCATCATTTATGTATCTTTTAACCAGAAACAAGTTGATAAATTATTACTTAATATATTTAAATAGACTAGCTAGCAGAAGTCAAAGGAACTGGAAGCCTGCCAGATAAGTAATCTAATCTAATATGCAGTTTTTTCAACCATATGCAGCAGGCAACTCACCATGTACAGATGAGAAGTTGAGCTAACATTCCAGTTTCTATACCAGTTTCAACCAACTTGTCTACTTATCACCACTACCACCATATCACGTACTCTATATAAATCAACTTAACACATGGTTGGATATTCATCCTCAAGCCAACTTAAAATATTTTCCTAGCTTCATACTGCTCTAATCTCCTCCTTTTACAACATCAATGGCCTGTTACAAGGTTAGTTCGTTCAACATGATATTGCTGGTTGTCACTTTAGTATCAACCGGCGGTGGAAAACGCCTTGCAGAGGCACGTAATCTTATAGAGGTTCCCGATCTTCCTATGCCGACACTTCCAGAGATTCCAAAGCCGACACTTCCAGAGCTTCCGAAGCTACCATTCTTGAGATTCCCAAGCCTACAATTCCCGAGGTTCCAAAGCCTGAGGTCCAGTGGTTCCAAAGCCGAAGTTCCAGAGCTTCCAAAGCCTACCATTCCTGAGATTCCCAAGCCTATACTTCCCGAGGTTCCAAAGCCTGAGGTCCCTGTGGTTCCAAAGCCTGAAGTTCCTGAGCTTCCAAAGCCTACCATTCCTGAGATTCCAAGCCTACACTTCCCGAGGTTCCAAAGCCTGAGGTCCCTGTGGTTACAAAGCCTGAAGTTCCAGAGCTTCCAAAGCCTACCATTCCTGAGATTCCCAAGCCTGCACTTCCTGAGGTTCCAAAGCCTGAGGTCCCCGTGGCTTAAAAAGCCAGAAGTTCCTGAGCTTCCAAAGCCCACCATTCCCTAGTTTCCCAAGCCTACATTTCCTGAAATTCCAAAGCCAGAGCTTCCAACTCTTCCGAAACCCGAAGTACCAAAGGTTCCAGAAGTCCATGACCTGCCTAAACAAACCATTCCTGAGTTGCCCAAGGACTTTCCTATTCCTTCCCTACCTCATCCATAGAGAACTGCTTTTGTGATCCCTTGTATAATTTTTACTTCACTAAACCTGCTGCTAAGATTCTCATCATTTCCAGCTTTCCCATTGTTTCATTGTATGTGATTTATATATCAATTTCCTGTTTCATTAGCATACTATATAAATGTATTGTTGAATCACTTTTGAGTTCAAGTAGGTATTATTGTTGGTCAAGCGGCTTATGTGTTGTGCATGATCACCATAATTCCATCCATGGTCCTGTACGATTCAAATCATCAGAAACAAATCAATATTAAATACACATGTATGATGTTTATGAAAATCAAGAAGTAAATAATAAATTGGCAAGTCAATGATGGTCACCGACTTGGTGTCCTTATGCCATCTAATCCGATACTTTACACTGAGATGCATCAGATCATAGCATTTCATTCCACATCATATAAGTTAAGTTTCCAGACTTAACATTTAAAGCCTGAAACACGCGTGACATCTGCGCAAGACGAAGACGAAATTGAAAAGATTGTTGTTTGTTAACGTATACATTATATTTAATTGTTTGTATAGGAACTCATTTATTGTTTTAACTGTGTTGATTATAATTTGTTGTGTTTTACGGTTTTTAAATTCAATTGATAAAGGTAGATATTTGATTGGAAAATTTGGGGAAAAGTGTTAAAAGTAATAACACCCCTGTCGCGAAAGGTTTTTAGTCTATTTAACTTTTATTTAGAATAACTCAACAATATTTTTCAAAAGAGTCTTTACCGAGTCGTCACTAAAGGTATCTTTTATTTTTCATTTTAATTATTTTTATTCAATATCAATGTTTTCAAAACGACCATGTCGTTGCTACTAGGTCACCCGTCCCGACGACCTTTTCTTGGTGATAATATCGGTATTCATTATTCGTCTACGTCAAGTGTGTAAAGAAATTGATCTTATCCAGAGATGTTGTGGTTCTGGTTCGGATACTAGTTTGTTTGAATCAATTGATAACTATATTATGGTTAATATAGAATGAGTAAAGATAAAATGAATGAATGAAAAATGTTAAAACTGATCTGAATGAATGTTAGGGTTTACAAATATGGTGTTTAGATATATAGGGTTAAGTTCACATACAAAGTGCCTTATCGCACAAAAGGCATGAAAAAGTCAAAAAACGCAGTGGGCATTTTTGTAATTATTTGCTCGTATAGTAATTATTATAATTACTCTAAAATGATCTTGTAGGATAATTTTGTAAAATGATCTTGTAGGGTAATTATCAAAATTAATCTACAAAAGTGTATCAAAATTACTTTGAATTAAAATTACTCTACAAGTTTATCAAAATTACTCTGCAATTTATTAAACAACATACAATTCTGAATTACTCTACAGGATCATTTGTAGAATAATTACGATTATCTCCAAAATTATCTTACAAGATCAATATTACCATACAAGATCAAAATTACCCTACAAAAACGTTTTACAAAATTACCCTACAAGATCATTTGTAGGGAAATTTTGATAATTACCCTAAAATATCATTTGTAGAGACTTTTGTCTTCAAGAAGATGATTATGGTAACTAACTCGGGCCCCGTGGTTCAAAAGCCAGAAGTTCCTGAGCTTCCAAAGCCCACCATTCCAGAGTTTCCCAAGCCTACATTTCCTGCAATTCCAAAGCCAGAGCTTCCAACTCTTCCGAAACCCGAAGTACCAAAGGTTCCAGAAGTCCATGACCTGCCTAAACCCACCATTCCTGAGTTGCCCAAGGACTTTCCTATTCCTTCCCTACCTCATCCATAGAGAACTGCTTTTGTGATCCCTTGTATAATTTTTACTTCACTAAACCTGCTGCTAAGATTCTCATCATTTCCAGCTTTCCCATTGTTTCATAGTATGTGATTTATATATCAATTTCCTGTTTCATTAGCATACTATGTAAATGTATTGTTGAATCACTTTTGAGTTCAAGTAGGTATTATTGTTGGTCAAGTGGCTTATGTGTTGTGCATGATCACCATAATTCCATCCATGGTCCTGTACGATTCAAATCATCAGAAACAAATCAATATTAAATACACATGTATGATGTTTATGAAAATCAAGAAGTAAATAATAAATTGGCAAGTCAATGATGGTCACCGACTTGGTGTCCTTATGCCATCTAATCCGATACTTTTCACTGAGAAGCATCAGATCATAGCATTTAATTCCACATCATATAAGTTAAGTTTCCAGACTTAACATTTAAAGCCTGAAACACGCGTGACATCTGCGCAAGACGAAGACGAAATTGAAAAGATTTTGTTTGTTAACGTATACATTATATTTAATTGTTTGTATAGGAACTCATTTATTGTTTTAACTGTGTTGATTATTATTTGTTGTGTTTTACGGTTTTCAATTTCAATTGATAAAGGTAGACATTTGATTGGAAAATTTGGGGAAAAGTGTTAAAAGTAACAACACCCTTGTCGCTAAAGGTTTTTAGTCTATTTAACTTTTATTTAGAATAACTCAACAATATTTTTTCAAATGAGTCTTTACCGACTACAGTCGTCACTAAAGGTCTCTTTTATTTTCATTTTAATTATTTTTATTCAATATCATTGTTTTCAAAACGACCATGTCGTTGCTACTAGATCATCTGTCCCAACGACCTTTTCTTGATGATAATATCGGTATTCGTTATTCGTCTACGTCAAGTGTGTAAAGAAATTGATCTTATCCAGAGATGTTGTGGTTCTGGTTCGGATACTAGTTTGTTTAAATCAATTGATAACTATATTATGGTTAATATAGAATGAGTAAAGATAAAATGAATGAATGAAAAATGTTAAAACTGATCTGAATGAATGTTAGGGGTTACAAATATGGTGTTTAGATATATAGGGTTAAGTTCACGTACAAAGTGCCTTATCGTACAAAAGGCATGAAAAAGCCAAAAAACAGGGTGGCATTTTCGTAATTATTTGCTCGTATGGAAATTATTATAATTACTCTAAAATGATCTTGTAGGATAATTTTGTAAAATGATCATGTAGGGTGATTATCAAAATTACTCTACAAAAGTGTATCAAAATTACTTTAAATTAAAATTACTCTACAAGTTTATCAAAATTACTCTGCAATTTATTAAACAACATACAATTCTGAATTACTCTACAGGATCATTTGTAGAATAATTACGATTATCTCCAAAATTATCTTACAACATCAAAATTACCCTACAAAAACGTTTTACAAAATTACCCTACAAGATCACTTGTAGGGTAATTACTGTAATTACCCTACAAGATCATTTGTAGAGACTTTTGTCTTCAAGAAGATGATTATGGTACATTAATTTAGTCTTTAATTAGACTAATTATGAGTTTATTAAGTCTAATTTGTGTTTGCGATAATTCCTACGATCAAAATCCAATAAATGGGATCATAAAGAAGTCTGAAAGTTGAGTTTTAAACGAGTTGGGGATTTTTCGGGTTAAGCAGGTTCGATTATGAAGAAGGTGATACCACGTCCTTGTCGTTGGAAGTTCTAATTATATCGTTTGGTATGGGTTGAAACAATACTAAATGTCATTTGGGCCTTCAGGCCTTGTCATTTGGGCCTTCAGGCCTTGTCATTTGGGATATAGCTTGGGACATGGAGGGTGTCGTTTGGTTGTGGGAAGGTGGGGTTTGGGGTTGTCGTTTGGGAGTAAGGGTGTTGTTTGAATCAAGATGTCGTTTTGTTTAGATTGTATAGTTTAGGTGAAAGTGTCTAATGGGATGTGTTATATATTTAACGTTTAATATTCCGAAACTCGAATATCTTTAAGGAAATTGAATTTAAGTCACAACATCATTGAAAAAATTTATTTGTAATTATTACCGTTCCCATCCGATTTTCAAAACAAGTCACGTTCAAGGATATATTTTTTGCGGAAGTTACATATATAAATTACAATATAATTTCATTTTTATAAAACCTCAGATATATATTTGCTATAACAACGACCTGCCCAGATGCAGGTTATCAAACCTTCTAAATTGCATATAGACTTTCAAACCATGTCCTTCTCCCATCCCTAGATATTTTTTCAGTGTTTCTTATTTTGTTAAAGTTGCTACCCCTATTAATACATAGATCACCTTGGTTTTCACTCACAATATTGGAGAGGGAATGATTCCATATGTGTTTACATTAATTATATGGATTAAATATTTAGTATTCAGACATGAGTTCATAAAGGGCGTTCTTTATTAAATAAAGAGGACTCGTGTACAAAGTTTGTGTTACTGTGTATTAGTGTTTAAAATTCGTCAACCAAAGCCAACAAATGCATCAGAGCTACTCTACTGGTAAGGAAAGGAGACGAAGCCCACGTGGCCCTCTATAAGTATGATTTACGATGCAAACACCAGGAGATTTCAACCGTGCTCATAAAATCATGCACGATAAACGGTCACTTCTATAAGAATGTTGTCCACTAGGAGGGTTTGGGGGTGCTACAAGTTGTATGACGGGACAAGGATGGTTTGGGGACCGGTTTTGTCAAGTCATCTATTAGTGTTGTTCGAGTTGGAGCATGCATTATGTCGAGTCCTAAGTGAGAGAGCTTTGAATGCTAAAAGAGGTCGGCGTATCGTAGTACCCTACGTGGAGGCCAAGGAGCGGTTGAATAAAAAGGAGTGACACGATACCTTTTTTTGTTCAACCAGGACTATGCGCCTTTGGAAATTTTCATCCGTATAAGAAATACACTAAGGGCCAGTTGTGCTAAAGGGCAGCGATACGATACCTTTTTTTGTTGAGAAAGATGTTGTTAATCTTGTTCCATTTGTCTCACGCAGTAGTGTTTGTCTGAACAAGATGTATTCAAGAATCATATCCATTGCAATATTATAAAATCCCATGACTCGTAAGTCGCAATACTTGCTAAAGATAATTATCTAAATTACAATATAATTTAACTTATATAAAACCTCCTGATATATATTTATTATAACAATGACCAGCACAAATCCAGGTTATCGGATCTTCTAAGTTACATGTAGACTAATCACATGGTGTCCTTATCCCATCCGTAGATAATTTCTTTCAATGTTTCTTATTTGTTAAAAGTTGTTACCCCTATTAATAAGTAGACTACCATTGTTTCCACTCTCAATTAGAGAGGAAAGGATTCCATATGTGTTTACATGATATTATTATGTGTATAAAATATTCAGAATATAATGCATTGCTGCAAATGCCTCACTAATTAAATAGAAAAAAAAAGAAATTTATGTTTTATGGAGAAAAAAAACCATATATTAAATTCGTTTCATAATAAATATATTCAGTATCCACGAAACTTTACAACTTAAAACTAGTGTGACTTCATCATTTATGTATCTTTTAACCAGAAACAAGTTAATAAATTATTACTTAATATATTTAAATAGACTAGCTAGCAGAAGTCAAACGAACTGGAAGCCTGCCAGATAAGTAATCTAATCTAATATGCAGTTTTTTCAACCATATGCAGCAGGCAACTCACCATGTACAGATGAGAAGTTGAGCTAACATTCCAATTTCTATACCAGTTTCAACCAACTTGTCTACTTATCACCACTACCCCCATATCACGTACTCTATATAAATCAACTTAATACATGGTTGGATATTCATCCTCAAGCCAACTTAAAATATTTTCCTAGCTTCATACTGCTCTAATCTCCTCCTTTTATTACATCAATGGCCTGTTACAAGGTTAGTTTGTTCATCATGATATTGCTGGCTGTCACTTTAGTATCAACCGGCGGTGGAAAACGCCTTGCAGAGGCACGTAATCTTTTGGAGGTTCCCGATCTTCCTAAGCCGACACTTCCAGAGATTCCAAAGCCTACACTTCCGGAGCTTCCAAAGCCTACCATTCCTGAGATTCCCAAGCCTATACTTCCCGAGGTTCCAAAGCCTGAGGTCCCTGTGGTTCCAAAGCCTGAAGTTCCTGAGCTTCCAAAGCCTACCATTCCTGAGATTCCCAAGCCTACACTTCCGAGGTTCCAAAGGCTGAGGTCCCTGTGGTTACAAAGCCTGAAGTTCCAGAGCTTCCAAAGCCTACTATTCCTGAGATTCCCAAGCCTGCACTTCCTGAGGTTCCAAAGCCCGAGGTCCCTGTGGTTCAAAAGCCAGAAGTTCCTGAGCTTCCAAAGCCCACCATTCCCGAGTTTCCCAAGCCTACATTTCCTGAAATTCCAAAGCCAGAGCTTCCAACTCTTCCGAAACACGAAGTACCAAAGGTTCCAGAAGTCCATGACCTGCCTAAACACACCATTCCTGAGTTGCCCAAGGACTTTCCTATTCCTTCCCTACCTCATCCATAGAGAACTGCTTTTGTGATCCCTTGTATAATTTTTACTTCACTAAACCTGCTGCTAAGATTCTCATCATTTCCAGCTTTCCCATTGTTTCATTGTATGTGATTTATATATCAATTTCCTGTTTCATTAGCATACTATATAAATGTATTGTTGAATCACTTTTGAGTTCAAGTAGGTATTATTGTTGGTCAAGCGGCTTATGTGTTGTGCATGATCACCATAATTCCATCCATGGTCCTGTACGATTCAAATCATCAGAAACAAATCAATATTAAATACACATGTATGATGTTTATGAAAATCAAGAAGTAAATAATAAATTGGCAAGTCAATGATGGTCACCGACTTGGTGTCCTTATGCCATCTAATCCGATACTTTACACTGAGATGCATCAGATCATAGCATTTCATTCCACATCATATAAGTTAAGTTTCCAGACTTAACATTTAAAGCCTGAAACACGCGTGACATCTGCGCAAGACGAAGACGAAATTGAAAGATTGTTTTTTGTTAACGTATACCTTATATTTAATAGTTTGTATAGGAACTCATTTATTGTTTTAACTGTGTTGATTATAATTTGTTGTGTTTTACGGGTTTTCAATTTCAATTGATAAAGGTAGATATTTGATTGGAAAATTTGGGGAAAAGTGTTAAAAGTAACAACTCCCTTGTTGCTAAAGGTTTTTAGTCTATTTAACTTTCATTAGAATAACTCAACAATATTTTTTCAAACCAGTCTACCGACTACATGTCGTCACTAAAGGTCTCTTTTATTTTCATTTTAATTATTTTTATTCAATATCATTGTTTTCAAAACGACCATGTCGTTGCTACTAGGTCACCTGTCCCGACGACCTTTTCTTGATGATAATATCGGTATCCTTATTCGTCTACGTCAAGTGTGTAAAGAAATTGATCTTATCCAGAGATGTTGTGGTTCTGGTTCGGATACTAGTTTGTTTGAATCAATTGATAACTATATTATGGTTAATATAGAATGAGTAAAGATAAAATGAATGAATGAAAAATGTTAAAACTGATCTCAATGAATGTTAGGGTTTACAAATATGGTGTTTAGATATATAGGGTTAAGTTCACGTACAAAGTGCCTTATCGTACAAAAGGCATGAAAAAGCCAAAAAACACGATGGCATTTTCGTAATTATTTGTTCGTATGGTAATTTTTAAAATTACTCTAAAATTATCTTTTGGGATAATTTTATAAAATGATCTTGTAGAGTAATTATCAAAATTACTCTACAAAAGTGTATCAGAATTACTTTAAAAATTACTTTGAATTAAAAGTACTCTACAAGTTTATCAAAATTACTCTGCAATTTATTAAACAACATACAATTCTGAATTACTCTACAGGATCATTTTTATAATAATTACGATTATCTCCAAAATTATCTAACAAGATCAATATTACCATACAAGATCAAAATTACCCTACAAAAACGTTTTACAAAATTACCCAACAAGATCATTTGTAGGGTAATTTTGATAATTACCCTACAAGATCATTTGTAGAGACTTTTGTCTTTAAGAAGATGATTATGGTACACTAATTTAGTCTTTAATTAGACTAATTTTGAGTTTATTAAGTCTAATTTGTGTTTGCGATAATTCCTACGATCAAAATCCAATAAATGTGATCATAAAGAAGTCGGAATGTTGATTTTTTAAACGAGTAGGGGGTTGTTCGGGTTAAGCAGGTTCGATTATGAAGAAGGTGATACCACGTCCTTGTCGTTGGAAGTTCTAATTATATCGTTTGGTATGGGTTCAAACAACACTAAATGTCTTTTGGGCCTTCAGTCCTTGTCATTTGGGCCTTCAGGCCTTGTCATTTGGGATATAGCTTGGGACATGGAGGGTGTCGTTTGGTTGTGGGAAGGTGGGGTTTGGGGTTGTCGTTTGGGAGTAAGGGTGTTGTTTGAATCAAGATGTCGTTTTGTTTAGATTGTATAGTTTAGGTGAAGGTGTCTAATGGGATGTGTTATATATTTAACATTTAATTACGAAATTAATATTCCGAGATATCGTTAAGGTAATTGAATTTAAGTCACAACATCATTGAAAAAATTTATTTGTAATTATTACCGTTCCCATACGATTTTCAAAACAAGTCACGTTCAAGGATATATTTTTGGCAGATGTTACATATATAAATTACAATATAATTTCATTTTTATAAAACCTCCAATTATATATATTTGCTATAACAACGACCTGCCCAGATGCAGGTTATCAAACCTTCTAAATTGCATATAGACTTTCAAACCATGTCCTTCTCCCATCCCTATATATTTTTTCAGTGTTTCTTATTTGTTAAAGTTGCTACCCCTATTAATACATAGATCACCATGGTTTTCACTCACAATATTGGAGAGGGAATGATTCCATATGTGTTTACATTAATTATATGGATTAAATATTTAGTATTCCGACATGAGTTCATAAAGGGCGTTCTTTATTAAATAAAGAGGACTCGTGTACAAAGTTTGTGTTACTGTGTATTAGTGTTTAAAATTCGTCAACCAAAGCCAACAAATGCATCAGAGCTACTCTACGGGTAAGGAAAGGAGATGAAGCCCACGTGGCCCTCTATAAGTATGATTTACGATGCAAACACCAGGTGATTTCAACCGTGCTCATAAAATCACGCACGATAAACGGTCACTTCTATAAGAATGTTGTCCACTAGGAGGGTTTGGGGGTGCTACAAGTTGTATGACGGGACAAGGGTGGTTTGGGGACAGGTTTTCTCTAGTCATCTATTAGTGTTGTTCCAGTTGGAGCATGCATTATGTCGAGTCCTATGTGAGCGAGCTTTGAATGCTAAAAGAGGTCGGCGTATCGTAGTACCCTACGTGGAGGCCAAGGAGCGGTTGAATAAAAAGGAGTGACACGATACCTTTTTTTGTTCAACCAGGACTATGCGCCTTTGGAAATTTTCATCCGTATAAGAAACACACTAAGGGCCAGTTGTGCTAAAGGGCAGCTATACGATACCTTTTTTTGTTGAGAAAGATGTTGTTAATCTTGTTCCATTTGTCTCACGCAGTAGTGTTTGTCTGAACAAGATGTATTCAAGAATCATATCCATTGCATTATTATAAAATCCCATGACTCGTAAGTCGCAATACTTGCTAAAGATAATTATCTAATTACAATATAATTTAACTTATATAAAACCTCCTGATATATATTTATTATAACAATGACCAGCACAAATCCAGGTTATCGGATCTTCTAAGTTACATGTAGACTTTCACATGGTGTCCTTATCCCATCCGTAGATAATTTCTTTCAATGTTTCTTATTTGTTAAAAGTTGCTACCGCTATTAATAAGTAGACTACCATTGTTTCCACTCTCAATTAGAGAGGAAAGGATTCCATATGTGTTTACATGATATTATTATGTGTATAAAATATTCAGAATATAATGCATTGCTGCAAATGCCTCACTAATTAAATAGAAAAAAAAGAAATTTATGTTTTATGGTAGAAAAAAAAACCATATATTAAATTCATTTCATAATAAATATATTCAGTATCCACGAAACTTTACAACTTAAAACTAGTGTGACTTCATCATTTATGTATCTTTTAACCAGAAACAAGTTGATAAATTATTACTTAATATATTTAAATAGACTAGCTAGCAGAAGTCAAACGAACTGGAAGCCTGCAGTTTTTTCAACCATATGCAGCAGGCAACTCACCATGTACAGATGAGAAGTTGAGCTAACATTCCAATTTCTATACCAGTTTCAACCAACTTGTCTACTTATCACCACTACCCCCATATCACGTACTCTATATAAATCAACTTAGCACATGGTTGGATATTCATCCTCAAGCCAACTTAAATATTTTCCTAGCTTCATACTGCTCTAATCTCCTCCTTTTATAACATCAATGGCCTGTTACAAGGTTAGTTCGTTCATCATGATATTGTTGGCTGTCACTTTAGTATCAACCGGCGGTGGAAAACGCCTTGCAGAGGCACGTAATCTTTTGGAGGTTCCGATCTTCCTAAGCCGACACTTCCATAGATTCCAAAGCCTACACTTCCAGAGCTTCCAAAGCCTACCATTCCTGAGATTCCAAGCCTACAATTCCGGAGGTTCCAAAGCCTGAGGTCCGAGTGGTTCCAAGCCTGAAGTTCCAGAGCTTCCAAAGCCTACCATTCCTGAGATTCCCAAGCCTATACTTCCCGAGGTTCCAAAGCCTGAGGTCCCTGTGGTTCCAAAGCCTGAAGTTCCTGAGCTTCCAAAGCCTACCATTCCTGAGATTCCCAAGCCTACACTTCCCGAGGTTCCAAAGCCTGAGGTCCCTGTGGTTACAAAGCCTGAAGTTCCAGAGCTTCCAAAGCCTACCATTCCTGAGATTCCCAAGCCTGCACTTCCTGAGGTTCCATAGCCCGAGGTCCCCGTGGTTCAAAAGCCAGAAGTTCCTGAGCTTCCAAAGCCCACCATTCCCGAGTTTCCCAAGCCTACATTTCCTGAAATTCCAAAGCCAGAGCTTCCAACTCTTCCGAAATCCTAAGTACCAAAGGTTCCAGAAGTCCATGACCTGCCTAAACCCACCATTCCTGAGTTGCCCAAGGACTTTCCTATTCCTTGTCTACCTCATCCATAGAGAACTGCTTTTGTGGTCTCTTGTATAATTTTTACTTCACTAAACCTGCTGCTAAGATTCTCATCATTTCCAGCTTTCCCATTGTTTCATTGTATGTGATTTATATATCAATTTCCTGTTTCATTAGCATACTATATAAATGTATTGTTGAATTACTTTTGAGTTCAAGTAGGTATTATTGTTGGTCAAGCAGCTTATGTGTTGTGCATGATCACCATAATTCCATCCATGGTCCTGTACGATTCAAATCATCAGAAACAAATCAATATTAAATACACATGTATGATGTTTATGAAAATCAAGAAGTAAATAATAAATTGGCAAGTCAATGATTGTCACCGACTTGGTGTCCTTATGCGATCTAATCCGATACTTTACACTGAGATGCATCAGATCATAGCATTTCATTCCACATCATATAAGTTAAGTTTCCAGACTTAACATTTAAAGCCTGAAACACGCGTGACATGTGCGCAAGACGAAGACGAAATTGAAAAGATTGTTGTTTGTTAACGTATACTTATATTTAATTGTTTGTATAGGAACTCATTTATTGTTTTAACTGTGGTTGATTATAATTTGTTGTGTTTTACGGGTTTTCAATTTCAATTGATAAAGGTAGATATTTGATTGGAAAATTTGGGGAAAAGTGTTAAAAGTAACAACACCCCTGTCGCTAAAGGTTTTTAGTCTATTTAACTTTTATTTAGAATAACCCAACAATATTTTTCAAACGCGTATTTACCGACTACATGTCCTCACTACAGGTTTCTTTTATTTTCATTTTAATTATTTTTATTCAATATCATTGTTTTCAAAACGACCATGTCGTTGCTACTAGGTCACCTGTCCCGACGACCTTTTCTTGACGATAAATCCGTATTCGTTATTCGTCTACGTCAAGTGTTTAAAGAAATTGATCGTATCCAGAGATGTGGTTCTGGTTCGGATACTAGTTTGTTTGAATCAATTGATAACTATATTATGATTAATATAGAATGAGTAAATATAAAATGAATGATTGAAAAATTTTAAAACTGATCTGAATGAATGTTAGGGTTTACAAATATGGTGCTTAGATATATAGGGTTAAGTTCACGTACAAAGTGTCTTATGGTACAAAACGTACAAAAGGCATGAAAAAGCCAAAAAACGCGGTTGCATATTATTTGCTCGTAGAGTAATTATTAAAATTACTCTAAAATGATCTTGTAAGATAATTTTGTATAATTATCTTGTAGGGTAATTATCAAAATTACTTTGAATCAAAATTACTCTACAAGTTTATCAAAATTACTTTGCAAGTTTATCAAACAACATACAATTCTGAATTACTCTACAGGATCATTTATAGAATAATTACGATAATCTCCAAAATTATCTTACAAGATCAATATTACCATACAAGATCAAAATTACCCTACAAAAACGTTTTACAAAATTACCCTACAAGATCATTTGTGGAGACTTTTGTCTTCAAGAAGATGATTATGGTACATTAATTTAGTCTTTAATTAGACTAATTATGAGTTTATTAAGTTGAATTTATGTTTGCGATAATTCCTACGATCAAAATCCAATAAATGGTTTCATAAAGAAGTCGGAAAGTTGAGTTTTAAACGAGTTGGGGTTTGTTCGGGTTAAGCAGGTTCGATTATGAAGAAGGTGATATCACGTCCTTGTCGTTGGAAGTTCAAATTATATCGTTTGGGATGGTTCAAACAACACTAAATGTCATTTGGGCCTTCAGGCCTTGTCATTTGGGATATAGCTTGGGACATGGAGGGTGTCGTTTGGTTGTGGTAAGGTGGGGTTTGGGGTTATCATTTGGGAGTAAGGGTGTTGTTTGAATCAAGATGTCATTTTGTTTAGATTGTATAGTTTAGGTGAAAGTGTCTAATGGGATGTGTTATATATTTAACGTTTTTTTCGAATATCGTTAAGGTAATTGAATTTAAGTCACCACATCGTTAAAATTTCTCATTTGTAATTGTTATGGTTCTGATCCGATGTCAAAACAAGTTGGGTTCAAGGATCATTTTTGGTGGATGTTACATGTCTAAATTACAATATAATTTCATTTATATAAAACCTCCAGATAAATATATTTGCTATATCAATGACATACCCAACTCTCAAACTTTCTAAATTGCATACAGACTTTGAAACTATGTCCTTAACCTATCCCTAGATAATTCTTTTATTGTTTCCTATTTGTTAAAGTTGCTACCCCTGTTAACACACAGATCACAATCCTTTCTACTCACAATATCGAGAGGGAATGATTCCATATGTGTTTACATTTATTATGAGGATTAAATATTTTTTACAAGAAGCTTCAAGATTTTGATTTTCCTGTGAAGACTCAAGTCATGACTCTTGTGTACCTCGATTTTTTTTTGTCAGGGGGGTCTGTTAACACGGAGATGCTGACAGCAACAGATACTTGACCTTGACTGAAGATTGATTGCTGTTGCATATTCAGCATTCGACAGCAACGGACATGTGGGAATTTGTTAGTGTCGTTTTAGTGTCCGATGTTGTGCAAATAGATTAGATTTCATTTTAATCTGATTATGTAATCGTTTGTGAACGGTCAAACGATTGTGTTTAGAATCATTCGTTTGAAGTGGTCAAACGAAAGGATTTTTCGTCTGACTTCGTGTGTTTGCAAATGTTCCAACTGAAGGTGGACATTCACATGAAGGTGAAATTCCACTAGTACACGTGAAGGTGGTGAGCCTATATATACCTCCTATTGTGTCATTTGCAAACTAAGGTTTTAGATTGGGGGTGAGACCACCACTTGGTCCCTCTAGGTTTCCATGATGTATCCTCTTTCGGTATTGTTAGGATGGCTTATTATGTGTCGGTTTGTAACGTTATGTTGTTCGAATCAATACAAGATTTTTTTTATCAATCTATAATCTTCCTTCTTTGAACAAGTCACACACTAGTCGTTGATTTCTATCCGAAACACGACCTTTCAGATCATAAAGAAGTCGGAAAGTTGACTTTTAAGCGAGTTTGGGTTGTTCGGGTTAAGCATGTTAGATTTGGAAGAAGGTGATACACCACGTCCTTCTCGTTTGGAAGTGCTAATTATATCATTTGGGACTGGGATGGGTTCAAGCAACTTTGTATGTCGTTTGGGCCTTGAGGCCTTGTCATTTAGGATATAGCTTGGGAAAGGGAGGGTGTCGTTTGGTTGTGGGAATGTGGGTTTGAGGTTGTCGTTTGGGAGTAAGGTTGTTGTTTCTATCAAGATGTCGCTTTGTTTAGGTGGTATAGTTTAGGTGAAAGTGTCGTTTAGAATCGAGTGTGTTATATATTTAACGTTTAATTACGAAATTAATATTCCGAAATATCGTTAAGGTAATTGAATTTAAGTCACAACATCATTAAAAAAAATTATTTGTAATTATTACCATTCCCATCCGATTTTCAAAACAAGTCACGTTCAAGGATCTATTTTTGGCGGATGTTACATATATAAACTACAATATAATTTCATTTTATAAAACCTCCAGATATGTATTTGGATATATATTTGCTATAACAACGACCTGCCCAGATGCAGGTTATCAAACCTTCTAAATTGCATATAGACTTTCAAACCATGTCCTTCTCCCATCCCTAGATATTTTTTCAGTGTTTCTTATTTGTTAAAGTTGCTATTAATACATAGATCATCATGGTTTTCACTCACAATATTGGAGAGGGAATGATTCCATATGTGTTTACATTAATTATATGGATTAAATATTTAGTATTCAGACATGAGTTCTTAAAGGGCGTTCTTTATTAAATAAAGAGGACTCGTGTACAAAGTTTGTGTTACTATGTATTAGTGTTTAAAATTCGTCAACCAAAGCCAACAAATGCATCAGAGCTACTCTACTGGTAAGGAAAGGAGACGAAGCCCACATGGCCCTCTATAAGTTTAATTTACGATGCAAACACCAGGTGATTTCAACCGTGTTCATAAAATCACGCACGATAAACGGTCTAGTTGTGACCACAACACTTCTATAAGAATGTTGTCCACTAGGAGGGTTTGGGGTGCTACAAGTTGTATGACGGACAAGGGTGGTTTGGGTGCAGGTTTTGTCAAGTCATCTATTAGTGTTGTTTGAGTTGGAGCATGCATTATGTCGAGTCCTAAGTGAGCGAGCTTTGAATGCTAAAAGAGGTCGGCGTATCGTAGTACCCTACGTGGAGGCCAAGGAGCGGTTGAATAAAAAGGAGTGACACGATACCTATTTTTGTTCAACCAGGACTATGCGCCTTTGGAAATTTTCATCCGTATAAGAAATACACTAAGGGCCAGTTGTGCTAAAGTGCAGCGATACGATACCTTTTTGTTGAGAAAGATGTTGTTAATCTTGTTCCATTTGTCTCACGCAGTAGTGTTTGTCTGAACAAGATGTATTCAAGGATCATATCCATTGCATTATTATAAAATCCCATGACTTGTAAGTCGCAATACTTGCTAAAGATAATTATCTAAATTACAATATGATTTAACTTATATAAAACCTCCTGATATATATTTATTATAACAATGACCAGCACAAATCCAGGTTATCGGATCTTCTAAGTTACATGTAGACTAATCACTTGGTGTCCTTATCCCATCCGTAGATAATTTCTTTCAATGTTTCTTATTTGTTAAAAGTTGCTACCCCTATTAATAAGTAGACTACCATTGTTTCCACTCTCAATTAGAGAGGAAAGGATTCCATATGTGTTTACATGATATTATTATGTGTATAAAATATTCAGAATATAATGCATTGCTGCAAATGCCTCACTAATTAAATAGAAAAAAAAAGAAATTTATGTTTTATGGAGAAAAAAACCATATATTAAATTCGTTTCATAATAAATATATTCAGTATCCACGAAACTTTACAACTTAAAACTAGTGTGACTTCATCATTTATGTATCTTTTAACCAGAAACAAGTTGATAAATTATTACTTAATATATTTATATAGACTAGCTAGCAGAAGTCAAACGAACTGGAAGCCTGCCAGATAAGTAATCTAATCTAATATGCAGTTTTTTCAACCATATGCAGCAGGCAACTCACCATGTACAGATGAGAAGTTGAGCTACCATTCCAATTTCTATACCAGTTTCAACCAACTTGTCTACTTATCACCACTACCCCCATATCACGTACTCTATATAAATCAACTTAACACATGGTTGGATATTCATCCTCAAGCCAACTTAAAATATTTTCCTAGCTTCATACTGCTCTAATCTCCTCCTTTTATAACATCAATGGCCTGTTACAAGGTTAGTTCGTTCATCATGATATTGCTGGCTGTCACTTTAGTATCAACCGGCGGTGGAAAACGCCTTGCAGAGGCACGTAATCTTTTGGAGGTTCCCGATCTTCCTAAGCCAACACTTCCAGAGATTCAAAAGCCTACACTTCCGGAGCTTCCAAAGCCTACCATTCCTGAGTTTCCCAAGCCTACAATTCCCGAGGTTCCAAAGCCTGAGGTCCCAGTGGTTCCAAAGCCTGAAGTTCCAGATCTTCCAAAGCCTACCATTCCTGAGATTCCCAAGCCTATAATTCCCGAGGTTCCAAAGCCTGAGGTCCCTGTGGTTCCAAAGCCTGAAGTTCCTGAGCTTCCAAAGCCTACCATTCCTGAGATTCCCAAGCCTACACTTCCCGAGGTTCCAAAGCCTGAGGTCCCTGTGGTTACCAAGCCTGAAGTTCCAGAGCTTCCAAAGCCTACCATTCCTGAGATTCCCAAGCCTGTACTTCCTGAGGTTCCAAAGCCCGAGGTCCCCGTGGTTCAAAAGCCAGAAGTTCCTGAGCTTCCAAAGCCCACCATTCCAGAGTTTCCCAAGCCTACATTTCCTGCAATTCCAAAGCCAGAGCTTCCAAATCTTCCGAAACCCGAAGTACTAAAGGTTCCAGAAGTCCATGACCTGCCTAAACCCACCATTCCTGAGTTGCCCAAGGACTTTCCTATTCCTTCCCTACCTCATCCATAGAGAACTGCTTTTGTGATCCCTTGTATAATTTTTACTTCACTAAACCTGCTGCTAAGATTCTCATCATTTCCAGCTTTCCCATTGTTTCATTGTATGTGATTTATATATCAATTTCCTGTTTCATTAGCATACTATATAAATGTATTGTTGAATCACTTTTGAGTTCAAGTAGGTATTATTGTTGGTCAAGTGGCTTATGTGTTGTGCATGATCACCATAATTCCATCCATGGTCCTGTACGATTCAAATCATCAGAAACAAATCAATATTAAATACACATGTATGATGTTTATGAAAATCAAGAAGTAAATAATAAATTGGCAAGTCAATGATGGTCACCGACTTGGTGTCCTTATGCCATCTAATCCGATACTTTTCACTGAGAAGCATCAGATCATAGCATTTAATTCCACATCATATAAGTTAAGTTTCCAGACTTAACATTTAAAGCCTGAAACACGCGTGACATCTGCGCAAGACGAAGACGAAATTGAAAAGATTTTTGTTTGTTAACGTATACCTTATATTTAATTGTTTGTATAGGAACTCATTTATTGTTTTAACTGTGTTGATTATTATTTGTTGTGTTTTACGGGTTTTCAATTTCAATTGATAAAGGTAGACATTTGATTGGAAAATTTGGGGAAAGGTGTTAAAAGTAACAACACCCTTGTCGCTAAAGGTTTTTAGTCTATTTAACTTTTATTTAGAATAACTCAACAATATTTTTTCAAATGAGTCTTTACCGACTACATGTCGTCACTAAAGGTCTCTTTTATTTTCATTTTAATTATTATTATTCAATATCATTGTTTTCAAAACGACCATGTCGTTGCTACTAGATCATCTGTCCCAACGACCTTTTCTTGATGATAATATCGGTATTCGTTATTCGTCTACGTCAAGTGTGTAAAGAAATTGATCTTATCCAGAGATGTTGTGGTTCTGGTTCGGATACTAGTTTGTTTAAATCAATTGATAACTATATTATGGTTAATATAGAATGAGTAAAGATAAAATGAATGAATGAAAAATGTTAAAACTGATCTGAATGAATGTTAGGGGTTACAAATATGGTGTTTAGATATATAGGGTTAAGTTCACGTACAAAGTGCCTTATTGTACAAAAGGCATGAAAAAGCCAAAAACGGGTGGCATTTTCGTAATTATTTGCTCGTATGGAAATTATTATAATTACTCTAAAATGATCTTGTAGGATAATTTTGTAAAATGATCATGTAGGGTAATTATCAAAATTACTCTATAAAAGTGTATCAAAATTACTTTAAATTAAAATTACTATACAAGTTTATCAAAATTACTCTGCAATTTATTAAACAACATACAATTCTGAATTACTCTACAGGATCATTTGTAGAATAATTACGATTATCTCCAAAATTATCTTACAACATCAAAATTACCCTACAAAAACGTTTTACAAAATTACCCTACAAGATCACTTGTAGGGTAATTTTGGTAATTACCCTACAAGATCATTTGTAGAGACTTTTGTCTTCAAGAAGATGATTATGGTACATTAATTTAGTCTTTAATTAGACTAATTATGAGTTTATTAAGTCTAATTTGTGTTTGAGATAATTCCTACGATCAAAATCCAATAAATGGGATCATAAAGAAGTCTGAAAGTTGAGTTTTAAACGAGTTGGGGATTTTTCGGGTTAAGCAGGTTCGATTATGAAGAAGGTGATACCACGTCCTTGTCGTTGGAAGTTCTAATTATATCGTTTGGTATGGGTTGAAACAACACTAAATGTCATTTGGGCCTTCAGGCCTTGTCATTTGGGCCTTCAAGCCTTGTCATTTGGGATATAGCTTGGGACATGGAGGGTGTCGTTTGGTTGTGGGAAGGTGGGGTTTGGGGTTGTCGTTTGGGAGTAAGGGTGTTGTTTGAATCAAGATGTCGTTTTGTTTAGATTGTATAGTTTAGGTGAAAGTGTCTAATGGGATGTGTTATATATTTAACGTTTAATATTCCGAAACTCGAATATCTTTAAGGAAATTGAATTTAAGTCACAACATCATTGAAAAATTTTATTTGTAATTATTACCGTTCCCATCCGATTTTCAAAACAAGTCACGTTCAAGGATATATTTTTGGCGGATGTTACATATATAAATTACAATATAATTTCATTTTTATAAAACCTCCAGATATATATTTGCTATAACAACGACCTGCCCAGATGCAGGTTATCAAACCTTCTAAATTGCATATAGACTTTCAAACCATGTCCTTCTCCCATCCCTATATATTTTTTCAGTGTTTCTTATTTTGTTAAAGTTGCTACCCCTATTAATACATAGATCACCTTGGTTTTCACTCACAATATTGGAGAGGGAATGATTCCACATGTGTTTACATTAATTATATGGATTAAATATTTAGTATTCAGACATGAGTTCATAAAGGGCGTTCTTTATTAAATAAAGAGGACTCGTGTACAAAGTTTGTGTTACTGTGTATTAGTGTTTAAAATTCGTCAACCAAAGCCAACAAATGCATCAGAGCTACTCTACTGGTAAGGAAAGGAGACGAAGCCCACGTGGCCCTCTATAAGTATGATTTACGATGCAAACACCAGGTGATTTCAACCGTGCTCATAAAATCACGCACGATAAACGGTCACTTCTATAAGAATGTTGTCCACTAGGAGGGTTTGGGGGTGCTACAAGTTGTATGACGGGACAAGGATGGTTTGGGGACAGGTTTTGTCAAGTCATCTATTAGTGTTGTTCGAGTTGGAGCATGCATTATGTCGAGTCCTAAGTGAGCGAGCTTTGAATGCTAAAAGAGGTCGGCGTATCGTAGTACCCTACGTGGAGGCCAAGGAGCGGTTGAATAAAAAGGAGTGACACGATACCTTTTTTTGTTCAACCAGGACTATGCGCCTTTGGAAATTTTCATCCGTATAAGAAATACACTAAGGGCCAGTTGTGCTAAAGGGCAGCGATACGATACCTTTTTTTGTTGAGAAAGATGTTGTTAATCTTGTTCCATTTGTCTCACGCAGTAGTGTTTGTCTGAACAAGATGTATTCAAGAATCATATCCATTGCAATATTATAAAATCCCATGACTCGTAAGTCACAATACTTGCTAAAGATAATTATCTAAATTACAATATAATTTAACTTATATAAAACCTCCTGATATATATTTATTATAACAATGACCAGCACAAATCCAGGTTATCGGATCTTCTAAGTTACATGTAGACTAATCACATGGTGTCCTTATCCCATCCGTAGATAATTTCTTTCAATGTTTCTTATTTGTTAAAAGTTGTTACCCCTATTAATAAGTAGACTACCATTGTTTCCACTCTCAATTAGAGAGGAAAGGATTCCATATGTGTTTACATGATATTATTATGTGTATAAAATATTCAGAATATAATGCATTGCTGCAAATGCCTCACTAATTAAATAGAAAAAAAAAAGAAATTTATGTTTTATGGAGAAAAAAAACCATATATTAAATTCGTTTCATAATAAATATATTCAGTATCCACGAAACTTTACAACTTAAAACTAGTGTGACTTCATCATTTATGTATCTTTTAACCAGAAACAAGTTAATAAATTATTACTTAATATATTTAAATAGACTAGCTAGCAGAAGTCAAACGAACTGGAAGCCTGCCAGATAAGTAATCTAATCTAATATGCAGTTTTTTCAACCATATGCAGCAGGCAACTCACCATGTACAGATGAGAAGTTGAGCTAACATTCCAATTTCTATACCAGTTTCAACCAACTTGTCTACTTATCACCACTACCCCCATATCACGTACTCTATATAAATCAACTTAATACATGGTTGGATATTCATCCTCAAGCCAACTTAAAATATTTTCCTAGCTTCATACTGCTCTAATCTCCTCCTTTTATTACATCAATGGCCTGTTACAAGGTTAGTTCGTTCATCATGATATTGCTGGCTGTCACTTTAGTATCAACCGGCGGTGGAAAACGCCTTGCAGAGGCACGTAATCTTTTGGAGGTTCCCGATCTTCCTAAGCCGACACTTCCAGAGATTCCAAAGCCTACACTTCCGGAGCTTCCAAAGCCTACCATTCCTGAGATTCCCAAGCCTATACTTCCCGAGGTTCCAAAGCCTGAGGTCCCTGTGGTTCCAAAGCCTGAAGTTCCTGAGCTTCCAAAGCCTACCATTCCTGAGATTCCCAAGCCTACACTTCCCGAGGTTCCAAAGGCTGAGGTCCCTGTGGTTACAAAGCCTGAAGTTCCAGAGCTTCCAAAGCCTACTATTCCTGAGATTCCCAAGCCTGCACTTCCTGAGGTTCCAAAGCCCGAGGTCCCTGTGGTTCAAAAGCCAGAAGTTCCTGAGCTTCCAAAGCCCACCATTCCCGAGTTTCCCAAGCCTACATTTCCTGAAATTCCAAAGCCAGAGCTTCCAACTCTTCCGAAACCCGAAGTACCAAAGGTTCCAGAAGTCCATGACCTGCCTAAACACACCATTCCTGAGTTGCCCAAGGACTTTCCTATTCCTTCCCTACCTCATCCATAGAGAACTGCTTTTGTGATCCCTTGTATAATTTTTACTTCACTAAACCTGCTGCTAAGATTCTCATCATTTCCAGCTTTCCCATTGTTTCATTGTATGTGATTTATATATCAATTTCCTGTTTCATTAGCATACTATATAAATGTATTGTTGAATCACTTTTGAGTTCAAGTAGGTATTATTGTTGGTCAAGCGGCTTATGTGTTGTGCATGATCACCATAATTCCATCCATGGTCCTGTACGATTCAAATCATCAGAAACAAATCAATATTAAATACACATGTATGATGTTTATGAAAATCAAGAAGTAAATAATAAATTGGCAAGTCAATGATGGTCACCGACTTGGTGTCCTTATGCCATCTAATCCGATACTTTACACTGAGATGCATCAGATCATAGCATTTCATTCCACATCATATAAGTTAAGTTTCCAGACTTAACATTTAAAGCCTGAAACACGCGTGACATCTGCGCAAGACGAAGACGAAATTGAAAGATTGTTTTTTTGTTAACGTATACCTTATATTTAATAGTTTGTATAGGAACTCATTTATTGTTTTAACTGTGTTGATTATAATTTGTTGTGTTTTACGGGTTTTCAATTTCAATTGATAAAGGTAGATATTTGATTGGAAAATTTGGGGAAAAGTGTTAAAAGTAACAACTCCCTTGTTGCTAAAGGTTTTTAGTCTATTTAACTTTCATTAGAATAACTCAACAATATTTTTTCAAACCAGTCTACCGACTACATGTCGTCACTAAAGGTCTCTTTTATTTTCATTTTAATTATTTTTATTCAATATCATTGTTTTCAAAACGACCATGTCGTTGCTACTAGGTCACCTGTCCCGACGACCTTTTCTTGATGATAATATCGGTATCCTTATTCGTCTACGTCAAGTGTGTAAAGAAATTGATCTTATCCAGAGATGTTGTGGTTCTGGTTCGGATACTAGTTTGTTTGAATCAATTGATAACTATATTATGGTTAATATAGAATGAGTAAAGATAAAATGAATGAATGAAAAATGTTAAAACTGATCTCAATGAATGTTAGGGTTTACAAATATGGTGTTTAGATATATAGGGTTAAGTTCACGTACAAAGTGCCTTATCGTACAAAAGGCATGAAAAAGCCAAAAAACACGATGGCATTTTCGTAATTATTTGTTCGTATGGTAATTTTTAAAATTACTCTAAAATTATCTTTTGGGATAATTTTATAAAATGATCTTGTAGAGTAATTATCAAAATTACTCTACAAAAGTGTATCAGAATTACTTTAAAAATTACTTTGAATTAAAAGTACTCTACAAGTTTATCAAAATTACTCTGCAATTTATTAAACAACATACAATTCTGAATTACTCTACAGGATCATTTTTATAATAATTACGATTATCTCCAAAATTATCTAACAAGATCAATATTACCATACAAGATCAAAATTACCCTACAAAAACGTTTTACAAAATTACCCAACAAGATCATTTGTAGGGTAATTTTGATAATTACCCTACAAGATCATTTGTAGAGACTTTTGTCTTTAAGAAGATGATTATGGTACACTAATTTAGTCTTTAATTAGACTAATTTTGAGTTTATTAAGTCTAATTTGTGTTTGCGATAATTCCTACGATCAAAATCCAATAAATGTGATCATAAAGAAGTCGGAATGTTGATTTTTAAACGAGTAGGGGGTTGTTCGGGTTAAGCAGGTTCGATTATGAAGAAGGTGATACCACGTCCTTGTCGTTGGAAGTTCTAATTATATCGTTTGGTATGGGTTCAAACAACACTTAATGTCTTTTGGGCCTTCAGTCCTTGTCATTTGGGCCTTCAGGCCTTGTCATTTGGGATATAGCTTGGGACATGGAGGGTGTCGTTTGGTTGTGGGAAGGTGGGGTTTGGGGTTGTCGTTTGGGAGTAAGGGTGTTGTTTGAATCAAGATGTCGTTTTGTTTAGATTGTATAGTTTAGGTGAAGGTGTCTAATGGGATGTGTTATATATTTAACATTTAATTACGAAATTAATATTCCGAGATATCGTTAAGGTAATTGAATTTAAGTCACAACATCATTGAAAAAATTTATTTGTAATTATTACCGTTCCCATACGATTTTCAAAACAAGTCACGTTCAAGGATATATTTTTGGCAGATGTTACATATATAAATTACAATATAATTTCATTTTTATAAAACCTCCAATTATATATATTTGCTATAACAACGACCTGCCCAGATGCAGGTTATCAAACCTTCTAAATTGCATATAGACTTTCAAACCATGTCCTTCTCCCATCCCTATATATTTTTTCAGTGTTTCTTATTTGTTAAAGTTGCTACCCCTATTAATACATAGATCACCATGGTTTTCACTCACAATATTGGAGAGGGAATGATTCCATATGTGTTTACATTAATTATATGGATTAAATATTTAGTATTCCGACATGAGTTCATAAAGGGCGTTCTTTATTAAATAAAGAGGACTCGTGTACAAAGTTTGTGTTACTGTGTATTAGTGTTTAAAATTCGTCAACCAAAGCCAACAAATGCATCAGAGCTACTCTACGGGTAAGGAAAGGAGATGAAGCCCACGTGGCCCTCTATAAGTATGATTTACGATGCAAACACCAGGTGATTTCAACCGTGCTCATAAAATCACGCACGATAAACGGTCACTTCTATAAGAATGTTGTCCACTAGGAGGGTTTGGGGGTGCTACAAGTTGTATGACGGGACAAGGGTGGTTTGGGGACAGGTTTTCTCTAGTCATCTATTAGTGTTGTTCTAGTTGGAGCATGCATTATGTCGAGTCCTATGTGAGCGAGCTTTGAATGCTAAAAGAGGTCGGCGTATCGTAGTACCCTACGTGGAGGCCAAGGAGCGGTTGAATAAAAAGGAGTGACACGATACCTTTTTTTGTTCAACCAGGACTATGCGCCTTTGGAAATTTTCATCCGTATAAGAAACACACTAAGGGCCAGTTGTGCTAAAGGGCAGCTATACGATACCTTTTTTTGTTGAGAAAGATGTTGTTAATCTTGTTCCATTTGTCTCACGCAGTAGTGTTTGTCTGAACAAGATGTATTCAAGAATCATATCCATTGCATTATTATAAAATCCCATGACTCGTAAGTCGCAATACTTGCTAAAGATAATTATCTAATTACAATATAATTTAACTTATATAAAACCTCCTGATATATATTTATTATAACAATGACCAGCACAAATCCAGGTTATCGGATCTTCTAAGTTACATGTAGACTTTCACATGGTGTCCTTATCCCATCCGTAGATAATTTCTTTCAATGTTTCTTATTTGTTAAAAGTTGCTACCGCTATTAATAAGTAGACTACCATTGTTTCCACTCTCAATTAGAGAGGAAAGGATTCCATATGTGTTTACATGATATTATTATGTGTATAAAATATTCAGAATATAATGCATTGCTGCAAATGCCTCACTAATTAAATAGAAAAAAAAGAAATTTATGTTTTATGGTAGAAAAAAAAACCATATATTAAATTCATTTCATAATAAATATATTCAGTATCCACGAAACTTTACAACTTAAAACTAGTGTGACTTCATCATTTATGTATCTTTTAACCAGAAACAAGTTGATAAATTATTACTTAATATATTTAAATAGACTAGCTAGCAGAAGTCAAACGAACTGGAAGCCTGCAGTTTTTTCAACCATATGCAGCAGGCAACTCACCATGTACAGATGAGAAGTTGAGCTAACATTCCAATTTCTATACCAGTTTCAACCAACTTGTCTACTTATCACCACTACCCCCATATCACGTACTCTATATAAATCAACTTAGCACATGGTTGGATATTCATCCTCAAGCCAACTTAAATATTTTCCTAGCTTCATACTGCTCTAATCTCCTCCTTTTATAACATCAATGGCCTGTTACAAGGTTAGTTCGTTCATCATGATATTGTTGGCTGTCACTTTAGTATCAACCGGCGGTGGAAAACGCCTTGCAGAGGCACGTAATCTTTTGGAGGTTCCCGATCTTCCTAAGCCGACACTTCCATAGATTCCAAAGCCTACACTTCCAGAGCTTCCAAAGCCTACCATTCCTGAGATTCCCAAGCCTACAATTCCGGAGGTTCCAAAGCCTGAGGTCCGAGTGGTTCCAAAGCCTGAAGTTCCAGAGCTTCCAAAGCCTACCATTCCTGAGATTCCCAAGCCTATACTTCCCGAGGTTCCAAAGCCTGAGGTCCCTGTGGTTCCAAAGCCTGAAGTTCCTGAGCTTCCAAAGCCTACCATTCCTGAGATTCCCAAGCCTACACTTCCCGAGGTTCCAAAGCCTGAGGTCCCTGTGGTTACAAAGCCTGAAGTTCCAGAGCTTCCAAAGCCTACCATTCCTGAGATTCCCAAGCCTGCACTTCCTGAGGTTCCATAGCCCGAGGTCCCCGTGGTTCAAAAGCCAGAAGTTCCTGAGCTTCCAAAGCCCACCATTCCCGAGTTTCCCAAGCCTACATTTCCTGAAATTCCAAAGCCAGAGCTTCCAACTCTTCCGAAATCCTAAGTACCAAAGGTTCCAGAAGTCCATGACCTGCCTAAACCCACCATTCCTGAGTTGCCCAAGGACTTTCCTATTCCTTGTCTACCTCATCCATAGAGAACTGCTTTTGTGGTCTCTTGTATAATTTTTACTTCACTAAACCTGCTGCTAAGATTCTCATCATTTCCAGCTTTCCCATTGTTTCATTGTATGTGATTTATATATCAATTTCCTGTTTCATTAGCATACTATATAAATGTATTGTTGAATTACTTTTGAGTTCAAGTAGGTATTATTGTTGGTCAAGCAGCTTATGTGTTGTGCATGATCACCATAATTCCATCCATGGTCCTGTACGATTCAAATCATCAGAAACAAATCAATATTAAATACACATGTATGATGTTTATGAAAATCAAGAAGTAAATAATAAATTGGCAAGTCAATGATTGTCACCGACTTGGTGTCCTTATGCGATCTAATCCGATACTTTACACTGAGATGCATCAGATCATAGCATTTCATTCCACATCATATAAGTTAAGTTTCCAGACTTAACATTTAAAGCCTGAAACACGCGTGACATGTGCGCAAGACGAAGACGAAATTGAAAAGATTGTTGTTTGTTAACGTATACTTATATTTAATTGTTTGTATAGGAACTCATTTATTGTTTTAACTGTGGTTGATTATAATTTGTTGTGTTTTACGGGTTTTCAATTTCAATTGATAAAGGTAGATATTTGATTGGAAAATTTGGGGAAAAGTGTTAAAAGTAACAACACCCCTGTCGCTAAAGGTTTTTAGTCTATTTAACTTTTATTTAGAATAACCCAACAATATTTTTCAAACGCGTATTTACCGACTACATGTCCTCACTACAGGTTTCTTTTATTTTCATTTTAATTATTTTTATTCAATATCATTGTTTTCAAAACGACCATGTCGTTGCTACTAGGTCACCTGTCCCGACGACCTTTTCTTGACGATAAGATCCGTATTCGTTATTCGTCTACGTCAAGTGTTTAAAGAAATTGATCGTATCCAGAGATGTGGTTCTGGTTCGGATACTAGTTTGTTTGAATCAATTGATAACTATATTATGATTAATATAGAATGAGTAAATATAAAATGAATGATTGAAAAATTTTAAAACTGATCTGAATGAATGTTAGGGTTTACAAATATGGTGCTTAGATATATAGGGTTAAGTTCACGTACAAAGTGTCTTATGGTACAAAACGTACAAAAGGCATGAAAAAGCCAAAAACGCGGTTGCATATTATTTGCTCGTAGAGTAATTATTAAAATTACTCTAAAATGATCTTGTAAGATAATTTTGTATAATTATCTTGTAGGGTAATTATCAAAATTACTTTGAATCAAAATTACTCTACAAGTTTATCAAAATTACTTTGCAAGTTTATCAAACAACATACAATTCTGAATTACTCTACAGGATCATTTATAGAATAATTACGATAATCTCCAAAATTATCTTACAAGATCAATATTACCATACAAGATCAAAATTACCCTACAAAAACGTTTTACAAAATTACCCTACAAGATCATTTGTGGAGACTTTTGTCTTCAAGAAGATGATTATGGTACATTAATTTAGTCTTTAATTAGACTAATTATGAGTTTATTAAGTTGAATTTATGTTTGCGATAATTCCTACGATCAAAATCCAATAAATGGTTTCATAAAGAAGTCGGAAAGTTGAGTTTTAAACGAGTTGGGGTTTGTTGGGTTAAGCAGGTTCGATTATGAAGAAGGTGATACCACGTCCTTGTCGTTGGAAGTTCAAATTATATCGTTTGGGATGGTTCAAACAACACTAAATGTCATTTGGGCCTTCAGGCCTTGTCATTTGGGATATAGCTTGGGACATGGAGGGTGTCGTTTGGTTGTGGTAAGGTGGGGTTTGGGGTTATCATTTGGGAGTAAGGGTGTTGTTTGAATCAAGATGTCATTTTGTTTAGATTGTATAGTTTAGGTGAAAGTGTCTAATGGGATGTGTTATATATTTAACGTTTTTTTTCGAATATCGTTAAGGTAATTGAATTTAAGTCACCACATCGTTAAAATTTCTCATTTGTAATTGTTATGGTTCTGATCCGATGTCAAAACAAGTTGGGTTCAAGGATCATTTTTGGTGGATGTTACATGTCTAAATTACAATATAATTTCATTTATATAAAACCTCCAGATAAATATATTTGCTATATCAATGACATACCCAACTCTCAAACTTTCTAAATTGCATACAGACTTTGAAACTATGTCCTTAACCTATCCCTAGATAATTCTTTTATGTGTTTCCTATTTGTTAAAGTTGCTACCCCTGTTAACACACAGATCACAATCCTTTCTACTCACAATATCGGAGAGGGAATGATTCCATATGTGTTTACATTTATTATGAGGATTAAATATTTTTTACAAGAAGCTTCAAGATTTTGATTTTCCTGTGAAGACTCAAGTCATGACTCTGTGTACCTCGATTTTTTTTTGTCAGGGGGGTCTGTTAACACGGAGATGCTGACAGCAACAGATACTTGACCTTGACTGAAGATTGATTGCTGTTGCATATTCAGCATTCGACAGCAACGGACATGTGGGAATTTGTTAGTGTCGTTTTAGTGTCCGATGTTGTGCAAATAGATTAGATTTCATTTTAATCTGATTATGTAATCGTTTGTGAACGGTCAAACGATTGTGTTTAGAATCATTCGTTTGAAGTGGTCAAACGAAAGGATTTTTCGTCTGACTTCGTGTGTTTGCAAATGTTCCAACTGAAGGTGGACATTCACATGAAGGTGAAATTCCACTAGTACACGTGAAGGTGGTGAGCCTATATATACCTCCTATTGTGTCATTTGCAAACTAAGGTTTTAGATTGGGGGTGAGACCACCACTTGGTCCCTCTAGGTTTCCATGATGTATCCTCTTTCGGTATTGTTAGGATGGCTTATTATGTGTCGGTTTGTAACGTTATGTTGTTCGAATCAATACAAGATTTTTTTTATCAATCTATAATCTTCCTTCTTTGAACAAGTCACACACTAGTCGTTGATTTCTATCCGAAACACGACCTTTCAGATCATAAAGAAGTCGGAAAAGTTGACTTTTAAGCGAGTTTGGGTTGTTCGGGTTAAGCATGTTAGATTTGGAAGAAGGTGATACACCACGTCCTTCTCGTTTGGAAGTGCTAATTATATCATTTGGGACTGGGATGGGTTCAAGCAACTTTGTATGTCGTTTGGGCCTTGAGGCCTTGTTATTTAGGATATAGCTTGGGAAAGGGAGGGTGTCGTTTGGTTGTGGGAATGTGGGTTTGAGGTTGTCGTTTGGGAGTAAGGTTGTTGTTTCTATCAAGATGTCGCTTTGTTTAGGTGGTATAGTTTAGGTGAAAGTGTCGTTTAGAATCGAGTGTGTTATATATTTAACGTTTAATTACGAAATTAATATTCCGAAATATCGTTAAGGTAATTGAATTTAAGTCACAACATCATTAAAAAAAATTATTTGTAATTATTACCGTTCCCATCCGATTTTCAAAACAAGTCACGTTCAAGGATCTATTTTTGGCGGATGTTACATATATAAACTACAATATAATTTCATTTTATAAAACCTCCAGATATGTATTTGGATATATATTTGCTATAACAACGACCTGCCCAGATGCAGGTTATCAAACCTTCTAAATTGCATATAGACTTTCAAACCATGTCCTTCTCCCATCCCTAGATATTTTTTCAGTGTTTCTTATTTGTTAAAGTTGCTATTAATACATAGATCATCATGGTTTTCACTCACAATATTGGAGAGGGAATGATTCCATATGTGTTTACATTAATTATATGGATTAAATATTTAGTATTCAGACATGAGTTCTTAAAGGGCGTTCTTTATTAAATAAAGAGGACTCGTGTACAAAGTTTGTGTTACTATGTATTAGTGTTTAAAATTCGTCAACCAAAGCCAACAAATGCATCAGAGCTACTCTACTGGTAAGGAAAGGAGACGAAGCCCACATGGCCCTCTATAAGTTTAATTTACGATGCAAACACCAGGTGATTTCAACCGTGTTCATAAAATCACGCACGATAAACGGTCTAGTTGTGACCACAACACTTCTATAAGAAATGTTGTCCACTAGGAGGGTTTGGGGGTGCTACAAGTTGTATGACGGGACAAGGGTGGTTTGGGTACAGGTTTTGTCAAGTCATCTATTAGTGTTGTTTGAGTTGGAGCATGCATTATGTCGAGTCCTAAGTGAGCGAGCTTTGAATGCTAAAAGAGGTCGGCGTATCGTAGTACCCTACGTGGAGGCCAAGGAGCGGTTGAATAAAAAGGAGTGACACGATACCTATTTTTGTTCAACCAGGACTATGCGCCTTTGGAAATTTTCATCCGTATAAGAAATACACTAAGGGCCAGTTGTGCTAAAGGGCAGCGATACGATACCTTTTTGTTGAGAAAGATGTTGTTAATCTTGTTCCATTTGTCTCACGCAGTAGTGTTTGTCTGAACAAGATGTATTCAAGGATCATATCCATTGCATTATTATAAAATCCCATGACTTGTAAGTCGCAATACTTCTAAGCATGTATACAGGATCATATTTGCTAAAGGTAATTATCTAAATTACATATAATTTTACTTATATAAAACCTCCTGATATATATTTATTAAACAATGACCAGCCCAAATCCAGGTTATCGGATCTTCTAAGTTACATGTAGACATTCACATGGTGTCCTTATCCCATCCGTAGATAATTTCTTTCAATGTTTCTTATTTGTTAAAAGTTGCTACCCCTATTAATAAGTAGACTACCATTGTTTCCACTCTCAATTAGAGAGGAAAGGATTGTTGGAACAATCGGATCGAGCAAACAACACAAACACGAAGATTTATGTAACTAATCACTAGTTATGAACTCTATATTATTATGAACAAAGACCACACATTACAAAGACCCTAAACCATCTATATATACTAAACAATACTTGATCACCAAGTAATAAAACCTATCCTAACTATATCATGACACCTAATTAAATAATTGCATAATCCCTATAATTAAGTAACTAGATAAACATTAATTAAAATCACTAACTAATCCAGATTAATCCAACATTCTCCCCTTAGTCTTGATTTTGTGCCTCCTAGATCTTGAATTCCCAACAAGACCCGTCTTTGATCCATAGACCCGTTCACGATCCTAGACTTCTTGCATCCGACAATAAGAATCATTATTTCCTTTTCATGCCCTCTTGGCAACCTCGTTTCTTGCTTCTTATCAAGCCCATTAGTTTCGATTATCATCATGATAATCACTATCATGATCATCTCCCCCGTATCGAACCGTATCACACAGGTTCCTTGGTATCTAAATATCTTCTCGATCACAGCTTCACACTGTAATATACTTCTTTCAGTTGTTGATCTATCACTGATCACAACTTTGCCTTAGTTACCAATCAATCTATCACAGATTGACAGTCGTCTTCTTTATCGGTATCACACCGCACTTGTCTTTCACCGGTATCCAGTGGTGAAGCTTGCCATCGAAAACCAGGGGGCGAAAACATATATAACCAAAAATTTCTATAGAACCGAGGGGGGGCGAAAACGTATATCTCTAAAAATTTCTATACGAAAAATACATACGTAACACTACTGACCGAAAAGATTTGATGAAAAACGAAGGCAATGCCTTGTGCAAAATAGTTGTAAAACGTTGTTGAACATCATTGTAGTTGAAATCGGGTTGATTCTTACTTAGGAAACAAAGGGTTTCGGGTTTGAGAGCGTTGAGCGAACTTACAACAAGTTCAAATGAGAGAATAGAGCTGGGTATTTATAGGACAAGGCAAAAGGTGAGCTGGTGGAGTCAAGTTCGGCCGAACTTACATGAATTTCATGCAAGTTCACGTGAACTTGTGAAGATTTCAAGAGTCACTAGTCAAGTTCGGCCGAACTTGTACATAATTGTACAAATTCGAGCGAACTTGAGGTTATATGAAGGAACTGAGTTTTGGCCAGCCAAGTTGGCCGAACTTGGGGTTACCAAGTTTGAGCGAACTTAACCCAATTGTTGGGTTCTCTTCGTTTATTTCGCGTTAAATGTTCGTTTGGCAGTTCGGTTCGTATTAGTTAGTTATATTAAGTGTTATAAGTGAAGCGTTAAGCGTTATAATTAATACAATAGTGCGATTTAGCGATTCGAGTGTGCGAGGGCGATGCGATAGCGAGCGTAATCATAACCATAAACACACATAACACATAAATAACATAAATCATATAATTAACTGCGAGTTGCGATGCGATGAGATTAGCGATGCGATTTAATAAGTGATTAGATGCGATGTAACATACATAATTGTAATTAATTAACATAAACTTTTCTTATAACGAATCTCGAGATTTACAAAGGATAGATACAATTGACAATAAACGAAAGATAACAACAAAAATTCTAAGTTGTTACAAGAACTAGTACTGAGTTGCAGTGGAATATTATTTGTTTTCGGCCTCCTTGTAACGAGTCGGAATGGGATCAATGGGCTGGGCTGATGAGGATGTTAAATGAGTTGAGCTTCGTGATGGGGTAGACACTTGGGCTTGGAAATCAAATGAAAATAAAAAGTTTACTGTGGCAGCTGTTCGTGATCACATCTTGAGACGTTCAATGACGATTGAAGAGGAACGGAAGCACTAGAATCGGTGTGCTCCGCTGAAGGTAAATCTTTTTACATGGAGGGTAGGGTTGGGAAGGATCTCGTAAAGGAGGAGCTAGCTAAGAGAGGTGTTGTAGCCGCAATTCATAATACGGTTTGTCCTAGGTGTAATGATTATGTAGAGACAGTGGAGCACTTGGTTTGTAGTCATACAATGTCAAAGTGGATCTGGTGGAATGTTCTTGCTTGGGTTAAGCTCCCGGTAACTGACGAGTTCGCTTCGACAAATGAAGCTTTGAAATACATTGAAGGGAGGAATGGTTCAAACATTTGGAAGCAGGTGATAAATTTGATTTTTCAGAAAACTATATGGCACATATGGAGGGTGCGTAACGAGAAGGATTCAGAAATATCCAAGTTTCCGGAAACGTGGTGGTAGATGAGATTAAGGCTGACTCGTTCCTTTGGTTAAGGTGTCGGTCGAAATTTGATAAATTGGATTGGGGTAGATGGGTGGACTTTAATGTTCGAGACATTATTAAATAGTTTCTAGGGTGGGTGGGGCTTGTTTTTGTTGTTTGGTTGTAGTTGTATGGTTTTTTTGGGTTTTTACGGTATATGCTGGCCCTATTCTATAAATCATAGAATCCCGCTTTTCAAAAAAAATTATAAAAGTTATAATACAAACAATTGACTCAACATATAAGGATATTGGTTCAAACTACAAACTGATAAAAAGAGCTGGTTCGAATGGCCCACCTAACTCGATCAGTTTGGTTTATCATTAACCAACCATAAACGAGGTACTTCTCATTACTTGATCACACTATTTGAAACACATTGAAATCCCTGTATAAAAGGCAAATGTCAAACGACCATGGGAGGCTCTAAGGAGGGGTAATGTGGGGGCTCGCACAAGACACGTTTTCTTCAAGGGGCACAAATATTTGTAAAAGTTTATGGTTATATATAGATGCGAATGATTGTCTGCTAAAACTTAAGCGATTTTCTTTTGTATCTAACGTGCTCAAAGTGAAAAAGAAATATAAAAAATTGATAGGTTGATTCTTGATTTACAAGGAAATATATGATAGGTTGATTTGTGGTTAGTTTTTAGCCTATTACTGTATGTCATACATTCATTCTAATACCGTAACCAACACCACCATCACCAATGCTGACCGACTCCCGATCCTCCTTCACCGTCAACCAATACAATCAACCACAATCATAGTTGTCATAAACAGAGCAGAAAGGTCGGCTAGTTGGAGACCATGGTCAGATCTCTTCTGTGATCATATGTCTCTTATCGCACTCTCTCTCTCTCTCTCTCTCTAATTTGATTTCATCTCTCTAGATTTCTTGAAATGGAAAGTGTAAAATGTGTGGGGGTGGTTTCTTTGGGAAGAAGATAAGGCGGAGATAAATGGTTGTTGTTGGTGCACTTATGTCTAATGCTTGTGTCTTTGTATGAGTCTGTATGTATAGGTAGTATGTACGTATGTTTAATGTTTAAGTCTAATTTTGAAATGTTTGTAAATAGGACTCGTATGTGCAGGAGTCCTACGACCGTATGAGTATGCTCAAGAGCCGGAGTCATACGCATGGACTAGAGTTTATAAATAGACTAGTCCGTGCGCATGAGCTCATAATTTCAACTTTGCAAAGCTTTTTGAAAGGTATATAAAAGAAAGGTTATGCTGCCAAAATTTCTATGAAAGAGATATATTAATGAAATCAAGTGTTTACTAGTTCAATATATGGATTCTACACTTACATTCGATTAGTAGATTTTTGAACTTGTGCTAATCAAGCCTTTTCAAGAGTTCTACACGTCAAAACCAGACCTACAGGTGGTATTAAATTAGGAAAAAGGATATCTACTTGTGATACGCTTAGATTGTGAAGATGTCGGTTGAAAAGGTAATATTTTTTCACATTTTACACGAATTCACGGTCAAAAACTCTCAAATTTCTTCTCACGTCTTCTTTATTCGTTTTTGAACATCATGTCAGAAGATATCATCTAAATTGTCAAAAAAACTAGGAAAAATGGTTCCACATGCAGGACCTTGATCACACGAAGGAGTCTCATGCGAGAACTCCTACACGTGTTTGAGTCCGCGCGCACGAGTCTTGCATTTGAAGGTCATCTTTTTGGGTCCTACGCTTACTTGGTCATCCTTTTAAGTGGTTCTGCATTTGGAGTCGTGCGTTTGGAAGTGTTTTGTGTTTTTGAAAAATTTTCTAAGGCATGGATTCAGATATGTTGAATGCTTTTGCTATGGTCTTCTTGCACATGATTCTCACAAAAAAATGCATTGTAAATATTTTTTAGTTTTGTTTAGTTATTTTACTTATAAAAAACAAAAGGATTTTCTTTTTAAAAGACTTCTATATTGAACTGACAGTTTGTTGTTTTTGCATATCCAGATAAAATAATGGTTTATTTTAATGTCAGAAAGACTAATGGCTTTTCAAGATACTTGCTTGTGTTTCTAAACAGATTGATGCAGTACAGTATAGATTGAGACTAAAGTGCAGAAGTATAGAAATGCATGATAGGATCCTTCTACTACATTACAGAGAGATAATGGAAGAGTTGGAGTTCACTTGCATAACCAAAGATTGCTAGTTCACAGATCTATAACGAATTAAATTTTTGGAGATTGGAAGCATCAGCTAAAGAGTGTTGCTAACAGAAGCTATTGAAGCTGAAGCTATCCAAAGACCAAAAAGACTTCAAGATGTTTGAATACAAAGTTACACTATGAAGCTATTGTCAGGGGGGGTCAGTTGGTGCATATTCTGGAGACAACACTTTAATAATTTAATTACTTAGACTTTAGATATTTGTAGTAGGCTTACCATTATTGGTTAGTGAGTTTATTATTGTAATGGGCTTGGAGAATGGTCTAGCCCCGTTAGAAGCCTAGTTCGCAAACATGTGGTATATAAACATGTTTTGTGATTAGGGTTTAGGCCTTAGAGATTACTAGGAAAAAAAGAACTAAGAGAAACGTCCTTCGGCAATGTGGCTAAAAAGATGAAGAAGTGGGCAGAAGATAAGAGGCGACATGTTGATTTTCAAGTCGGAGACCATGTTATGGTGAAACTTCTACCTCAAAAATTCAAGTCACTAAGTGTAGGAACGTCCACGAACAGCTCGTGAACCTAAATTTGTTATCTGTTGTCCGATTAGGCGGAAACTAATGACAAGTTAATCAAATAACAAGAATTACTCATTTAAAGGTTGTTTTCATTGATCTAAAGTTCAATACATTCGAGAACCGGATCCGACAGAGCTTCGCCGTCTCTGTGCCAAAATCTCTGAAGTTACAAATGAAATCACCAAGACATCTATTTATAGACTTGCAAGTTCGCTGGTGGGAGAGTGAAGTTCGCCCGAACTTGACCTAGTCAAGTTCGGCCGAACTTGACATCATCACAACCATTTCCAGCGAACTTGGCCTCTAAACACTTAAATACACTTTGTTTCTAACAGATTAAGCCCTATTCGCTCAGACTCGATACATAATGACGTTAATGACGAAGGCAGCAGACATATGCACCAACAGACTCCCCCTTGGATGTTGTCGTAGTCATCTTGATGTAAACATCCTTTTGATATATGCACCAACAGAGAGACATCCTCTCTTTGGATATTGCCATAGTCATCCTTGACATTTAAAATCTTCTGAGTCTTCCAAACTTTTTAGTTCTTGAATAAACTTTAACGTATTGATCTTCAATCTCCATCTTTTTCTTCAAATTATCTTGATAAAACTTTTAAGTTCCATGCTCCTCCTTTGCTGTGAACTATGCTCCCCCTTGCTTTAAGCTTTACTTTAGTCACGTTTCATCCTGCTCCCCTTAAAACTTTACTTCCTGTTTCAAAGTTCTTGAGCATACTAGAACACGTTTTAAGATTTAAAACTTTGAAAATTTTATAACATTTAACAATTCAAAATTTAATCTCCATTTTAAAAACTTTTTAGTTATTCAAGTTCAACTTAATGACCTTGAAAACTCCTTACATTTAAAACCTTGACCATTCTCATGATTTTCAATCATTGAAATCCACTTAGTTGACCAAGTCCAAGTTAATGACCTTGATTAACCAATATTGTCTAACCGAGTCCAAATTAATGACCTTAGGTTGACCTGATATGAAAACAATGTTTTGTTCAATTTTAAAAGTTTCAAATTAATGAACTTTCTTTTGAACTTTTCAAAACTTACCAGACTTCAAAGATCCGTTCTCCAACATTGGCTCATTGAAAATAATGAAGAAACAAAATCTTTTTGAATTTTTGTAAGTTTATTCTAAAACACACTGAAAATCTTTTTGGTTTTATCAACTGTAAAACAGATAACTATGTACAGAACAATGTAAACTATGAACAAACATATTTACAGACATATTTTTTTTGTGAATTCGTGTCTAAGGATCATATCAGTTGATTGAGACATATCACTAGTACCGTTGACCTTTAAATGACTTTCAGTTTTAAACTCGTTTACCTAGATTGTCGATATGTTTGTCCACTTAAACTTCACCACGTTTCTCAATTGTTCCAAGATATGTTAGGTAAGAATTATGAAACTTGACTTATCTATGGTTCCCACCTCTTGAATATACTCCCGAATCCAGATTCCCTAGATTTCATCTTACATGTGAGTATAGCGTAATTGATATCTGTATCTGGGTTAATGCGAGACCTTGAGAGCTCAGGTTAGTACTACCGTACAGACAAAGAGATGAAGACTCATCTTTAAGGTGTGTTCCATTTAAGGAATCTTTTCAGCACTGCAAATGATTAGATCTTTCGATACTTTTCAAGTTTGCATGCAGTTTAGGGGTTTTAAGCATAAAGTATTATAGAAGTTCTAGACTATTGCTTCCGCAAAATCAGTGAACTTGTATAATACCCCAGATATCAACTATCTGTAAAGACCTCGTATCTCAGAATAAGGCAACCCTTCAATCAAAATTTCGGAGTACTAAGTCCATATATCCAAGATGTGTTAAACCACGAGATTAAGCAGTTGTAAAATTTAGTTATATCCCGGAAACAATCTACTGAACGTGTAAAGCCTATCGACATATCCACAGTAAGACTTGTTTATCACTTTTAAACTTTAAAAATCTTTAGCATACTGTGATAGTCCACTGATGTACTATCATTTCCTTTTTGACAACAAATTCTTTTTGTCTTTTTCATGTTTTTGTACTTTTTGGAATTTTCAATGTTTTTGAATTTTCAACTTTTTCATATGTTTTTGATTTTTCAACAATTTTTAAATTTTTCTTACTCCCCCTAAAATCAAAAACATATTTTTGGATTTTAGATTTAAAGAAATTCTTCTAAAAATGTAACAAACCAATGCGGATCCCATGACCTCGTCGTCCGATCCTTTTTTCAATCTTGTATCTGCAATTGTTTAACAAACAATCATTAGACTCATTTACCACTTGTAAAAGCAGTTTGAACATGTAAGAACTTTGAAATCAGTTTTTCTGTTCAACGGTGTGGATTTTCATAATTTGACTTTTCAAAATTTTCTTCTTAACTACTCCTCCTCAAAATGACAAAGATTTTAACATTCTAGATAAGTTCAAACAAACTGAAGCTTCCTTAATCCTGAATCATCTCTGATAAAGTGGATCTAGAAACTCCTGCTCATGAAAGTAACTACTTGAAAAAAGAAACCCAAACCTTTTTGGTTTTTGGTTTGACATGATAAGCATCATAAACACTTTCAAAGTCATCATCATATTCAAAATCATCATCAAACATATCATCTGATGTCGATTCTGAAAACGTTTTGACTTTTTCTTTCTTTGTCTGTTTGATTACTAATTCAGTTGATTTGACATTTTCAGTTTTATCAGCAACAAACTTTCCTTTCTCAGGAGACTTCTTTTTCGCAACCCAAGATTGACATGTATCTTGCTTTCTTGACATAAAACCGTGAATCATCGTTTTTGTTTAACTTTGAAGTTTCTCCTTTTTCAAAAAGAGAATTTTCAAACTTTGATTCATTTTTTGGGTTTTATTTCAGAAATATATTCATTTTTTGGGTTCACAATCTCTGGTTGCTTTTGTTTTTCATCTTTTGAAACATTTTTTCTTTGTGAAAACAAAGGCTTTAGATTTAGACACTTTCGAGCAATATGACCAATGGTATTGCATTTAAAGCATGTCCGTGTATCAGAATCATGTCCACTAGTGGGTTTTACTCCACTTGTAGACTTGGTCTTAGCCTTGTCCCGAAGTTTTTTTTCCTTTTTGAATTCATCATTTGATTGCTTACCGATCATATCTTCTTCTTGAACCGTATTTGTTCCTTACACAAACTTCATGTTTTTACCTTTGTATTCCTGGAACGTTGTCTTCGGTTTCTTCGTCGATTCATCTTCTTCATCCTCCAAACCCAAACCTGCTCTCCTGTTCTTAGGAAAATCACCACCATTCCTATGGTAGTTGTTAAAATTCCTTTTGGGTTTAGAAAAAAATTTATTTTGATTTTTCTCGAGATCATCTGACAAAACTTCCACAAGTTTAAACAATTTGTCAATTTGATCTTCTTTCACATTCCGAATAGGAAAGCTATCATTGAAATATAATCTATCAGAATCCTTAACTTTGTACATCACAACGTTAGGATCATCACTTAGATCACTTTCTGATGCTATATCGTCACTTTCTGACTGTGAATCAGAATTTTTATAGTCAGAATCATTTCCCAGCACATTTTTAACCACATTTTTTACCACCGCTTTAATGTCATCGTTTGATTTTGTAAAGTCTACATCAATGTTCTCAGGCAATTGATCTTTCATTTCTGATAAGAGAAGTAAATCAAATGCCTTTTCCACTTCATCATCTTTCTTGCAGGAATAATTTTCAAGAAATGGTGGAGGAACATTTCCGTATTCTTTATGCTTTGATTTATCAACATTTTCCTTCGATTTGATCGTAGGTAAAATGTTATCAATGACATAAGCGTTAGTAGTGTAACTTTTTAGTAATTGTCTTACTCTTTCTGTTTCTATCTTAATGTCATGAAGCTCACGTTTTGTTTCGGCAATGGTATTAATGTACATGTTAATTGCCTCTTGTTTATCAATCACTGTTGCTTTTAACATTTTTTCATTAGCAGCAAGTTCAAGATTAGTTTTTTCGACATTTTTATATTTACCTTGTATCTTGTCATAAGTTTCTTTCATGTTTCTGTAATCATAAAGAAAAGTTTCATTATGTTCAGTTAATTCTCTTATGACTTTGACCTTATCAAGGCATGGTTCACAAGGACTTGTGCACTTTGTGCAAGGTTTTTCAACCTCCACCACTTTCACAACTTCCTTTTCAGACATTCTTACCTCAGCTTTTACCTTTTCAGCCTCTGCTTTCAAAGCTTCTTGTTTTTGCATCTCAGCATAAGTTATCTCTTCTTCTTCAGTTCTCCGCATGTATGCTTCCAGAAACGTATTCTCCAAAGCAGCATCAACATACGATGTCTCTGGTTCATTTACAACCTCTGCCATCATAACCACACCAGTTTTCTTTCCGATGTATCTGTTCCAGTCAAAGCCATCTTCTTCATGATTAGCAACAAGAGCTTGTTCGGATTTCTTTGCAGATTTATCTTCTACTTCAATTTGTGTTTTCTTTGGATATGGCTTATATTGAAGAGCTTTCTTATGGTACTCATTGTTGCTTCTGAAAGCATTTTGGTTTCCACTTGCTTCTTGATTACTGCATTCGCGTTTGAAGTGTCTTTTTTGTCGACACCTGAAGCATGTGACTTTTGATTTGTCGAATCCAAGCTTGTTGCTTGAATTTCCAATGTCTCTTCCAGTGAGTGCCACGAATTTTGTAACTCTTCTGATGATGGATGCAAGGCTCCATTTAATATCCATCAGCTCCAATTCTTCTTTGTCTACCTGATCGTAATCTTCTGCTGTCATTTCTGGATTTCCGATCTTTCCAGCAACAAGACATTCATACGATTAAAGGACGGTAGCGAGAAGTGCTATGTGTTGTTTAGCCACTTTTTCTGGAAATACATTCTTCAAATTGACTGCTATGTTGCACTGGAAAACATTTGAATCAGAGCTAGCTTGACTTGTCTGATTTTGGAATGAAGAGCTTGAACTAGCACTAGAATAGCCAGAATATGGAGAGCTTTGATTCGGAGAAGAATTTGCATTTGCACTAAAAGCCATTTGAATTTTCGGGCTTTGAATCGGAGTATCTTGTATACCTCCTTTGTAATAGACACCGACATCTTGAACAACATTTGCATTCTTTGATTTAGCAATCTTCATCAATTCCATTTCATGACCTTCTAATTTGTCGATGAAAGATGATAACTTGAAATGTCTCCAAGATGGACTATTTTTCAGAATCGTCAGATATGTCGTCCATTCTCCTTCTGGAAGTGCATCGGCCAACTTCTCGATTTGTTCTTCGTTAGATCTTTTGATATCATGTCTTCGCATCTGGACCATAAGGTGACAGTATCTATCAATCATTTGCTTCATAGTTTCACCTTTGATCATCGTGAAGATTTCAAATTCTTTCTTAATTAAAGCCTTCTTGCTCTTGATCATTTCATCACTTCCTTTGAATTTATCACAAAGAGATTGTCATAATTCTTGTGAAGTTTTAAACTCTGGCAACAGTATCAAAATATCTTCCTTTACTGATTGTTGAATCAAGCTAATCATTTTCTTTTCGGAGACATAATTTGCTTTATCACCCGGTGAGAACTTGTTCAACGGAAGCTCTTGATCACGCTCATCTTTGGCCATTTGTAACCATCCTCAACTACAACCCAGCTGTCGAATTGGTTTGCTTGTATCCAATTCACAAACTTTTCCTTCCATCCTTCAAACTCATCTATACTCATTAGCTTCGACGGTTTCTGAGTAGTACCCATTTCATTGTCGATATTCATTTGATTCGCCGCAAGAGTATTAGCATTTGATGAAGAAGCCATTTGAGAAACGAACACATTGTGAAAATCCTCCATCTTGACAACCTGGAGACTTATCTGAAAATATGATCCAAAACACTTGGAAATTGATTAGCAACAGACAAATTTAGCACGATCGGTACGTTAAAAACGTTTAAAATTTTTCCGAAAACAATTTTTTCCTGGATATATCTTTAAAATCGTCTCGTCGATACGATTCTAACGATATATGTTCGTGACGTTTTTCGGGATTTTCATGGTTTTTTTAGGAACCTTAGACAAGTCCGGGCGAACTTGTCAAAGACTTATCAAGTTCGTCGAACTTGATGTGGAATTTGAGAAAAATTACACTTCGAGCGAACTTGTGTAAGGTTTCAAAACAAACACTTAAGTTCGGTCGAACTTAGGTAATATTTCAATGAGTTTGTCAAGTTATGGCGAACTTGTGAATAAAGTTCAATGAGATTCGATCAAGTTCGGTCGAACTTAACCAAAACTATTGAAATATCCTTCAAGTTCGAGCGAACTTCTCACAAAAACCTTGAAAAACCTATCAAGTGATTTTCATCAAGTTCGGTCATCAAGTTCGGTCGAACTTGATGTTAAGTTCGGCCAAAACTTGTTCCAAAAACATGGTTTTTCCAACTTTTTGATATCAATTTGATTGAATTTGATGTCCAAACTCTCAGAGGTTTGTTAATAGTGTGTTTTACATGACATATTCAAAAATCACCCATTTTTTACCATGAAATCATCAAATATGTGAAAATATTAAGAAAAAAGATAGAATGGGGATGAAATAGAGAGATTCTTGTCTTGATTCCAGCAAATTTAGGCATCCAGGCTCTGATACCACTTGTAGGAACGTCCACGAACAGCTCGGAAACCTAAATTTGTTATCTATTGTCCGATTAGGCGGAAACTAATGACAGGTTAATCAAATAACAAAAATTACTCATTTAAAGGTTGTTTTCATTGATCTAAAGTTCAATACATTCGAGAACCGGATCCGACAGAGCTACACCGTCTCTATGCCAAAATCTCTGAAGTTACAAATGAAATCACCAAGGCACCTATTTATAGACTTGCAAGTTCGCTGGTGGGAGAGTGAAGTTCGCCCGAACTTGACCTAGTCAAGTTCGGCCGAACTTGACATCATCACAACCATTTCCAGCGAACTTGGCCTCTAAACACTTAAATACACTTTGTTTCTAACAGATTAAGCCCTATTCGCTCAGACTCGATACATAATGACGTTAATGACGAAGGCAACAGACATATGCACCAACACTAAGGAATGTGCATAGAGGACTTGTAAGAATATATGAGGGACCCTTTCTAGTAATTGCTCAGGTTGGCAAAGTTTCATACCTACTTCAATTGCCGCCTAACTTAAAGATTCCTACGGTCTTTCATGTTAGTTATCTCAAGCCTTATCATGCCGACATGGCAGACTTAGATCGTGGGTGTCTAAACGGGCACCAACAACAATTGTGACATCTTTTGATCAAGAGGTTTCTGAGGTCATGTCCGATTGAACCATCCGACATTGAGGAGTTCCAAGTTACAAGGACTACTTAATCAAGTCGGAGAATTTGTGGGATAGCGAACAACTGAAAATTCACTATGGCAGAGATCAAGAAGTACTATGAAGGCTCGACAGGGACTTCGACATACTAGGTGGGGGAGAATGTCACAGCCCGCTTAAAATTTAGATCGAGTTGTTGATTATTCGGAAATCTTCTACTATCTTCAAGGCTCCTCTTTACATAGAAAATTTTGGATACATGGTCAAAAATATCAAGAGAGATCTAGAGAATTCCAAGTAAATATCCAAGATATTTATCCTTTATTATCTAGAACTCTCTATGTAATATCAAATATATTTGTAATATTTTATTTTTAGAAATCTCTAAATTAGGAAAGATTTAGACACTTAGCCAGAAGTATAAATAGGTGATCCTTGCTAGTTTAAAAATCACCTCCAAAGTTGTAATAAAAGCTTTCTTGTAAAAGAGTTATCTGAAGCAATACAAGTGTTTCTTTGTTCTAGTAATCTTTGTTCCCTTTTGTCTGAGTCATAAAAATCGAATTGCTAGTTGGTTCAAGGCAGATCTTAGCAGGAGACTAGCACACGAGTTGGGAATTTACTCACTGACATACCGCTACATTTACCTTTGAACAACATGTTCGCACCACTTCAATGTACGAACTCGCGTCCTAGGTCATTCGCACCAGTCCATGCATATCTGGCCATACACACCATTTAATTAAAGTGATATTTTCCTATATATTAATTACTATTGACTTCTATTTGTCAGCCAACATTTCAATTTTGTGGCATACTATTTGTCCAGCCATCTATCATTTTTCTAAATGGTAAAAACTAGTAACACCATCAAAATCTAGATAAAAAAAACACTCATGATGAAATATAGATAAAAACTACAGTATACTCAGAATTTTGTAAAACTTTAAAGAAACAGGTGAACAGCGTCACTCTATGTATAAAATAAAAATAAAAACTAAACTGAGGCTAGGGAACTTTGATAACATGTACATTTGTGCTTCAATCACTTGTATATTACTATTTACAACTCGATTTTAAGTAAAATTTATATCTATATGTTTGATAAAAATAAGCTCGTCATGACGGCGTACTCGGATTTTTTTAAAGCATCGTATCTCAAAACTTATAAGCGAAAAACAACCATATGGCAAGCTTTGGTTAGAGTTGTGACACATGCAAGTCAAATAAGATTTAATGTAGCTAAACATTGAATTTTAATGATATACAGTTATAAAGCTTTGTTAGAGTTCTGACTCACATAAAAGTCAATATAAGATTTAGCTATAGAATTTTTTAAAGCATCGTATCTCAAAACTTATAAGCGAAAAACAACCACATGGCAAGCTTTGGTTAGAGTTGTGACTCACATGCAAGTCAAATAAGATTTAATGTAGCTAAACATTGAATTTTAATGATCTACAGTTATAAAGCTTTGTTAGAGTTCTGACTCACATAAAAGTCAATATAAGATTTAGTATAGCTAAACATTGCATTTTAATATATAGGTATAATTATTTTTGTGTTTTCTTTTTTTCTATTTATAGTCATCGAGAGGTTTGTTGTTTCTGCTCATGTTTTTAAAACATTTAAGCTGGGCCAATTGGGCCAATGGATTTTAAATTTGAGTTTGGGTCAAATGGTTTTAAAGTTTAGTAAATGAGGATATGATATGTTATCTTTTAAGGTTTAAAAACATGGCCTATTATTACTCTTTTCTAGCAAATTAGGATTAGGTATACATGGCCGATTATTACTCTTTTTCTAGCAAATTAGGATTAGGTATATGATTTTATTAATTTAATATATAAATGTATATATTTGTTATTTAACTTAGGGTTTGTTTGTTTACGTCTTAATGAGGCTTTTAATGGTTCAGACCTCTTACTGGTTCAGCACTTAATGGTTCAGACTGTTTGTTTCGCGAGCAGATGTCTGAATGGTTAAGGTATTTGCCTCTAAATGGTGAAGTATTATACTAAGTCTGAATGGTTAAGACCTTAAATCTGAACTGGTAAGATATTTGACTCTGAATGGTTAAGCATTATACTAGCTCTTAACGGTTCAGACATCTTACTGGTTCAGCACTTAATAGTTCAGACCTCTTAATGGTTCAGCACTTAATCATTCAAAAGTTGCCAAACAGCCCCATACATTTTAGAATTAACAAGGATGGTCCTTATAATTTATTAAAATTACTTATATAATTACAGAATCATCACAACGTGCGGATCTAAATACTAGCTACCAAAGTTTGATCGGATGGTCAGTTTTTTTTTGTGGGTCAACTTTGAAATGTTATTTTTGTTTATTTTCTCTACTAATAGCGATGCCAAAACTTAGGGCTGGCATAACGGGTCAACCTGATCTATTAAGACACGAACACGATAAGACACGAACCCGAAACACATAAACACGAACATGACACAAAATCTTATCGTGTCAGTTTTTCGAAACACGAACCTGTTAATAAACAGGTTACATGAAATGGCCTGTTAAGACACGAAAAAGTTACCAACATATCATACGACCTGTCTAAGACACGAATACGACCTGCTAAGACACAAACACGACCTGTTAAGACACGAACATCACCTGTTAAGACACGAACACGACCTGTTTAAGACACGAACACGACCCAATTGGGGAAGCTATGAACCGAATTGGGAATCTTTGTGAGAGAGATTTAAGATTAGGGTTTGAATTGTGGAAAAAGACCGTATGTGTTTGTGTATAATTCATCCCAGGTCCCACGACTGATGACCCCATGTCCACACTCACGTATAATATTTTTTTTAATTTTTAATTATTAACATGTACTTAACGTGTCTTAACAGGTTAACAGGTTTTAACCTCTTTAGACATAAACCTGTTAAGGTCTTATCGTGTCGACATGTTTAGACACGAAACCTGTTAAGGTCAAACATGAAACATGATAACTTTGTGTAGGTTCGTGTCGTGTTATCGTTTTCGTGTCAAAATTGCCAGCCCTACCAAAACTAACCAAAACAGAGTCAACTTTATAAATGGCTAGGATTTCACTAAACATTCACGCTATAAGTTGCATTAGTGAAAATTTCATAAGCTGACAGTTTTTACAAAACCTAACATGTTCACCAAGTGTTTTTAACGACTAATTATTGTTAACCAATAATTGTCAAGAATAAATCATTCTTTTCATAATTAATCATCTATGTCATTCATTGGGTTTGATTTACATACACCCAAAAAGATTGGATTAGACCCGGTCCCCTATAGCCTAATCGTAGTAGATAGTTCATATGTTTGGGTATTGGGGTTTAGAGAGGGTAGTTAAAGCTTTTTATAGAGTCCTTTCTCTTTCAACTATTTTTTAGTTTGAATAGTGTACTTTAACTAAATAGATCTTCGCATCAAGTTCTTCTAATGCGTAATTTTATAAGTCGTAATCAGCTCAAGATCAACTTGTTAACAGGAAGAACTTGTTGCAATGTTAGGAGATGTTAGAAGGAAGTTACCATATCCTTTATTTGACATTAAAGTCATAGATCAAAATCATCAAAATATCCTTGGATATTAGAAGTAGGGTTAACCTATACTACAAAGAGGTTTAAAAATAAGAAGGGTAAGAAGTCACTATAGAGTGATAAATTGAGAAATCAAGTGTGAAGGGAAATTTTGTCCAAAAATTAAAAAGAATATGCACATGCAAGTCAAATGTTATCCCCCCCCCCTAATTTTTTAAATGTCTGTAATTTTTTTTATACGTCATTTGTTTTAAAAAAAATCATACCATAAAATCGAGCGTTTTTATTTTTAATATGATTACCCTATTGTTATAGTTTTAAAAAAAATAAAAACCCAATTGTGTATCACACCATGGACATAACATAAAATACAATTAGTATCAAACTAAAAACACAATGAAAAGTAAACCAAAAACACAATCGATGACAACAGATAAAAAACACAATGAACAATAAACTAAAACAAATGGATATAACGTAAAACACAATGAGTATCAAACCAAAACGAAATGGAAAGTATACTAAAAACACAATTGATGACGACAGATAAAAGACACAATGGTCAATAGATAAAAGACACAAAGGACAACAACCAGAAAACACAATGAACAACATAATAAAAACACAAGGAACAACAAACTAAAAACACAATGAACAACAGATTAAAACACAAATGACAACAAAACAAAAACATAATAGACAACATGTTAAAACACAATGGATAGCAGACTAAACACAATGACACAATATATACAAAACTCACCCACTTGAAAAACACAATAATAAAAACCAATAACACAATGTATATAAAACCCAAACATAATACCATCTTCATTGTGTTATAAATTGTGTGATAAGTTTTAATACAAACACAATGGTCAGAACCCAAATTAACATTATGTTATAAGTTTTGATGATAACACAATATATAGATACCCTAGTAAAAATGTAATGATCAAAACCTAGTTGAAAGACACATTTACCTGAACCTTTAACACAATGCAAAGAAAACCTAGTAAAAAATCAAAAAAAATATTTTTATATAGCAATATTATACTTATATTAAAGATAAAAAACACTTGTTATGGTGAAATATATTGTTTTTGAAATAAAAGTATTATATGAAAAAGTTGTGGACATTTTAAATTGATGAAAGAATTGACATGTGACTTGCATTTGGAAAAAGAAGTTCAATAAATGAAAGATTCTTTTTATATTCTTTCACTATTTTATTTTCCCTAAACTAATCTCAACCCTCAAAATTTAAAACCGATAAACAAAAATCTTTATTATCCTTCTTATTTATTTTATCGTTTGTATTTGATCTTAATCCATTAAAAATAAAGTTAAAACGGTTGCTCTTTTTACATAATTACCATAATTATTTATGACCCTTGATATTATTAATTTTCATCAGTTTATTTGTAGGCTTGTCATTAACTCTATGTTTTTCTTCCAAAATATTATTCTCGTCAATATTTTTATGTTCGCTTACTTGATTAAATAAGGACTTCAAATATTGTTTTGTTCGTTATTCTCGATAGTGGTTATGAATTTTAGTCATGATCACTTTTGTTCAACTTTAGCTTATTTTTAAAACTTTTATGAATGACCAAAGTCATCCTTTTTTTATTTAAATTGACATGGAACGATGGAATTATACTTTAAGTAATCAAACTTCTAAAAGGTAATATAAAGAGTCATCAAAAGTTGAGTAATCGAGAATCCAGAATGAGCAATGAGAAATTTAAAATCATCAACCAACATAAAAAGAGTTAAAGAAATACAATTAGAAATTCAAAATCAACGATAAATAAAACAAGGAAATACATATTATTTTACCATCCATTCATTATCCAAGGTTTGGTTGTTAGAAAATAATGAGCAATCAAAAATTCAGAATCACGAAATCATAAATGTTAGAGAGCAAAAATGATTTAGAGACAATTAGAGTATTAGACAAATTTCACTGAGTTTGGGAAACCCAATGAAGACTTTGAGCGGCAATCCAAATTTTACATGACAAAAACCTCCTGTGAGTGATAATTAGAGTTTTTGCGACAAGGAGTAGAAATTGAAACTTTTGTAAGGACGATTCTAACTGACACAGTATATGATATAATATAGTATAAAAATAACATGCAACATAACAAGTGAGATAAATATTATAAAATATATATATTAAAAAAAGGAAACAACTAGGATGTGTAGAGTTTGGTTATGAAAATGATGATTACTATTCATAAAAACGAACTAAAACTCGAATACAAAACCCTAGATACTAATTTAAATTTGGATCATATACTGATAAAGAAAAGTGGACCCAGAACCAGTGACGAACTAGAAGAAACTTTTAGGGGTATCCCAAAAGATTTTACCTGGATCCGTCCCTGAGAATTCAAGGGCCCTATACAACTAGTAAAAATAGGCCATTAAATTCTTCTTTTTACAATTTAAAGCATATGTTGATTATCATTTTTTTTATTAATACGTGTACCACACACACGAGAACGTTATCAAATATTTTTTATAAAACTTTAAATGTTATTTACAGGTTCTATAAATAATATTTAGTTTATAATAAAAATCTCTTCTCAACAAAAGGAACCAAAGCTCTTCAATATTTGTTAAAGCATATAGTCTTATATGAATTTTTAATATTAGAAATTCTAGGCTTTATTACGAATAATATCTAAAATCTTCATCTTTAAATTTATGATTGGACTTATTTTTCTTATTCGTATATCCATAGAATAGATAAAACATTCATATATTCTTCATGTTTATATAATATTTCTTTACATTTAAAAACAAAGACCATTTAATAAATCATGTACTTAAAAAAACTATCTTAATCATTTTTCAAGTATTATTATGTATTTAAAAAGAACTATTTTAATCTTTTTTTCAAGTATTATTATGTATTTAAAAAGAACTATTTTAATCTTTTTTTCAAGTATTATTTTCACTTTTAAATTTTTTCTTAGTTTAAAAAATAACCACAGTACAATTTGCAAAAGGTGTTGGTGCAAATAATTTTTCAAAGAATCTTTTATGCAGGTAAATTCGTAATTGATAAATAAACAAAGTAAAAAAAACAATTAAGTAATGTTTACAATAAATTGAATAAAAGGTTCATTAATTGGATATATTTCGAAACTTGACTTTTGACTATTCCAGATTTAGTATTCATTTTCATTTATTATCCCAATACTCATAATATTATATTAAATATTAGTATGAGCTCATCTTCATCCTTCTTCAAGAAAGTGTAGTTCTGCAACTCTGTAAATTTTCGTTTTCTTAAACTTCATTTCATCTTATTCTCTCTTACACACACTCAGAGGTGTCCTAACATTTGATTACGGTATCACCACAAATAAAAAGGGATATGAAATAAAAGATTGCACTACGCCAAAAAGTTGAGGGGTGTCCCGTGCTAGGGCTCACATAACACTGGTTCCGCCCCTGACCAGAACCATAAGGGTTTAAAATTTAAAACCCTTTTATCAAAGGTAAACTTCATTAAAACACACGTTGTCTCAAACTGAGACGACCAACAACAACATTACAAATATACAAATTTACACCAATCTCCTCTAAATAAGGTCGATCTTTTTGATCTAGACGTATAACACAAAAAAACCTAACTTTTTAACCTCATAGATAATATCATCTAATTTAACCGATTTATTATTAAACCTATCCTCATTCCATGTTTTCCATATGCTCCAGCAACCAATCCTGATGAGATCCTTCAAAACCTCTTTCTTTTGCCTGTTTAGATCCAAATGCTCATGAACTTCGATTAGGTCTTTGAAAGAGAACACCACAAGATTCTGACATTTGCACCAACTGCTGATGAAGGACCAAAGCATCGAGGCGAAGTAGCAAGCTGTGAAGGTATGCACGACACTCTCTTCTCCTTCTTCACAAAGCCCGCAAACCGTGTTACTGTCCCCAATGTTCCTCTTTTTCAACTCTTCCATGGTCGCAATCTTGCCCATCTCCGCCCTCCATATGAAAATATTACGTTTTTTTCGGAATCCAACTACACTCCTCAGGGACATACACTTCCGATCTGATCCTATTAGCATCAACAAGCTTTTTAACTGCATTCCTGCTGAACTCCTTATCCATGGCGCCAATCCACTACATTATCTATACATCTTAAAAGAGAAAGTCGGTGGCTTTTACGCCACCGACGCCCTACCTTTCAAATTTTGACACCACAACCCCCTGTACTTTGAAATTTCATAACACCCTCATCTTTCAAACTTTGTCAACATCACCCCTCTACTTTGCTCTTTCACTATCATCCCCTCAACTTTTACACATTTACGCCATCACTCCTTTACTTTTACATGTTCACCACCACATTTTCGCCATCATTCATCTGCTTTTACAATTTGTCTTTTTTTTTACTTTGCGTTTTTACCCCTCGCATTATTACTCCATTTTTACATCCGCCCAATTTTAAAAAATTACAAGTGTAACCCCTAGACTACTACTTCTACTTTTATAAATGTCATTGCATTGTGTTTTACGAAATGTTTCAACCATAGTGTTTACACTTCGTGTCTACCTTTGTTTTAAAATTTTTTTAATTGTCTTTTACGTATTGTGTTTTGCACTTTTTTGTAATTGTCTTTTACACATTGCGTTTTATGAATCATGTATTGTCTTACTACACGTTTCCATCCGCCATCCGCCATGCGCCGTAGCAACGCGAGGCGGGCAATACCCCCTTTCATTCTTTACTACCAGAAAAACTTTTTTACGTACGTATTCTATGGTATAAATTCAATTTGTTATACGTTTCGACGTAAACTTTAATTCTTATAATATGTACGTTCATAGTTGGTTCACTTTACGACGTCAATTTTGCTTCAAACATAGTAGTCATATATAATACGTTTCATTCGACGATATAAATTAAATTTACTTTACGTTTTGACCACGTCGCAATGCGCGACGGGTAAAAGTAATATTATATTATATATTACACCTCATGACTTTGGTCCTTTCTCTTTGCAAAACACTCATTTTTACCCAATGTGTTTTCTTTTGTTATTTGTGATTTTTAAAAAGCTCTAAATTAATCACTTTTGATTACACATGTCAGTTTCTCCTTTATACACATTTAATGTTTTTTGTACTTTTCCTATGTATGAGTCAGATAACATATAATACACTATTATTGTACACTATAATTTGATTTAATTCACATTTTTATCCAATTGGTGGACAGCCGAGCGCAACAGGAGCGGAAACGACGAAGCCTATGGGCTCTCATGGTAGGAACTTAAGGAAATCATTATTAATGAGTTCTGTCCTCCGTACGAAATTCAGAGGTAGTTGACTTTTAAAAGTCAAACCGATCTATAATAGAATTAAATGGTAATTTTGATATAAAGTCCGTAAGGTGAGATAGTCTTGATAAATAATGACTAATCTAACCATCCTGCGAATGGTAAAAGGTAGTTTGACGCTTGACAAGCTAGGTGGAAGCTTGGGAAGAAGCGGGTCAAACGGAACGAATACGCGTGGAAAACATAATCGTATTTAAAGGTAAGTAAAACTTACATCTTTTAAGTAGAATACATACTTATAGTATTGGTTAAGAATGAGGTAAATTGGAATTTGAAATATGACGTTCCAACGCGAGGTGATATAAGTCGGAATAAGTGAAAAAGATAAGATACCATAAATTATGGTAAAAAGGGTTAAACGGTAAATTAGTCATGTGATGACGAATAAATAGGAGTTTTGAAACATGCCTGTGGTGTTAACCATAATGGGTGAAAATGGTAAAATGGTAATTCGGTCATGAGTTGACAAATAAATATTGAATTATAGAATGACGCCCTATGGCGTAAGCCATAATGGGTCAAACGAATTAAGAAAAGACTTTATGTAATATGATCATATGATGTAAACCAAAACGGATTAAATTGTGAGATGGTAAATATATACCATCTCATAATGATAAAATGGTAATATAGGCCAAACGGGTCAAATGGTGATGTTATCACCATTTGACAATAATAACTAACGATCGCTTGTCGAGTTTTGTGCTCACAGGGAAATAGCGTATGGTTCACGTTGCTATTAATTAGTAACTAATAGTGCAAGGTATTTAAACGGGTCAATGCTATGACCCGAGCCAGGTATGTGTAATAGGTCAAACGCTCATAGAGGACTTGAGGTCCGATGAGAGTTAAACGAGTCATGAATGAACATTGGATTACCTAAAGCAAGGTAAATCTAATAATCTAAATTGTCGACGTTATGTTCTTAGGAACATAACGATTTTAAATAAGGTTAGGGTTAAAATGTACACATTTGGCCAAAACATGCTATTGAAAGTCCTTCGTTGTAAAAAAAAGACTAGAGTTGACCAAAACGGGCTCGAATGATAAATCGAGCAAACAACCCTGAGGGTAGTTTAAAAATGAGTTTTATATGTAAGTACACCCTTTCGGTAGTGTAAAAGCAAAAGGCATAAGCCATTTTGGTTTAATGCCTCTTAACGGGTCTTTTTCGTAAATTGTCAAACCGAATGGTAGAATTCGGAAATATATGATTTATTATAACAAATCCACCACAAATAAAGTTTGGTGGAAGATAAATAGAAGTCTTAGTGTGGAAATGAGAGGTAAGGAAAGAATGAGCGAGATTTAAGCTTAAGTGCTTAAATTGTAACAACTCTGTTTTTCGTTGTTATCTTTTTAAGGTTGTAGGGATGGGCACTCGATTTACTCAGCAAACGACGCGAAAACGCAAGATTTTGGACCCGAAAACATCAAGTTCGCTCGAGAATCACCAGCTCCCTGGTCAAGTTCGACCGAACTTGCACCCAAATAGGTATAGTTCGACCGAACTTGGGTACTTTTCATCAAGTTTCTTTACAAGTTCGCCCGAACTTGTCTGGTCTCTTAAGGAACCATACAAGTTCCCCCGAACTTTCATTTTCAGTAAGACTTTCCTTGAGTTTCGCCCGAACTTGACAAGTTTCCTAAGGAAACTCCTCAAGTTCGACCGAATTTGACTCTAAACTCACCAAAACTGCATAAGTTCACTCGAACTTGTGTGTTTACACACAAGTTCGCCCGAACTTGCTTACTGCTCAACTCAAGCTTCACCGTTTCGACTTTTCGGAAGACTGATGCACTTCTATTCGTTTACAGGCTGAACCGGCAGTTCCCCGCAACTCTCCTCAGATCTCCAAAATTACCTAAACGCACCAACAGTGAGTATATTTGACCCATTTTCGCTTTAACGCACTTTTTGGGTGTTACATACGTTCCTATATCAAAATCACTTCACAAAGCAAACTGTTTATCACAAGCGAATAATCTGATTATATATGCTCAATACGTGATACTAGAAACATGTGACTAGGACTTATTTTCGTTAACTTGCCTCCTTAGCTAGTATGGTACTATAGTGTGGCTTACACCCGACGGGGTCTAGTTAGGATGGACGCGCAAGCCTTCTCACGGCAGTTAGCATGGGAAATAAGCCTATGTTAATCTGTGTGAATTGTTTCGGTGTATCATGATGTGTAGTTAGATTATTTCGCGAACGCTTTCTCGATTATGCTAGTAGTACTTAAACCGGTATGCTCACCTTTACTTAATTGTATTGACTTGTATTTTAACGTATGTAACAGGTTGAGAATTTTAGCTATGGATGCTTTGATATTGCATGCTTAGCGTAGTTTAGTTGTTTAGTTAGTTTGTTGATGTATTTCAGATTTTGAACTTATGTATGAAATCTAGGGAAATCAAATCGTTTGTTTTTATGAGAAAACTTTGGATTTTGTAATGATTATTTAGAATATTATGTTTAATAGTATGGGATGTTAAACGTTTAGTAATGTTGTGAATAATTGTTATGGAATTTTTTGAAAGAACAATCTGGTCGCCTAGTGCCACTAACCCCGGTGATTCCGCCATCGGTCGGGGTGTGACAGATTGGTATCAGAGCTAATTCCTTAGGATAATAGGTAGAATTGCTATGTTTGACCTAGTAGCATGTTTAAGTACCCGATTGACCAATCTTCGAATTAAATGAAAATGTGCCTTTCCTAAGGCTAATACAATAATACACGCTTGGAAACGCTCGCATCACACCAAACGAGTGATCAAGTTGAGAATAGGTGTGAAAACCGAGAACTCTTGACGAGATCGTTCACTCCGCGCATTCTCTCTCACGAGATATCTTCGTTGAGTTAGGAGTGACATCCAAACCTCGACGAAAATCTCCATTTCTATCTAGGAATAAAGTTGTTAAGTAAACCCGCATCTTAATAACTAATTCCGTGCTTCGATTTTCAATCTCACCAAAGTCTCGGTTACGCCGATGGTTTGGAACACGTATTAACTGGAAGGGTAAGTGTCGTTAGCCGCTTGCGGTGAGAACGTTTATCTATTAGGCCAAAGCGTGGGTCCAAATGCAAAGGGTAGTCGAATCACTTTGGCGTGTCAAATGTCTCAAAACCCCGGACACTCCCAATTGATTTAAGCCTATATCGTCGATTTACGCATCATCGAGTTTATTATTATTTATGTATTTAAAATTTTGAGAATTTTCGCTTCATTCGATTTCTGGCTTTGATGATTTATCATATCATCGATTTCTCGATTTATCATATTTACGCTCCATCGAATGTATGCACAACTCGCACAGCTCTCGTAATCTAAAACGCTAAATTAATACACCAACCAAACTAATCGCTTAACTCGCTTACGCCTATGAGGACGTGTGCCTCATACGCGGTATTATCTCGCTATTATATATCGCTTATATATCTCGCTTATATCTTGCATCTCGTATCACGCTTTGCATTGTTATTTTTAGAATGGTAAATACGTGCAAATATGTGCTTACGTGCTTATGTGTCTACGTGGATACGTGCTTACGTGTTTTATGCTTGCTTGAATAATAATAATAAATGTTTAAACATAACTCTATTATAATCAAATCTCGTCTAATCTAAATCCTTTATGTAGATGGCATCAATGGGATCTCACACTTGCCGCACCACTCAGCGCAACAACGCTGACAAACGCATCGCCTCTCTCGTAGCCAAGGAAATGGCTAAGGTGATCCCGCAAATTGTTAGCGAAATTCAAGCGGTTAGCAGCAAATCGTCTGTTGACTCCAAGAGTGATGCTCCGAAATCCCGCTTCAGCTTCAAGCAATTCAAGGCTTGCGCACCTCTAACGTTCTCTGGCACCGAAGGACCGAGTGCCATGTTCCATTGGTTTGATTGATTGAGGTTACCTTCCGCCAAAGTGGATGCCCCGAGGCACTGCGCACTATCAATGCCACCGGCGTGTTTCAGTCGAGGGCTCTCGATTGGTGGACAGCCGAGCGCAACAGGCGCGGAAACGACGAAGCCTATGGGCTCTCATGGTAGGAACTTAAGGAAACCATTATTAATGAGTTCTGTCCTCCGTACGAAATTCAGAGGTAGTTGACTTTTAAAAGTCAAACCGATCTATAATATAATTAAATGGTAATTTTGATATAAAGTCCGTAAGGTGAGATAGTCTTGATAAATAATGACTAATCTAACCATCTTGCGAATGGTAAAAGGTAGTTTGACGCTTGACAAGCTAGGTGGAAGCTTGGGAAGAAGCGGGTCAAACGGAACGAATACGCGTGGAAAACATAATCGTATTTAAAGGTAAGTAAAACTTACATCTTTTAAGTAGAATACATACTTATAGTATTGGTTAAGAATGAGGTAAATTGGAATTTGAAATATGACGCTCCAACGCGAGGTGATATGTGTCGGAATAAGTGAAAAAGATAAGATACCATAAATTATGGTAAAAAAGGTAAAACGGTAAATTAGTCATGTGATGACGAATAAATAGGAGTTTTGAAACGTGCCTGTGGTGTTAACCATAACGGGTGAAAATGGTAAAATGGTAATTCGGTCATGAGTTGACAAATAAATATTGAATTATAGAATGACGCCCAATGGCGTAAGCCATAATGGGTCAAACGAATTAAGAAAAGACTTTATGTAATATGATCATATGATGTAAACCAAAACGGATTAAATTGTGAGATGGTAAATATATACCATCTCATAATGATAAAATGGTAATATAGGCCAAAGGGTCAAATGGTAATGTTATCACCATTTGACAATAATAACTAACGATCGCTTGTCGAGTTTTGTGCTCACAGGGAAATAGCGTATGGTTCACGTTGCTATTAATTAGTAACTAATAGTGCAAGGTATTTAAACGGGTCAATGCTATGACCCGAGCCAGGTATGTGTAATAGGTCAAACGCTCATAGAGGACTTGAGGTCCGATGAGAGTTAAACGAGTCATGAATGAACATTGGATTACCTAAAGCAAGGTAAATCTAATAATCTAAATTGTAGACGTTATGTTCTTAGGAACATAACGATTTTAAATAAGGTTAAGGTTAAAATGTACACATTTGGCCAAAACATGCTATTGAAAGTCCTTCGTTGTAAAAAAAAGACTAGAGTTGACCAAAACGGCCTCGAATGATAAATCGAGCAAACAACCCTGAGGGTAGTTTAAAAATGAGTTTTATAAGTAAGTACACCCTTTCGGTAGTGTAAAAGCAAAAGGCATAAGCCATTTTGGTTTAATGCCTCTTAACGGGTCTTTTTCTTAAATTGTCAAACCGAATGGTAGAATTCGGAAATATATGATTTATTATAACAAATCCACCACAAATAAAGTTGTGGTGGAAGATAAATAGAAGTCTTAGTGTGGAAATGAGAGGTAAGGAAAGAATGAGCGAGATTTAAGCTTAAGTGCTTAAATTGTAACAACTCTGTTTTTCGTTGTTATCTTTTTAAGGTTGTAGGGATGGGCACTCGATTTACTCAGCAAACGACACGAAAACGCAAGATTTTGGACCCGAAAACATCAAGTTCGCTCGAGAATCACCAGCTCCCTGGTCAAGTTCGACCGAACTTGCACCCAAATAGGTATAGTTCGACCGAACTTGGGTACTTTTCATCAAGTTTCTTTACAAGTTCGCCCGAACTTGTCTGGTCTCTTAAGGAACCATACAAGTTCGCCCGAACTTGCATTTTCAGTAAGACTTTCCTTGGGTTTCGCCCGAACTTGACAAGTTTCCTAAGGAAACTCATCAAGTTCGACCGAATTTGACTCTAAACTCACCAAAACTGCATAACTTCGCTCGAACTTGTGTGTTTACACACAAGTTCGCCCGAACTTGCTTACTGCTCAACTCAAGCTTCACCATTTCGACTTTTCGGAAGACTGATGCACTTCTGTTCGTTTACAGGCTGTCCGGCAGTTCCCCGCAACTCTCCTCAGATCTCCAAAATTACCTAAACGCACCAACAGTGAGTATATTTGACCCATTTTCGCTTTATCGCATTTTTTGGGTGTTACATACGTTCCTATATCAAAATCACTTCACAAAGCAAACTGTTTATCACAAGCGAATAATCTGATTATATATGCTCAGCACGTGATACTAGAAACATGTGACTAGGACTTATTTTCGTTAACTTGCCTCCTTAGCTAGTATGGTACTATAGTGTGGCTTACACCCGACGGGGTCTAGTTAGGATGGACGCGCAAGCCTTCTCACGGCAGTTAGCATGGGAAATAAGCCTATGTTAATCTGTGTGAATTGTTTCGGTGTATCATGATGTGTAGTTAGATTATTTCACGAACGCTTTCTCGATTATGCTAGTAGTACTTAAACCGGTATGCTCACCTTTACTTAATTGTATTGACTTGTATTTTAACGTATGTAACAGGTTGAGGATTTTAGCTATGGATGCTTTGATGTTGCATGCTTAGCGTAGTTTAGTTGTTTAGTTAGTTTGTTGATGTATTTCAGATTTTGAACTTATGTATGAAATCTAGGGGAAATCAAACCGTTTGTTTTTATGAGAAAACTTTGGATTTTGTAATGATTATTTAGAATATTATGTTTAATAGTATGGGATGTTAAACGTTTAGTAATGTTGTGAATAATTGTTATGGAATTTTTTGAAAGAACAATCTGGTCGCCTAGTGCCACTAACCCCGGTGATTCCGCCATCGGTCGGGGTGTGACAGATTGGTATCAGAGCTAATTCCTTAGGATAATAGGTAGAATTGCCATGTTTGACCTAGTAGCATGTTTAAGTACCCGATTGACCAATCTTCGAATTAAATGAAAATGTGCCTTTCCTAAGGCTAATACAATAATACACGCTTGGAAACGCTCGCATCACACCAAACGAGTGATCAAGTTGAGAATAGGTGTGAAAACCGAGAACTCTCGACGAGATCGTTCACTCCTCGCATTCTCTCTCACGAGATATCTTCGTGGAGTTAGGAGTGACATCCAAACCTCGACGAAAATCTCCATTTCTATCTAGGAATAAAGTTGTTAAGTAAACCCGCATCTTAATAACTAATTCCGTGCTTCGATTTTCAATCTCACCAAAGTCTCGGTTACGCCGATGGTTTGGAACACGTATTAACTGGAAGGGTAAGTGTCGTTAGCCGCTTGCGGTGAGAACGTTTATCTATTAGGCCAAAGCGTGGGTCCAAATGCAAAGGGTAGTCGAATCACTTTGGCGTGTCAAATGTCTCAAAACCCCGGACACTCCCAATTGATTTAAGTCTATATCGTCGATTTACGCATCATCGAGTTTATTATTATTTATGTATTTAAAATTTTGAGAATTTTCGCTTCATTCGATTTCTGGCTTTGATGATTTATCATATCATCGATTTCTCGATTTATCACATTTACGCTCCATCGAATGTATGCACAACTCGCACAGCTCTCGTAATCTAAAACGCTAAATTAATACACCAACCAAACTAATCGCTTAACTCGCTTACGCCTATGAGGACGTGTGCTTCATACGCGGTATTATCTCGCTATTATATATCGCTTATATATCTCGCTCATATCTTGCATCTCGTATCGCGCTTTGCATTGTTATTTTTAGAATGGTAAATACGTGCAAATATGTGCTTACGTGCTTATGTGTCTACGTGGATACGTGCTTACGTGTTTTATGCTTGCTTGAATAATAATAAATGTTTAAACATAACTCTATTATAATCAAATCTCGTCTAATCTAAATCCTTTATGTAGATGGCATCAATGGATCTCACACTTGCCGCACCACTCAGCGCAACAACGCTGACAAACGCATCGCCTCTCTCGTAGCCAAGGAAATGGCTAAGGTGATCCCGCAAACTGTTAGCGAAATTCAAGCGGTTAGCAGCAAATCGTCTGTTGACTCCAAGAGTGATGCTCCGAAATCCCGCTTCAGCTTCAAGCAATTCAAGGCTTGCGCACCTCTAACGTTCTCTGGCACCGAAGGACCGAGTGCCATGTTCCATTGGTTTGATTGATTGAGGTTACCTTCCGCCAAAGTGGATGCCCCGAGGCACTGCGCACTATCAATGCCACCGGCGTGTTTCAGTCGAGGGCTCTCGATTAGTGGACAGCCGAGCGCAACAGGCGCGGAAACGACGAAGCCTATGGGCTCTCATGGTAGGAACTTAAGGAAATCATTATTAAGGAGTTCTGTCCTCCGTACGAAATTCAGAAATTGGAGAACGAGTTCTGGAACATCAAACAAGACGGTCCTGACAATGCCGGTCTTACCGTTCATTTCAAGCAGTTGAGTATCATTTGTCCCGGTCAGGTTGACATGACCGAGAAAGCAATAAGAAGTACCTCAATGCTCTCCCCGATTGCGTCGCTGACTTTGTGCAAGCAGCACGCCCTGCTACCATCGAAGAGACTTATCAGTTAGCCGCCGAAATCAACGACAAGCGTGTTCAGTCTGGTTACTTCAAGAACACCAAGGTCACAAATCAAGCAGTTACCGGATCAGCAGCTCCTCCTACCGATCAGCCCCGCGAGTCAAAGATCAGTCGCCGTGGTCGCAAGCGTGAGAACTCCAGCAAGAACTTCGCCCTCGCAGCTCCAGCGAACCCACAGCCGCTCCAATCCGCAGCATCCAACGCACCTCCTGCCAAGCGTGCGTATACTGGTCCTCACCCGATGTGCCCTAAGTGCACATATCATCATGTAGTGGGTGGCAACTGACGTTTTTGCACAAATTGCAATATCTACGGCCATTTCACAGTGAGCTACCGTACCGGCCCTCATCACCCCACTCCTCAGGCTCCAGCAGCTCCAGCTTTACCTGCTCCTCCTCCAGCCAATCAGCAAGCTCCAAAAGCACGTGTATGCTATGTTTGTGGTGATCCTAACCATTTCGTCAATGCCTGCCCGAATCGTCCAGTTAAGCAAGAGCAGCCAGCACCGCCGCCTAAGCAGCAGCCAGCACCGCCGCCTCAGCAGCAGCCAGCACAGCCACCGCAGCAGCAGCAACCACAAGCGGCGCGGGGTAGGGCTTTCAACCTCAACCACCGCCAGGCTCAGAATGACAATGTTGTCAATGGTACGTTTCTCGTTAATGGTATTTATGCTTCATGTTTATTTGATACTGGTGCCGATAATTGTTTTGTATCGTTAGAATTCGAAAAGGTTTAAAATGTAAGCGCGCCAAACTCCCAAAGACTTTCGATGTGGAAGTCACCACCGGAAGAACCGTTACCGTTAACTCCGTTTTACGTGGTTGTAATCTCGATCTCAACAACCATCTCTTCGCGATCTCTCATACCTATGCAGTTAGGTAGTTTCGATATAATAGTAGGCATGGATTTTCTTCGTGAAAATCATGCTAAAGTTGTATGCTTCGATAAAATGATTCGTTTCCATCTTCCTAATGGTAATCAACTTCATGTTTATGGTGAAACGCCCTCAAGGAAGTTGATACTTTTGTCATGTACTAGAGCACACAAATGCTTGCAAAAGCGATGTGTTGCTTTCCTCGTGCATATCCTGAACCCGGAGAAAGAAAAGAAGACTTATAAAGACGTTCCCGTTGTTTGTGAATTTCCTAAAGTCTTTCCCGACGATTTACCCGGTTTACCCCCTACTCGAGATGTTGAATTTCGTATCGATTTAGTTCCCGGAGCTACTCCCGTTGCTAAAGCTCCTTATCGCCTCGCACCATCCGAAATGCGCGAGCTATCAAGCCAACTTCAAGAGCTTCTTGATAAAGGTTTCATACGCCCGAGCACTTCGCCATGGGGTGCTCCTGTCCTTTTCATGAAAAAGAAGGATGGATCGTTCCGTTTGTGCATCGATTATCGTGAATTAACAAACTCATGATAAAGAACCGCTACCCTCTTCCTCGTATCGACGATTTGTTTGATCAACTGCAAGGTGCTACGCGTTCCTCTAAGATCGATCTTCGTTCCGGCTATCATCAGTTACGTGTGTTGGAAGAAGACATTCCGAAAACTGCCTTTCGTACCCGTTATGACCATTTCGAATTCGTGGTCATGCCTTTTGGTCTTACCAATGCACCCGTGGTTTTCATGGACTTGATGAACCGTGTGTGTAAAGCTTTCTTAGATCGTTTCGTCATTGTTTTCATCGATGATATCCTTATCTATTCGAAGTCGAGAGACGAACACGCGCGCCATCTCCGTTTAGTCCTCGAACTTCTTCAAGGAAATAGCCTTTATGCTAAGTTCTCTAAATGTGAATTCTGGCTCGAAGAAGTCCAATTTCTCGGCCACATCGTTAATAGTCAAGGAATTCACGTCGACCCTGCAAAGATTGAAGCCGTCAAGAGTTGGATTACACCGAAGAATGCTTCCGAAATCTGTTCATTTCTTGGATTGGCGGGTTATTACCATCGATTCATTGCCGACTTCTCAAAAATCGCCGTTTCGCTTACCGCTTTAACTCATAAAGACAACCTTTTGTTTGGGATTCCAAGCAAGAGGAAGCTTTTCAAACTCTTAAGCGTATGCTATGCGACGCTCCCGTCCCTCGCCTTACCCGACGGAAACGACTATTTCGTTGTTTATTGTGATGCCTCAAACCTTGGTCTTGGTTGTGTTCTCATGCAACGAGACAAGGTTATCGCGTATGCGTCTCGCCAACTCAAGATCCACGAGAAGAACTACACAACCCACGATCTCGAACTCGGTTCAGTTGTTTTTGCATTAAAGATATGGCGACACTACCTTTACGGTACTAAGTGTACGGTCTTCACCGACCATAAGAGCTTACAACATATCTTTAATAAAAAAGAACTAAACATGCGACAACGTCGATGGGTTGAACTTCTCAACGACTACGATTGTGAAATACGCTACCATCCCGGAAAAACAAACGTCGTCGCTGATGCTCTCAGTAGACGAAGCTATGTATATGGTATTCGTGACTCTCAAGCTTGTGCTAAACTGGAAACCCTCATCTGTGTCGCTCAATTCGCCTGTTTCAACGAGAATACTTTGGAAGACGAAATGAAATGTGGTGCCGAAACTCAGCTTGTATCTAAATCTGATGGTATTTACTACTATCTCAATCACATTTGGATTCCGAGTCGTGATAATCTTTGTAAGTTGCTAATGGACGAAGCTCATAAATCTCGATATTCCATTCACCCCGGTGCCGACAAGATGTACCAGGACCTTCGTCCTAAGTACTGGTGGCCGGGCATGAAAAAGGATATCGCCTTGTACGTCTCAAAGTGCTTAACTTACTCGAATGTTAAAGCCGAACATCAAAGGCCCTCTGGTTTACTCGAACAACCAGAAATCCCGATGTGGAAGTGGGAGAGTATAGTTATGGACTTCGTTACTAAACTCCCGCGTACTTCATCTGGTCACGATAGCATTTGGGTTATCGTTGATCGTCTCACTAAATCTGCGTACTTTATTGCTATACGAGAAGACTTTAAGGTCGAACGGTTAGCCCGAATCTATACCGACGAAGTTATATGTCGACACGGGACGCCTCGTGACATCATTTCTGACTGCGACGGTCGTTTTACCTCGCGTCTCTAGGAGACCTTTCAATCCTCTCTCGGTACTACACTTAATCTCAGTACCGCTTTTCACCCTCAAACCGACAGTCAGACTGAGCAAACGATCCGGACCCTCGAAGACATGCTTCGTGCGTGCATCATAGATTTCGGTGGTAACTGGGATACGCATTTACCTTTGATTGAATTCTTGTACAATAATAGTTATCATGCCAGCATTCAAATGGCTCCTGTTGAGGCACTGTATGGAAGAAAATGTCGATCGCCTATTGCATGGCACGAGATCGGAGAAGCAAAAATCACCGGTCCCGAGCTAATTCAAGAAACGACGGACAAGATACTCCAGATCAGAGACAATCTCTTGAAAGCTCGGAGTCGTCAAAAGAGTTACGCCGATAAACGCCGCAAGCCCCTACAGTTCGAGGTGAGAGATCACGTTCTCCTAAAGGTTGCACCTTGGAAGGGAGTGGTCCGCTTCGGCAAGAAAGGAAAGCTAGCACCTCGATACGTTGGTCCCTTTAAGATTCTGGAAAGGATCGGTAAAGTAGCATATCGTCTAGAATTACCGGAGGAACTTAATAATGTACATCCGACTTTCCACATGTCTAACCTCAAGAAGTGCTTAGCCGAAGAAAATCTGCATGTCCCTCTCGAAGATCTGCAAATCAACGAGACTCTCCATTTCGTGGAAAAACCGGTTGAAATCATAGATCGGGAAACCAAGAAACTCTGACGCTCTCGCATACCTATCGTGAAGGTCCGATGGGAAGGCAAACGCGGCGCCGAGTTCACTTGGGAACTCGAAAGTGATATGAAAACGAAATATCTGCATCTCTTTGTTACGGCCGCTGCCTAATTTCGGGACGAAATTCCCTAAAGTAGGGGAGACTGTAACAACTCTGTTTTTCGTTGTTATCTTTTTCATTTGTTTCCGACTTATGTATTCCCGAGATTCGAGTATAATAAAGTTTATGTTAATTAATTATGGTGTATTACGTTATTATCGCATCTAATCGCTTATTAAATCGCATCGCTAATCTCATCGTATCGCAAATCGCAGTTATTTATGTGGTTTTATATTATTTATGTGTTATGTGTGTTTGTAGTTATGTTTACGCTCGCTATCGCATCGCTCCTCGCACTCTCGAATCGCTAAATCACGCTATTATATCAATTAAAACGTTTAATATAACTATCTAATGTGAACCGAATAACCAAACGAACCCTTAACGCGAAATCAGCAAACGGAACTTTGTCACCAGGCCAAGTTCGGCCGAACTTGAGTACCACAAGTTCGCCCGAACTTGCCTGGCAACCAGGAACCCCCCTTGTTTTATCAAGTTCTTGCGAACTTGCATAAGTATATGCAAGTTCGGCCGAACTTACTCATAATTCTTCCCAAATCCATCAAGTTCGCGCGAACTTGCATGTTTTCATGCAAGTTCGGCCGAACTTGGTCTCACCAGCTCTCTTTTTGCCTTCGCCTATAAATAACAAGCTCATTTCTCTCATTTGAACCTGCTGCAAGTTCGCCCATAGCTCTCTCAACCTGAAACCTTCGTGTTCTAAGTAAGAACCAACCCGATTTCTACTACAACAACATTTATCAACGATTTACAAAGGTTTACAACGATTTTGGCACAAGGCGTAGCCTTCGTTTTGATCAAATCTCTTCTTTTACGAAAATCTTCATCTTTTTCTTCCAAAACTTATGTTTAAGATTAGATCTACACAATACAAGTTCGTTTGGTGTTAGCAGAGGCTTCCCAAACACGAGATCTGCAAGATCTCGGCTTGTAAGTTCTAGATCTGAGAAAAACCTTTCAAAATATTGATTTTTACACCATTTTCGGACTAATGACGTATGTTTCGTTCACTTTTGGGTGGAACGAGGCGTCGTCAAGCTAAGATTTCAGATCCGGAAGCACAAGGACGAAGTCGTCACTTTACACAAGCTGGACTAACCCGTACGAACCCTCCGGTTCGCCCGTATTAGCCCGAGTTTCTGTAAAATTGCTAAGTTCGCTCCAAAAAGACCTCTCAAGCCTAAGTTGAACTCAGTAGCTTAAGGTTGGAGGGATGGGCACTCAATTTCCTCAGCAAACGACGCGAAAATGCAAGATTTTGGACCCGAAAACATCAAGTTCGCTCGAGAATCACCAGCTCCCTGGTCAAGTTCGACCGAACTTGCACCCAAATGGGTCAAGTTCGACCGAACTTGGGTACTTTTCATCAAGTTTCTTTGCAAGTTCGCCCGAACTTGTCTGGTCTCTTAAGGAACCATACAAGTTCGCCCGAACTTGCATTTTCAGTAAGACTTTCCTACAAGTTCGCCCGAACTTGACAAGTTACCTAAGGAAACTCATCAAGTTCGACCGAACTTGACTCTAAACTCACCAAAACTGCATAAGTTCGCTCGAACTTGTGTGTTTACACACAACCGAACTTGCTTACTGCTCAACTCAAGCTTCACCGTTTCGGCTTTTCGGAAGACTGATGCACTTCTGTTCGTTTACAGGCTGAACCGGCAGTTCCCCGCAACTCTCCTCAAATCTCCAAATTACCTAACCGCACCAACAGGGAGTATACTTGACCCATTTTCGCTTTAACGCCCTTTTTGGGTGTTACATACGTTCCTATATCAAAATCATTTCACAAATCAAACTGTTTATCACACGCGAATAATCTGATTATATATGCTCAATACGTGATACTAGAAACATGTGACTAGGACTTATTTTCGTTAACTTGCCTCCTTAGCTAGTATAGTACTATAGTGTGGCTTACACCCGACGGGGTCTAGTTAGGATGGACGCGCAATCCTTCTCACGGCAGTTAGCATGAGAAATAAGCCTATGTTAATCTATGTGAATTGTTTCGGTGTATCATGATGTGTAGTTAGATTATTTCGCGAACGCTTTCTCGATTATGCTAGTAGTACTTAAACCGGTATGCTCACCTTTACTTAATTGTATTGACTTGTATTTTAACGTATGTAACAGGTTGAGGGTTTTAGCTATGGATGCTTAGATGTTGCATGCTTAGCGTAGTTTAGTTGTTTAGTTAGTTTGTTGATGTATTTCAGATTTTGAACTTATGTATGAAATCTAGGGGAAATCAAACTGTTTGTTTTATGAGAAAACTTTGGATTTTGTAATGATTATTTAGAATATTATGTTTAATAGTATGGGATGTTAAACGTTTAGTAATGTTGTGAATAATTGTTATGGAATTTTTTGAAAGAACAATCTGGTCGCTTAGTGCCACTAACCCCGGTGATTCCGCCATCGGTCGGAGTGTGACACAAATCCCTTAACCGGTCAAAATGAATATGCGCATAAACCGGATAATGGTTGCGTAATTCATAAAAGTTATGAATCCGGGTTAAGGATTTCGGGTTAAATATGTACACAAACATATTGCGGACATTTAGAAACAAGTTTCAAGTGAAACAGATGAAAATTGAATAAGTTACGGAAGTTTTCGTAACAAAAACGGCAAACTTGGGAAATTTTTTGCAGCTCTGAGGAGTAGCTTACTCCTTGGGAGTAGCCTACTCCTTCAACCTGCTGAAATTTCAGCAAGCCGGTAGGAGTATGCTACTCCCCAGGCGTAAGCTACTCCTGCGAGCTGCTGGAATTTGTTAAGAGCATTGGATTTTAATGGAAAATGTCTTCACCATGCCACGCGAGGGACACATCAGGCCCTCCACGACGCGCGAGGGCACTCGAACAAATAAAAAGTGTTTGTAGTTGTTTTTGACAGTTCCGCTCGATTAACTTAAACACTAATTGTTTTTGGTGTTTATAATAGGCTTTCTCAAAGGCGAGAACCGGACGGACGACCAAGCATATGAAGAGCACGAACCGAACGCAATTAATCCGCTAACTCTTTGGAGTATACCCATGGAAAAAGTGAAGCATGATAATGTGCGGAAAAGTTTTAGATATTAAATCTTAGTTATTTATAAATTGTAAACTAAGTGTTGTAACCCGTTATGTTGGTTTATCTGGGTTGTTAGTCAACTCAGATGTATAAGTTTTATTTAAATATTTATTAAAACGGGTTAGAGTGTTACAATTATATACGAAACATTAGCCAAATCAACCTATAATAATGACATAATGTCGTATATTAGAGATTTAATCACGTAATAAAGTATAAACTATCAAGTTTTTATTATTAATCTTTATAATCACGTAATAAGCATAATTGTAATAACACAAGTTATAACAAATCATATTGAATGTGTAATCAAAGTAATGGATTGATATTGAATATGTAATCACCTAATGGTTTATGTTGAATCATTAATGGGTATTCACGTAACGGACTACTGAGTATTCAAAATCTTGTTTTTTTAAGAAAACTATAGCAATAAACTACTCGAATTAAAGTGAATGAAATGATTGTTAGTATGATATAATTAATTTTAAAAATATTAATGTATGAAAAGATTATAAACGTTTGAAAATCAATTGAAAAAGTTGTTTAAATGAGAAAGAACTAAATTACCCTTTAATGAATAACACTTTTCCTCCTATCTTTCCGACGTATACTTGGTAGGTTAATAATATATAGGATGTGGTCATAATCCTCATAACAACCATGACCCTCCACATAGATGCCATGTCATTCATCTTTAATCCACTGTTCAAAACCACTACCCTAAGGGTGTTGGTATGACCCAAACCACCATCTCTTTTATTTTTTTAATCTATTTTTGTCTTAAAAATATTAAATGAGAGGGTCGTGGTAATCGTGAATTAATCAATGAGAACCACCATCAATCAAGGAAGAGGGTGATGTACCATTTAATTAATGGTCCTTGTGGAATTAATGTACCAATCCATAACCCCACCCTATACACCCTATAGCCTTACATTATTCCATTAATTAAGTTGAAAAGTGTCCTTCCATCTGCAGCGCAGTGGTTGTGACATCCGCGTGAAAGCTCGGCTCGGGATTCAACCCAGGTTCGAGTCTAACGGGGGGCGAGGGTTTACCCATGAAAATGGGGTTTTCGCGCATCGGGGGGTGCTACGCTTTCTAGCGGTGGTCGAGTAGTTGGCCTTTGGACATAGCTCGAAATGGTAGGTTTACACGTGGAAAACAGTAAGCCATTAAAAAAATTTAAGTTGAAAAGTAAGAGGAAAGTATGACTTTTCATATAAATATTTGACCGGTAGATATAGTCATAACATCTACACAAAGCAGCATCCATCATTTTATCATCATCATCATACATTAAATTGTTGAATAATAATCTCAATAATATTTGTTAACCAACATTTAAAACATGATTACACCTATTAAGAGAATATAATTACATCATCAATGAATATCTTATTTCATTAGAAAAAAAAAAGCCAACATTTTGGGCTCAAAGTTAGGTTTTATTTCATATTTCATACTTGCAAATAAAAGCCAACCACCCTTCTCTTTCATCACCGCTCCCCCCCCCCCCCCCCCCCCCCCCCCCTCAAACTGGCGATTCATAATCAGGAAACTATTATGGTGAGTTTGATCTTCTGATATGATATTCTTTTTGGGTTTGAATATATGGGTTTATGATGATGGTGATAATGCAGGTTGAAGATGAACAAAAATGGCCACCATGGTTGAAGCCTCTGCTTCGTGAAAGCTTCTTTGTGCAATGCAAGTTACATGCTGATTCGCATAAATCAGAGTGTAATATGTATTGTTTGGATTGTGTCAATGGTGCTCTGTGTTCTCTTTGTCTTAATCTTCATCAGGATCATCGTGTAATTCAGGTACTTTTTTGTTCATTTTGGTCAAATTGAACATGCTGGGGTGTAATTCGAGTGCTAAATCAAGTTTTGTTGAATTAACATCTGGGTTTTATCTAATTTTGATTTGATCATTTGGGTTTTCTTCAAGTTTGACTTTTGCTCTGTTTCTGTCATTAGTTTGACAATGGTGGTAATTTTTTTTATTTTTTATTTTTGGGTGAATTCAGATGCTAAAGTTCATTTTTTGTTGAATTAACATCTGGGTTTTATCTAATTTTTATTTCATGATTTGGGTTTTCTTCAAGTTTGACTTTTGCTCTGTTTCTGTCATTAGTTTGACAATGGTGGTAAATTTTTTTATTTTTTATTTTTGGGTGAATTCAGATGTTAAAGTTCATTTTTTGTTGAATTAAGCATCTGGGTTTTACTCTATTGTGATTTAATTATATGGGTTTTCTTCATGTTTGACTTTTTCTCTGTTTCTTTGATTGGTGTGACAATGGTGGTAATTATTTTTATTATTAATTGCTTCTAGGTTTGTTAAAATTAAACATATTGAAGTGAAATTTAGATGATAAAGTTTAAATTTCATCAATATAATCATTTGGATTTTACCCACTTTTTTGGGTTTTCATCAATTTTGACTTTTACTCTGTTTCTTTAGTTGATTTGACAATGGTGGTAATTTTTTTATCATTAAATTTTTAATTTTTATTTATTTATTTATTTATTTTTTTGGGTGTAGTTAAACATTTTGGGTTGAAATTTAAATGCTAAAGTTCAAATTCATCAAATTAAGCATCTGGGTTTTACCCAATTTTAATTTGATCATTTGGGTTTTTATCAATTTTGACTTTTACTCTGTTTCTTTAGTTGATTTGACAATGGTGGTAATTTTTTTATCATTAAATTTTTAATTTTTATTTATTTATTTATTTTTTTGGGTGTAGTTAAACATTTTGGGTTGAAATTTAAATGCTAAAGTTCAAATTCATCAAATTAAGCATCTGGGTTTTACCCAATTTTAATTTGATCATTTGAGTTTTCATCAATTTTGACTTTTACTCTGTTTCTTTATTTATTTTGA